>OZ026524.1:12856558-14185308 GCA_964019695.1 Loripinus fragilis
ACGCACCAAAACCATACCCAACCAGGCTAACCGAAGCCCCCATCCAACCCCACCCTGCCCAACACTATACATAGCTAATGTTATCTCTGTTTATACTCTCCGACTTTAAATAAAATTTGTCTTATGTCTTATGTCTTAACACAAATTTCTTCTCGACCAAGTCTTAGACAGCTGACTTTTGCGCATTTGCCATAAGCACCAAAATCTTGTGAATTTCCCCGAAAGTACTCATCAAAATGCTTATATACATACGCGCGTGCTACACACACACACACACACACACACACACACACACACACACACACACACACACACACACACACACACACACACACACACACACACACACACACACACACACACACACACACACACACACACACACACACACACACACACACACACACACACACACACACACGCCACGCACGCACGCACACTCGCTCGCACGCACACACACACACACACACACACACACACATGCAAAATTTGGAATTTCGATATTTGTTGGGGTTTTCAGAAAAATGATTATTTTGGGGTATGGTGATTTTTGAAGGTCAGTTTTAGGAGTCACCACTGATTTTTTAGAGTAAACAGTAGATACTAGGGCCAAGCCTATGATGTACGCAGCAAGAAAAAATAAGAAATAATATTTTCTTCGAATAAGTACTTAATACTGTATCAAGTCAGTATTCAAACTTGACAAAGCCTTATATAAGAAATATCTGAATTAATTTTTTTACGAGAGTTGTAATTGCTACATGGATGGATGCTCTAGCAAATCAGATGAGTTGAGAAATATAAACTCCATAAGATTTAGAGCGAGGAAAATGGGAAATTGAAACTTTCAAAATCAAAATCGTCACGTTTATTGTAAATTTCGGTAGAAATAATATCATTAGAAACGGGAAATGAAAATCCAAAAACGAGGCTTCGGTATCAGAGGTATTAGCTTTATTAAGTTAGAGCTCTGAAGGTATACCATTTGACTTACCATATTGTAAAAATATATATTGCTAATGTTTAAAATACCATCCAAATATCTGGATGTGGTGTTAAGATCGTCACTTATCATACGAAAGAGACATCTTAAAGTCCCTCTCTTAATAAAACGAGAATAAATCGACAATCAGGGGAGTGCCCATAGCTTGTCTATACAACTTAGTGCCAAATAGTTTAAGATATTGCCTAACAAAGTGGTCAGCGCCTCACATACATTTCGACAAGACCATGTATATGGACATGTATCAAATTTTTTGGCTGTTCTGAAGTGAAAAACGCGTTCTGTCAATAAGTGAAAGGTAAGAAGAGTCTTCTCTTTGGAAGCGTCTTTCAATGAGATCAATAAGTTAATTCTAAACTAAATTATGGGGCAAAGTGTATACATGTATAGTGTAAAGAGTGGAAAAATCAAATGTAGACAAACCGGTTAGCTTTAAATTTATCTAATACTTCACCAGAATTTTATAGACCAAAATAGATTCTTACCAGATCTTTCATATGCATGTACTTTTTTGCATACCCTCAAGCTGCGTGCGATATGCGGTGGGGTAACAAAGTTGTGCCACTAGCACACTGGCCATCTTCAATAAAGATGACACGTACAACACTTGATAAATTTTAGTTAACGTTAATGTAAAATGAATGGAATGGAAAATTAAATTATACAAATTTTATTTTGCAAACGTGGGTATAGAACCGACATGATGACCACACGACGTCCTGACGTGGAGGCATCATGTTGGTTCCACGTTGATCCACGAGCAAAGTTGCGTTGGGCTGATGTGGATTGCTGACTTTGGGCCCATGAAGTGAATGTGGATCGTCAATATTGATCGTCACGTGGGCCCAACATATCAATTATATCTGGGTATAATTACATATGCTAAACATGATGAAATAAATAAGATTTGACACCTAATTTTCATTCTATTTTGATGTATTTGCCTAACATAGCATTAAATGATCATATATACAAGAAATTGCGTAATTTTAGACTAAAAAAGTGTATGCATCTTAATAAGATTCCATGCACCTCATTAGCACCTCGTTATATATTAAAATGGCGGCGATGACAGATTATTATGAAAACTTCATTTTTTAATAACTTTATTATTTGTCAACCAATTTGGTCAATTTTGCACTAAAATTGCTTGTGTGAAAATACTGTAAGAATTAGCTCTTGGCAATCTCAATTAAAGATTTTGGCCACCCCTCCTCACAAGGAAATGTGTCTTCATGTGATTCTATTGCTGTTGCTATACATTCGTGTTGCTACCATGGTTTGTGGGGGCTATGTGTTTTGTCCTTGCTTCAATGGTGTAGCCCGAACGCTAAAAAGGTATGCACATCAAAGGGAGACTACTTATAAAGCATTGGTTCTCTACAGTTATGTCCCTTTTCAAATTGGAACTTCTCTTAAAGGAAAGAATTTGCTCCCAGAGGAAGCGAATTCTTTCCTTTAGGAGCAGTTCCTTGTGGTATGGGAAATCACTCTTACCATATTAGGTGAGCTTCCTTGAGTGTTACTATTTTTGTCACGCACGTGCGTGTACTGCTCAATGTACATGATGACATTATGTTGCTTGATGATAAAGTTCTTAGTGTTCTTACTAAGCTGGCAATCACCTGATGAATTTGTGCTGTCGTTTGTCTGAGGTAAAGTTTATTTCTTTGTTATACGACTATTCTGATATTCCATTAAGATGAAGAAGGGTGTGTATATGACATACTGTCATATACACATGCGCGGATCCAGGAATTTTCGTCAGGGGGGGGGGTCCAAGTCAGATTTTTTTTTTTAGTCCTCAGCTTCTTTTACTGAAGTCGAATGGTTAATTTCGATGAAAACTATCATTTTTCAACGTTCCAGAGGAGGTCCAACATTTTCCAGGGGGGGGGGGGGGGGTCCAATTGCTTATTCCCTATAGAAACCCATATAACTTGTGATTTTCCAGGGGGGGGGGGGGGTCCGGACCCCCTGTCCCCCCTCTGGATCCTCACTTGAGTATTTTTCGGAAAGTGTTTATTCAAGGTTAATGAAAAATAGCACATCCCCTCCCGACTCTACGCTTTCTTAATTTCAAGTACATGCAGCGTTAAATAGAGGGTGTTGGTAATTTTAGCGTTTCTAACCCAACCAGAAATGCGGCCAGAAGGCCGTCTCAAATAGGGACAAAAACTGATCCCAGCTATTTCTCTATTGCATTAGCGCTAAAAGGCCCTGTAGCATATCGATCTAGACCCAAATTAATCAAATGGAATATACTATCATTCTCAACTCAAAAGGGAGACATCGATCGATACTGTGAAAAACAAGTATGTTAATAATTTCAAATACAAAGTAAGAAAACGGCAAAGATCAGGAATCAATACAATCAAGTACCACACCTGACCCTGGGGAGAAGTGCTTAATGCGAGCGTTTTGTTGCGCTTTGTGCACTTTGCTATGCAGCGGTATGCTACAATATAGTGCTTCGTAGCGCTACAAAACTAATCTTGGTTAGTCTTGCGGAATGCGAAACGAACCGTTGCACATGCAGCGCGAAACGTAGCGCTTTATGCGTATGCATATCTTGAATAGGAATGTAGTCGTTGCGCAACGGACTGTTACAAAATAGCGCTTTTTGTGGCATACTCGTTGCATAGAGCTAGGAAGGTGCTACGTAGCGCTACATTGAAGTGCTCGGGTTAAGCAACTCTCGTCAGGATACCACATGGGAGAGTGACAAAATCACAATTAGACATCACAAACAAGAGCCAAGAGGTAAGCCCTTTCCCAGCAGGTGATCACAAGGCACCAATGAACAGACGCGAAAGCATGACAAACACAAGACAAGATAACACAAATAATCCATAAAAGAAGTACCGCCTTGGAACGGTCAGTAAAAATATTTTACTGGAGGGTTAAAGTTTGCGTCGTTCTCAATATCACATTTCGGCATATTCAATGAACAAAGTTATAACTAACATAAGAGAAGGTCTGGACTGATGAGGAGTAATAAGAGGACAGTGCAGAGATAGAGTCATGTTACAGATAATTATATCTGAGCAATTATTGACGTTATCGTTAAATTTGAAAAATAAAAAACACTGATTTATAATAAGGCTATTTATGAAATAAGACTTTACATGGGTATAAAAATGCATGTTTCATTCGTTGTCTGCGCATATTATATTCTGCGGAGATTGACCTGTCTGCTATGACGCATCATACAGTAGTGCGTCCAGCTAATAGAGACTGGGCGTGTCAGACAGAGCGCTGTCATACACTGTCAAATAAGACTAGTCTACAGTAAATCGGGTGTAGTAGCCTATGCACGCTTTACTCGTGCAACCAACTGAAGCGCAGACGACAAGGGTGACCAACTTTATACGTTAGCATGCCTGGTAAACGTGTATCTTTATTTTGCTGCTGGGGGCCTGTTGCATTTCATTTTCCGGGATAGATATGTTGTGAAAGTTTTGTGGGAAGGTAGATTTGCACTTTCTTCAAATTCTGTCTGTATGGCAAAACTGGTTTGATTTTTATGCCTGATACAATAATGATAAATCACCAATTAGAATTAAAGCGGGACAAGGGTTAAGTATCTGAATCATGAGAAAAGGGCATACAACCATGAGGTTTGGTCTTATCGCATATTCGAAAAAGCCTCCTCTAATCGCCCATTCTGGCGTGTCCAGAGAGACTAGATGTCTAAAAGTTATTCGGAGTCTTCTTCAACTTGCATACTTTGTTTATGCGAGAAGCGAAAGCCCTGACGAGGTCATGCGTACATGCAGGCTCGTCGGAGCCACACGCCGATGTAATAAGAACCATCATCTCGTGTGCTTACCAATTTATAGTATTAATTTTAATTGCGGACCATTATTTTCTTTTCTTATTCAGTATTATAATTTGAATAGTTAAAATTTCGAAACAGCGTCAGAGTGCATATATCTAGACTAGTCAGTCTCCTTGTGATCCAAATTAATTCGAGATGCCTTTTTCTCACAATGCGCTCAAAACTACAACAGGTATATACAGGTATGCGGCTGTAAAGCGTTTCACGGGTGAATAAATACACTCTGTTTTACCGATTTTTAAATGGAAATGTCCACGGGTGTGTCTTTGCTAAGAGCCGCCCAGTCTCTCTTAACTGGTCGGACTATATGTGCCGCTTTTGGACTTGTGTCAATACGCGGTATGCATTACTCAAAACTCTGTCGCTATAAAGAAGCAAGCATAAAATGCCACCTTTGACAGCCATACCATAGAAATTTTGTGTATTGTAGTAATTAGCGATATAATGATAATATTTTCCGCATTAAAACAATTGCAAGTGTTGCATACGGTCAGGTCATAAAACCGTTCCAGTGGCACGTGATGACGCTGATTGATACGAGAATCACATGATTTCGCGACGCATTTGGCATTGGGTAAATGGCACATGTTCGAACAAAGCTCAACTCAGTCGGTCAGTATTCCGATCGGAAGATATTCAATAACTGTTTTGCAAAAATGAGACCTTGTATCATTTTAGTTTAACCTAAAAACGTATTTCTATTCTATTCTATTCCTGTTAATGCGTCTGATTGACTATGAAGAGGGTTATTCAACAAATATCAAATGAGGCTATGTCCAGCATCAATATTTAGCTAATGTCTCAAATGATACACGGTGAAGTATAAATTTCTGCTAGCCAACCCTTGGTACTAAGCCGGAGGACTGGAGGGCCTATATATTAAGGTCTGCATTCAATGCCCTTTATCTATGCTCTGATATGTGACGTGTTACAAAATCGCTCAATTAAATACCTCCTGGCCCTGCATAATAGAGGGTCTGGATGGGGTATAATGATTAGTGAATAAAGGCCCTTTTTTATAATGAATAGTGAATAATGAGCCCAAACAATAATGAATAGTGAATAATGAGGGCCTAAAAATTAATACAAATACAAATAATACAAATAATTTATTCAGCATTAAACATCAGTACAATGTTTATAGCCAATTAAACAACATATACAGTGTGAACAAAAGATAGAGAAATAGGATACTTTTCTGAAGAGTGAAACATATAGAACGTCAATGGGATACATATATAAAGAAAAAGTTCTGGCCAAGATGGAGTGGTTCAAGTTGAGAACTCCTGCAGAGCCCAAACTTTTTTTTTTTCCTATAGACATTAATTATTTATGATTTTTGGTCCCTACATCATTTTCACTATAAATGTATATACAGGTTTCCAAAATATTATTTCATAAATTCAGAAACAAAATTGGGGTGTACTATCTAATTTTAAACAATTCGAACTACAGTGTTTGTTTAGTACAGAAACTGAAATCCACGCTGTGAAGAATTGGTACCAATGAAAAGTTGCCACCAGTACCTCACATATTTTATACCAACACCTCACACTCTGTGAAAACACACTCACGTTTAGATGTGTAAAGGAAATGTCCCAGGGGAGACGTCTCCTTTACGCACCAAAACGTGTGTTTTATAGAGATTTTTTCATGAAGAGCAGCAATCGAACAATCCATTCTGTGTAGTAATTGGCAACTATTTGCAGACACTATAGACCTAGACTAGACGGCACTATCCGTGTCCATATAGTACTCTATAGGTCATGAAGAGCAGCAATCGAATAATCCATTCTGTGGAGTAATTGGCAAATATTTGCAAACACTAAAGACCCAGACCGATCCGTGTCCATATAGTTTGCGGTGGCGAGTAAAGGTTTTATTATGTTTATCTGAAAACACTGCAAATCTTGATCCAAAGATAAGGCGTGCAAATTGATGACCTTTGTGGTCCACCATAGGTTACATATACCTACTATAAGTTGATTGAGCTATTTTTAGCCCCACGTGCGGTCTACAGCCGGTTATGATTAAAGCGATATAAATACATGTGTTATGGCAATGGAGTATCTAATTCAAAAAATGAAAGGCAGGAATTAAGGATCTTGAGATTTTGGAACAATATAAATTAAAATACCATCTTCATCAATAGGGGTGATAACCCAATTGCGTAGCTAGAACGCTGAAAAAGTTACGCACATCAAAGGGAGACTACTGTATCAAGCAATGGTTCCTACAATTACGTCCCTTGTCAAAAATGGGAACTTCTCTTAAAGGAAAGAATTTGCTCCCAGAGGGAGCGAACCCTTTCCTTTAAGAGCAGTTCTTAAAGGTAGAAAACCATTTTTACCACATAAGGTGAGCTCCATTTCATTGCGTACATGCGTATACTGCGTAACGGTAGCTATGCCAATTATAAACAGATGCACACAGTTTTCAAATGTACATGTTGAGGGATCTTGGGAGTGAGGTGAACGTAAGCCGCGGTCTTATATACCATGTATACAAGACGGTGACCGACCGTTCTCCTCTTATTTACTCCAGTTGTACACGTCCCGATCTTAGCCTTGCCCGAAACGAAATGGCAATACAAATCTCAGGACTAACAATTTCTGTCGTAACAGTACTAAATAGTAGTATACACTTAGTACGAAGCCAATTTAATGCATGTTATATTTGTGACATTCACAAAAGCATCGGAAAATCTCTAACAACTTCCAATAAACATTCTTTCAGTCATAACGGGAAGTTTTTAAATATGGAATCTACAATAATTTTTGTTCTGTTAATTCATATTCCTTTGTATTTTCCTCCACTTTTATGAATGAACAACTGAAGTGTTGAGCGTTTTATCATTATAATATATGTGTTGCTAAAATAAAAACTTAGCCCGTCAGAATGCTATGTAAGGTACCGGCATGGCGCCGACGTCGATGCGACGTTATGACATCGCATCGGCGCCCACGCCATGACGCTTTCAAACCAATTGAGAACATTTCACACAACTCAGGCCGGAGTGAAACGACACTCAAATGAGGCACCCCACCCATTCCCGAGCCGTGTGCAATCCTTTTGGTAATATCCTTCTAAGAATTTCCGTACCTTTAGATTGATAAATAAAATATGTTATCATTTCCTTGAACAACTCGGAGTCTGGTGAGACAGCTCACGCCGTGAGATCTCCCTCCAGATTCCAACCTGTCTGATATCCTCGACAAAACTCATTTTACAGTTACATCGGTAGATCCAGGGTTACACTCACAAACAATTTGGACCCTGATCAGGCGACTCAAATGAGACGTCCAATCAATGCCCAAACCCTTTGTTACCAACGTGGGTCTTTTTATATCAAAGTCAGGAGACGTCAGTCGTTGTACCCACAACTTTCGTACCCCAAACACCTATCGGACTTACACATGTATATGACCGCTTTTTTCCTACACACATTACAGACCGCGACCAGTATGCGCTCTGCGGAGACTGATCCAGATCTATTTTGTATGTTTATTTTCGAAAAAGTAGATCATACTTGTACCTTGTGGATCGATACCGGCCATTATTTTCCAACTATCGCAGCAAACAATGTAGACCAAGGTAAGACTGTGCGCGGCAAAGTCACGCCCTGGTTGACCTCGTTTGTGTTTGTCGGGAAATATAGACACTAGACGTGAATTATTGAAATTTATACAGGTACAGGTAACTTTATTGGTTTACTATTGTGTTTGCGTATAAGTATGCTCGAAAATCCGTGCAGGAATGCTTCATTGACCATGATATGATGACTGTTCGAATACTATACTATGCTAAAGGTGACTTTTGTCGTCTGCTGAAAGTCTCTATAAACAGTTTGGTTCCAGATCAGGACCGACAGAATGTCGGACCTGGTTTGGGTCCAAACCGTTTGACATTCGGATAATGCTATACAAAGAATCTATTGGAAAAGTTAATTTCGGTTTTTAGTCAACAGACGACAACAAAAGCATCAAGAAAATACATGTATAAAGATAACAAACACCTGTGTCTCGTTGAGTGTGCACGTTTAGTGGAATTCTAATTTTGATATGGATTGTTGGATGACTGTACGAATACTATACTATGCTAAAGGTGGTTTTTGTCGTCCGCTGATAGCCTTTTCAAGCAGTTGGCTCCAGACCAGGACCGACAGAACGCCGGACCTGGTTTGGATCCAAACCGCTTGACATTCGGATAATGCTATAAAAAGAACCTTTTAGGGAAAGTTAATTTCGGTTTTAAGTCAGCAGACGACAACAAAAGCATCAAGAAAATATAAAGGATAACAAACACCTGTTTCTCATTCATGGAAAATATTTGAGTGTGCACGTGTTGTGGAGTTCTAATTTTGATATGGATTATTGGGTCATGCTGCATTGGGAGGTGAGTAGAAATAAATGTTAACAGTTCTGACCCGGATGAGCATGCGCACGGCGGCCCAGCTGATCAGGGTCTGACCTGTTTTTTTTTTTTTTTCGCAAGTGGAGATTGAGATTAGCATAAATTTCACTTATGAAATTCGTACTTTGTTGGCAAAGTATATATATTTAGCTAGTTTGCAAATAGTGCCTTTAGATGTAGATGATAGCAGTTCGTCGAATTTCCGAATTGAAGGCCATCGGCAATAATACTGTTTAAGATATTTAATTCTTAATTCTCGATAGTGCGGGCATACTAGCAAGAAATGGAATTCCGTTTCTGTCATGTTCATATTACAAGAATGACAAAGCCTCTGATCCCTGTGAATGTTTTCATATCGACCGGTTTCTATTCGGAGACTGTGTGATGAGGTTCTGAATCTAGAAAGTGCAACTTTGAATTTTTTGTCATGAATGATGCTGAGGTAAGGTTCAAGCTCGAAATTGTGTTTATAGATGCTGTAGCTTTGTAGGCGTGATGAGTTGTTTATTTCTGCATACCATTTTTGGAGGTAGCGGTCTATTATTCTTTGTTTTACAGCTAAGAATGAGATTTCAGTAACAGATTGCCCCTCCCACACATAGCCCAGACCGTGTTGCTGAAGCATGTTTTTAATTTGATATGCCCAGTTGTTACCGTTGTAGTGAAGTTGGTTGTTTGCATCTTCCTTTAGCATGATGTATACTTGTTTTACAAGAGATGTGTTATTTTGACTTAATATTTTTATCCAGTATTTTATAATATTAAGCTTACGCATAATTGACATTAGGACTCTGCCAACTTCATCGTAGAGTGCTGCTAGATTGGTGGACTTTTTTACACCCAGAATTCTACGAAGAAATTTTGTGTGAATTAATTCTATATCTGTTGCTTCGTGGAATCCCCATATTTCTGATCCGAAGTTTAAGATTGAACCAACTAGTGTATCAAATAGTGAGCATTGTTGCGATATGGGCAGTTCGACGCTATTTAGAATAGTGAATACATTGTATAGAGCGAATGATGCGTGTTTTGCTATACATTTTTGGCTCCTATTCCAGTTGCCGTTTTTAAATAGTGTCACGCCCAGGTATTTGAATGATTCCACTACCTCAAGTGCTGTGTTGTAAATATAAAAGTCTTGATGAGTGCGTCTGCCTTTTTCGAAAATCATAGCTTTTGTTTTTTGTGTGTTGATTTTTAGACCCCACATCTTGCAATAATTTTCTATGTCGGTTAATATTTTTTGCAGTGTTTCAGGCGATTTCGCAAAAGCTACTTGGTCATCCGCGTACAAGATCAGGAATAGTTTTATCTCGTTTAGCGTAAAAATATCTTCTAGGTCGGAGTTAATATTTTCAATGATGTCATTAACAAATAGCATGAATAATAGAGGTGAACTGGGATCTCCCTGTTTTAGGCCAATGCTCGAACTAAAGAACTCAGAGAAAGAGGACTTGTATCTCACGCATGATTTTACTGTTAGGTACATGGATTTGATAGCTTTAACCAGTTTACAGCTGACGTTCTCTGTTATAAGTTTTTGCCATAAAAACAAGCGATTGATTTTGTCAAAACATTTTTCGTAGTCGATGAAAACGCAGTATAGTTTTTGTCCTGAGCCGAGAACTTTTGAGATGACTGAGTGTAGAATGTAAAATTAATGAATAATCCTATTTCTTTTAATGAATTGAAGAAAAAAATTAATGATTAGTGAATAATCAGATTTCTTTGCCACCTTTTATATTTTACATGAATAATTGGTCTTATTTTAATGAATAACCCAAAATTTTAATGAGATGAATAATGGGCTAAATTTTTAATGAATAATGAATACTAGACCCCCCCCCCATCCAGACCCTCATAATAGCAGGCGAGAGTTGCATAACGCGAGCGCTATAATTTAGCGCTACTTAGGGCTTTCCTAGCTCTTTGCAACGATTGTGCCTCAAAATAGCGCTATTTTGTAGCAGCCCGTTGCATAGCGATAACAATTCCTATTCAGGCAAGATATGCAAAAACATAAAGCGCTACGTAGCACTCTGCCTATGCAACGGTTCATTTCACATATCGCTTTCCGCGAGACTCCTCAAGATTAGTTATGCAGGGCTACGAAGCGCTATATTGTAATATACCATTACATAGCAAATCGCCACATAGCGCTACGTAGCACTCGCGTTATGCAACGCATCCCTGGTATAACCCATACTCACGATTTTGTCTGGTATAGTACTGGGGAGTTAAGAAACCCTTTGCTTCATGCTACCTATCTTCGTGAATTACTACAATGAGTAGATTTCGACTGCTTTACACTCCATGATATTTGGTATTTGAGCATTTTCTGCACTCGTCAGATTCTTCGATCGACCTATCTGCTATGACACATCACAGTTCTGAACAGGACTTATAATGTACAGTGTACATTACTCAAAAAGTAACGGGCGGAAAAAATATAAACGCCATACATAGGAATCAAAACTTGAACCATTGTCGCAGACAGGAAGCACTCTAGCACGCACTAAACTGTCGCCTTTTGCTTGGTGCAAACTGGGATTGAACCGCCATTCACCCGCCATCTTTATTAAAATATATTATGCGATCACTGCTTGCATGACTCAGGGCATTATATCCAGAAAATATTGACTGATAGAGAAATGGTAAACTTTCAAAAATTGGATTTTTTGCGATTTTAAACAATAAATTGTGTCACTACAGGAGTGCAAGAATTGAACGGGACTAGCCAGATATCGCTAGCTACCTATCATTAAAAGCGTGAAATGCGAGAGATTTAGATCAGGTATCGTCAGGTCTCACGAGGATGATACTTGAGCTTTATAGCCACAAAACGGGATATAGTTATAATACAGTATTTAGGGATAGAGTGATAATATTTTTTATACTAAATTTTTTTTGAAAAGTTTTGCACACGACCTGGTTTAGAGAAACGTTTACATGACTGTGATGACGCTGGCTGATACAAGATTGATTGAACCAATCCAGCGAATCACTTGACTTCGTGATGCATGCCATTTGACATAAATAAGTATGGATCATGAACCCAGAAGGAAGATAATGGTCCGTTTAAGTAGCCATTAAAGCAACTTACATAACAAATCAGGATATGTGGTACCCAGCATCTCAAAGTCTTTACGAAGTTACATTGTTGTATACAAACTGATCCAAGAGAGTGCGAACAGATAGCTCCAAATCGCTAGCGGAAATTTTATTTATAGTCAGAGAAACATGAGCTAAAATAATTAGTTATTCAAACACGCCTTATTGTCATTATTACCATCAGCATGTGCGCCTTACATTAAAATGCGGAACAGTGCTGGCAATAAACATTAGGGGAGACCGGGGCAAAATGATACATGGGGCAAAATGAAACAGCGCGATTTTTCAAACGATGATGCCGTATATGACGTTTCTGACTCAAACTGAATAAGCATTTTGAAATCCGCCATATTTTAAGAAAGGCTCAGCCAAAACAGAGCAAAGTTAAGCTTTTTATATAAACAATTGACTTTCGAGGCACTCTGGGTAAATTTCGAAGGTATCAGTTATTTTATGAATGTGAAAAATGTGGTAGATATATACTTTAATCTTATCGTGTAAATTGAACTGTATAGATACAGATATGTCTCCAAATAATCAGAACTATTGTGGGGTGTCGTATTTTTGAATTGTTACGAGAACAGTAAACAAGAGGTCACTGGGGCAAAATGATACAGCGTGGTTGGGGCAAAATGATACAGTCTGAAATAATCTAATTTGACTCTGTTTTAAAGCATTTTCAAGATATTTTTTAACGAAACTGTCTATTCCTATAATAAGAAAATTAAATGATACTGCTATGTCAGAAAAGTACCATTTTATTTTTCAGAATGTTAAAAATGGGTGGTCAACTGTATCATTTTGCCCCGTGGCAAACTTAAAACATGAATGGTAACAAATGTGACTCAGAAAATTCAGATAACTGTTCGTGTTCAATCATATTTCCGTGGTGATATATAGCATTATAAATTGTTTAAATTTGTTTATAGTTATTTCTGAGCTACGTCTTGAATATTTGCATCTGAGATGAGAAAAGTCGTACTGTATCATTTTGCCCCGTGTACTGTATCATTTTGACCCGTGTACGGGGCAAAATGATACAGCTGACCACACATTTGAATGCTTGATTTCAAGCACTAATGTCACTTTATGCCTGTTTTTCTTTCTCTCAAGTTGTAGCTAATACTTTACAGTGTATTATACATTTGAAAGCAATAAGATATATCCAGTCATAAAAGTAAGAAAAAAATATTTTTAAAAAGTGGATCATTTTGCCCCGGTCTCCCCTAAGAGACCTAAACATGGACTACAACTTCTGTATATAAAAGATCCCTTCGTAGTAAGTTGGAAGTAAGCTATAGAGGTAAAACACTTTGAAAGTCCTGGTCTTTGGAGTTGTTAGCAGTCAGAAAAGGTAGGCGATAAAATATTAAAGTTGATCTTCCCATAATGCTCAGATGTGTGCACATGGCAGTAGTAGTAGTTAAAAGGCTAAAACTGTGGAGTGTGGCGTTGGGATGAAATCAAGAGATTGCAAGTTCGAGCCCTTCAAATTGTAGGTGCTTTATAATAATAATAATAATAATAATAATAATAATAATAATAATAACGATAAAAATAATAATAGTAAAAATAATAATAAAAGAAAACAATACCAGCAAAAATGAAAATTAATCCACATTGCTCAACACCAGGGAAGGACTCAGAAATTGTGATGTAAGGTAATTAACAAGGTTAGATGATCAATGCCAGAAATGACACAGGGAGTGCAGTGGCTCAGTGGTAGAGCGCTTGACTCGAGACCGAGGGGCCGGGGGTTTGAGCCTCACCGGCGTCACTGCGTTGTGGTCCTTGAGCAAGACACATTTATCCTAGCTTAGTACTGGTTCAACCCAGGAAGACCCTTCCCTGTTGAACTGAAAGATTGTTGATGGTACGTAAAGAATCAAATCTAACAAACAAAGAAATGACACAAGGTAAGTGTCCTAGAGCAGGATGAAACCATTTCTGAAAGGATGGGTCAGTTTACATGTGTAGTACCATTTTCAACCAGATCACATTATATTACAAGATTGCGGTTCTGGTTGTAGATCTGATCAGTTTCTGCTCATTGCCTACATTTCACCCATCATTTCACATTCAATAAAATCTGTACAAACAGTAATTAAACTTATCACGTCTCAAAATAAGAATGGAGCCTGAAAGACATACTATTATTAAGCAACTATGTTAGAAATCGTTGCTGCTTATGATCTCTGATGAAGCCCATATTCTTTTGTTCAAAGTATGCCCTTCCCTGGCCAGCCCTTCCCTGGCCATAGCATTTGTACATATAAATAGACTGTAAAATATTGCTGTAATGTCCATTCCTTAGGACACAGGTTGAGCCATATGTTCCAGAATGTATTAAGGACGAGCTCAGTGTAAAGGGGTATGGCTGACATCACTTTGTTACAAGTACTGTAAATCACAATTTGACACTTGGAAAAGAGTTGAAGATGATATATCGCATAATAAACTTGTAGTAAAGCGCTTTATGTATCTGCCACCCCAAATATTACACACACTTATCAGAACCCACAAAGCAAAATAAGTCTGAAATACACTATACTTTGTCAAAAATCGCCGAACACATGTACACCGTTCTGACCCCCCCCCCACATTTTTGTAAGGAAAAACAAAAGGGTCGTTTGTATTTTATCATAAAATAACAAATTTTTATTCATATAGATTATTAGACATAAGATGATGGTGTTAAAGGTCATATGAATGGTATTATTTAGTGAGCTGGAGAGCAATGAGAAAGGAACAAAAAAAAAAACAAGTGAGTATGATCAAGAAATACCACAATCACACACTGCAGACTAACCCACGACATCAGACAGACAATCAATGTAAAGCAACCAATTCTCTCTCTCCCCCATAAAGATGATTGCAAAACTAGAATGGACACTAAGTACTATGTAACAAAACAAGGACCAAACAAAGAACCCACACAAACAAATGGAACCTCAATAAACAATGAATCAACAACAAAAGAACCATCGCCTTAAAAATGATAACAGCCTAAGCCACTGGAGGGGGGAGGTAAATGCATTTGACTGGTATTAAATCTGTGTCCTAGGCATGTTGCTATTGTTGTTGTTGTTAAAGCACACAAAAATGTTTAGCTCGCATGGTGGCTTGCTAACTTATGCAATGTATCATCACAGAGAAACAATCTAATCAAATTAACATACTATGATGAAACAAAGCAAAGGGCTCAAGACTCACAGATAGTCAGAGCTAAAGAAAACCTCAAGATGAGCCACGGAGGGTCCAGCTGCAAATAAGCATCAGGCACCAACCCACCGATTAAAGCTTTACAACAGAGTTGATTTTTTTAGAACCATTATAAGAAACTGTCTATTGGGTTTCTGTTGTTTTCTCAAAATCTTGCTTCATAAAATCGCCAGATTAGAGAATTGGAGGCTTCGAAACCCTGATTTCAATGAACGAAAATGGAAAAAATAGTAAGTGAGTATGATCAGGACATACCACAATCACAAAACGCAGACAAACCCATGGCACCGCGAGGAAGAGCCACACAACCATCACAAGACATCAGGAAGACAAATTAAGCAAAGCAACCAGCTCTCTCTTTCCCATTAAGATGATTGCAAAACTAAAATGGACATAACGTAACGTACAACAAAACATAGAACAATTACAATGGGAGTAACAATAAAAAAAAGCCAACAACAACAGAACCGCCGCCTTAGAACAGACAGCAGCCTAAGCCACTGGGGGACTTAAATGCATTTTACTGGTACCAAATCTCCACCCTAGATTCTGCTGTTGTTGAAATACAAGAAATGTTCAGCTCGCATGGAAGCCTTCTAACTAATGCAATGTATCATCATGGAGAAACATTCTAATCAAATTAACACACTATGATGAAACAAAGAAAAGGGCTCACGACTCACAGATAGTCAGAGCTAAAGAAAACCTCAAGTGTAGCCACGGTGGGTCCAGCTACAGATAAGCATCAGGCAC
Organism: Loripinus fragilis; assembly: GCA_964019695.1. Taxonomy (NCBI): domain Eukaryota; kingdom Metazoa; phylum Mollusca; class Bivalvia; order Lucinida; family Lucinidae; genus Loripinus; species Loripinus fragilis. The sequence goes on from OZ026524.1 coordinate 12,872,902, forward strand.
CAATCCACCGATTAAAGCTTTACCTCAGAGCCGTCATAAGAGTCTGAGGCCTGACCCACCGTCGTGCAATTAAAGAGGAAACCATAGCTATAAACCGTGATTGGGTTTAAAATCATGCATGCAGACTGTCGCATGACCTCCAAGTTATATCCAACCTTTATATAACGTTTGATAATCTTTTTGAATTGAACCCTGTTTATTGATCTGTAAATCTTTTACAAAACGCAAAAATATAGCGATCCTGCAATTTTTCAGGTCAGTTGGGATCGATACAAGTGTGCCCTTTACAAGCAATCATGTACTATTATGAAAATGAAAATCGAATAAAATCTATTTTATCTTGGGCACTATCCTTTGATATGGTACAACATACCACGGGTTAAATTCTTAAGCAGGTACAATAAACATGGGTATCTGGTAAAACAAATCATGGGTTATAAAATGCAAATTTTCCTCTTTTCAAAGAAAACTTTCGTAAATGTAGGGTAAGTTCTCTGTAAGACCGATTTACCATTTGGTGACTAACCCAAAGTTGTTTAAGACTCCTTCACTGTACAAAAATCATGATAATAATGGAAGTCATGCATAGACTCATAAGAAATTGATAGACTGAGCTTTATGCCAAGAGATCATTGATCTTGTACTTCACATACTCCACAATCCACACCGCTCTATTTCTGATCATATGTTCAATGCTGGGAAACTTATAAAAATAAGAAGCCACACCGTAAGGAAACCAACAGTATGGTGTGTACTCCCACTCCCATTGAAGACTCAGATCAGCTTAAGTCTCTACCAAGTGGGACCACAGCCTTTGCTGTCCACATGAAAACGTTTAAAGTCCTTGGGTATGCAACGAGTTGAAAACGACGGTTTTGATCATATTGAAGGGTGGATGCCAAAGCTGATCTGAGTCATAGGTATGCACAAATGGCGCATTGTTTGTTTTGTTACGGTTGCTTGTTTAGTTTTCATGTCATAACATTTTTAATATCTGGAGTTACGTGACTAAATGTATTAATGCAAAAAGAAAAAAAAAAGTAGATGGTATTGCTGCTACATTGGTGACTAATTCTATACACCACACTGGTAAATGTAAAAGCACTGGAGGTTACTACAACGAACTGGTGCTGGCTTAATTCCGCACTGGAGCTGGCGTAAAATCTTTAACTGTTGACTTTATGTTTTCTTTATTAGCTTGGGTTTATTTTATTTGTGAGGACACCAGGTGCACATTACTCAAAACTCTGTCGCTATAAAGAAGCAAGCATAAAATGCCACCTTTGACAGCCATACCATAGAAATTTTGTGTATTGTAGTAATTAGCGATATAATGATAATATTTTCCGCATTAAAACAATTGCAAGTGTTGCATACGGTCAGGTCATAAAACCGTTCCAGTGGCACGTGATGACGCTGATTGATACGAGAATCACATGATTTCGCGACGCATTTGGCATTGGGTAAATGGCACATGTTCGAACAAAGCTCAACTCAGTCGGTCAGTATTCCGATCGGAAGATATTCAATAACTGTTTTGCAAAAATGAGACCTTGTATCATTTTAGTTTAACCTAAAAACGTATTTCTATTCTATTCTATTCCTGTTAATGCGTCTGATTGACTATGAAGAGGGTTATTCAACAAATATCAAATGAGGCTATGTCCAGCATCAATATTTAGCTAATGTCTCAAATGATACACGGTGAAGTATAAATTTCTGCTAGCCAACCCTTGGTACTAAGCCGGAGGACTGGAGGGCCTATATATTAAGGTCTGCATTCAATGCCCTTTATCTATGCTCTGATATGTGACGTGTTACAAAATCGCTCAATTAAATACCTCCTGGCCCTGCATAATAGAGGGTCTGGATGGGGTATAATGATTAGTGAATAAAGGCCCTTTTTTATAATGAATAGTGAATAATGAGCCCAAACAATAATGAATAGTGAATAATGAGGGCCTAAAAATTAATACAAATACAAATAATACAAATAATTTATTCAGCATTAAACATCAGTACAATGTTTATAGCCAATTAAACAACATATACAGTGTGAACAAAAGATAGAGAAATAGGATACTTTTCTGAAGAGTGAAACATATAGAACGTCAATGGGATACATATATAAAGAAAAAGTTCTGGCCAAGATGGAGTGGTTCAAGTTGAGAACTCCTGCAGAGCCCAAACTTTTTTTTTTTCCTATAGACATTAATTATTTATGATTTTTGGTCCCTACATCATTTTCACTATAAATGTATATACAGGTTTCCAAAATATTATTTCATAAATTCAGAAACAAAATTGGGGTGTACTATCTAATTTTAAACAATTCGAACTACAGTGTTTGTTTAGTACAGAAACTGAAATCCACGCTGTGAAGAATTGGTACCAATGAAAAGTTGCCACCAGTACCTCACATATTTTATACCAACACCTCACACTCTGTGAAAACACACTCACGTTTAGATGTGTAAAGGAAATGTCCCAGGGGAGACGTCTCCTTTACGCACCAAAACGTGTGTTTTATAGAGATTTTTTCATGAAGAGCAGCAATCGAACAATCCATTCTGTGTAGTAATTGGCAACTATTTGCAGACACTATAGACCTAGACTAGACGGCACTATCCGTGTCCATATAGTACTCTATAGGTCATGAAGAGCAGCAATCGAATAATCCATTCTGTGGAGTAATTGGCAAATATTTGCAAACACTAAAGACCCAGACCGATCCGTGTCCATATAGTTTGCGGTGGCGAGTAAAGGTTTTATTATGTTTATCTGAAAACACTGCAAATCTTGATCCAAAGATAAGGCGTGCAAATTGATGACCTTTGTGGTCCACCATAGGTTACATATACCTACTATAAGTTGATTGAGCTATTTTTAGCCCCACGTGCGGTCTACAGCCGGTTATGATTAAAGCGATATAAATACATGTGTTATGGCAATGGAGTATCTAATTCAAAAAATGAAAGGCAGGAATTAAGGATCTTGAGATTTTGGAACAATATAAATTAAAATACCATCTTCATCAATAGGGGTGATAACCCAATTGCGTAGCTAGAACGCTGAAAAAGTTACGCACATCAAAGGGAGACTACTGTATCAAGCAATGGTTCCTACAATTACGTCCCTTGTCAAAAATGGGAACTTCTCTTAAAGGAAAGAATTTGCTCCCAGAGGGAGCGAACCCTTTCCTTTAAGAGCAGTTCTTAAAGGTAGAAAACCATTTTTACCACATAAGGTGAGCTCCATTTCATTGCGTACATGCGTATACTGCGTAACGGTAGCTATGCCAATTATAAACAGATGCACACAGTTTTCAAATGTACATGTTGAGGGATCTTGGGAGTGAGGTGAACGTAAGCCGCGGTCTTATATACCATGTATACAAGACGGTGACCGACCGTTCTCCTCTTATTTACTCCAGTTGTACACGTCCCGATCTTAGCCTTGCCCGAAACGAAATGGCAATACAAATCTCAGGACTAACAATTTCTGTCGTAACAGTACTAAATAGTAGTATACACTTAGTACGAAGCCAATTTAATGCATGTTATATTTGTGACATTCACAAAAGCATCGGAAAATCTCTAACAACTTCCAATAAACATTCTTTCAGTCATAACGGGAAGTTTTTAAATATGGAATCTACAATAATTTTTGTTCTGTTAATTCATATTCCTTTGTATTTTCCTCCACTTTTATGAATGAACAACTGAAGTGTTGAGCGTTTTATCATTATAATATATGTGTTGCTAAAATAAAAACTTAGCCCGTCAGAATGCTATGTAAGGTACCGGCATGGCGCCGACGTCGATGCGACGTTATGACATCGCATCGGCGCCCACGCCATGACGCTTTCAAACCAATTGAGAACATTTCACACAACTCAGGCCGGAGTGAAACGACACTCAAATGAGGCACCCCACCCATTCCCGAGCCGTGTGCAATCCTTTTGGTAATATCCTTCTAAGAATTTCCGTACCTTTAGATTGATAAATAAAATATGTTATCATTTCCTTGAACAACTCGGAGTCTGGTGAGACAGCTCACGCCGTGAGATCTCCCTCCAGATTCCAACCTGTCTGATATCCTCGACAAAACTCATTTTACAGTTACATCGGTAGATCCAGGGTTACACTCACAAACAATTTGGACCCTGATCAGGCGACTCAAATGAGACGTCCAATCAATGCCCAAACCCTTTGTTACCAACGTGGGTCTTTTTATATCAAAGTCAGGAGACGTCAGTCGTTGTACCCACAACTTTCGTACCCCAAACACCTATCGGACTTACACATGTATATGACCGCTTTTTTCCTACACACATTACAGACCGCGACCAGTATGCGCTCTGCGGAGACTGATCCAGATCTATTTTGTATGTTTATTTTCGAAAAAGTAGATCATACTTGTACCTTGTGGATCGATACCGGCCATTATTTTCCAACTATCGCAGCAAACAATGTAGACCAAGGTAAGACTGTGCGCGGCAAAGTCACGCCCTGGTTGACCTCGTTTGTGTTTGTCGGGAAATATAGACACTAGACGTGAATTATTGAAATTTATACAGGTACAGGTAACTTTATTGGTTTACTATTGTGTTTGCGTATAAGTATGCTCGAAAATCCGTGCAGGAATGCTTCATTGACCATGATATGATGACTGTTCGAATACTATACTATGCTAAAGGTGACTTTTGTCGTCTGCTGAAAGTCTCTATAAACAGTTTGGTTCCAGATCAGGACCGACAGAATGTCGGACCTGGTTTGGGTCCAAACCGTTTGACATTCGGATAATGCTATACAAAGAATCTATTGGAAAAGTTAATTTCGGTTTTTAGTCAACAGACGACAACAAAAGCATCAAGAAAATACATGTATAAAGATAACAAACACCTGTGTCTCGTTGAGTGTGCACGTTTAGTGGAATTCTAATTTTGATATGGATTGTTGGATGACTGTACGAATACTATACTATGCTAAAGGTGGTTTTTGTCGTCCGCTGATAGCCTTTTCAAGCAGTTGGCTCCAGACCAGGACCGACAGAACGCCGGACCTGGTTTGGATCCAAACCGCTTGACATTCGGATAATGCTATAAAAAGAACCTTTTAGGGAAAGTTAATTTCGGTTTTAAGTCAGCAGACGACAACAAAAGCATCAAGAAAATATAAAGGATAACAAACACCTGTTTCTCATTCATGGAAAATATTTGAGTGTGCACGTGTTGTGGAGTTCTAATTTTGATATGGATTATTGGGTCATGCTGCATTGGGAGGTGAGTAGAAATAAATGTTAACAGTTCTGACCCGGATGAGCATGCGCACGGCGGCCCAGCTGATCAGGGTCTGACCTGTTTTTTTTTTTTTTTCGCAAGTGGAGATTGAGATTAGCATAAATTTCACTTATGAAATTCGTACTTTGTTGGCAAAGTATATATATTTAGCTAGTTTGCAAATAGTGCCTTTAGATGTAGATGATAGCAGTTCGTCGAATTTCCGAATTGAAGGCCATCGGCAATAATACTGTTTAAGATATTTAATTCTTAATTCTCGATAGTGCGGGCATACTAGCAAGAAATGGAATTCCGTTTCTGTCATGTTCATATTACAAGAATGACAAAGCCTCTGATCCCTGTGAATGTTTTCATATCGACCGGTTTCTATTCGGAGACTGTGTGATGAGGTTCTGAATCTAGAAAGTGCAACTTTGAATTTTTTGTCATGAATGATGCTGAGGTAAGGTTCAAGCTCGAAATTGTGTTTATAGATGCTGTAGCTTTGTAGGCGTGATGAGTTGTTTATTTCTGCATACCATTTTTGGAGGTAGCGGTCTATTATTCTTTGTTTTACAGCTAAGAATGAGATTTCAGTAACAGATTGCCCCTCCCACACATAGCCCAGACCGTGTTGCTGAAGCATGTTTTTAATTTGATATGCCCAGTTGTTACCGTTGTAGTGAAGTTGGTTGTTTGCATCTTCCTTTAGCATGATGTATACTTGTTTTACAAGAGATGTGTTATTTTGACTTAATATTTTTATCCAGTATTTTATAATATTAAGCTTACGCATAATTGACATTAGGACTCTGCCAACTTCATCGTAGAGTGCTGCTAGATTGGTGGACTTTTTTACACCCAGAATTCTACGAAGAAATTTTGTGTGAATTAATTCTATATCTGTTGCTTCGTGGAATCCCCATATTTCTGATCCGAAGTTTAAGATTGAACCAACTAGTGTATCAAATAGTGAGCATTGTTGCGATATGGGCAGTTCGACGCTATTTAGAATAGTGAATACATTGTATAGAGCGAATGATGCGTGTTTTGCTATACATTTTTGGCTCCTATTCCAGTTGCCGTTTTTAAATAGTGTCACGCCCAGGTATTTGAATGATTCCACTACCTCAAGTGCTGTGTTGTAAATATAAAAGTCTTGATGAGTGCGTCTGCCTTTTTCGAAAATCATAGCTTTTGTTTTTTGTGTGTTGATTTTTAGACCCCACATCTTGCAATAATTTTCTATGTCGGTTAATATTTTTTGCAGTGTTTCAGGCGATTTCGCAAAAGCTACTTGGTCATCCGCGTACAAGATCAGGAATAGTTTTATCTCGTTTAGCGTAAAAATATCTTCTAGGTCGGAGTTAATATTTTCAATGATGTCATTAACAAATAGCATGAATAATAGAGGTGAACTGGGATCTCCCTGTTTTAGGCCAATGCTCGAACTAAAGAACTCAGAGAAAGAGGACTTGTATCTCACGCATGATTTTACTGTTAGGTACATGGATTTGATAGCTTTAACCAGTTTACAGCTGACGTTCTCTGTTATAAGTTTTTGCCATAAAAACAAGCGATTGATTTTGTCAAAACATTTTTCGTAGTCGATGAAAACGCAGTATAGTTTTTGTCCTGAGCCGAGAACTTTTGAGATGACTGAGTGTAGAATGTAAAATTAATGAATAATCCTATTTCTTTTAATGAATTGAAGAAAAAAATTAATGATTAGTGAATAATCAGATTTCTTTGCCACCTTTTATATTTTACATGAATAATTGGTCTTATTTTAATGAATAACCCAAAATTTTAATGAGATGAATAATGGGCTAAATTTTTAATGAATAATGAATACTAGACCCCCCCCCCATCCAGACCCTCATAATAGCAGGCGAGAGTTGCATAACGCGAGCGCTATAATTTAGCGCTACTTAGGGCTTTCCTAGCTCTTTGCAACGATTGTGCCTCAAAATAGCGCTATTTTGTAGCAGCCCGTTGCATAGCGATAACAATTCCTATTCAGGCAAGATATGCAAAAACATAAAGCGCTACGTAGCACTCTGCCTATGCAACGGTTCATTTCACATATCGCTTTCCGCGAGACTCCTCAAGATTAGTTATGCAGGGCTACGAAGCGCTATATTGTAATATACCATTACATAGCAAATCGCCACATAGCGCTACGTAGCACTCGCGTTATGCAACGCATCCCTGGTATAACCCATACTCACGATTTTGTCTGGTATAGTACTGGGGAGTTAAGAAACCCTTTGCTTCATGCTACCTATCTTCGTGAATTACTACAATGAGTAGATTTCGACTGCTTTACACTCCATGATATTTGGTATTTGAGCATTTTCTGCACTCGTCAGATTCTTCGATCGACCTATCTGCTATGACACATCACAGTTCTGAACAGGACTTATAATGTACAGTGTACATTACTCAAAAAGTAACGGGCGGAAAAAATATAAACGCCATACATAGGAATCAAAACTTGAACCATTGTCGCAGACAGGAAGCACTCTAGCACGCACTAAACTGTCGCCTTTTGCTTGGTGCAAACTGGGATTGAACCGCCATTCACCCGCCATCTTTATTAAAATATATTATGCGATCACTGCTTGCATGACTCAGGGCATTATATCCAGAAAATATTGACTGATAGAGAAATGGTAAACTTTCAAAAATTGGATTTTTTGCGATTTTAAACAATAAATTGTGTCACTACAGGAGTGCAAGAATTGAACGGGACTAGCCAGATATCGCTAGCTACCTATCATTAAAAGCGTGAAATGCGAGAGATTTAGATCAGGTATCGTCAGGTCTCACGAGGATGATACTTGAGCTTTATAGCCACAAAACGGGATATAGTTATAATACAGTATTTAGGGATAGAGTGATAATATTTTTTATACTAAATTTTTTTTGAAAAGTTTTGCACACGACCTGGTTTAGAGAAACGTTTACATGACTGTGATGACGCTGGCTGATACAAGATTGATTGAACCAATCCAGCGAATCACTTGACTTCGTGATGCATGCCATTTGACATAAATAAGTATGGATCATGAACCCAGAAGGAAGATAATGGTCCGTTTAAGTAGCCATTAAAGCAACTTACATAACAAATCAGGATATGTGGTACCCAGCATCTCAAAGTCTTTACGAAGTTACATTGTTGTATACAAACTGATCCAAGAGAGTGCGAACAGATAGCTCCAAATCGCTAGCGGAAATTTTATTTATAGTCAGAGAAACATGAGCTAAAATAATTAGTTATTCAAACACGCCTTATTGTCATTATTACCATCAGCATGTGCGCCTTACATTAAAATGCGGAACAGTGCTGGCAATAAACATTAGGGGAGACCGGGGCAAAATGATACATGGGGCAAAATGAAACAGCGCGATTTTTCAAACGATGATGCCGTATATGACGTTTCTGACTCAAACTGAATAAGCATTTTGAAATCCGCCATATTTTAAGAAAGGCTCAGCCAAAACAGAGCAAAGTTAAGCTTTTTATATAAACAATTGACTTTCGAGGCACTCTGGGTAAATTTCGAAGGTATCAGTTATTTTATGAATGTGAAAAATGTGGTAGATATATACTTTAATCTTATCGTGTAAATTGAACTGTATAGATACAGATATGTCTCCAAATAATCAGAACTATTGTGGGGTGTCGTATTTTTGAATTGTTACGAGAACAGTAAACAAGAGGTCACTGGGGCAAAATGATACAGCGTGGTTGGGGCAAAATGATACAGTCTGAAATAATCTAATTTGACTCTGTTTTAAAGCATTTTCAAGATATTTTTTAACGAAACTGTCTATTCCTATAATAAGAAAATTAAATGATACTGCTATGTCAGAAAAGTACCATTTTATTTTTCAGAATGTTAAAAATGGGTGGTCAACTGTATCATTTTGCCCCGTGGCAAACTTAAAACATGAATGGTAACAAATGTGACTCAGAAAATTCAGATAACTGTTCGTGTTCAATCATATTTCCGTGGTGATATATAGCATTATAAATTGTTTAAATTTGTTTATAGTTATTTCTGAGCTACGTCTTGAATATTTGCATCTGAGATGAGAAAAGTCGTACTGTATCATTTTGCCCCGTGTACTGTATCATTTTGACCCGTGTACGGGGCAAAATGATACAGCTGACCACACATTTGAATGCTTGATTTCAAGCACTAATGTCACTTTATGCCTGTTTTTCTTTCTCTCAAGTTGTAGCTAATACTTTACAGTGTATTATACATTTGAAAGCAATAAGATATATCCAGTCATAAAAGTAAGAAAAAAATATTTTTAAAAAGTGGATCATTTTGCCCCGGTCTCCCCTAAGAGACCTAAACATGGACTACAACTTCTGTATATAAAAGATCCCTTCGTAGTAAGTTGGAAGTAAGCTATAGAGGTAAAACACTTTGAAAGTCCTGGTCTTTGGAGTTGTTAGCAGTCAGAAAAGGTAGGCGATAAAATATTAAAGTTGATCTTCCCATAATGCTCAGATGTGTGCACATGGCAGTAGTAGTAGTTAAAAGGCTAAAACTGTGGAGTGTGGCGTTGGGATGAAATCAAGAGATTGCAAGTTCGAGCCCTTCAAATTGTAGGTGCTTTATAATAATAATAATAATAATAATAATAATAATAATAATAATAACGATAAAAATAATAATAGTAAAAATAATAATAAAAGAAAACAATACCAGCAAAAATGAAAATTAATCCACATTGCTCAACACCAGGGAAGGACTCAGAAATTGTGATGTAAGGTAATTAACAAGGTTAGATGATCAATGCCAGAAATGACACAGGGAGTGCAGTGGCTCAGTGGTAGAGCGCTTGACTCGAGACCGAGGGGCCAGGGGTTTGAGCCTCACCGGCGTCACTGCGTTGTGGTCCTTGAGCAAGACACATTTATCCTAGCTTAGTACTGGTTCAACCCAGGAAGACCCTTCCCTGTTGAACTGAAAGATTGTTGATGGTACGTAAAGAATCAAATCTAACAAACAAAGAAATGACACAAGGTAAGTGTCCTAGAGCAGGATGAAACCATTTCTGAAAGGATGGGTCAGTTTACATGTGTAGTACCATTTTCAACCAGATCACATTATATTACAAGATTGCGGTTCTGGTTGTAGATCTGATCAGTTTCTGCTCATTGCCTACATTTCACCCATCATTTCACATTCAATAAAATCTGTACAAACAGTAATTAAACTTATCACGTCTCAAAATAAGAATGGAGCCTGAAAGACATACTATTATTAAGCAACTATGTTAGAAATCGTTGCTGCTTATGATCTCTGATGAAGCCCATATTCTTTTGTTCAAAGTATGCCCTTCCCTGGCCAGCCCTTCCCTGGCCATAGCATTTGTACATATAAATAGACTGTAAAATATTGCTGTAATGTCCATTCCTTAGGACACAGGTTGAGCCATATGTTCCAGAATGTATTAAGGACGAGCTCAGTGTAAAGGGGTATGGCTGACATCACTTTGTTACAAGTACTGTAAATCACAATTTGACACTTGGAAAAGAGTTGAAGATGATATATCGCATAATAAACTTGTAGTAAAGCGCTTTATGTATCTGCCACCCCAAATATTACACACACTTATCAGAACCCACAAAGCAAAATAAGTCTGAAATACACTATACTTTGTCAAAAATCGCCGAACACATGTACACCGTTCTGACCCCCCCCCCCCCCCACATTTTTGTAAGGAAAAACAAAAGGGTCGTTTGTATTTTATCATAAAATAACAAATTTTTATTCATATAGATTATTAGACATAAGATGATGGTGTTAAAGGTCATATGAATGGTATTATTTAGTGAGCTGGAGAGCAATGAGAAAGGAACAAAAAAAAAAACAAGTGAGTATGATCAAGAAATACCACAATCACACACTGCAGACTAACCCACGACATCAGACAGACAATCAATGTAAAGCAACCAATTCTCTCTCTCCCCCATAAAGATGATTGCAAAACTAGAATGGACACTAAGTACTATGTAACAAAACAAGGACCAAACAAAGAACCCACACAAACAAATGGAACCTCAATAAACAATGAATCAACAACAAAAGAACCATCGCCTTAAAAATGATAACAGCCTAAGCCACTGGAGGGGGGAGGTAAATGCATTTGACTGGTATTAAATCTGTGTCCTAGGCATGTTGCTATTGTTGTTGTTGTTAAAGCACACAAAAATGTTTAGCTCGCATGGTGGCTTGCTAACTTATGCAATGTATCATCACAGAGAAACAATCTAATCAAATTAACATACTATGATGAAACAAAGCAAAGGGCTCAAGACTCACAGATAGTCAGAGCTAAAGAAAACCTCAAGATGAGCCACGGAGGGTCCAGCTGCAAATAAGCATCAGGCACCAACCCACCGATTAAAGCTTTACAACAGAGTTGATTTTTTTAGAACCATTATAAGAAACTGTCTATTGGGTTTCTGTTGTTTTCTCAAAATCTTGCTTCATAAAATCGCCAGATTAGAGAATTGGAGGCTTCGAAACCCTGATTTCAATGAACGAAAATGGAAAAAATAGTAAGTGAGTATGATCAGGACATACCACAATCACAAAACGCAGACAAACCCATGGCACCGCGAGGAAGAGCCACACAACCATCACAAGACATCAGGAAGACAAATTAAGCAAAGCAACCAGCTCTCTCTTTCCCATTAAGATGATTGCAAAACTAAAATGGACATAACGTAACGTACAACAAAACATAGAACAATTACAATGGGAGTAACAATAAAAAAAAGCCAACAACAACAGAACCGCCGCCTTAGAACAGACAGCAGCCTAAGCCACTGGGGGACTTAAATGCATTTTACTGGTACCAAATCTCCACCCTAGATTCTGCTGTTGTTGAAATACAAGAAATGTTCAGCTCGCATGGAAGCCTTCTAACTAATGCAATGTATCATCATGGAGAAACATTCTAATCAAATTAACACACTATGATGAAACAAAGAAAAGGGCTCACGACTCACAGATAGTCAGAGCTAAAGAAAACCTCAAGTGTAGCCACGGTGGGTCCAGCTACAGATAAGCATCAGGCACCAATCCACCGATTAAAGCTTTACCTCAGAGCCGTCATAAGAGTCTGAGGCCTGACCCACCGTCGTGCAATTAAAGAGGAAACCATAGCTATAAACCGTGATTGGGTTTAAAATCATGCATGCAGACTGTCGCATGACCTCCAAGTTATATCCAACCTTTATATAACGTTTGATAATCTTTTTGAATTGAACCCTGTTTATTGATCTGTAAATCTTTTACAAAACGCAAAAATATAGCGATCCTGCAATTTTTCAGGTCAGTTGGGATCGATACAAGTGTGCCCTTTACAAGCAATCATGTACTATTATGAAAATGAAAATCGAATAAAATCTATTTTATCTTGGGCACTATCCTTTGATATGGTACAACATACCACGGGTTAAATTCTTAAGCAGGTACAATAAACATGGGTATCTGGTAAAACAAATCATGGGTTATAAAATGCAAATTTTCCTCTTTTCAAAGAAAACTTTCGTAAATGTAGGGTAAGTTCTCTGTAAGACCGATTTACCATTTGGTGACTAACCCAAAGTTGTTTAAGACTCCTTCACTGTACAAAAATCATGATAATAATGGAAGTCATGCATAGACTCATAAGAAATTGATAGACTGAGCTTTATGCCAAGAGATCATTGATCTTGTACTTCACATACTCCACAATCCACACCGCTCTATTTCTGATCATATGTTCAATGCTGGGAAACTTATAAAAATAAGAAGCCACACCGTAAGGAAACCAACAGTATGGTGTGTACTCCCACTCCCATTGAAGACTCAGATCAGCTTAAGTCTCTACCAAGTGGGACCACAGCCTTTGCTGTCCACATGAAAACGTTTAAAGTCCTTGGGTATGCAACGAGTTGAAAACGACGGTTTTGATCATATTGAAGGGTGGATGCCAAAGCTGATCTGAGTCATAGGTATGCACAAATGGCGCATTGTTTGTTTTGTTACGGTTGCTTGTTTAGTTTTCATGTCATAACATTTTTAATATCTGGAGTTACGTGACTAAATGTATTAATGCAAAAAGAAAAAAAAAAGTAGATGGTATTGCTGCTACATTGGTGACTAATTCTATACACCACACTGGTAAATGTAAAAGCACTGGAGGTTACTACAACGAACTGGTGCTGGCTTAATTCCGCACTGGAGCTGGCGTAAAATCTTTAACTGTTGACTTTATGTTTTCTTTATTAGCTTGGGTTTATTTTATTTGTGAGGACACCAGGTGCACATTACTCAAAACTCTGTCGCTATAAAGAAGCAAGCATAAAATGCCACCTTTGACAGCCATACCATAGAAATTTTGTGTATTGTAGTAATTAGCGATATAATGATAATATTTTCCGCATTAAAACAATTGCAAGTGTTGCATACGGTCAGGTCATAAAACCGTTCCAGTGGCACGTGATGACGCTGATTGATACGAGAATCACATGATTTCGCGACGCATTTGGCATTGGGTAAATGGCACATGTTCGAACAAAGCTCAACTCAGTCGGTCAGTATTCCGATCGGAAGATATTCAATAACTGTTTTGCAAAAATGAGACCTTGTATCATTTTAGTTTAACCTAAAAACGTATTTCTATTCTATTCTATTCCTGTTAATGCGTCTGATTGACTATGAAGAGGGTTATTCAACAAATATCAAATGAGGCTATGTCCAGCATCAATATTTAGCTAATGTCTCAAATGATACACGGTGAAGTATAAATTTCTGCTAGCCAACCCTTGGTACTAAGCCGGAGGACTGGAGGGCCTATATATTAAGGTCTGCATTCAATGCCCTTTATCTATGCTCTGATATGTGACGTGTTACAAAATCGCTCAATTAAATACCTCCTGGCCCTGCATAATAGAGGGTCTGGATGGGGTATAATGATTAGTGAATAAAGGCCCTTTTTTATAATGAATAGTGAATAATGAGCCCAAACAATAATGAATAGTGAATAATGAGGGCCTAAAAATTAATACAAATACAAATAATACAAATAATTTATTCAGCATTAAACATCAGTACAATGTTTATAGCCAATTAAACAACATATACAGTGTGAACAAAAGATAGAGAAATAGGATACTTTTCTGAAGAGTGAAACATATAGAACGTCAATGGGATACATATATAAAGAAAAAGTTCTGGCCAAGATGGAGTGGTTCAAGTTGAGAACTCCTGCAGAGCCCAAACTTTTTTTTTTTCCTATAGACATTAATTATTTATGATTTTTGGTCCCTACATCATTTTCACTATAAATGTATATACAGGTTTCCAAAATATTATTTCATAAATTCAGAAACAAAATTGGGGTGTACTATCTAATTTTAAACAATTCGAACTACAGTGTTTGTTTAGTACAGAAACTGAAATCCACGCTGTGAAGAATTGGTACCAATGAAAAGTTGCCACCAGTACCTCACATATTTTATACCAACACCTCACACTCTGTGAAAACACACTCACGTTTAGATGTGTAAAGGAAATGTCCCAGGGGAGACGTCTCCTTTACGCACCAAAACGTGTGTTTTATAGAGATTTTTTCATGAAGAGCAGCAATCGAACAATCCATTCTGTGTAGTAATTGGCAACTATTTGCAGACACTATAGACCTAGACTAGACGGCACTATCCGTGTCCATATAGTACTCTATAGGTCATGAAGAGCAGCAATCGAATAATCCATTCTGTGGAGTAATTGGCAAATATTTGCAAACACTAAAGACCCAGACCGATCCGTGTCCATATAGTTTGCGGTGGCGAGTAAAGGTTTTATTATGTTTATCTGAAAACACTGCAAATCTTGATCCAAAGATAAGGCGTGCAAATTGATGACCTTTGTGGTCCACCATAGGTTACATATACCTACTATAAGTTGATTGAGCTATTTTTAGCCCCACGTGCGGTCTACAGCCGGTTATGATTAAAGCGATATAAATACATGTGTTATGGCAATGGAGTATCTAATTCAAAAAATGAAAGGCAGGAATTAAGGATCTTGAGATTTTGGAACAATATAAATTAAAATACCATCTTCATCAATAGGGGTGATAACCCAATTGCGTAGCTAGAACGCTGAAAAAGTTACGCACATCAAAGGGAGACTACTGTATCAAGCAATGGTTCCTACAATTACGTCCCTTGTCAAAAATGGGAACTTCTCTTAAAGGAAAGAATTTGCTCCCAGAGGGAGCGAACCCTTTCCTTTAAGAGCAGTTCTTAAAGGTAGAAAACCATTTTTACCACATAAGGTGAGCTCCATTTCATTGCGTACATGCGTATACTGCGTAACGGTAGCTATGCCAATTATAAACAGATGCACACAGTTTTCAAATGTACATGTTGAGGGATCTTGGGAGTGAGGTGAACGTAAGCCGCGGTCTTATATACCATGTATACAAGACGGTGACCGACCGTTCTCCTCTTATTTACTCCAGTTGTACACGTCCCGATCTTAGCCTTGCCCGAAACGAAATGGCAATACAAATCTCAGGACTAACAATTTCTGTCGTAACAGTACTAAATAGTAGTATACACTTAGTACGAAGCCAATTTAATGCATGTTATATTTGTGACATTCACAAAAGCATCGGAAAATCTCTAACAACTTCCAATAAACATTCTTTCAGTCATAACGGGAAGTTTTTAAATATGGAATCTACAATAATTTTTGTTCTGTTAATTCATATTCCTTTGTATTTTCCTCCACTTTTATGAATGAACAACTGAAGTGTTGAGCGTTTTATCATTATAATATATGTGTTGCTAAAATAAAAACTTAGCCCGTCAGAATGCTATGTAAGGTACCGGCATGGCGCCGACGTCGATGCGACGTTATGACATCGCATCGGCGCCCACGCCATGACGCTTTCAAACCAATTGAGAACATTTCACACAACTCAGGCCGGAGTGAAACGACACTCAAATGAGGCACCCCACCCATTCCCGAGCCGTGTGCAATCCTTTTGGTAATATCCTTCTAAGAATTTCCGTACCTTTAGATTGATAAATAAAATATGTTATCATTTCCTTGAACAACTCGGAGTCTGGTGAGACAGCTCACGCCGTGAGATCTCCCTCCAGATTCCAACCTGTCTGATATCCTCGACAAAACTCATTTTACAGTTACATCGGTAGATCCAGGGTTACACTCACAAACAATTTGGACCCTGATCAGGCGACTCAAATGAGACGTCCAATCAATGCCCAAACCCTTTGTTACCAACGTGGGTCTTTTTATATCAAAGTCAGGAGACGTCAGTCGTTGTACCCACAACTTTCGTACCCCAAACACCTATCGGACTTACACATGTATATGACCGCTTTTTTCCTACACACATTACAGACCGCGACCAGTATGCGCTCTGCGGAGACTGATCCAGATCTATTTTGTATGTTTATTTTCGAAAAAGTAGATCATACTTGTACCTTGTGGATCGATACCGGCCATTATTTTCCAACTATCGCAGCAAACAATGTAGACCAAGGTAAGACTGTGCGCGGCAAAGTCACGCCCTGGTTGACCTCGTTTGTGTTTGTCGGGAAATATAGACACTAGACGTGAATTATTGAAATTTATACAGGTACAGGTAACTTTATTGGTTTACTATTGTGTTTGCGTATAAGTATGCTCGAAAATCCGTGCAGGAATGCTTCATTGACCATGATATGATGACTGTTCGAATACTATACTATGCTAAAGGTGACTTTTGTCGTCTGCTGAAAGTCTCTATAAACAGTTTGGTTCCAGATCAGGACCGACAGAATGTCGGACCTGGTTTGGGTCCAAACCGTTTGACATTCGGATAATGCTATACAAAGAATCTATTGGAAAAGTTAATTTCGGTTTTTAGTCAACAGACGACAACAAAAGCATCAAGAAAATACATGTATAAAGATAACAAACACCTGTGTCTCGTTGAGTGTGCACGTTTAGTGGAATTCTAATTTTGATATGGATTGTTGGATGACTGTACGAATACTATACTATGCTAAAGGTGGTTTTTGTCGTCCGCTGATAGCCTTTTCAAGCAGTTGGCTCCAGACCAGGACCGACAGAACGCCGGACCTGGTTTGGATCCAAACCGCTTGACATTCGGATAATGCTATAAAAAGAACCTTTTAGGGAAAGTTAATTTCGGTTTTAAGTCAGCAGACGACAACAAAAGCATCAAGAAAATATAAAGGATAACAAACACCTGTTTCTCATTCATGGAAAATATTTGAGTGTGCACGTGTTGTGGAGTTCTAATTTTGATATGGATTATTGGGTCATGCTGCATTGGGAGGTGAGTAGAAATAAATGTTAACAGTTCTGACCCGGATGAGCATGCGCACGGCGGCCCAGCTGATCAGGGTCTGACCTGTTTTTTTTTTTTTTTCGCAAGTGGAGATTGAGATTAGCATAAATTTCACTTATGAAATTCGTACTTTGTTGGCAAAGTATATATATTTAGCTAGTTTGCAAATAGTGCCTTTAGATGTAGATGATAGCAGTTCGTCGAATTTCCGAATTGAAGGCCATCGGCAATAATACTGTTTAAGATATTTAATTCTTAATTCTCGATAGTGCGGGCATACTAGCAAGAAATGGAATTCCGTTTCTGTCATGTTCATATTACAAGAATGACAAAGCCTCTGATCCCTGTGAATGTTTTCATATCGACCGGTTTCTATTCGGAGACTGTGTGATGAGGTTCTGAATCTAGAAAGTGCAACTTTGAATTTTTTGTCATGAATGATGCTGAGGTAAGGTTCAAGCTCGAAATTGTGTTTATAGATGCTGTAGCTTTGTAGGCGTGATGAGTTGTTTATTTCTGCATACCATTTTTGGAGGTAGCGGTCTATTATTCTTTGTTTTACAGCTAAGAATGAGATTTCAGTAACAGATTGCCCCTCCCACACATAGCCCAGACCGTGTTGCTGAAGCATGTTTTTAATTTGATATGCCCAGTTGTTACCGTTGTAGTGAAGTTGGTTGTTTGCATCTTCCTTTAGCATGATGTATACTTGTTTTACAAGAGATGTGTTATTTTGATTTAATATTTTTATCCAGTATTTTATAATATTAAGCTTACGCATAATTGACATTAGGACTCTGCCAACTTCATCGTAGAGTGCTGCTAGATTGGTGGACTTTTTTACACCCAGAATTCTACGAAGAAATTTTGTGTGAATTAATTCTATATCTGTTGCTTCGTGGAATCCCCATATTTCTGATCCGAAGTTTAAGATTGAACCAACTAGTGTATCAAATAGTGAGCATTGTTGCGATATGGGCAGTTCGACGCTATTTAGAATAGTGAATACATTGTATAGAGCGAATGATGCGTGTTTTGCTATACATTTTTGGCTCCTATTCCAGTTGCCGTTTTTAAATAGTGTCACGCCCAGGTATTTGAATGATTCCACTACCTCAAGTGCTGTGTTGTAAATATAAAAGTCTTGATGAGTGCGTCTGCCTTTTTCGAAAATCATAGCTTTTGTTTTTTGTGTGTTGATTTTTAGACCCCACATCTTGCAATAATTTTCTATGTCGGTTAATATTTTTTGCAGTGTTTCAGGCGATTTCGCAAAAGCTACTTGGTCATCCGCGTACAAGATCAGGAATAGTTTTATCTCGTTTAGCGTAAAAATATCTTCTAGGTCGGAGTTAATATTTTCAATGATGTCATTAACAAATAGCATGAATAATAGAGGTGAACTGGGATCTCCCTGTTTTAGGCCAATGCTCGAACTAAAGAACTCAGAGAAAGAGGACTTGTATCTCACGCATGATTTTACTGTTAGGTACATGGATTTGATAGCTTTAACCAGTTTACAGCTGACGTTCTCTGTTATAAGTTTTTGCCATAAAAACAAGCGATTGATTTTGTCAAAACATTTTTCGTAGTCGATGAAAACGCAGTATAGTTTTTGTCCTGAGCCGAGAACTTTTGAGATGACTGAGTGTAGAATGTAAAATTAATGAATAATCCTATTTCTTTTAATGAATTGAAGAAAAAAATTAATGATTAGTGAATAATCAGATTTCTTTGCCACCTTTTATATTTTACATGAATAATTGGTCTTATTTTAATGAATAACCCAAAATTTTAATGAGATGAATAATGGGCTAAATTTTTAATGAATAATGAATACTAGACCCCCCCCCCCCATCCAGACCCTCATAATAGCAGGCGAGAGTTGCATAACGCGAGCGCTATAATTTAGCGCTACTTAGGGCTTTCCTAGCTCTTTGCAACGATTGTGCCTCAAAATAGCGCTATTTTGTAGCAGCCCGTTGCATAGCGATAACAATTCCTATTCAGGCAAGATATGCAAAAACATAAAGCGCTACGTAGCACTCTGCCTATGCAACGGTTCATTTCACATATCGCTTTCCGCGAGACTCCTCAAGATTAGTTATGCAGGGCTACGAAGCGCTATATTGTAATATACCATTACATAGCAAATCGCCACATAGCGCTACGTAGCACTCGCGTTATGCAACGCATCCCTGGTATAACCCATACTCACGATTTTGTCTGGTATAGTACTGGGGAGTTAAGAAACCCTTTGCTTCATGCTACCTATCTTCGTGAATTACTACAATGAGTAGATTTCGACTGCTTTACACTCCATGATATTTGGTATTTGAGCATTTTCTGCACTCGTCAGATTCTTCGATCGACCTATCTGCTATGACACATCACAGTTCTGAACAGGACTTATAATGTACAGTGTACATTACTCAAAAAGTAACGGGCGGAAAAAATATAAACGCCATACATAGGAATCAAAACTTGAACCATTGTCGCAGACAGGAAGCACTCTAGCACGCACTAAACTGTCGCCTTTTGCTTGGTGCAAACTGGGATTGAACCGCCATTCACCCGCCATCTTTATTAAAATATATTATGCGATCACTGCTTGCATGACTCAGGGCATTATATCCAGAAAATATTGACTGATAGAGAAATGGTAAACTTTCAAAAATTGGATTTTTTGCGATTTTAAACAATAAATTGTGTCACTACAGGAGTGCAAGAATTGAACGGGACTAGCCAGATATCGCTAGCTACCTATCATTAAAAGCGTGAAATGCGAGAGATTTAGATCAGGTATCGTCAGGTCTCACGAGGATGATACTTGAGCTTTATAGCCACAAAACGGGATATAGTTATAATACAGTATTTAGGGATAGAGTGATAATATTTTTTATACTAAATTTTTTTTGAAAAGTTTTGCACACGACCTGGTTTAGAGAAACGTTTACATGACTGTGATGACGCTGGCTGATACAAGATTGATTGAACCAATCCAGCGAATCACTTGACTTCGTGATGCATGCCATTTGACATAAATAAGTATGGATCATGAACCCAGAAGGAAGATAATGGTCCGTTTAAGTAGCCATTAAAGCAACTTACATAACAAATCAGGATATGTGGTACCCAGCATCTCAAAGTCTTTACGAAGTTACATTGTTGTATACAAACTGATCCAAGAGAGTGCGAACAGATAGCTCCAAATCGCTAGCGGAAATTTTATTTATAGTCAGAGAAACATGAGCTAAAATAATTAGTTATTCAAACACGCCTTATTGTCATTATTACCATCAGCATGTGCGCCTTACATTAAAATGCGGAACAGTGCTGGCAATAAACATTAGGGGAGACCGGGGCAAAATGATACATGGGGCAAAATGAAACAGCGCGATTTTTCAAACGATGATGCCGTATATGACGTTTCTGACTCAAACTGAATAAGCATTTTGAAATCCGCCATATTTTAAGAAAGGCTCAGCCAAAACAGAGCAAAGTTAAGCTTTTTATATAAACAATTGACTTTCGAGGCACTCTGGGTAAATTTCGAAGGTATCAGTTATTTTATGAATGTGAAAAATGTGGTAGATATATACTTTAATCTTATCGTGTAAATTGAACTGTATAGATACAGATATGTCTCCAAATAATCAGAACTATTGTGGGGTGTCGTATTTTTGAATTGTTACGAGAACAGTAAACAAGAGGTCACTGGGGCAAAATGATACAGCGTGGTTGGGGCAAAATGATACAGTCTGAAATAATCTAATTTGACTCTGTTTTAAAGCATTTTCAAGATATTTTTTAACGAAACTGTCTATTCCTATAATAAGAAAATTAAATGATACTGCTATGTCAGAAAAGTACCATTTTATTTTTCAGAATGTTAAAAATGGGTGGTCAACTGTATCATTTTGCCCCGTGGCAAACTTAAAACATGAATGGTAACAAATGTGACTCAGAAAATTCAGATAACTGTTCGTGTTCAATCATATTTCCGTGGTGATATATAGCATTATAAATTGTTTAAATTTGTTTATAGTTATTTCTGAGCTACGTCTTGAATATTTGCATCTGAGATGAGAAAAGTCGTACTGTATCATTTTGCCCCGTGTACTGTATCATTTTGACCCGTGTACGGGGCAAAATGATACAGCTGACCACACATTTGAATGCTTGATTTCAAGCACTAATGTCACTTTATGCCTGTTTTTCTTTCTCTCAAGTTGTAGCTAATACTTTACAGTGTATTATACATTTGAAAGCAATAAGATATATCCAGTCATAAAAGTAAGAAAAAAATATTTTTAAAAAGTGGATCATTTTGCCCCGGTCTCCCCTAAGAGACCTAAACATGGACTACAACTTCTGTATATAAAAGATCCCTTCGTAGTAAGTTGGAAGTAAGCTATAGAGGTAAAACACTTTGAAAGTCCTGGTCTTTGGAGTTGTTAGCAGTCAGAAAAGGTAGGCGATAAAATATTAAAGTTGATCTTCCCATAATGCTCAGATGTGTGCACATGGCAGTAGTAGTAGTTAAAAGGCTAAAACTGTGGAGTGTGGCGTTGGGATGAAATCAAGAGATTGCAAGTTCGAGCCCTTCAAATTGTAGGTGCTTTATAATAATAATAATAATAATAATAATAATAATAATAATAACGATAAAAATAATAATAGTAAAAATAATAATAAAAGAAAACAATACCAGCAAAAATGAAAATTAATCCACATTGCTCAACACCAGGGAAGGACTCAGAAATTGTGATGTAAGGTAATTAACAAGGTTAGATGATCAATGCCAGAAATGACACAGGGAGTGCAGTGGCTCAGTGGTAGAGCGCTTGACTCGAGACCGAGGGGCCGGGGGTTTGAGCCTCACCGGCGTCACTGCGTTGTGGTCCTTGAGCAAGACACATTTATCCTAGCTTAGTACTGGTTCAACCCAGGAAGACCCTTCCCTGTTGAACTGAAAGATTGTTGATGGTACGTAAAGAATCAAATCTAACAAACAAAGAAATGACACAAGGTAAGTGTCCTAGAGCAGGATGAAACCATTTCTGAAAGGATGGGTCAGTTTACATGTGTAGTACCATTTTCAACCAGATCACATTATATTACAAGATTGCGGTTCTGGTTGTAGATCTGATCAGTTTCTGCTCATTGCCTACATTTCACCCATCATTTCACATTCAATAAAATCTGTACAAACAGTAATTAAACTTATCACGTCTCAAAATAAGAATGGAGCCTGAAAGACATACTATTATTAAGCAACTATGTTAGAAATCGTTGCTGCTTATGATCTCTGATGAAGCCCATATTCTTTTGTTCAAAGTATGCCCTTCCCTGGCCAGCCCTTCCCTGGCCATAGCATTTGTACATATAAATAGACTGTAAAATATTGCTGTAATGTCCATTCCTTAGGACACAGGTTGAGCCATATGTTCCAGAATGTATTAAGGACGAGCTCAGTGTAAAGGGGTATGGCTGACATCACTTTGTTACAAGTACTGTAAATCACAATTTGACACTTGGAAAAGAGTTGAAGATGATATATCGCATAATAAACTTGTAGTAAAGCGCTTTATGTATCTGCCACCCCAAATATTACACACACTTATCAGAACCCACAAAGCAAAATAAGTCTGAAATACACTATACTTTGTCAAAAATCGCCGAACACATGTACACCGTTCTGACCCCCCCCCCACATTTTTGTAAGGAAAAACAAAAGGGTCGTTTGTATTTTATCATAAAATAACAAATTTTTATTCATATAGATTATTAGACATAAGATGATGGTGTTAAAGGTCATATGAATGGTATTATTTAGTGAGCTGGAGAGCAATGAGAAAGGAACAAAAAAAAAAACAAGTGAGTATGATCAAGAAATACCACAATCACACACTGCAGACTAACCCACGACATCAGACAGACAATCAATGTAAAGCAACCAATTCTCTCTCTCCCCCATAAAGATGATTGCAAAACTAGAATGGACACTAAGTACTATGTAACAAAACAAGGACCAAACAAAGAACCCACACAAACAAATGGAACCTCAATAAACAATGAATCAACAACAAAAGAACCATCGCCTTAAAAATGATAACAGCCTAAGCCACTGGAGGGGGGAGGTAAATGCATTTGACTGGTATTAAATCTGTGTCCTAGGCATGTTGCTATTGTTGTTGTTGTTAAAGCACACAAAAATGTTTAGCTCGCATGGTGGCTTGCTAACTTATGCAATGTATCATCACAGAGAAACAATCTAATCAAATTAACATACTATGATGAAACAAAGCAAAGGGCTCAAGACTCACAGATAGTCAGAGCTAAAGAAAACCTCAAGATGAGCCACGGAGGGTCCAGCTGCAAATAAGCATCAGGCACCAACCCACCGATTAAAGCTTTACAACAGAGTTGATTTTTTTAGAACCATTATAAGAAACTGTCTATTGGGTTTCTGTTGTTTTCTCAAAATCTTGCTTCATAAAATCGCCAGATTAGAGAATTGGAGGCTTCGAAACCCTGATTTCAATGAACGAAAATGGAAAAAATAGTAAGTGAGTATGATCAGGACATACCACAATCACAAAACGCAGACAAACCCATGGCACCGCGAGGAAGAGCCACACAACCATCACAAGACATCAGGAAGACAAATTAAGCAAAGCAACCAGCTCTCTCTTTCCCATTAAGATGATTGCAAAACTAAAATGGACATAACGTAACGTACAACAAAACATAGAACAATTACAATGGGAGTAACAATAAAAAAAAGCCAACAACAACAGAACCGCCGCCTTAGAACAGACAGCAGCCTAAGCCACTGGGGGACTTAAATGCATTTTACTGGTACCAAATCTCCACCCTAGATTCTGCTGTTGTTGAAATACAAGAAATGTTCAGCTCGCATGGAAGCCTTCTAACTAATGCAATGTATCATCATGGAGAAACATTCTAATCAAATTAACACACTATGATGAAACAAAGAAAAGGGCTCACGACTCACAGATAGTCAGAGCTAAAGAAAACCTCAAGTGTAGCCACGGTGGGTCCAGCTACAGATAAGCATCAGGCACCAATCCACCGATTAAAGCTTTACCTCAGAGCCGTCATAAGAGTCTGAGGCCTGACCCACCGTCGTGCAATTAAAGAGGAAACCATAGCTATAAACCGTGATTGGGTTTAAAATCATGCATGCAGACTGTCGCATGACCTCCAAGTTATATCCAACCTTTATATAACGTTTGATAATCTTTTTGAATTGAACCCTGTTTATTGATCTGTAAATCTTTTACAAAACGCAAAAATATAGCGATCCTGCAATTTTTCAGGTCAGTTGGGATCGATACAAGTGTGCCCTTTACAAGCAATCATGTACTATTATGAAAATGAAAATCGAATAAAATCTATTTTATCTTGGGCACTATCCTTTGATATGGTACAACATACCACGGGTTAAATTCTTAAGCAGGTACAATAAACATGGGTATCTGGTAAAACAAATCATGGGTTATAAAATGCAAATTTTCCTCTTTTCAAAGAAAACTTTCGTAAATGTAGGGTAAGTTCTCTGTAAGACCGATTTACCATTTGGTGACTAACCCAAAGTTGTTTAAGACTCCTTCACTGTACAAAAATCATGATAATAATGGAAGTCATGCATAGACTCATAAGAAATTGATAGACTGAGCTTTATGCCAAGAGATCATTGATCTTGTACTTCACATACTCCACAATCCACACCGCTCTATTTCTGATCATATGTTCAATGCTGGGAAACTTATAAAAATAAGAAGCCACACCGTAAGGAAACCAACAGTATGGTGTGTACTCCCACTCCCATTGAAGACTCAGATCAGCTTAAGTCTCTACCAAGTGGGACCACAGCCTTTGCTGTCCACATGAAAACGTTTAAAGTCCTTGGGTATGCAACGAGTTGAAAACGACGGTTTTGATCATATTGAAGGGTGGATGCCAAAGCTGATCTGAGTCATAGGTATGCACAAATGGCGCATTGTTTGTTTTGTTACGGTTGCTTGTTTAGTTTTCATGTCATAACATTTTTAATATCTGGAGTTACGTGACTAAATGTATTAATGCAAAAAGAAAAAAAAAAGTAGATGGTATTGCTGCTACATTGGTGACTAATTCTATACACCACACTGGTAAATGTAAAAGCACTGGAGGTTACTACAACGAACTGGTGCTGGCTTAATTCCGCACTGGAGCTGGCGTAAAATCTTTAACTGTTGACTTTATGTTTTCTTTATTAGCTTGGGTTTATTTTATTTGTGAGGACACCAGGTGCACATTACTCAAAACTCTGTCGCTATAAAGAAGCAAGCATAAAATGCCACCTTTGACAGCCATACCATAGAAATTTTGTGTATTGTAGTAATTAGCGATATAATGATAATATTTTCCGCATTAAAACAATTGCAAGTGTTGCATACGGTCAGGTCATAAAACCGTTCCAGTGGCACGTGATGACGCTGATTGATACGAGAATCACATGATTTCGCGACGCATTTGGCATTGGGTAAATGGCACATGTTCGAACAAAGCTCAACTCAGTCGGTCAGTATTCCGATCGGAAGATATTCAATAACTGTTTTGCAAAAATGAGACCTTGTATCATTTTAGTTTAACCTAAAAACGTATTTCTATTCTATTCTATTCCTGTTAATGCGTCTGATTGACTATGAAGAGGGTTATTCAACAAATATCAAATGAGGCTATGTCCAGCATCAATATTTAGCTAATGTCTCAAATGATACACGGTGAAGTATAAATTTCTGCTAGCCAACCCTTGGTACTAAGCCGGAGGACTGGAGGGCCTATATATTAAGGTCTGCATTCAATGCCCTTTATCTATGCTCTGATATGTGACGTGTTACAAAATCGCTCAATTAAATACCTCCTGGCCCTGCATAATAGAGGGTCTGGATGGGGTATAATGATTAGTGAATAAAGGCCCTTTTTTATAATGAATAGTGAATAATGAGCCCAAACAATAATGAATAGTGAATAATGAGGGCCTAAAAATTAATACAAATACAAATAATACAAATAATTTATTCAGCATTAAACATCAGTACAATGTTTATAGCCAATTAAACAACATATACAGTGTGAACAAAAGATAGAGAAATAGGATACTTTTCTGAAGAGTGAAACATATAGAACGTCAATGGGATACATATATAAAGAAAAAGTTCTGGCCAAGATGGAGTGGTTCAAGTTGAGAACTCCTGCAGAGCCCAAACTTTTTTTTTTTCCTATAGACATTAATTATTTATGATTTTTGGTCCCTACATCATTTTCACTATAAATGTATATACAGGTTTCCAAAATATTATTTCATAAATTCAGAAACAAAATTGGGGTGTACTATCTAATTTTAAACAATTCGAACTACAGTGTTTGTTTAGTACAGAAACTGAAATCCACGCTGTGAAGAATTGGTACCAATGAAAAGTTGCCACCAGTACCTCACATATTTTATACCAACACCTCACACTCTGTGAAAACACACTCACGTTTAGATGTGTAAAGGAAATGTCCCAGGGGAGACGTCTCCTTTACGCACCAAAACGTGTGTTTTATAGAGATTTTTTCATGAAGAGCAGCAATCGAACAATCCATTCTGTGTAGTAATTGGCAACTATTTGCAGACACTATAGACCTAGACTAGACGGCACTATCCGTGTCCATATAGTACTCTATAGGTCATGAAGAGCAGCAATCGAATAATCCATTCTGTGGAGTAATTGGCAAATATTTGCAAACACTAAAGACCCAGACCGATCCGTGTCCATATAGTTTGCGGTGGCGAGTAAAGGTTTTATTATGTTTATCTGAAAACACTGCAAATCTTGATCCAAAGATAAGGCGTGCAAATTGATGACCTTTGTGGTCCACCATAGGTTACATATACCTACTATAAGTTGATTGAGCTATTTTTAGCCCCACGTGCGGTCTACAGCCGGTTATGATTAAAGCGATATAAATACATGTGTTATGGCAATGGAGTATCTAATTCAAAAAATGAAAGGCAGGAATTAAGGATCTTGAGATTTTGGAACAATATAAATTAAAATACCATCTTCATCAATAGGGGTGATAACCCAATTGCGTAGCTAGAACGCTGAAAAAGTTACGCACATCAAAGGGAGACTACTGTATCAAGCAATGGTTCCTACAATTACGTCCCTTGTCAAAAATGGGAACTTCTCTTAAAGGAAAGAATTTGCTCCCAGAGGGAGCGAACCCTTTCCTTTAAGAGCAGTTCTTAAAGGTAGAAAACCATTTTTACCACATAAGGTGAGCTCCATTTCATTGCGTACATGCGTATACTGCGTAACGGTAGCTATGCCAATTATAAACAGATGCACACAGTTTTCAAATGTACATGTTGAGGGATCTTGGGAGTGAGGTGAACGTAAGCCGCGGTCTTATATACCATGTATACAAGACGGTGACCGACCGTTCTCCTCTTATTTACTCCAGTTGTACACGTCCCGATCTTAGCCTTGCCCGAAACGAAATGGCAATACAAATCTCAGGACTAACAATTTCTGTCGTAACAGTACTAAATAGTAGTATACACTTAGTACGAAGCCAATTTAATGCATGTTATATTTGTGACATTCACAAAAGCATCGGAAAATCTCTAACAACTTCCAATAAACATTCTTTCAGTCATAACGGGAAGTTTTTAAATATGGAATCTACAATAATTTTTGTTCTGTTAATTCATATTCCTTTGTATTTTCCTCCACTTTTATGAATGAACAACTGAAGTGTTGAGCGTTTTATCATTATAATATATGTGTTGCTAAAATAAAAACTTAGCCCGTCAGAATGCTATGTAAGGTACCGGCATGGCGCCGACGTCGATGCGACGTTATGACATCGCATCGGCGCCCACGCCATGACGCTTTCAAACCAATTGAGAACATTTCACACAACTCAGGCCGGAGTGAAACGACACTCAAATGAGGCACCCCACCCATTCCCGAGCCGTGTGCAATCCTTTTGGTAATATCCTTCTAAGAATTTCCGTACCTTTAGATTGATAAATAAAATATGTTATCATTTCCTTGAACAACTCGGAGTCTGGTGAGACAGCTCACGCCGTGAGATCTCCCTCCAGATTCCAACCTGTCTGATATCCTCGACAAAACTCATTTTACAGTTACATCGGTAGATCCAGGGTTACACTCACAAACAATTTGGACCCTGATCAGGCGACTCAAATGAGACGTCCAATCAATGCCCAAACCCTTTGTTACCAACGTGGGTCTTTTTATATCAAAGTCAGGAGACGTCAGTCGTTGTACCCACAACTTTCGTACCCCAAACACCTATCGGACTTACACATGTATATGACCGCTTTTTTCCTACACACATTACAGACCGCGACCAGTATGCGCTCTGCGGAGACTGATCCAGATCTATTTTGTATGTTTATTTTCGAAAAAGTAGATCATACTTGTACCTTGTGGATCGATACCGGCCATTATTTTCCAACTATCGCAGCAAACAATGTAGACCAAGGTAAGACTGTGCGCGGCAAAGTCACGCCCTGGTTGACCTCGTTTGTGTTTGTCGGGAAATATAGACACTAGACGTGAATTATTGAAATTTATACAGGTACAGGTAACTTTATTGGTTTACTATTGTGTTTGCGTATAAGTATGCTCGAAAATCCGTGCAGGAATGCTTCATTGACCATGATATGATGACTGTTCGAATACTATACTATGCTAAAGGTGACTTTTGTCGTCTGCTGAAAGTCTCTATAAACAGTTTGGTTCCAGATCAGGACCGACAGAATGTCGGACCTGGTTTGGGTCCAAACCGTTTGACATTCGGATAATGCTATACAAAGAATCTATTGGAAAAGTTAATTTCGGTTTTTAGTCAACAGACGACAACAAAAGCATCAAGAAAATACATGTATAAAGATAACAAACACCTGTGTCTCGTTGAGTGTGCACGTTTAGTGGAATTCTAATTTTGATATGGATTGTTGGATGACTGTACGAATACTATACTATGCTAAAGGTGGTTTTTGTCGTCCGCTGATAGCCTTTTCAAGCAGTTGGCTCCAGACCAGGACCGACAGAACGCCGGACCTGGTTTGGATCCAAACCGCTTGACATTCGGATAATGCTATAAAAAGAACCTTTTAGGGAAAGTTAATTTCGGTTTTAAGTCAGCAGACGACAACAAAAGCATCAAGAAAATATAAAGGATAACAAACACCTGTTTCTCATTCATGGAAAATATTTGAGTGTGCACGTGTTGTGGAGTTCTAATTTTGATATGGATTATTGGGTCATGCTGCATTGGGAGGTGAGTAGAAATAAATGTTAACAGTTCTGACCCGGATGAGCATGCGCACGGCGGCCCAGCTGATCAGGGTCTGACCTGTTTTTTTTTTTTTTTCGCAAGTGGAGATTGAGATTAGCATAAATTTCACTTATGAAATTCGTACTTTGTTGGCAAAGTATATATATTTAGCTAGTTTGCAAATAGTGCCTTTAGATGTAGATGATAGCAGTTCGTCGAATTTCCGAATTGAAGGCCATCGGCAATAATACTGTTTAAGATATTTAATTCTTAATTCTCGATAGTGCGGGCATACTAGCAAGAAATGGAATTCCGTTTCTGTCATGTTCATATTACAAGAATGACAAAGCCTCTGATCCCTGTGAATGTTTTCATATCGACCGGTTTCTATTCGGAGACTGTGTGATGAGGTTCTGAATCTAGAAAGTGCAACTTTGAATTTTTTGTCATGAATGATGCTGAGGTAAGGTTCAAGCTCGAAATTGTGTTTATAGATGCTGTAGCTTTGTAGGCGTGATGAGTTGTTTATTTCTGCATACCATTTTTGGAGGTAGCGGTCTATTATTCTTTGTTTTACAGCTAAGAATGAGATTTCAGTAACAGATTGCCCCTCCCACACATAGCCCAGACCGTGTTGCTGAAGCATGTTTTTAATTTGATATGCCCAGTTGTTACCGTTGTAGTGAAGTTGGTTGTTTGCAACTTCCTTTAGCATGATGTATACTTGTTTTACAAGAGATGTGTTATTTTGATTTAATATTTTTATCCAGTATTTTATAATATTAAGCTTACGCATAATTGACATTAGGACTCTGCCAACTTCATCGTAGAGTGCTGCTAGATTGGTGGACTTTTTTACACCCAGAATTCTACGAAGAAATTTTGTGTGAATTAATTCTATATCTGTTGCTTCGTGGAATCCCCATATTTCTGATCCGAAGTTTAAGATTGAACCAACTAGTGTATCAAATAGTGAGCATTGTTGCGATATGGGCAGTTCGACGCTATTTAGAATAGTGAATACATTGTATAGAGCGAATGATGCGTGTTTTGCTATACATTTTTGGCTCCTATTCCAGTTGCCGTTTTTAAATAGTGTCACGCCCAGGTATTTGAATGATTCCACTACCTCAAGTGCTGTGTTGTAAATATAAAAGTCTTGATGAGTGCGTCTGCCTTTTTCGAAAATCATAGCTTTTGTTTTTTGTGTGTTGATTTTTAGACCCCACATCTTGCAATAATTTTCTATGTCGGTTAATATTTTTTGCAGTGTTTCAGGCGATTTCGCAAAAGCTACTTGGTCATCCGCGTACAAGATCAGGAATAGTTTTATCTCGTTTAGCGTAAAAATATCTTCTAGGTCGGAGTTAATATTTTCAATGATGTCATTAACAAATAGCATGAATAATAGAGGTGAACTGGGATCTCCCTGTTTTAGGCCAATGCTCGAACTAAAGAACTCAGAGAAAGAGGACTTGTATCTCACGCATGATTTTACTGTTAGGTACATGGATTTGATAGCTTTAACCAGTTTACAGCTGACGTTCTCTGTTATAAGTTTTTGCCATAAAAACAAGCGATTGATTTTGTCAAAACATTTTTCGTAGTCGATGAAAACGCAGTATAGTTTTTGTCCTGAGCCGAGAACTTTTGAGATGACTGAGTGTAGAATGTAAAATTAATGAATAATCCTATTTCTTTTAATGAATTGAAGAAAAAAATTAATGATTAGTGAATAATCAGATTTCTTTGCCACCTTTTATATTTTACATGAATAATTGGTCTTATTTTAATGAATAACCCAAAATTTTAATGAGATGAATAATGGGCTAAATTTTTAATGAATAATGAATACTAGACCCCCCCCCCCCCATCCAGACCCTCATAATAGCAGGCGAGAGTTGCATAACGCGAGCGCTATAATTTAGCGCTACTTAGGGCTTTCCTAGCTCTTTGCAACGATTGTGCCTCAAAATAGCGCTATTTTGTAGCAGCCCGTTGCATAGCGATAACAATTCCTATTCAGGCAAGATATGCAAAAACATAAAGCGCTACGTAGCACTCTGCCTATGCAACGGTTCATTTCACATATCGCTTTCCGCGAGACTCCTCAAGATTAGTTATGCAGGGCTACGAAGCGCTATATTGTAATATACCATTACATAGCAAATCGCCACATAGCGCTACGTAGCACTCGCGTTATGCAACGCATCCCTGGTATAACCCATACTCACGATTTTGTCTGGTATAGTACTGGGGAGTTAAGAAACCCTTTGCTTCATGCTACCTATCTTCGTGAATTACTACAATGAGTAGATTTCGACTGCTTTACACTCCATGATATTTGGTATTTGAGCATTTTCTGCACTCGTCAGATTCTTCGATCGACCTATCTGCTATGACACATCACAGTTCTGAACAGGACTTATAATGTACAGTGTACATTACTCAAAAAGTAACGGGCGGAAAAAATATAAACGCCATACATAGGAATCAAAACTTGAACCATTGTCGCAGACAGGAAGCACTCTAGCACGCACTAAACTGTCGCCTTTTGCTTGGTGCAAACTGGGATTGAACCGCCATTCACCCGCCATCTTTATTAAAATATATTATGCGATCACTGCTTGCATGACTCAGGGCATTATATCCAGAAAATATTGACTGATAGAGAAATGGTAAACTTTCAAAAATTGGATTTTTTGCGATTTTAAACAATAAATTGTGTCACTACAGGAGTGCAAGAATTGAACGGGACTAGCCAGATATCGCTAGCTACCTATCATTAAAAGCGTGAAATGCGAGAGATTTAGATCAGGTATCGTCAGGTCTCACGAGGATGATACTTGAGCTTTATAGCCACAAAACGGGATATAGTTATAATACAGTATTTAGGGATAGAGTGATAATATTTTTTATACTAAATTTTTTTTGAAAAGTTTTGCACACGACCTGGTTTAGAGAAACGTTTACATGACTGTGATGACGCTGGCTGATACAAGATTGATTGAACCAATCCAGCGAATCACTTGACTTCGTGATGCATGCCATTTGACATAAATAAGTATGGATCATGAACCCAGAAGGAAGATAATGGTCCGTTTAAGTAGCCATTAAAGCAACTTACATAACAAATCAGGATATGTGGTACCCAGCATCTCAAAGTCTTTATGAAGTTACATTGTTGTATACAAACTGATCCAAGAGAGTGCGAACAGATAGCTCCAAATCGCTAGCGGAAATTTTATTTATAGTCAGAGAAACATGAGCTAAAATAATTAGTTATTCAAACACGCCTTATTGTCATTATTACCATCAGCATGTGCGCCTTACATTAAAATGCGGAACAGTGCTGGCAATAAACATTAGGGGAGACCGGGGCAAAATGATACATGGGGCAAAATGAAACAGCGCGATTTTTCAAACGATGATGCCGTATATGACGTTTCTGACTCAAACTGAATAAGCATTTTGAAATCCGCCATATTTTAAGAAAGGCTCAGCCAAAACAGAGCAAAGTTAAGCTTTTTATATAAACAATTGACTTTCGAGGCACTCTGGGTAAATTTCGAAGGTATCAGTTATTTTATGAATGTGAAAAATGTGGTAGATATATACTTTAATCTTATCGTGTAAATTGAACTGTATAGATACAGATATGTCTCCAAATAATCAGAACTATTGTGGGGTGTCGTATTTTTGAATTGTTACGAGAACAGTAAACAAGAGGTCACTGGGGCAAAATGATACAGCGTGGTTGGGGCAAAATGATACAGTCTGAAATAATCTAATTTGACTCTGTTTTAAAGCATTTTCAAGATATTTTTTAACGAAACTGTCTATTCCTATAATAAGAAAATTAAATGATACTGCTATGTCAGAAAAGTACCATTTTATTTTTCAGAATGTTAAAAATGGGTGGTCAACTGTATCATTTTGCCCCGTGGCAAACTTAAAACATGAATGGTAACAAATGTGACTCAGAAAATTCAGATAACTGTTCGTGTTCAATCATATTTCCGTGGTGATATATAGCATTATAAATTGTTTAAATTTGTTTATAGTTATTTCTGAGCTACGTCTTGAATATTTGCATCTGAGATGAGAAAAGTCGTACTGTATCATTTTGCCCCGTGTACTGTATCATTTTGACCCGTGTACGGGGCAAAATGATACAGCTGACCACACATTTGAATGCTTGATTTCAAGCACTAATGTCACTTTATGCCTGTTTTTCTTTCTCTCAAGTTGTAGCTAATACTTTACAGTGTATTATACATTTGAAAGCAATAAGATATATCCAGTCATAAAAGTAAGAAAAAAATATTTTTAAAAAGTGGATCATTTTGCCCCGGTCTCCCCTAAGAGACCTAAACATGGACTACAACTTCTGTATATAAAAGATCCCTTCGTAGTAAGTTGGAAGTAAGCTATAGAGGTAAAACACTTTGAAAGTCCTGGTCTTTGGAGTTGTTAGCAGTCAGAAAAGGTAGGCGATAAAATATTAAAGTTGATCTTCCCATAATGCTCAGATGTGTGCACATGGCAGTAGTAGTAGTTAAAAGGCTAAAACTGTGGAGTGTGGCGTTGGGATGAAATCAAGAGATTGCAAGTTCGAGCCCTTCAAATTGTAGGTGCTTTATAATAATAATAATAATAATAATAATAATAATAATAATAATAATAATAACGATAAAAATAATAATAGTAAAAATAATAATAAAAGAAAACAATACCAGCAAAAATGAAAATTAATCCACATTGCTCAACACCAGGGAAGGACTCAGAAATTGTGATGTAAGGTAATTAACAAGGTTAGATGATCAATGCCAGAAATGACACAGGGAGTGCAGTGGCTCAGTGGTAGAGCGCTTGACTCGAGACCGAGGGGCCGGGGGTTTGAGCCTCACCGGCGTCACTGCGTTGTGGTCCTTGAGCAAGACACATTTATCCTAGCTTAGTACTGGTTCAACCCAGGAAGACCCTTCCCTGTTGAACTGAAAGATTGTTGATGGTACGTAAAGAATCAAATCTAACAAACAAAGAAATGACACAAGGTAAGTGTCCTAGAGCAGGATGAAACCATTTCTGAAAGGATGGGTCAGTTTACATGTGTAGTACCATTTTCAACCAGATCACATTATATTACAAGATTGCGGTTCTGGTTGTAGATCTGATCAGTTTCTGCTCATTGCCTACATTTCACCCATCATTTCACATTCAATAAAATCTGTACAAACAGTAATTAAACTTATCACGTCTCAAAATAAGAATGGAGCCTGAAAGACATACTATTATTAAGCAACTATGTTAGAAATCGTTGCTGCTTATGATCTCTGATGAAGCCCATATTCTTTTGTTCAAAGTATGCCCTTCCCTGGCCAGCCCTTCCCTGGCCATAGCATTTGTACATATAAATAGACTGTAAAATATTGCTGTAATGTCCATTCCTTAGGACACAGGTTGAGCCATATGTTCCAGAATGTATTAAGGACGAGCTCAGTGTAAAGGGGTATGGCTGACATCACTTTGTTACAAGTACTGTAAATCACAATTTGACACTTGGAAAAGAGTTGAAGATGATATATCGCATAATAAACTTGTAGTAAAGCGCTTTATGTATCTGCCACCCCAAATATTACACACACTTATCAGAACCCACAAAGCAAAATAAGTCTGAAATACACTATACTTTGTCAAAAATCGCCGAACACATGTACACCGTTCTGACCCCCCCCCCACATTTTTGTAAGGAAAAACAAAAGGGTCGTTTGTATTTTATCATAAAATAACAAATTTTTATTCATATAGATTATTAGACATAAGATGATGGTGTTAAAGGTCATATGAATGGTATTATTTAGTGAGCTGGAGAGCAATGAGAAAGGAACAAAAAAAAAAACAAGTGAGTATGATCAAGAAATACCACAATCACACACTGCAGACTAACCCACGACATCAGACAGACAATCAATGTAAAGCAACCAATTCTCTCTCTCCCCCATAAAGATGATTGCAAAACTAGAATGGACACTAAGTACTATGTAACAAAACAAGGACCAAACAAAGAACCCACACAAACAAATGGAACCTCAATAAACAATGAATCAACAACAAAAGAACCATCGCCTTAAAAATGATAACAGCCTAAGCCACTGGAGGGGGGAGGTAAATGCATTTGACTGGTATTAAATCTGTGTCCTAGGCATGTTGCTATTGTTGTTGTTGTTAAAGCACACAAAAATGTTTAGCTCGCATGGTGGCTTGCTAACTTATGCAATGTATCATCACAGAGAAACAATCTAATCAAATTAACATACTATGATGAAACAAAGCAAAGGGCTCAAGACTCACAGATAGTCAGAGCTAAAGAAAACCTCAAGATGAGCCACGGAGGGTCCAGCTGCAAATAAGCATCAGGCACCAACCCACCGATTAAAGCTTTACAACAGAGTTGATTTTTTTAGAACCATTATAAGAAACTGTCTATTGGGTTTCTGTTGTTTTCTCAAAATCTTGCTTCATAAAATCGCCAGATTAGAGAATTGGAGGCTTCGAAACCCTGATTTCAATGAACGAAAATGGAAAAAATAGTAAGTGAGTATGATCAGGACATACCACAATCACAAAACGCAGACAAACCCATGGCACCGCGAGGAAGAGCCACACAACCATCACAAGACATCAGGAAGACAAATTAAGCAAAGCAACCAGCTCTCTCTTTCCCATTAAGATGATTGCAAAACTAAAATGGACATAACGTAACGTACAACAAAACATAGAACAATTACAATGGGAGTAACAATAAAAAAAAGCCAACAACAACAGAACCGCCGCCTTAGAACAGACAGCAGCCTAAGCCACTGGGGGACTTAAATGCATTTTACTGGTACCAAATCTCCACCCTAGATTCTGCTGTTGTTGAAATACAAGAAATGTTCAGCTCGCATGGAAGCCTTCTAACTAATGCAATGTATCATCATGGAGAAACATTCTAATCAAATTAACACACTATGATGAAACAAAGAAAAGGGCTCACGACTCACAGATAGTCAGAGCTAAAGAAAACCTCAAGTGTAGCCACGGTGGGTCCAGCTACAGATAAGCATCAGGCACCAATCCACCGATTAAAGCTTTACCTCAGAGCCGTCATAAGAGTCTGAGGCCTGACCCACCGTCGTGCAATTAAAGAGGAAACCATAGCTATAAACCGTGATTGGGTTTAAAATCATGCATGCAGACTGTCGCATGACCTCCAAGTTATATCCAACCTTTATATAACGTTTGATAATCTTTTTGAATTGAACCCTGTTTATTGATCTGTAAATCTTTTACAAAACGCAAAAATATAGCGATCCTGCAATTTTTCAGGTCAGTTGGGATCGATACAAGTGTGCCCTTTACAAGCAATCATGTACTATTATGAAAATGAAAATCGAATAAAATCTATTTTATCTTGGGCACTATCCTTTGATATGGTACAACATACCACGGGTTAAATTCTTAAGCAGGTACAATAAACATGGGTATCTGGTAAAACAAATCATGGGTTATAAAATGCAAATTTTCCTCTTTTCAAAGAAAACTTTCGTAAATGTAGGGTAAGTTCTCTGTAAGACCGATTTACCATTTGGTGACTAACCCAAAGTTGTTTAAGACTCCTTCACTGTACAAAAATCATGATAATAATGGAAGTCATGCATAGACTCATAAGAAATTGATAGACTGAGCTTTATGCCAAGAGATCATTGATCTTGTACTTCACATACTCCACAATCCACACCGCTCTATTTCTGATCATATGTTCAATGCTGGGAAACTTATAAAAATAAGAAGCCACACCGTAAGGAAACCAACAGTATGGTGTGTACTCCCACTCCCATTGAAGACTCAGATCAGCTTAAGTCTCTACCAAGTGGGACCACAGCCTTTGCTGTCCACATGAAAACGTTTAAAGTCCTTGGGTATGCAACGAGTTGAAAACGACGGTTTTGATCATATTGAAGGGTGGATGCCAAAGCTGATCTGAGTCATAGGTATGCACAAATGGCGCATTGTTTGTTTTGTTACGGTTGCTTGTTTAGTTTTCATGTCATAACATTTTTAATATCTGGAGTTACGTGACTAAATGTATTAATGCAAAAAGAAAAAAAAAGTAGATGGTATTGCTGCTACATTGGTGACTAATTCTATACACCACACTGGTAAATGTAAAAGCACTGGAGGTTACTACAACGAACTGGTGCTGGCTTAATTCCGCACTGGAGCTGGCGTAAAATCTTTAACTGTTGACTTTATGTTTTCTTTATTAGCTTGGGTTTATTTTATTTGTGAGGACACCAGGTGCACATTGCAGTTTATGGCTCTGCCACGAAATTGTTGATTTAATTGATGGTTTGGTTGGCAAATCTGACACAGTTCCAGAGTTTGACCGTGACATGTGCTTTTTTCAAGTGTGACTGTCTAAATTGAAGGAAATCTGCATGTCTAAGCGCAGCTGTTATCATATTTCCATGAAATAACATCAAAAAACAATTACCACTCCCTATTTTTTTTCTTGGTAAACTAGCAAAACTTTTATTGAGGATTTTTATAACACACTGGGGGCATTTTCGACGCATTGATACTACGCACTGATGGTTGCAAAGATGTTCCATGGTTGCTGGTGCAGGCTCACTACAGCACTCGCTGTTCCCATAAACGGTACACAAATTGCCATTTGAACCAGCCCATGAGGTTTTGGCACTGTGACGAGGCTCAGGGGAGGCTCTGCAAATGTGCAGACTCGCAAGAGACTCAGCTGCCACCACATGAGATTTTGATACGTATCCAGTGACTATGCCTGCACAAATGTGCAGACTCATTAGAGTCTATGCTGCTGGCGTGAATAGCACACAAACCTCCATTTGAGGCAGCATGTGAGATTTTTGTACAGTAACGAAGGCTAAGGTAAGCCTGTGCAAATATGCAGACTCGCCATAGCCTTAGCTGCTAGCACAAAATAGCATTAAATCGCGATTTGAGCCAGCACATGAGGTTTCGGTACTGTGACAAAGCTCAGGTGAGCCTGTGTAAATGTGCAGACTCGTCAGAGCCTTCGCTCCCAGCGCATGAGATCTTGATACTTATCGTATTGTCCAGGGAGTATACCTGCACAAATGTGCAGACTCACCAGAGTCTCTGCTGCTGGGGTGAATAGCACAAAATCGCCATTTGAGGCAGCACATGAGATTTCGGTACAGAGATGAAGGCTACTTAAGGTAAGTCTGTCTGCACATTACTCGCCAGAACCTTCGCTGCTCGCACAAAATAGCATTAAATCACAATTTGAGCCAGCATGGGATTTTTCAACTATGACGAATGTTCAGACTAGACCAAGCAAATGTGTAGACTCGCAATAACCTCTGCTCACATAAAAAGTATAAAAAACGACATTTGAGCCGGCACATGAGGTTTTGGTTCAGTGACGAAGGCTCAAATGAGACTCAAATGTGCAGACTCGCCAAAGCCTTCGCTGTTCATATAGATGAAACCAAATTTGCCTTTTGAGGCAGCACACTCCCAGGGGGGGGGGGGGTGAGGGTGTGTGTACCTGTTCCCTTGTTTCCTGTACCGAAATCTCATTATGACACATTGGTAAGAGCGGTTGCGTTCGGGGTTTTCCCAATGGTGCCATTGTAAATTTTACCACTAGTGCCATTGGTTACCATTGGTACCAATTGTAAGCTTCATACTCTGAACGGTTTACTGGCAGCCAGTGGTTGGTTTTTCTGCCTTTGGCAACCAATGGTGTCATTTGCAACCACCGTTAGCCATTGCTTACCATTGGCTACCATTTGCAACAGATGGCAGTCATTGGCTACCATTAGCATAGACCGGCTAAATTTCGATTTTCGGGACATTTATATGACGCTGTGTCTGGACACAGGAGCAAGCGATTGGTTTGAATCGAGTATGAGCTCTTAGAGCTGGGCCTTAGCTTTATTTAATACCAGAGCCAGAAATTTTGGACGACTGACTAGCCTGTTACAGCTCGTTGAGATAGACCTACATAAGTGCATATTTTAACTTTTGCGTTAATGCGAGATTCTTCGGATGTCTGCTTTTGGGTCCCCCTGTCAGGATCCATACACCCTAAATGTTTTTATTAATAAGTACACATATATTTCAAGAGAACCATGTTCAAGTTAAGGTCCATCGCTTATCAGAAGGGGCTATACAATTGAAAAGGGATGAAATCGCGCATTACGCAAATTCTCGCACAATTTTACAAATCATACATGTATGTTTTGTCCGTAAAAGTGAAACGGTCATAACAGGTTGATCACTGACTCAAAAATTATTTCTCTGGTATCACATTAATGCTCAGACACTTCCCTAAATGCTCAATCTCGGTTCAGTCCAATCACTAGCTTCGAGGTCCAGATTCGATCCCCACAATGGGGATTAAAATGAAAAACAAGAATAACATAACAACTTGCTGTCTGAAATATATTTCACCGACTCCCCTGTCATCAAAAATTTGTAACTTTGTTGTTAATAGTCATTTGAATGGGGAAAATGGTTGTTATCCCACTGGTTTGTGCGGCTAAGTTTTTCAAGTCCTCCATCTTGATGACGTAATTTTCCCGCGTGAATCTTTTTACCCACGCTCTAGAGCGTCTGCAAAATATGCTGCCAATGGTAAGACCCGTTGATAGCCAATGGTACCAATGGTAAGCCAATGTTACAAATGGTTGAACTCCGAATGGCATTGGCAGTCCAATGGTGCAATTGGCGTAACTCCGAACGCACCCAGCGTTTATTTCAGTGTGAACTATTGCTTGCACAAGATTACATTTCCTGAAGTATGTTTTAATAGAAAACGTTCTGTCATTAGTGTGGGTGTAACACTATTGAATTAGTAACCTGTGTTTGTTGTACCCAAATTATTTTGATGACCCGCATTGAGTAACTTATCATCACCCATGGTAAGTTGTACCCACAAAGAAACTCTGCTGATTTTCAAACATGGATTTTGAACTCCTTAAGAATCAGTCACAGTTAAACACAATGAACAGATATGTCTCATAGATATCAAACTACTATTTTAGTTAGAAACATGCACTGAAACAAACATAAAAACATCTAAAAACATCAAATGAAACAGGAAATAGTGGTAAAATAGCCATTCACTAAATGAAATTGCTTATATCTATAGTTTACACAAACCTTAATTTTTCTGAATTCATCATTTTAAAGAAATTCTTTTTTACACCAACTCTGGAATAGGAACGATGGAAAGGCTTAAATTGCAGGCTCTCTTACCTTGTGTGTATTCTGGCACCGTTACTGTTTACACCCCGCGTTAGTAAAACTTACCCTTGTTGGAGGTATCTGGATAAACGGTGTGAAAAAGAAAATAGCATTTGGGCTGATGTGTAGGGGTGAGGGGAGGTTCTGGTATCAGGGGCGGATCCAGAATTTC
Source organism: Loripinus fragilis (assembly GCA_964019695.1). Classification (NCBI taxonomy): domain Eukaryota; kingdom Metazoa; phylum Mollusca; class Bivalvia; order Lucinida; family Lucinidae; genus Loripinus; species Loripinus fragilis. Next base: position 12,914,430 of record OZ026524.1, read on the forward strand.
TTGAAAGGGGGTTCAGATGTGTAAAGGAGGGGGTTCGCTTTGCTTATTTTATCTCATTTTTCTTAAATATCCCATAGACAAATTATTTCATTTTCATGAGATTTTTAAAAAGTGGGGGCGGATGGACCGAACCCCCCGAACTGCCTCCGGGTCCGCCACTGGGTATTCACTAATCATTCTATTATCATTGAAAATTTGGCTATTATTCACTGTCGTATACATCAGTGACCTTTATAAGATCTAACATACGTAACTGTATCCATTAAAACGAATTTCATTACATAAATTCTTTTTTTAAAAAAAAAATGATATCTTATATAATTACTATCTATCTTCCAATACGTCTTAACCCCCGTGGGGGACGTCAGATGGCTATTCAGGCATACCAAGTGCTGAGGGGGCTAGTTGAAACCAAGTGATATAAAAGGTGGTGAGATGAATTTGTACAGTGTGAGAAGGAGTGTTAGTATAGATAAAAGATAAAACCAGAAGTTGGGTATTTTAGGGGGACACATGGATTACCCGGCAGACAGCACCGCTAAACTTTGACGGGTGTGAAGGGTCGGTATGTTGGCAGGAGGGGTGGGGGCGTTCCAATGGATAATAGTTCTGGAGGAAAATGTGAACCTGTAATAGTCTTTGAGAGTCTGGATCTGTCTGTATGCCAAAGAGTGTATGTGTCGTGATGCTCTGGTGTTTTGAACAAGGTAATCTGATACAGGGATAGCTACAAGGTCATATGTGACCTTATACATCATCACAAGTCGGCTATCAATGCGATGTTGGTCTAAGGGGCGCCAGTTGTTGTTGTTGTTTGATACAACTTCCGCCGAATCCGACGCACCTCTTGAAGAGTAGTCTATAATGTAAACTAAACAATGTACAATATACAGCCACCAAGCTCCCAGCACCAGAATTGTACAATATATCCAAAGTCTATTCACAAAACTATAACCAGTACACTGTACAACACAGCCACCAAGGCCCTAACACCAAAACGTATTCACAATTTATATACAGGTCTTTATGGTAGATATTTTATGCATTAGAGTCCACCTTCTTGGCCACAACTGAACAGGCAAATCTTTGGAAGTCCCAATCTTTCCTCTGGCACTGGACGCTGCAGTAGCGAGTTATATGACAGCGTGAGCAACGTTTAAGTTCCCCTCCTTCCTTGGGTGGATGCTTACAGTTAGAACAAACACAGTCTACCTCGTTGTCCTCACCATCGTCACTATCAATTGTTTTAGCCAGAAAATCAAAAAGGACTGCCCATTCCTGTAACAAGTCAGGCTCAACAGCTGGGGCTGGTGTTGGATTATCCAAAGACTCCAGGTCCCTGTCACTACCACAAGCAAGACTAGTATTTTCCAGTTCTTTTACACACACGGAATCCTGCTGGTCTTCTTGCAGGGTGAATCTGGTTTTCCAGCTAACTTCCCCAGTTCCTTTACACACACAGAATCCTGCTGGTCTTCTGGTGAAGGAGAATCTGTTTTTCCAGCTAACTTCTTCTCCAGGAAACGTGCGTGTCTCCTCCTAGAACGAGTCAATGCAGAGGGAGAGTTATTCTTCTTCCGACGACGCCTCACTGGTTTCACAGTACTTAGCGCGTCCGCCGACTTCGCTGTCTTCCTTGGCTTTGTTTGGAGTTTTGGCGGGACGTTTGCAGCTGACGGTTAACGACAATGAATCCTGATTCTGCGTGAGTTTCCACGAGTATCGGTTATCCTCATCATTCTCCAGTCTGTTCAGAGCTTCAGTGATTGTCTTTGGGATTATATTGGGCAGTGCATCCATCATTATTTTCCAAAAATCATGGTGGCAAGAATTCTCCGTCCACTCGATCCGCCATTGCACCACCACCATATGTTTAATAATAGTTTAGGTCCTTCAGCTTGAGGTGTATCTGTAGTCTCTTGTAGCCCACCAAGTTGCAGCCCTTCTTTGGACTGCTTCCACTTTATTTATATCTGCTGTGGTGCGGGGGTACCATACTGTTGACTGTGTCTTAATTATTGTTCAATTTTATATCCCCAGGAGGTTTCCCTGCCCTTATTTTCCCATCACAGGCCACCAGGGCTGGTTCTTTTCTCCTTGCTATATAACTGTAAACTTTCCAACCATATAGACTATATGTGGTTTATTTTCTTTACATTGAACATTTCTATTCAGTATTTTTCTCCTTTCTTTAAAAAAGAGAATTATACTTTATTTTGAGGCCTCCTTATTCTCTAATCAATGTATGCTCTTTATTCTCTAATCATTATAAACTCGAAAGAAAATAGACATATATGATTCGAATTGTTTTCTAATCATCTCGGACCCAAAAATGTATATGAGGGTCTGGATGGGGGGGGGGGGTCTGGTATGCACTATTCACTAAAAATTTAGCCCATTATTCGCCTCATTAAATTTTTGGGTTATTCATTAAAATAAGACCAATTATTCATTAAAAGTAAGAAAGGTGGCAAAGAAATCTGATTATTCACTATTCATTATTTTTTCTTCAATTCATTAAAAAAGGATTATTCATTATTTTATATGCCCTCATTATTCACTCTTCATTATTTTTTGGTTCATTATTCACTATTCATTATAAAAAGGGCCATTATTCACTAATCATTATACCCCATCCAGACCCTCGTATATTGGGACCGAGTAATCCCTCGCGTACTTTAGTATTCATTGGTAACAAACACCTATCATTATATGAGTAATTTATAAGTAATAAAATAGTGCTTCAAACCCTACGTTATGTCTGATTGAATTCAAAATATCTGGAAATCAGCCAAGTTAGGTGAAAATTGAAAATTGATACTTGACTGATAATATAAAATGTAAATAAGTAATAAATTCAATTTTTGGAATGTTCATGGAATCATGAATACATCGGGTCTCTTGCAAAGTAAGTGAAGCCTTCATTTTCTTAAATATTCACGGACCGATCTGACAAAACACGGACCATCACGGGCTACTTCCGTGACAGAACAATGTTACATGGCGAACGTTACGTTGTAACGTCACGTCGTCATAGATACTAACGTTTCATTCATGAAAGTTCATAGAGATTAGCTGTGCAACTTGAAATACCGACTCCTGAGTAGCGGAGAAATATATATTTCAACTGCTACTGATAGGGCAGTTGCAAAGATCATGTGTACCCCCCCCCCCCACCTAAGATCTTTGTGAGATATGAAATGCCCAAAACAGACTATTGGAAATGACTGTGGGGCCTATGCCATTGCAAATATGGTAAGCATACTGCATGGTATAGATCATAGAAGTGTAATATATAATGTGTCTGTCGTGCGGAAACATCTTCAACAAGGACTCGAAAATAAAAAAAAATCACTGTTTTTCCCCATTGAGAACTCTTTTGTAAAAATAAGCTTGTGTTGAAAGTTACAAGCATTCTAATTTTTGAACATGTCGCTCGCCAGAGCATGGCTCCATGTTTACAAGTATAGAATGTAAAAAATGGTTCAATTCTAGCTGTCAACCTTTCAACCACACTCAACGCCAAATTCGGTGGTCAAAAATAATAATATGCCTGGATTGTAGATCTTAAATGAGATAATTAAATGTTGTATTTTCAATTTTTCTCCATGGACCATTCCATAGCTAGGCCTTCATGGACCAACGTCAAACTATATCCACGGACCATTACATATACTGACCATTCCATTCACGGACCATTTACAGACTGATGTTAGGGACCTATAATATACAGACCAACGTCACATTCCCCTAAAATGCCCATCAAATGCTTACAATCACCATTCACGGACCATTCCATTCACGGACCATTCCACTCACGGGGACACCCTAAAACGCTGAATTTTCTGCTGAATTCAGCAACTTGCTGATCAGCTAAAATACCCTAAAACGCTGAACTGCTGAACTGCTGATTTGTTTATGCAATATGTTTTGAACTTTGTTATGCATAATTATTTGAAGATTTTATGTTTTTGATGTATATTCATGTATTAAATCAGTACTTTTGTGATGAAATAGCGCTTTGTCTTATTTTTTCTGTAGTTGACGGCCGATATTAATCATTTCTTTTTTTGGGGGGGTTTTAAAAGTAGTTTCATTTATTCAAACTGAAACTTAATTGTTTGATCATTGGAAACATTTTTTTGTGTGTGTTTATAATACTATTTTATTAATTTCATTGGATGGTGCACTGACAGACCAAGTCACCAGCAATGCTTTGAAAACTTCCAGTAGCGAAAAATCGTAAACTTGCTAACTGCTGCAGCATTGGAGGCATGTTGGACACCTTGCGGGAAATATGTGGGCCAGAAATAAAAATTTAATACTAATCGTATATGCACAAAAGTTTCTTATAAACGCCCCTGCTAACGCTAGCTAGAGGTCTGAATCATCACGTACGTCCATACTTTGTGTATGCGAGCACCTAAGCTCTTGCAAGCCTGGACATTTGAGCAGACTTGAATAAGCATTCGTTGCTCGAAAATGTGATTATCACTAAATTCTAATGTGTTGGCTCATTCATACATTTCTCGAAGCAATATACGTATTTTCTTTCGAGTAAATGTGTATGTTTTCATTTTTTACACCCAGCCGATGCAAAGTATCTATCTATCTATCTATCTATCTATCTATCTATCTATCTATCTATCTATCTATCTATCTATCTATCTATCTATCTATCTATCTATCTATCTATCCTATGCTATCTATCTATCTATCTATCTATCTATCTATCTATCTATCTATCTATCTATCTATCTATCTATCTATCTATCTATCTATCTATCTATCTATCTATCTATCTATCTATCTATCTATCTATCTATCTATCTATTCGTTTTGCAGGTCATGGCAAGTAAACCCCTGCCAGCACACTATGTCGAACCCACATCATGCCGCCCACAAAATGCCATTCAAACGGCATTTCGCTGGCGGGCCGACTCTGGCCCGCTTTTTTATGTTTAGTTTTGATGTTAGTTTTGATATAATGCGTATATCAACTATTACATAATTTCAGATAAACATTTTTGGTGCTCAAAAGAGTCTTCACGATGAGACGGTTCTTTTGAGCACCAAAAACTTACGTAAAAAGTGATAGAAAATACAATTTTACATCCACCCGTCCGTCTGTCCGTTCGTCAGTCTCCGTACAATTTTAATTTTTGCTTTCGTGCTTAGAAGTAACAAATAAGTACCTTAAGGATCTAAAAAAATATTAAGTTTGTCCATACGTCTAAAGGTCCTAACAAATTAACCCAGCCAGCACACAATGTCGGACCAATATCGGTCCGCTAGCAAAACGCCATTCAAATGGCATTTCGTTGGCGGGCCGACCCTGGCCCGCTTTTTTTTTATGTTAAGTGGGATATATAATGTGTAGATCAATTATTCTCTAGTCATTTCAGACATACAGTTGGTGCTAAAAAGAGTCTTCTCGATGAGACGGTTCTTTTGAGCACCCAAAATAAACGTTAATTTAGAAGTTATTATTGATAGTATCACAGATGCATATTCTGTATGTTTAGGACGTGGTTTGGGGTGGTTTAGATGTGGTTTGCGGTGGTTTGATGGTGGTTTGGGGCTAACATGGCAGGTCAACGTAATAAAATGCTTTTAAATTTCTTCTTCAACTATTGATAATATCACAAAAACATATTCTGGGTGTTAAGAAAGTGGCTTGAGATGGCTTAGAGGTGGTTTCTGGTGGTTTGGAGATGATTTGGGGGCTGGTTTAGGTGTTTCCACGGACGCTGACAGGTCGTATAATTTCACAAAAAATATTTTCTTTCGAGGTTAATCTTCCTTTTATAGAATAATAATAATAATAATAATAATAATAATAATAATAATAATAGTAATAATGATGATAATAATAATAATAATAATAATAATAATAATAATAATAATAATAATAATAATAATAATAATAATAATAAATATAAACCCCGCACCACTTGTCCCATTTCCGAATTCGTGTTTCGTTTTCATAATTACTATACAGAGTTATCCCACATTGCAAATGATTTGTATTTCATAACACAACAACAAGGTATTTTCGAACACGTATAATCATGATAACTTCTCATCAGGGTTATATGTCTGTACCTGTAGCCTGACATGGTAGAATATACTAGGGGTACGGGTCCGTACCCCTAGCCTGGGAAGGGGTACGGATCCGTATCCCTAGCCTCCCAGGCTAGGGGTACGGATCCGTACCTCTAGCCACTGCTAAAATAAAAACAAAACGCTATTTTATCATCAAACTACTAATTTAATACATGACTAAACATTAAAAAAACATAAAGTCTTCAAATAATTATGCATAACAAAGTTCAAAACATATTTAAACAAATCAGCAGTTCAGCATTTTAGGGTATTTAGCTGATCAGCAAGTTGCTGAATTCAGCAGAAAATTCAGCGTTTTAGGGTGACCCCCACTCACGGAACATATACAGACCAATGTCACGGACCTATAACCTACAGACTAACGTCAGACTAACGGTTCATTACGGAATACGGACCATTATCCTAGGGCTAATAAAACGATCAACAATTCTCAATAAAACTTTATTCTTTACCATTTTTCTATTGGTCCGTGAGTCCGTGACGGGTCCGTGTTTTGTCAATGGGCTTTGAGCAGACTTATAGAATGACCCTCTCTTTCAACCCGGAAGTGACGTTCGCTAATTGTCAAAAATAATCATAAGCGAGAAAGGCGCAACGGGTACACACGGCAACGACGAAATTGTTCAAATTAAAAAAGATGTTGCGTTCTACGGCTAGAATCTCGACGTATTTGCGACAGGTCGTGGGTTCAAAGTTACTCCAACATAAAAGGTAAAGAAATGACTATTCAATTCACGTATTAAATGTAAAATCGGTAAATATTTGTAACGTTATTGATTGTGAACCCACCTAGAAATCGTTATCATTTGTAACCCACATTGTTTGACAGCTGAAATGAATTGAATAACTTCATTAAGAAAGAGAAAAAAGCCTTTAAAACAGACTTGATCAAGCGAGTAAGTAAAATAATTAAAAAGAATTTCTTTAAGCAATGAAGTTCTCGGAGATAAACAAAATGGAATGTGACTTTTGTCATGTCCGCTCTTATATAAAGTATGGCTGTTACATAACTGGCTAACACCAGCTCGCTGACGTTTTAGTGGCTTTTCTTATTTTGAGATTTGCCACCAGTAGCAGCAAAACAGAAAAGCCACTAAAACATCAGAGAAAGCTTGGATTCTTTGTCTAAAGCTATGATTAGCTTCAGCTCAACCTGTCTTTTTTCACAAAAAAACTTCAATCATTCATTCATTGTTCAAAGATCTAGTCAGTCCAGCTAAATCTTATAAATCTGAACAGGGCCGTCGTCGGCTTTTGGAAAGTGGTACGGCCATTAAACGCCGTCGACGTTCACCGATTGCGGAAGGAATGAGTGGGGGGGGGAGCACGAGAGGGGGGTTTGGGGGATCCCCCCCATGAAAAATTTGTAATTAAAGATGACTAAAGAAGCGATTCTGTTGCACTTTGAGAGCATTTTTGCTTGTGAAACTCAGCTTATTTTACAGACATTATAGCCATATTTCAAATGCCTACCACATTGTTTTCGACTGCACCCACTCTCCCTCACACAACCACCAAAATAACGGGTCTCATCAAAGTTAACTGATTCTTCTAAAAGTATCCGTTAATTCTGATACAGATATCACCGCTATAGTTGTTTCTTTTCTTTAGGCCTAAATGAAATATATGTGTGGTTCCTGTTGCATCCCAGCAAAATTTAGGGTAGGGAGGTAGGGAAATTATTAAATTTGGTTAAAACATTTAACAAAGAAAATAGTGACAAAATCTGAAAAAGCACCCATTTTAGGTTTTTTTTTCTCCAAAGACCATTTTAATGTTTATGGTAGGGTTGAAAAAATTAGGGTAGGTAGGCAACAGGAACCACACATACATTTCATTTAAGCCTTATTATTATTATTTTTTTAAAAATCATTTTTTTTATCTTATTTGTTATCTATTAATTTTGTGTTATTTTTTTTGTTTGTTTGTTTTATCTTTATACATGTTCATTATATTTACGTACATGTAACCGTATATACATTTAAACCAGGGCGTAGCATTCTCAGGCCTTTAGATATCAGTGCGTAGTAAACATATTTTCCCCAATTTCTTCACCTCAAACATATGTCATGGGGAACTCAAAATACCGTCTCCATTTATTGAGGCGTTTCTGTGAGAACTCAAAACAAATGCGTAATATTCAACCAAAAGATAAGCATTGGGTACACAAAAGAATCGTCTGTATGAGACGGTTCTTTTGCGCACACCTTACGAATGTTCAAACTGAGGATGAGAAAATATTCACAATTTCACGCTGAACTATTTTCGCTTATCTGCATGATTCTGTAGAAAAAATGTGCGCCATGAGAAGTCTAAAATCAGGCTGTGCCTTTAAGCTGTCTGATTGTCCGTCTGACGAGGGTATTGTGCCTATAATGTACACAGTGTAAACCCTTCAGACCGTGCGGATGTGCAGGGTGGTCTGAGTTTTAAATGGACACAGGTGTAATTCTATTCTATGCTATGTCATTATTTAGTATACGTTTAGTTTAGAAACTACACAACTGAAATTAAAACTTTCCAAACACGCCTCTTCGTCGTTCGTTTCTTGCAGTGAACTCGTTCGCGATTGCTTTCAATTCGAGAGCGTCTGTTCTTTCTTTGTGTACATGTATAGTAATAAGATTGTCCATTCTCGTCTGAGTCATAGTACTCCTTGAATAAGTTTTCACTCTGCGCAAAGCTGAAAATGTTCTTTCAGTCAGGAGGGCATTTGCTGCTGGAATCACCAAAAGTATAATGATGAGAGTCACAATTTCAGAATAGAACGCTCGCATTGCTGGTTTGAGCTCACGTAGGTAACCAAATATGTCTGATAGTTTGATTGTGTCACTGCCTTCATTTTCTAGCCAGTCTCTGTAGCTGAGTGAACTGGTTTGAGTATAGCTTTGTCGGACAAACCGAAGACAGGTTTTGTCGCGTCGCGGTCCAACTATAATTACTGTCTTTAACACACATTACTTAATCGTGTTTGTTTAACCACTGTCTTTCACACCCTGAGGCAGACGAAATGTTGACAAGCACATGGTTTATCATTTAATATTATTAATCTTTGATCATCGCAAAATCGGTCACTAAAAGAGGTCTAGAAGGAAACGTGAGAAAATGGCCCTGCAAAAAACATATATGGCCGAAAACGTGGTCTGGCTAAAACCATTTTGGGCAAAAAAAAGTGGTCCGGCCAAAGCCGGACCGGCCGGACGGCCTTGGGCAACAATCGAAAGCTGATCATGTTGTAGTGAATATAATTATGTTTTGTATACAGGATACAGTCGTCTGTGAACAGATGCCTAATGTTACAGGATCAGTCTGAATAATGTGATCATCTTGGTCTACTGTCAGACTCTACATGTGCATTGTTTGTTAAAGATGCTTCAAGACATTTCAGCTGACTACTTTTGTTGTGAATGACACTATAAGGGTTCTGTGTACTCTTATAAGTCAGCCTTAGTCAGAGCATGTGTGCTTTTTGGGTTGAATATGGGTGCAGTATATATAAGAGAAAGCATTTTAGCCCCTGCTTGAACATATATGTAGCCTCCTCAGCAAATTGTGGACTGTTGAAAAAAACACTGTGGTGCTAGCACTACTAGGTGGTCACCTTTGAAATAAGTGTAGTAGAGCTAGTTTCTCAACACTTGTATGGCCTTGCTGTACAAGCAAGCTTTTATGGTGATGTGGTAGGGACTAGTGTTAGATTTTTGGACCTGGGTTTGATACCCAGCGGGGTCAGAGGCGACAAGCATATTTTCACCTGTTACATTTGGTGCCCAGCGTAAATAACCCATGATCCCATCCAATGGGCTCATCCATGTCTGATATATAGGTTCATTGAAACTAAACTGAAATTCAGGGACGAATCTGAAAAATGTAGGAGGAGTAGTAGAGCTAGTTTATCAACACTTGTACGGCCTGGTGACACGATAGAGTGTCTGATTTGGGATCTGGCGGCCTAAGTTAGATCCGCAGTTTGGGCAAAGTTGATTAGCATTTTTTCACCTGTTACATAGGTACAAAAATCTCATAAGCTAGCATAACTTTTTATTGTCTGCATGGCGCATGCTAGCACACATAGACTTTTAAGGTTTGGTGAAATCCGCCATTTTAGAATATCGTGTGACTTGGCAATCGTGATCTGAAATTCAGCCGTTGTTGGACAGCCAACCATGAAACAGGGAAGTTCCAAAGTCAAAATCCTCAATACAAAGTCTGTGAGTGTGAAAGAGATATGGGCCATCTGGGTAGCTCAGGTGGTTATAGAGCACCTGACCAGTGTTCTGAGGGCTGTGAGCTCTAGCAGCAAAATCTTCCTTGATACGCACTCTTAACTAAAGTCCTGTAGCAGCTAGCCTATCAGGAACAGTATTTCCATTGGAAAAGTCCATGGAAACTATAAGGCATCAATCTGCCATTAATATAAGTGGGAATATTTGGTACTCCCATGTAACTTACAGCTTGGTAGCTGGGCAGTGGAGTAATTTTCAATGTTTCTATCCGAGTAAACTCTGTTTTTATAAAAGTTTATAGCAAACAGTCCTTGATTTTGATCAGTGTCTTCTTTGCTAGTGAATCTATTTTGTTTCCAGCGTTGATTGGCTTGATCCTTTGAAAACCAGAATCGCCAAAACAGGTACTTTGGCACCAGTAAAGACCCAATTATGACGCATTTCATCAGGGTCTGCACTGTTTGCTAAGACAAAATCGATCTTCAGATATTTTTTTTAGAAATTATAACATGCAACCCCTAAATATATACAATGGGCCATCCTAACTTAAATGTATAAACCTTTATGGGAAATTCCATTGGCCCAAAAAGGGGTTAATATTTTCTATTTTTTTACAGCCCAGGTATTGTGTCTGCATTCCAGTCAAGACATGTGAGTGAAGATTCAAAGGTATGTATTTGTAAGATACATCAACGGTACACTCTTTTTTTCTCTCATAATGTTGGCTCTTATAGAAAATGTTCTTGAGTTAACAGAGAATAGTCAATCATACCAGCCGCTAGACTCAAGCTGGTATGAAACTTGTGAGAAAAAGTCAACACAATCTGGCTTCTTGATATTTCATACTGAGTGAAAAGTTAAAATGTATATGACATTTGTAGGGGAATCTGAAATTTAACCAAAATTCTCTGTAACCCTTTATAGGCGTTGTATTCGGGTAACCCTTTAATGATCACTTTTGCAAAAAGTGAATACCCAGATGAAATGCAGCATAATTTTTTTTTTTTATTTCGTCAGGGTCTACACTTTTTATAAAGGTCAAAAATATCTTCAGCAAAAGAATGCAATATTTTTTTAAAATTACAACTGACAACACTAGATTTGTACAATGGACTTTTCCAAACTTATTGTATCAAACCAGAAGGAAGAATCTATTAGTATATACAAAGAGATAAGTCTCTAAGCTTTTTCCTGTCTGAATCTGTCTTAAAGTCTCATCTATACCCCTGGCCTGCATACAAGTCATTGATTTCCCATATTATTACATTTTAGTAAACACTGATAAATGCTATCTACTTTTCATGTAAGGGAGCGCAGTGGCTCAGTGGTAGAGTGCTTGACTTAAGACCGAGGGTCCGCTGGTTTGAGCCTCACTGTGTTGTGTCCTTGAGCAAGAACATTATTCCTAGCTTAGAACTGGTTCAACCCAGAAAGACCTGTCCCTTTTTATATGAAAGATTTTTGATGTGATGTAAAGAATCAAATCAAACAAACAAACAAAAACTTTTCATGTACATGTAACATTTGGCCCCGAGGTTACAAAACTTTTTTTTATACTCAACTCAGCTGAGCTAGAAATTTCAACTGCTCATAAAAACTAAAATACAGACAAATAAAGAGGTTTCTTGCTTTAAGTCTCTCATATGTTGTATTTATCATGCTGGTAAATGTTCAAAGGCCAACAATTGTCGGCATTTTAACATTTATGAGCAGGATAAATTTTGTGCTCAGCTGAGTTGAGCATGAAATAAGTTTATAACCTTGGGGCCAGGTCTGAAATGGCATGATTTTGTTGTTGTTGTTTGCGGACAGATCATACACTTTTTTTATGGATAGAGCACATTGAATTTTTATACTGGTGGATAGGAGGTTAGGACTGGATTTTTGCAATTGAAGTTTGTGAGTAACTTGCTGAATCTGGAGACATCTTAACTTGAAAAGGGCATAGATCTAGATCAGGTGACTCCTAACTAACAGGATCTACAATGTTTTCAAACAGAAGTAGTGGATGTTGCTTATATGTTACTGTTACTGTGAGTGAAAGTGACCCACGTAGATTTCTCAGTAGGATTTTGAATAAAGGAGTAAAAAAGCTGTCTACCAGAAAAGTTTGGAGTTTTTAAGAACTTTTTAAAAAACTGGAGTCAGAATAAAAAAGTGTGAGAAAATAATCTAGATTTGGAGTTAATGAGAACTCTTATGTAACTCTTTGCCTGCTAGTGGCTTCTTTGATAATCTTTACAAACAGTATGGACCAATGTCAGACATGACTAACCATCAAGCCTGATCTGGATCCAAACCATTGGCATAGCGCCCATTATGCAGTACATGTATATGCACCTGTGTAATAAAAATAGTAACACTCATTAGTCTCAAGTGAGCTCACCTAATGTGGTAAAAGTGATTTTCCATGCTTTAAGGAACTGCTCTGAAAGAAAAGAATTTGCTCCCAGAGGGAGCAAATTCTTTTTTTTGAGAGAAGTTCACAATTAGAAAAAGGGAAGTAATTGTAGAGAAACATTGCTTGATAGTAGTAGTCTCCCTTTGATGTGTGTAACTTTATGAAAGTTCTGGCTACGCCATTGCAAACTATTTGACACTGATGGTATTCCGGAAAGCTTTTTTTGAAAAAATTGATTCTGAAAAGAAAATGTCTGCAGTTGACAAAAAAGCATGCATTTCCCAGCTTGCAAAGGGCAAGTAATTATTACCTGAAGGTGGGCTAAAGGCTTATGGGTATTTTTTTAAATTTTTAGTCTTTCGGTCTGAACTTGTTCCGAGGAGAGGTCAAGACAGAGCAAGTGTTTCCCTATCCAGAAGGTGAGTACTGTAGTTATACTGAGTGATAATTGCTTTAAACTGGTTTAGATATCTGAGAATAATAATTTTTTATTACCTTTTGCTGTAATGCATAATCACTGAAATCCCTGTAAATTACCTTTTGCTGTAATGCATAATCACTGAAATCCCTGTAAATTACCTTTTGCTGTAATGCATAATTATTGAATTCACTTTAAATTACCTTTTGCTGTAATGCATAATTATTGAATTCACTATAAATTACCTTTTGCTGTAATGCATAATTATTGAATTCACTATAAATTACCTTTTGCTGTAATGCATAATTATTGAATTCACTATAAATTACCTTTTGCTGTAATGCATAATAATTGAAATTACTGTAAATATCATAATCATAATCTACATAATCATTGTGATTTCTTAACTGTCTTTTGCTGTTATGCATCATCTGGAATCACTGTGAATTATGTGTCACAGGAATGCATTATCTGTGTAACCACTGTGTAGTCACAGTAATGCATTATTTGAACCACTGTGGATTATGTGTCCCTGTAATGCATTATCTGTGAAACCTCTGTGGATTATCTGCCACAGTAATGCAGTTATCTGTGAAATCACTGTGGATTATCTGCCACTGTAAATCTGTAATGCATTTTCTGTGACATCACTGCATTATCTGTCACAGTAATGCATTATCTGTGAAACCACTGTGGATTATCTGTCACATTTATGCATTATCTGTGAAACCACTGTCGATTATCTCTGTCACAGTAATGCATTATCTGTGAAACCACTGTGGATTATCGGTAAAATTTATGCATTATCTGTGAAACCACTGTGTATTATCTGTCATAGTAACACATTATCTGTGAAATCACTGTGTATTATCTGTCATAGTAACACATTATCTGTGAAATCACTGTGTATTATCTGTCATAGTAACACATTATCTGTGAAATCACTGTGTATTATCTGTTATAGTAACACATTATCTGTGAAACCACTGTATATTATCTGTCATAGTAACACATTATCTGTGAAATCACTGTGAATTATCTGTCACTGTTGTGATAATTTTTTCAGCACTTGATGAAGAACAGAAAGAAACTTTACAGATGCTTGTTGACCCAACAGCAAAATTTTTCGAAGTAAGTTTTAAGTTCTTATGAACAGAAGGAATTTTTCATATAATTTGGTATGGTGAGGCCATCATTTGCTTAATAGCCACAAAGTTGTTTTTAATTTCCATATTACATCATATATTTCAAACTAAACTATTTTAAACTAAACTATTTCAGTCTCTAAAGTATCATTATATCTTATACGAAAGTGCAGAACCTAATGCAATAAGCCATATTTTGTCTTAGTCTAGACTTCTTGTCAAAGTTCCTGTTAATGGGTACAGGCCTTTAGTCAAAAAAATATTTTCTTATTTTCAACCAAAACATATGTTGTGGGTACTCAAAAGAACCGTCTCAATAAGAGGGTTCTTTTTAGCACCCAAAACATTTGCAGAAACTGATGGGTAAGAAAATATTTACACTTCTACGCTAAAAACTTTGCTTATCTAAACCTGTGGGGTAGCTTGTCAAAAAGGTTTTAATTTTTCTACTTGCTAGTGGTGACTGTTGTCGTCTGCTGAAAACTTTGCAAACAGTTCAGACCCAGATCAGGACCGACAGAATGCCAGTTCTGATCTGGATCTAAAATAGCTGACACTCTGAAAGCATGGACTGAAAGAATTGTTTGAAAAAGTAATTTTGAAAAAGTTAGCAGATGACAACAAAAGCATGAAAATTTACCAAGCATCGCCACAGAGAAACACTGTACTTGAACAGTGCAGTCATCGTGTGTTGGGTGTAGTAGAGGAGTGCACAGAATAGTGTACCTAGCAGGGATTTTTTTTTGCAATTTCGGGAAGGGGCCCTAGGGCCTTTCAGATTGGGAAAATTAGCGCAGTAAACCACTATTTTGGGAAATTTTCTAAACAAACAAGAACAGCATTTTTGGTCAGTTTAAAAACAAAATTAGCTATTACACATACTATTGCCATTAAATTAAAGGACAATAGGATGCAATTCTAGTAGATTGTCATCATGTAGCTTGTGAGTGTGTGTTGTGTGTTGTGTGTGTGTGTGTGTGTGGTGACTGAATGAAAATTCTAAAAAAAAAAAAAAAAAAAAAAAAAAAAAAAATTTTTTTTTTTGAGATTGGGAATTTTTTTTTCAAATCGGGAAAAAGTCACCTAAATCCCATTGGGAAAGGGGCCGAATTTCGGCCCCTGGGGACACCAAAAAAAATCCCTGCATCCCTGCCTAGCTGTTAAAAGGGGTAATATTTAAGTCAATGTTTTACTTCTGAAAATATTCATAGCTAATTTTTGTCTACTTATAAATCCACTATTCTGTACACTCCTTGACTGCAACCAACACACGATGACTGCACTGTTTGAGTAACGGGTTCTCTAGCGTGCAGCATGCAAAGAAGCATTGTGATAAGTGCTATTCCTAACTCTCATAAACTTGCCATATTTTCTATTTTAGGAAGTAAATGATGCACAAAAGAATGACTCCCTAGAGAAGGTAGAAGATGAAACGATGGAAGGGCTGAAAGCCCTGGGGGCGTTCGGACTTCAGGTGTCACATGAAAATGGTATGTGGAACTAGAGATACTACAGTAAAACCTGTGTAAAACAGCCACTCAAAAAATAGACAAAACAAAGATCTTAATGACAAATGGAAGCTTAATGAAGGTTGAAAGTATTGCAGAATGCTCCGCTTGGAGCATTCTGCAATACTTTTGACCTGCATTAAGTGATAATCGGTCTTGAAAACCAATTTTTGTCTTCTTTTGAGTGGCCATTACTGTATATTCATTCTACAGGGATTCAGTTTGGCGTCGGCCATTGGACATAGTCCAAAAATAGTTCCAGATGTGCAAGTGTTTGCTGTCCAGTTTGTCCGAGACAATTTTCGGAAACGCACACTGTATGTTAATGCACAGTGATGCAATAGAATTTATGTTTTAAAAAACCATCGCTGAGAGCCCTTGCATGATCATAGAATGATTAATAGGGAGACAGAGAGTTATCTGGAATATCTCCTTAACCCTTAGAGCGCCAATTACGACTGCGGCAGACTACAAATTTTGCAACATCTTTCCTTATTTTCGAAAGCTTGACGCTTCTCATGAAATATCATGCATTATTTTTTATTTTTGAAAAGCGGCAAAATTTGAAAATTGTCATCTGCTGCAAATTCAGTGATATTATTTGGGATTTTAGGAAGCTATCTTTACATAAACATTTGGGAAAATGTTTTATTTAAATTGGGAAATAAGTGCTAAAATACATGAAATTGGGAAAATAAAGGCCATTTTTGGATTGGGAATGACTCCCATATAATACCATAAAAATGGCCAAATGAAATCACTGAAATTATAGGTGACGCCTTAGGGTTAACTGTCAGAATTGAGAAGAGTGTCACAAATGAGCTAATGAGTAAAGCACAATGTACATCTGTAATTACAGGAGGACTTGGACTCTCCAACACACAGTATGCCAGACTTGTAGAGATTGTTGGAGCCCATGATCTGGGTGTTGGCATCACACTGGGTGCTCATCAGGTAGGTTTATGTTGGACTCACATGTTTATGTTGGACTCTCCAACACACAGTATGCCAGGCTTGTAGAGATTGTTGGAGCCCATGATCTGGGTGTTGGCATCACACTGGGTGCTCATCAGGTAGGTTTATGTTGGACTCACATGTTTATGTTGGACTCTCCAACACACATTATGCCAGACTTGTAGAGATTGTTGGAGCCCATGATCTGGGTGTTGGCATCACACTTGGTGCTCATCAGGTAGGTTTATGTTGGACTCACATGTTTATGTTGGACTCTCCAACACACAGTATGCCAGACTTGTAGAGATTGTTGGAGCCCATGATCTGGGTGTTGGCATCACACTGAGTGCTCATCAGGTAGGTTTATGTTGGACTCACATGTTTTTGTTGGACTCTCCAACACACAGTATGCCAGGCTTGTAGAGATTGTTGGAGCCCATGATCTGGGTGTTGGCATCACACTGGGTGCTCATCAGGTAGGTTTATGTTGGACTCACATGTTTATGTTGGACTTTCCAACACACAGTATGCCAGGCTTGTAGAGATTGTTGGAGCCCATGATCTGGGTGTTGGCATCACACTGGGTGCTCATCAGGTAGGTTTATGTTGGACTCACATGTTTATGTTGGACTCTCCAACACACAGTATGCCAGACTTGTAGAGATTGTTGGAGCCCATGATCTGGGTGTTGGCATCACACTGGGTGCTCATCAGGTAGGTTTATGTTGGACTCACATGTTTATGTTGGACTCTCCAACACACAGTATGCCAGGCTTGTAGAGATTGTTGGAGCCCATGATCTGGGTGTTGGCATCACACTGGGTGCTCATCAGGTAGGTTTATGTTGGACTCACATGTTTATGTTGGACTCTCCAACACACAGTATGCCAGGCTTGTAGAGATTGTTGGAGCCCATGATCTGGGTGTTGGCATCACAGTGGGTGCTCATGAGGTAGGTTTATGTTGGACTCACATGTTTATGTTGGACTCTCCATCACACAGTATGCCAGACTTGTAGAGATTGTTGGAGCCCATGATCTGGGTGTTGGCATCACACTGGGTGCTCATCAGGTAGGTTTATGTTGGACTCACATGTTTATGTTGGACTCTCCAACACACAGTATACCAGGCTTGTAGAGATTGTTGGAGCCCATGATCTGGGTGTTGGCATCACACTGGGTGCTCATCAGGTAGGTTTATGTTGGACTCACATGCTAATGTTGGACTCTCCAACACACAGTATGCCAGACTTGTAGAGATTGTTGGAGCCCATGAATTGGGTGTTGGCATCACTTTGGGAGCCCATCAGGTAGGTTTAACAGGGGACAAAAACTCCACTTGTCCGCTCGTAATTACGAGTGAAATCTAGAAAGGACGAGTTATTCTTCCCAAAGCACTCGTCCTGTAGGACCAGTGCTTTGGAAAGAATTACTCAAGGAAGTTATATTACATATTACTCGCTTATGTTCTTTATTGCATACGCTATTGAAGGACAAGTGCATGTGTTTGCAGGATGAGTGAAACTTGTTAGTCTCTTGTCCTGCAGGACAAGTGCAATACTTAAATATTTTTGTCCCCTGTTTAAATTTTTTCAAATGTTTATTGAAGAATGAAAAGAATGTTTTACTTGTCAAGGCCAAGAAAAAAACCCTGTTTTTCTGATGATCTGACCGACTGTCCACCAACCCCGGCCCACAAACTTTTTTCCTAATGTTCTTGAAATGGCCGTTCTCACACATTTTGGTCTGTTTTGATTTCTAGAAATACCAATTCAACCACTATGAACATCACGACTATCATGCAAACAGTCAGATTCGCAATTTTTCTCAAGGTCACTGACCTGTTATTATGAAAAGGGCACTGATTGGCTCAAATGGAGGTAGAAGCTCAGAACAATATTAAAGTTTTTAAGGTGTTTCGTGATTGGTCAAAAATAAATTTACGGGAAATAAATCATATTTATAAGATGGATATATCTTTGCTGCACTTTTTGAAACAACATCTCTCTGCTTGTGTTGATTAAGTTTTCTGGTGTGGATAAGAAATAAGGACCTTGCATTCTGGTATACTTTTTTTTCAATTGTTTTTTCCTTTCATGTAGGGTGCCCACCTTCAGCGTCCATTAAGTGGTAAAACATGCTGGTCACTGGGATATCTCATTCTTGTTTATAGATTGAACTAGGTCCAGTCTGTAACTCTATGGCAGCCTCATTGTGATTGAAGAGTTGTGAGGACCACAGCCTACTCTAAAGCTATAAGGAGATCTATGGAAAAACAATTATGGGTCTGGGCTCTCAAGCTGGGGGCGCCTTGCTAATCGTAACTTTCAAGAATACACATTTTTTTTTAGATTTAAAGTAATTTAAGTAAAAAAATGATTAACAATTGGACAATTGATCATTTGTTTATCAGGTGGCCACAGCTTGCTCTAAGAAATTTCCAATTAAAAAGGCTGCTCTTTGGGATTTGAAAAAAAAAACAATAAAAAACTTTTTCAGACCAGCTACTGTGTGTTTTTTTTTTACAACGGTCATCAGAAACTCAGGTATTTTCCAATTTTAATGTTCTTATCTTTATGAAAGTTGGCAGAGCATTTTGCTTTTAGCTCACCTGCACTATAGGCTCAAGTTGAGCATCTTTGATCATAGGATTCCAGTCAGACCATATATGCCCATGGTATATTTTGGAGCTCTAAACATGTACAACAGTGTTTAATGAACTTATAAGGGAGCTTGGTGTTAAGGCCAGATTTTTTTATTAGTTGGTTTACGGATTTTTTTTTTTCAGATTTAGGGTCGGGGGGGATGGGAAAAAAGAAAAAAAACTCTGAAAATGACCTGTTGACTGGTCATTTTCAGAGCTTTTTTTCATTTTCAGAACAAACAGTTAAACTAGTAAAGTAAACCAACAGTCTGTATTAAATCTTAAACCAACAGTCTGTATTAAATCTTAAATATTTATAATTTTCCTGCATAGGACAATCACTTTTGTGTCACTCTCAATAATACACAAACAGAGCCTCAAAAATATGTTATTTTTTCAACAAAACAAATAATAGTGAGTCGGCGGATAAAAAAAAATCGAAATAATTTATGTTTCTACTTTCTGGAAAATTACAGTAGGAGGGTTCATAAATGAACTAATAAAAACATTCTGGCCTAAGAGTTTAACTTTGTTATAAAGGGTTAAGTAAATAGTGTTGTTGGATTTATTAATTTGCTGGACAATAGATAACATCAGAATGTATCCTTGTTAAAATATCCATCAGTGGGTCACACATACATCAACTATTTAGCCACTTAATATAATCTAACCAAAATTAACAGGAACATTCCTTCGATGGTCCCATTTCAAATTTTTTCAAAGATTCTCATTTTATGTAGAATTCTGGTTGCAATGGCAACGGAAAAGAAAAACTTAAAAAAGATCTCTCAATTATTTGGCACAACTGGTCCTTCTGTAACCCTCGCCATGCAAACAACTGAAATCCTGCAAGATAGCTTCACTTATAGCGGATTTTCATCCCATCTCTAGGGGCCGATATTCGGCCCCATTCCCAATTGAAAATAGCCACCTTTTTTCCCAATACCATGTCTGTTTAAAGTAATTTTTTTTTTTTTTTTTTTTACTTTTTTTTTTACTTTTTTTAGAGACCACTACTACTTATGTGAAACAATGACCTATATCAGAATGATACTTAAACACTTGTGCTTTAGTGGTATGCTTGACATAATACAATCTAAAATAACTGATTTGAGGATATATTTTGCTACCCTTGTTATGTTCTATGGCGTTAATTTCTCCCAAATTTGATGTTAAGTTGATCATTTTTTCCCAATTTTGGCAAGAGGCCTTTTCCCAAAATTACTGGAAAAAGCCCTGAAAGATGACAGGAGGGCACTGCATGGATGTAACAGTGACCTGTATAAGAGTAAATTTTAATTCATTTTACTTCCAGTCTATAGGATTTAAGGGTATCTTGTTGTTTGGAAACCCAGAACAGAAGGCAAAGTATCTACCAAAGCTTGCCTCAGGAGAAGATATTGCTGCCTTCTGTCTTACAGAACCTGCGAGTGGATCAGATGCTAGTGTAAGTATAAGGCAGGGGTGTGGAAATAGTAAAAATTTTTAGTTGTCCAGGGACAAGTAAAAAGCTAAATTTTACTTGTCCCAAAGAACAAATTAGCTGATATCTTACGGTGCTTAAACGATTTATTCTTTCAAAAACAGTATAAAACCAGATATATATCAACTCTTGTAAACAGTATGGATCCTGATCAGCTGGCTTCTCTTGTAAACAGTGTAGATCCAGATCAGCTGGCTTCTGAAGAAGCCAGCTGATCAGGATCCACACTATTTTCAACGCAAGATGTGAGTTTAATTATTAATAAAAATATGAAATACAGAATTGTATTAACTTAATACATTTGTACTTGTCCAAGGACAAGTAAACAGAAATTTTCAACTTGTCCTGAATGAAATCGGACCAGGTCGGACAAGTCGGGCATGGTATTTCCACAGCCTTGTTTAAACACAGATCTCTAAACTGAAACATATGGAAATTTCTATAACCCTTACCCCTTTGCAGGCCAACAGAGCTTCAGATTGTTTTAAGATTGGTGGGCTGAAGTGACCCGTGGAGCAAATAATGGTGGATCATTTTCTGATATGATGGGCCCAAGCATGTCAAACTAAACACAGTTGACATTTGGGTAGTATACTCTACCTACACACTGACACAGACACTTGTATGCATATGTATATTGACTGCTGATTATACAGTAAAACCTGTCTTAAGCTGCCAATCAAAAAAGACCAGTTATCGCTTAATGCAGGTCAAAAGTATTGCAGAATGCTCCAAGGGGAGCATCCTGCAATCCTTGTGACCTTCATTAAGCCATCATTTGTTATTAAGATCTTCGTCTTTTTTGAGTGGCTGCTTTAGACAGGTTTTACTGTGTTGACAACCAATGATTTTATAAATATGTGAGGGAGAATTCCTCAATGGAGCATGGAACCATCAGGAGCATGAGAAAACCTCTGTTTTACAAAAATTTTATGTATTGAAAGAATGGGACTCAGAATTGTGCATATATACTCAGAAGAAAAAGTTTAGTCAGTACAGACGCTGTGTGCAATGATTTTGTAAGACAGCCTTAATATTGACAAAAACCTTATTCAACATGAAATTCATTTAATTTCTTACAAATGTGAACATTTTTAACAAAACATTCTGAAAATATACCCATTTTCTTCATCAAAATTACACAAATGGGTCAATATCAAAATTCAAATTTCAAAACTCAAAAATCAGTCTAGCGCCCCTCAGATGATTTCTGGCAGTATAAACGGAATTTTTCATACCTGTTGCTTGTCTAAGAAGATTAAGAAGTTTCCAAGCGGCCATGAAGCGATTACGTCATAATGACGTCACTATGACACTAACTTCAAGTGGCGTCGTTATGTCTGATTTCCCTGATGGAGTCTTGTCATTTTTACTGCCAGGCCATCGAAAACGTGTTTGCAGACGTTAAACTGTTTGTTCATTACATCCAAAACTGCGTGGCATGTCAGCAACACGTGTACCTGCTTCAAGAAGTTAAAACGCGGTATTTCTGTAATTTGTTGATAGCCTGGACGGCAACTAAGCCTGCCAATGTTGAATTTTCTCCAGATTATTGCGATAGGAATAACTCTCTTTCAATATTGAACAGAATAGGAGAAAATAACCCTGCCGGTTAACCGCAGCATGTGCACATTGCGTATTTTGAATTTGGTTGATATGGTCTAATAGAGGCATAATTTGTCACACAATAGACAAGTACATGTAAAGTTACGATAACAACTCATGTATACAATTTGACAATGATATATCTATTATTGTTGATGTTATGAGACAACAAAAATACTGACTTAACTTTTTCTTATAGTATAGTATAGAGTATAGTTTTTTTATATCCATATGATTGGTCTAGTCTGTTTCATTTCATATTTACAGTAAAAATACATACGGGGAGCGCAATGGCTCAGTGGTAGAGTGCTTGATACCGAGGGGCCATGGGTTTGAGCCTCGACGGCATCACTGTGTAGTGTCCTTGCGCAAGACACATAAATCCTAGCTCAGTACTGGATCAACCCCAAAAGACCCATTCCTTCATAATTTAAAGATTGTTGATGGGACGTTAAGAATCAAATCAAACAAGCAAAACCTATACATCAATAAACTTGTCAAAACAAAGAATGTCAGCTAGTCCATACCCCATGCTGTACACTATAGTGTTTCCAGGTTAAGAGTGACCCCCGTTTTTCTTTTTTTAAACAGCTTTAAATTGAACTTAGAAGAACAGCAATTAGCATGTGGATTTAAATGCACACCGCGTAACTGAAACTTATTTTTTGGGAGACGCCCTTATTTGTAACTGAAGCCCCAGTCCCCTGTACAAAAGAATAACTTAGTTGGTTTTCCCTGTGAATACACTTATGTGTACCCCAATAGATACACGTGGTATATTTGCATTGCTATGATGATATGTACTAGCCTACAGGACTATCTATATCCGATGATTCAACGAAAATCTATTCCGCAAACCTCACGCATCATCATTTTGACACACACATGGACGCACACAATTGTAAAAGTCTATAGGGGTCCTTGAACGTGCCGTATTGATAGCAGGCAAATATAATGCTTAAGCATGAAACTTGCATGTACATGTAGCGCCTTCCATTTCGATTCATTGACTCTTTTTTGCCTACTAGGTAATTTGTCATGATTTTGTCGTCTGCTGATATTTTTTTTAAAATCAGTTTGTTTCTTGTTGTTGCTTTTTCTAAAATGATCTTTTGGGAATATCAGTAGAGTGCCAAGCAGTTTGGATCCAGATAATGCCCGACGTTTTGTCGGGCCTGATCCGGGTCCAGATTGTTTGCAAAGGTAATCAGCAGACGACACTAGCAAGTAATGAGTTTATGACGACAATTCAAGCAAATTAGAGAGTTGACGAGAAATAGCGAATTAGGGATATACATTAAACTTAAAGAGCATCAAATATTTGCCTGCTAAAGTTATTTCGCTGATAAGCTTTGTCAACAGCAAGTTCAGGTTAAAATGTTTGGCATTATCTGGATCCATACTGTTTGAAAACCTACTTGTATTCCTGAAAGACATATTTTTAGGAAAAGATGCTCTCCAAAGAAAATTCAGCCATTATTTAAGGGTCAGACAATACTGTTACTTGAATCGTTTTTTTTAACACAGGCCATTTCAATGCATCGCCTTTGGATGTACAGTGAAGTTTATGAGTCAGTATAAGCAGTGAACCATAGCTTAATGCACGAAGATTGTGCCAGTTAAGCAATTTTAGAGTGAAATTGCGATTGTTTTTATCAGTTTGAACACGTGTTTTGGGTGCTTTAAAGAATCATATCATCGAGACGGTTGTTTTGAGTACACACAACGTATTGTTTGGTTGAGAAATAGGAAAAATAATTCTCTGTTACGCACTCTTATCTGTGGGACTGACGAATTACCTCCACTGATCTGTATAAGCCATGATTTATTTATATCGCTAGGTTCACTTGGGGACTAATTCAAAGAAGAGCAGCAAACACACACCAAAATTCCATCTAATCCCAGCCTATACAAAAACTCATATTTATGTGGAAAAAATAAATTCAATTACGCGGTATATATCTAAATTCATTTCTCTAATTAATTTTTCAATTAAAATCACCATTAAAGAATAATTAGCAAAAAACGGGGGTCACTGAAGTCCTGGAAACACTTTAGTATTTTGTTCTAGCCTGTTCCATTTATAATTATCCTAAACCCATACATACAGTTAAAACATCAATAAACTTGTCAAAACAAAGAATGTCAGCTAGTCCATACCTCATGCTGTACACTAGTATTTTGTTCTAGCCTGTTCCATTTATAATTATCCTAAACCCATACATACAGTTAAAACATCAATAAACTTGTCAAAACAAAGAATGTCAGCTAGTCCATACCTCAGCAGGCCTCCAGATAAGAGTGCGTAAATGAAAATTAATTTTCTTATTTCTCGACCAAAACATATTATGTTGTGGGTACTCAAAAGAACGGTCTCAATGAGACTGTTCTTTTGAGCACCAAAAACATATGCAAACAATTATGGGTAAGAATATATTCACACTTTTACGCTGATTTTTTTGTTTATCTTAACCTGTGTGTCCATACCTCAGGCTGTATACTAATATTTTGTTGTCAATATGCTTCTGGCACCTACAAATATGTAAGTTCAAACATGATGTCACATAAAATGATAACAATAATTTGCCAAAATTGCTTGCTTAGAGACTAAAAGCACAACTGGGTTTGCTTTTTTAAGTAGATAAAATAAACCATATTTTTAGATAAACAAAATTTTTCAGCGTTAAGTTGTGAATATTTTCTTACCCATCAGTTTTAACATATGTTTTGGGTGCTCAAAAGAACCATCTCATTGAGATGGTTCTTTTGAGTACCCATAACATATGTTTTGGTTGAGAAATATGAAAATAATTTTTTCGTTACACACTCTAAACTAAAGTCCTGCTTCATTAAGTAGATAAAATAAACAAATTTTGAAGAATAAAGAGGATTGGTACAAGTTAGGATCACACTTCAACACATCAGTATAGAGCAAAAGTAAACCATTGAAGTTTGCAGAATGAATATGCTGTTTTTTCCCCTTTATGTTTGGGTCTAGACAGTTGGCCCTATTCAACATTGCAGGATGTTTTATTTTCAGTGAGTATAAGGAAGGGGGATAGATAAAAGATGTTCATCCATCAAGTCTGGTTGTTTTTGATTGATTGAGTTAAATCTTAAAGTCCCAGTCAACAATATTTCAGTTATGCCAGGACTCCTCACAGAGATAGAGGGGGGGGGGGGAGAATAAAGAACAATGGGATAAGACCAATGGGATAAGAACAATGGGATAGACTAAAAGGCCCCGAACAGATTTGCTTCAAATGAAGCATATTTCATCCTACCAACAAGCCAAAGATGGCCTAGACATTTGGCCTCATATAACAATGCAGGACTTTTTTCCAGTGAGGGAAGGGTAGGGTTTCATTTGTAATTCTTTTGTATAGCAGCAATTTGAGAATCCCTGCGTTTTCTTTTGGGTATTTGGCACAATTTGAGGGTAAGCACTGCTGTTAAAGCAGATATTACTGTGATATGAATCTAATTTGAAATGTTTTAATTACAGTCTATAAAAACCCGAGCAGTTCTCTCTAAAGATGGATCCCACTATGTTTTGAATGGCAGTAAAATCTGGATCAGTAATGGTGGACTGGCAGAAATATTCACTGTGTTTGCTCAGGTAAGCAGGGTTCAAGCTGGGTCCTGACAGTAGGTAGAAGTGACTTCTCCCTCCAGGAAAATTAGGGAGAAGTGATAGGGACAAGTTATAGTGCAAAATCATGGCATTTTCTGTCAGTTTAGAAGCAAGTTAGTCATTATACATACTATTGCCATTAAATGGAAGGAGAGATGTGATGCAGTGGTAGTAGATGTTCACCACTGTGGTGACAGAATGAAAATGAGTCTCCCTAAAAAAAAAAAATATTTTTTTTTAGGAAGACTCCTACTTCACTCTGGGTCCCATTTAGGGTAAAATTTCGACCCTTAGGGTGATGATTTTGCCCTAGTCGTCCCCTAGCTTACTACCGGGGTAAGTCTTGCAGCAATAAATGAAGAGCACATAGCTTAGGCCAAATAAAAAATACCTGTGTTTAGGGTATCCCGACTATACCTAAATGGTGAAATCTAGAATCATTTTTAGGTTTTCTTGAAAAAAATACCTTTCAAAATGCATTAAATATACTTTTTTCTAGGAAAAAAGTATGAGTACCTACCCTGTACCTAAAACTTTCAGACCTGTTTTCCGAAACACATTTCTGTTTTATCTGGCCTCAGTTGGTAGAAAGTAATACTTGGGATTGAAGGATAGCTAGTTTGAGACTTGTGGGCGACACTGTGCTGTGTCCTTGATATGGGTGTAACAATAGTATGAAAAGGACTATTGCGAAAGTATTGACATTGCAGGAAGCACCATTAAGATACTATTACTATTGTGGACCATTCCAATAGTATTATGATACTAATTAATTTAGCAAATGTTTATTAAGCTTGAGCAGCAATATAAACCCATTTTCCCCAAGTGAATAGACAAAGATACAGCTCAGTCTTTCATATATACATTAATTTCAACAATTTCTGAACTTGGATATTTTTCTTAATACTCCACAAAAACATAATTTGTGGTGCTGCTTAGGCCATGTAAAAATACCTGTGTTTATGGTAACCCAACCCTATCTAAATTTACTTGTGAAACCTAGAATTTTTTAAGGTATTCAAGAAAAATATAATGTTATGAAATGCTTTTCAAAATGCATAAAATTACAAAACAAAAAATCCCCCCCAAAATATGTTTGCCTACCCTATATAAAATTTTCAGACCCGTTACTGGAAACACACTATGGTTTTTATTTGACCTTAGCATTGAAATCTAGATGCAGCTTTTGTTCAGAACTAAAGGGAGCCCAGTGGCTCAGTGGTCGAGTGATTGACTCGAGACTGAAGGGCCGTGGGTTCGAGCCTCACCGGCGTCACTGATTATTGGTCCTTGAGCAAGACACATTTATCCTAGCTTAGTACTGGTTCAACCCAGGAAGACCCGTCCCTATATAACTGAAAGATTGTTGATGGGACTTAAAGAATCAAATCAAACAAATCAAACAAAATCAGAACTAAAAAAATGCTTACTTCCTATTTCAGACCCCAGTTACAGATGAGAAAACAGGAGAAACAAAAGACAAAGTGACTGCATTTATTGTAGAAAGGAGCTTTGGTGGAGTTACAAAGTAAGTCTGACATATGCCCAGTTAAGCAAGTATTTTTAGTGTAAAATGTGTTTATTTTCTTATTCTTCAGTTTTAACATGTGTTTTGGGTGCTAGAAAGAACCGTCTCATCGAGATGGTTCTTTTGAGTACCCACAACATATGTTTTTGTTGAGAAATAAGAAAAATAATTTTCTGTTACACACTCTAATCTGGGGGCCTGTCTGAACTAAAAAACTACTGCCTTTACTCATGGTTTAGAAATAGAAAGCTTGTGAGGTTTTGGTACTAATCTAAAAGGAAACAGCAAAGACTCGGATGAGCCCAGGACTTGAGTTAAGAGTGTGTACCAAAAAATAATTTTCTTATATCTCAACCGCAACATATGTTGTGGGTACTCAAAAGAATCGTCTCATCAATCGATTCTTTTGAGCACCCAAAACATATGTTAAAGCTGATTGGTAAGAAAATATTTACAACTTGATGCTCAAATATTTTGTTTATCTAAACCTATGGAGTCTGTACAAATATGCAGTCTTGATAGTTTCTTTGCTGCTTTCACAAGCATAGATTAAAAAAGACGATGACTCGGGCCAAAATTTAGACTTTTCCTAACTAGATATACAGGTTTAGATAAAAAAAAAAATCAGCGTTAAATTGTAAATGTTTTCTTACCCATCAATCTTAACATATGTTTTGGGCGCTCTAAGGAACAGTCTCATTGAGACGGTACTTTTGAGTACCCACAATATTTGTTTTGGTTGAGAAATAAGAAAAAAGATTTTTCAGTTAAGCACTCTTATTCGAGGGCCTGACCCAGGCCAAAATTAAGACATTTCCTAACTAGATTGTTGCACATGTATGTTTAAAGAATGATTTCGCACATATGCAATACGTGCCAAAACTTAAGATTATTCTGCAAATACATTCACATGTATAAATGCTTGAGCCTGTTCTAGTTTCAAAAAATTATCTTACTCAAGAAGAGAGGTAATTTAAGGGTAGCAGACAAGGTCAAAGCCTCAATGTGTTGAAACCATTCAATTGGTGGCTATCTTTGAATTGCAAGCTAAGTTTTTTAGGCTTATAAAAATGTTTATGCAGAGAAGGTTTTTGCGATAATGTACAGACTCACCAGAGCCTTATCTTCAAAAAAAAGTCGTCTGCTTGTCTGCTGAAATGTTTAAGAAGTCTCTATGGCAAACAGTGTGGACCCAGATTAGACTGCTCATAGGAGCAGTCTGTTCTGGGTCAACACTGTTTGCTTCTATACTTAATTCGTCAGTAATGTTAGGCAATTATTTTACAGCAGACAACTTCAGCAGACAACATTTTCAGATGCATTTTTTTCTTGGCGCTTTAAGGTTTAATAAATAAGTCTTCACCCCTTATGTCTCATAGTGTGTGCAAGTCATGCTGGTTCATTGCTGCAGAAATTTTACATGCCACATTAAAAATCTACTGACCACGTTTAAGCCGATCAGACATCAGTGCTGTGGCGTTTTGGGGCCACACTTGATAAGCAGTGTTCGCCTTTACGCCGTAATAATATCTAAATACGCAACGAAAATCGTTGATACTTAAAAAAGACAAGTAGCATGCATCCATGGAACGCAAGATCAAAAGCAGTCGACTACACATTTAAGCCAGCTCAATAGTGAAGAGAGTTAAAACCCTTGAAAATCGGTCTTATGTACTTTGCAACACTTCAAAATCACAAAGAGACTGCTATAGATAGTATTCAGTTGTGGTTTTCCGTAGTGTTGTATCGATCATCGATTATAATCAATGTTCAATCGAAAATGTCTCTCGATTCTACTAATCGATTGTATTTGGTAATAATCGAATAATTGATTATAATCAAAAAGATTCACACCTGACCCTCTTGTAGGCTGATATTCTAAATTTGCAACTTTGCTACAAGAAAATGCAATCTATAAATCCGAAGGTTTATAGAATGTTAAACTGTAGCCTGGTTTGCTGTGTATTCTATCCCCTTTAAAATCCTGACTAAGAAGTCTTCAGTGCAATCTTAACCCATTGTATGCTAATGACTCTTAAATGTGTACTATAACAAAGAGTGAAAACTCTGATGAAATGCCACAAAATGCGGCATTTCATCAGGGTATACACTGTTTGCTATTAAGGATATAAAATATCTTCAGAGAAAGAAATATTTATTTGGGAATGATAACCTTTGACCCCTTGATGTTTACAATGGACCTTCCCAAGTTTATTGTTTCAAACCAAAAGGAAAAATCCATAAATGTATGAAGGGTTTAAAATGTCAATGGCTGTTATTTGAGTTTACTGTCAGGACCAGTTGTGGTATTTGGTACTGTACATAAAATAGCATGACACTGACGCTAACAATTTTTATAAAGATAAGAGTTTCAACAGTTCATGGATAGACATTCTATGGGATGGAACATGTGTTTCCCTTTCATTTGATAATTTTCGATTATAATCGATCATCAATCGAAACCTCCTGACCGATTATTTTTGATGATCGATTATGAAAATCCAATAATCGAACACTAGTTTTCCGAGATCCGTTGTTCATAATATTGGTTGAAATCAGAACGAGGCTCAGCTATAAATAATGATTTAAGGTTTTCCCAAAATTTATTTGCTGGTTAAAAATGGCGTTTGCCTTGAGTAATCACACTAGAAACATTTAAATAACTTAATAAAGTGTCCTTTCTGGGACTTAACTTTTGTTGATGCCCTCAGTCCCAGGGACGCACTAGAAATCAAGCCTTAATCTAAAACTGGATAAGCATAAAGGGCTATGATCTATAATGTTTATTTGTTCATGATCATTTGTGGCAAAAATGGCCATTGGGTAAGGTAATAATGGTATGAATGAATGACTTGATTTTATTACAGTGGGCCACCAGAGAAAAAGATGGGCATCAAGGCCTCCAACACTGCTGAGGTATACTTTGATGAGGTGAAAGTGCCAGTAGAAAATATCATAGGAGGTGAGGTTTTTCCTGACTTTAGTTAAGTGTGTGTAATGAAATTTTATTTTTATTTCTCAACCAAAACATATGTTGTGGGTACTCAAAAGAACCGTCTCAGTGAGACGGTTCTTTTGAGCACCCATAACATATGTTAAAATAGATGGGTAAGAAAAAAAAATCAATTTTTATGCTGATATTTTTTTGTTTATCTAAACCTATGTTGTTAAAATTATTCTTTGCAAGTTTTAGTTTGTCAAGTAGAAGCCAACATTTGACCTTGAACTGTTTGTTCAGTTGAAAATAATTGTTGGCTTTCACTTGACAAACTCAGGCCTTCAGATTTATGGTGGGCCTGGGTCATTGTCTCATGATATCAAAATATGGCCCATCACTTTCCAAGGCAGAGGTCTCAGTGGACCCATCCTTTTTAGTTGTGAAAAAATCTCACTTTAATAAAAAAAAAAATCATCACAGCAAGTCTACGAACTCCACAAAACAGAAAGTACAATGTAGGTAGTCAATACAGTAAAACATGCCTTAAGCAGCCACTCAAAAAGGACAAAACCAAAGATCTTAATAACAAATGATAGCTAAATGAAGGCCGAAAGGATTGCAGAATGCTCCACTTGTAGCATTCTGCAATGCTCTTGACCTGCATTAAGGGATAATTGGTCTTCTTTTTTGAGATGCCACTTAAGACAGGTTTTACAGTATAATCAGCAGTAAATATACATATATGCATGCAAGTGTCGGTGTCAGTGTGTATGTAAAGTATACTACCCAAATGTCAACTGTGGTTAGTTTGATATGCTTGGGCCCATCATTTCAGAAAATGACAAACCATATTTTGCTCCATGGGTCCTTTCGGCCCACCAATCTTGAAAAAAATCTGAAGCCCTGCAAACTCAATCAATCTGTTAAACCCCTTTAAGCATCAGACAACTGCACAGCTCAATTATGCTGTATTTTATTGTTGACTAGTAGAGGCCTGGAAAAGTTTTTTTTTCCTTGGTGATATACTGTGTTACATGTGGGCCTCGATTCGAGAAAACCTGTCTTTGGGAGTTTGCAAACAACAAAGATGCAGACCAGCCTGCGCATCCGCACCGTCTGATAAGCGCCTTTGCTATTCGCTTATTTGAATTTTGGAAATTATTATAACTAGTCTTATAGGGAGTGCAGTGGCTCAGTGGTAGAGTTCTTGACTTGAGACTGAAGGGCTGCGGGTTCGAGCCTCACTGGCGTCACTGCGTTGTGGTCCTTGAGCAAGACACATTTATCCTAGCTTAGTACTGGTTCAACCCAGGAAGAACCGTCCCTGTTTAACTGCAAGATTGTTGATGGGACGTAAAGAATCGAATCAAACAAAACAAATAACTAGTCTTGCTACAAGCGAAATTTCTATTTTCTAGCTGATCTCTATAGCTGAGGAGACTGGTTTGAGTTTCGTTTTCTCGGAAACCTTGAAGACAGATTTTCTTGCGTCGAGGCCTATGTAGTTTCACCCATTGTTTAAGCCCTTGCTTCTTTTTCGTTCATTCAGGTGTTGGAGGTGGCTTCAAGGTTGCCATGAATATCTTAAACAATGGCAGATTTGGTATGGCAGCTGCATTGTCTGGTACCATGGTAGGCTGCATCAAGAAGGCGGTGGACCATGCCTCCAACAGAGCACAGTTTGGAAGAAAAATTGATACTTTTGGCACTATACAAGAAAAAATTGCTCAGATGTCCTTAAAACAGTATGTTACAGAGGTACATAAACTAGTGTAGTCTTAAAATATGTTATTTTTCAATAGGAAAAAAATGACATGGGTGAAAGTTTTCAGGATTATTCCTGAATTCAGGTTTTTGAGGCTGAAATTCTGTGGAAAGACAGCCTCAAAATGCTGAATTAAGGAAATCATAATAGTTTCTCTGATTTATTTTCATTCTTTCTAAGGACATAAGCACATTTGACCATTTAAACTTGAAATTGTGAATATTTAGTGGGCATACTGCAAGTTTTAAGATTAGAGTTTCGAAAGTTCAGGAGTTTGGAAATTTTTGAACTTTCACCCATCTAATGATTTTTTAATTTTTATCCTATGAAAGCTTTTAATGATATTTTGATTGGAAGATTTCAAGTATCACTTTGAAAATATTTAATGAAAGGTCTGTCTTGTTAGTGATATACTTAAGAAAACATATATTTAATATTATCAATCAAATATTCCATTCAACTTTTGCACCCAAACCCACTTATTATCCTTAGAAAATAGTTTATTTTATTTAAAACGTGGGGGGAGGGGTGGAACAGCCAGCCAATGAAACTTTTGCACACAACATCATGGTGGTTAATGACACAACAAACGCACAGACGAACAAGGTAAGTTGTTGGCTGATGTTACTGTAAGTTGGACGTATGGTGCTTGCTAAATCACATGATTGTTCATTGTTTTGCATCAAGAAAAACAAAGAGATGAAATATTAGGTTTCATCTAAGGCAACTGCAATGGAAATGTAAATATAAGAGCATGTGAGCTTAATGGCTGGAATATCATTATCAAATGAATTCTACAATGCAATAAATGTCATATATGCGAGTAAAAAAAATCTGTTAATGAGGTCATGATTACTGCTTATTTATACATGATTGTGCAATCAGGCCCTGAGGTTATATAACTTTTTCCATTCTCAACTCAGCTGAGCACAAAATTTTAACTGCTCATAAAAACGAAAACGCCGAAAAATGTAGATTTTCTTGCTTTTAGACTCTCAGATAGTGTATTTATCCTGCAAATAAATGTTAAAATGCCAACAATTGTTGGCATTTTAACATTTATGAGCAGGAAAAATTCATGCTCAGTTGAGTTGAGCATAAAAAAAGTTTAATAACCTCGAGGCCAGGCCATCATAGAAGAGAGTAGTTGAAAATTTATTTTCTTATTTCTCAACCAAAACATATTTTGAATGGTCTCAATGAGATGGTTCTTTTGAGCACCCTAAACATATGTTTAAACTAAGGGATAAGAAACAACAATTTTATGCTCACATTTTTTTTATCTACACCTACAGCAAATAGTCATGGCAGTGCAACTCTCTTCTAATTTTTCAGTCTATGGCCTACATGATTTCAGCTAACATGGACCATGGTTACAAAGATTTCCAGATTGAAGCAGCTATTAGCAAAATATACGCTTCTGTAAGTAAACTTATAAGTTGATGTTTTGATCACTGATGAAGCCAATTTATAATACTTGCTAAATATTCTTAGTCTAATGAGACGATGACTATAGATAAGTACCAAAGGTCAAGGTTGACCTTCAGCTGAGGTTGCTCTTATTGGATTGCCATCAATTTAATTAAATATATTTTCTCAGCAACAACAGGGTAAGATCTTAAATATAACTATACAGCATTGTTGCAGACAGTAAGCACTCTAGCACCTACTAACCTGTCGCCTTTCGCTCGGTGCACATTGGGATTGAACCGCCATTTTTATTAAAAATATATTATGCAATCACTGCTTGCATGACTCAGTGCTTTACATCCAGAAAATATTTACTTAAGAGAAATGGTGTACCGTCAAAAAATTGGCTTTTTGCTATTTTAACAATAGATTCTGTCACTACAGGAGCACGAGAATTGAATAGGACTAGCCAATATCGCTAGCTACCCATAATGCAAAGGGCGAAAGTACGAGAGATCTAGATGAGGTATCATCAGGTCTCACAAGAATAAACTATACAGTCCTGAGGGTGTCAATGGGGTTTACTGATTAGCGAATTATGGGCCTAAAATTTCCTGATTAACATTTTTTGGTCTATATTATACTGATTAGCGAATTATGGGCCTAAAATTTACTGATTAACATTTTTTTGGTCTATATTATACTGATTAGCGAATTATGGGCCTAAAATTTACTGATTAACATTTTTTTGGTCTATATTATACTGATTAGCAAATTATGGGCCTAAAATTTAGTGATTAACATTTTTTTGGTCTATATTATACTGATTAGCGAATTATGGGCCTAAAATTTACTGATTAACATTTTTTTGGTCTATATTATACTGATTAGCGAATTATGGGCATAAAATTTACTGATTAACATGTTTTTGGTCTATATTATACTGATCAGCGAATTATGGGCCTAAAATTTAGTGATTAACATTTTTTTGGTCTATATTATACTGATTAGCGAATTATGGGCCTAAAATTTACTGATTAACATTTTTTTGGTCTATATTATACTGATTAGCGAATTATGGGCCTAAAATTTACTGATTAACATTTTTTTGGTCTATATTATACTGATTAGCGAATTATGGGCCTAAAATTTACTGATTAACATTTTTTTGGTCTATATTATACTGATTAGCGAATTATGGGCCTAAAATTTAGTGATTAACATGTTTTTGGTCTATATTATACTGATTACCAATTTTTGGGCCTAAATTTTTAATGATTAATGTTTTTTGGGCCTAAATTTTACTGATTACCGAATTTGGGCTTAAATTTTACTTATTATTGATTTCAAAAGTACCCTATCGAGACCCTCAGTCCTGGTCACATGACCAAAATGCTTATGATTCATGTGTTTGGTAAAAACTCATCAATGATCTTATGTGGCATGGCTTGGATTTGGGATGTTTGCCCTAAAAAGTTTGGTCTAATGAAATTGATCTTAGTCTAGTTGAACCTTAGATTAAGGAGATATACAATATTGAGACTTGGTGTCAGATGAATGGTTTAACATGGTTTTACTGTATTAGAATTGATATACATTTTTACAACTGAATTATTAGGACTAAGCATATATGGTTTATGATTCTTTGAACAAAGTGGAAGATCTTAAGTTAAGACGTTTTCTTTCTTGCTCTTCAGGAAGCTGCCTGGTTCTGTGCAGATGAAGCTATCCAGATACTGGGAGGCATGGGCTTTATGAAGGTAAGCTTATTTAAGGAAATTAGCATAGTTACCTTAGGCATTCACTTTACAGTTCTAAAGGCTTGAGCAAATAGTGTACTAGCTCAAATAAACCAGTTCATTGAATTTTAGTACTTATCACATATGCAAGTAAAGGAGGTACCGATGACCTTTAACTTATATAAATGCGCAATCACCCAAAGCCTTCACTGCTATTACACAATCACTAGACACAAAGCGTGTAAGAGTATAAGATCTAGGCCTCTAGCCCCACTAGGTAGCT
Organism: Loripinus fragilis; assembly: GCA_964019695.1. NCBI lineage: Eukaryota > Metazoa > Mollusca > Bivalvia > Lucinida > Lucinidae > Loripinus > Loripinus fragilis. Next base: position 12,950,236 of record OZ026524.1, read on the forward strand.
GTGTACATGATGAAATAATGATTTAATGGGGATGCACTCAGAAACATTTTGTCATGCTATATTTATTTTAAAGAATGCACCTTCTTTATAAAGAACCAACTCACATAAATAAATTTTGATCAAGTGGGACAACCCCGGTCTTTGGTAAAATTTGAATGATGCTTATTCCCTGATGTTATAGATATCAGATATTTAAATACTTTAAATTTATTTACTTTCTAGGATTGTGGCTTAGAAAGAGTAATGAGGGATTTGAGAATCTTCAGGATATTTGAAGGAACCAACGACATCCTGCGATTGTTTGTCTCACTCACAGGAATACAATATGCTGGGGCCAATCTCAAGGAACTACAGAAGGCCATGAAGAATCCTCTAGGAAACTTGGGTGTTGTCGGTAGTTTTGTGGGCAAGAGAATTCAGAGGTGAAAATTAGGTTTTAACTTTACCAGCTGGGTAATTTCTCATGCTTTATGTCAGGGCTGTGGAAATACCATGCCGACTTTGTCCGACCTGGTCCCATTTCACTCAGGACAAGTTGAAAATTTCAATTTACTTGTCCTTGGACAAGTGCAAAATGTGTATAAAGTTGCTAAAATTTTGTATTTAATATTTTGATTAATTATTATTAGTTCACATGTTGCATTGAATACAGTGTGTATCCTGATAAGCTGGCTTCTTTAGAAGCCAGCTGATCTGAATCTACACTGTTTACAAGAGAGTTGATATCTGCAACGTTTCATACAGTTTTTGAAAAAGTCAATTGTTTAAGCACAGAAAGGTATAAGCTTATCTGTACTCTCCGAAAAGGAAAATTTTCTTTGGACAAGTACATTATGGCCATTTACTTGTCCCTGGACAAGTAGAAAATTTTACTATTTCCACACCCGTTTATGTCGTCTGCTGACTTTCCCAAAAAGATCAACTTTTTCGAATGTTTCTTAGAGGAAAACCATCAGAGTGTCGAAAAGTTTTGATTCAGATCATGCATGACATTTTGTCAGGCCTGATCTGAGTCCAGTCTGTTTGCATAGGTTATCAGCAGGGGACTCTGTAGGCAAAGAATAAACAAAAACCAATTCCTGATAGAGAAGTCTGATCATGTCAGTCAGTCTGGTCTGATCATATTTTCAAAAGTTCCATTGAGCTTATGTATATGTGTATTTTGCTGGCTCAAAATAAATCTAATCTTGTCATTTACCATTGTCTTGACAGGAAGCATTTTTTCAAATACTGACCTGTCTGATTTGAGCATTGTGGGTACACGAGACATATTTGTTTACCGAACATGTCACAAAGTCATGTGATTCGCCCGATTGGTTGATTCAATATTGTTTATCAAGCAGCGCCATCACCATGATCACGTGTCACTGAACCTGATTCTTTGAATGTTTTAAAAAATGTTTTAGTGCATAAAATGTGACCAGTCTATGGCCAAATACTGTAATACCTATCATTGTTATGGTTTTTCTTTCAAAAATGACTAGATGTCTCCATAGATGGATTATTTGTAGGCATTATTGCTTGTTACTTTTTTAAAGTAGGTGTTTTGAGTAATGCATACTGCGTATTGACACTAACCCGACTTTTCAGTCGTGATGTCCCATAGCAGACAGGTCGATCCTTTGAGTATCACACCTGCGCAGGCAATGGTTATTTACTCATATGCCATTTATCAGGTAGTGGAATGGGCTTTTTTAAATTTTAGTATATGGTAAGATATTGTGGTGTCCCAGTATTTAAGATAACCCTTTTTATTCGGGAAAGCCCTAAGCGAGTACTTTCGCAAACAGTTAAGACACAGATGAAATGCAGCATAATGCTGCCTTTCATCAAGTCTACACTGTTTGTAAAGGTTAAAAAGATCTTAAGACAAAAGAATGCAATATTTTTTAAGATTATAATCTGACACCCCTAGATATGTACAATGGACTATCCCAAGTTTATTGTATCAAACCAGAAGGAATATTCCATTGGTATACAAAGGGTTAAATTCCTATTTTGTATCATATTTCAGAAGTCTTGGTGCAACTACTGGGGAGTCATTGACCACGTATGTCCATGGTGACATCAGCCATTCAGCAACACAGGTACAGGCTTTTAACCCTTAACTAATGCCCCAATCACACCAAAAATACGTCTGCTTTTCTCGTCTGCTGAAATGTTTAAGAAGCCTCTGTGGCAAACAGTGTGGACCCAGATCAGACTGCTCCTATTGGAGCAGTCTGTTCTGGGTCCACGCTATTTGCTTCTTCACTTAATTTGTCAGTAATGTTAGGCAATTATTTGCAGCAGACGACATTTTCTGATGCATTTTTCCTTGGCGCTTTAAGGGTTAAATATATGCGTGTCATCTTACCACAAATTGACTTTTCAGAAGTTGGGGGAGGGTTGGATTTACTTATCAAAGTACAGGCCCCCAGATAAGAGCGCATGACTGAAAATTATTTTAATATTTCTCAACCAAAACACATGTTGTATGTACTCAAAAGAACCGTCTCAATGAGACGGTTCTTTTGAGCACCCAAAACACATGTTTAAACTGATGGATAAGAAAATAATTGCAATTTTATGCTCAACAATTTTGCTTAACTGGCCCTATGAAAGTAACATGCTCTTTGAATTTTGAATAATTTCATCCACTATTTTGACACAATATATGAGCTGGCATGAGCTGAGATTCAGGTACATATAGCATTGTCAAATAACGAAGGTTCAGATGAGACTGCATGTTAATGCAGTCTTGCCAGAGCCTTTGCTTCTAACATACACAAAATATGGAAGCTTATATGGGCTCAGACCATTATTTGGACCTGTAGCCTTTTGAATAGTGAAATAACATAATAGAATAACAAAACCATATATGCTGGCTCATAGTAAATTATCACTCATTTCAGACCTCCAGATAAGAGTGGGTAACTGAAAATTATTTTCTAATTACTCAACCAAAACATATGTTATAGGTACTCAAAAGAACCGTCTCAATGAGACGGTTCTTTTGAGTACCCAAAACTTATGTTTAAACTGATGTATAAGAAAATAATCACAATTTTACGCTAAAATATTTTGCTTAACTGGCCCTATGAAAGTAAAGTGCACTTTGAATTTTGAATTATTTATCCAGTATTTTGACACAACATATGAGCTGGTATAGCTGAGATTCAGGTATGTATAGCATTGTCAAATAACGAAGGTTCAGATGAGACTGCGTTTTAATGCAGGCTTACCAGAGCCTTTGCTGCTAACATACAGAAATATGGAAGCTTATATAGGCTCAGGCAATTACTTAGACCTGTAGCCCACTGAGTATATGCTTTTGAATAGGGAATTAACATATTAGGGTTATGGGATAATTAATAAAATCATGTGTGTTGGCTCATAGTAAACCATTATTCATATAGGTCTAAATGAACCAAAAACTAAGAATGTGAGTGATTTCCTTATCCATCAATTTAAACATTTGTTTTTGCTCAAAAGAACAGTCTCAATGAGGTGGTTCTTTTGAGTACCCACAATATATGATATGTTTTGGTTTTGAAATAAGAAAATTAGGTTAAACATGCATTATAGGGTCTGCTTATTACTGATGTTTTGGCCATTCTGAGTGCAATAAAATTAAAAGAAATGTAAGTACATGTACTTCTGATGAGAAAATATCTACACGAAAAATGGTTATGATATAATATATATATATAAATATATATTACATGTTTGGCGGGAAAATACAATGATTTATCAAACAAATAAAATCGGTAATTTTGTTTTTGCCTAGGAAGGTGCATTTCCTCTAGGGAAATAAATCCCTTTAGCCGGCACTCCTTTTTTCTGACCACAAGTGACCCAAGGCAACGATGAGATGAAACACATGTTATATAATCATTTTTTTTATTATTTTCAATTTGCATTTACAGACTTTAGGTTATCACAGCAAAAAGTGTCTTAAATATGTGATAAATATAATTACAACTTTAGAGACCTAGATAAAAGAAAGAGACGGACAGACAGACAGACAGACAGACAGACAGACAGACAGACAGACAGACAGACAGACAGACAGACAGACAGACAGACAGACAGACAGACAGACAGACAGACAGACAGACAGAAAGAGAATAGTGTTTTTGAGCATTTATTTTTTAGAAAATCTATAAAACTTTAAAAATAGTTTAAAAACTCTCTTTGAATTTTTAGGTTTGACTCTTCGCATGCTTGGTGTTTTTGGCCTTTGTTTTCGTCAGCCACAGGTTTTTCACCACTTCCGATACCTAAAATAATATATGAGCTGCGGCATGAGATTTCCAACAATGTGGTATATGCGACCAGCAAAGCCTCAGATCAGCCTGCTCATATGCGCAGTCTGATCAGAGCCTTTGCTAGTCGCTTGAATATTCTATGAATGTTAAGCTACTGACTGAACATCATTTGGAGCACAGGCTCATCCGAGTCTACACTTGTCAAAATGTCACATTGTTTGAAATCACATGTCATGGCTCATTATATTCTTGGCTTTATTCTATTTCAGACTACACAGGCTGTCTCAGAGTTTGGTGCCACAGTAGAATCTTTACTCATAAAACATGGGAAGAAAATCATAGGTAATTATGTTTTGTTTGTTGTGTCAATGGGGAGAAATAACGTAGTATTCTATTCAAAAGAGTCAAATCAAAAGCTTGAAGATTAATTTTACCCTCTCAAAATAGTGATTCCATATATGGATTACTTTCTTTGAAAGCTCGCCTAAGTTGAATACGCCTTTTGACTTTTGTGTGATGAATGATAACTAAGATGGTGACCAAAATGGCTGTCACCTTTTTGTTTGCTCTTGTGGACACTCTATTGAGTCATTTATCACCAGATTTATTCCAAATTTTGTATTTTCTGCTGTGGTTTTACTGGATTCTAAATAATAATGTGTAAATCTATAAGCTTTACAGGAAGTTAACTATTTTATGAAAGAAGACCATTGCCAATTTTGATGGAAAAATATTATTTGCATGCCCAGAAATTCTAAAGGATCTTACACGAGTGATCATCACATATGAAATTTATTAAATGAGCCTTTGGCAAGTTAAATGAATTAAATATGATATGATCACTCATGTAAGATTCTGTTTATCATATGACCTATTAAATGTGATTTTATCGCCTCCACATCAATTTTTGTCTTAACAAACAGTGCAGTTTCTGACAAAATACTGCATAATGAGGCATTTCATCAGAGACTTCATTGTTTGCCAACCTTCCTGTTTAGATGCTTGTCCAAAAAGGGTTAATTGGCAAAACATGACAATCTAAAATTGTGTGTATTTCTTTTAATTTCAGAACAACAATTCTTATTAAACCGAGTGGCAGATGCGGCTATAGATATATATGGGATGGTGGCTGTTCTGTCTCGAGCCTCTAGGGCCTTAGAGAATAACCTTGAGTCAGCAAAACTAGAATCTACAATGTGCCAAGTGTTCTGTGATCAGGTAGTTATAGACAGGGTTAGCACAGGATTGTTTCTCCATGATGATACATTGCATTAGTTAGATGGCCTTCATGCGAGCTGAACATTTCTTGTACTTCAACAACAGCAGAATCTAGGGCGAAGATTTGGTACCAGTAAAATGCATTTAAGCCCCCTGGTGGCTTAGGCTGCTGTCCGTTCTAAGGCGGTGGTTCTGTTGTTGTTGACTTTTTGTTTATTGTTACTCCCATTCTGGGAGTCTGTAATTGTTCTATGTTTTGTTGTACGTTACTTTATGTCCGTTATAGTATTGCAATCATCTTGATGGGGAAGAATGAACTTATTGCTTTGCTTAATTTGTCTTCTTGGTGTCTCCTGATGGTTCAGCAGCTCTTCCTCGTGGTGCCATGGGGTTGTCTGTGGTTTGTGATTGTGGTATTTCCTGATCATACTCACTTACTATTTTTTAAAAGGACTTGAAATATAAAGTGCTTTCTTGAAAAGCCCTAGAAAATCAAATGAGCCTTGAAAAGTACTTGAAAATCCTACCAAGGCATTGAAAAGTCCTCCAATTTTTTATTTTTCTGTTGAACCTTTTTCAAACACCTTTGAATTTGCTGAAATACTTTTTTTAAAACATACCTAAAGCTGCATTTTACTCTGCTCTGCCATTATTGTTAATTTAATAACTCCTTCCTTCTAATGGCAACTTGTCCTCTGCTGATAACCTTAGCAAGCAGTTTGAATTCAGATCAGGACGGACAGAAAGTAGGGCCTAATCTAGTCCTAAATGTTGGACACTGATAGAAGTTCTTAAAGATTTTAGGTCAAAAAGCACACTTTTAAAAAGTCAGCAGACAACAACAAAAGTGTGAAAAAATACCCAGCTTACAAAGAGTTTAGCTCCTAAGTAAACTATCATCTGCTCCTTGTCTTTGGAGAATCAGATAATGTTGGTTGTTTATCTCTGGATGTCTTATTTCTGAACAGCATAGGGCCTAAATAAATTTTTATTTGTTTCCCCTTTCCCGACCGACCCTGAAAAAAAAAGCCCTACTCAAAATATTTTATTTCAATTTTTAGTCAAGAATTTTTTTTTTTTAATTTCATTACATACTTAGAGAATTGTCCAATGTTAACAGTGTTATCTTTTAAAAATATTCTTAGCAAATTGTTTGTGTATTTAATTTTATTGCCTGTAGTAGGACTATACAGTAAAACCTGAAGGTTAAATGAAGGTCAAAAGTATTGCAGAATGCTCCCTGGGAGCATTCTGCAATACTTTTGACCTGCATTATGCAATAGTCGGTCTTGAAAAAAACCCACATTTTTTTCTTTTTTTTTGAGTGGCCTCTTAAGACAGGTTTTACTGTATACAATTAAGTTTAATGGGTATAAAATTTGAGAAGTTAAAAAAAAATTCTGACCGACCGACCCATACCAGTAAAACAGGGAAGGGTAAGGGAAACAAAATATTTTTAAGGTTGGCCTAGGTGAACGAAAAGTGATAGAATATTTTAAAGGTTAGAAGTTGACAAGGGATTTCTTTTTAACCCTTTATGTGCCAATTGCAAGAAAAAGTTGTCTGCTTTTCTCATCTGCTGAAATGTTTAAGAAGCTTCTATGGCAAACAGTGTGGACCCTAATCAGACTGCTCCTATAGGAGCAGTCTGTTCTGGGTCCAGGCTGTTTGCTTCTATATTTAATTTGTCAGTAATGTTAGGCAATTATTTGCAGCAGACAACATCAGCAGACGACATTTTCAAATGCACTTTTAAGGGTTAAGTTTTTAATGTAGAACATAACCCTTATCCTGCTAATATTTTTTCCTTATTTATTTGTAAGTTGTGATCGGTCTTTATCTGCCGTCCCTCGTGGGTCCGTAAACTTTCTCCTCCTGAACCACTTGTCCAAATTTAAAATAATTTCACAGGAATGTTCCCCATGATGCCCTCTACCAAAATTGCACAAATGGATCTACACAGTTGAACAAGATGGCAGCCAGAGCTCTAGATAAGAAATCTTTTAAATGACATCTCCTGAACCACTGGTCCTAATTCAAAATAATTTTACAGAAAAGATCCACAAGATGCCCTCTACCAGAATTGCATAAATGGACAAAAGAGCTGCCAGAGATCTAGATAAGATATGTCTTTAAATGACATTTCCTGCTGAATGAATGATCCAAATTTAAAATAGTTTCACAAAAATGATCCTCATGATATTGCACAAATGGTTCTGCTCCGCCGAACAAAGGAGCCACTAGAGCTCAAGATAAGAAATACTTTGAACAACATCTCCTCCTGAACTACTGGTCCAAAGTCCAAATAATTTCTTTGAAATGTTTCTGTTAATATCTTCTACCAAACTGCACAAATGGTGGGCTCCACTGAACAAAGGAGCTGCCAGAGCTCTAGATCAGAATTATCTTTAGACAGCATCTTCTCCTGAACCACTAGTCCAAATTCAATATAATTTCACAGCAATGTTTCATATAATGCTTTCTACCAAAATTGCACAAATGTTACCCCTGTCCCGATCAAAAGGGCTTCCAGAGCTCTAGATAAGTAATATTGTAAAACCACATATCCCCCTGAATCACTGTTTCAAATTCAATATTATTTCACAGAAATGTTCCTCATAATGCCCTCTATTAAAATTGCACAAACGGTTTGACTGCCAAACAAAAGGGCTGCCAGAGCTCTAGATAAGAAATATCTTTAAATGACATCTCCTGAAAAACACTGTTTCAAATTCAAAATAAATTCACAGAAATGTTCCTAGTGATGCCCTCTAGCTCTACCGAAATTGCTGAGACGAACAAAGTAGCCACCAGAACTAAAAATAGACATATTTTTAAATGATATCTCTTTGGCCACAGGCCAAAACATCACCTCATGTGCCAGGATTCAGGTGAGCAATCCAGTGCTCTACTTGTTTTGTTTGGGATCAAACTCATGACCCCTGGATCTGCAATAAGACATGCTAACGATTGCACTATGGGGCCCCCATACCCCCCCCTCCCCCCCTCTGAAAATGTTATCTACTTATTATGTCTGCTGCATATATTCAAATGCTCTCCAGATTAATAAATACTATGAACCCTCATTAGGAGCAGTCTAATCTGGTTCATATTGTTTGCAGCAGATGACAGCAGGAAAAAGTTTAATGAAAGGTTCAGAAGCTTGGAATATTTGTTATTAAAGTTTTTGTTCTTATTTTATTTTTGAGTTATTTATACTTCAGGCTGCAAAGCGAGTGAAAGACAACCTCCAAGTTGCAAGTGACTCCTCATCAACATCAATGTTCGATAAACTTTCCCGTGTATCTGAAGAAGTAGTGAAACACGGTGGACCAGTACAAGCCCATCCTTTAGGGTTTTAACCACAACATTGTTTAGGATATTTTTAGAAATTGACCATAGTATACGAATTTCTCTTCCAAAATAAAAACTTCAAATGTGTTTGTCATTGTTATGTAATTCAACTTTGACTAAATAAGTTCAAACAATTCTGAAAAACTAAATCTGATTTCTTAACCCTTAAAGCGCCGCCTATAGTTTGCAGCAGACGACAATTTTCAAATTTCGCCGCTTTTTTTAAAATAGCAAATATGGCATGAGGTTTCATGAGAATCGTCTGCTGGCAGACAATTCTCATGAAATATTATTCCTTAATTTTGTTGAAAACTAGGAAAGGTGTCTCAAAATTTGTCGTCTGCTGCTGCATTCGTGATCAGCGCTTTAATGGATACTTATTTGATAAATTTAGTTTTCTGCTTTCACTTTCTAATTCCACTTTGTAATTACTTAAGTTATTTAGATAACTACTTTCACTTTTTTTTTGTTTTTCTACTTTCACTTTTGCCCTTAAAAGGTGTTCTTTTTGTTTCACTTCGAAACATACTTAGCTTTCTACTTTCACTTTTATACTTGTTAGTTTTCTATTTTCACTTTTGAACCTTATTTAGTTTTTTAAGTTCACTTTTGCTTCCTTGGAAAGGGAACATTTCCATCTCATAGTTAAAATACTATGTTTTATTGTGATGAAGTTTATTCATGTTATTTTACAAAATATTGTCATATTTACTCAATGTCTCAGAGTTTTAGGCCATTTTTGATCAAAATACGTAGAAAACTGACATACTGAGGAGATAAGATATTCAATAACTGCGTTGTACAACAAATATTGCACTATACAGTAAAACCTGTCTTTAATGGCCACTCAAAAATAGACAAAACAAAGGTCTTAACGACAAATGGTAGCTTAATGAAGGTCAAAAGTATTGCAGAATGCTCTCTTGGAGCATTCTGCAATATTTTTGACCTGCATTAAGCGATAATTGGTCTTGAAAAACAATTTTCGGTCTTTTTGAGAGTGACTGTTTTTACACAGGTTTTACTGTACAACAAATTTTGCACTATCTCAATATTTGTTACTATTGTCTCATACCAATTTTTATTTTTTTTCAATTATAAAGACTTAAAAATAAAGTTTTAAAAGTTGAAATGTGATGAATTGCAAATGATAGTGTATAAATGAATCTTATTTTTCTGATGTTTATCAATTTATATAAAAAAAATAAGGTCCCTTCTGAATTTATGTTAACTGTGAGCAAACAAATATATTGTTCTACATTGATCAGTATCAGAAACTTGAGTTCTTAATTTCTAAAAACATTCCTAAGGAATCTTACCACATGACAAAACCAACTCAAGAAACTATATAGTTCAAGCAATTTTGCTATCATCAATAACTGCCAATAGTTTTACTGTACATTAGATTTTTTTCTGTAGGTGAAAATATGATATAAATATTTGTATATTATAACATTACATTTGTCATATGATACTTTTATTCTATACAAAAAATGGCACAAAACTTAAATTCCAAGTAAATTAAGTGACATACTGATGTCTTGTGTGTCAAATTTTTAAGACAATTAACAGGCTGGTTCCATGTTAATGCATTTTTTAGGTATGAACTGATGAATAAGTTAGTCTGTTACAGGGTGACAAAAATATATAAATATTGCACTTGTCCTGCAGGGCGAGTGACTTACAATCTTCACTCGTCCTGCAAACACATGCACTTGTCCTTTAAAAGCGTATGCAATAAAGAACACAAAGGAGTAATAAGTTATATGACTTCTTCGAATAATTCTTTCCAAAGGACTCCTCCTTCAGGACTAGTGCTTTGGGAAGAATTTACTTGCCCTTTCTAGATTTCACTCGAAATTATGATCGGACGAGTGGAATTTTTGTCACCTGTGTTATTTCCTTGACTGATTTCGAATGGTTCCAGTCTAATGATAAGACATACAACATGGAACCTAAGGCTGAAAGGAAAACAGTTTGGATCCTTATCAGCTGGCTTCTGAAGAAGCCAGCTGATCTGGATCAACACTGAATTTTCAAAAAGTGGATATACAATGTAATTTTATCTTATTTTAGAAGGATAATTGTTAAAAGGGTTTGATTAAAAAAGTTGAAATATGATGAATTTTTAAACTTTGTTACTATATATACATATCAGCCTTGACACATGAAAACCTGTTTTCGGGGATTTGCAAACAACAAAAGCACAGACCAGCCTGTGCTTCTGCACAGACTTATCAGCACCTTTGGTATTCCCTTTTTGGAAAGTATCATATCTAACTTGCTGCAAGCGAAATTGCAATTTTCAAGATAGTCTTTGTAGTTGCGGAAACTGGCTTGAGTCTCGCTTTGTGGGAAACCTCGAAACTGGCTTGAGTCTCGCTTTGTGGGAAACCTGGAAACTGGCTTGAGTCTCGCTTTGTGGGAAACCTGGAAACTGGCTTGAGTCTCGCTTTGTGGGAAACCTCGAAACTGGCTTGAGTCTCGCTTTGTGGGAAACCTCGAAACTGGCTTGAGTCTCGCTTTGTGGGAAACCTGGAAACTGGCTTGAGTCTCGCTTTGTGGGAAACCTCGAAACTGGCTTGAGTCTCGCTTTGTGGGAAACCTCGAAACTGGCTTGAGTCTCGCTTTGTGGGAAACCTGGAAACTGGCTTGAGTCTCGCTTTGTGGGAAACCTCGAAACTGGCTAAGGTCTCACTTTTATGGGAAACCTCGAAGACAGGTTTTGTTGCACCGAGGCCCATATGTTTTTACCTAGTCATATCCCTATTTAAGCTGGATTTTTAAGTTTTCTTATTTCTCCTGTAAAACATTTGTAGTGGTGCTCATTTGAAGCATTTGAATAAGATATGGGCCTTGGTGCTAGAAAACAAGGCTCCAAAATTCTTAACTTTTTTCATGCTCAACACAACTGAGCATGAATTTTATCCTGTTGTTGGCATTTAAACTTTTATTAGCATGATAAATCCAACATCTCAGAGATTGAAAGCAAAAAAAAATCTTATTTTTCAGGATTTTAGTTTTTATGATCAGTTGAAATTTAATGCTCAGTTGAGTGTAGCATGAAAATAAGTTTTATAACCTCAGGCTCTATCCAGCCTGCTCAACTATATAGATGAGCTAGAAATTAGATTGAAATTTTGCATTTTTTAGTCGAGCTATTACGCTTTCCATAAAGTAAATAACAAAAGGGCTAGTAGATTTGCAGGCTTATAATTGACGACCAGGTTAAATTTTGACAGCATGTTTAATGATCTAGACTTTTGCTCTCTAGAGCTTTATCAGGAACCAAAAGGGTTGATGGTAAGAAATTACAAGAGCTTGTAAATCTCACATTCCAGAATAAAATATCATTTCCATATACAGGGTCAGCCCATGCGAGAATGGTACTTTAACCCTTTGTATACTTATGGATTCTTCCTTTTGGTTTTATACAATTAACTTCGAATTGTCCATTGTACATATCTAGTGGTGTCCGGTTATAATTAAATAGAAATTGTATTCTTTTGTCTGAAGATCTTTTTTACCCATACAAACAGTGTAGACCCTGATGAAATGCCACCTTATGCGGCATTTCATCTGGGTCTTTACAGTTTGTAAAAGTACTCATTTCCCATATACAAAGGGTTAATATTGAGAATTCTTTGAGTCACTTTGAATGTACATGTACAGCTATTTTCGGGGCCTAGAGGCTTAATGTATGATTTTAAGTCTTCAATGTCTTGCGTCCTTTGTGTATGTCAGCAGTTCTGACGTGTCTATGGGGATATGCAGATATGTCTGAGTCTTTGCTGCTTCCCTATATGATAAAAACCCAAATCCCTTGTGCAGGCCTTCTAAAGGAGTTGTGTTGAAATGGTATTATATGGAGCAAAATTAGTCATTGAGCACTGTTTGTTAAACTTTTTGTGTAGAATAGAACTTTTGACTTTTGTTAAATCTTCAGTGTTGAACACTTTTTATGCAATTTTGTGTTCCGTATAGGTGTTTTTGTGTATAGCCCTTGTTGTGAGAATTTGTGCGTAGAAAGCCATGTGATTGCCATTTGAGTTTATGTATATACTGTTCTTTACAAGTTGGTGTGGGTATTTTATACTTCTTGACTTTTATAGGTCATTGAATATAAAGAGGACATTCAAATTTATGGAATGAAAAATGAATAAGTGAAAGAGAAAAATGTATATTCCATGAGTGGCTTGGCAGCAAATGAACTATACTTTTTTTCTCTTCAAAAGATGAAAATGCATGTCATATTCATGACAAAAAAAAGTAATTTTCCTTAAATAATATGCAATCAGAAAATGTTTGCCATTAGCAATTTTTGATATCCCTCATGATTCATATACATTGTATGCATGGGTGAAAGTTTTCAGGATTATTCCTGAATCTAGAATTCTGGATGTCAAGGCTGAAAGTCAGAAAGTCAGCCTCAAAATACTGAATTAGGCAGCATGTAATAGCATTCTCTGGCTTATTTACAGTTTATCTAGAGACAATTAGAATTACATATTTTGTATGCATACTGCAAGTTTTAAGATTTGAATTTCTAAAGTTTGGGATTTTCGAAATTTTGAACTTTCACCCATGTGCATGTTTTGTGACATTACATAATGAGTCTATCCTACTACACTGAACCAACATGACAAGCCTTGTATACAAAAACAAAATATTTAGCAAAGCCCAAAAATATTTGTGACAATCCAATACTTGTTGTATCAATATGTATGGGAAAATCCATCAGAATACAAAGCGTTGAATTGATTTTATGCATGTTGCATGATTAGAGATTATCTCACTGCATTTTGATTATTGCCCGAAGTATCAACTTGAGATCCCAATATCAGCCTGAGGGCTAATAATAGTCCAGGGCTGATACTGAGGGCAATAACCAAACCTCCGTGAGATAATCTGTTTATCACATATTCCATTTCACTGTTTTAATGTGTTTGACGTCAAAATGTAAATAAAACAGAGGACCGGCGTAAATTTTGCGCTACGTCACACCACTTGTTTACTTCTGACATCATCTAATGATCAACGTTTTGTGTCAGTCATTGTATCCTCTCCCTTCAAATATATGACTTCCGGTTATCATCATGGCAGGCTGATAACCGATTGGCGGAAAAGAGCTTATTGCAGCAAGTAGCATCCAGATTATGTGATACTGACCATTATCTCTGAGCTCATCCATGGTCCCAATATTTTTTGTAAATGTGGGATTCTCAAAGCAATTATCATCCTCAATAAATTGATCTTGAAGGTTCAGTTGAAGCAAACACTTGCCCTAAGCAACATATTTTGCTTTTTCTGTCCTAAGAGAGCAGGTGTTTCTTATTGTCTGACAATAGCAAACAGATTTTGCCCTTTGTCTGTCTTTAGAAAGAAGTTTTTGCTTTACTAAGGTCTCATCTAAAATAGTTATTTTGTAAACATTGTTTTGAAAATTAGGAAATTTTCCCTTTTTTTACAAAGAGAAATTTGTCTGAACATTGACGTAGACAATTGTTCAGGAAAATCCCTACCGGTTTTAACTAGAATTGGTGAAAGTTTTTAGGATTAATCCTGAATTCAGGATTTTGAAGCTGACTTTCCATAGAAAGTTGAATTAGGGAGATTAAATTAGCTTCTCTGATTAACTTTCAGATTATCTAAACACATTTAAACATGAAATTATTAATTTTTGTAGGCATCCTGCAAGTCTAAATATTTGAATTTCTAAAGTTCAGAATTTTGGAAATTTTTAACTTTCACCCATGAATTAGTTATTTCCTTGTTTACATACTTGATATAGGCCATCACACAATATTTTGGTACCTAGCAGATATCCTGTTCCCTCATGCGCATGTATCAATCAGAGCTTGAGGTCTAATATTTGTCTGAACTCTGCTTCCATAATTTTCGTATGCTAGAAGAGAACTCTCTGGCGAGACTGCTCGTGTGCATTGGTGTGTCTTAAATTTTGCTTCTTGATGATGTGTGCTGGCCCATATATCTTTAACTCTTTGCCCCCTGGGAAATTTTTCATGCTTTTTTGTCGTCTGCTGATTTTTTGTCAAAATCAACTTTTCCCAAAAATTCTTTCAGAAATACTATCAGAGTGTCAAATAGTTTGGATCCAGATTAGGCTCGACATTTTGTTGGGCCTGATCTGGGTCAAAACTGTATGCAAAAGTTATCAGCAGACGACACTAGGGGATAAAGAGTTAACTTGTAGTTCATGTTTTTTTTTTATTGATTATAAGTGATTGCTTGTTACAGTTTTAGATATACATACTATAGTAATTGGTAGTTTATGACTTGTCCGAGTTTATATCTCACATTTATTATGAATACCGGTTCATGTTTTAGATGTAAATATTAGCATCTTGTAAATTGTGATATTTCACCATATCTCATGAAGTGATAAGCTGTGTTTATACTTTTCATTACTCATCAAGCTATAAGCTTTTATTGCAAGATTTTTGGAATATGGACTTTAGTTTTAACACTTTCCTTGCTAGCGGTGACTCTTGTGTCTGCTTATAACCTTTGCAAACAATTTGGACCCAGATCAGGTGCGACAGAATGTCGGCTCTTATCTGGATCAAAACTGTTTGACACTTCAATAGTGTTCTTGAAATAATTTAAAAAAAAAATAGTTACTTTGAAAAGTCAGGGGATAACAACAAAAAGGTGAAAAATTACCCCGCATGTTAAGAGATAAATATCTGAACTAATATATAAACACC
Organism: Loripinus fragilis; assembly: GCA_964019695.1. Taxonomy (NCBI): domain Eukaryota; kingdom Metazoa; phylum Mollusca; class Bivalvia; order Lucinida; family Lucinidae; genus Loripinus; species Loripinus fragilis. The sequence continues at coordinate 12,965,786 of OZ026524.1, forward strand.
ATACCTATGCAGCTCCCTATGACTCATTGCCTACTAATGTTGTCTGCTCATAACCTTTGCAAACAAATTGGACCCAGATCAGGCCCAGCAAAATGTCGGCACTAATGTGGATTCAATCTATTTGACACTCTGATGGTATATCTGAAGTTTTGTTTTCCGAAAAGATTGGTTTTGGAAAAAATCAGTAACTGACAAAAAAAATGGGGAAAAATTTCCGAAAAGTAAATTCCATATTTTAAAAACCTTGCTGTTTGACTGTTTTATGTTTTATAAATCATTTTCTTTTTTGCTTTTATGAGGATTTTTCTTAACTCATTAGGTGATACATGTTTAGCGTTGCTTTTCTTAAACCACTGAACAATATGCTTTTATGATTTTTTTTAATAACCTGTCAATAAGTTTTTATTGCTAGTTTACATAATTCATTGACTGATAAACACATTGATATTATTTATAACTCATCGACCATTTCCCAATTAGTCGCTTATATTTTAGTGGTATTGTTTTCATTAAGCAATAAGCTTAATAGTTAACCAATAAGCTTTTATCAGCGTTTGATACCTCATGATACATTTATCAGAAGCTTGCATTATTTTCACACCTCATTAACTCTTTGCCTTCCAGTGTTGTCTGCTGATAACCCTTTCAAACTGATAAGACCCAGATCAGGCCAGACTAAATGTCTGGCCTGTTCTGGATCCAAACTTTTTGCTCTGGTGGTATTTCTGATTTTTTTTTAACATTAATTTTGAAAAAAAAATTAGTAGACAGCAAAAAAGCGAAGAGTTAGCTTTTGTATATACTCATCTTTATATATGCTTGTTATGTAGATTACCTCTGATAGAACAATTTGTGTTCATGATAATTTTTGACGTAATTATGTCCCTTGTCAAAGGGGAGGGAGACATATTGTTTTTGGTGTGGCTCTGTCTGCGTTGGCATTGGAAACTATGTCTGTATGTCACTTTCTTGTCTGCAAGATATCCCATGAACTAGTGGGCGGATTGGAACCAAATTTGCATGGAAATAATATTAGGGCATCAGGATGACTTGATCAGGTTTTGGTGACCTTGCCTAAGTGTTCAAGGCATGTCAAGGTGAAATAGGTAAATTTTGAGCGTTTTTTTGTGTGTGAGGGGTGGTGGGGGGCATCTGTTTTTTTTTTCTGAAAACAATACCAATGGATTTTCCTTTTTTAGATCTTTTGCATACTCACTCAGAAAAATGCTTGTTACATATTTTGCAATTATAATGCACTGTTCATGGATAAAAGTTTTTCAGATTATTCCTGAATTCAGGATTTTCAGGCTGACTTTCCATAGAAAGTCAGCCTCAAAATTCTGAATAAGTATCTGTATTTATTTCCAGTTTCTCTAGAGACAGTTGACTATTTAAACTTGAAATTGCTAATATTTAAGACATACTTTAAGTTATAAGATCAAAATTTCGTGATTTTGTAATGAACTTTTACCCATGACTGTTATTTTATTCCCTAGATATAAACAGGGTCTCATGAAGATTGATATTTTTGTCTTATTTCTGTCATTTTTCAAATGAAACAGTTCATGAGAGTTTGGTATTTTTTCATATGCATAGTCATTCTTTAAATATACATGCCCAACATGACTGAAAAATTGTAGACTGGGACCTAAAGCAACAACACATGCAAATAAACATTTACAGCTATCTAGTGGACTAAAGGCTTAAAGTTAAGCCTGAGCCCTTATTGATGTTCCTGATATTCGTGGCTGTGATACCCCTCTTATTGTGTGACTGTGTGTACAAGCAGTGAATGCTCTAGTGAGACTGTGAAGGTCTGTGATTTTTGCCCATTTATGAGCATAAAGTAGAACTCTTAAGCTGATCTGGCTATCTAACCCAAACTAGGAGTGATATAACGCCATGCAATAAAATCGTGGTTTACAGATTTTGTAACGGAATGACATCCATTCTAAAGTAGCATAAAATATATCAAAATCTTGACGTTTTCACACCAAAGATGGGATTTTACTTCATTTTAATGTCATGGGATAAATAGCATCTAACATTCATGCTCCTGTATTATTTTTTGAATTCATTAAACTCGTTGCGAGTCTTGCATTTTATCTCTTTTCCTAAACTCATTTATTAAATTAAATAAAGCATGTACACGCATGTAAGATCCTCTTTTTATTGACAATCACTTCTACCTGTTTTTGATCATACTCCTTAGCAACTGTGACAGAGAGGTGATTTAAGTTCAGTTGGTAGATCTCCATGTTATGATACTACTACAAACAGCCAGGTAATATTTTCACCATTGTTTCATGCAGGATGTGACTTATACTATCTTATTAGATTTATCTTGCACTGGCTTATCATCAATGTAGATCTGCAATCCTCTGAATGACAGAACTTAGTCTGTTTCAAGACTTTCAATCAAATTGTAAGGGAACCACTGTCATCTTTTTGTAAGGGCTAAACGGCAATCTTGTTGTTAGGATTAAATGAAGGGAAGGGCTGCAATTCTGTTGTAAGGAAAGAGTTGCAACCCTATTGTAAGGAAAGAGTTGTAATCCTGTTGTAAGGAAAGAGTTGCAACCCTATTGTAAGGAAAGAGTTGTAATCCTGTTACAAGGAAAGAGCTGCAATACTGTTGTAAGGAAAGAGTTGCAATCCTGTTATAAGGAAAGAGTTGCAATCCTGTTGTAAGGAAAGAGTTGCAATCCTGTTACAAGGAAAGAGCTGCAATACTGTTGTAAGGAAAGAGTTGCAACCCTATTGTAAGGAAAGAGTTGTAATCCTGTTACAAGGAAAGAGCTGCAATACTGTTGTAAGTAAAGAGTTGTAATCCTGTTGTAAGGAAAGAGTTGCAATCCTGTTGTAAGGAAAGAGCTGCAATCCTGTTGTAAGGAAAGAGCTGCAATCCTGTTGTAAGGAAAGAGTTGCAATCCTGTTACAAGGAAAGAGCTGCAATACTGTTGTAAGGAAAGAGTTGCAATCCTGTTATAAGGAAAGAGTTGCAATCCTGTTGTAAGGAAAGAGTTGCAATCCTGTTGTAAGGAAAGAGCTGCAATCCTGTTGTAAGGAAAGAGTTGCAATCCTGTTACAAGGAAAGAGCTGCAATACTGTTGTAAGGAAAGAGTTGTAATCCTGTTGTAAGGAAAGAGCTACAATCCTGTTGTAAGGAAATAGCTGCAATACTGTTGTAAGGAAAGAGTTGCAATCCTGTTATAAGGAAAGAGTTGCAATCCTGTTGTAAGGAAAGAGCTGCAATCCTGTTGTAAGGAAAGAGTTGCAATCCTGTTGTAAGGAAAGAGCTGCAATCCTGTTGTAAGGAAAGAGTTGCAATCCTGTTATAAGGAAAGAGTTGCAATCCTGTTATAAGGAAAGAGTTGCAATACTATTGTAAGGAAAGAGCTGCAATCCTGTTGTAAGGAAAGAGTTGCAATCCTGTTAAAAGGAAAGAGTTGCAATCCTGTTGTAAGGAAAGAGCTGCAATCCTGTTGTAAGGAAAGAGTTGCAATCCTGTTACAAGGAAAGAGCTGCAATACTGTTGTAACGAAAGAGTTGTAATCCTGTTGTAAGGAAAGAGCTGCAATACTGTTGTAAGGAAAGAGCTGCAATCATGTTGTAAGGAAAGAGCTGCAATACTGTTGTAAGGAAAGAGCTGCAATACTGTTGTAAGGAAAGAGTTGCAATCCTGTTGTAAGGAAAGAGTTGTAATCCTGTTATAAGGAAAGAGTTGCAATCCTGTTGTAAGGAAAGAGCTGCAATCCTGTTGTAAGGAAAGAGTTGCAATCCTGTTACAAGGAAAGAGGAGCAATACTGTTGTTAGGAAAGAGTTGTAATCCTGTTACAAGGAAAGAGCTGCAATACTGTTGTAAGGAAAGAGCTGCAATCCTGTTGTAAGGAAAGAGCTGCAATACTGTTGTAAGGAAAGAGTTGCAATCCTGTTATAAGGAAAGAGTTGCAATTCTGTTGTAAGGAAAGAGCTGCAATCCTGTTGTAAGGAAAGAGTTGCAATCCTGTTATAAGGAAAGAGTTGCAATCCTGTTACAAGGAAAGAGCTGCAATACTGTTGTAAGGAAAGAGCTGCAATCCTGTTGAAAGGAAAGAGCTGCAATCCTGTTGTAAGGAAAGAGTTGCAATCCTGTTGTAAGGAAAGAGCTGCAATTCTGTTGTAAGGAAAGAGTTGTAATCCTGTTACAAGGAAAGAGCTGCAATCCTGTTGTAAGGAAAGAGCTGCAATACTGTTGTAAGGAAAGAGCTGCAATACTGTTGTAAGGAAAGAGTTGCAATCCTGTTGCAAGGAAAGAGTTGTAATCCTGTTATAAGGAAAGAGTTGCAATCCTGTTGTAAGGAAAGAGTTGCAATCCTGTTGTAAGGAAAGAGCTGCAATACTGTTGTAAGGAAAGAGCTGCAATACTGTTGTAAGGAAAGAGTTGCAATCCTGTTGCAAGGAAAGAGTTGTAATCCTGTTATAAGGAAAGAGTTGCAATCCTGTTGTAAGGAAAGAGTTGCAATCCTGTTGTAAGGAAAGAGTTGCAATCCTGTTATAAGGAAAGGGTTGCAATACTGTTACAAGGAAAGAGCTGCAATACTGTTGTAAGGAAAGAGCTGCAATCCTGTTGTAAGGAAAGAGCTGCAATCCTGTTATAAGGAAAGAGTTGCAATCCTGTTGTAAGGAAAGAGCTGCAATCCTGTTGCAAGGAAAGAGTTGTAATCCTGTTACAAGGAAAGAGCTGCAATCCTGTTGTAAGGAAAGAGTTGCAATCCTGTTGTAAGGAAAGAGCTGCAATCCTGTTGTAAGGAAAGAGTTGTAATCCTGTTACAAGGAAAGCGCTGCAATCCTGTTGTAAGGAAAGAGTTGCAATCCTGTTGTAAGGAAAGAGCTGCAATCCTGTTGTAAGGAAAGAGCTGCAATCCTGTTATAAGGAAAGAGTTGCAATCCTGTTGTAAGGAAAGAGCTGCAATCCTGTTGTAAGGGAAAAGCTGCAATCCTGTTGTAAGGAAACCACGAGTCATTATAAGTGCTCTTCTGGTCTCACTTCAAATCAGCCATAGAACATTTTTAAATTAAAATAAAAAGAGGGTTTTGACCATGTTTTCATGGACTTTTTGGAGATTGGCGACGTGAACTGGTTTAAGCCCTCTAGTAAAATATTTTTACTGGTTGTTCCAAGGCGGTAAGTCTTCGGTGGATCATTTTCTGTTATTTCTGTCTTGCGTTTGTTATGCTTTCGCGTGTCTGTTCATTGATGCTTTGTGGTCACCTGCTGGGAAAGGGCTGGCCTCTTGGCTCTCGTTTGTAATGTCTAATTGTGTGTTTGTCACTTTCCCATTTAAACATCAGATCTTGAATTTTTCGATTTATTTAATTGAAAATAATCAAAAAGTAAGAAAGAGGGCAAGATCAGGAATCGATACAATCAAGTACCACATTTTCGGATAAAGCATTCAGTCAAAATGACTCCTGACACCGTTTTCCGAAATTAATCGATGAGTTCCGAAAAAGGGATATCCTATGAATTATAAATGAAAGCGCGCCCTCTGGCGTCAAAATATATAGCATAGAAATAAGCGCGGTATTACCGACAATATTCAATGCTTGTTTCGTGTCACTTAATTATGTTGTTGATGCTATTTATAGTTTACTTTGTATTATTTTTTAATTCTTAAGCAACATCCGATGATCCAGGCTGTTATAATAAGGCATTTCACATGATAAAATGGCATAATTTACGAAATAAAATTGCAATCTTAAAAAACAGAAACTAAATTGGACACAAAGAGTTTCGTCGGAAAACTTTCCATAGTAAACAAGATACAGTTATACCTTGGAGAAATTAAATCCTTCAGTCTGTAGCCTATCATCTGATACAACTGGACAGGGCACTAGAATAGGGGCAGGACTGAGACTAGCCCGTGGGTCCGGTGACTGTTGTGATTTTACCGCCGCTTTTCTTTTTAATGGTATGACTGACTTCGTCAAAGATTGAAGAGATAATGATATTTGGTGTCATAATTTTGCAAACTGTCGCCCAGTGGTGGTACTCTGATATTTTCATACATACGTAGGCGCGGGTAATTTTTTGGGGTTCAAAATTTTGAATTGCAGTTAATTTTCGGGTTTTCAGAAAAATGAATAGTTTTGGGGTATGAAGATTTTGTGGATATTTTAGGGGGATCATCACAGAAGTAGACTATATTTAGGGGTCATTTTTATGCATTTTGGGGTCTTTTTTAAGGTCAAGGTACAGAATGGGGGGTATTTAAGCCCCGTTCTCACTGTCCTGGTTTAAGGTGCCGGTTCATCCCGGTTTGATGATCCAGGATGAACCATGGTGAACCGTGTCACAACCGTGGCGGCACCGTGGACAACCTTGGAGATCCGGGATGAACCGTGTTGAACCGGCTCATGTCCCCAGGTTGTTTTAAAATGTTTAAAACAACTGGGACTCACCGGGAGTAACCGGGAAGGCTGTCAAATACCGTGGTAAACCGGGACAATGCCGTGAGCAACCGTGTCTCCACCGGGACGGCGTCGGGGTGATACCGGCGCATTCCGGGAACATCAATGTCTCCACCGTGATGAACCGTGCGCGACGAAGACCCTCGATATGCTTGAATTTTTCAACAATGTGGTCTGTGCCAACAGCAATCCCTCAGATCAGTTAAGCTACTGACCGAGCAACCTTTAGAATTTCTGAGCTTAAATGGGGACTGCACAGGCTTGTCTGAGTCTACACTTATCAAAATACCACACTGTTGGAAATTACATGCCGCGGCTCATGTGTTTATATACTTAAGGAATAAAGAAACGCAACAGACAAAAATATAATTTTTGCGTGTTTAAATGACGGTTTGGTGAAATCTCTTTTGAAAATTTCGTATTGAGTATTAATAGCATGTGATGAAATACCAAAACGTCATTTTAACGCTACACTTTACGCTAAAAGATGAAAACATATGAAAACGTAAAATGTGACGTTAACGTCAGAATAAAGATCAAGAATACCCCGTTTTTTGCCATGTTTAGTTATTTTGCGTCGAATTGCCAATGTGCAAATTAAACAAACGTCCTATCATATTCGTAATGCAGTCAAATATTGCGTCAAAACACGCTACTTGAATTACAAGATACACAATGGTAGTGAATAAACGATAAACGTCACTTAATGCTGTCAGGGCTGGGTCGCTTGTGAATATACGGGATCAGATAAACCTAGAGACATCATAACATGCTTTCTTGGGAAAAACTGACTTTTCAGATACCGTAGAAATACGCTGGTGAGGTGTTTATATTGACGTTAGCCAAACAAAACACGGCATAATGCAAGAGAAAACATCTGATTACATGCCGAGAGTGAACACCAAACTTGTTCACTGTAACCCAAACTTTGTCACTGGACCATTCTATCATTAGAAAAACACATAAACATCATGGAAACCATAAAAACGTAGGATAACAAATTTTGACGTCGGAATTGAGTTTTTTTGACGTCTGAAGATCTCAAGTCATAATTCTTGAACAAAACGTCCTTGTAATGAATAAATATCAAGCAGAAAAGAAAGTTTACGCGTTTCACGCAGTATTCAGAGTCGTTTCAGAATCCTATAGAAACGTCGCCATTTGATCATTTCGTTGATCCGCAATCTATGCCAAGACTTTTTAAAACAATAAACTGATGGTCGATTCAAACTTTGCTTTTATTGACCCTGTTTCAGCAGTTTACTACGGGGGTAAGGCTGGTTACGTGCATACCAAAATGATTACGTAATCGATAATTACGCTGAACCTGCTGTAATTTGACGGCCACATACTGCTCTTATGGATAAATATCATTTGCACTAAATACTTGCATCATATTGTATGCTTACGATGACTCAAAGTGTTTGTTGCGTTTCTTTATTCCTTAAGTATATATTATACTAAAAAGCAAGACAATCTGGGCCAAGAATTACAATGCACCAGTAAAGTTAAGGAAGACTTAAGTAAAGTATTGAATTTTCAGGATGCGAAAAACAACGTTTTTAAACTGATTAAAATCAAAATAGTTTTTTTTTCTATAGATCACAATGATATCTTTGACCACAAGAAATGCATCGGTTCTGGCAATTTATTAAGACATGTAACATGTGGAAATATGCGATATGCGATAGAGACAGAAAAAAACTTATGTTATTCCACGTTTTTATCCTGGTTTTATAGTGTAGAGAAACACCGGAGGCAAGTTCAATAATGCGAGCGCTCTCGGGCGCTCGTTGTACTGTATCCGGCTTTACACATTATGAATAAACATAGGTACCAATCAACGAGCGCTCGGCGAGCACTCGCATTATTGAACTCGCCTCGAGTCGCAACCGTTTGTTTGTTTGTTTTGTTGCTTTACGTCCCAAGTCAACAGCTATGGTCATTGCGGGGCGGTCAGTTTACCTAAACACACTTTTTCCCTGGGCAGGCTTGAACAAGCGGTTAACCAGTAACTCGTGCACAAACTTTCGCTTGTAACTGAAAACAACCCTTCTTGAATGAATCAGCGGAAGGGAGGAGAATGACCGTAGAAATCATTTCATGATCAATCTCCACGAAAGTATGGGACCGGACCGGGATCGAACTCGCGACCCCTGTTTCTGCAGTCAGACACGCAATTGTAGCCAGACACGTTACCGACTGCGCTATGCGGCCCGGCAGGGACGCAACCGTGGCGCCATCAGCATGTAACCGTGGCGCAACCGGCAGTTACAGGGACATCACCGTAAACAACCTAGGTAACACCGGGGTATACCCGCATGAACCGTGGCACCACGGTGCTACACCGTAAGTGCTCCTTGGTGAACCAGGAATCAACCGTCGTCTTGTTTTCTCGAGGACCGGGGCTATACCGGTCAGGTGAGAAAGCACTTTATTTTTTATCAAATGTGTCCCGGTACATCACGGTATACCGGCTGTCATGCACCGGGACGTACCGTGGCTATAATGGGGGTTGCTAAAATTTCAAATATTTTTGGGGGTTCTTGAATTTCCTCTTTTTTTTGGGTGTGGGGGGGGGTGAACGGTAGATGCTGGGCCCGAGCCTACGTATGAAGAAAAAATGAGAGTACCCCCCCCCCCCCTCCTGGGACTGTCGCATGACAACCACGAAATCGTCCAGATTCGTGGGAGGTCGTGACGCTACCGTAGGGCTACCGGCTTGAATCGTACTAGCGTACTATCGAATCATGGAGGCATCGTGAGTATTCGTAGCTCCACCGTGGCGAATCGTAGCGCTGCCGTCATGAGCTGTAGCCGATCCGTAGATGAATCGCGCTGACACCGTAGGAGCATAGCGAGACACTGTATTGATGCTGGATTTTCCTTTTTTCCATCCCGACGCATCCCGATGCATCCCTATTTTACCATCTGGCTCAAATTGGGATGAATCGTGATGATTCGTGGTCGGAATCGTGACTGTGTAATGCCACCATTTCACCAAGGATCCGATTTTGTCCGATTGACCCGATTTGGACCAGATTGCCCCCAAACAATCAATTTTTGATCAGCCTGATTGTCGTCCTGAATCGCCTTCTATCGTCTCCCCCTTTTTTTGCCCAATTGAGTCCCTACTAAATTAACGCGTCAAATCGAAGCCGTAATCACTTTTGGCCAGCTCGCCATGGTCATGTACCAAAAATCATTGCTGGGCTTGTCTTTGCTCTAAGATCCGTTCTGCCAGGACACAGTAAAATGTTATTACATAATATAGTGGAGCGGGAAATGTCTGTTTCTTTGATCGTAATATAGTGGAGCGGGAAATGTCTGTTTCTTGAGACGATCATGCACTTCTGGATACAAGCATGAGACTCTCAGATTATATTCTTCAAACATTTCTTGTAAATATTTTCTTATTAGCCATCGCAAATTTTTCCATTTTTAAGATGGCTAACGGAAATTCCAAGATGGCTGCCAAATTCATATGTTAGGCAGAGCAGAAAGTGATAAAAAGAAGGCACGTGCAAATATAAGCATGAAACTTGGTAAAAACGTTCATGGGCATGAGTAATTTGAATTTTTTTCATTAGCCAATCAAAATAGGCCTATTTTCAAGATGACGGTACTAAAATCCAAGATGGCCACCGCAAAAAACCGTCAGATCAGAAAATGAATATTTTACATTATACAAAGCAATTAAAAACATCTTAAATGGTATAATTGGATGGAATATATCATAAAAAAATATTGGTTACCTTGAATCAGCCCTATTTGATTATTAAAGCGGCATAGTCTGTAACTTTTGATCTTCTAATTTTAAAAATAATGTTTGTATTTTTCAAGAACACAGTAAAAATACTCAAATTCAGGTAAACATTTTACCATTTTCGTAAATCTTAACAAGTTATCACTATCAAAACAACTGCATTTATGTTAAAATTCAACGGTCTAGAATTATTGGAGGGACGCAAATAATTACCAACAAAAGAAAAATACACCTATTTGATAAGATAATTCACTTTTCCATGCAGTTTTCAGCTGTACTGAACATTTTTTTTGTGAAAACATAGCTGAATTCTACTTTTACAAATGATTTAAAAAGAAAATAAAATTTTTCGAAAAATGTTCATAGTTACAGAGTATGCAGCTTTAAAGAATTAGTTTTAAAAGGGACGGAAATGGTGGGGGAGGGGGGGTAAGTAAAACTGACTAAGATGCAGTGTTGTCAGCAAACAATGGTATAAATGCAAATCGATGTCGTTGGCTTGTTTGCACTACAATCACATTATAAGCTATGAATTATGTAAGTACTAGAAAAGCAATAAACAGGAACTGGAGCAATCAAAATCACATCTCGCTCTTAAAACCAAAATGATAATTAAAAAATACAAATAGACCAAAATACAATGAGAAAAAATGGGAAATCTAGTGGGCAGCTATTTCTCAAAATGTGGCCACTCAGTAACCCAAACAGAACTTAAAGTATAATGAACAAACATAAGGCGAATCATCACCAAAACCCTGACACCAAAACATATATCTATTATAATTAAGTCAATGTACTGTATTCACTCTTTCTCAAATTTTCGGCCTTGGGCCTTCTTCAGGATATAAGAAACAATTTTCACAGCTAAGTAGCATCCATGATGACCATTATGGCAGTGGACAGTAAACATATACCATAATGAGAGTGAATACAACTCAATGACTTTATTGTTATTATTCCCTATGGAACTATTATGTTGAATTATTATAATTAATGTAGGTAAAAATTTAATGGTCTGATGAAATAAATCAGGGAACTTTATAGGAAATGTGAATAAAATTAGATCTTTGTCGAACTACTATATTTTCAAGTAAAATCATAAAAAAATACTGGGCAATGCTTTTTGCTTGGTACAATGTAATAAAAGGGGCAAAGATCAGGAATCGATACAATCAAGTACCACACCTGACCCATGATACCACATGGAAAAGTGACAAATACACCATTTAACATAACAAACGAGAGCCAAGTGGTCAGCCCTTTCCCAGCAGGTGACCATAAGGCCCTGCTATAAGTAGCACTCCCAATTAGTTCCCCCTAATTGACTGGCCACAATAGCTCAAGTGGTAGAGCGTCCATTTCCATAGCTGGAGGTCGCAGGTTAAAAAACAGCCATGTTACTCTAAAGTGGTTCAAAAGGGAACCAAATGCTACATTGCTTGGTTCTGAGCATAATAAGACATGCAATGGATTTTCTTATCTCACTCACTACTAACACAACTAACATTTTGAAACAACAACATAACTAAAAACAACAAAAATGTGCTTCCCAGTACTTGGTTCACCGAATCCCATCTGGTGTCTCCCTCGGTGGTTGAGATGTATTGAAAGATAGAAAGATTAGAGTTTTTGAATGCTGAACTATGAAGCTCCAGTTGCATAGGGTGGTTGCCTAGCTGTCGTGGCGCTATGATTATGATCAAAGTTATCAATATTATACTATAGTGCTTACCTCCTTTTGAAGTAAGGACGAACAAACTTCTACCTTTTCCATAAATGGTGATCCCATTTGATTAATATTTTGAGGACCCTCAAAATGCATATTCCGTTCTGGTGAAGGGCGTGTATTGAAGTTTTCTGGCAAACAGCAGCAGGCAAACAAACCTACCTAAAAACCCTACCTACCTACCTACCTAGCCATCCAGCCACCCACCTACCTACCTACCTTAACCTGGGTTTTCAACTAACGACCTCCAGTTCTGAAAGCGGGTGGCCTACAACTTGAGCTATCGTGACAAGTCAAAATGGGAAGTGTTATTTATAGTAGGGATTCATGCCATGAAGAATGTTCCGTCACCACAAGAGGAGTGTGTGAATGTAAAGCAATCATACTTCAAGCATGCTTTTAAAGAACCCACTGCACTGGTAATCAAGGTATTCTTCTTTTAAAACCTGTCTCTGTCAGAACAAGAAAATTTCAGTACCTTGAATATGTCATTGTAACTTATAATCTAGACGATTGTGCTATACATGTAGTAAGATGGGCTGCATACCATGCCTCAAAACATTGAGCACTGCAATTATAGCCTGGCATATCTGCTTTGCTGCCTCCAAATTGATCAGACGCAGGTATTGAGACTGAAGAGTCGTGTATTATTGCCTCTAGTGTCACAAAAACATGGCTTGCACACAAAGTGGCATCAACCTTTCCTGGTATATTTATCAAACTTTGCAGAGTACATGTTTGCAATATCAGCGAGATGTTTCTGTTGACTTAGAAACAAGTAGAGTCCATGATCGATAAGAGTAGAGCTACGTAGTTGGTCACATTGTGGTACTTTATTCACCTCATTTGACAAATATAGGGTTTTTTCTTTAATACTTTTAACTGTAAATCTGTTTTGTCCCCCTTCCTGTATTGAGCATGGACTAGAGTGGACAAGCAATGAAGTAGGAAATCCATCCACAGCATATACTTTGGAGTAAAATATTGACTGTAAGTATGCTTTATTGTTCCTTTCTATTCTTATCGCCATCATATAATATTGCTTGTACCGTTATTATTATCATTTTTTATTATCTCAATTAATGATATACATAATGAATACATGTGCGTTTCTTTTTTCATGCCACAAAAAAGAGTAGGTAAACAGGCTCTAACATTAAATTAAGACATAACATTAAAACATGATGACGGCCTATATTATTCTACTGACTATTTAATAGAACAGAATGGAGTCTATTATTCTACTGACTATTTAATAGTATATAATGGAGTATGAGTGAAAAAATTGTAATTTATTATAAAAAGGTCTAAATGAAGAAACTACATTTCGTTAAGCCCAAAACCTTTATATGGTAGTTAGTTCAGGAAATTATTTTAATGAGTAACATTTAACACAGAAAACCACTTCAAAATTTTCAATATGCCTGTTATATTTTTTTCCAAAGGCCATTTTAATGTTTATGATAGGGTAGGTAGGGGAACAGGAACCACACTATATTCCTTTAAGCCTTATCATTAATACAAAATACATCGTACTAAACAGTATGCATTGTCCAGTATTGCAATCATGTTTTACTTGGAAGATATGGTAGGTCAAAAAGGAGAGAATTTATTTAATTTATTTGCATTTTACCCTAATGACCCCCATTAATACTATCTGACCTTTCTATCTTACCTACAATAATTATAATAGGTTCAATTAATTCATAGTTTATAAAAGGAGTGTAGCTCAGACAAGCAAATTGGCATCTAGTTGCATTTCTACCATTGTTTGACGGCAATATCGCCTTTTTTTTTTAGTAAATTTTGCTTAATTATCCCCCCATTTTGGCCCCATTTAGCCCTTATTCTCAAATAATATTGCTAATTTCAAGAAAACCTTTAATCTTTTATGATGTATTTCATCCAATAATACCATTTTAGATTTTATTTTATTTCTTTGTATGATGTAAAATCTTCATTTCATGATTTTACGTTTATTGTGGGGGCCATCTTGGATTTTAGCGCCGCCATCTTGAAAATTGACCAATTTTTGATTGGTTAACGAGAAAATTTCCAATAACTCATGCTAATGAACATTTTTACGAAGTTTCATGCTTGTATCCGGATGTGCATGATTATTGTCATTTCCCGCTCCACTAATAGGAAATATGCAGGGTAGGAGGACAAGAGAAAATATTCCAAAAAAAAGTATACGTTTGCGAGCTTTAAAGAGACTAAGTCTGCAACTATAAACATTTTTCGAATTTTTGTATTTTCTTTTTAAATCATTTGAAAAAGTAGAATTAAGTTGTGTTTTCACAATAAATCTGTTCACTATAGCTGAAAACTGCACGGAAAAGTGAATTATAACACCAGGTGTGTTGGTAATTATTTGCGTCCCTCCAATTAGTATAGACAGTTAATTTTAACATAAATTCTGTTGTTTTGATACTGATAATTTGTTAAGATTTACGAAATTGGTAATATGTATACCTGAATTTTAGTTTTTTTACTGTGTTCTTGAAAAATAGAAACATTAGTTCTGAAATTAAAAGGTCAAAAGTTACAGACTATGCAGCTTTAAAGGGCTTTAAGGTAGTACCGGACTCACCAGCATATGTCCAAAAAGTTACCACCTTTTGATATGTCAAAAAATAGCTTAAAAATCATCTATTTTGACAAAAATAACAGGACCTTACCGTGCGTGCTTTTTAAAAAGTTATTAAACTTTAAAAATCGTAAAATATGAGTTTTTAATATATCTATTTCTCATTTTTTAAAAAGATTGAAAGTGAGAAATGCCATATTTTTTCCTGGGAATACGCTACATGCTATTGGCTAATAAAATAACACGAAAAACGGCAAAAAAGGTACGTAGCTTATTTTTTAGGCTAAAATCTATTTTGTAAAAAAAGATTAAGGCCAAAAAATCGTTTAAATCTTGAATAAAAAATGTCACACGATGTAACTACAGAAACAAAAAACTTATTATTTTGAAGGAAATTTTGCATAGAAACTTATAATTAATTAAAATGCATATGTCACCGTGCTCGTTTTTCTTTTTTGTGTGCTTTTTTTTATGTTTTTCCCTCTGAAATAAAAACAGGCATGGAGTGCCATACCTGCTTCATTGCTTAATTTAGGTCCGTGTGCGTAGACATTGCATTGTTTGAGTTGATGTTGTTTAATTTAGGTCCGTGTGCGAAAAGCCTATTATTGGCTACTCCTCATTTGGCACGTTCTATGACCCCTTAAGACCTTTATAAGTGCGTTCGTTCGCGCGCGCTTGTGTGTGTGCCTATATGAGGGTGAGTGTATGAGAGAGAGAGAGAGAGAGAGAGAGAGAGAGAGAGAGAGAGAGAGAGAGAGAGGGGCAATCCACGTGCTGTTGATTCATAGCATTTGTGTTGTTGATTTTATTCTTTTCTTTACTTTACGTACAGTATACGTATTCTGCATTCGTTACAAAATTGACATCATCAGCAGTAACGCGCGTATAGAAGTGTCGTCAGGATGACGCAAGTGTTTGATCTGGAAAAATGTTCTATTTTGAAAACGTTGTTGCAAGTTTTCAAGCGAGAAAATGACCTTATATTATGCAATGATGGTTTTCTGATACACTTATATCTGCTAGACCCCTCAGGGGTAGCCATAACCCTCGCCTTTCTGGTTTGGGTTTCAACACCACCCTGGTGTTCTAGCAGGTGGTAATGCATAGAAAATCACATTTGATTCCAATATTGAAGTTATTAAACGAGCTGTAAAAGAGATGAAATGCGAGGTTTGCCAAGAATTTTGTCACTTATTCGTGACAAGCTTAATAAATTTAATAATACAGGAGCACGACTGTTAGGTATGACCTTAAAACTACTTTTAAATCGCGTTTAGAAATTGCGCGGAACTATGCTTTGATGTTGCAATATAATTATACGAGAAACCATTAGGGACGTCATTACATAGCGTTACCAAAATTTGTAAATAGTGGAGCGGGAAATGGCAATAATCATGCACATCCGGATACAAGCATGAAACTTGGTAGAAATGTTCATTGGCATGAGTTGTTGGATGAAATACATTATAAAAGGGTAAAGGTTTTCTTGAAATTAGCAAATGTTATTTGAGAATAAGGGTTAAATGGGGCCAAAATGGGGGGAAATTAAGCAAAATTGACTAAAAATGCTGTGTTGCCATCAAACAATGGTAGAAATGCAATTAGATGTCAATTTGCTTGTCTGAGCTACTCTTCTAATATAAACTATGAACTAGTTTTAACTATTATAATGATTGTAGGTAAGATATAATGGTCAGATAGTATAAATGATGGGGGTCATTAGGGTAAAATGCAAATAAATTGAATACATGTACAATGCTTTCCTATTTGAACAACCATATATTCCAAGTAAACATGAATGTAATACAAGACAATGCATACTGTTTGGTACGATGTTTTTTTGTATTAATGATAAGGCTTAAAGGAATATAGTGGGGTTCCTGTTCCCCTACCTACCCTATCATATACATTAAAATGGCCATTGGGAAAAAAACTAAAACAGGCATAATGAAAATTTTAAAGCGGGTTTCTGTGTTAAAAGTTGCTCAATAAAATAATTTCCTGAACTAACAACCATATAAAGGTTTTGGGCTTAAAATAGTGTGGTTACTTCATTTAGGCCTTTTTATAATACATAAAAATGTGTTCACTCCATATGCACTATTGAATAGTCAATAGAATAATATAGGCTGTCATCATGTTTTAATGTTATGGCTTAGTTCAATGTTAGCCTACCCACCTACCCTATTTTTGTGGCATGAAAAAGGACCATACATGTATTCATTTAGGCCTATCATTACTTGAGATAATAATAAAAATGAAAATGATACAAGTAATATTATATGATGACGATAAGAATAGAAAAGAATGTTAAAGCATAACTAAAAGAAGCTCATAAGTCAATATTTGACTCCAAAACATACGTTTTGGATGTATTTACTACTTCTTTGCTTGTCAACTATAGCCCGTGCTCAATACGAGTAGGGTGACTGATTTACATTTAGAAGTATGAAAGAAACCCTTAAATTTGTCCAATGAGGTGGATTAAGTACCATAACGTGACCAACTATGTACCTCTACTCATATCGATCACGGACTCTACCCGTTACTAAGTCAACAGTAATATCTCGCTGATAATGTTAGCATGTACACTGCAAAGTTTGATAAATAATACAGGAAAGACTGATGCCACTTTGTGTGCAAGCCTTGTTGTGTTTTTTTGTTTTGTTTTTTGACACTAGAGGCAATAGTACATGACTCTTCAGTCTCAGATGGTGCTATACCTGCGTCTGATCAATTTTGAGGCAGCAAAGCAGATATGCCAGGCTACAATTGCACTGCTCAATGTTTTGAGGCATGGTATGCAGCCCATCTCACTACATGTATAACACACTCGTCTAGATTATGTTACAATGACATTTTCAAGGTACTGAAATTTTCTTGTTCTGACAGAGACATGTTTCAAAGGAAGAATACCTTGATTTCCAGAACAATGGGTTCTTTAAAAGTATGCTTGAAGTATGCTGGCTTTACATTCACACACTCCTCTTGTGGTGATGGAACATTCTTCATGGCGGGAGTCCCTACGCCCCCTTGTTGACTTGTCACGATACCTCAAGTTGTAAGGCATCTGCTTCCGGAACTGGAGGTTGTAGGTTGAAAACCCAGGTTAAGTTAGGTAGGTAGGGTATGGTAGGGTAGGGTAGGTATATATGTTGGGCTGCTGCTGTTTGCCAGAAAACTTCAATACACGTCATTCACCAGTACGAAATTTGCATTTTTAGGGTCCTCAAATTAGGAATCAAATGGGATCACCATCTTTGGAAAAAGGAGAAGTTTGTTCATCCGTACTTCAAAAGGAGTTAAACACTATAGTATAATGTTGATAATATTGATCATAATCATAGCGCCACGACAGCTAGGTAACCACCCTATGCAACTGGAGCTTCACAGTTCAGCATTCAAAAACTCAAATCTTTCTATCTATTGATACATCTCAACCACAGAGGGAGACACCAGATGGGATTCGCTGAACTAAGTACTGGAAAGCAAACTAT
Source organism: Loripinus fragilis (assembly GCA_964019695.1). Lineage (NCBI taxonomy): Eukaryota > Metazoa > Mollusca > Bivalvia > Lucinida > Lucinidae > Loripinus > Loripinus fragilis. Next base: position 12,983,822 of record OZ026524.1, read on the forward strand.
TGTTGTCGATTTTAGTAAAGTAATTACTTCAAAATGTGTAGTTGTGGTAGTAGTGAGTGAGATAAGAAAATCCATCTCATGTCTTGTTGTTTTTTGTTTGATTTGATTCTTTACGTCCCATAAACAATCTTTCAGTTAAGCAGGGACGGGTCTTCCTGGGTTGAAGCAGTACTAAGCTAGGATAAATGTGTCTTGCTCAGGGACCACAACACAGTGACGCCGGTGAGGCTCGAACCCACAGCCCCTCGGTCTCGAGTCAAGCACTCTACCAATGAGCCACTGCGCTCCATGTCTTATTGTGCTCAGAACCAAGCAATGTAGCCATTGGTTCCTTTTTAAACTATTTTAGTGTGACATGGCTGTTTTTTTCAACCTGTGACCTCCAGCTCTGGAAACGGACACTCCACCACTTGAGCTATTGTGACAAGTCAACAAGGGGGAACTAATTGGAAGTGCTACCTAAAGCAGGGTCTGTTCATTGCTGCCTTGTGATCACCTGCTGGGAAAAGGCTGACTACTTGGCTCTTGTTTGTGATGTTAAATAGTGTATTATTTGTTACTTTTCTCTGTGGTATCCTGGGTCAGGTGTGGTACTTGATTGTATCGATTCCTGATCTTTGCCCTTTTATTACATAGTACCAAGCAATATGCATTGTACAGTATTATTTTATGATTTTATTTGAAAAAATAGCAGTTAGACAAAGATCTTACTGTATTCAATTTATTCACATTTCCTTTAAAGATCCCGGATTTATTTTAACTGACCATTTAATCTCACCTATACATTAATTATAATAGGTATTTGTTTTGGTGTCAGAGTTTTGGTGATGATTCACCGTATGTTTGTTCATTGTTCTTAAAGTTCTGTTTGGGTTGCTGAGTGGCCACCTTTTGAGAAATAGCTGGCCACTCGATTGGCCATTTGTTCTCATTGTATTTTGGTCTATTTGTATTTTTTCAATTATTTATCATTTTGGTTTTAAGAGTGAGATGTGTCTTTTGATTGCTCCAAATCCTGTTTATTGCTTTTCTAGTACCTACATAATCCATAGCTTATAAGCAGATTGTAGCGCAATTAAGCAAACGATATCTATTTGCATTTTTACCTTAGTTTGACGACAACACTGCATTTTAGTCATGGGAGCGCAGTGGCTCAGTGGTAGAGTGCTTAACTCGAGACCGAAGGGCCGTGGGTTCGAGCCTCGCCGGCGTCACTGCGTTGTGGTCCTTGGGCAAGACACATTTATCCTAGCTTAGTACTGGTTCAACCCAGGAAGACCCGTCCCTATATAACTGAAAGATTGTTGATGGGACATAAAGAATTGAATCAAACAAACAAAAACAAACAAACATTTAAGTCAGTTTTACTTACCCCCCCCCCCCCCCCCTTTCTGTCCCTTTTAATACTCAGATAGGGCTGATTCAAGGTAACCAATATTATTTCATGATATATTTCATCCAATTATACCATTTTAGATGTTTTTTAATTACTTTGTTTCATTTTCTGATTTGACGTTTTTTGCGGCGGCCATCTTGGATTTAGCACCGCTATCTTGAAAATAGGCCAATTTCGAATGGCTAGGAATAAATATTCAAATTGCTCATGCTCATGAACATTTTTACCAAGTTTCATGCTTATATCTGCATGTGCCTTCTTTTTGTCACTTTCCCCTCTGCTTATCATATGAATTTGGCAGCCATTTTGAAATTTCCGTTAGCCATCTTGAAAATGGAAAAAATTGCGATGGCTAACGAGAAAATATTTACAAGAAAGGTTTGAAGAACATAATCTGAAAGTCTCATGCTTGTATCCGGAAGTGCATGATCCTCTCAAAAAACAGACATTTTCCGCTCCACTAAAACCACTAGTGGTACATGTCGTTATGTCACTCCCATGATAAACACAAACGAACTAACAAATAAGTAAACAAACAAACAAGCAATAGGGCTCAAACCAGGGACTACTTGGACTCAAGTTGAACATTCTACCTCTGCGCCAATGGTTAAAGGAGGGATAATACACGAGTATATATAATAGCTAGAAATAGGGCAAAGGCACACCCCAGCATTTGGCGAGCACTCTCGCAGTGTCCAATGTGTTGCTCTTGGGTTTCATCCAAGCTTAAAAAATGGAGCCCTCCCACCTACGACGCCATATTTACAAAGATAATGGACTTAAGAAGCACAGTGGCTCAGTTCGTAGAGTGTTAAACTAGGAATCAAAGGATTACTAATTTGTGAATCACCAGTCATAGTGTTGTGTCATGGGACAAGACCCTCTACAGCGAATAGTACATACATTGAATACGTTTCTGCCCAGAATTGCCTCACCAGGTATTAATAGACTTTTCGCTTACTTTAAAGGTAGTAACATTAATATTCATATCTGGGCGTTGTTCGGCTAGTTCGCCTGCTAAACAAGAGAAATCAGGTTCTATTTATAATTTGGTGAAGAATTAGTAAGTTGTTTGGGCCCCGCAAGCGTGCGTGCATTTCATGAAAATCCTAAACGTATACACACTGAACTCACATTTATTAACCCTTAAAGCGCATAATCACAAAATACATGTTTTTGTCGTCCACTAAAATATGCGAAGCCTCAAAGACAAACAGTGCGGACCCAGATCAGGCTGCTCCTATAGGAGCAGTCTGATCTGGGTCCACAATGTTTGCCTCTATGCTTATGTTAAATAGACATTTTCAGGTGCAGTTATTTTGCTGGCGTTTTAAGGACTAAATAATGTGTTTTGCGTGTATACTACGATAATGGTGCAAGATGATACAGTTACTTTTGAATAAAACCACGCCTCATTTTCAGCTTTTACCTATGCCTAAGGTTGACCAGTCCTAATTACGCATTCATGAGGCGTCGCCTTTACAGTAAGCGAAAAGTCAAAGAATATAACTCGGAACGCATTGAGGGGTGTAACTGGACCATACGGTCAAAATATATTTGGTCACACAGATGTGTTGATAAATTATATTTTTGTGAACGCCAATACTTGTACGTTTTAAGATAAAAAATAAAAATAACTTACTTTTTAAATAAAACACTCGGTTATCTTTTGACATGGGTCCAATGCCACCTTAATTTGTGTTTGGTTACAGCACGTTTATTGAGAAACCTGTGCACTGTTTCTTATATTTGGTTTATAATTATCTGGTATCAGTATTAATTTGTAAATTTATTAATAGTCATAATAATTTTGAGGAACCATAGAGCTATATCTTGCTGTTGTATTTAGGAAATAACAATTCTTTTTGAGACCTTACGCACGATCACCGGCAGACTGAGCTGCGGAGGGTATACGAAAGTTCCCGAGGGTAGAAAGAGCTCCAGAGGGTACACGAAAGCTCCAGATGGCAGGCGAGGCAAGATGACATTCAGAGGACCCTCGGACGACCAAGACGACTAGCGGCCGACAGGTTTTGATCGGGTACTGTTTTTGAACATGTTTAAAAACAGTAGCTGATCAATTTTTCGGTACCCGACTCTCGTAGGACTGATGCGATTACGCCAGACCTTTCCAGACCTTCGCGGGTGATTGCCCGTGATTGCCAGCAAGTTCCCGATTGTTTCGCAGATATGCGGCCGATCAACCGAAAATATTGATCGGGTACTATCGGGACCAAAATAATCCTTGGTGAAATGGGGGTATAATACCGTATAATACCCCCATTTCACCAAGGATTATTTTGGTCCCGATAGTACCCGATCTCTATATATGGTTGATCGGCCGCGTATCTGGGAAAGCAATCGGGGACTTTCGGACAATCACGGGCAATCACCTGAGAAGGTCGGGGAAGGTCTGGCGCATTCGCCTCAGTCCTCCGAAAGACAGGTACCGAAAAAGTGATCGGCTACTGTTTTTAAACATGTTCAAAAACAGTAGCCGCCCAAAACCCGTCGGCCCAAGGTCGTCTTGGTCGTCCGAGGGTCCTCTGAAGGTCTTCTTGCCTCGCCTGCCCTCTGGAGCTTTCGTGTACCCTCTGGAGCTCTCTTCTACCCTCGGGAGCTTTCGCACACTCTCCACAGCTCAGTCTGCCGGTAAGGTCTCCAAAAGAACTAATATTTCCAAAATACAACAGCAATATATAGCTCTATGTTTATTACTCAAAATTATTATGACATATAATAAATTTACAAATTAATATCGATACCCGCCCGAGAATTATAAACCAAATATACATGTAATAAAAAGTACACACGTTTCTCAATAAACGCGCTGAAACAAAACACAAATGAAAGCCCTTTAAAAACTCGCAAACGTATACTTTTTTGGAATATTTTCTCTTGGCCCACTCACCCTGCATATTTTCTAATGTAATAACATTTACTGTGTCCCTGCAGAACGAATCTTATAGAGCAAAAGCAAGCCCAGCACTGATTATTGGTACATGGTCTTCCCTAGCTTGCCAGAAAGTGATTGACGGCTTCGATTTGAGGCGTTAATATAGTCGGGACTCAATCGGTCAAAAAGAGGGAGACGATAAGAGGCGATTCAGGACGACAATCGGGCTGATCAAAAATATGATTGATCGGGGACAGTCTGGTCCAGATCGGGTCAAGCGGACAAAACAATCCTTGGTGAAATGGTGACATTATAAGAGAGAAAACAGTACATCTTGGGCATAAAAATATTATTGCACCTTTCATGGACACTACAGTGTTTAACGTCAAATATTGCCGGTACTTTATAGACCGGAATTGGTAGATATTGGTGTTAATACAATATAGAAAAACATGCCATGTACCTAAAGGACTATAGAATTAGATCATTTTTAAGTATTCGGCATGCACATTGCGATTTATGTAAGCATTTAGGAATAGATTCGAGTACCGATCTGGATGTTTGATACTCGAATCTATTCCTAAATGCTTACATAAATCGCCATGCACATACTGAATACTTAAAAATGATCTAATACTATAGTCCTTTAGATATATGGCATTTTTTTCTATATAGTATTAACACCAATATCAACCACTTCCGGTCTATGAAGTACCGGCAATTAGTGTAAATACCACCAAATCGACGTATTCATTTACCAGTGTGATACTACAGAATATCGGTTTAGTCAGACCCTATCATTAAACAAGTTCTTTGTCCAACAGTGTTGACCCAGATGAGCCTGCAATTTTTTTTTTTTTTTTTTTTGGGGGGGGGGGGGGGTGGGGGGGGGGAGGAGTCATTTTGCGGCGTTTCCTGATAACCTTCTTTTCAAACAGTTTGAACCCAGATCAGGATCCTAACCATTTGACACTGATAGTGTTCCTGAAAGTTTTTTTTGAAAGTTAGTTTTGGAAAAAAAATCAGCAGACGACAACGAAATTCTGAAAAATTACCCAGCATACAAAGAGCTAAAATGACAAATGAGCCTTAAATCTTTGCTAGACTAGCCACTGTTCAGATAAATAAGTCTGATTTTTTTCTCTAAATGTTAGAAACTGTATGGCCATTTGTAATAGAAAGTCTACTTTTCTTTGCATCTAGGCTTAGATGTAACTGACGTTAACATTGAGACAGAAGAGAAGACTAGCCATATGGTGTAATTTAGATTTTGTCCCAAAGTAGAAAATTCATTTTAACGTCTGGAGGTTTGCCTACTGGGTAAAACTTATCATGCGTTTTTTTTGTCGTCTGCTGATTATTTTCAAAATCACCTTTTAAAAAGATCTTTCAGCAACACCGTCAGAGTGTCAAATTGTTTGGATCCAGATCAGGACCGACGTTTTGTCGGTCCTGATCTGGGTCCAAACTGTTTGCAAATGTTATCAATAGACGACAAAAGGTATATTGCTAGTCATCAAGTGCCAAAGCGCCGATCTGAAAAGGGACTTCAAGGCATTCAACACACTGGTCAATGTAAAAGCACCTATAGATGCTACAACGAGCTGGTGGTGGCAATTTTCCGCACTGGTGCTCACACTGGTAAATGTATATGTCGATTTGCTGGTATTTACGCATATTGCCGGTACTTCAGTGACCGGAAGTGGTAGATATCGGTGTTATTACTATAGAAAAAAAACATGCCATATGCCTAAAGGACTATAGAATTAGATAATTTTTAAGCATTCAGTAAGTGCATGGCGATTTATGTAAGCATTTAGGAATAGATTCGAGTACCGATCATCCAGATCGGTACTCGAGTCTATTCCTAAATGCTTACATAAATCGCCATGTGCATGCCTAATACTTAAAAAATGGTCTAATTCTATAGTCCTTTAGGCATATGGCATGTTTTTCTATATATGATTTAACACCAATATCTACCACTTCCGGTCTATGAAGTACCGGCAATACGCGTAAATACCAGCAAATCGACATATACCTTTACCAGTGTGGTGCTGGCGTAAAAAGTAAAAAAAAATCTATACCTGTTGACTTAATGATTTATTTAGAAGCTTGCATTTATATTATACCTAATGAGATCATAGGTAACCTTGCAGTTTATGGCTCTGCCAAGCAATTGGTGATTTAATTCGTGGTTTGCACGGCAAATCCAGCACAGTTCTGGAGTTTTGCCATGGCAGGTGCTTTTTCTAGTGTAACTGCCTAAATTGAGGGAAATCTGCATGTCTAAGCGCAGCTGTTATATTCCGATGAAATAACATCCAAAAACGGTTACCACTTGGTAAACTAGCAAATGTTTTATTGAGGAATTTTATTACAACGCACTTGGAGCATTTTTAAAGCATTGATACAACGCACTGATGGTTGCACAGAAGTGCTGTAGTGTGCTCAAAGAGACATTTATAACAAAATTGTACATGCTTTTATTTTACCACGAAAATGCTTCTAAAGCTTGATGTAATTCAAAATAGCAAATTTCTGAGTATATTCAAAGTTTTGTAATGAGTGCTGTTGCCATGGAAGAGAAATGCATCAAAATTACAGGAAATAGTACTTTGCATAGCATAATCACGCTAGATTTTGAATATCACGACCATAAGGCACCTTTTATCATATCCTGGTACATATATTTTGGGTAAACACTTATGAATATTATTCAAAGAAACTTATCGTTATTTTCGCGACAAATATATTTTTAGATTACAAATGAGCCATGTTCGGAGAAATAGCCGCAGATAACGCTGCGTACGCGCGCTGGTCCAATGTTACAAGCTGTCCAGATAGCATAAACGCTGTCTAGAAAGTATAAACGTTAAATGCTTGTACAATGTATCTAGTCTAAGTAGCTGAGCAGGCTGGCTTGAATCTTACACGACGACAAACTCAGAATAATAGGTCTTGTTTTGACGTGGCCCAACTTTAATGTTGGTCATGCATGTTGATAATGCATATATTTAGATGCTTTGGCCTATATAAGCAAGATCATGACAAAACTAACAAAAGGCCTTGTGCGCCCAGCAAAGACTCGGATCAGACTGGGCATACGCTCAGACTGAACAGAGTCTTTGCTTTCCCTATGAAGGAACTGTAGATCCTTCGCTACACACTGAATGTATATATAGTGAATGCTCTGATCTGACTAGGTGGATGCTCAGGCTGGTCTGAGTCTTTGCTGTACGCACGGCTTGTCATGCACTGGCTCTGCTCTATATGTCCTTGTTATTGTACAGATATTGTAGCGGAAACATTTTGTCACAAGAAACACTGTGCCTGCTTGGTACGTATGTACCCTCTGGGTACTATATTTACCCTCTGGATACGTATGTAGCAAATACGAAATGAGTCTGTGCGCAGTCTAATAGGCAACTCTATTGTCCCATATTAGATAATTATATTTAAAACGCTTAGCTTTTTCGTAGCAGGCATGTTTTTCGAGTCTCAACTTAAGCTGAAACGTTACATGATGTTCAATGGACTATTATTTAGACTTCATGTGGGGGCATCTGACACGCAAGATCAATTGGTTAACGGCTCACCCTACCCTCTGTCACTAGATACAACAATCATTAAAAGTTTAACTTAAAAGTAGGTCAAGGTCAGCAGGTCACACTGCATCCTAAAAGAATATACAGAGGACAGTTACTATGCAATGTCTAACACTCACAGCTATCACTACTGCAGAGTACTCATTCTAAATAGAGGATCTTAAATGAGTGCTCATGTTTTATCGAATTTATTAACGAGATGGATAAAGTAATAAAATGCGAGGCTTGCCGAGCATTTTATTACTTTTTCGCAACGAGTTTAATAAATTCAATAATACAGGAGCACGAATGTTAGATTCTATTTATCACATGACACAAAAATTAAAAATCGCATTTTTGCGTGACTACGTCAAGAGTTTGCCATCTTTTACGCAACGTTATAATAGACGTCATAACGTTTCCCGAAAATCTGTAAACCACTATTCTAATGCACTTGCAAATGCAACGTGACGTCTGATTGGATAACGTCATAAATTTGCGACAGTATATCCTGCGATATACTGTCGGAAACCCGACGTCATTACGTAACGTCGCTCTTCATAGGTTGACAAGTGAATATATGCAGCTGGCAAGCGGTTTTATGCAGCTGGCGTCGCTAGACGTATAGGCGCAACAAAGTACATTTTCACTGTCTTTTTGAAGGAAAAATGTTAAAAGTGCATTAGAATTAGGGGATAACCATATTCAAAATTTTCATTTGGGGAGGTATTGTCGGATATACGGTCGGAAATTTAGCTTTACGGCGACGGGGAGGTAGATCGTCGGATATATATCACCAGCTAAATTTAAGGGCATTTTTCTTTAATTAATAAAATGATAAATTTCAATAAAATTGTTGATGTTAAGGTGAGAGAAAGATGAGAGTATGTGTTTTAAGTTTTTTCTGTATTATAGTATGGGAGTCTGGATGGAAGAGTCTGAAATAAGGTTTAGAAGATATAAATTCATTTTAAAAGTTTAATTTGACATTTTTTTTAAAGTCCTATTTCCCAAGATGTTTTGCCCAGTATTCAATGGCTTTGGGATAAAAGTTTGGATATAGGATTTTGTATTATTGCATAGCTTCAGGATTGTTTTGATTTTAGATTGGTAATTTCTGACAACTTGAGATCTTATCACATGGAACAGGTATACAGACTTTGATGTTGTTGACACCTTTGGCAAGCCATACTATTAAGGGTCTTTGAGGTGTGCATTTAGCTACTAGCTGACTTGGGCAAACAATAGAACCGTAAATTGGAGGAAATGGTTGTCACTTGATGAGTGTGTTGATAACAATATCTCACCCATTAAGCAGATTGGCTTCTAGCATAGTTTTGGCACAGGTCCGCAGTGAATTTTAAAATTAATTTCATTGGTTATAATTAGAGAATTGTTTGGTTGGTTAATTGTTATAGTATTTTTCATTGGCTGTTTTTGGACCTAGGGAGTTTTGCTGGGACCCAGATTGTGGGTTCATGAGTCAGTCTTAACCTGAGAATGGAACAATAAAGATCTTGCTTTTAAACTGAACAATAGGATTTTACATTGTAGACTCTATGCAGACCGTTTGATTTTTGGTTTTCTGTTTTAGGGACTTATAAATCTTTGTATAGCCTATCTGAACAGTTTTTGGAAATGTGATGTGCAAAATTTATTAAAAGGGAACTTAGGACCTTAGGACTCAAATCAGATCGAACTAGGCATTTCATGATTAGATTTAAGAATGGTGGACTCTTCAATTTAGATCGCGGGCAACTTAATCTTGGAAAAATATATATAGTTGGTGACAGAATTTTAAGTGAAATATTTGATATCTTTAGGGACCTCACGTTTTTTTTATTAAAGACAAAATTGGAACATTGTGATTTTCAGGAAAAGTGAACTTTAGGAATAATAATAGGGAGACAGTGAAATTTAAGGACTTAATTGTGAGAAAATGTGGTAATATCAATTAGTGGAAAATTTAGGTCAATAATAATAAAATTCAACAGTCTGCATCCATCGCGTTTTAGGAACATTTTGTATTTATTAAAATTATAGAAATTTCAACCGTCTCAAGTGTTTACTTCTAGTTAGTGCTAATTAAGGACTGCGTCACAGGGTACCGAAAGGGGAGAGACATTGAAAAATCCAATACATTATTCTAAGTTTCTGGAGTGAGTTCTGGGTGCTGCCTATCTTGAGTTAATTCCCCAAATTAAGTCAAGCGAGTGCGTTCACCCAGTCTCATCTCCAGACAGAAACAGGGGGCATAACCCGCCAAACCCCTTGACTCCCTTTTGCCCCGTGTGACAGCTTGGTTGGAGAATCAAATTGGTACGATTTCCCGCCTCACAGTGACATTAATAGAAGATCCAAAGGAAGGATTTTGTCTCAAGTTTCTATGGTGGATTGTGATTGGAGATCAACGCTTTGGGATAGATGAAGAGCTGACGTGCAGCAGACCCTGATGTGGACCGTGATGAGATGATATGCTGAACCAAACACTGGATAAGTAAAACTGTCTGTACTCTCCATATTATTTAATTTTCTATTCATTTAAATTTAATTTTCATTTAATATTTAATTTTCAAGCAAAATGGTTCAGTACAAAAATAAGCTGAATTGGCACTGCTCGAAGAAGTCTTGCAGTGCTTATTCTGCTACTATAGACCGAAGCACATGCAAGTTGGCATTGTCTACACCATTAGAAGGAAATGATGTGCATATTGACTTTGGCAAGCAGACCAGCAAAGCTTTGATTGATACAGGTGCTCAAATTTCTTGCATGAGTGAGCATATTTATAGGAAATCATTCAAAAATTATGAAATTAGGGCGAGCTCACTTTCTAATATTGTGGGCGTATGTGGAGAGGTCCACAGAATTTTAGGACTTATCACTGTTCCATTTAGGCTTGATGGCATTGTGTTAGAACATACATTTCATCTGTTTGAAAAATTGCACCAGCCTGTGATTTTAGGAATGGACTTTTTAAGGCAGCATAAGGCAAAAATTGATCTTGAATTATGCACAGTGACTTTTAAGAGTAGTAATAATAGTTCTGAAAATAGAGTAAATAATGGAGAACCGTCAGTCTGTCACATTTCACTTGGCCAAGAACCAAGAACTTGTGTAGGTCTGGTACGGACTGTGTCATCTGTGATTGTTGAACCACATTCTGAATGTACTTTGCCTGTTAAAATTTCATTTTCAGCTAATTCAGCCCCTTTAGTAGATGATTCTGTACTTTTAGAACCAACTGTGGGGCTAAATCAGGAAAACTTAGTAGGTAGTAAGTGCTTGAGTAGTGTAGACCATGGGTCTTCTGCATATAGGGTGCTAAATCCAACAAATTATCCTGTGTTTTTGAAAGAAGATTTTGTCATTGCGACCTCGCATTTGGTCGATGAACAAAATATTCAACAGGTTACGGACCAGGATGAGCAGGTTTCTGTAAATCTGCTAGATGCGTCTGTAGAAAATAAGTCTGATGAGTTTTATGAAAATATTGCAAAAGATTTAGGCTTGAATTTAGATAAATCTGAATTATCTGAGGAACAAAAACGAAAACTTTACACATTTTTAGGCCATAATAGAGACATTTTTGCTAAAGATTCCTCAGAGCTGACTGAAGCAAAATTACACAAGCATGTGATCCATACGACAACTGAAAAACCAGTCAGCAGACCACCATATAGGCAGACCCCTAAAATGAGAGAAGAAACTGAGCGACAAACCAAAGAAATGCTAGCTTATGGTATAATTAGGGAATCTGACACTTCATGGCACTCCCCGATTGTTTTGGTGAGAAAAAGAAATGGTGAATATAGGTTTGCTATAGATTATAGGGAGCTCAATAAGATAACTGAGCCAATTTCGTTTCCTATTCCAACGATTACCGAAGTTTTTGACACCTTGGCAGATTCTAAACCTCAGATATTCAGTTTGATTGACGCTCGTTCAGGGTTTCATCAGGTTCCCCTATGTCCCTCGACGGCTGAAAAAGCAAGCTTTATTACGCACCAGGGCGTATTCACACCCACAAGGCTTCAGTTTGGTTTGAAGAACTCTCCCATGTGTTTTCAAAATCTTATGTCGAAAGTGCTCAAAGATCTTAACTGGAAGATCGCTTTGGTTTACATTGATGATATTTTGATTTTCAGCAAAAATTTTGATGTACATTTGGACCATTTGGACAAGGTATTTCAAAACTTAAGAGCGGCTAATTTGAAAATTCACCCTGGAAAATGTAGATTTGCAGTTCAGGAGATTGTATACTTGGCTCACAGGATAAACTCATTTGGCATTAAAATTGATGATTCAAAATACCAGGCTATTGAAACTTATCCCGTCCCTAGGAACGTTAAAAATGTTAGAGCTTTTCTGGGCATGGCACAATTTTATAGGAGGTACATTAAATCTTTTGCTACAATTGCTTTACCGTTAAATAAGTTGTTACGGAAAGATACTAAATTTGTTTGGACAGAGGAATGTCAGGTGGCTTTTGAAACTTTGAAAAGGGCATTGGTTACGGCCCCTGTGCTAGCATTTCCACAATTTGATAAGCCTTTCATTTTAGCAGTAGATGCTAGTGATGAGTCTTTAGGTTACGTGCTAAGTCAGTTAGATGCAGATAATAGGGAACACCCAGTAGCATATGGAGGTAGAGCTTTACGTAATGAAGAATTAAGATGGCACATCACAGACAAAGAGGGGCTAAGTTTAGTAGAAGCAATCAGGCAGTTTAGACCTTATCTTGCTAACATACCATTCACAGTCTACACAGATAATGTGTCTGTGAAGTACCTTCAGCAGATAAAGGATTGTCAAGGTAGATTGGGTAGATGGTCACTATTATTGCAAGGGTATAACATGCAGATAATCCATAAGAGTAGTCGGAACAATGCAAATGCTGATGGTCTTTCTAGGAGGAGTTATCCCCCTTCTCCAGAAGAAGAAGAGGAAGAACCTGAGGTTTGTTCGGTAGGCTATGAGGTATCTTTTTGTTATGCAAATGACCCTAGTGGTATTAAGGTGCAATCGGTTGACCCAGTGACCGCTAAGCAGAATACTGATAAGCAAACAGGCTGTCCCAATCTGATAAGACTGCAACAGAACTGTCCGGATTTCAAGGCTGTTTATACCTATAAAACTACAGGTGAGGTACCCGATGATGTAAAACAAGCTAGAACTCTTGTAGCAGAAGCCTCACAGTTTGAAGTAATAAATGGTCTTCTTTATCACTTTTACTCCCCTAGGTCTAGAGGACTCCCTAGAGAAGAGAGATTTGTAAAACAATTAGCTCTTCCCAAGGTAATGCGGGATGATATACTAAGATCATACCATGACTCATTGGCAGGTGGTGGGCATCAAGGTCACGAACGGACCTTTGCTGCAATAAGACTCAAATATTACTGGCCGAAAATGTATGATGAGATAGGCAAATATGTTCAGTCTTGCTTGCTTTGTCAACAGGTCAAGCGACCAGTCCATGCAAAGCCCCCACCCCTTCAGCCCCTACCCGTGGCTGATCTTTTTAGTCGTTGGCACATAGATATACTCAGCGGTTTACCTACAACCAAGGATAAGTATAAGCATATATTAGTAGTGGTAGATTCTTACTCTAAATGGATGGAAGCACAACCACTTAGAAGCCAGGAAGCAACAGAAGTAGCAGCAGTTTTGTACCGTGAGGTAATAACTAGATATGGAGCACCTAGAACTTTGATTTCAGACCGAGGGCAAACTTTTATGTCTAAGCTTACTGCTGCCATGTGTGAGCTCTTTCGAATCACAAGGCATTATGTCTCGGCTTACCATCCGGCTACTAATTCGGTAGTAGAGCGCGCAAAATCTATTATACTGCAGGGCTTTAGAATGTATTGCAAGGATCAGCAAGATGACTGGCCAGAAATCTTACCATCTGTCATGATGGCTCATAGAATGACACCGTGCACCCAGGCGTCTCAGGTCTCACCATTTTTCCTTCTGTTCGGTAGGGAAATGCACATTCCAATTGACACTGCACTCCTTCCAAAAGATAATCTTTCTCAGAATCATAAGGTGCACCTCAATAATGTACTGAAACAGCTTGAAACCACACGCAAAATTGCTACAGAAAACATTAAGGCTGCTCAGGTAAGGTACAAGCATCAATTTGATAAACGGTCACAAGAACCCAAGTTTCAGCCAGCGGAAAGAGTGTGGCTGTACTGTACAAAGGTTGCTGTAGGTAAGGCACCTAAGCTTCATAGGAAATGGGTAGGTCCGTATTACATAACGCAGCTAGGTCCCCATCACACATTCAAGGTCAGAAACTGTGCTACGAACAAAGAGGTAAAATCTCTGGTAAATGGCGTAAGACTGAAGCCATATTATGACCCTCAGAATAAGCCAACGAATTCCCCAGTAGGTATGGAAGATATCGATGAAGAGCTAGACGCTGAAGAGTTAGTTAATGAGAACTTAGATGTAGGTAGAAACATAGATCATGATCAGGCAGAACCAATTCAGGCCCGAGCAGAGGCAAACACAGGTCGAAATATAGTAAGAAATCAGGTCCGGCAGAAAGCCAATACAGAACAGAATATTCAAAGAGACAATCAGGTCCAAGAAGAGGCCAATACAGGTAGAATAGTCCAAAATAAAGCACAGCAGCAGTCAGGTAGAAATACAGATAATAGAGTAGAAAATCAGACTAAGAAAAAGCCAAATACAGATAATAGAGTAGAAAATCAGGCTCAGAAGAAGCAAAATACAGGTAATAGAGTAGAAAATCAGGCTCAGAAGAGACCAAATACAGGTAAAAGTGACAATAGTAGACAACAGACACAAAACTCAATGGTAGAAAATGTCAGAAAACTAGTTGATAGAAAGAACCAAGAAAAATCTCAGACTACAGGTAAAGGTAAGAAACCCCAAGGGAAAGGTAGGGCACTGCAGGAAAAGCAGCCATTACAGCCGCAGACTCATCCCAGAGAAATTAGGCAGTCTGATTCTTGGCCATTGACTCCTGAACCACTTCCTGGTCCCTCTCATGAATCCGATGAGTCCTTAGCAAATCAGGAGAGACAGGATGGTCAGTTAAGAGAAGCTGTCAGAAACAAGATGTTTTCCGTAGAAGACATTGACAAGCTCCTCTCATCTCGTAGAAGCAATGGAATTCTGTATTACAGGGTAAAATGGAAGCATCCAGGTTCTGGATCCACCTGGGAATATGCTTCCTCCATTCCTCAGGTAATTATAAGAGAGTTTCATGCTTCCCGTACGATGTCAGGCAAGAAGAGAAGGCGTCCTTTGAAGGGTAAGCATAAATTCTTTCAGAAAAGGGGTAGTCAAAGCAGTAGTCAATATACTTCAGATGAAACCCAAAGAGGAAATTGTAGGTTGCACCCAGAAGTGCAAAATTGCAGGTAGCACTCAGAAGTGCAAAGTTCAAATAGTTCACACTCAGAAGTGCAAAGTAGAAGTAGTAGTTCACACTCACAAGTGCAAAGTAACAGGTCGCACTCAACAGTACAAGGTAACAGGTCGCACTCAGAAGTGCAAAATTGCAGGTTGCACTCAGAAGTGCAAAGTAGAGGTAGTTGTTCACACTCAGGAGTGCATTGTCAGAACAATAGGTTGCACTCAGGAGTGACAAATAAAGGTAATAATAGATCACATCCAGATATGCAAAATGAAAATGTGGATTTGCACCCAGAAATGCAAAATAGAAATGGTAGTTCGCACCCATGAGTGCAAAATACACAACACAATGGTAAGTCGCACCCAAGAGTGTCAAGTGATGAAATGGAACATAGTAAGAAGAATAATTCACAGGAAAACAATGTATTGTCTGCATCAGTCACACACACAAATCAGGAAAACAAACAAGGTGATATAAACAGTTGACCATGTATGGTAGGAGTAAAACTTATTAGAGGCAGATCTTTTTATTTGATTCAGAATGGTAACAATGAACCAGAGCTACAGTCAGTTAGTATGGCACATTGGTATGCTAGGGATTTCATTACATATTTACTTGAATTGAGGAGAGAAGATGATATCCAAACAAAAATAGAGTATATGAGAAACAAGCATAAGGTACCAGAATATGACCCACTCAAAACTGTCATGACAGATGTAATACATGAAGTTAGAAAGGCAGTTGATGGAACTTGGGAGTTTCTGCTAACTTACAAGAGCCTTGAATTGCCACCACAGTGGACACCTTATGCTTATCTTTCTCCAGGTAGCATGAGCACTCTGATCTGGAACCTGAAGAGTGACTACTATAGAGCACTAGGGAAAAGACTCTGAGAAATGAGATAAAATGGGAAATACAGTAAATTTAAGTTTATTTAGGTTTTTAAAATTTTGTTATAGTTGATATCATCAAATATAGTGGAATTTCAGTCAAAATTGCTAGTTTAGACAGTCTTGGAGGTTGTTATGGCATAAATGTTTTATCTGACTACATCATAATGTTTTCAGATGCTTATAGTGCTAGAGTGTATTGTGTCTGCGCAACACAGTACACCAACCATGCCATAACATCGTCCAACGTCAAATTTATATCAAGGTTTAGGTCTCAAAATAGTTAATGTATGTATACACAGTCAAATTGACTGCAGTTTGGCCAATACTAATCTTGTTGTTCAAAGTTTCAGTGCTGAGGGTGTACCAGACAAGCCAGAACCAATCGGTCCCAGAACCAAGCAGATGGCAGCAGATGAAACCCTCCAGCCTGGATGACTCTACTTCTAGAAACTCCATAATCAAGCAATAAATACCAGAAACAATTACAATTGGAAAAGAAACTATTTTCAAGTGGAATATTAAACTCAAGTGAAACTTAAATACAAGATACTCAAGTGAAACATAAGTACAATATACTCAAGTGATACAGTTAAGATAAAGACTATGATGCAGACACGCGTTTAGGGTTTAATTTTGTGTAAATAATTATTTAGCTCGAGCTTGTATATATCAGTGTTGTTTGTATATATGTTATGTTGTATAAATATTCAAAAAAAAAATACAAAAAAAAAAAATAGTAAGGTACCACAACCTTTCTTAGTTTGAGGACAAACTAAATTGGGCGCGGGGGAACATATCACCAGCTAAATTTAAGGGCATTTTTCTTTAATTAATAAAATGATAAATTTCAATAAAATTGTTGATGTTAAGGTGAGAGAAAGATGAGAGTATGTGTTTTTAGTTTTTTCTGTATTATAGTATGGGAGTCTGGATGGAAGAGTCTGAAATAAGGTTTAGAAGATATAAATTCATTTTAAAAGTTTAATTTGACATTTTTTTTAAAGTCCTATTTCCCAAGATGTTTTGCCCAGTATTCAATGGCTTTGGGATAAAAGTTTGGATATAGGATTTTGTATTATTGCATAGCTTCAGGATTGTTTTGATTTTAGATTGGTAATTTCTGACAACTTGAGATCTTATCACATGGAACAGGTATACAGACTTTGATGTTGTTGACACCTCTGGCAAGCCATACTATTAAGGGTCTTTGAGGTGTGCATTTAGCTACTAGCTGACTTGGGCAAACAATAGAACCGTAAATTGGAGGAAATGGTTGTCACCTGATGAGTGTGTTGATAACAATATCTCACCCATTAAGCAGATTGGCTTCTAGCATAGTTTTGGCACAGGTCCGCAGTGAATTTTAAAATTAATTTCATTGGTTATAATTAGAGAATTGTTTGGTTGGTTAATTGTTATAGTATTTTTCATTGGCTGTTTTTGGACCTATGGAGTTTTGCTGGGACCCAGATTGTGGGTTCATAAGTCAGTCTTAACCTGAGAATGGAACAATAAAGATCTTGCTTTTAAACTGAACAATAGGATTTTACATTGTAGACTCTATGCAGACCGTTTGATTTTTGGTTTTCTGTTTTAGGGACTTATAAATCTTTGTATAGCCTATCTGAACAGTTTTTGGAAATGTGATGTGCAAAATTTATTAAAAGGGAACTTAGGACTCAAATCAGATCGAACTAGGCATTTCATGATTAGATTTAAGAATGGTGGACTCTTCAATTTAGATCGCGGGCAACTTAATCTTGGAAAAATATATATAGTTGGTGACAGAATTTTAAGTGAAATATTTGATATCTTTAGGGACCTCACGTTTTTTTTATTAAAGACAAAATTGGAACATTGTGATTTTCAGGAAAAGTGAACTTTAGGAATAATAATAGGGAGACAGTGAAATTTAAGGACTTAATTGTGAGAAAATGTGGTAATATCAATTAGTGGAAAATTTAGGTCAATAATAATAAAATTCAACAGTCTGCATCCATCGCGTTTTAGGAACATTTTGTATTTATTAAAATTATAGAAATTTCAACCGTCTCAAGTGTTTACTTCTAGTTAGTGCTAATTAAGGACTGCGTCACAGGGTACCTAAAGGGGAGAGACATTGACATTCCAATTCATATTGTAAGTTTCTGGAGTGAGTTCTGGGTGCTGCCTATCTTGAGTCTAATTCCCCAAATTTAGTCAAGCGAGTGCAATCACCCGATCTCATCTCCAGACAGATACAGGGGGGGGGGGGGGGGCATAACTCACAAACCCCTAGACCCCCCTTTGTGGCCCTGGTGACATATACGTTCGGAAATCACGTTTTATGGCTCCGCTTACGCGTCACCGTAAAACTAAATTTCCGACCGTATATCCGACGATATACCTCCCCAAATGAAAATTTTGAATACAGTTATCCCCTGTGAATACAGTTATCCCCTAAGTGGTTTATCGATTTTATTGCATGGCGTTATTTTACTCCCAGACGCGACGTCATATGATAATGTTAATTAGTGACAGGCGAATGGACTGACACAAATTTGAACTCCCAATATAACACCCTATTTTTTTAAAGTCACATTTTCAACAAGCAAGTGTGTGACAAAAATAATTAAATAGTATAGATTAAATATGTATAATTTTTTCCAGTATTAATCCAAACAAAATTGGACAGGGTTACGTGCAGTTGCACAAAGATTAATGTTATGTCAATATCATAGGCTTTCGTGACTTTTGTACTCAATGACCTCATAAAATATTGAAAACAGCACTGCATATTGTCATTTTATTTCTATTATTATATTCATTGATGTTTCAAGAAATAAATTTTTATGTGCATATGTTAGATAGTGCCTGCTTGGGAAGCCCGCAGTGAGCGAATACTGACATTTTAGGGTGAATGCGTTTGAAGGAACGTAAAATATTTCGCAAAAAATTTTGGAAGTGGTATCATGTAGTTTTAAAATGAGCAGACTCCAAGCTTTTATTTGGTATATAGGAGTATTTGTTACCCTGCTGGTATGGGTATTTTCTAAAACTATGCTACTTTTTGCCACATTTCTGCAACACTATTAGCCGACTTTGATCTAACTGATGAAAGAAACTCTGATCCTATATCTACCTCGAATTGAGTAAACCTATTTGAGTTATTTGAGTGATTGAAAGTCTTCTGTACTTTATGGATTATTTTTGGACAATTACAGATAGGTGCTGATCGAGTTGCAAACAGCTGTTGCAACTGTTGCGAATGGGCGAGTGCAGGTGAAAGATGAGTCACTTACCTAAATCTTCAAAGCAGGAGGCTAAGCTCAACTGAACTGGAAGACTGCAGATAGGTAACTGATGACCATACTCCAGGGCGGGCTCCATGACGTCATTATTGGCGGGAACAGTAGCTCATGGAGCCCGTGGAGTTAGAGGGGTGAGCACATCTCACCATCGTCGTACATCTCCGGGACTCTCCGGAACTCCCCGGTATTCTCCAGAACTCCCCGGTAACGGCTCTCACAACACTCTACCCCATCTTTGAAAGTCCCTGGCGTATGGTCCTTAAGCCTTACTTAAAAACATGCTCTTAAAACTTAACTTAAAAAATGCCTATAAATTTGGTTTGTTGTCCGAAAGATAATTGATTGAAGAGTTACTAAAAGATGATTAAAATAAGTGTTCCCTTAATTCGCCTTAATTTAAAAGTATAAAAATGTATATTTATGCAACATAAAAAGACACACAAAACATGGACAATTACAAATAATGAGTTTAAAACTTAGATGACTAGTGGAATTTACTATTTGATGAGTTATGCTGATAAGGTTATAATTAAGATGAGATGGAATTTACAAATTTTGATGAATGATAAATGATATAAGCAGAATTTACAAATATTTACAGAAGTATTTGGACGGAATTCTTGCCACCTGAATAATTTACAATATGGACATTTATACAACAATACAAAAACAACACAACAGAGACAATCACAATATACGACAATACCTGTGTAGGGGAACTGTCAGCTTGTGACCCTTTTCTCCACTAGTCCAGAGTAGGTCCTAGAGGCTCGATGAGTCTCAGGACAATGAAACGCAAAAGCAAGGAAAAAGCTAAGCGGAAACGGAAAAGCAACTAAAGATGATAAGCAAATACTCTCCAGGGATCACTGCAGTGTCAAGTTGCAGGAATTTTACAAAAAATAACATAATTTTAAATATGCTGACAGATTAAAATATCACAGGTATTTTGAGATGTACATGATATATGCAATTGGTGTATCATAATTATATAAATATTTGAATATGTATATGCAACGATACACATGGTGTTTAGAAAGTATCACAGAAAGTTTTACAAAATGAATGGTGAATTTGAGACACAAATATATAAATAGATCCCAGAGTTTTTATCTATTACTAGAAATAGTCAAAACGGTCAAATGAAATAATTTATGCAGATTTTTGAATAAGGGGATAACCCAAACTAATACAAAAATATGTAAACTCTGTGATCGGTAATTCACGTTAGTTATCTCTGGAAAAAATAAAAGCAAAGGAAAATAGAAATGATAAGGCACGGAGTAGCTACTTGCTACAAAGCAACACAGCACACTACAAAAAACTTACTTTTTTGAAATCCGAGGTCTGAAAAACCAGAAAAATATATGTATTAATAAATTAAATATGCAAATCCACTGGAAGAACTTACACCAACAAAACACGCGAAATATTCCGATGAACGGGTAATTCCTCCAGTGACGTGAACATACAAGATCCTTGCCACTGAAGCAATTTCGATAATCATAGCAAAATAATCGCACCGCGGTAACAAAGCTATCGCTCCTATGACGTGAACATACAAGATCCTTGCCATAGAAACGATATATCCTGTCAAAGCAAATTTCATATATAACGGATATGAAAATGTATTTATCCAGGTAAAGGTGATCAATAAAGACCCAATAAGCGTGTCTTTACCAAGGCAAGCTATACATCTTGGCAGCATTCTTATTACACACTCTCACAAGCTCCATTGTCGGTATACCCATAATTTCGGCAGCTTTTACCCCATTTTCATATGCCATCCATGGTCTTTCATGTTTATCCAAATATGGGGAATCCGTCTCTAACAGAAAACGGTCAGGCCTTCCCGCAGACATCAGACAAGCTTGCGTCCTACTATCTGCAACAGATTTCCTGGAAAGGCTAAAGAAGCAGTTTGGAAGTAGAGAGCTCCACTGATTGAACTCTTCCACTCCCCCTACAAAACAATGGCAAGCAGTTCTGTCAAATTTCCCTTATCGTCCCTAGATGGTTACTCCTCTGGGGATGATGGAAGTTCGGACCCTTACTCTGGAAATGATGAGCCCATGACCAGAGGTAGGGACAGACTAGAGTCAGCAGAATTGAAAGGTCCTGTAGATATGCAGTCTGCTCTGTCTAACAGTTGCATATCTAGTCCATCACCTGCATATGTAACGGCAAATAAAAAGTCAGTGTCGTCTGAGTGTGATGTACGTTCTGACCCTGTCCCTGGAATTGGGGAATCCAAGACCAGAGGTAGGGTCAGGCGCAAGAAAACCAAAAAAGGCGCTAGGCCTAGACCTCGACCTCGACTCCCTTTGAATGGTTTGCACCTGTCCATTAAAGGTGTTAAGCGCTCCATCAACAAACTAAGAGGTCGCAGAAAGAGAATGGCTGCCCATCACTACAGGCTTAAACCAGGTGATGGTTCAACAGTTCCCCACTGGCTGAGGAAGAAGCAGCCTAGATTCAGCGTCTTTTTTTAGCCTGGGCCCCAAATATAGGCCAAAGAGCCGCAAGAAGGTGATGGTGGCCCACCAATACTGGTTGAAACCAGGTGAGGAGCGCCATTGTTGCGAATGGGCGAGTGCAGGTGAAAGATGAGTCACTTACCTATATCTTCAAAGCAGGAGGCTAAGCTCAACTGAACTGGAAGACTGCAGATAGGTAACTGATGACCATACTCCAGGGCGGGCTCCATGACGTCATTATTGGCGGGAACAGTAGCTCATGGAGCCCGTGGAGGTAGAGGGGTGAGCACATCTCACCATCGTCGTACATCTCCGGGACTCTCCGGAACTCCCCGGTATTCTCCGGAACTCCCCGGTAACGGCTCTCACAACACAACCATTAGGCTAGGGCCCAGGTTGAAAAAAAATCAAAAATGGTTACCCGGAAAGTAGCAAGGATTGTTATATACTTAAGGAATAAAGAAACGTAACAGACACAAATATAATTTTTGCGCGTTAAAATGACGGTTTGGTGAAATCTCTTTTGAAAATTTCTTATTGAGTATTTATAGCATGTGATGAAATACCAAAACGTCATTTTAACGCTACATTTTACGCTACAAGATGAAAACATATGAAAACGTAAAATGTGACGTTAACGTCAGAATAAAGATCAAGAAACCCCGTTTTTTGCCATGTTTAGTTATTTGGTGTCGACTTGCCAATGTGCAAATTAAACAAACGTCCAATCATATTCGTAATGCAGACAAATATTGCGTCGAAACACTCTATTTGAATTACAAGATACAAAATGGTAGTGAATAAACGATAAACGTCAGTTAGGGCCGTCAGGGCTGGGTCGCTTGTGAATATACGGGATCAGATAAACCTTGAGACATCATAACATGCTTTCTTGGGAAAAACTGACTTTTCAGATACCGTAGAAATACGCTGATGAGGTGTTTATATTGACGTTAGCCAAACAAAACACGGCATAATGCAAGAGAAAACATCTGATTACATGCCGAGAGTGAACAACAAACTTGTTCACTGTAACCCAAACTTTGTCACTGGACCATTTTATCATTAGAAAAACACATAAACATCATGGAAACCATAAAAAACGTAGGATAACAAATTTTGACGTCGGAATTGAGTTTTTTGACGTCTGAAGATCTCAAGTCATAATTTTTGAACAAAACGTCCTTGTAATGAATAAATATCAAGCAGAAAAGAAAGCTTACGCGTTTCACGCAGTATTCAGAGTTGACGTTAATGACGTTAAGTCGTTTCAGAATCCTTCAGAAACGTCGCCATTTGATCATTTCGTTGATCCGCAATCTATGCCAAGACTTTTTAAAACAATTAACTGATGGTTGATTCAAACTTTGCTTTTATTGACCCTGTTTCAGCAGTTTACTACGGGGGTAAGGCTGGTTACGTGCATACCAAAATGATTACGTAATCGATAATTGCGTTGAACCTGCTGTAATTTGACGGCCACGTCCTGCTTTTATGGATAAATATCATTTGCACTAAATACTTGCATCATATTGTATGCTTACAATGACTCAAAGCGTTTGTTGCGTTTCTTTATTCCTTAAGTATAGTATTAATTTGAAGAAGTATTTCTGTTGCATACGAAATCATCTCGGAATTGCATAATGCCACTAGAGCTTATAAAGTATGGTAGCCCATGTGCGTCATATGTATGCATGCGTTTAATACATACGCTATTATCTCAGCAACGCGTTATCAAATTGAAATCAAACTACCTTTGAGGAATGACAATGTGTTTGTTTTAAAAGTTTTGAATATTAAATTCAATTTCAAATAGCATTACGCATGCAATGGTGTGTACCATATGTAACCAGATAAAACGTAATGTTTCGTTTTCTCCCATCTGTATCTGCCACAACTCAATATGATTGTTTTCACACAAACACATCATAACTGTCCAAAGATTACATTGCTGCCTGTTTGGGTAAGATTTAATATCCAATATGGCTGCCGTCGCACTTAGGTATGGACACATGTTTTTTGGGATCACACCTTATCCTACTAACAGGTCACGTTTAAAATGCTTGCGTATGTAGTGGGGCGTCCGTGTGCCTATTTCACAGCACAAAATGTATTGTAATGTAAGAATGGACACTTTAAGATGGCCTTGAGTATGAGCACATAGGCTGTAAAATAGATTCACTTTATTAAATGTATTGTTTTTGGCGAAACAGAAGGGTAGATGTGCAAAAACAAATCGCATTGTTAAGTACATCCTGAACGGTTACTTACTTTTTTATCTAAGTATGCAATAATGGCCTAATTCATGTAATTAAAGTTGATATAGGATGGCGCCATTGTGTTTCATGACATACATGTAGTTATTGGGCGAAAAAGCGTAAGAATCCTTTGACATTTATAATCGGTTGATAGATTTCGAAAATCAACACACGTGGAGGGCAGTGTCGGTGGCTTACCTGTTGGTCTTCTGTCTGTCCTGTCACACTATACATCATTTGAATGTTATATCCATGTAGTCTTTAATTTATTTTTAAGGATATATTAGATGTTATAATGTAGAATGTCAATGATTTAGTGTATAGTAATGTTTTACAATCACAATAAATTGATCAACTGACCAAATGTTATTATGTACAGTATCACATTTATATTAATATAGAGGTTTGTGGTAAATTTATTTATGAATTTTGTTATTTCCATTCTCTTGCAATTATCATTAACCGTGGTTAAGGATTTATTTTGTGATGTCAATTGTCTGAAATGTAAAAAGTGTATGGTAGTATGCTTCATTTCAGTCAAGTGACACATTAAAGTAAGAAAAGGGGGGAAAATCAGGAATCGATACAATCAAACACCACACCTGACCCAAGATACTTATGGGAAAGTGGCGTCACAATTGGTCGTCACAAACGAGAACCAAGAGGTCAGTCCTTACCCAGCAGGTGACCGCAGGGCAACAACAAACAGACGTGCATGAAAGCATAACAAAACAAGACAGAAATAACATAAATGATCCACAAAGCGTCCTCAAAGCGAATCTAAAGACGAAAATAATGAATGCTTATTTTCAACACCTTGTATATTATAAATCTGAAAGAATAGACTTAAAACATTAACAACGATGATTGTTAGATACAACATAATAATCGCCTTCCTAAAACTGGTCAGAATTTTTTTTATTTGTAATTATAGACTAGCAACAAGACAACATGGACTAATATGCCATACCTGGTATAATAAAACGATCACTATGGCAACTAGACTTTCTATACTTGCATACTGTTATGGCATTACCTGAACGACATACTGATGTATCCATATATGGATTTAATGACATTTCTTTCAATGCCAAAGTGTATTAAAAGCATCATTTTATATTTTAAATTATATTTTAAAAAATCAAAACAAGGGACAAACAGTTAAGTAAGTTTCAGAACTTCCAAAGCACCATCTGGATGCACAATATTAACTTTTCATGCATAATTTAAAAATAGTATGCATACCTGAATGTCTATAGTATAGTTTGAAGCACATATATTACTTGTTCACATCTAAAAAGTCATACCTGGCTCTCCAACAGATTTAATTAATTTTCTTTTATAATGTATGCAGTTTTGTAGGCTTGATACCATTTTCATTCCCATTTGCTATGATAGCATGTTAAACAACGCGTTTAAATCATTATTACGATTTTAAAGGAAAACGGCTTTCCATACAAAATGTCGCTTAAACGGCAATTCGCAACGAATTGCTATACAGTGGTTTTGTATTACCGAACGTTCAAATATTCTTTGTGCAAAAAATCAGCTATGCTACTTTCGGGGTAAGCATCGATGACTTTTTTTTTACGAGATATGCTAGTCTGGGCTGCAGCCTACATATCTGTTTTTATCTGAATTCATGAGAGTAGTTTCTTGTGATGCGTTCCTCATCAAGGAGGTCAAGATGTCTCTTAACAATTACTTGGAAACTGGTAAATGTTATAGGTTAAAGTGTACAACATATTGACCGAATTTAGGAGCTTGAGGCTGCCATTCAATATAAAGTCAACACCGCTATCCTGGTTTAGGCTGTTTATGCTATATTTAGAAAATGGCTTGTACGAGTAATTAACATAAACACACGAGGGGGCTACGCCCCCTCGTGTGTTTATGTCAATTATGAGTACAAGCCATTTTCTAAATATTTTGTATCATGGCCAACCAAAAGCAAGCATTTAAAATTCCTACTCATTTTACCCGACCACCTTATCAGTTAATTTACAAATACTGGCAGATCTGTTAAGCCAACTTCCTACTGAAGATTTAGCCCTTTAAAGACTGTAAAGCTATTCTCCTGAAAATGTCATCTTTTTATATGTCGTCTGCTGCATATATGACTGATGTAAATAAAGCAAACAGTGTGGACCCAATAAGACTGCATCTGATCTGGATCCACTCTGTTTGCACTCCATACATTCATAAGTCAATAATGTCAGCTCAATATTTGCAGCATAAAGGGCTTGAGTCAGATAATAATTTAGCACTTAAGGTTTTAATTATTGTCTGACCCAGAAACACTGAAACATTTCCTTAGTTTATTTAATCATGAAAGCGCTTATCATTTTATCATCTGCGGAAATGTTTAAAATCCTCTAGGTCAAACAGTGAAGACACAGAATAGACTGCTGCTGATCTGGATCAACACTGTTTGCATCTATAATTGCATAAGTCAATAATGTTAGCAAATATTAAACGCCAGAAGAGCATATGGCATTTTAGATGCATTTTGATAGCATTTAAAGGGTTAATATTTTTCACTTGATGACACCGTGCGCTAACAAAAACCTTGGTTAGTTAGAGTATAACCTAATTTCAGACTCTACAACTGAATGGATTTTTAAGCTACGCCTATTCCACTTAGAAAACTAGGTTACTTGAAAGACATTGTTTATTTAAATAAACTATCAGAACATCAAAGGAAATATGCCTAACCATGATACAAGTTTATCCTGATGCTGGATAACAGAGGTACATAATTGAGCCAGTGCATGAGTATGTGCGGCCAGCAAAGCCTCAGACCAGCCTGCGCATACGCGCAGTCTGATCAGAGCCTTTGCTTGTCGCTTGAGTATTCTATGATTGTTAAGCTACCGACTGAACATTATTTGGAGTTTCTAAGCTTAAAAGGAGGCTGAAGAGGCTTGTCCGTGTCTACACTTGTCAAAATGTCAAATTGTTGGAAATCAAGTGCCACGGCTCATATTCAAGGGGCATTCAATTTGGAAAATACGTAGCATAACATCATAACTCCACAGTGCGTTGATATAATATATTTTTTGAAAACTAGAATTCAATGGGTACTTGAAGGTTTGATCTTTGTCGAAAAAAAAAGACTTGGTGTGCACGTGCAGCACATGCTCGAAATGAGTAGGCGGAAATTTTAAGCAAAATGTTTTAGAAAAAAAATCGAAAGGAAAACTGGGGACTTCATTTACGATCATGATCTGACAACTTAACGATTTGGTGCCAACCTATTTTTATTGAAATATGAGCCAGTGCATGAGATTTCCAACAATGTGGTATGTGCGACCAGCAAAGCCTCAGATCAGCCTGCGCATATGCGCAGTCTGATCAGAGCCTTGCCAGTCGCTTGCATATTCTATGACTGTCAAGCTATTGACTGAACATCATTTCGAATTTCTAAGCATAAAAGGAGGCTGCACAGGCTTGTCTGAGTCTACACTTGTCAAAATGCCACATTGTTGGAAATCTCACGCCCTGGCTCATGAGCCGTGGCATGAGATTTCCAACAATTTGACATTTTGACAAGTGTAGACTCAGACGAGCCTCTGCAGCCCTCCTTTTAAGCTTAGAAACTCCAAATGGTGTTCAGTCAGTAGCTTAACAATCATAGAATACTCAAGCGACTAGCAAAGGCTCTGATCAGACTGCGCGTATGCGCAGGCTGATCTAAGACTTTGCTGGTCGCACATACCACATTGATGGAATTCTCATGCACTGGCTCATTTCGTTTTGTTTCAATAAAAAAGAGAACAATGTGCTTGACAAAAATACCAACGCAGAACATGTTGAAACTACTACAGTAACTGTATTTTAGTCCAAAAAAATAAACGCATTGCATTGTTTTCTAAACAGTTTTGGTCCTGCTCTCGGTATTTAGTTATTAGGAGCAACACTTTCGGCCATTGATTGTATAATGACTTTACCAGATGATGGCCTATCCAATGGCACAAAATTATCCTATTTCATAAAATATTGTTAATGTTCTGCACACTTTCAAGAAGGTAAATTTGCTTTTTCCAGTATACAGTGAGCCACTTTAGTTACGCACCACTTATAAATGTAGAATTACTCAAAAAAGAATTATGATAGTTTTATTCTGAGACTACCAGCGTAAAGCGCATCTATATTTGCATTACCTATTGAAATTTCACTGTGATCAGATCAGAAACGAATGAAAATGGATCTTGAAGGGCACTAACCTCAAAACACCATTTCACATTGCATTATTTCGAATGAAACTAGAGTTCACATGGCGCTTTTTTCAGGGTCGAATTTCTGCTTTGCCAGAGATAAGAGCCGATTTACTTTTGGCAATATCTAAGACTGGAATGTGTTTGTTAACTTCATCTTTTTTTAAACGTTTTACTATTTTTGGTCCCCAGCTGACCAATGTTTGAAAAAAGTTGGTTTTAATATTTTTCCAAATGTTAGTTAAAATTTCGTATGATTCTGAGAAAACTAGTTATCAAAACTTTTCTTTTATAATTTCATTTTAAACAATCATGTATTCGCCGTTTATTTTCGTAAAAAAATAACGGATGTATTGGCGTCATGGTGTTGACGTTAGTAATGACGTCACTACTACCAAGGTTATAAGACGTGTCAATGATAAGACATTTTAGTGTTTTGATACTTCTATGTCAACAAGTGACTCATAACAAAACAATTTGCGAAGGAAACCCTGTTTGATTATTGTAACTGACGTTAATATGACGTCAAAACGAACATTTCTTCAAAAAGTAACGGTGTTACTAAATTCATCGACCGAAAAAAGGGGTTTGACTTGAATAAAATAATTGTTTCTGGTGTTTTTTGGTCACAACGATCACCGTGGATATTGCCTAGCGCAAAACACAAATGGAAAATATAGACTTTCAGGTTGCACGTGCATTTTGTCAAAATTGCCTTTTACGTAGCAGAATGTTTCGCATGAGTGATTCCAATATTTTTTTTGATGTTAACAAACAGATAAAATGTTAATAAGTCAATTATCATAGAGAATGTTTAATTCCAGCATTTTGGTCAAAAATTATGGGCCCTGAAAAAGTGGTGCGTAACTAAAGTGGCTCACTGTACAAACAGTCCATGTATTCACAATAATATATTTCGTGTCTTCATTACACACGGTGCATTACCGTATCGGACTCTATCTGTGCAGCCCAGACTCTATCTGTGCAGCCCAGACTCTATCTGTGCTTGTCTCTGACTCTATCCGTGAATATCTTTGAAATAACACAAGCATGGCACGTAACAGTGCGAAAAGATGGGAAAAGCGCGTAAGAGAAAGGTGGCATAGTCACCACGGGATAACTACTTAATAAATCATGAACATTTCGATGGCAGTTTACTGTCAGTGAACTTCAGTGCCTGTCACGATGGCCACGATATTCCGATTTTTTTGGTTAGAAAAAATCGCATCGTTACAGAAAACAAAGAAAATGTCAACTTAGCTTTTGTGTATTGTGATTCTATTTTTGTTGCAAGTAGAAAAATATTTCCTTCGATAGTAACACTTAAAATACGACGTTAAGAAGACTTTTTACAGAAATATCAACATGTAAAAAAAACGCAAAACTGATTTTCCGATGCCACGGACTCTATTTGTGACTTCAGAGTTGTCATTTAATGGCACCGGATAAAATTTGACATTAAGGCAACGGGGTCTATCTGTGCTACAACGGACTATATCTGTACTTTTTGCAGACAAAAGCTTGTAGTGCGTTCAATAACTTTAATACCCTTTGAGATATTTTGATAATATTTGGTAGGCATGTAAATCGGGTCTAAACGGTGTGTCACGTGCAAGAATGGTTGCCCTCCCTTGCTTGCCTTTATAGCTATCTCGCTAGAATTAACTTTATAGGTGATAGCTTGTACGCTCAATAATTCTTATATCCAGGGAGCGCAGTGACTCAGTGGTAGAGTCTTTGACCGAGGGGCCGCGTATTCGAGCCTCACCAGCGTCACTGCATTGTGTCCTTGAGAAAGACACACTAATCCTAACTTAGTACGGGTTAAACCCAGTAAGGCATGTCCACTACATAACTGAAAGTTTGCTGATGGGGCGTAAAGAATCAAATCAAACAAACAAACTCTTATACCTATATTAGATTTCCTATTCAAATAGTGTTTTCAGTTTTATTGTCATATAAACATAAAATCCCTACTTTGTAGCTAGTCTATAGGCCTGTAGCTAATTTTCTAGATTATAATAACCATACAACTCCATTCGCGAATCCAGGAATTTTTAATCGAGGGTCGGGGTGAGGTCCAGGCCCGACGGCCAGAAAATAGCCTTGACAACGTTTTTTTTAATCCACTTTATTTTACAGTTTTCAGAGAGGGTCCAATGGTTTTATTTCAGAGAAATCTATACTTTCCAAGGATTCTGAGGGGTCCAACATTTCCCAGGGGTGTCCAACCTTTCTCCAGGGGGTCCAAATGCTTATTTCTATAGAAACCCTTATAACTTGTGATCTTCCGGGGGGGGGGGGGGTCCGGGCCCCTATTCTCCCTCTGGATCCGCGCATGAACTCCACTGAATTCAACTTCATTTATAGAATGGCCACGAACATCGCAGATAGCATTAAGGGAGCGCAGTGGCTCATTGGTAGAGTGTTTGACTCGATACCCAAAGACCACGCGTTCGAGTCTCACCGGCGTCACTGCGTTGTGGTCCTTGAGCAAGACACATTTATCCTAGCTTAGTACTGGCTCAACCCAGGAAGGAGGGTCTGGATGGGGTATAATGATTAGTGAATAATGGCCTTTTTTATAATGATTAGTGAATAATGAACCAAAATAATAATGAATAGTGAATAATAAGAGACTAAAAATAATGAATAATCCTATTTTTTTTATGAATTGAAGAAAAAATAATGAATAGTGAATAATCAGATTTCTTTGCAACCTTTCTTACTTTTAATGAATAATTGGTCTTGTTTTAATGAATAACCCAAATTTTTAATGAGAAGAATAATGGGCTGATTTTTTAATGAATAGTGAGTACCAGACCCCCCCCCCTCCCATCAGACCCTCAGGAACACCCGTCCCTATATAACTGAATGATTGTTGATGGGACGTCAAAAATCAATCAAATTAAAACCAGATAGCATTGATATGTTGCCCCTCCCCCCACACACACACCACAAACACACCCTCCATTGCTATGTTCACTGTGCCCAAATGGAAAATTGTCTTCCCGCTTACCAGCAAACAATAAACCTTAACCCATTTAAGTAGGTAAGAAGGCAAGGATCAGGAATCGATACAATCAAACAATCAGATACCACACATGACCAAGGACACCACATAGGAAAGTGTAAAAAACAACACACGGAAACAACACATACAAGGGAGCCAAGAGGCTGGTCATTTCCCAGCAGGTGACCATTAGGCTGCAATGAACAGACAAGAAAGCATGACGAACACAAAATATCAACACAAAAGAAGCATCGCCTTTGAATTTTCTACCCATATCAGTAATATCAGCCCATTTCCAGGGTTAGGGGTATCGGGTTTCATTTTTCATTCATATTGATTTTTTAGAATATTCTGTAAGCAAAAAATGGAGACCTTGATCAGACGTCGCATTCTTAGGCGTTTGATCTGGGTCTGCACCGTTTGTCTGTGTCCCACAAAAAGGACACACGGCTATAGCACTAACGCTGACACAACGTGATCGTAGCATAAACATTCATCTCGCAGAATGAAGACCGTTGTCGCAATGACAAAACCTTGTTGAATAACTAGTTCGTCTAGTTTTAGAATACAGACTGGATATCTAGGTTTAGTATGGAGAACAATTTAAAATTAGGGCCTATCAATATAACCCCTCCCCATCTCTGGATCCGGGCAGAATGTTATTTTTCTTGGTTAAAAAAGCAAAACACTAAATCTATATACAATCAAAAACAAAGTAGTTTTCACAATATTCATAATATGCTGAATATCTGCTTTTACGGAATAAAGGGCACGATGGTGTTTGCAAGTCATTTTCCTGATTGAAACATAATATAAGAAGGTCACTTTGTTTTTGGCATTTATCCGAACGTGTGTGCTCACGACCTGGGTAGTGGCACATGTGAGGCATAATGACTCTTCTTCAATGAACAGACACATATACCCTTTAAAATCAATTTTTTAGAAATATGTTTACTTTTAAAATAGAACTGAATTTCAAAACTACGCAAAGTAACTCCCAGAAACTCTTTTGAAAAAATAAAATAAGCAGATTGGCTTTATTTTAGTTTTAGCTCAAATATCCCCAATATCGTGCACGACCTGTTGCCGATTGAATATCAATAAATAAATAAATGAATAAATTTAGAATATCATTACATTTATTTATTTTATGAGAAAAATATTTATCAGCAAATTCTATGGTGACAGTTATTGTATGGTTTGTGCGTATGTACTGGAAGGCAATCCATGGGCTTTAGTGAGTGGATTATCTCCCGTACATATGCACAACCATACATTAACTTCCTTATTTCACCAGCATGCATGTGCATTTTGAACATTGTGAGATATTGTAGCATAGTAAGGGTCCGGCTGCATAAAACGTGGTAGCATGCTAAAGGTTTAACTGTATGAAAGAGCGGGAGATACCCACATAGCATTACGCACATTCAAATATTGGGAAACTATCAAAGTGGCATTGATTTGAATTATTGATCTAGTCATACAGTTAGTAATAGCTTTTATCTTGCTGTTTCTCAAGAGTCTGGCAGTTAGTGGCCATAACTTATCATAATGTTGATAGAAGGGTGTGCTGCTCTTTGAATGGCTGAAACAAACTGACATAAAAGGGTGATTTGTTATGGAATTAACCAAGATTCGCCAGTCAGACGGGGGTACTCATTCGATGTATTATCGCATGACTGATAGAAACGTGAACAACGCAGTATGGTTACTAATCCAGCGGTGTATATATAGGCCGCTTTGCTAAGCAGAAATCAGTCTACAGTAAGTTCTCAATCAGTTTACGTTCAGTCTTCAATCAGTCTGAGTCTTCAGGCTGCTAAAAGCCGCACTAAGTCAGTTTGCGCTCGGCTATTCAGAAATGAGCATTTAGTTTTAAATTTTGGGGCCTGTTGTTTCGGCTTCGCATTAAGAGCCTGACGTTTTGAAGTAGATCTCGAAAGTTCAATGATTTCTTGTGGGCTCCGTATGAGAGCTGGCCTGGACTGGCCTGGAATGGGAGAGACTGTGTCACTTGTGGAGACTGGGTGTTGAATAAATGTTATTGAACTAGTACCACCTGTTGAGTGATGAGCCCCTAGCGACCCCGACCAGGCTATGCAACACAGTTTTCTTTTTGGTGCCTTGACCAGGATTGGACTTAATTTTACAAACAATTGAATACTTCTTGACCTGAATTATTCTGGACTTGTGCTACTGTTGTACTTTGTTCATGAGATGATCACAAGTGTTTTAGCTTGTTGAGACAGTCACCGTTATCACAGACGACAAAGCTGGGACACCTTGACCGGTAGGTCTATTGGAAAAATGGCTGACGCTGATGTGGCACAAGTGTTTTAAAATTTGGCAGTGGAAATATCAAATGTTTCCACAGCTTTGGGGGCCCAAGGAATTAATCAAATTATAACGCCATATGAGGGGGACCCCAAGAAATTTAAGGAATGGGTTAAGTCCATTGAAAAATATGCAGTTTCAGCGAATCTAGGGAATGATGATAGGATTAAACGGGTTGCATATCAAGCCAGTAGGGGCCCTGTTAGTGAATTTATCCGTAGGTACTAAGACAACAACCAACAGGCTACATGGGACCAACTTAAGGCTGAACTTAACGTAAGGTTTTCAGAAGTAACTGATGCACAGCATGCCATCATGCTGCTTAGGAAAGTCCAGCAGAAACCTGGAGAAACTGTCCAGGTGTATGCTGAGAGGCTTTTGACTTTGGCCGAAGATGCGTATCCTGCACAGCAAGGCGCGGCTGTTCAAAGACAGCAAATTGACATATTTGTAGACGGTTTACAAGAAGACCAATTAAAACTTAAGGTTTTAAGAGCGAATCCCCAAACGTTGGATGCTGCCGTAACAACAGAAACAAATGAGCAGAACCTATGTAAAAGGTTTAGTCTGCGTACTAGGCATCACTACGTCCCCACTGAAGATGATGATCGAATGGAAGTAGATCATTATAGGCCCGCTAGACGTTGTTATAAGTGTAATAAAACGGGGAATCTCGTAAAGATTGCCGCTCCAAGCCCCGCATAAACGCGGTTTACAATACAAAAGAACACAACGCGAAGGACTATAAGAAAGAAATTACCTGTTGGTACTGCGCCAAGAAGGGTCACTTCAAGCATGAGTGTAGAAAACGGTTGGCTGACCTGAATAGGGTACAAGGTGCTTTCAGGGTCCAGCCCGCGAGATATAATCAGGAAAACTAGGTTGCTCCTTTCGCGTAGAAGCCCACAAAAGGAAAGGAAAGCTTAAAAACATTCCAAAATACAACATAGCATTGACAGGAAGTCCAAATTCATGTTGACTTCAAGTGGGTAAAAACAAATATAGGTCATTGTTAGATAGTAAAGCTGAGGTCTCAATAATGCATAGACGCGTGTACCGCGCATTGAAGCAGAAGCCTGTTTGATTAAAAAGGTGGCGCGACTTCAGTCAGTTAATGGCGGATTGCTAAAAATAGACGGGTTTGTCACATTGTCTTGTAAAATTGTGAATACCGAAAGTACACACGGGTTTTATGTATCACCCTCCATAAATAGAAATTTTATTTTGGGACGTGACTGGTTAGTACAAAATGGAGTTAGACTCTACTTTGACCTAGGCATTTTGAAGTACGGTGACACAACTGTACCCCTTGAGGAAGACATACATATTGCTTCTCTTGTGCGACTGGGTTCAAAAACAGTTCTTAAACCTCAGTCAGCTACTGTCTGTACTGGCAGAATTAAGGACAGTGGTGAGAAACCCTCTGGTGAGTTGTATGCAGTTTCAGCTATAGAGAAAGGGTTTATGGGAAATCAACCTGGCTTAATGGTTTCAAATTCCATTGCTTAAATGTCCAAAAAAGGCGTTTGCCAATTTTAGTAGTTAACAATACAAATCAAACAGTAAGTTTATCAAAGGGCTGTGTAATTGCTAAAGTTGATCCAATTGCATCAAGTAGGATAGAAAGTGTGAATAATTTGGTCAAAAATACAAATGATGGCAAGGCGTGGGACGCCGATGTGGATGTCCCATCTCATTATAAAGTTTCTTAAGAAAAATAAGGACTTATTTGCAAGTGCAGACTCTGAACTTGGAGAATTTCCCATTTCTTGATGGAGATGTTCCTCGCTCTCCTTTCTATGGTGTATATATTTCTCAGCTTATTCGTTTTGCTAGAGTGTGCTCTTATGTTGATGACTTCAACAACAGAAACTTATTCTTAACTGCTAAATTATTAAAACAAGGTTATAGATATCATAAAATTCGAAAAGCATTTTCTAAATTCTACTACAGACACTCAGAGTTAATTGTTAAATACAACATTGGGTTAAAAACTCTTCTGCAACAAGGCATATCAGAACCTATATTTTATGGTGATTTAGTCTATAAATTCAAACGAATTGTTGGAAAACCTAATTTTAGTGATCAATACAAAAAGATAGTAAAACGTTATATATGGGTTGGATATAATTTGGATATCATGCGACAGTCTGCATGCCTAGTTTCAAACCCAATCACAGTTTAAAGCTATGGTTTCCTCTTTAATTGCACGACGGTGGGTCAGGCCTCAGACTCTATGACGGCTCTGACATAAAGCTTTAATCGGTGGGTTGGTGCCTGATGCTTATCTGTAGCTGGACCCACCGTGGCTCAACTTGAGGTTTTCTTTAGCTCTGACTATCTGTGAGTCATGAGCCCTTTTCTTTGTTTCATCATGGAGTGTTAATTTGATTAGAGTGTTTTCCATGATGATACATTGCATTAGTTAGATGGCCTCCATGGGAGCTGAACATATTTTGTACTTCAACAACAGCAGAATCTAGGGCGAAGATTTGGTACCAGTAAAATGCATTTAAGCCCCCTGGTGGCTTAGGCTGCTGTCCGTTCTTAGGCGGTGGTTCTGTTGTTGTTGACTTTTTGTTTATTGTAACTCCCATTGTGAGAGTCTGCAATTGTTCTATGTATTGTTGTACGTTACTTTATGTCCATTCTAGTATTGCAATCATCTTGATGGGGAAGAGAGAGCTGATTGCTTTGCTTAATTTGTCTTCCTTGTGTCTCTTGATGGTTGAGCGGCTCTTCCTCGCAGTGCCACAGGGTTGTCTGCAGTTTGTGATTGTGGTATTTCCTGATCATACTCACTATTTTTGGGCACACTGACACTGTGACCATGAAAATTAACACAGGTAACAACCCTTCTATAAAGTTAAGACCCTATAGGACCCCCATACAGAAAAGACAGGTTATTGAGAAGACCATTGATGAAAAGATGGGTGCAAACATTGTCCGTAGATCAAAATCTCCGTGAAGTTTTCCAGTTGTAATAGTTGACAAGAAAGATGGGTCCAAAAGATTTTGTGTAGATTTTAGGAAACTAAACCAAATTACTAAACCAAATTCATACCCCCTTCTTTTGATAGATGATATCTTGGCACTTTTAGGAAAAGCAAAATACTTCACTTCTATAGATTTAAAGTCCGGTTACTGGCAAGTGTTGTTGGATGAAGCAGATAAGGAAAAGACGGCCTTTGCATGTCACTTTGGTCTGTTTGAGTTCAATGAAATGCCATTCGGTCTTTCAAATGCACCTGCAATTTTCCAGGAACTAATGTCTATAGTCCTGCAAGGGCTAGGCTATTTTGCAACAGCCTATCTTGATGACATTTTGATATACAGTAAACAGTTGACCAGCACTTACATCATTTGCAACAAGTATTTGACAGATAAAGAGAACATGGGCTGAAACTTAAATTAAAGAAGTGTTCTTTCTTAAGGTCAGAAACAACTTATTTGGGATCCATAATCAGTTCTGAAGGTATAAAACCTGATCCCCAAAAGGTAGAGGCCATAAAATCGCTACCTCCCCAAACATGTGTGCGGGAGGTGCGTTCCTTTTTTGGTATGGGATCATACTACCATAGGTTTATTCTATATTTCTCTGAGATAGCTGAACCTGTAATTGCTTTGACCTGAAAATATGCACGATTTAAGTGGACAGATGAGTGCCAAAGTGCATTTGAATATTTAAAACAAAGTCTGACTGTGGTCCCTTTATTAGCCTACCCTGATCCAAACAAGCCTTATACTCTTTATACAGATGCAAGTAACTCCTGTATTGGTGCATGCTTGAAACAGGCATGTGAGGATTAGGAAAACGTTTTGCCAAATGTCAAAAATGAGAAACTCATTTATTACCTGTCGCACAAGTTGAGTAAGACCCAATGCAAATGGTCGACAATTGAAAAGGAGGTGTATAGTATAAATTATGCTTTGTGCAAGCTGGGCTATTATTTACACAGTGCTAGGTTCGTTATCAAGAACGATCATACGCCGCTAAAGTATCTGCTGGATTCTCCAATGCAAAACATGAAAATTCAGCTTTGGGCGCTTAGCAGGGCTGGCTATAGTTGTACCATAGAGTATATAGCAGGTACAGAAAACACCTGCGCTGATCTGTTATCACCTAAACCTGATGGCGGACATGCCAAAGCCGAGGCCGAACCCTTTGAGGTTGATATAAATGACAATACATTTGAGGTTGATGTGATCAATTCCAATGAAATTGACCCCCAACAAATTGCAAGCTTTGAAGTTGCTGATAGCCCTAAAAAGGAAGCGCCAACTTGGGACTTGACTGACGTTGACATGACAGTGGAACAAGCTAAGGACAAAGAAATAGTTGACATCAACATTTGTCTTGAGACTGGTGCACCATCCCCCGCAATAAAGCGTAGATACATCATAGAAAATGATGTTGTTTACTATCTGTCACACCCAGATGATAATCCCACCTTGAGATTATATGTGCCCCATCATCTGAATGAAGCAGTGGTGAAACAGTACCATGATGACAATAGTCACATTGGCGTCCAGAAAACCTTTACAGGGATAAGCCAAAAGTATTACTGGCCAAATCTCTTTCAGGAACTTTATAACTACGTTTCCTCTTGCGTGACCTGCCAAACTAGGTCAGCTCTAAAAACAAAATCCCCTGTC
The DNA here is from genome assembly GCA_964019695.1 of Loripinus fragilis. Lineage (NCBI taxonomy): Eukaryota > Metazoa > Mollusca > Bivalvia > Lucinida > Lucinidae > Loripinus > Loripinus fragilis. Next base: position 13,022,230 of record OZ026524.1, read on the forward strand.
CAGGAGACAGACATTCCCCCATATCCTTTTTCTAAAGTCAGTCTAGACTTATCAGGCCAGTATCCCAAGACCTTGTCTGGCAACAAATACATTGTAGCATTTGTTGACAGGTTCAGTGGTTGGCCAGAAGCCTTTGCTGTGCCAGACAAAACAGCAGACACAATTGCCCACCTACTAATTGAAGAGATTTTCCTCGTTTTGGTTGCCCGCTAGAGCTTGTGATGGATAATGGTACAGAAAATGTCAATCGGGTCATGAAAGAAACATTGAGAACCTTGAACATTCATCACGTGACCACTAGTTTCTATCGGCCCCAATCAAAGGCAAAGGCTAGAGAGGTTTCACCGCACCCTCCATGACATTCTAGCTAAGAAATTGGCTGACAGACTAGACACCTGGGACCTCTATTTAAATCAAGTACTGGCTGCCATTCGCTTTAATGTCAGCGAAGCCACTGACTACACACCTTTTTATCTGGTGTACAACAGGGACGTGGTCCTGCCAATTGACAACTTGCTAAAACCCAGATCCAAGTATCAGGGGAGTGACATGCACCAGATGGCCTTGCAAGAACAGCACAAAGCATTCATGTTAGTTTATGGCCGGCTGAAGAAACAGCAACGTGGGTAGGCTAAGTATGCCAATAAAAAGGCACAAGAAGTACAGATACAAGTTGGTGACCCTGTATTTTATAGGAAGCATGCGCACTCTGGAAAGCTTGACATTAAGTGGGAACCTATTTATCGGGTCATTGAACAGACCTCACCGGTAGCTTTTGTCATTAAAAATCAGCTGAATGGTAAGACAATCAAGGTGCACGTGGGACATCTGAAATTGGCGAAAATCAATGACTGGGAAATACCATTAACAGCCACAGGTAAACCGCAGCTAAAGGCTAACTTCGTGGTAGCCCCAGAATCAGATGACTCTGGGGATACAGAGGGGTTTTCTGAGTCTGAACTGGAAAATCCCATAGATAAAGTGGTACCTAAATACTGAAGGGAACGTGATGACTCAGATGAGGAGGAGGATATCCCTCCTATGGAACTCAGAAAACGCATCAGAAATCGTGAACGTAGGGAATGTGAAGAGACCTCCCCAATTTCTGACAATGACAGTATGTTGAGTGACGCTGACTCAATGGAAACAGTCGATTATGACTGGTCACATTACATAAATGTGGACACAATAACAAATAAGAGACGCAAGGCGAAAAACTTCTTAAATGCTCTTGTTAATATGTTTTAAGTAATAATAGGCTTCAATGTATATAGTTAATTGTATAACTAAGATTTTATGTATAACTAAGATTATAATGCAATGTCTGTTTCTCTAATGCAGCGAACAGGCAGATCTACACAGCAGAATGCGTGGCCTTCCTCTATTCCTGATGGCGGGTTATGCTGTTGGCATTGTTATTTATGATAGTGTAGTATTTCAAAAAAATAATGAAATTACGTCTACCAGGGCAAAATGGCTAGTTACATTTGTACATTAACTACAACCATTCGAAGTTTCGTAAAAACGGTGGGTAGGGATGTGTACAAATCAATAGAAATAGGGAAAACTTTAAGGAATCATTTTTAGGGTGAACAACAAGAAGGTTACCTTGGTACTCTTAAATTCCTGCTAGGAGAGGCTGAATACCTTGGGGACACAGTGGAAAGTGTCCAGAGCAATTTTGCGGATTATAGGGCCCTTGGGGCTAAGGCTAAGAGAAGCTTGCTCCCAATTGGAGGAAGTATATTGTCATTTTTGTTTGGAACTTTGAGTGAAACAGATTTATCCGACATACGCCAGGCTATCCATGACCTATCAGGAAATCAACAAACAGTGGTCCATTTGTTGGAAGAACAAATGACCATTCTTAATGTATCTAGGGTTCACATCGCCAAGAACCGTCAGGCACTCCTGGATCTTGTTGAGTGCTTGAACACCTTCGAGTCCCGCATGAATAACTTGACTCAGGCCATTCAAAAACGTTTCAAACATGTTGAGATGTTCGCGAATGTCTACGCCCAAATGGATCTTATTTTAGGGGGTATAAGGATGCTTTGCAACGTGGAAACCTTTATTTAGGGAATCTACGGTTTGAACTAAATATGCTGTCCCTTAATCATTTGTCACCAAGCCTGATAATTCCCAAAGACCTAAAAAGGCTGCTAACCCAAATCAAGGGGAAACTACCCCCTACTTTGAAATTGCCAGAAGATCATAGGTCCAATATCTGGTACTTCTATCGTACTCTTAACTGTACCACCATTTTAGAGGACGATAGAAGAGTTGTTGTCATGAGCATACTGCTCCTTGACTTCACAGGCCAATGATGTTATTAAAATACATAATATACCCTTACCCATGCATGAAGCGCATTCCGACCATGGTAGCAAAGTATGATATTGAGTACCCTGGACTTTTAATCAATAAGGATGGTAACCGATACACCTTGCTGTCTGAAAACGAAATTGTGGCATGTAGTAGCCCCACCACGAAATACTGCAGCCCACAGAATGCAATATTGCCAGTCAATTTAAACAAGCTTTGCGTCTTAGCTTTGTGCTTCAAGAAATAAGATCAGGTTAATGAGTATTGTCGAAAAATAGTACAAACAAACGCGATCTTGCCTATGGAAACCTACTTGACTTGTCTTGGCACTGTGGGTCGAAAAACAGTAAGAACACAGACTAAGCAGAGCGTGAGCCCACCTTTGGGAATAATTCAACTTGATACGGGATATCACGCTGCTAATAACTTTCTTAGTCTACCCCCCTATTATATTTTCGAAGAACAAATGACCCTAACCGACCACAATCAGAAATTCAAAACAGCACTTTATCTCGTATTTGGGACCCCTTTGTAAAAGCCCTTCCTAATTTCACAAAACTTGAATTACCCAAAAATTTGGAGCAAATTGACAATATTCCCATGAATGATTTGATTCTCAAATTGAGGGGCCTGTGGCGTGTCAAGGTTGAAGACACATCTTGGCCGCTGTGGGCCTATATTTTAATAAATCTTGGGGTCTCTATGGTAATTACTCGCCTTCTGTTTTGGTATTTTCAATATTACAAAAAGGGTAAGCATTCTTTCGACTGTTTACCCCTGTGCCTACATAAAGCCATTAGCGATAGACAAGGGGAAAATGATAAAGACAAACCCACAGGTCAGATGGAACTTGTGTCTCTGCCTATGAGGGGGCGGCGTCCTTGTCGCCTGGTGAAGAAGATGTCACCACAGTAGCTACCCTGGATCAAAACCGTCAGGATGGGACGCTTATCTCAGAACGTTATGAAAATGACTCTGTAATATAAGCCCTGCACCCTATACTTTGGAATCCTGAACAGAAACGATAATGGCCCTTGAACAGATAGTGTGAAACGTTGTATAAAGTTTGCAAAATTCTTACATTGTTGCTTAGTTATAATCCAAAAGCTTATTCTACAAACAGGTGTGAACTGATGATTTCATTATTGGGAAAACTGTTGTAATTGGAAACAATTAATGAGCTGTTTGTCTTACACCTGGATATATACTGATATGATTGAACACTTTATACTGATAACATTTTAGAAGAATGACAGATTTATGTTTTCTGCTCTTACTACCTAGGCAGATACGTGGCGTTCTGGGATGGCGTCGCTCTACTGAGACGAAAACATTGGGTTCAAGAACAAGAAGAAGTGATTTATAAATAGTGACTCTAGAATAGCATATCTAGTGGACTCAGTTAGTTGTTTTTGTGCATGGTTTTATGCATGATCATTGAATAGGCCCCAAGTACACAGACGTGAGGGTGTGACCTTCATCTCATCATCCATTAAGGTCAACTTTGTATTCACATTTTAAGATTTAATGTTTTAGGTTGTATTTGCTTTAGGAGTAAGACAAATACATACGTTTAGGGGAGCAGTGTAGCATAGTAAGGGCCTGGCTGCATAAAACGTGGTAGCATGCTAAAGGTTTAACTGTATGAAAGAGCGAGAGATACCCACATAGCATTGCGCACATTCAAATATTGGGAAACTATCAAAGTGGCATTGATTTGAATCATTGATCTAGTCATACAGTAGGAATAGCTCTTATCTTGCTGTTTCCCAAGAGTCTGGCAGTTAGTGGCCATTACTTATCATAATGTTGATAGAATGGCGTGCTGCTCTTTGAATTGCTGAAACAAACTGACATAAAAGGGTGATTTATTATGGGTTTAACCAAGATTCGTCAGTCAGGCGGGGGTACTCATTCGATGTATCATCGCATGACTGATAGAAACATGAACAACGCAGTATGGTAATTAATCCAGGGGTGTATATATAGGCCGCTTTGCTGAGCAGAAATCAGTCTACAGTTAGTTCTCAATCAGTTTACGTTCAGTCGTAAATCAGTCTGAGTCTTCAGGCTGCTAAAAGCCGCACTAAGTCAGTTTACGCTCGGCTATTCAGAAATGAGCATTTAGTTTTAAACTTTGGGGCCTGTTGTTTCGGCTTTGCATTAAGAGCCTGACGTTTTGAAGTAAATCTCGAAAGTGCAGTGATTTCTTGTGGGCTCCGTATGAGAGCTGGCCTGGACTGGCCTGAAATGGGAGAGACTGTGTTACTTGCTGAGACTGGGTGTTGAATTAATGTTATTGAACTAGTACCACGTGTTGAGTGATGAGCCCCTAGCGACCCTACCAGGCTATGCAACAATATTTGATGTTATCATTTGAATATCACTCAAAGCATGTACGGATCCAAAGGGGGGCAGGGGTCCGGTCCCCCCTCCCCCTCCCCCCCCCCCCCCCCCCCCCCCGAAAAATCATAAAAATATAGGGTTTTCTGGATCGCCTGAAAAATCGCAGTTACTAAGCCAGCATTCAATGTTGGGCCATCATTGGCATGCCAGCAAAACGCCATTTAATGCCCATGATTACCCGCTTATAGTGTTACTTGGATCCTCCCTCCCCTCATCAACTTAAAAAAAACGATGTCCAAGTTGGACCCCCTCTGACAAAACTATTTTTGTGGCATTGGATAAATTATGTGTGTGTAATGGTAAATCATATCATATATGGGCCTCGACGCAAGAAAACTTGTCTTCGGGGTTTGCGAACAACTAAAGCTCATAGTAGAGCAAACGAGAGCTCAAAAGTCGCCTCCTTAAGGACTTTTAGGTGCCCTCTCTGTTAACAAGTAGTGTTATATACCGAATTGTTCTTAAGCATCCCTTGTTTCAGAAATGTCGGAGCCGCGTACATATAGACGTCGCGTCAGATGTTGGTGTTAATTTGTGTAACGTCAAAAGTTGTTTAAACACGTCAAACAATGAGATTTTCACAGATAAGAGAGGCGATCCTCCTTGCGTTAATATTTCTAAGCACACATGCCCAGTTGTAAAATGATCAGATGAAAAGTTTGCTTTGATTTATATAAATTTACATTTTAAAGGTTTTATTAATACATGTTTCCAAGTAAAATTACGAAAAGTAGGGTATACCCAGGTAAGCACAATTATTTTCAGTAGTAAATGCAATTGGTCGGTCGGTGCTTATTAACAACATAAATCTATTCTCGTTGCAGTAGCTTTCAATGGACATACGGACGGACAGACAGGGTGATTATAGGTCTTAAGGATATCTTCGCTGCACACACCTTTGCATGTTTTATATTACAATTAACCAATACGTAAGCGTTTTGTACTTATCGCATTGTCCGGCAACTAGGACACGCGACTCGGGAAAGTCTGTGTAATGGTACAGGCTCGTCAGAGTAAAGTATGAATGTAGATGATAAATAGCTGTAGAACTGAGACCTCTACCACCGCTTGATACATGTATGTCAGCATCAACATTTGCATGAGATTTTGCGTATATGCGATAATGACCAGCATATCGCCAAGAGTTAGTGTTGGCCCACACGAACATGTAGACACAAATGAATGAAAACAACAAAGAAATTAATTTATTTGAGATTCGAGCACGTCACGTTTGAGTTACAGACACACCCATTTCATGGTATGGCTTCCAATGAATTGACTATTACTAATACCTAGCAATATGATGTACAGTCTCGGGACATGTAGTTGTTTGCCACATTGCGACGTCACCGCTTGAAACAAGAACTTTCTAGAATTTTGTAAAAAGTACCATGACAAACTTAATGGGTTAAAGATTATAAAATTTACAGGGATGAAGAGCAAATAGATAGATATAAGCAATATACAATAAATGATTAAAATAATTACACTTATGGTTCTCAAGTAGAACGCATTAGAAATTTTAAAATATCACTATTCCCATAGACGCTAACATTAACGTCACCGAAAACTGTCATTTTAATTGGTGTTTGCGGTTAAATTACAACCATACAAAAACAACAGAAACCAAGAAGCTACAACAAAAATGTTTATTGCGTAAATCAATTTGCATTCATTTGGTACTTTTTTTTTAAAATTGTATCTTCTATAGTTTTTGGACAATAATTTTTTGCAAAACATCTGGAAATACATCGATTTAAGCGGCAACGTCACTGGGTGGAGAGTGGGTATGTCCTGTGGCTGTATATATAGGTTACAAAGGAGCTTGAAGTTTGGTCCTTACATTACATGTATATGCCTCATAACCAAAAGCTTAAATGTCATCATTACGTAATGATATTATGGGCTTTCGGTTTAGGGGCTATAGGAGTGAATAAGGATCGAATTTCAAGCTCCTGTGATATATTTCCTGAATATTCCTGAAAACAGGGGTAAAGGTCACTGAATATTCAGATTTCTCGAATTAATTCTGGCCAGTCACCTATTTTATATTACTTTATATAGGACAGTGTCCTACAAGACTGTGCTAATGCATCAGTATATAAGTATAAAGGTTTTAAGAAAATGCGCAATTAAGTTTTTGGCATTTACGCATATTATAACGCTAAAATGTGAACGTTTTTACGACGCGAATAGCAAAGTAAAAAAACGGCGTCTGTGACATTTTCGCTAGACAAAGCATTTTAGCGATATTTTATTCAATATTTAACAATTTCTCTTAATTTAAAAACAGCATAAAATATATGAAAAACGCATTTACATATCTTTTTTAGAGAAAAATAAGTTTGAAGAAACATCTTTTCATTTGGTATTGAATTAATGTCTCATATTTCCGAAGACGCCATTTGCGTTAGTGTGACATTTTTGCTAGATATAGCAAAATAACAATTTTTTGCTCTAAATATGGAAAAAATCAAGAATAAATCCAAATTTTAATTCTAATTTGAAAACGCATTTTTGTGATATACTTCGAATTTCAAAAACAAGAGGCACTAAAAAGTAATACATCAACATAAATACACAGACCCCATGTTTTCAACGTTTTCTTTAAATCTCTTCACGTTCCTTTTCTTTGCTTGGTTGGCTATTTCTGCTTAGTATGCCAATTAACGCCAATTTCGCGCATATCGTCGTGAGGATAAGCACAAAAAGTAGCTATGCGGGGAAAATTACAAGATTTCATGCATCATTAGTTTAAACTTTTGGATTTAGAAAAACTTCGCCAAACGATTTCTGTTAAGTTTCTACATGCAAAAAATCGGCAATTTATACGGAACATGTTAGCGATAACTTTTTCTTTGTATCTTAATTTGTCTTTCGTTTTTCATCAATGTAAAATATAATTAATAACCTTTTCTTTGATGTTTAGTTTGTAAAATGTATAATGGAAAAAGTGAAATAAAGAACTTTCAATAGAGAGGACCCCTACGTTCAACATCTGACGCGACGTAACAGAGTTTTGGCCCTTGAAAGTAACCCACCTTAAACACTCTTTAGACGGATTTAAGGGTATAAAGTGAGCATAAAATATGCTTGTTTTGCTGGAAAAAACAGTTTTACGCATTTTCGTCTAAAGTTTGAATCAGAAACGGAAAATGTGTTATAGTTCTATTCGTTTTACCTGACAAAAGAGGGGATTGGGATGAATGCCTTTTGTAGCGGGTCCTGACGGCGCCGGCGTCGGTGTCAGCACTAATGTAGGTGTGGCCCTTTGATATATGTTTAATATCTCCTGATAAAATGATCGGATTTTATCCAAATTTGCAAGGATACAGCAACTAAGTATGATAAATAGTCGACTAGGGTTAGGTGACCTTGATTCATTTTCAAGGTCAACACAGAGAAAGCTTTGCTAAATTTATACCAAAAATTAATTAAATTCACGTTATCTTCGGAGTAGGTCAGCGGATTTTAACCAAATTTGCATCTTTTTAAGAACTTAACATGACAAAATAACGATAAAGTTTATGAGACCTTGACCTTATTTTCAAGGTCACAGTAAAAAAACTGCTAAATTTAGGCGAAAACTTACTTAAATTCACATTATCTTCGAAGTGGGTCAGTGGATTTTGCCCAAATTTGCATGAATCTAATACATGGACATGGCAAAAAGTTTAAAAAATTTTGGAGACCTTGACCTTATTTTCAAGGTCACATTAGAAAACCAATTTGCAAAATTTAGGCATAAAAAACTTAAATGCACATTATCTTCTGAGTGGGTCAGTGGATTTTATCCAAATTTGCATGAATTCAAAATCTGGACATGACAATAAACCGATAAAAATTTGGAGATCTTGACCTTATTTCCAAGGTCACATTAGAATAAAAACTGCTAAATTTAGGACAAAAATACTTATAGGCGCATTTTCTTTAGACTGGGTCAGCTGATTTTGCCCTACTTTGCACGAATCTAATACATGGACATGGCAAAAAGCTGATAAAGTTTATGAGACCTTGACCTTATTTTCAAGGTCACATTTAATATCGAAATTGCAAATTCTAGGCCAAAAATACTTAAAAGCACATTATCCTCGGAGTGGGTCAGTGAATTTTACCCAAATTCGCATGAATTCAATATATGGACATGAGAATAAGCGGAAGAAAAAATTGATGACCTTACCCTTACTTTCAAGGTCACATTGAAATAAAAACTGAACAATTTAGGGCAAAATACTTAAATGCACATTATCTTCAGATTGGGTCAGCTGATTTTTCCCAAATTCGCATGAATCTTATACATGGACATGCCAAACCTCATTTGCAAGTTCACATTAGAAAACGAAGCTGCTAAATTTAAGCCAAAAATACTAAAATGCACATTATCTTTGCAGTTGGTCAGCGGATTTTACCCAAACTTGCATGATTTTAAAATCTGGACATGGCAATGAGCCGTTAAAGTTTTTGGGACCTTGACCTTATTTTCAAGGTCACATTAAAAAATTGCTTGATTTAGGTGAATAATTACTTAAATGCACATTATCTTCAAAATGGGTCAGCGGATTTTACCCAAGTTCACATAAATCTAATACATGGACATGACAGAATGCTGCTAAAATGTTTGGGACCTTGACCTTATTTTCAAGGTCACATTGGAAAAGAAACTTCTAAATTTAGGCCGAAAACATTTAAATGCACATTTTCTTTGGAGTGATTCAACGGATTATTCCCAAATTTGCATAATTTAAAACCTAGACATGACAAAAATTGATGCGGTTTTTGTGACATTGACCTTATTATTCAAGGTTACATAGAAAAGGGTTAAATTTAGGCTAAATCTAATTAAACGCGCATTATCTTTAGAGCGGGTCAGCGGATATTACCTAAATTTGGATGAAATTAATATCTGATTATGACAAAATGGGACCATTTTCTTATTTTCAAGGTTACATAAGAAAAAGCTGCTAAGTTATGCAAAAGATATCTAATTTGCGAGGAGTCGGCCGATGTTTCAAAGTTTACCTTTGTATGAGCAGGTAAATAATCGATTGTATTATGGAAATCTTGACTTTAATTGGAATGTCCATGCAGAAAAAAAACCCTGCTTAATTTAGATCAAAGGTACTTAAATGTACATTATCGTTTGAAGCATGTTAGCAGATTTTAATGGAGTTTGCATGTCTTCAACACCTGGACATGATAAAACTGACTAGGTTTTGGTGAATTTGACCGAATTTCAGAGTTACTGCAGAAACAGTACTGTACAATTAAAGCCACAAAATGCACCTGAATCTTTCTTCCTTTATTTACGACGCAGCTCCTCTCAGGATGATAGTACAACCAAAATACATTTGAAGGCTGTGATGATTGATATTTTCAGATTAAAGATTAATACATTCTTACGTTTGCTCAAAATATAGACTGTGGGTGTGCATCAATGAGTCGGTCCAAATGAGTACACACAACTTATGTTTTATAGGAAAATTAGAACATTATTTTCAAACCCTTTAACTCCGGGGATGACTTGACTGATCAATTGTTTGTTGCAACCATTCAATTATGCAACGAGCTGGTGTTTTTATGTCTGCAAAATCATTTTGTGAGTGTTTCAATCATTTGTGAAGCAACTAAGTTCGCTATTATCGAATTTAAGTTCAATATTAAAAAAAGAGGGCTCTTGGGTCCTTGGTCGCTCACCTGATATGACCATTCGTAAGGTCAGGGAAAAGCATAATCACTCCCAACATTACAACTGTCAATATTCGATGTATCTGTAGTTTTAATAAAACTTTGGTTTTGAGCGTGTATATGTAATGTTAAGGAATGTAAAGATAAACCTCAGTGGATATTAACATTTAAACCAAAATGAATCAAATCAGGTCAATGGTTAATGGATAACAGTTCCGGGCAGACAGATGGACGCAAATGAACAGACAGAGACATATCAAGGCCACTGGCCTTGTGGATTCAGATAAGAAGATGTGTTTTATGTTTTCCCTATATTAAGCCAATGTAAATATTGTAACCCCAGGGCAGAGCCTCTTTTGGCCCCAGTGCCATAATTGGAACAGACTTGGTAGAAGTTTACTAGGTAATGCTTCATATTAAGCGTCAAGGTTCAATGCTTTGTGTATTTTAATTTTTTACAGTTTGAAAGTCTATTTTAGCCCATTAGAGCTAGATGCATGTATAGACTGGAATAGTACCATTTAAATAATTAAATTGATGAAGGCCATGTATGGATCATCCCTGTCAAGTTTGGTCAAAATCCACCCAATAATGCAGGAGAAGATGTCTTTTGAAGCAATTGTTGACGACAGACAACGATCAAGCGGGACCACAACAGCTCACTTTGAGTTAATCGCTCAGGTGAGGTAAATATCTTGTCTGCTCACCTTGACCCAGTTTTTGGAAAACATTATGACTGAGTAAACAGACCACTGATGCAAGAATGTGTCTGCATTTATTTAGAAAAGACGCTCGAAGGTAGCTTTAGTGTTGACTTTAATGCCACTATTAACACCCAAACGGAGCATACCAGAGTTTTTATATTTTCGGTAACGTCAATTGTTCAATCCTAAAGAACGTCCAACTCTCCAAAAGGTTCGAATTAGTGAGCAACGCAGGCGAAAAAGGTGGGTGAGGTACGCCTACGTTTTGCAATGAGCCAAACAAACGAATTTAAACTTTGATATTAATCATAAGAGGTGATAAGTTTGTAATCAGGGCGTAAAACTAATCTGCAAAGACATGAGTCCTACCTTTGGTCGTTCACAACAACAGATAGAATCAGGACGCAAATGTTACGTGATACAAGAGTTTAAACACCTTTGTCGAGAATGACCTTGACATTAAGGTCAAATAAATTATTTTTAGAAAACAAAATAGAAATCCAATTCGATATTAACATGTACATAGGTAGAAGAAGATTCCTTTCACAAATCCAAAAGAGTTACAAAAAAGAATTTCATTATGGTACGCACAAATAAGTGGGTGGGGTATTTCCATGTTCTCCTTGCTCTTTTGGGGCGTTTGAACTTGCTATCATAGGTAACGGCTATGCTTTTGTGCATCTCAGATTGTGGTTCCACTACAAAAATGTGACTTTGAAACTTTGGACCGAATTAAAGTCGAGTATGTTTTAAATTGGACTGCCATTTCTTCTGAGTTTTTAAACGTAATTTAAATGTTGTACTTTGAATATCAGCTGATATAGTTATAAAGCTAATTTTGTGGTGAAATTCGCCTATTACACAAAGTCATCTAAAAGTATTTGTTACAAGAAAAGGTGCAAAAATACGAATTTGTTTTAACAATAACAATTAGTTTTATGTTAGCACAATAATCGCTTTTACAGCTTAAAAAGTGGGTGGGGTACTTTCATGTTCTCCATACCCTTTAGGGCATTTGAGCTTGCTATCATAGGTAACGGTTATATTTTTATGTGGCACAGGATATGGTCTCGCTATAGAAATGTGACTTTGATACTTTGGACCGATTTAATAGAAAGTCTGGTCAAAATTGGAAGAGCATTTGTTTTCTGACAGTTTTTAAACATAAATTTTGTACTTTAAATGCCTGCCAATATAATTATAGACTTCATTTTTGTGATGAAATTTGCCTATCATACATTTAAAAGTATCTACAACAAAAACATATGCAAAAAATTGTGGGTCCGTTTAATAAATCATAATTTATTTTCCTTGTAGAATAATAATCGCTTCTCAAGCTTTGAAAGTGGGTGGGGTATTTCAAGGGCAGATAACTTGATAAGTACACGGAACCAAATACGACATCATTGATTTATATAAACTAAAGACATCGGCAGTAACTTTGGTATATGTGACAGGCCATGGCATTTTGGGTCTTATGGAGGTCCTGGTCGAAATTTGGGTTTTTACATTTTTTGAAAGTCTGATATGTTTGAAGTACACAGGTAAAATATCAGACATGTTGGGTAAAATGTCACAAAGTTATGAGCGTTTTAATGATGTAGCCTTTTACGAAATATTTGGCAGAATTTACTACACATGCAATCACAACTACTTCAATGCTCAAGAACATACAGTGTACTTATGTAACAAACTATTAAGTCTTGAATCATTTTGTTGTAATCTTTGAAGCATTTTACATGTACAATACTTTTATTTCTTTGATCATATGATAATTTTGATTGATCATATGATAATTTTGATCATATGATAATTTGAAAAGCTGTCAACATATATTTCGGACAGTACTAGTACTCGAACAAAGTATGTTTTTGGACACTGCATGGCTACTCACATTTCAACAACAGTGTATTTAATACCGTTTTGCATAGTGTAGTTCATTGAAAGAATAAAACACATCATTTCAATGCAAATTCTGATGCACTTTAGATAATTTAGCAAATTCTAGGCGGACGCCATTACTTTGATTTGCCATGATGCTCCTTTGATTATTGGACATCAGAACAAATTACGTTAGATCGCCGTCTTTTACGCCGTTCGCATTGAAATACGATTTTTACCGGAGGAAAATGGTTGTCACTTATACGCCTCAGTTACTATTGCTTCCGATTTTTTTTCGATGCCAGTACGATGTCCAAATCATCCTTTCCATTCGGCTATCGCAGGGAGACCCAGTCATCATCGTACGGATTCACGGGCATCGTAGCCTCTACGATTTTGTTAACTCCGCACTCTGACAAATTTTGAAAAAAAAATCGAAAGCCCGTAGCCCGTAGATACATCGTAGGTTGATCGCATGATCCGCGTACGGACACCGCACGCTGATCGTGAGGACACCACAAGAATTTAGATAATAATATGATCGTAGGCTCTTGAGATAATCGTAGGGAGCCCGCATTGATATCGCAGGGGCATCGTGCGGTTTATGAACGGATATCGTGAAGATTGCACTATGACTGTGCGGTTTTCGTACAATCTCTGCAAAGTCTCTGTAAGGACTGCCCCGTTCTGTCGCCGAAAGATATCCAGGATGATCATAAAGAATATAAACACCTACGTCGTAGCTAAGAGCCCTAGAAAATCGTACCAAAAATCGTAGCCAAAAAACCGTACGATGCCCATGGCAAATATAACTGAAGGACAAGTAAGCTCGTGAAAAAAGGGCAAGACTATAAAAAATGATTCTACGTGTAAACTTGAGAAATGCCTAAAGAAAATCAAGGTCTAAGAAAAAAATGCTTTATTTGGGCAAAGTTTGGTCTGAGTCTCTGCTGTTTGACAATTTCTCTTCGTGGATAATGGGCTGGTACACGGACTTTTGACATTTCTTGCATCGGCGAGCAGCGACTGCTCAGACGATTTTTTTTCATTTGATTCTTTACGTCCCGTCAACAATCTTTCAGTTAAACGGGGACGGGTCTTCATGGGTTGAACCAGTACTAAGCTAGGATAAATATGTCTTGCTCAAGGACCACAACACAGTGACGCCGGTGAGGCTCGAACCTGTGGCCTCTCGGTCTCGAGTCAAGCACTCTACCACTGAGCCACAGCGCTCCTTTCTGCTCAGACGAGCCTCCGCATAATTATGCACAGTGTCGCAAGAGCATTCGCTGCCCGCATATACAAAGTTATGAAGGTCCAGTCCAAATTCATACCTCTAGCCCCATTAGGTACATGTGGCTGAATATGCATTTTTAAATTATGATAATATGAATCTTCGGTTATTCCAAATAATTATAATTCTACATGTACAGTGAAAACATTAATAAACCATTCTGTGCATCTGCGCAGTCGAATTTGAACAACCTTTTGCACTACCTTTATCAATAACATGCGATCCGACAACCAAACAGTGAACATACTGTGTATATGTGCATTCTTGTCTGAGTCTTCACGTTTAAATTTAAAGTATTTGTTTCTCCAATGAAAACAGCAGAAATATATTTAAATTTGCGCATCTGCGAAACCGGATAAATTTATGCATATAGTGCATGGGAGGGGGCATAATTAATCGCCACATTGTAACGCCGAGGGTTCGAGATTTTTTGTTAAAATCACCATGACGAAAGGTAGTGGTTGCAATTTTACATAACATAACTAGGATGAAAATCACAGAGAAAATAGCAATATACAATATACTTTTGCTTCGCAAGCAGTGCGAGTTTAAAGTGGACATTAATTTTAAAATATCAGGGTTCCCATTGACGCAAACGTTAACGTCACTAAAAACGGACATTTTAATGTGAATTTGGATTTAAATTACCACTAAAGGGTACAATAACAACATACACCAGGAGGCTACGATAAAAATGTTTATTAAGAGAAGCCCCCGTGGTGTAGTGGATAAGCGCTATACCTTGTAAACCAGGGGTCGCAGGTTCGATTCCCGGCTTCTCCCAGTCTGTCGGATGAGACTTTAAGCCGTTGACCCGTCTTCTGAGATGCTTTAAAACCAGAACCACTGCCAGTTGAGCCTTCGGGAGTTCCTGGACATAGAACCACAAATACCGCAAACCCACCCGGCCAGTACTGGTTCAGCCAAGGAACACGGCCACAAACAAAAAAAATGTTTATTGCGTAAATCAATTTGCTTTCATTTGGTATTCTTTTCATAAGTGTAGCTTCTGTAGTTTTGCGACAATAATTTTTGCAAAAAGTCCAGAAAAAGATTGATTGTAACGGTAACGTAACAAGTTTGCGAATGATAATGTACGGTGAATACAGATGTCAAATGTCACTCACACACACACGCACACACGCACGCACGCACGCAAGCTATCCATTTTGTAGTAATAATTATTTTACCGCAACCTGACACATTAATGATTGGTGCTGAAATTCATATCAATCTGTGCATTTTCCACAATCTGATCTGGATCAACACATTGCTCTTCGATTACTGAAATTTTAACTTTGTTTGACGCATGAAGCTTTTACATGTAGAGTAAAACCAGTATGCTTACATTAGCTGCATGTGTCTAGTGATGCTGGTGGTCTAATCTCTGGACTTGCCTTACCGTAGTGTTCCTTTGCGAGCAACTAATTATAAGGTTCTGACGAGAATATGCATTCGCACAGTCTTTACCTGTACCTTAGCTGCAAGCAGTTGCAATAGGTATCAAACTGGCTCATATCATGCCTGGTACATTGTAACTCATTATTTTAGCCGAATTTCGAGTCTTTATTCTCACAAAAATAGGCTTCTCAGAATCGTAGGTGCGGTGCATTCCTTAATTAAGAACATCGCAATTAATCCTAGATAAATTGTCTTATAAACAAAGCGCGTATTTGTAACTATGACTGTCGCTACTGCCCTGCCAGCCAAGTGTGACAGTGGCGTCATGTTTTGTTTACACCATTATCAGGGACTTATAATCAATAGGTCACGGGTGTATTAATCCTATCCTGTGGATAGATTAATACACAAGTGATCTATCGATTGTCGCTAGATCAAGTAGAATGTACAAGTTATTATTTTACTTAGCAATTGTAAACACAATAATACGTCACCGTCACTCTTGGCTGGCTCGACAGTAGGATAAATCAATAATAAAAAGCGATAAGTCCGTGTCAATACGCAAACTGATTGCGTAATGGTAGAAGCGTTTGCTCATTGCTGAACGTAGCAGGTGTGCGCTTGTTAAATAACGTACGTCGCCATTAAAAATTTTTGACGTCATTTAAAGTCGCGTTTTCTACTGATGACGTCGAACCTCCACAAGCCCCAAAATCGGTGAACGCGTCACATATGACTCAGCTTGTTGACAGAGAGGGCACCTAAACTCCCTCTCAATGCGTTGATATTTGCAGTACAGAGCAAACGAGAGCTCAAAAGTCGTCTCCTTAAGGACTTTTAGGTGCCCTCTCTGTCAACAAGTAGTGTTATATACCGAATTGTGCGTTAACATCCCTAGTTTCAGAAACTCTATGATGTCGATTTCGGAGTTGCGTACTTACAGAGTTATTGCCCTTGATAGTTACCTACCCTAAACCATTTTAAGACTGATTTTAGGGTATAAACATAATTATAATTTAAAAAAAAAATGGTTTCTTCGTTGAAGTTACCAGCAAATTCTCACAAAATGAATAAGTTGCGAAATGTATACACCATAGGAAGAGAAGCTAAAAACATTCATCAAGAAATGAGCAATTAACTAGTTCAAAAACTATGCTATTTGTTATAAACAGGTCCAAGTTCGAAAAGACGGCTTCAGTATCAAAGGTATTTGCCAGGTTTAATGGGATATATTTGACTTACCATTTGTTTAAATAAGGATTATCTTGATTAAGAGTTCAATGCTGCAACAACATCAGCTTGAGTATTGTCAGAAAGAGACAAAATGAAGTCTCTCTGATAACAACACAAACATAAATCTGTAACAAGAAGAGCGCATTAAGTACCAATTGGCATATCTTAAATTGGCCCATAAGATTTCGAGTTAAATCTTGTCAAAATATTGTCCAAGAGATTATTGAGAGGAACTCAATCCCTCTAGAATGACAATGAGGTCAAGGTCACATAAATCTATTTTTGTACGCAAAATACTGATCCATTTATATATTTATAAAGGTACAAGATGGTCCTTTTAAAAAACATCCATAATGGTAAGAAATAGGAATTTCTTTTTAAATACATAAAAAGTGGGTGGGGTACTTCCATGTTCCCCATGACTCTTTGGGACATTTGATATTGCTATCATATGTAAATTTTATAACTCAATGTAGCACAAATTGTTGTGTCGCTATAAAATGTGACTTTGAAACTTTGGACAGAATTAAAGGAGAGTCTGGTTAAAATTGGAATAGCATTTTTTCTGGCGCATTTTCTAGAAATAACTGTGTACTTTAAATGTAAGATGTTATGATTAAAACATGATTGTGTGATGGAATATGCCTATTGCATATCTGAAAGTATATTTTGAAAGAAAATTTGCAAAAATTGTTGATCAAGTTTAACAACCACAATTGGTTTTCATTTTAGCACACTAATCGCTTCTCCAGCTTAAAAAGTGGGTGGGGTACCTACATGTTCTCCGTGTCATTTTGGGGCATTTAAGCTTGCTGTACTAGGTTACTGTTACAATACTTACGTAGCAAAGGTTTTGGTCTCGCAATGGAAATGTGATTAAGAAACTTTGGACCGAATTAATAGAAAGTCCCGTTAAAATTGGAAGAGCATTTTTTTCTGACAGTTTTTCAAACCTAAATTTTGTACTTTAAATGTCAGGAAATATAATTATAGACAATATTTTGTAATCAAATTTGCCTATTATATACTTAAAAGTATCTGCAACAAGAAAATATGTAAAAAATGTGGATCCGTTTCATTAATTTCAATTATTTTTCATGTTAGCATAATTATCGCTTCTCAGGCTTAAAAAGTGGGTGGGGTATTTCAAGGGCAGATAACTCGATAAGTACACGAGACAAATTGCGACATCATTGGTTTTCATAAACCGCAGATATAGGCTGTAACTTTGGTTTATGACTCAACTTGTTAACAGAGAGGGCACCTAAACTCCCTCTCAGCGCCTTGATATTTGCAGTTCTATCAGTCTGATCAGCGCCTTTGTTTCTGTAAATTCGGAAATTTTCGCGAGGACTTTATTTTCGCGAAACTTCGCATATGCGAAGTTTCGTGAAAATAAAACCCTCGCGAAATGGCAAAATCACTCTTTCGTTTATTGATATAGGTAAATCTTGCCGTAGTCGCGAATTTTACACATCACTAATATGTCTTTAATTGCTATTCGCGAAAATAAAATTCTCGCGAAAATTTCCGAATCTACAGTATTCAATTATTGGAAACACGGAATATACACTTTTCTTCTTACAACAGCAGAGCTGCATCTTAAATATAGAATCAGGCCAGAATGTGAATAGGCCAGTTACAACACGAGGCAATATTAGCGACTATGCAGCGCTCTTACGTCGCATCGACGCCAATATTACGTCGTTTGACAACATGTGATGAAAATTTTCGAAGGCTGTCCCAGGGGAAGCAAACATCAGCTAATTAGCTCTTGGGACAGGACGCAGCACTACTGGCGCCGATGCAGCGCTTTGACGTCGCACCGGCGTCAATATTACGTCGTTTTTATATATGTTATGAGGTTGTTCTCATTCTTTAATTGAGTAAGTCATTGAGATATATCAAACAAACCAGCCATACGTGCGATTTCTACAATACTAGATCTACACTAACCGAGCGCAAAAGTGGCATCATTGGCGCCGCATCGACGTCTGTTTAAAGTGACGTTGACGCTTATATTCGCGGCAGAAAATATGTCGGGCAACAATCAAGTTCGTCCCTGATGATATCGTTTTACTGAAGTTCTAAGTTCATTTTGTTATGGCCCATTTTGTCAGGGGTAAATCAGAGGTTTTTCTTTTGTTTGTTTTTACTTTATATTCTTCGTTCCCTTCCTTTTTCCTATCGTGTTAAAATTCAAATTCCAATTGAACAGTTGTACATGTATCCCAATAAACGAAGGCCGTACATTTGTATGAATTAACGAGCAAACTACACCATCAAAATGTTATGCCGGTGCCTAAGCCACATCGACATCGAAATCACATCATGGTCACTCGCGTTTCTTTTGAATGTCATTTGAATGCATGCATGTACATGTAATATCGACCATAAGGACATTTTCAACTTAGAATTGTAATGAATTTCTAATTCATGAATTTAAGCATTTGTTTTGGGTGCTCAAAAGAAACCGTCTCACTGAGACGATCACTTTGAGCACCCACAACATATGTCTTGGTTGAGAAATGACTGGGCGCCTGATCGATATGCTCACATGATTATTACATGCTACGCCAGCTGAATGACCACATATCATGCATTTCAATTTATTTAATGTGTAATGGTAAATCGTATCATATCTGGGCTTCGACGCAAGAAAACCGGTCGTCGGGGGTTAGCAAACAACAAAAGCCCAGGTCAGCCTGCGCATCCGCGCATTCTGATCAGAGCTTTTGTTATTCGCTTGGAAAATATCATATCTAGACTTGCTACGTTCGGAATTTCAATTTGCTACCTAGTCTCTGTAACTGAGCGGGCTGGTTTTAATCTCATTTTGTCGGAAACCCGGAAGGCAGGACGCAGATAGAGTCCGTGCAATGTTGTTTTGCTTTGCACAGATAGAGTCCGATACCACACGCAGACAGCTGTCCGGTGTCTTCATAAAAGGTTTAACACTTTTATTTATTTACAAATAAAGTGCAAAGTTCCATCAATGAGTCGCTATATCTGTATTCAAAATGAATATTGATGTCCAAATTATATCAAAGACCTGTAAAAATTAAGAAAGTAAGGCTTTAAACAGCAGTCAAAGTGGACACTGTGCGACACTTCGCGCACAACCCATCAGCATTCCAGCGTGTTATAAAGAACTGAATTTAAGATCGAGCCAAATACGAACATAAACTGGTTGGTAGAGCAAAAACTAGCGAAAATTGACCGATAACCCCTCCCCATCAGTAAAATGGAAAATGATTGTACGAATGATGTGACAAGATGTTGAAGTTTCTTGGATCACTGGAATTACTTTTTTAAAGAGGGGCAGTGGTGTTTAAATTTGGCAAAAACTTCGTTTTTAGAAGTGAAATTGCGAATTTCTGAAATCCGTTTGCAGCAACAGATACATGGCACCAGTAAAGAAAGACTAAAAAATGATTATTGAGTCTTGTATATGTCCACTCTGACTTTATTATGGAGTAAAAATCGGAATTTTAATTTCTTGATTTTTGGGTGAAAATCGGTATTTTTTTTAAATTCAAACACGGATTTTTGTAACCTGGTTGATAAAGTTTTAAAATTTAGAGTTGTTATTTAACTTGTTTCAAATTTGATACTGAATTATTCAACTTACATATATCACACTGGTCAATGTAAACGCACCGGTGGTTGCTACAACGAGCTGGTGGATGTTATTTCATGGGAATATGACAACTGCTGCGCTTAGACGTGCAGATTTCACTCAATTTTGGCAGTTACACTTGAAAAAAGCACCTGTCACGGCAAAACTTTAGAACTTTGTTGGATTTGCAGTCCAAACCATGAATTATATCACCAATTGCTTGGCAGAGCCATAAACTGCAATGTTACCGGTGGTCTGTGCGCCAGGTGTCATCACAAATAAAATAAATGCAAGTTTATGAATAAATAATAAAGTCAACAGGTATAGATTTTTTTACCTTTTACGCCACCACCGGTGCTGAAAAATGCAACCACCAGCTCGTTGTAGCAACCACCGGTGCGTTTACATTGACTAGTGTGTATATCTCTGTCGTGTATACTTAAAAAACCCACCAAAATATTTTCGCTTTTACCTCAAAATCCGGCATTTTGATATTCAGGTATATTTTTTTGAAATGCATGTATTGCAAATACTTGTATATCTGGACATTGCCATATTAAGAAAATGACGTACATATAGTAAACATTTCAAATGGAAACAGCATTTATCATGTTATATGATATCATATCAAGTAATGACACGATAAAAAGAGGACCAAGTTACCCTAGATCGCTCTCCTGAGTTTTGTTTTAAACGTCTTATCTATAGGTATCTATTAGAACCTGGCCACGCTCCTAATGACATGCATTGTGGTCCATGTTCGGTCCCAGAGTCATAATTGGAACATATTTAAATGTTGGCTACCAGCTGATGCTACATACTAAATATCAGGGCTCTAGGCCTGGTGGTTTTATACAAGAAGTTTTTTATGTTTTCACTATATGTAAGTCAATGTAAAAAATGAAAGTATGACCAGGAAATGCCACGCTCACACACTTCATACAAACGGACGGCACCGTTGAGGAAGAGTCAAAGAACAATAACAGCCTCATAAACTCTGTGACCTCCAGGACGATGCCATTTTGACCACAGAACCATAATTTGAACAAACTTGGTAGAGTACCACTTGGTGATGCTACATATTAAATATCAAAGTAAGTAAGGTTGCAAAGATCAGGAATCGATACAATCAAGTACCACACCTGACCCAGGATACCAATGGGAAAGTGACAGACTGACAGAAGACACCACAAACGAGAGCCAAGAGGTCAGCCCTTTCCCAGCAGGTGACCACGAAGCACATATAAACAGACGCGCACAAAACATAGCAAACACAATACAGAACAAAAACATAAAAGATCCACAAAAGAAGTACCGCCTTGGAACAAGCCTTTTAGTATCTGACAAGAATGTGTTTTAATATGTTCTCTATATAAGCTATATATAAAACATTGATCCCCGAGGTGGCCACAGGGCCATTATTTTCAACAAACTTTGTAGGTCTACTAGATGATGCTACATGCCAAATATAGACTCTAGGTTCTGTGGTTTCAGACAAGACTAATTTAAGTGTTCCATATATAAACGTCTGAGCTCACAGGTGGGTCCACTTTATAGTCCCTATGTCTAAATTGAATAAAATCGGTAGAGGCGTACTCGGTGATATTGCATTCCAAATATCGAGGTACTGGGCATTGTCGTTTCAGACAAAAAGATTTGTTTTATGTTAGAGGGCAAAACCCAGATATCGATACAATCAAGTACCACGATTGACCCGAGACACCAAATGGGAAAGTGACAAAACACAAGAAAACAACACACACAAGAAAGCCAAGAGATCAGCCCTATCCCAGCAGGTGATCACATGCCTATGTAAAATATGCCACCTCAAGGAATGTGCCATTTAAGCCACAGGGCTATAATTCGAGGTCTACTAGGTTATACTATATACCAAATATTAAGACTCTAGGCATTGTGGTTTCAAAAAAAGAAGATTTTCATTTTGAAAATCTGTTTTAGCCCATGTAAGAATCATTCCTGCAAAGTTGGTTAAAATTAAGCTAGTAGTTTAGGAGGAGAATGTACCATCATGAAACCATAGACAGCCAGTGTCCCAAATATGATCATTTATACATCTCTTCCAAAAACAGAATGCGTTATATGCCGTATGTGCAGAGTTTAAAGATCTACATTTTGGTATATGAGTGGTCATCAGCAGATTAACTGCTAAGGGAAAGATTATTTCATGTCTAAGTGTATTTCAGTATCTCACCGGACTAAGGGGGCTCCATGAGGGGACTATCGCCTATATAGGTTCACTAAGATAAATATAAATATTTTATCAGAAAATAAGTAAACCCTTTAAGGACCTCTTTATTACCCCATGCAGGGAATTCATAATCCACTCTTTGGATTGCCTCGCTTAGAACCTAGGAGAGTAATAAATACATTAATGATTAATACCACTTTGAGGGTTTAAAATATAGTTGTTTAAGCAGTTTGCCCTTGAACTTTGATACAAAGGTCATATCAGCAGTCAGAAGCTATTATTGACAAAAGAACACCTTAGAAAATCAGTGTGCAAAATATGAACCATCTACACCAAAAAATATTAGAGATATTGCTTTACAATCCATACAACAACTAGCTTCAAATTAGTTTCAAAATTAAGGCTCAAATGTCATATTGACAATTATTCTACAAAATATGAAGCACCTCTGTCAAAAACATGCCACTGTAAGACATATTTTTTTTATTAACCTTTGACTCCACGGCCATAGGGATGATATGTAACGTGCTTTGTAATTTACACACCATAAGCAATAATTATGCTAAGTATGAACACCCTTGTTCAAAACATAAAGGAGGAGTTCGCGTAACAAGCAATAAACTGAGTGTAAGTATATTTGACCTTGTCTTTTGACACCAATGGCAAAGCGGTGATAAGAAACCTATGTTGAAATCTACACCCCATAGACAATCATTGTGCCATATATGAACACCCTGGGTCGTAGAAATGATAGAGGAGTTCATTTTATGAGTCGTATTGTAGATTTTGTCTTAATTTGACCTTTGACTCCAAGATTATATTGATAATTTGAAATACACACCATAGGCAAATATGAACATCGAGGCATAAAGTTACATGGCATCTTCTTGTTGTAGCACTAACATAGTTAGACTGGATTAGATCAGATTTAGGAGGACAATTACCAAAAGGCAAAACCTACTATATTTTCAATTAGCTGATGGATAAAAGACCATACTTGATTTGGAATGCGTTCAAATCGTATGCACTGACAATATGTGTAAAATGAAGGCAATAGATTAAATTTAATGTAATCATGGTACTAAATAATGATATCAAAATGATAAATCAGGTACTTCCATTTTGCATATATTGGTCAGTATATGTTGAAAGGTACCTTATGGCCGCGATAATCAAAATCAGGCTAATGTTACATCTGCAAAGTATTACATGTTTAGAGCATTTTTTGAAAATTTGAAGTGGTTATCTTCAAAACTGATGATTATATGGATGTTAGAAACAACATAATATGTAATCAGGTTTGGAATGTGACGTCAAGAATGGCGTTAACCGTATGATGACGTCAGAGTGTATGTCTATATTCGTTTGTTAATTATTGCATGCTCAGCATAAGAATCTAGAAAATATAAAGTGTTCTCATGTCTTATACATGTGATAATGAAAATGCATATGTAGTTACACGAATTTATATCTTCTAGGTCGTATTATAGGCATTCAAAATGACCGACTTGTAGGTGTTGTGATCTGAGTGTTCACATGGCAACAACCTTTATAAAAAACTTTAAAAAAGTATAATCAGAAACTTTTGCTTTTTCGATGGTATCAAAGTTTAAAAGTATTTTCATGGAATTATAAAGGCATGTAATTTTATGTTATTTTAAGATTTTTAAAATGTCTCTTACGTAATAACTGCTTGGATGCCTTAAGTCCCTTTTGTCAGATCCGCGTTTTATGTATTGCATTAAAATATGCCTAACTGTTTTAATGCAAAAATAGTAAGTAAGTATAATCAGGAAATACCACAATCACAAACCGCAGACAACCCCGTGGCACCGCGAGGAAGAGCCGCTCAACCATCACGAGACACCAGGAAGACAAATTAAGCAAAGCTCATTTGGTTAAATGTACACCCCTACTGCTTTAAAATTTTGAAATCATTTGCATTTTTGCATTTCTTTTCACCCAGCCAACTTTTGCTTATTTCAGATGTTATATATGATTCTTTAAATGAGGGTGCCATTCTTCGAAGCCTTATAACGAGTCGCTGCCCCTGTTTTGAAAAGTAAATCCAACGGTTTCATAATGTACAGTTATAAAACTTTCCATTGATATATCACAATCCTATTTTACAAGTAGTGAGAGGTTCCCTTCTATTTGAGCGACTTATAAGTTGCCAGATTTTTCCTCGATCAATAGGTTATTTAGAGAAAACATTAAAACATATTCTTGCCAGAAAACAAAATGCCCTAAAGTTTTGATATTTGGTATGTAATCACCTAGTGGTACTCTACCGAGTTTGCTCAAATTGTGATTATGTGGTCAAAATGGCCTCATCTTGGATGTCACAGAGTTTACATTGACTTATGAATTGAAACATACAAAATCTCCTGGTTTGAAACCCCTAGGTCTAGATCCCTGATTTCACCCAGTGGACCCAATATTTAAATTTGCTCCAAATAGAGCTCTGTGGAAAAAAATGACCCCACCAAGAGTTCACCAGGAGCTTTGCTAGTTTTTAATAGATACATATAGATTAGAGGTTTTAAACAAAAACTCAGGTGAGCGATTCAGGGTCACTTGGTCCTCTTTAGTGTGTGTCAATACTTAATATGATATCACAGAACATGATAAATGCTTTTTCCATTTCATATGTTTACTATATGTACGTCATTTTCATAATATGAAAATGCCCTGATATCTATGAAATAGCAAAACATGCATTTCCCAAAATATACCTGAATATAAAAATGTCAGTTTTCGAGGCAAGAAAAGAAAATATTTTGGCAGGTTATATAAGTAAACACGACAGGATATATGTAAGTTGACTAATGCAGCATTAAATTTAAAACAAGATAAATAAAAACTATAAATTTTAAAAAGTTTACCTGTTCGATTACAAAATTTGGATTATTTTTTTATAAAAATACTGATATATACCCAAAAATAAAGACGTTTCATTTCCGACTTTGACCTCATAATAAACCCAGGTCAGGATTATATAAAACTCAATGATCATTTTCAGTCTTTCTTTGCCGGTGCCGTGTATCTGTTGCAGCAAATGGATTTCAGAAATTCGCAATTTCACTTCTAAAAATGAAGTTTTTGCCAAATTTTAACACCACTGCCCCTCTTTGAAAAAGTAATTCCCGCGATCCAAGAAACTTTAACATCTTGCCATATCCTTCATGCAATCGTTTCCATTTTACAGATGGGGAGGGGTTCCGCCTTAAATAAGCGACTTTTTGCCAGTTTTTTGCTCTACCAGGTAGACTAGAGTTTCGGAAGTGCCGTGAACAGGCTGACTTTACTAAAATATGAGGTGATTCAGAAGAATTTTACCATTTTATCTACCCCCTTACCTTCGGGTCTAAATCCCACCGATAGAGTCAGAGACAAGCGCAGATAGCATCCGGGCTGCACAGATAGAGTCCGGGCTGCGCAGATAGAGTCTGATATGGTTAGGCACCGTGTTACTACATCCTCATGTAATTTTGTGTCCTAACATAAGAAAAAGATAGCTGAAATGACACCAAACATGAATGGGTTTGTTAATCGGTTACTGAGATAAAATACCAAGCTACGTACTTTTCAAATGCCCCTCGTATTGTGGCTATATTACTAGACTTTTCGCTTACTGTAAAGGCGGCAACTTTAATATTCATATCTGGGCGTGGTTCGGCTATTTCATCTGCTAAACAAGGGAAATCAGGTTCTATTTATAATTTGGTGAAGAATTCAACAAGTTGCTTGGGCCGCGCAAACGTGCGTGCATTTCATGAAAATCCTAACCGTACACACACTGAACTTACATTTATTAACCCTTAAAGCGCATAATCACAAAATGTATGCTTTTTGTCATGAAGCCTCATAGACAAACAGTGTGGACCCAGATCAGACTGCTCCTCTAGGAGCAGTCTGATCTGGGTCCACAATGTTTGCCTCTACGCTTATGTTAAATAGACATTTTCAGATGCAGTTATTTTGCTGGCGTTTTAAGGACTAAATACTGTGTTTTGCGTCTATACTGAGGTATACAGTTACTTTTGAATAAAACCACGCCTCATTTTCAGCTTTTACCCATGACAAAGGTTGACTAGTCCTAATTACGTATTCATGAGGCGCCGCCTTTACAGTAAGCGAAAAGTCAAAGAATACCATTACTCATCCTTTTTTTATTTCGTGCAAATCAGATTTGTGGTTAAAAAAAAAATCAGAAATGATGAAATCACTGCCTTTGAACAGTACAAACATTTTGCATTTGGGTATGCTATTTATTGAAAGGATAGCAATTTAGTTCATCTATAAAAAGTGAGTATTATCAGGAAATACTTCAATCACACACTGTAGACCAACTCACGGCACCATGAGGAAGAGCCACAGAACACTAACAGTCACACGACATCAGGAAGACAATTAAAGTAAAGCAACCAACTCTCTCTTCCCCATCAAGATGATTGCAAAACTAGAAAGGACATAACAAAACAAGGACATAACACAGAGCCCAACAAACAGTGGGAGCAACACTAAGCAATGGATCAACATTAACAGAACCTACGCCTTAGAACACACAACAGTCAAAGCCACTGGGAGGGGGCTTAAAAGTATTTTACTGGTATCAAATCTTCGCCCTAGATTCTGTTGTTGTTAATACGCAAAAATTGTATAGATCGCATGGAGGCTTCCTAACTTATGCGGTGTATTATCAATCTAGTCAAATTAGTTTAAAATGTATATATAGCCTAGTTTATGAAACTTGATATGAGGATAGAGGGTGTACAAGTGTACGAATATGATGAAATAAAATATGCACTTTTTTATTTTGTCTGTCTATCCATTTTTCCATATCCTGAAGCTTAAATGTATATAAATGTAGGCTAGTTTCATGAAACTTAATTTGTGTTTTTTGTGTCTTGTGTTTCTCATGTTTTGCGTCTGCTCATCGCTGCCTTTTGGTCACCTGCTGGGAAAGGGCTGACCTCTTGGCTCTTGTTGGTGATGTTTATTGTATTTTTGTTACTTTCCCATGTGGTATCCTGGGTCAGGTGTGGTACTTGATTGTATCGTGTCAGATCTTTGCCATCTTTCTTACTGTATATATGGAAAGAGGGCTTTATTGAGAGTATGCAAATTATTTTTACAAAATGACAATGGAAACAGTAAACATGCTGTATAAAATGAAAAAAAAATGGAATCTACTCTTACAATTACTTGAAGTGCATATGAGCTAGGTTCATGAAACTTGATATGTAAGTAGAGGGGCATATGAAAATTATGCGCATTTTTTTTATATATTTTCCCCATTTGATAAATTTCAGCTGCTATGGCAACAATTACAGCTTAGCGACTATACTAAATGAAGAAAACGGCATCCTGCAATAGCTTAGGGTTTATAAGCTATCTTCATACAACAAATCTGTGTGTATAAACATATGCACTTTGCCCATAGTTTAAATACTGAGTTAACATCATGTTCTAAAACTAATTCATGGTTGCCATGTTAACCGAAACTTTTAATATACTGAGATGGTAATTAAATTTGAAGTCTTTTAACTGGCAGGGGACTAATATATTGCTTGCCATCTTCCAGTTACTTGTAAAAGTAACATTTTAACCGTCAGTGGACAGACCATTCATCCTCCAGACACTGTTTTCAAGTTAAAAAGCGCCACCTATAATTTGCACAAGACGACAATTTCAAATTTTGCACCTTTTCAAAAATAACAAATAAGGCATGATATTTCATGAGAATCGTCTGCTGGCAGACGATTCTCATGTAATATCATACCTTATTTTTTTCGAAAATTGGGAAAGATGTCGCGAAATTTGTCGTCTGCTGCAGTCGTGATTGACGCTTTAAGGGTTAAGGTCATGATAACAGAACAAAAGCAGATACTTTATCTACAACTACGTTTATTATATTATATAATTTGCAAAATAGTATATATGAAGCATATAATATAGCGCAGTCAATTAGAACCTGTAACTTTGCACATGTTGTACACTAGCGCACAGAACCCCTAGATTTTGCAAGACAAACATTCATCTGGCTCATAACCTGAAAACAGCAATGATTATTTTAACATGCATTATAAATGTTGAACACATCCTTTATAACCATGACAATATTAATTCTTAACTCTTTGTTTCCCATACATATTGATACAATAAGTACGGGATTGCCCATTTTGTACTTTTAGGGGTCACAAGTAGAAGTTCTGAATTGTGATATATTTCCCTGAAGGTTGTTTTAATCTCAGCAAACATTGCAGATCCTGATGAAATGCGGCACGATGCTGCATTTCATCTGGGTCTTCACTGTTTGCCAAAACACCCGTTTAGGGATTTCAGTATACAAAGGGCTAAGGAAAAAGGCAATATTTCATAGAACATGTTTTGGAAATTTTAAGTGGACCAGCCCATGTGTTTATTGTATGCATCATATCCGCGAACAGCCATGGCTCGTACAAGCCTGTATATCCACCCACTCTTGCTAGCGACTCTGCTGCTTACGTATGTGAGTAGTTGAAAGCATAAGGCCTATGGCCCCATTAGACAGCTTACATGCATACTTAAGTGCATGTAAGCTTACATGGTTACTACGGACTCACTATCATGAATCAGTTCTAGACTACCTAACCCTGTCTAGGACCCAATAAAGATAATCAACTACATATAAATACTCGTTAAAAATAAATTCTCATCCACTTAGGCAAAGCATTTAAGGTCAGTGTACACAAGCAGACAAGTCCATAAGCTACTAAGTTTTTCACAAAAACATTAGAGGATATATTTTGTAGATTCAAAAACTCTTGCTGTAAATAAAAAAACCCTATGATTTCTATTTGAAAGTACTGCTTTGATGTGTGAATCAAAGAAGGACTCTTTGACCCTGCAAGTTACATTTTGGGACCCGTTACACAGAAAATTGAGAGTCAAAGGGACACTAAAATAATTATTTGGGGAAAAAGATGATGTTGATGATGATGATGGTGATGATGATGATGATGATGATAATGATGATGGTATTAGTAAACACAACACTAATTAAGGTATAAACGTTAGAATAAAGTCAAAAAGCTTCACCTATTAATAATATACACAACACTATCTGTATTACTTCACTTTTCGCTTTCTGTAAAGGCGGCACCTTATGCATGCGCAATTAGGACTAATCCATCTTAGACATAGGTAAATGGTGAAAACGAGGCGTGGTTTAATCAGTTTCGGAGCCCCCAAACAAGCTTAACGAGTATTAACACCATAAATACAAAATCAAATTGGTGGCGCAAATGGTTACGTTGAAGAACGATGATCAAGGGTTCGCCAGTTAGAATCACACTGGAACAATTCTTTTTTATCA
The DNA here is from genome assembly GCA_964019695.1 of Loripinus fragilis. Lineage (NCBI taxonomy): Eukaryota > Metazoa > Mollusca > Bivalvia > Lucinida > Lucinidae > Loripinus > Loripinus fragilis. The sequence continues at coordinate 13,052,347 of OZ026524.1, forward strand.
ATCAAAAGTTGAATCTTGCGTCATTTTGTTTGTTTGTTTGTTTGTTTGATTTGATTCTTTACGTCCCACCAACAATCTTTCAGTTATAAAGGGACAGGTCTTCCTGGGGGAAGCAGTACTAAGCTAGGATTGAATCTTGCATAATAATACCTCGATCAGTTATGATTAATTTTCAGAACACACGCAAAATATGATATAATCAATGAGGGTTCAGTTTCCAGTCACGATTTTCATGAAATATATGTACATTGGCGCGGATCAAACAGCGGGAAAAAGAAATAATTATTTCAATCTTCATTGCGGTTTCAAGTCCCATCATGGCAACACCAAGGAAGATATACGACACTGTCTCCAAGACTATCATATTAAAGGTGTTCAAGTACTTTAAAGACGAGTCGTTAAAATTTCCACCAAACCACCCCCAGAGAAGCTATTTGAAGAAAACTGCAGAAGTGACTGGCTTGCATCACAGGACAATCTCTTGGATATGTCAAAGCGCAAAGACGTCGACGGCAAGTTCGTCTGCAGCACAGATGCCAGTCCCTACAACACCAGCACTGCCAGCTTCCTCCAATGCAGCTCAGGTTGAGACAGCACCATCTGCAACCCGGAAAGTACACTCCAGAGCTATAATTGTAGATGACTTTGACAAGTGTGTTATAAGACGAACAATCCAAGAATTTTACACGGTCAGGAAGCAATTACCAACCATGGACAAGCTGTTGGCGGTTCTTCGCGTTGAAATAAATTTCAAGGGCTGTCGAGACACGTTAAGAAAAATAGTAAGGTCTCTCGGATTCCGAAAGGCCACATGTCAGCCAGATCGTTATGCGTTGATAGAAAAGGACAGAATCGTCAACATGTGGGCAGCGTATCTGCGAAAAATGAAGAAATATAGGTAAACTGCTAAACACGATTAAAATTATGCACTCTAAAAAATAAGTGTAACTCTACACCAACTGTGTTTGCAACTGAATGGCCACTCATCTTGGTGTAACTATTCAAATGCTTTTATAGTTACATTCGGTTAGATTATATTGATCCAGACAGTATATACAGCTATAACAGGTAGAAATGTTTTAAAATTTATCGCTTGATAAATGTAACATTACGTATGTGTAAGTTTAAAGCAAATGGGGTGGCAGCTCTGCTTGCACTTATTTGTACAGTGAAAGGATCCAGCGTTTCTTAATTTGGACAGCGAGGACTGATTAGACATGGCAAATGTTCAAGCTGATCAGGGGCAGACTTGATTTAGCTGTTCCCTTTACTCCTTCCACTCCGAACAGGCAGAACAGAAATCAAGTGTGCTGGAACATCTGTGCTGGCGTACGCCGGAGTACTCCGTATTCCGAGGTGGTGTAGACAGAACAGTCACGTGACCTGTTCCAAAACAAGATGGCGGAGCACTGCCAGCATGTGAGGAAATATTTGCATCGCTTGATTTATTCCGGAGTACTCCAAAGTGCCCAGTTTTACTTGTTTATGTGGCTGTTCTGGCGTACGCCGAGTACTCTAAAAATTGCTAAATCAAGTCCGCCCCAGGTTTCTGTCCAAACTAAATTAACATTACTGTTTTCTCAAAAACATTTTATCTTCACTATACTGTATTTTCTTTATTTCAGAGAAGAGGGAAGAAACATAATCTTTCTAGATGAGACTTGGATAGACACAAGCTATACAAACAAGAAGGTCTGGCAGAGTGATGATGTTCCTGGAATATACATGCCGTATAACAAAGGGCAGCGACTTATCGTTATTCATGCTGGAGGAGAGAAGGGATTTGTTCTGGGAGCTCAGGAGATTTTCAAAAATAGTAAGTGAGTATGATCAGGAAGTACCACAATCACAAACTGCAGACAACCCCGAGGCACCGCGAGGAAGAGCCGCTCAACCATCACGAGACACCAGGAAGACAAATTAAGCAAAGCAATCAGCTCTCTCTTCCCCATCAAGATGATTGCAATACTAGAATGGACATAAAGCAACGTACACCCCGGTTTAGCCAGCGGTGACTATCATGGTCAGATGGATGGGTCTAACTTCGAGAAATGGTACAACAAGAAACTTCTTCCCAACCTACCATCAAACAGTATCATAGTGATGGACAATGCATCCTACCATTCAGTGCAGACTGACAGGGCTCCCACAACGGCAACTCGAAAGGCTGACATACAGATCATCATCGAACCATGCTATGGTTTATTATCTCTATTCATTCTCAATACTGGTAAAAATGTACTTTAGCAAACAGTGTAGACCCATAATACATCTCGATTTTGTCATTTCAATAGGGGACTGCACTGTTGGCTAAGATTAAACCAATCTTTATGGACAAAATATTACAAAAAAAATTAAAACTATCTGTGATCCCTTAATTGCAAAATGGACAAACCCATTATTTTTGCATGTCTGAGTATGGTAGCCATATAGGCTTCACCAGAACTGCTGAAGAAAAACATAGGCATTGTTCAGCCTGCGCGTGCACCTAATGTTTGCCTTGGGTTTTCTACTCATGAAAAAGCAAAATTTTACATGATGTTAATACGTGTTTGTCTTTTACAGGCATGGCTAAGACGCAACAACATACAGTATGGCGAGAACTTCCTGAAAGCCGAACTTCTAGCGCTGGTGGAACAGTACAAGTCAGATCCACGGTATCGCATTGACCAAGTCACCAGAGAAGCAGGACACACGGTACTGCGCCTACCACCCTACCATTGTGACCTGGACCCAATTGAATTGATTTGGTCACAGCTGAAGCGCTATATTGCTGCAAATAATGTCACATTCAAACTACCAGATGTTCAACAGCTTGCTGAAGGGGCATTTAAGACCATCACTGCCGAACGATGGAGGTCCGTGTGCGAGCATGTAAAGAAGATTGAAACTGAATACTGGACCAGAGACAATCTGTGCGAGAGCGAAATTGAGAAGTTTGTTATCAACCTTGAAGAAGATTCATCAAGCGAAGAAGATTGACCATTTTTTATCATGTCATTTGCTGCAATAAAATAAAAGAAAAATTAAAGAAAAAATAAAACGTGAATATATATTATTAAACATGAAAGAACGTTCTAAAACGAATGTAAAAATATCAGAAAAAAATAAAAGTAAATAATTCTCTAAAATAAAAAAAATAATCGCCCCTGCTGGGAATTGAACTCACTATGTTTGAATTTGAAAGTGGTATATTTATCCAATACGCTACGGATCTTTCTGCTTAACACTATCCAACTTATAATTATCAACTCTTAGCAAACAGTTAAAATTTTCTGTTTTACCGTTAATATTACCTGTTTTCCCTTCGTGAGTAGATGAAATAGCCAAATCACGCCCAGATATGAATATTAAAGTTACCGCCTTTACAGAAAGCGAAAAGTGAAGTAATACCTTATAAAGGTTTAAAGTTAAATAAGCCAATGTATGTCAAAATCCAACAAAATGGCATGCACACTCAAGGAAGTCTTGGACCAGTCTGTTAAATCATATCAATATCTTTGATGTACACTTAATGGGTATCTAAGGAATCATGTATATCCAGACTGATCAGAGTTATCGTTTGACACATATGCCATTTGTTGTTTAAACCATGCACTGCCTCAAATGTTATAAAGCAATATGCTTCCAGATGTCTTGTGCATGGTTTGTCTTTGAAAAGAATCATCATGCCAATAAAATGGCTCAATTAATTTTTTAAGTGTTTCAGCTGCCATTTGGTATGTTTTATATACATATTTCACTTGTTTCCTTGGATCCATCAGGCTTTCATTTGCGAACGTAACAGATGCCATCGCTAGAGGCAAAATATTTACAGCATCTATTGGCCCAGTTGATTCATTATATCCCTCAGAAGTATTCATGATTCCATGAACAGACCAAGATTGAATTTAAATTGATTATATTTGCATTTTATTATATATATCTAGTCATATGAAGAAATAATTTATAATTTAGGAAACAAAACAGTTTTGTATTTAATATGTAATCGTATTAACGGTTTTGTTGGAGTGTAAAACGGAAAAGAGGAACAGCCAGTGTGAACAGACAGCCAATGGAGCAAACAGAAGTGTTGTTTTGCATGTGCGACTCAGGTGTGACTCGCTGTCAATCACAGCACCAGTGTCACTTCTGGCGAATGAATTCGACGTTCGAAGCGTATTGCACTGACAAGTGAGCTTAGCAGCTATCAATAAAAATTTTGTCTTACATATTCTGTGTTCAAATATTTGTGTTTGTTATGCTTTCTGCTTCAATGGTTTGTGATTTATGCTGCTTTTGCATATTGTCTTTAATTTTTCATTTTGCCATTTGTTTGTATATGTTTGGTCTTGTTTTCTTTTATGTTTTTCTTCTGTTAATTGTATATGTTCTTTATGTTTTATTGAGCAATTGATAGTTTCTGCCATATGTATACGTTTTTTTACATTTTTGGTTGCTATTTGCATGCGTTCTACATGTTTTCTGAAGCTATTGGCATATGTCCTGTACTTTTATCTGCTACCACGCGTTTGCTATTTATTGATCTGTTTGGCATTTATGTTTTCTGCTCCCATCTTTATATGTTATTTATTTTTTGTCTGCTATTTGTACGTATTTATTTTTTTTATGCTGCCATTCGTTGGTGAGCTTTACTGTGTTTTATTCTCTCCCTGTTATAACAGAATACAGTAAAACCTGTGTAAAACGGCCACTCAGAAATAGACAAAACAAAGATCTTAATGATAAATGGTAGCTTCATGCAGGTCAAAAGTATTGCAGAATGAGCATTCTGCAATACTTTTGACCTACATTAAGCGATAATTGGTCTTGCAAATCAATTTTTGGTCTTTTTTTAGAGCGGCCGTTTTACACAGTTTTACTGTATTCATGTGTCAGCCCTAGCCGCAAAAAGAAGTCCTCCAAAGTAGGTTGCATCGCCTGTTAGATCTATCCTGGTGTGAGAATACAGGTTCTTTACCATCACTTTATCACCAGCTGACATGAATAGGACACCATTCACGCTACAGGATTTATACCTGGAATTTTTGTCAATGTCAAGATCAGGGTCCACATAATCCACACTTTCCATGCATCGTAAAATGTTCTTTGATACTCCACCACTCTCATGAACGATTGCCACGGCTTGACTGGTCTTGACGTCATAAAACAGTATCTGGAATAAAAAACAACAACACAAATTTGTTTGAAAGAAAAGATTTAGTTAGCCTTTTCAGTAGTGATACCTTATTCTTTTTATATTGTCGGCATAAAAATTTCGTCTGCTTATTACGTTTGGTGCATTCATGCATATATACAAAACGTTGGACCTGTTCTGGATCTAAACTGTTGGACTCTCTGATGGTATACCTGAATGAACTGTTTGAAATAAGTTCATTTTGAAAAAGAAATAGCAGATGACAAAAACTTGCAGCATTTCCGAGTATGCAGATTAAAGAGACACAAAATAAAGTCAATTCACAAACAAGAACAAGTACTACATAAACATGAAAGCTCACACACAATTGGGGCAACCCTAAGCAATTGAAAGAAATTGCAAAGTGTTAAAACATTTTGTAGATGACTGATTCAGAGCTGACATCTTTATAAAAAAGTTATCAATCCCAGTCAGCAAAAGTCTCGAGCCACTATCTGCCCACCAGCAAAACGCCATTCGAATCAGTTTTAACATATGTTTTGGGTGCATAAAAGAACCGTCTCATTGAGACGGTACGTTTGAGTACCCGCAACATATGTTTTGGTTGAGAAATATGAAAATTATTTTAAATTTCTGTTACGCACTCTTAACTAAAGGTCGGATTCTTATCATTTTGGTATGCGCGTAAACAGCCTGACCCCCCGAATTAAACTGCTGAAACAGGGTCATTTAAAGCAAAACTTGAATCAACCATCGGTATATTGTTTTAAAAAGTCTTGGCATAGATTGCGGATCAAGGAAATGATCGAATGGCGAAGTTTCTGCAGGATTCTGAAACGACTAAACGTCATTAACGTCAACTCTGAATACTGCGTGAAACGCGTAAACTTTCTTTTCTGCTTGAAATTTATTCATTACAAGGACGTTTTGTTCAAGAATGATTATTTGAGATCTTCAGACGTCAAAAAAACTCGATTCTGACGTCAAATTCGATATTCTACGTTTTAGTGGTTTCCATGATGTGTATGTGTTTTTCTAATGATAAATGGTCCAGTGACAAAGTTTAGGTTACAGTTAACAAGTTTGGTGTTCACTCTCGGCATGTAATCAGGTGTTTTCTCTTGCATTATGCCGTGTTTTGTTTGGCTAACGTCAATATAAATACATTACCAGCGTATTTCTAAGGTATCTGAAAAGTCAGTTTTTCCAAAGAAAGGTTCATCTTATCCCGTATATCCACCAGCGACCCGAACCCGACAGCTCTAAGTGACGTTTATCGCTTATTCATTACCATTGTGTATCTTGTCATTCAAGTAGAGTGTTTTGACGCAATATTTGACTGCATTACGAATATGATTGGACGTTTGTTAGATTTGCAAATCGTCAAGTCGACGCCAAATAACCAAACAGGGAAAAGACGGGGTTTCTTGATCTTTATTCTGACGTTAACGTCACATTTTACGTTTTCATATGTTTTCATCTTGCAGCGTAAAATGTAGCGTTAAAATGACGTTTTGGTATTTCATCACATGCTATAAATACTCAATAAGAAATTTTCAAAAGAGATTTCACCAAACCGTCATATAAACTTGCAAAAATTATATTTTTGTTTGTTGCGTTTCTTTATTCCTTAAGTATATATTGCCAGGGCCGATGCAGTACTTGTAGTCAAAGTTATTGTGATCTATAGAAAAAAGAGATTATTTTGATTTTAATCAGTTTGAAACCGTTGTTTTTCGCATCCCTAAAATACAATACTTAACTTAAGTCTTCCTTAACTTTAAGGGTGCATAGTAATTCTTGGCCTAGATTGTCTTGCTTTTTAGTAAAAATATTTAAAAGCTATAAGCTGCGACAAAGGCTCTAATCAGACTGCGCCTAGGCGCAGGCTGATCTGAGATTTTTGCTGTTGGCACATACCACAATGTTGAAAAATAGGGCATACCGGGGGTCTTCATCGCGCACGGTTTATCACGGTGGAGACAAGGATGTTCCCGGAAGCATGGCGCCGGTATCGCCCCGACACCGTCCCGGTGGAGACACGGTTGCTCCCAGCGTCGTCCCGGTTTACCGCGGTATTTAACAGTCTTCCCGGGTACCCCCGATGAGTCCCGGTTGTTTTTAACATTTTAAAACAACTGGGGACATGAGCCGGTTCAACACGGTTCATCCCGGATCTCCAAGGTTGTCCACGGTGCCGCCACGATTGTGACACGGTTTATTACGGTTCATCCCGGATCATCAAACCGGGATGAACCGGCACCTTAAACCGGGACAGTGAGAACGGGGCTTAGGATTCCGTCATGATATGAATGAAAAATTGTTGAGTATGGTGTAACTCCCCCACCCCCACCGAACACCCCGAAAAATAAATACAAAGAGCATTAGTATGTGGCGAGGATGGATACTTAGATGTTGGGGTTGAGTCAGGTCAATATAAACATTTCTGTAATTCCGTTACACTCAAGCTAATGTGCCGTCTTGTTGTTTCATTATAGCGTACCCGTGGGCCGTCATGCACTACACGCGCACAAATAATTACTAGATGACCAGAGAAAAGTTTAAAAGAAAACGATATTTTTTCTATGAAAAAGATAGTAGGTTCAACCCTCGACTTATCCACAAAAGCAGTTTTCTCATTGGACAAGTACCGATTGAAAAATATGGCTTGAAAACTCTGTTTTTGCTATTCAACATAAAGAAAACAGAAAACGTTTTACGGAAGTGCTCCACCCCCCCCCCCCCCCCCCCGTGACCAAACTAATCCTTTTGCATACAGTTGTAGTTATCCATTTCACACATCATATAAAAAACGGCATGATTGGTCACGGGGGGTGGGGGAGGGGGGTGGGGGGGGGGAACGTTGTCGAAATGCTCAAAAACACTTTAATATAATAGCGTATTAGAAACTTTTTTGTACAAACCTGTAGGTAAATAACAATTTGCAATGGCATGCATCAGGGCTTTAGTTATGAGTGCTTACAAAGTAATTGATTGTCTCATTTCTCAATCAAAACATATGTTTTGGGTACTCAAAAGAACCGTCTCAATGAGACGGTTCTTTTAAGCACCACATCATAGGTTAAATCTGATGTGTAAGAAAATTTTAACGATTTTACGCTCAAAAACTGTGTTTATCTAGATTATGATTTATACACTATGCAGATATGATACACCTCAGTGCACACGTCAGACTGGATGACTTGGAACATTACTGGTAATAGTCAAAATTAAATGACAGCACACTTCTTAAGATGAAACAATGAAATCTTCTCAACCCGAATTTTATGCAAACTTATCACTTTCTTCTCAAGTTTTATGCCGCGCAAACATAATATTTACATGTATTTATGTGAATATTCGACGAAACTTTGACTTTCTGTGAAATAAAATTTAGTCATAAAAAAATACCCCCACCCCTTAAACCCTAGAGTCCCGGCATAATTATGCAATATTTTCAAAATATTTTTATTTTGCTAGGTGCACTAAACGTAAGGGTTTGATTTAAACACAAAATAATAGGTGTCAGTTACGCATTATCCTAGCCACAGACTGTCAAAATTTGGGCAGATTGAATAGGAAACTGTCCGAGGTCCTTTTAATAGTAGGTGTGCATCGTACGAAGAAATATAAAAGATGTATTGAATAATAGAGAAAAAAAAATGATTTTAAAACAATGATAACAGTCAAAAAAAGTTACTAGTAGTTTGTTTGTTTGTTGTTGTAATTGTTGACGTTGTAGGTGCTTCTTTTTTTTCTCTCTTTCTAAAGTATTAATTACTTACGTCTATTCCAACGAATACCCATAAAATTATTTTTCTCAAATTTACTTGACTCATTTATACCAATAATTGTATTATATATGTGAGAGCACCCAGCTGACTCACATTCAAACGAAAATAGTTTAAAAAATTGAACTGCAATACCTCAAATTAGTTATGGTCTATCTCAAAATATAAAGTTTATCATGTATCACTTTTTGAAGTATTTTACCCCAAATACTATACTTGGGGAGGGGGAGGGAGAAAAATAATACCAAATCTTCATTGGAGCCTCAATAAATGTGTCTAATTTCTTACGGCGGAAAGACGATGTTTATCTGGTTTGATCAAAGCTGTCGCGCAGCCGGTTGGTTCGAATCCTACCGGCGGCCCTGATACCGTTTCAACCCAGAAAAAAAGTTTTGACATGACACAAAAATCGAATGGGACTTAAAGCGCTCACTTTCAGTTTCATTTTTTACTGGTCAAAATAGTTAAAATGTGGAGTGGTAGACAAAATAGTAAGTGAGTATGATCAGGAAATACCACAGTCACAAACTGCACTCAAACCTTGGCATTGTGAGAAAGAGCCACACAAAAATAATGAGACACCAAGAAGACAAACAAAGCGAAACTGTTTTTATACATGTATGATCAAAGGAGACTGCTCATATTTATCTGGGGGTGGGGGTGTGTTTCATCACTAAAAACTGAGAATATCAATATTAGCATGTCTTTGTTTGTCAGATTTCTACTGTATTTCCTCTTAGTTTCATTGTTAGATCTGGCAATTATCCCTTGTTTTAGCTCCGTGAGAACTTGCTCGTTTACACTGTGATATTATTGGCTGTTTTCGAAATAGAAGGAGAAAATACTCTACGCAGGCTACAAAGTAAAGAAGAATTTGAAGATCAGGAATCAATACAATCAAATACCACACTTGACCCAGGCCACCATATGGGAAAGTGACAAAACACAAGAAAACATCACACACAAGAGAACCAAGAGGTCAGGCATTTACCAGCTGGTGACCGCAACGCTGCAAGGAATAGACAAGACAGTAAGACAGACAAACACAAACAACAAAAAGTATACACAAAAAAAGCACCGCCGTGGAATGGTCAGTTAGAAAATTACTGGAGGGCTGAAACATGTTTGACGGTACCAACCTCGACCTTATTTCTGATGTGGATCATGACAAATAGATGTTTGCTTCGCATAAAAGATCCATTACTTATCGATGCATCATCTCCTAGTACATACAGCAAAGATAAGGATTCAACAGTACATGCAACTGATTGAACTGAATACCGGGGTATAAGAAATCCAACAATTAAACAACTCTTGTTCACATTAAAGATAGTCATTTTTTACCATAAAAGACATATATTATACCTAGCATATTTTTATATATACATGTACTTAGAATAGGACTGGTTGTTTACATTATTTTGTATATCCTAAGGTTATTATGCTAGGCATCGATATGCCAATATTTAGAGACAGGCAAACAGACATATATGCATACTGATAGACATACATAAATACAGACAGACAGACAGACATATTTACCTTGCGCAAATGTGTTGACTTTACAGAAGAACGTCCCCAAAACCCAGACTTCTGTCAAATCATCAACCAGTCTAACCCACGTGCAGAAGCCGGTCACGAGTAAATCTGAGATGGCTAAATTGACAATGTAAAAGTTGGTGGTAGTTCTCATACCTCTGTTACGTAACACGACTAAAATTATAAGAATATTCCTAGACTTATGAAGTCTTATGAGATGGTTTATTTCCCATATACAGTTTCGCTCATATTGATCTATTTCACTAAATATCCATATTCCTCTCAAATACTTTTTTCTCTTCTGCTATCTCATCAGTAGATGTTTGAGCCAGCATAAATTAAAATTCTGGACTGGAATACAGCAAAGGATAAGATGTGGAATGGTATTGGTTGGTATGGATTCATAGGTCCTACAACATCTACGACTGATATAAGTCTAGAATATTCACTATGACAGCGGTGATCATTATGAGAGAATAAATTGAGATCTTAACCGCCATATCCCAGTGAGGTACATTCTTCATATTTCCTGGATAGTCCATTAACCTTGTGTCATAATTACCAAAAACATCATATAGATTAGACACATTATAATCCATGTCTTCACTGAAACTGTAGTTCGAGGCCATCATTAGTCTATTTGACCCAGCCTCTTAAAATAATAAAAAACTTTTATATACCTTCAATTGAAATCAAACATTCCAATTTACGAGTGTGAAATGGTAGCACATTCTAAAACCAGGTTTCTGTGGTATTAACCCGAGGGAGATGAAGCACCCTGACCTTACACGACCATTGTGCGACTAGTGTTTGGAAGAGATCCCAGAATGCTCAACAACCGGATATGACGTGTTACAGACTTCCATGGCTTATGGCTTGACGTGTTCTATCTATCTATCTATATTGGTACGTTGCTCCGTCACAGTTTGACGATTTTTCAACGGTTTGACTTCTATTGGTTACGCATAAAAGATGAAATAAAAGAGAATAAAGACAGACAGAAGAAATATATAATAATACACAAGATATACGAATGTAGAATAAAAATGAGGAGAAAAGAAAAATATGTGTCAAATCTATAAATATATAAAAAGAGTAGAAGGAAGAAAGTTTTCCCAGTGGCCTTTGACTTGCCAGGTAGAGACCAAACTGCCTTCCTTGGAGGTACCAGGGCCCATACGTCCCCGACAGCATAGCTCCCCACCTTAGCAAGCTACTCAACCACTGGGCCCTTACCTAGATTTAGAATGAGAGGGTGGATAGCCCCTCTTTGAAGGATACCAAAGAAGGGGCCTCAGCTGTAACAGCTGGTAGAGAGTTCCACAAGGGTATTGTTCGGGGGAAGAAGCTGAACTTGAAGCAGTCTGTGGAAGGAGAAAACTGTCTGAACTTCTTAGTATGTGACGATCTGGTTCTTGCTGTCGACAGAGTCAAGTATGATGATGCGGGTATGTCAACTGGGTCGTGGACCACTTTATAGAAAAGGGTGAGTTGAATCTTACTTCTCCTAGCTTCTAGTGACTCCCATTGAAGATGGTCCAGCATAGAGGAAACACTACTGGTGTTTCTGTACCTATTCGTGGTAAACCTTGCTGCCCTTCTCTGAACCATTTCAACCTTGTGTACTTGATCTTTATGATGTGGGCTCCATACTGATGAGCAGTACTCCAGATTTGATCTGACCATGGTAAAATAGGCGTTGGCTTTGGTATCTTCTTTGCATGACATAGTCGTTGAAATAGTCCGAGACGATCTGAAGCCATCTATCTGGTGTAACAACTTTATAGAGGAGTATCAGCCATCACAGGCCACTATAATAGGTGGGTATTAATTTCTCCATAGTGGCGCTGCGACAGATCCTCTTAGTGTGCTTATTTCTTTACTGAAGGGGGTAAAGACCGATTTTTGTTGAGTATTGAGGAAGTCTGCCAACACTTATCGTGATATCAAAGGCTGTGTTGATTTAAAGAGCTGAGAAGGAGCGTATCTTTCACTTGATTTTGTAATTTTGCCGCGATTGTGAAGAGAAGGAGATTGTAGGTTCGTATGACCACGTGACCTATTTTTGGCATCCATTTTTTGCATTCTGCATTTACTTTTAGTCACTATTTCGGCCCATTTATAGAATTCTATGTGAATTTACCCATTTTCAAAAAACCATCGGAACCCAGATTAACTACTGAAGGCCAAAAAAAAAATTCTTGAAAATTTAAGGCAAAAGAAAAGATTCTTGAAAATTTAAGCCAAAGATAGAAAATTCTAGAAAATTTTAAGGCCAAAGAAAACAAATACTTGATCAAGAATAAAACAATGCATGGCTAATACTAAGATATTTTTGAAATCCCCAATGTAGAGAAATAGCAATATATCGGGGACCAGCCAGCTTGTAAAGTTTTATATTTCTGTCTTAATAAATTCCATTTTTTCAATTTTACAGTGCACCTTGGCGTTTATTATTAACTCGCTGTAGTAAAACCGAATGGAAATTTTCCTGAAATTTTGAATTTTGCTCTTTTCTGTAATTTTGTGATCTTACTGATATTATAACGCATTCGCAAATTATCGGTATTTTTTGGTGAACACCACATCCTATCTGGCACAGTCCGCTGCAATTAAATGAAATAAATCTTTCAAAAACATTGTCTTGATTTCTCTGGTTTTCCGTTTGCCTATTACAACATACCTGAAAATTGCGGATAAGGTGAAAATAAACTTTTGTGCCCCAAGAGAATTAATGAGCTTACCAGGGATTGGCGGTCAGTTATGCGATTCAATCATGGATATAAGAGAAGCAAAGGGCAACATCACCCTGGACGATTTAGTCCCTGTAAATTACCTACAAGTTAGAGAGCAATTAGTTGCAAAATTGGACTTTGAGCCATACCTAGTAGGACAAAGTAGTGACACATCTACAGAAGATGTATATGCCCAAATAGGTCAGGCAATAAACAACTCTAGACTGAGGGGTCCCCCATCACAGTACCAGACTCCACTCACCCCGGGTAAGCAGCCACCCAACATGCAAGGGGGTTCGTCTGATTTAGGGTTACAGCAGGGTTTTAGTGCATATGCAGGACTAACAGGTCCACAGGGACCGAGCATGCAGGGTAATCAACCATACCCGTTAGGTCAGATGGCATTTCCACACAATGCACCGGCGCCATACCCGTGGCCTCAAATAGAATCATTTGATCCAAGTGTACCGCCTACCTGGCAACCAACTGGATCTTTTGATCAGAGTTTCCCAACTAATGCACAAGTGCGCCAGCCATTAGCAAGAGTAAAGAGGGAAGGTGACTTCCAAAACTTTAATAGAGGGGGGAGGAGTACAGGGAAAGACCCACGGTGAGAATAGAGACAGACAGCAGTCTAGGTCAGAAGGGCTCCCAAAGGGGTTATCTTTGGATCCAGCAAAAACAACATGGGAGGCCTTCTATCTTAAGTTTAAGAGCTTTGCTCAGGAAAAACAGTGGTCGTCGGCAGACTGTAAGTCTAAGTTGATGTATATTTTAGAGGGCGAAGCGGCAGAGTATTTTGCTAGTTTGCATGAGAGAGAACCGGATCTGCCTTATTATGATGTGATCGAAAGAATGGAGGCTAGGTTTGCTTTCCGAGAACTACAGGAAACCTCACAACTAGCTTTCCTTAACTGTAGCCAGAATAGGGAGGAGAAGGTCAAAGATTGGGCTGACCGAGTATTAACATTGGCTACTAAAGCCTACAAGAGTCTGCCTGATGAGCATATTCAGAAGCAGGCTGTGTTACGATTTTGTCACGGATGTTATTACAAAAAAGCAGGGTTGCATGCAGCTAATAAGATGCCAACCAGAATGGAAGAGGCCATTTACTGCAGAAAATGGTTTCAATATAACCAGCAAATCTTCCAGGCCAAAAAAGGAGTCTCAATGGTGGGGGAATATCAATCATTTGATATTCCCCAGTCACATGCATGGGCCACTACCCTGCAGGAAAATCGTAGTAGGCCACGTGAGAGATATATGTCCTATAAAGGCCAGAGAGACACCTCTAGCACATCACTGGCCGAGCAGAAGGATACTGCGAAGAGGGATAAGGGTCTAGAGGACCGAGTTGCTAGCTTAGAGGAAATGTTCCGACAAGTTTTACAAAAGCTTGACAAAGCTCCAGAAAGGAGAGGGGGTTATTCCAGCAGAAGCCCATCACCGTCCAGAAGAGATGGGTCCCCAATGCCCTGTTTTCAGTGTAATGAGGAGGGGCAATTTAAAAGCGACTGTCCCAATAGGAAGCGGGTATCATTCAACATGCCCTTAAAGGAAGCTGAAGATTTAAACGACAGCGGGTCGGATCATTAGGCCAAGGCCCGACCCTTGAGGATCAAACTTTAGGCCTAAATGAATCCAACCATACAGGGGTGTCCACTCCCATAATGGACAGTGCATCTTGTCAGACAGTAAACTGTCAGACAAAGCCAAGGACAATGTCCGAGACTTTGGCCGCATATGAAGATTGGATCTATGGCATATACATAAAGCACTGTGGCTCATCTACTCCCAAAGGAGATTCTTTGGACACGTCCGAAGAATATGAGGAGTGGCTGGACAACAAATTTGATGAAACATTTAATGAGCCCGACTCTTTCCTTTCTTTGCAGATAGAAGAGAGAAAAAAGCAAGAGAGCTCAAGTCTAGCAGGGACGGAGCAAATGAGCGCGTCCCAAATACGTAGCAATAGGCAGGAGCTAAGCTCTGAGGCTACATCAGAGAATAAACTTGAGCCGGTCGATGATCTTAAACTTTCTCTTCAATTTCAGGAGCAAAGTAGGGAAGTTGATCAAGTGCAGATGACCTATCAGAGTAGTAGCAATAAGCAGGAGCTAAGCTCCGAGGCTACTTTAGAGAACAAACTTGAGTTAGTCACTAATCTTAAAGCTTTTCAATTTCAGGGAAAAAGTATGGAAGTTGATCAAGCACGGACAGCATCCCAAATAAGTAGCACAAAGCAGGAGCTCAGCTCCGAGGCTACATCCCACCCAACTGATAATAAGACTTTATTACAGGATCAGGAGACACTTAATCCAGAAGGGACCGAGAATAAAATAGTATCCCATAATTGTAATGTTAATAATCAGCTGGAGCTAGACTCCGAGATAACTTGTACTAATAATCCACATTTCCTTTCAGGACCAAAAATAGTGTCCTATACTTGTAATGCTAATAATCAACTGGAGCTAGACTCCAAGATAACTTGTACTAATAATCCACATTCCCTTTCAGGTCATTTAGGTAACTTAGCCGAAGAGGAACGGGATCCGGGCTCAGGTTCCATGAGTACCTGGGAAGATATAACCATCTGTCAGCTCCGCTCTTCTTCCATGTTGCAGGTCCCGGTTACTTTGCAGGATTTTAAACTTCAGGCTGTCGTAGACACAGCAGCAGAAGTGACAATTATTTCTGATAGTATTTTCAGGGAGCTGCAGCCTAAACCGCCATATTTGAAGAAAGTCATTCTCCATACCGCAGGGGGGACTTGAGAATGGATGGTTTTGTTGTAGGTCCAGTAGCCCTTAAGCTGGGGAAAAATACCTTCCACGAAGCAGTTTATGTGGCCCCTATACAGGATGAAATGCTGCTAGGGCTAGACTTTCTGTTGCTGCATGGCGTCGATATAAAGTTAGATGACCGTTGTCTTGATTTCAGGGGAAATGGAGAGAAGGTGCCAATAGAGGTAGATAGAATGGTCACCAGCAAAGAAAATACAGTTGCTAGGGTGACGATAGAGAATACCATTAAGGTGCCACCAAACTCTGTCCTAAGACTGCAATGTGAGATCTCCCATAGCTTAAATGATTATATCATTGAGCCAGAAGGGGATCTGGATGTGATAGTGCCTAGGACTTTACACTCAGCTGGGTCAAAGCCAAAGGTCTGCTCAGTTAATATTACCGATAGTTTCATAAGGCTAAGACAGAATCAGCTGGTAGCCAAGGCATTACCTGTTTGTAGTATTTCTCCAGTTTCAGTTGACAATTCTGGGGAGTACAGTATATCTGGAAATGATCCGTCCATTCTGAACTCCCCAGTTGAGATGAACATAAGCCGCTTACCAAACACTGGGACGCAAGAGGTCCAACAGAATATTTCTCTTTCAGATCCAACAGCGGCAGTGGAAGCAGAATTAGTGGAGGTAGAGGGGAACGGCTCCCGTCAAGAAGTGCAGCCCAGGGAGCAGTTGCTCCCAGATACTTCTATTTCAGATACATTTAGGGTAGCAGAGGTGAAAGGTCTACACATGAGGAAGAGTGTCTGGGCCATACTAAAGAGTTACCCGAGCATTTAAGAGATTTATTTTAGCGTTCCATCTAATACTTGAATGATGACGAGCAAGATCAGTTAGCTGAGCTTTTGATAGAATTTGAGGACGTGTTCGCGCAATCAGAGTTCAATTTAGGGGACTTCACGGATATAGTCCATGATATTGATACAGGGTCCTCAAAGCCGATTAAGCAGAGAATGAGGAGAACTCTGGCAGGTTTTGCAGGGAGGAAAAAGCTCATTTAGATAAGATGCTGAAAGCAGGAGTGATTAAACCTTCTATTTAAGAGTGGGCCTCTGCGCCTGTGCTTGTAAGAAAAAGAGATGGAACGGTCCGTTGGTGTGTGGACTAAATTCAGTTACCACTAAGGATGTTTTTCTGTTGCCGTAAGTGGAAGACTGCATAGATACACTTGCAGGGAACCAATGGTTTTCGAAGTTGGACGCCAATTCAGCGTATTGGCAGGTCCCAGTAAATGAGCAAGATAGGAAAAAGACAGCCTTCATAACTAGATATGGCCTATTTGAACATGTTCGCATGGGGTTCGGTCTTTGCAATGGACCAGCGACATATTCTAGGGTCATGAACTTGGTTTTAAGGAACTTGTTATGGAGTATTGCACTGGCTTTCCTAGACGACATATTGGTTCTGGGGTCTACCTTCTCGAACCATCTAGCCCACATCAGGGAAGTGTTGCTGCGTTTCCTTCAACACAAATCAAAGCTCAAGCCTAAAAAATGTATACTCTTTCAGAGCAGGTTGATTTCTTAGGCAGGATAGTGAGCGAGAATGGAATTAAGCTTTCCAATACAGGCATTAAAGCAGTCCTGGATTGGCCAGTCCCTCAGAGCACCAGAGAAGTGGAGCAGTTCCTGGGGTTGGTGAATTATCATAGGACTTTTATCAAGAACTTTGCCCGCATAACAGTTCCCCTGTACAAATTGACTGGGAAAAACCCGTTCGTGTGGTCGGGGGAGCACTTGCAAGCGTTCCAGGATCATAAAATGGCTCTGACCAGTGCACCCCTGTTGGCTTTACCCAACAACTATGATTCATTTAATCTCCACACTGATTCGTCAAACTACGCCATAGGTGGGGAGCTGATACAGGTTCAATGGAGAGAAGAGAGGGTTGTTGCATATGGCAGTTATGCACTTACACCCGAGCAAATTAATTATTGTACCACCCGCAAAGAGCTCCTGGCAGTGATCAGATTCACAAGGCAGTTTAGACATTACCTTCTGGGAAGGCAATTCTTGGTCAGAACCGACCACAGTAGCTTGCGGTGGCTTCTCAATTTCAAGGAGCCTGATAGGCAGTTAGCCTGCTGGTTAGAGGAGCTCAGTCAATATCATATGGTGATTCAACACCGAGCTGGTAAGAAACACGGAAATGCAG
Organism: Loripinus fragilis; assembly: GCA_964019695.1. Lineage (NCBI taxonomy): Eukaryota > Metazoa > Mollusca > Bivalvia > Lucinida > Lucinidae > Loripinus > Loripinus fragilis. Next base: position 13,070,503 of record OZ026524.1, read on the forward strand.
ACTCATTATCAAGAGTTCAGTACAAAGACCAGATGGGATCTTGTATTAATTTCCGTCTAGGGGTGAATCCCGAAGAGCTCCCTTGTCGGGGGTGTAAAAAATGCTCCAAAGCTCATCAGTCTTGGTCCCATTTCACGGAGGAAGTTGATGTGTGGTGTCATTGACTTGTCGTCAAATTGCCACAGGGTCCTCTATTGTTGAAATACAGCCTTTGGGTCTGGAACCCGAGAAAAGTGCTGAGGGATTCCCGTTGAATTTGCAGATAAATGAGAGTGAGTGGCCATGGGACTTTGATGAGGAAAGGGCCATGCCCGTTCTAGAAGACGAGGGAGAATGTCATTTGGACATCATAAGGGATGGCTCTGGGGAAATGCTAGTGTGCATGGCCCCCCACATGCAAGACCATTTATTTAAGGATTTTGAGAAGGTTGAGGATCTAACCGTGTCTGAAGTAATCAGAGAAGTAATCAGAGGGAATGGGCAGGATACATCCGATTTGCCTAGATCCGATCTGCTAAGCGACCTGAAAGAGGGGCAACGGGTAGATTCAGACTTAGAAGCCCTCATAGACTATTTAGTGAACAAAGAGGAACCATCCGAAAATAACCTGGTAGCAGCTAGTCCAGCAGCCAAATACTACTGGATTAATAGAGAATTGTTCACCATGGAGGATAATCTTGTATGGAGAAAGGTCAAATACCAGAACCAGCCCAAGCGAGTAGTGATCGTGAGAGATATGCAAAGTTTGGTGTTTGAAATGTGCGGCCGCACACCAAGGGGTAAATCGCACTACTGCAAGGGTCAAGGAAAAGTATTTTTGGTACGGGATGAGTGAAGCCATTAAGAATTATGTTGCCACCTGTGATGTGTGCAGTCGCAACAAAAAACCAAATAGGCAGGCACGGTGTCCTTTGACACAGTTCCGAGCGGGTGCGCCGTTGGAAAGGGTCCACATTGATTTTTTGGGGCCATTGCCAAAAACTGAACGGGGAAATGAACACATATTGATGATTGTAGATCAATTCACCAAATGGGTAGATACATCCCATTACCAAACCAGACAGCAGAACTGACGGCACATGCAATAGTAAGGGACTTCTTCACGAGATTTGGCTATCCATTTCAAATACTGAGTGACCAGGACCGTAACTTCGAGAGTAAGTTGTTCTCAGCCTTATGAGAAGCCATGCAGATCCATTAGACAAGGACTACCCCATATAGGCCATCTTGTAACGGCCAAGTGGAGCTATGTAACCGTACCCTCATGGATGCAGTGCGGTGTTTCGTAGATGGACATCAGAAAAATTGGAATTTGCATCTGGCACAGATAGCAGGAGCTCTCCATTCATCTGTTAATAGCAGCACAGGCTTCACTCCCAATAAAATGACGCTTGGTAGAGAAGTGAATCAACCTGTTGACCTTCTGTTCCCAGTAAAATCCTCGCCAGAGGTATCTACCATTGAGCATGTGGCCAAGCTCCAAGAGTCGATCAGAATGGCCCATGATATAGCTCGTAAGCATCTCAAGACATCTCAGGAGATCATGAAGAGAGATCATGATCTCAAAGTCTTGATCAGTGCAATATTAAATGTGATCTTGTGTATGTCCTGGATACAGCCACAATCAAAGGGCAATCCAAGAAATTGGGGCCTCCCTGGAAAGGTCCGGGTATAATAGTCAATAAGTTCACCTCTTACTTGTATAGAGTCAAGTTGAAAAATGCTGTTTTTACTGCTAATCATGACCGTCTGAAAATTCGTAGAGACAGGAAACTACCAGGATGGTTACAAAAAAGAAAACTTTTGAGAGATATTGCAGAAGCAGCAGCCCAATAACTCAATGGGTACTCATGAGCCTGTCTATTGTATTGGTAGGTGACCTGACAGAGGGGATCGTTTGGTGCAGTGTGACACCTGTAGTGAATGGTTTCATGGCACATGTATAGGGGTTACAGCTACAGAGGCCATGAAGATGAAAACCTACAAGTGCCCACCCTGTCGTCTAAAACCAGGGGTAAAGGGGCAGTAAGATAACCCCTGCTTACATTCCTCTTTTCTATTTTTCAGATTAAAGATGGAAAGAGGGAAGGGCTTGTCTTCCAGGGATGATATTCCCGAGTTACGTATAGAAGACAACGACCAAGCAGATACAATGAGTGAGGGGTCGATTGACCGAGTCTTGGGACCAAGGGATTGTAGAGGAAGTACTCCAGATAACTTGGATAGCATGTATGGGAAGTATCTCCAGGATTCTCCCATTAGAGGGGGCACCCCAAAGTCACACCATAGAGATATAGGGGATTCTCCCCAGCAAGCTGACAAACAGAAGAGGGCTTCGGAGCAGTTTGAGGCTGTGGAGCGGAGAGCGGAACGTTTCTTGAGACAGAAAGCAACCCCCGTTTCAACAGTGGATCAGAAACCCTCATCAGAAGGAATCATTGCATGGGTCCGTGTTATGAATTTTGATGAGGTACTCCTGCATCCCGATAAACCGTTCAATACCCTGGGGTCTACAACCCTGAGTATAGACTCAGCTACCATTGAGGAATTAGTATTAGGCCAATACGAACTGGCAAGGAATCAGATAACCGAAGCATAGTTAAGGAATGCCAGACAATGGGCAACTATGTTTTTTCAATTGGGGTGGATAGATATACATATTCAGAGTTTTATCCAGGGAAAGCAACTCCGGTTCAAGATCCTGAGCCAGGCACCTGAGATTTCTACCACTACAATGGCAAGGGATAGGCGCGTGACCATTGAAGGGCAGGATCTACCATGTCTGCGTTCAGACGCTACAAATTCCTCGACTGGGGCTCAGGCCCGAGAAGCAAAGGATGGGGGAGACATTGGCCATTCCGAGTCTGCTGGAAGGCCTATATCTGCACCTATTCGTTCAGAAAGACCCAATTCTGCCCAACCTACAACTAGGACAGCACAGCCAGCTGGTTCCGGAGACTATCCGAGTGGAACAGCACCTGGAAACTGTCCTCAACCTAGAACAGGAAAACAAATTGGCAAGAAAAGACATGCAGAACATGCAGACTCAAGAGCTGAAGTGCACTCCAAGAAACCATTGATTGACTACCAGTGGCAACTTTGTCCATCTGAAGGATGTGACTTGCGGACCAAATATCTGAAAGATCACGTGTATAAGACACATATTCCGAGTCTCTTCCATCAGCTGACCTTAGAGGACATGAGAATTCCAAACACTCATCGACAGCGCCTGTCTTGTTTCCAACAGCTTGCGGCCCTGACTTTGGGTGATGGAGCGACCCCACACGATCTTGTTACCGCTGTAAATGAGAGTATCCGTAGAATCATCTCCGGACGACCAAAGATATGGGGACAGTTGCAAGGCGACATGGCAGCCCAATGTGAGTTCGCTGGGTGGGAGGTCCTGGAACAATTTGAAGTCCATCCTGAACTTAATTCACCGGCGTCTTTGTTATACTGGAGGGTTTTGGTGTTCCTCTTGGACCAGATAGATGCAGAGGACAGAAGAGAATTCTGCTGTGCCTATGACACCTCTGGTGCATGGAGAAGACAGGAGCATTCCGGGAACCAGACACAGGACACTCCTTCTGGAAACCCGAGACAGGACACTAGAGAGGAAGCTTCCGAGCCTGTGTTACATCAGGATACTGCCCAGATCTGTATGGAATATTCCGGGGTAAGATGTGCGGTTGTAACTTCAAAGTTCGAAATGTCCAAAACTGAGATCGTCGAGAGAACTGATCTCCTTGATGTGGTATTACAGCAGGTACTGGTCACCTGTTCAAGGGATGCTACCTCTAGACAAATCACCCTCACTACCAAGCCAAGGAGAGATCCCAAGCCAACTGTGTCACCATCACCTCCACAAATTCCTCTACACCCTCAGGCGTTCGATAGCCACTTCCATCTAGATCGAACTGCGAGACAATTATGGGAAAGGCGTGACCCTTCAAAAGTCCTGGTGGAGGATATCCTACAGACTCACTCAAGGCACCAACCCAACAACCCGGTGGAACTGGTGGGTGGGGTGATGGTCTTTTGCGACTTTGAGGATACTTTTTATATCATTGACCGATGGTAAATGGAAGATAGCTGTTGGGGTTCACCCGAGGAAGGCTGTAGGGTGCCAAGAACGCGTTCTCAACCACATCAAGGCTCTTCTGGACACTAATCCGTTAGTGAAGGCCTTGGGAGAATTCGGACTGGACAGAACAGAGCCTGCCTATACCTGGTCTGAGCACGATCGTCTCTTCAAGAGGATGCTGTCTTTAAGTAGACCTGATAAAGTGATTGTTCTTCACCTCCGAGGAGCCACAGACCGGCACTTAGCAGATATTTGCCTAGCAGGTCTACACTACGTCAGGAAAGCCTGTCCGTTTGAACAACCCATTCATCTGCACTGCTTCACAGGTACTGGAGCTGTGGTGGAAGACTGGTTGGAAGAATTTCCGAATACTTATTTTGGGTTTACTGCCCGAGTGACCTCTTTCAACCAGGAGCAACGAGATGGCGTGAGAGCGGTGCCAGAGGATCGAATACTATTGGAGACTCATTCTTCATACATGCCAACACACAGGAACGTCCGAGTTAATACCCCAGCTTATATAGGGGATGTTGCGGAATCTGTATCTCAAATCCGAGGTGTGCCATGGAGAGAGCTATTGGTGACCACCATAACCAATGGACAAAACCTATACCTATACCAGTAGCGCCACTCCCTCTTAGTTTTGACCCATGCTGCAACCCGTCGGGGAATATTATTCAGAGTAATTCTTGAATGCATGAGGTCTTTTGCTATTTGGGAACATAGTTCCGAGATTGCTTTATTCGATGTTATCTATGTACCACATTATGTATAAACCCATAGAAATACAGAAACCTAGTTGGCTGAAACCCAAGTTCCAGTGACAGTAACCTTTTAAAAAAATAAAAGGGGTAGGAATGTGGTATTAACCCGAGGGAGGTGAAGCACCCTGACCTTACACAACCATTGTGTGACTAGTGTTTGGAAGAGATCCCAGAATGTTCAACAACCGGATATGAAGTGTTACAGACTTCCATGGCTTATGGCTTGGCGTGTTGAAATAGTCCCAGACGATCTGAAGCCATCTACCTGGTGTAACAACATTATAGAGGAGTAGCTGTCATCACAGGCAACTATAATAGGTGGGTATTAATTTCTCTATATTTCTAAACACTATACTTTATTTCCCTAACATTCGGCATAATTAATCAGCAATTTAACAATTATCAATTTTCATTAAATATAATTTCCATATGTCATATGCTTTGCACCAATCACCTTATGAATCAGTGTAAATATCATGAGACACATATAAATATTTATGACATTCGCATACTTTTTATACCTTTGCACTAAGAAATTAAACAAACTTAAATTAAATTTATTCAAAATTATTTTTCACATTCAATTTTGTGGGGTTGTTTTAGCTAAAATAGTTAAGTTTAACAAGACATGAATCGATATAAACTTCTCGGCGATTTCCATTTTTCTACCCTAAAGCACAAAATACATCCATTTCGAAAATCGCACTGGCCTTATCATGCAACCCTTTCAAATCAGACCTTATTCATCCGATCATTTCTGTTTTATACACCACTAAACAGACACGTGCCGGTTCTCTGGAAATAGCACGCATCTAAGAAGTGCCAGAAGTTTTAGCCCTTTCAGTTCCTCTGAACATGCATAAGCAAAGATATGCCAAAGCAGTCATTCATCTGCTAGTTATGCGTCGGAGAATTTTAGCCTATTCTTCAATTTGCTTAACGATATGATACATAGAGGATCTTATATGAGTGCTCATGTTTTATTGAATTTATTAAACGAGTTGGGGAAAAGTGATAAAATGCGAGGCTTGCCGAGTATTTTATTACTTTTTTGCAACGAGTCTAATTCATCAATAATACAGGAGCACGAATGTTCGATTCTATTTATCATATGACAAATACTTTGAAATCTAATTTCTGGTGTAAAAACGTTATAATTTTGTCATTATGTACGCAACGTTGTTATGGACGTCATAACGTTTCCGGTAAATCTATATTCCACTAGTGGTTTATCGATTTTATTGCATGGTGTTATTTTACTCTCAGAGGCGACGTCATATGATAAATAAAGAAATTGAATTATCATTCTTGCATAGATTTCTATTCGTATAGCTGTTTACACCCATTGTCAAATGAACGAAAATCCATGTTCAAATCAGGAGATTCTCGTGCTGTTTGAACATGGGTCTGTACTTGAAAATACTTTAAATGAGCCCTGCATTATTTGCATGACGTTATATACGGAAAACATTGCGGACCAGACTGATCATTTCGCTGATGTTTTTGTTCGCGAAAACGTTGCGTAAGGTTATGTCGTTATGACGACGTTATGACATTCGAAAGTACACAGCCGACGCCATTTTGTTTAGAGAAATCCAGTGTAAGAAATGGACAATTTAATGTTTTAGCAGCGTTTTCAGTGCGAATTGGGCTGGAATAAGGTAAAATATGCAAGAATAACGATCACACATGTTTGTTTCATTGCATTAACACTTGCCGGGTCCCTCGGATGATGTTGAACACTCGGCCTATCGGCCTCGTGTTCAAACAGCATCCTCGGGACCCGGCAAATGTTAATGCATGAAAAAACATGTGTGATCCCTATATTATTATTAGACACTGTAATGTAAGATTCTGTCTTTCCGTTACTTTTCCATGGCTCAAGGCGTATTGGAAAAAATGCCAGCCACATCCGAGCGACATACATTACAAGTTCTGCATGTATTAGCGCTACATGATATAATTGATTGGTGTGCATATTTTAGCAATCATCGTAACGCTGTTAAGAGACTGATAGCTTTTCGATTTTTTCGCTTCACAATCATGTATAAAAGAAAAAAGAAAAAAAAGATAAAAATCGCGAGAATTTTATTTTCGCAAATAGCGTAAAATTTGTCTGCATCAATACTGAAACGGCAGAGTGATTTCGCCGTTTCACGAGGTTCTATTGTTGCGAAAAATTCTGCTTTTTAAAGTTTAACGCCTCTCTCTGCCAGTCCTTCATTTGAGGGGTCACGAAATATGATAATCTTAAATCATTATCTGCACAATATAGGTTTCACCAAAGCTGAAAATTGAGAGATGATACACTAAAACGAGATCATTATCAATTTCACTGGACAGGTTTTGAGCTATTGACGCCAATGGAAAAGTGGCATTTTAAAGTTTTACTGAAAGTTTAAACTATCGTTAATGGAAATTACAAAGTCAAAAATTCATTTACAACGGTTATTCAAGTTTGCAATAAGAACTAAAAGAATGGCAATCATATCTTTATCTCACACAATATTTTTTTATGTTTTATTTTTTTTTGAAAACATGAAAATGTATAAGAGTCTTTGGGAAATTCATTTTTGGAATAACGTTTGGTCATTGTGTGTAGAAGCATGAGCACACTCAAGTAAACCGACCAGTTTTCTCTACATCGTTGTGGTGAAAGCCAGACTAGAAAGAACGCATTTAACATTTGCGGATCCAGAGGGGGGGAGACAGGGGGTCCCGAAAAATCACAAAAATATAGGGTTTCTTAGCAATATTGGTCCAGATCCCCTGTAAAACCAAAAAGCTTACAAGTACGCACTCAGAGTTGGGCCACCATCAGCCCGCCAGCGAAACGCCATTTAAATGGCGTTTCGCTGGCTGGCCGATGATGGCCCGCTTATATTGGTATTTGGATCCTCTCTCCCCTTAAAAACTTTAAAAAGTAAAAAAAGTTGCCCCCTTTGAAAAAACTTTCTGGATCCGCGCATGTTTAACTATAGCACAGCACCAGGATGAAACACAAAACACACACAATGGCAACAGCAAATTGATTGCAATCAAGTCAAAAAGAAGGCAAGGATCGGGAATCGATACAATCAAGTACCACATCTTATGAGAAAATGTAAAAAGCACCAGGAAACAATGCACAAAAGATAGCCAATAGGTCAGCGCTTTCCCAGCAGGTGATTACAAGGCTGCAAAACACATACAATGTAGTATAATAAAGACAAACGTGAAGCACCGCCTTAAAACGTTAGTAAATCACTGGAGGACTGAAGCATGTTTTACAGCGCCAAGCTCACCCTTAATTCTGATGTGGATCAAGACTCATAGATGTTTGGTTCCGTTGAAAGATCCCTAACTTATCGATGCATCATCTCCTAGTTCATACCTAGAAAATTCAAATGCGGTGTTTCTTTTGTGGATATTTGTGGCTCTCTTGTATGAGATGTTTTCTTGTTGTTTTATTTTTATCACTCTCTTATATGGTGTCCTGCGTCAGGTGTGTAACTTGATTGTATCGTTTCTTGATCTTTGCCTCCTTTTTATTTTTTACTCTACATAACGAATGTCTTTACCCTAAGTATAAGGTATCAAGATTACTGAGGAGTAATTTACTCTCAGTATAGGGTATAAGAAATACTACCCAAATCAGATTTTCACTCTCAGTAAAGGGTGTAAAGGTTACACTCCAAAACAAAGTTCTTAACTTTCAATGTAGGGTTTCCCATATCTTGTCCTGGTCAGATGTGGGAATTGATTGAAGCGATTCCTGATCTGTGCCTTGTTTCTTTCTTTGATAGTCTTCCGAATGGAGATCTTTACTCTCAGTATTATTTAAACTTAATTCTTCACTGATAGTGCAGAGTTTAAGGTTGCTATTTCAAACAGTGTTTTTTACTCTCGGCACAGGGTATAAGGTTGCTATTTCAAACAGTATTCTTAGTACAGAGTATAAGGTTGATATATCAAATAGTGTTCTTTACTCTTAGTACAGGGTATAAGGTTGTTATTATAAACAGTGTTCTTTACTCTAAGTACAGTGTATTAGGTCGCTATTTCAAACCGTGCTCTTTACTCTTAGTACAGGACATAAAGTTGCTATATCAAACAGTTTTCACAAGTCTCAGTACAGGCTATACAGCAGCTATTTCAAACAGTGTTCTTTACTCTTAGTACAGGGAATAAATTTGCTATTTCAAACAGTGTCCTTTACATTCAGTACTGGGCATATGGTTGGTATTTCAAACAGTGTTCTTTACTCTTAGTACATGGTATAAGGTTGCTATTTCAAATAGTGTTCTTTACTCTTAGTACAGGGTATAAGGTTGTTATTATAAACAGTGTTCTTTACTCTAAGTACAGTGTATTAGGTCGCTATTTCAAACAGTGTTCTTTACTCTCAGTATAGGGTATAAGGTTGCTATATCAAACAGTGTTCTTTACTTTCAGTACAGGGTATAATTTTGCTATTTCAAACAGTGTTCTTTGCTCTTAGTACAGGGAATAAGGTTGCTATTTCAAACAGTGTTCTTTACATTCAGTACTGGGCATATGGTTGGTATTTCAAACAGTGTTCATTACTCTTAGTACATGGTATAAGTTTGCTATTTCAAATAGTGTTCTTTACTCTTAGTACAGGGTATAAGGTTGTTATTATAAACAGTGTTCTTTACTCTAAGTACAGTGTATTAGGTCACTATTTCAAACAGTGTTCTTTACTCTCAGTACAATATATAAGGTTGTTATTTCAAACCGTGTTATTTACTCTCAGTATAGGATATAAGGTTGCTATATCAAACAGTGTTCTTTACGCTTAGTGCAGGGTATAAGGTTGCTATTTCAAACGGTGTTCTTTGCTCTAAGTACAGGATATAAGGTTTCTATTTCAAACCGTGTTCTTTACTCTCAGTACAGGTCATAAGTTTGCTATATTAAACAGTGTTCTTTACACTCAGAACAGATCATAAGGTTGCTATTTCAAACAATATTCTTTGCTCTTAGTACAGGACATAAGGTTGTAAAATCAAACAGTTTTCATTACTCTCAGTACTGGCTATACGGCAGCTATTTCAAACAGTGTTCTTTACTCTCAGTACAGGTCATAAGATTGCTATATCAAATAGTGTTCTTTGCTCTCAGTACAGGGTATAAGGTTGTTACATTAAACAGTGTTCTTTACTCTCAGTACAGGGTATAAGGTTGCTATATCAAACAGTTTTCTTTACTCTCCGTACAGGGTATACGGTTGCTATTTCAAACAGTGTTCTTTACTCTTAGTACAGGTTATAAGGTTGTTATTTCAAACAGTGTTCTTTGCTCTCAGTACAGGTTATAAGGTTGCTATTTCATATAGTGTTCTTTACTCTTAGTACAGGTTATAAGGTTGTTATTTCATATAGTGTTCTTTACTCTTAGTGCAGTATTCAGGGTATAAGGTTGTTCTGTAAAATGAATATATATTTACTCTTGGTATAGGATATAAGGGTTGCATTCAGAACAGAGTTCTTTCTATGAGTAATTGGTAGATGAGCTGCTTCTCAAAACAGAGTTTTCCGCTCTCAGTTTAGTGTCTGTTTTAAAAAGCAACCCATCAAACGTTGTTCTTTTCTATAAGTATAGGGTATAAGGGTTGCTCTTAAAAAGAGTGTTTTACTTTCAGTAAAGTGTGTAAGGTTGCTCTCCAAAACATAGTTCTTAATATTATACAATTATTGACTTCAATGAGGTAGACATAAGGATTTATCTACCCGAAAAAAGCGATAATTCACCAAGGCCGCTAGGCCGAGGTGAATATCACTTTTAAGGGTAGATAAATCCTTATGTCTACCGAAATTGAAGTCAATAACTGTTTTGTTATATGACTTTTCATTTAAGAATGAAAATTTTGCTACTTTTACTTTTGTTGTTAAAGACATGTTCAACCTTCTATCTAAGACATCTAAGGACTTTCTCACAAGTTTTAGCAACTTTTATTAAAATATTATAATTAAGTATTTTGCATTTTCAAATGTATATTAATTCTCTTAAAGGGGAATATAAAATGCTATCATAAAACTGTTTTTACAGTTTGTTTATTCAAACAAAGATAAATAAGCAAACAAAACAAACAAAACAAAACAAAACTGTTGTAAAAATTCATGAAAGTCTTTAATTTACCTGTTGGGTGGTGAATCAGCAAATCATGTCAATTTCATGCAGCACATGCTAGTTTCACACTCATCATGCTATTTTTAGCCCTCTAGAGGGTATTATTGCAGAAGTGTCAAAATATTAACTTCTGGAAATAAGATTTATTTTTAACAAGCAACGGGTAGGGCTTATAGACATGAAAATGATGAGAAAATGCAAAATCCGTCTTATCTGTTTGTGTCCTTTTAGTAAATTCCCTCTCTCCCCGTATCCGCCACTCCACCATCCCTGCCTTTGCTATCTAGCCTCGCAATCGTTGCATAATGAATACAATGACGGTACATGTTTTACCAGCTGTGTTGTGGGAATTAGCGGACTGATTTGGCTGATCAGTCGTTAGTCTGAAAATGACGAAGGGAAGCAGATATTAATAAACGTTTTTATTCGAAGCTTGTCATCAGAAGAGTCATGACCAAGTGCGCAGAAACTTCCCTCGCGACATTTTCGGGCGGCTCACGTGATACCACTGACCAATGAGAAGGCTCATTACAAAAAGGTGTGAGCCTTTCTTGAGATATCCATGAATGACTTCGGTCAGTGCGCATGCGTAATTGCCACTGCTAACATGAGGTAACTCAATTTCGACACTGCGCAACCCGTTCTCACTCTATTGTTCTCGACTGCCACCATAAGTCCCTTGAGCTTGGCAATTACCTGGGATCGCTTTCATCCGACTTTCGGCCAATTTCGAGAACAAAGAGGTGTGAAATAGAACTAGGCGATGAGAATTAAGCACCACATGTCAGCCGTTCTTACATCGTAAACAAAATAATTAAGAAATCCTAAAACCATGTTTTTGTTTTTCAATCATAACATTTTTGTTAAGAAAAAAATTTTAAAAAGATATTACTAATTTCATATTCTTCTATCCAAGACTAATATTTTGATACCAAATTCGATATAGAATGTCCCCATATATGAAATACTTATTTGCGAGTATTTTGTATCAAAATAGGTATTTTTGTTTATTTATTTTTGTTGTATTTTCGAAATTATAGTTCAAAAACAAATTCTTTAGCAAAATATTAATTCTACGGCATCAGGGGATCATTTTGATATAAAGTTCATGATATTTGAGAATATGTTCTAAAAAAGTTGACTTTGTAACATAAAATATTTTTTGAAAAACTGCATAATTATTAATTTGCATACTAAATGAAATATGAAATTATTAATAATTATCCCAAAGTTACGCAATAAAAATAGCCACACAACAATACCCCTCTTGTACAAAAACTTTGGACCCCAAAGTTACAAAAATGAAAAATAGACACACAATAATAGAAAAAAATACTTATACAAAAAGAACAACTAATGAACATATTTAAGGGTAAAATTACATGATCACACATGAACAAACAAACAATTCTATAGCTAATTTACAACAAATGTTTTAAATTTACTGGTTCCATACGGATATGAATGAATGCAATGCATTCCAACAGTCTACCCTCTTTTTACTGACTTTCTTTATAACAGCAAATTTCTTTACAGCATCATTCATATTTGCACAAAGGTATTAGTTTTGATTGAATTTAATTTTATTAAAACAGCCATTCACTTTTAATCTTGATTTTTTTTTCAAGATGTTAATTGTCATTGTAAAGAGGGTAATCTGTATTTGAAACCTCAAATGCAAAAAGTATCAGTATGCTTAGTTTGATGGTGAATGAGGTGCTCAATATGTCACCTCACACATCCCGATATGTAAGCGCTTGTTTGGCGAAACTGTCCAGTATAAAAAAAAATCATTTCCCCTCAATTTGTTTTAAAAACCCATTGTGCACTACATACATATGTACAAAAAATGGTTTGTTCAACAATTTCTTCAGCTTATAAGCATGGATAAATGAAATGTCAAAGTTTTCAGGAACCAACATGTTTTGTCCATTTTGAATGCTGGTTACTGAAAAATTTGGCCAACTTATGCTCATTTGAGGTGAAAGCTTGGTTCCACTTATAAGCAAATTGCTGATCGTGCTTGGTAAGTGGAATTTACATTCGGCTGGGCACATAGGCAATCTTATAACTGGTATTAGCAGGCATTGCTCTTGAGATGCTATTTCTACATATAACCAAGGTGCATCATATTTAACTTGTCTATTTAGTTTAATTAAAATGACAATGACTAATATCAAAATTAAAGAGATAAACAAGAATATAGCGTGATTCCAACTGAGTGCGAGGTTGAAATAGGTTTGCGTGTTTGATAAATCATTATTTTGAACTTGTTTGCAGATGAAAGATGGCAATGTTGACATGGCATCGGCCATCTGCATCTGTTGTAACATCAGTACTGTCATAGACAATTTTTGAATTTTAAAGTACATCCAAACCATCACAACAACAGAGCTAATAGTCAAAGTACTTGATATGAATATCAAAATGGCATTAATATCTGGCCAGCTTGTGTTAAGACTCAATTCACCCTCTAAGAGAGGTTCTGATAAGGTTTTGAAAATGGTTTCGTCATTTTTAGCTTTATCAGCCATTCTCTTTAAGCTTAAATGGCCTTTCATATCATCAGCCAATATATTACTCATCTTATGTTTACAAATTTGAAAGCTGGTGTTGATATGTTAACTGGCCTGAGGAACGCAGTATCGGCATAAATGTGTTTGATTACTGCGAGATCAAAGAACTGTTGTAAAAGAGCTAAATTTAGGGGATGCAATTTTGTAATGTTCCGGGTTCCATTTTGGCAGCCTGTAAGCCTGGGTTGCAAGTAGAATTGTGTTGTAGTAACAGAACACATACATGGGAACTTCATAATACAAAAATCACAGCCGCTAACCATTTTCTGTCCACTACCACACTCTAGAGACAGAACAGGTGTTCGATAAAGTAAAATGGTGTTTGGATTTAATTCTATTACTTTCTGAGAAATTTGATTATGAACAAACCGAAAGTCACAATGAGAATTAACAGTCACTTTATTGTTTGCAAACAACCCATATTCACACGAAGGTGTGGTTGCTGGGGTCAATGCTTGATTCAGAGTGCAGTAGGTTGAACTTCCTCCCGTACAGGAAGAAAGATCCTCCTGCGATAAAGTAGCATAATATTCACTATCATGTGAAATTACCAAGAATTTTGGGAGATTTAGCAAATGTGTTGCATGTTCCGATGTTTCGTTTATTGGAACTGGCACTGAAATAATGCGATATACAGTCAAGGGATGCTGTTGGTAGGAGAGTGGAAATTTAATAGTTACATAAATATTGCTGTTATTTCTCGTGTATAAAAATTTCCCAGACTGATAAATTTCTTGCACTGTCTTACATGCCAAATGAAACCCTGGATATTTCTGGTTTAAAAGCCTTTGGATACCATGCAATGTTGAAGCTATTACTTCAGGTTGGATGAGTAACGGGGAGAGTTTACCTTTCACCAAATCAAGCAAACCTAATTTCATTTCCTCAATCTCATTATTTAATCTATTTGAATGTTCTAGATGAGTTATTAGACGGGTATTCATGCGCAAAAATAAATCTCTTAAATTGCTTGCAACGGAGTCAACTTTTGTTTGGATATAGTCAATTGCCATTTCATTCTGATGTATTCCTGCCATAAGATTGTCCATTCTTTTATTTGAAGCCTTGATGTAGGAACTAAAATGTGTTCCATGTTGTGATAAGACCTCGGATAAGCCCTCAGTTCGACGGGTTAGTGCATCAATATGTTTCGCTAGAGTATCAATATCTTTTTCGGTAGCCAGGCCAAATAATGATTTTGATAGATGGCCAATGAAGGGTAACAATGATCGTGCGCTTCTAGACTTATCCACCTTGGTTTCAGGTACCAGTTTCCTAATAGTATTTACGGTATTATTGATGTGAAGGGCTGTTTCTGTTCTAATAACCATGATTTGCAATAGAGCTTGATTGATTAAAAAGCATGTATCATTATCTCTGTGACATGAACCAACATTAGGAGTACCGAGTCTCCTAGGGATTGGTATTTGAAATGTATGAAGCCATTCTTCTTGAGCCATGAACATATCAACTTCTGGTTTGAAAACTATGCCGTAATTAAGTCTTTGAACTATTTCTTTTGCTTCGCCCTGGTTCATCTGGCAAATAAGTAGGAAGAAGGTCAATAGGATCAGCAACAGGCCTTTCAGTTGTCCAGGTAACACTATAAAATAATAAAAAAAAATTATGCAGAGGAGCCGGATGACAGGGAGCTCTCCTGTCTAGCACTATTAATCAATAAAGTAGAAGATGGCTTCCACATTATATGGGTTTGGCTCCCTTCATAAGAAAAAGTTTTGATGTTTTGACTCAAATTGGAGGTAACCCAAAAGTAAAGATTCTGGAAACTGATTGTCTGTTTTTGACCCAATATAACCTACATAATCTCGTCAGATTTTTGCCTACAGTTTTACCATGGAACTCAGGGTTGAATAAGCTATGACATTAATGTTTAGTACGTAAAATACCTATTACCTAATTTGCGCTTTCTCTTGCCCTGCCTGGCACGTCGTATATGAAACTCTCTTTTTGGTTTTTCAGTTATGAAGTCTTCTGGTTCCCATGTGTCACTATAATTACCCTTCCAACGGACTAAATAGTGCTTCTTACCTTTCATGAATTTCATTTTGAGAAGAGTTTCCACTTCATAGTATGTGTCATCTGACTGACTTGAAGATGGATTTGCTTCTTGAGACTTACTTTGCGTTGTGCTATCTGCATGTGTCTGGTTCATTGTCAAATTGTTTTCACCACCATGATTTTGGTGTTTGTTCTGGTCTATGCCTACCTCATGGTCATTGGTTGCTTCTGCTTCACTACTTAGATCAGGCAGATCTCGCATTATATATGGGTCCTTATAATGAGATAGACGGGTTGCATTGATAGGGGATTTAATGGGTTTGTGGTCAGAACAGCGCCTCAACATGTAAGTATAGTTAGGTCCAAGTTTAGTGATGTAAAAGGGACCCTCAAATTTTGCAAACAGTTTGGGAGAAAGGCCAGTTTCTATCTTGGAAATTCTTAACAAGACCCTGTCATGGAGATCAAAGGTAGGTTCTTTGGACTTTTTATCGAAACGCTCTTTGGATTTTGCTTGAGATTCTTTGACGTTCGACAAGGCAATTTCTTTTGCCATCTTCAACCTTTCAATAAGTTCTGCAAAATGGGCTTTTGCATCTGGTGCCATAGTGTGCTTTGGGACCAATGCAGTGTCAACTGGGAGGTTCATTTCTTTCCCAAACACCATATGAAATGGAGATAGGGTCGTGGACTCAGTGGCTGGTGACATTCTGAAAGCCATCATGACACTCGGCAAAAATTGTGGCCAATTAGTTTGCTCTTTGTTACAATACATTCTGAGTGTTTGAGCAAGAGTACTGTTTAATCGCTCACAGGTCGAGTTCGTCTGGGGATGATATGATGATGAATGATGACGAGTGATGTCAAACATTTCACATAGAGCGCTTACCAGCTTCGACATAAAGTTGGCACCACGGTCACTAACTAGACAGGAAGGGGCTCCGTAACGAGTGATAATTTCATTATAGAGGACTGTTGCTATCTGTTTTGCATCTTGTGTTTCCAACGGGAAACTTTCACACCATCTGGAAAAGCTGTCAACTACTAACAAGATATATTGATAACCATTTACCTTTGGAAGGGGCCCTAGTATGTCCATGTGCCATCTACTGAAAACATCCTCAACTGGCATGGGAGTCAATGGTGGTGGCTGTCTTTTTCTGTCAGTTTTCATTCTCTGACAAAGATCACAAGTTGTAACATACTTACTGATTATCTGATACATACCTGGAAAGTAGTATCTTTCACGGATGGCTGCAAAGGTCTTTTGGATTCCCAGATGCCCACCTCCGGCATGAGAATCATGAAAAGATCTTAGAACATCCGGTCTACACGGACCCGGTAAAGCAAGTTGTCTTACTAACCTTTGTGCCGCAGGTAACCCCTTTACCCTCGGCTGATAGAAGTGGTATAAGTAACCATCTAGAAGAGCATATTGACTTGACTCTATAACAACAGTATGTGCAAGTTTTTCATCATCTGGTAGAGTATTTGATGCAAGACACTCATAGATGTATTTAAAATCCTGACACTCTTTTTGCAACTCAGGAATGGACTTACCAAGATCTGTTTTAGGAATGTCATTCTCACCTGATTTGTCTAAACTAACTACTTGTGGAACAGACCCATAGGTTAATTCAACCTGTATGTACTTTTTACTTTGCAAAGAATGCTCAGTTTCATTTGACTGTGGGACCTCAGTCGATAAAGCACCTACACTTCGTTCAGCAGACTCGTTTGAAACTGATTGAGCTGAATTGTTACCTGCGTTTTCTAGGTCATTGTAAGGTCTTCTTGACAAAGCATCGGCATTCATGTGAACTCTACCTGGTTTATGCACAATTTCAAAATCATACCCTTGAAGTTTTAAGGCCCATCTACCCAACCTAGAAGAAGTGTCTTTGACTGAATTAAGCCACTTCAAAGCTTGATGATCAGTGATCACTGTAAAGCGTTTAGTAAGATACTCTTTATATGCTTCGATTCCATCCACTACAGCAAGACATTCTTGCTCGGACACAGTGAATTTGCGTTCGTCAGGTTTAAGAGACCTTCCCCCATAAGCAACTACCATTTCCTTGCCATCAGGACCTTTTTGACCCAAAATGTAGCCTAGTGCTGTACCACTTGCATCCGTAGACAAGATAAAAGGAGCATTCATGTCTGGGTACTTTAACATTGGAGCAGTCACCAAAGCATGTTTGAGAGCTTGAAATGAGATTTCACAGTCTTGTGACCAAGAAAATTTGATATCTTTTTGCAACAGTTGATTCAATGGTGTGGCCAACTTTGAAAAACTCTCAACAAACCGTCTGTAATAGTTACAGAGTCCAAGAAAGCTGCGAACCTCTGTTTGAGATTTGGGAGTTGGGTAGTTGCTTACCTTCTCGGTCTTCTTTTCGTCAACAAAAATGCCATGTTTCGTGATTACGTGACCAAGGTAGAGAACTCTATCAACTGCAAAATGGCACTTATCTGCTTTCAGAGTGAGTCCGGCCTGTCTCAACTTATCGAACACCGATTCCAGATGCTGTAAATGTTCTTGAAAAGAGCTACTAAATATCAATATGTCATCTATATAACAGAGTACATGTTTCCAATTTAAGTCTTTCAACACATGCGCCATGACCATTTGAAAGCTCATAGGAGCATTTTTAAGGCCAAAAGGCATCCTGGTCCATTCATATACACCATCGTGTGTAATGAATGCTGCTTTATGGCGTGTATCTGGGTCCATTGGGATTTGCCAGAATCCTGAGGCTAAATCCAATGTTGAAAAGATGGTGGCGTGTGCCTGACCTATTGTGTCAAAGACACATTCAAGACGGGGCAAGGGGTGTGAAATTGACATGGTAATCTTGTTCAGTTTACGGTAGTCTACCGCAAACCTAAATGTATTATCTTTCTTCCTTACAAGTACGACTGGGCTATTCCATACAGAGAAAGAGGGTTCAATAATACCATCTTGGAGCATTTCTTTGACTAATTTCTGAGTTTCATCCCTAATATGGGGAGCTTGCCTATAGAAAGGAAGATGAACAGGCGGTGCATTTGGGTCTGTTTCAATACGGTGTTGGTAGAGATCTGTTTTCCCCAAATTTTGAAGAGACGTTGAGAAAACATCCTCATTTCTCTTCAGAAATTCAAGAAGCTCAGACAGCTCACCATCTGAAAGACTTTCATTGGATACATGGAACTCAATATTACTACTACCATTTTGTGACTCACCTTCTGATGCTGCACCAACTATAGGACTCTCTGTATTGACTGTTCTACTCTGTGACTGTAAATGGCTATCTAAAGACTGAATATTATCAACATCAATGTCACTAACATTTGCAACCACTGTATGTCCCGGAATAGTAATATCGGATTCAGTCGGGTTTAGTAGGCTCATTGGAACCCTTCCTCGCTTAACAGTAACAAGACATTTCGCACCTGCTAAATGTTTTGACTGTAAGTTTGGAATTGGCTCCAGCAATACTACTTCCCCTGGTTTTCTCCTTGAGACCTTTAATTCTATATTCATTTGAGAACCAGCTGGTATTGTAACACATTTTCCTGTTCTTGCTAGACCTGTTTTTCTTTTTAAGAAGCATGCACTTACAAGCTTATCTTGGATGTAGATAGTTCTTTTGTCAAGATCTATCTGGACTTTATGAAACTTTAGAAAATCCATCCCCAAAATTACTGGATGTATTAAATTTTGGAGAATGAAAAACTCAAAAGAAATTGTTATGCCAGAAATGGTTATAGGAATTTCCAGTTTCCCAAGAACAGCATGTGTTTCATTACCAACACCGGTGATGTATTTAATATTAGCTGGTTTCAAGTGTGTACAATTAATGCCTGTTTTCTTTAAATATGCCAATGAAGCACATGAAATTGTTGCACCTGTGTCTACTAAACAACGGGTTTTCTTATCACCTATTGTGACAAGAATTGTGTTTTCTTGCAATGATGAAACTAAGTTAACCGAAGGCTTATCAGATGAATTAGAATTGGTTACTCTACTTGATACACTATGACCCTTATGATTGCCTTTGTGCCCATCCACATATCTAGTAGACCTGCAGACAGGCGCGAATCCCTAAACTCTATTGTTAAAACGCCTTGAAGCCCTACATTCCCTCATAAAATGCCCCTTTTTGTTGCAATGCCTACTTATTTGATTTGATGCAGGACAGTTTGACCTTACATGATAGCGCTTCCCACCGCAATAAGGACATTTCCAAGGCTCATGATGTTGCTGTTCGGGTACACGTCTCTGCTCTCTGGGAGGTCCGGGTTGGTAACTGGGTTGACTGAAAGCACATTTTGGACATCTATCCACACATGAAAACGCATTTTGTGACATAGTTTCAACATGTCTGCAATATAATACGTATGTATACTACATCCTAATTTTCAGGATTATAGCTAGTCTTTGTAGCTGAGAAGATACTTTGTTGCAATCTAAAATCCACGTTCTTGGGTGGAGGCCCATTTAATAGTATGTTAGGCCAAACATATTTGAGCCGCGTCATGTGATTTGCAACAATGTGGCTTTTTGACAAGTGTAGACTCAGATGAGCCTGTGCAGACTACTTTTATGCTTAAAAACTCCAAATAATGTACGGTCAGTAGCTTAACACTAATAAACTATTCAAGCGAGTAGCAAAGTTTCTGATCAGACTGCGCATATGCGCCGGCTGATCTGAGGCTTTACTGGTCGCACACACCACATTGTTGGAAATCTCATGACACGGCTCATTTATTTGTATCATCCATAGTGACTTGAACTATTTGATTCAATCTATATTCTTCTGTCTTTCATTATAACTGCTAGTTTATGTACCAGGCTCTGTTTCAATTTTGTCTATTTATATTTCATAAGTTGTAAAACGAAAAGTTGCTATTTTTCCAATAAACTGAGAATTTTCAATGTAATTGTGGTTTTCACTTCACAACAGTGAATAAGATCAAAATCCCCTAAAGGGGGCTCAGTGGTAGAGTGCTTGACTCGAGACCGAGGGGCCGTGGGCTCGAGCCTGACTGGCGTCACTGCGTTGTGTCTTTGAGCAAGACACATTAATCCTAGCTTAGTACTGGTTAAACCCAGGAAGACCAGTCCCTTTATAACTGAAAGACTGTTCATAGGACGTAAAGAATCAAATCAAACAAACAAAAGCCCCTAAGAAAATCTAAAAAGAATGATCGAAGCTAGCCATTATCTTAGGAGGAGCTCAGTGGCTTATTGGCGGATCCAGAATGGAACGGTTTAGGGGGTTTGCTCGAACCCCCTCCCAGCCCCTTGTTTTTAAATATCCTATGAAAATGAAATAATTTGGTCCCACTGAGACCAAATTATTTAATTTCCATGGGATATTGAAGAAAAATGAGATCAAATCAGCAAAGCGAACCCTCACACCTTTATATATATGGACCACCTTTCCAGTAATGCTGGATCCGCTCATGAGACTTGAGATCGAGGGTGTGCTGATTCAAGATTCAGCGTTGCCACTGTGTCCTTAAGCTGGAAATCCTTAGGACTTGTTCGACCCAGGAAATGTTCCGACATGACTTAAACATGTTGCATAGATATGTTTTACCTTATGATGTCTGTTAGGTTAAAATAGGTATTTATACTGTAAATTCAGAAAATGTTCGCGAAAAGCGTTAGAGGACATATTTATGACGTTGAAAATTCGCGATTATGGCATGATTTACCTTCGACAGAGTGATCTCGTCATATCGTGAGAGTTTTCGCGAAAATAAATTTGCAGAATTTGAAGCAGCACATGCGACTTTAAGTAAAATTTGCTTCGGCGAGCTGCCAGTGCTCAGAAGAGTATGTACATCAGCGCAGTCTTGCCAGATCACCGGTTGTTTGCATGTTCTGAGCTTAGGGTTCTAGTATGTTTCGCTCCATAAGGCTTTATATTAGTGCTTCTGTACTGTACTGACATGCTTACACACCCATATTGAGCCGAAACATGTGATTTTCAACAATCTTGCATTTTGTTAAATGTAGACTCATGCAAGCCTGTGCAGCCTTATTTTAAGCTTAGAAACTCCAAATGCTGTTCAGCCAGTAGCTAAAGCCATCGAACATTTAAGCAACTACTAAAGGCTCTGGGAATGGGCGTATGCGCTTCCTAGTCGGAGCCTTGCTGGATACTAGTCTAGCTCCTAGTCGGAGCCTTTGACGTATACAAGATGGTTGGAAATCTCATGTTGCGGCTATAAATATGTACATTGTTTGTTAGTTTGAGTTGGTGCTTTATGTTCCAGTCAACAATTTTACAGTCATGCCGGAACATTTCCTGGATTGAACCAGTACTAAGCAGCAATTAAGCGTGTTCAAGGACAAAACACAGTGCCAACAGCGAGGCTAGATCCAGCGATCTTTCGATTTCAAGTTGAGCACTCTACCACTGAGCCACAGTGTTTGTTTTATGTAGAGACGCGTATTTGGCATACAGTGAAGAGCCAAAAATGATGCCAATTCAAAATAGAATATTTCATCCCCGTCTGCACTGTTTTACTGTGGAGCAGAACTACAATGTATGACCGCCTCGCGTAACTATACAGTCAGACATAAGTTAATCATCGCCTAAATAGTTTCCTAGAAAACGAAGGAAGCTTTCCAGTCATGTATATTTTAGTGTACAGTTTTATTTATGAAAATAGATAAAGTGGTGACAATTTACAGCAAATTTCGATTCGATAATCACAAATGCAAACAACCCGGCATGGTAAATGCACACTCACCCCTAAAATGTCCCTAATGTCTAACCCATTATGGTATTTTTCAAAACGCTTAGACATGTAAAGTGTAAGTGTCATATTGTCTGAAATCTCTAAAAAATAAAAGTTTTGGATGTGTAAAGAATGGCAGGTTATATAGTGATAACGCAAAAATTACTAACACGCTATTTATTATCTCTATGATCCTCTACAACTGACATGAAACCTTGAGTTCGACAAAATCAGTTTGGCACTGGTTTGAAAAATATGTCTAGATTATTTCTGCGTTTGTTTGAATTCAAAGTTAAGCTGTGACACTTTTTAAGGGTACACCCATAAAAAGGGGTTTGTGTATACAGGACACCGTAGAAATTCAGCAAAATAACCAAATGGCATTCTGATATGTTCAGCAGACCAAAGGAAGACTAGGGTAACAAAAAATACAAACTGGTTGTTCCTCTGAAGAAAATTGTACACGAAAAACGTCTCTGAAATAATGTTTGGGTGATGCTTAACTTATGTCTGACTGTTTATAACCCGTATAACCTCAATATATACAATGTACCATCCAACCTTTAATGTAATAAACTTGGAGGAATATTCCTTTGGTCTAAAAGTGTTGATGACAATTGTCGGTGACGACATCGCTAATGACATTCAACGTCGAACGGCTGTACACAGGTACAGTTCTGCCCATCAATCATCTTGGAGTGGTCCAGTGGTATAATGACGCCGTCTTTTCCACAGTTTGGGCCTGAAAAAAAAGGATCAGTCAGCACCCGTCCTCGGACCACTATCAGCTCATCAACGAAACGCCATTGAATGGCGTTTCGCCGATGGACCGATACTGGTCCGCTTGGGAAAAGTCCACGGTAATAGACTGCATAACACGCCCCAAGGTTAACCTCAAATCTGAAGGTTATTAACGTCTTCTTTGAGGATCGTTCATTTGATAGTGTCACTAATAAGCCTCCATACCTCTTGGCTGTAAGACATTTCTGGAGTTTGAAGGGAAAGGGGCGGGGATTGACGATAAAATTTGCTTTTATTCGTTCCCACCTTCAAGTTATTTGAAGTTCAAATATGTACAATAGTACAAGGTGTATTACAATTGATTATAGCAAGTTTTAAATTCAGAGTCTATATATACAGTCAGACAAAAGTTAAGCATCGCCTCAATAGTTTCCTAGAAAACGAAGGAAGTTTTCCAGTCATGAATATTTTCTTGGTTTATTCATTAAAATAGATAAAGTGGTGACAATTTACAGCAAATGTCGATTCAATTATCACAAAGGGAAACAACCAGGCATGGTAAATGCACACTTACCCCTAAAATGTCCATATTCTGTAGCCCATTGTGATATTTTCAAAACGCTTAGACATGTAAAGTGTTAGTGTCACATTGTTACAATATCAAAGACAAATTCTGTCTGAAAATTTCAGATTCATATCTCTAAAAGAATAAAAGTTATGGATGTGTAAAGAATGGCTTGTTATATAGTGATAATGCAAAAATTAACTTTCACTATGATCCTCTATAACTGACATGAAACCTGCAGTTCGACAGAATAAGTTTGACACTATTCTAAAAAAAAAATAAGTCTAGATTCCTTCAGCGTTTATTTGAATTCAAAGTAAGAATTTTGGGTTAAGCTGTGACACTTTTTAAGGGTACACCCCCCAAATAGGGGTCGGTGTATACAGAACACTATAGAAATTCAGCAAAATGACCAAATGACATTCTGATATGTTCAGTAGACCACAGGAAGACAAGGGTAACATAATATTACAAACTGGTTGTTCTTCTGAAGAAATTTGTACACAAAAAACGTCTCTAAAATAATGTTCTGGTTCACAGACATACAATGTATTTTGTCATGGAACATCTGCAATGTCCAAAAAGTTCAGTTTCTTAGTGGCACAAGAAATATTTAGATAGTAAATCGAAAAAAAAGAAAACCCTCAAAACTGCTGCTAATTTTACAGTAAAATCTGTCTTAAGCGGTTACTCAATAATAGACAAAACAAATACCTTAAAGACAAAAGGTAGCTTAATGAAGGTCGAAAGTATTGCAGAATGCTCACTTGGAGCATTCTGCAATACTTTTGACCTGCATTAAGCGATAATCGGTCTTGAAAACCAATTTTTGGTCTTTTTTGAGTGGCCGCTTAAGACAGGTTTTACTGTATGTCATTGATAAGTGAGTATAGTGTGTGCCAAGAAACGCCTACTATACTTTTCTGCCTTCAATCAAAGCTTCAAGACTATTGTATCCGTCAAGGGATACTACTTCGAAGGGTTGAAATATATAAATATACATATGTTTGGGGGCCTTGCAGAAGAACAATGCCACGATTGAGCAGTCACATGTGATTTCCAACAATGTGGCATTTTGACATAAATAGACTCAGACGAGCCTGTGCAGCCCTCCAAATGATGTCCAGTCAGTAGCTTAACGCTCATAGATTATTCAAGCGACTAGCAAAGGCTCTGATCAGGCTGTGCGTATGCACAGGTCGGTCTGCGCAATTGCTGGTCAAACATACCATCTCATGTCGCGGCTAAACGAACACCTCTCGTAAAATTCGTTGGGGTCAAACACACAAGCACACACGCAAAGTACAACGGTAAAATATAAACATTATGATTAAGATAAAAAACTTAATTGAAAAGTTAATTCATTATAGAAACTGAATTTATTCAACCAACAGTTTGCTATTAGTATGCTATTTTGATGTTTTACTATCGTTTTCAAACCAACCCCTTACAAAATAGCATGGTACAAAATAGCATGGTTTAAAAATTGGCACCTCTTTCACTGTAAATACATTTTGATCTGTACATACTTATAGGTGTATTATGCACAAGAAGCGGTCTAGACCTTTGTCGCTTGAGAGCATGCGAATAACAAAAAACACAAATTATCTAGGGAGTCAGAATAAAGATTTTATAATCACATAACATCGAATCTATCTTGCAATTAAGTCGATAAACCACTAGAGATTTACAGATTTAGTAACGTTAGTTAAAGATGTCCGTTATAACGTTGCGTAAAAGATGGCAAAGTTTTGACATTTTCTCTCCAAAAATGAGATTTCAGTTTTTTTCATGTCCTATGATTAAAAGAATCTAATATTCGTGCTCCTTTAGTGTTGAATTTATTAAACTCGCTGCGAAAAAGGGATAAAATGCTCGGCAAGTCTCGCATTTTATCTCTTTTTCTCAACTCATTATAAATTCAATAGACATGTGCACTCGAGAAGACCCTCTATATCCGCTTTAGCTTAAATGAAATGGCTAAAATAGTTTTATGCAAAATTGCAATATTCTAGATAGTCTCATTAGCTGAGCAGGCTGGATTGAGCCTTGTGGTCACCTGAAGGGAAAGGACTGACCTCTTGGCACTTGTTTGTGATGTTCATTGTGATTTTATTACATTCACATTTGGTATCTTGGGACAGGTGAGGTACTTGTTTGTATCGATTCCTGATCCTTGATGTCTTTCTTACTTTACGAAGTTGCAAGCCACAAATTACTTTCTGGCAACGAGTTTTTTTTGTCTTTAAACCTTACCATTGGGACAATACTTGCAGCACTCCAAAGGCTTCTTTGTCGCATCAACACATGGCGGCAGCGGGCATTGGGGTGGAGGAACACACGTGCACTTTCCATTCAGAATACAAAGAAACGGACACACATGTGCCGTTACGTTTTCTGTTCGTAATCCAAATTTGTCCTCATGTTCAATTATTTCCGGTTCCGGTCTAAAACACGACACGAAGCTCACATACGTGACCGCTAGGCAGAAGAACAACATTGCTCAGTTTATGTAAAGAGAAGAATGTTTAATTATGGCGTGACATTGCCACATTATGTGCCTTATCTATTCCAGATTAGCCCTTAAAGCGCTAATCACGACTGCAACAGACGATTATTTTTGCGAAAGTTTTCCTAATTTTCGAAAAAATAAGGTATGATATTTCGTGAGAATTGTCTGCAAGCAGACCATTATCATGAAATATCATGCCTTATCTTATTTATTTATTATTATTATTTTTTTGGAAAAAGCATCATTTGAAATTATCGTCTGCTGCAAATTGTAGGTGGCGCTTTTTGGGTTTACTTCTGTACTACGCTTGTTCCTCCGTCTCAGGTCACTGTGGTGACTTGGTGTATAAATTGGATAGAAGATGATCGTTGGCTCTAAAAAAAGTTCAGCGCAGTTTATAAAAAAAATCCCATTATAAAATGATTGGCTATAACATTAATGTATTGTAACAGACTGCAAGGTTGTTGGTCAACCCATCACGGTTGGCAACTTTGCTTTCCTCTTTAATTGCACGCCGATGGGATGAGATGGTAGAGGCCTAATGTTTTGGCTGTTGTC
Organism: Loripinus fragilis; assembly: GCA_964019695.1. NCBI lineage: Eukaryota > Metazoa > Mollusca > Bivalvia > Lucinida > Lucinidae > Loripinus > Loripinus fragilis. The sequence continues at coordinate 13,097,195 of OZ026524.1, forward strand.
AGGCCCACCGGGGTTTACCTGTTTGATTTCTTTTGCTCCGGTATTCAATTTTTATGTACTGTTGAGTCCTTAGCTTTGCTTTATTTCCTTTCTACATTTTGATTGATATGTTCTAGGAGATGATGCATTGATAACTAAGGGGTCTTTCATGCAAACCAAACATCTATTTGTCTTGATCCCCATCTGAACTAAGAGCGAGGTTGGGGTCGTAAAACCGGTTAAAGCCCTCCAGTAAAATATTTCTAGTGACAGTTCCATGTCGGTACTTCTTTTGTGAATCATTCGCATTGTTTATCATGCTTTCGTGTCTGTTCATTGCTGCCTTGTAGTCACCTGCTGGGAAAGGGCTGACCTCTTGCTCTCTTTTGTTGTGTTATATTGTGTTTTTGTGACTTTCCCAAATGGTATGCTGTGTCAGGTGTGGTACTTGATTGTGTCGATTCCTGATCTTTGCCCCCTTTCTTACTTTCAGTACTACTCAAAATATGTCATCCTGTATACCATTTATACTACGTTTAGTTTAGGATTGTGCTAAACCAATTAAAGCAAACTATGGAAGCTAAAAAGATTATAATGTCCATAAAGTAAAATCAACAACATTTGAGCCGTGACACGTGACTTCCAACAATGTAGCATTTTGACAAGTTCAGACTCGGTTGAGTCTGTGTTGCCTCATTTTAAACTTAGAAACTCCAAATGATGTTCAGTCAGTAGCTTAACAGTCACATAATACTCAAGCGACTAGCAAAGGCTCTGATCAGACTGCGCGTATGCGCAGGCTGGTCTGAGCCTTTGCAGGTCGCACATACCACATTGTTGGAAATCTCATCTTGCGGCTCATTTTAACATAATTAAATTTCACTTAGGCAGACATTTCATGAAGTCCTCTTTACAATGTAAACATTTAGGAATTATCTTCGAATGGTGAGGGTCTATCCGTCTAGAGAGGACCACTTACAATGATCGAACCTATGTAAAGGATTTCTAGCGGTAAGGCGGGCTATTTCCCTAAATGAGACATTCGTTTTATTTTGTTGTATAAGGACTGGAGACACTAGGCACATTCAACAAATACATATAGACCAGCCTTATATGCACCCTTGCACCCAAGCCCCTATTTTTAAATTGTTTTTCCCATAATGCATGTAATAACCCTTCGTCTTTTTGAAACTTGATTTTGATTATCAACTGTACTTGCTATTTCATTTACATGTATGGGAAATAGACCGTTAAAACGTCATATAACGATAGAGTATGTATATGTATACAGTTGATGTACAATAAAAATCATCATCTTGCAAAGTGTTCTATTTTTATCAGATGTGTAATGTATTCTTTGGCTTGTACAACCCCTCCCCCTATACCCAAGACGCCCTTTACACATGTTGTATATGTTTATAGCGACATACACCACTGTATCACTGTCCAAATGGCATCTTGAAAACAAACTGAAAGACACCAATTTCATCTTTCCAATGACAATCGTCATGTCAACTAGGGAAAATACACGCCTTATCGCTAGAACTCCTTTATTATCTATACTTAAACTGCTTCAGAAAAGGTGTTACAACATTTATCATTCTTAAAGTATATCATATGCTGCATTTCAAATAATAAATTTTCAACAAATATGTCAAAACAATGGCACGACCCGTGATAAGCATTTTTCACAGATGACCACGAACAGACTCATATAGTAACTATAATGCAGACACAATGGTCGTGCAAGATTAAAGTACAAATCCAAGGGTCGTGCAAGACTCGCATAGTGATTTGAGTTCAGACCCAAGGATCGTGCAGTAAATGGACTCAACTTTTGTACCATTGATATTATTGTCCATTTTTTTCTAGACGTTATGTCCCTTGATATAGATACTTGCTTGTAAGATTGGCCAATATAAAAGTTAACATTACTTTGGATGGTTTCTTGGGATTTTAAAAAATAAGATGCTTAATTAAACAAATAAGTATGAAAAATTTGATCCAAATATACCATGTGGTTCAATGGTATGAGCATTTTCACTAACCGGCTCAAATGATGCTCAGCAAACCCCCGTCCATCAAAGAAGGCTGTTACATGTGCACATTCCAGTGGTAAGATAATATAAACTTGCATTTGGGTGCCAAATGTGATCAAAATATGCCACGTGGTTCAAGGTTTATGAGCGTTTTCACTTACTGGTAGTAGACTGATGGACGGACGAACGGTCTCGCATAGTGATTATAGTGCAGACCCAAGGGTCCTGCAATTTTTTATAACTAGTTGGAGATGTCATTATCTCCCCTTCTTATAGTGGTTCCTCTAAATAGCCGTTACAGTAAAACCTGTCTTGAACGGCCACTTAAACAGAAGACCACATTTGGTTTTCAAGACCGATTATCGCTTAATGCAGGTCAAAAGTATTGCAGAATGCTCCAAGGGGAGCATTTTGCAATACTTTCGACCTTCATTAAGCTACCATTTGTCATTAAGATCTTTATTTTGTCTATTTTCGAGTGGCCGCTTAAGACAGGTTTTACTGTCGTTTTAATTTGAGCCGTGGCATTGGATTTCCTATAATGTGGTACATGTATGTGCGACCAGAAAAGCCTCAGACCAGCCTGCGCATACGCGCAGTCTGATCAGAGCCTTTGCTAGGCGCTTGAATATTCTATGAGTATCTAGCTACTGACTGAACATAATTTAGAGTTTCTACGCTTAAAAGGAGGCTGCAGAGTCTCGTCTGAGTCTATACTTGTCAAAATGCCACATTGTTGTAACTCACATGTCACGGCTCATTGCAGATTGAATCTATTTTATGATCTCATTACAGGACATATTTCATTCTCGCGAGACCTGACGATACCTCATCTAGATCTCTCGCATTTCGCCCTTTGCATTATGGGTAACTAGCGACATTTGGCTAGTCCCGTTCAATTCTCGCACTCCTGTAGTGACAAATTTATTGTTAAAAATAGCAAAATGTTAAATTTTTGACAGTTTGTCATTTCTGTTTTAGTCCATATTTTCTGAATGTAAAGCCCTGAGTCATGCAAGCAGTGATCGCATAATATATTTTTAATAAAAATGGCGGTTCAGTCTTAGTGTGCACCGAGCTTTGCTGCAAAAGGCGACAGGTTAGTACGTGCTAGCGTGCTTCCTGTCTGCGACAATGGGACATATTTTTGTAATTGTAGTTCAAAGTGCTTCCACTGCACGTGTCTCATTTCCAGTCAAAGGATCTTCCAATCATTTCAAAGAATTGCTGGTTTTTAATCTTAAAATAGTCTCTGAGTTTTGACAAAGTTTTGTCTGGCACTTCGTTTTGTTCCTGGTGACCTCTACTTTCTGAGTAACAAGCCATTCCGGTGTCCGTAATGCTCGACTGAACACAATAAAACCCTTTGTCTTTATTTAACACAAACATTTTGTCAGTTATGAAGTGTTCTAATCCGAGGAATCGTTCAACTTTGTTCAAAGCTGATACTGGGTCACGCTTAAGCTCTTCATTATCCAAAATAAGAAACTGACTTAAATTAAAATATTTTAGCCATAACTTCATAGGTTTATCGTAAACAGAGTTTGATACAAAATAATTGGTTTCCGCTACACCACTGTTTGAGTTCAACACAAAAGAGGAAAAGCTGGTTTTGGCGCACTTCATGTAATTACTATTTTTGGGGAGTTCTTGATGCATGTACTTGCAAAACGTGTAATGTGACCTTGACCTTGAGACGGGATCTCTTACCATAAGGATGATTTTGATATTTTTGTTAAATTTTTTAATCCGAGCGGGTACGGCTGAATCGTGAAAGTATCCTGCATTTTTCATTAACGTTATTTGGTTTGAGTACGTACATGGCATTTGGCTTTGAAGCCACTTATCTCCCAGTCTATACTTAGAATTGAAATATGTCATTTCATAGCCTTTCAGTGTGCTGGGGTAGGATTCAATATGAGGATGCAAGTTGAGGAAGTCTAAAAGCTCTCTTGTGCCACATTTGAACACACCAATAATAATACAGCTAGGAAATCGCTTCGTGCATGTTTCATTCTTCGGTTGTATGAAGTTTCTATCATGATGAAATCTTATAGCGTCACGTAGTTGTTGGTCATTCTGAAGCCGACTCTCTCTGTAAGACAGGGCAGAAACATTCTGTTTTATGGAATTCATTTTTCCGGCTGGGGCTGGTGACGTTGACAAGAATGTTCTCATGTCAGAAGAATTGGTTGAAAAGTCTGTAATCCAAGCTCCTGGTAACACATTGCAGTAGAACAATAACAACGTCAACGTGGAAACACCGCTGATAGAACAACATGTATTTATGTAGCAGCTTTTATTCATTTTCCCCGCCTGATTCGGTAAGACCCCCAGGTTACAGCCACAGCAACGAGTACGAACAGCTAAATAACTGTACTCAACACACTGAAAAAAAGAATATCGAAAAAAATTAATTGTGTTTATCAAATTGCGTGTCGTCTAGGGGTGATATAACGCCATGCAATACATTCGATAAACCTCTAGTGGTTTACAGGTTTAGTAACGTAACGTAATGTCGACGATCACTATAATGTTGCGTATAAGCTGGCAAAATATTGTTGTTTATCAGTTACCTCTCTTATTAACTACATTGTTTCACTTTGTCTAATAAACGTTGTCTATCTCACGACATGTGCCTTTATAAGGTCATGATGACGTTGCACGTTCTGAATGGCGTCCCAAATGTCGCCGAATCAACACAAAAATCGAAAATGACGTCAGAATCTCTACTTTGAATAGTACGAAGATCTCGTCTTTTGATATCAAGTTTACCAGGCTCGGCTTTGAGAACGCATGTTGAATCGCTCGGCAAGCCTCGCGATGTCAACAAGCGTTCTCAAAGCCTTTGGGGTCTGTTAAACGTTTGTTCCAATAATAATCAAAGGAGTCTGGGGATATGGATCATAAACGTTTGTTCCAATAATAATCATAGGAGTCTGGAGATATGGATCATAAACGTTTGTTTCAATAATAATCATAAGAGTCTGGGAATATTGATCATAAAACGTTTGTTCAATAATACTCATAAAGGAGTCTGGGGATATGGATCATAAAACGTTTTTCCCAATAGTTCTCATATAGGAGTCTGGGGATATGGATCATAAAATGTTTGTTCCATTAATACTCATATAGGAGTCTGGGGATATTGATCATAAAACGTTTGTTCCAATAATAATCATATAGGAGTCTGGGGATATTGATCATAAAACGTTTGTTCCAATAATACTCATATAGGAGTCTGGGGATATGGATCATAAAACGTTTGTTCCAATAATAATCATAGGTGTCTGGGGATATGGATAATAAAACGTTTGTTCCAAAAATAATCATAGGAGTCTGGAGATATGGATCATCAAACGTTTGTTTCAATAATTATCATAGGAGTCTGGGAATATTGATCATAAAACGTTTGTTCCAATAATACTCATATAGGAGTCTGGGGATATGGATCATAAAACGTTTGTTCCAATAATACTCATATAGGAGTCTGGGGATATTGATCATAAAACGTTTGTTACAATAATACTCATATAGGAGTCTGGGGATATTGATCATAAAACGTTTGTTCCAATTATACTCATATAGGAGTCTGGGGATATTGATCATAAAACGTTTGTTCCAATAATACTCACATAGGAGTCTGGGGATATGGATCATAAAACGTTTGTTTCAATAATAATCAAAGGAGTCTGGGGATATTGATCATAAAACGTTTGTTCCAAAAATAATCATAGGAGTCTGGGAAATGGATCATAAAACGTTTGTTCCAATAATAATCATAGGAGTCTGGGGATATGGATCATAAAACGTTTGTTCCAAAAATAATCATTGGAGTCTGGGGATATGGATCATGAAACGTTTGCTCAGAGTCTGGGGATATGGATCATAAAACGTTTGTTCCAAAAATAATCATAGGAGTCTGGGGATATGGATCCTAAAACGTTTGTTCCAATGATAATCATAGGAGTCTGGGGATTTGGATCATGAAACGTTTGCTCCGAAACTGGGGATATGGATCATGAAACGTTTGTTCAAATAATACTCATATAGGAGTCTGGGGATATGGATCATAAAACGTTTGTTCCAATAATACTCATATAGGAGTCTGGGGATATTGATCGTAAAACGTTTGTTCCAATAATAATCATAGGAGTCTGGGGATATGGATCATAAAACGTTTGTTACAATAATACTCATATAGGAGTCTGGGGATATTGATCATAAAACGTTTGTTCCAATAATACTCATATAGGAGTCTGGGGATATGAATCATAAAACGTTTGTTCCAAAAATTATCATAGGAGTCTGGGGATATGGATCATAAAACGTTTGTTCCAAAAATAATCATAGGAGTCTGGGGATATGGATCATAAAACGTTTGTTCCAAAAATAATCATAGGAGTCTGAGGATATGGATCATAAAACGTTTGTTCCAATAATAATCATAGGAGTCTGGGGATATGGATCATAAAACGTTTGTTCCAAAAATAATCATAGGAGTCTGAGGATATGGATCATAAAACGTTTGTTCCAATAATAATCAAAGGAGTCTGGGGATATTGATCATAAAACGTTCGTTCCAATAAATATCATAGGGATCTGTGGATATTGAGCATGAATCATTTGTTCCAATAATAATCATAGGAGCCTGGGAATATGGATCATAAAGCGTTTGTTCCAAAGAAAACTGGGATATGGTTCCTAAAACGCTTGTTCCAGTAAAAACTAGACTGGCGGTATGGGTATTTTAAGGGTAAGTATTGTTTTTGTTATGACAGAAACAGGGATGACAAAAAGTATGCATGTGTGGAAGCAAACACTTTTAAATATTTACACAATAGTAATTATTATTGAGGTACAACATACTTATTTTTAGTTTTTGGATTTTTATTTGTTTGCAGCATATACATTTTATAGAAATATGGGTAACAGGGATGATAGATTACCTTCTGCCTCAATACCTACTTTAAGTAATTGTTTCATAGTTGACGCTAAGCAAGCTCCTCTAAAATAATTGACGTCATCAACAGTAACATGCATAGAAATGAACGTAATTTAGTGACGTCAGAATGACGTAAGTCTTTGCGCTGGTAAAGGATTTTTTAAAACCTACATGTACTAATAGTAATACAAAAATGAACTTTTCGAAGTGTTTTTCCAAAGTTTTCAAGTGACAAAATGATTTTATGCAATAATAAAGATCAAACATGGTTTTCTGATACACAAACGTCTGCTAGATCCCTCGGGGGTCGTAAAAAACCAACGCCATTCAGTCTCGGGTTTCAACCCAGCAGATGTTAATGCATAGAAAACATGTTTGATCCCTATATTATCACATGACGTCGCGTCTGGGAGTGAAATAACGCCGTGCAATAAAATCGATAAACTACTATAGGTGGTTTACAGATTTTCGGGAAACGTTATGACGTCCATAACAACAAGACAAAATTATAACGTGTTTACGGCAGAAGTGAGATTTCAAAGTAATCTTAATGTCATATGATAAAAATAATCTAGACAAGCCTCGCATGCAATCTCTTATCCCCAGCTCGTTTAAAAAATTCAATAAAATATGAGCATGTTAATACATGAGCACTCATATATGATTCATTTTTAATAATTAATTGACCCACTGTATACTAATGGATTCTTCCTTCTGGTTTGATACAATAAGCATAGGATTGTTCATTGTACATATCTAGGGGTGTCAGGTTATAACTAAGAATATTGTATGTTTTTGTCTGAAGATATTTTAGACAAAAATAGTGTAGACCCTGATGAAATGGCATCTGGGTCTTTGCTGTTTGCAAAAGTACCCGTTTAGGGTTTATTGTGTACAGAGTGTAATAAATTAAATGGGAATTTACATTTACCTCATAAAGCAATTAATTAATCCTAAAATTCCGTTATCGCCAACCTCTTCTGAGATGAAGTAAATTATTTGTGGGACTCGGTACATGTATAGTTTGTTTTCATTTATCGCGTTTATACCCGTAAAAATTAAATGCCCACTATATAGACACAACAAAAACATACGTTAAACGAGCTTTGTTGTCCAAAGCAGATTTAACACTCCAGTGACGGAGATTAAAATAATTTAGTTATTAATAGACGTTTCGCTTACTGTAAAGGCGGCAACTTTAACATTCATATCTGGGCGTGGTTCGATTATTTCATCTGCTAAACAATGCAAATTAGGTTCTATTTATAATTTGGTGTAGAATAAATAAGGTGTTTTGGCCATGCAAACAATCCTAACCGTATATACACTGAACTCACATTATTAACCCTTAAAGCGCATAATCACAAAATGTGTGGTTTTTTGTCGTCCACTGAAATATTAGAAGCCCCATAGAGATACACATTGTGGACCTAGATCAGACTGCTCCTGTAGGAGCAGTCTGATCTGGGTCCACAATGTTTACCTCTACTATGCTTATGTTAAATAGACATTTTCAGATGCAGTTATTTTGCTGGCGTTTTAAGGACTTAATATTTGTTTGTTTGTTTTGTTGCTTTACGTCCCAAGTCAACAGCTATGGTCATTGCGGGACGGTCAGTTCACCTAACCACACTTTTTTCCTGGGCAGGCTTGAACAAGCGGTTAACCAGTAATTCGTGCAGATACTTTCGACTTAATAAAGTGTTTTGCGTCTATAATGAGGTAATGGTACAAGATGATACAGTTACTTTTGAATAAAACAACGCCTTCTTTTCAGCTTGTACCTATGTCTAAGGTTGACCAGTCCTAATAACGCATTCATGAGGTGCCGCCTTTACAGTAAGCGAAAAGTCTATTAATACATTAAATCTATTTTTTTCTGCGCAGATCAAGAAAATTACTCCGGGCGAGGGGTCCAATTGCTTCGAGAGGGGTCCTTACCAATATTTCTAAGGAAATTTGGTACTGTTGGGCGGGTCCGGACCCCATGCCCACCTCTGGATCCGTGCAAACCGATTGATTTAATAATACGAGCCACGACATGAGATTTCCAACAATGTAGTATGTGCGACCAGCTAAGCCTCCGATCAGCCTGCGCATACGCGCAGTCTGATCACAGCCTTTGCTTGTAGCTTGTATAATCTATAACAGTTAAGCTAATGACCGAACATCATTTGGAGTTTTTAAGCATAAAAGGAGGCTGCACAGAATCGTCTTGGTCTACACATGTCAAAATGCCACATTGTTGGAAATCACGTCATATCATATTGACCTCGATGTGGGAAAACCGGTCTTCTGGGTTTCTGACAAGGTCAGGCTCTACCCAGTCTGCTCAGCTACAAACATAGGTAGAAAAGCGAAATACCTATATTACTTTCCAATAAGCGAATAACCAAGGCGCTGTTCAGACTGCGCGGACGCGCTGGCTGATATGCGTCTTTGTTTTTCGCAAACCCTGAAGACGGGGTTTCCCTTGTCGAGGGCCCAATAATTATATTGTCGTAAATTTATTTTACCCTGTATTTCAAAGGTATAGATGTACAACAACCTCTGAGCAATGGCCTTTGGATCACTCTATTTCAAAAGTTTGATACATAACGTGAAACATGAGATTGCCGTGCTGGAATATCTGTGTTTGTCAAAATATTATAGTAAATGTATTTATTCAAGCAAACGCCTGAAACCTCTATTTCTAGATTGAAAAATCACGCCTAAAAGATTTGTGTTTATCTACACACTTATTGTTACCCGTGCTATTTTATAAAAAAATATACCTCCGGTTTTCGTCAAATTCAATCGTACTGTCCTGCCAGCCAAGAGTGACAGTGACTTGATATTTTGTTGGGGGATCACTTGTGTATTAATCCTATCCTTAGGATAGGATTAATACACAAGTGATCTATCGATTCGCGTTAGCTGAAGTGGAGTGTAGAAGATAATTTTTTACTCAGCAATCGTAAACAAATATTACATCACTGTCACTCTTGGTTGGCATGCCAGCGGCAGTGCTGTATTGTAGTGGGTTCGTATTGCAACATAGCAGCTGGCCATTACCATAGAAGCCATATCACTGGATTAGTCTCAATTGGGGTCAAACAGTCAACTTGAGATCGTTTTGTCCCACCATGGCCCAGAATTACAATGCCTCCTTAAAGTTAAGGAAGGCTTAAGTTAAGAATTTATATTTCAACATGCTATATTAGCTGCTAAATAAATGGCCTGGATCAATGCAGTACTTGTGGTCAAAGGTTTCATTGTGATCTACAGAAAAAATGAAACTACAATGTATTTTGATTTTAATCAGTTTGTAACGTTATTTTTCGCACCCTGAAAAATCACTACTTCACTTAAGTCTTCCTTAACTTTAAAAAGGCATTGTGATTCCGGGCCCTGGTGATCGAAGTAAAGTCCCAGCAATAGGTTTTGCTAATATGTAATCGTTTAGTGGATTTCACAACAGTGCTGATAGAATCATCTCCCTTAGAAATCTATAGTAATAATAACAATGATATCTTCAAAAAGCTACAAACGACTTGATTGATGAATGTGTTTTATGCCTTGCACGGATCCACTATATTTTCTGGGGGAGAGGAGGGTTTGGGGGATGTAAGAAAAATGGGTACACGAGGATATTGACTCAGACGCTGAAATAGTTGATGATTTGGACGGCTCCGTCGTTTCTATTATTGTGAATGAAAGCTTTTCAGTGGGCCACAAATCACATCGGATAGGTGGCAATCAAAAACGCTCTTAATAATCGGCGAACGCAGATCAGATATCGCTAGAAACTGTGTTTTCGATTGCCATTTGTCGCCAGATTGGCGACAAATGGCAATCGAAAAACATGTTTCTTATTTTTTTGATCTACCTTCGTCCCAAGAGTAAACGTTTTCGATTGCCGCCAATAAGGTGTGATACATGTGTGTGACGCGCAAACCACCAGAGAAGCTCTGGAGCCCGGTCGGACATAATCTAGGATTAAAAAACACGACTTTTTTTTATCTGCACTGTTGAAACTAGAGGACCTGACGGTCCTGAAGCGCTCACCTGATCTCCTTAATAATGTTAAACTAGGTCAAGATCAACTACAGCTTATAATGAAACATATTTTGTTTTTTGCGGGTTGTGGCCATTTTGGTCAAGTGACCTCAAACAATCTAATGAATACTCCATCAAACAGCCCAGTGATTTCTGAGGAAAAGTTGTTTAGATAGGTATGTGACAGTCCAAATGAGTGGCCTTGGCTAAAAGGTCACAGGTCGGCTTGACATTGGTACTTATATAAAACCGTTGTCTCATTAGGTTAAACATTTCTTGCAAGTATTCTGATTTCGGCCTAAATAGAAAAATGAACAAATTTAAGTTTTCCCCCATATAAATGCATTAGGAATCAAATTGGCCTTGCCATAAAGTAGGTCAAGGTCAACCTAGATTTATCATTTGTGCAATTCTGGTAGGGCCCACATCCCCAATGCTACATACCAAGTCCCACGACCATTGGCCTTTTGGTGCCAAAAAAGAAGATATTTAAGGGTTTTTACGATATATGGGCGCGGTGGCCATTTTGGCTATGTGACCAGTACAATTGGTATAAATTTTGGCTAACCTTTCATAAGGAGTCTTCATATGAAATTTCAGTTCAATTGGCCCAGTGGCTTCTGTCAAAGGAAATCATGTTTTATTGTGTTGATAAGACTCCAATATGAGCAACCTTGGCTGAAAGGTCAAAGGTAAACCTTGACCTTTGAAACTTATTTATAGCCATTGTCTCATTAGGTTTAACATATCAAGTGAGAATGATGGCTTTGGCTTCAACAGTATTCAAAAAATCAACTTTTCAAAAAAAAATCCCATTTAAATGCATTAGGAAGCAAATTTGACCTTGACACTTAGTAGGTCAAGGTCAACTTAGGATCATCATTTGAACAAACTTGGTAGGCCCCACATCCCCAATGCTACATACCAAGTCTCAAGGTAATCGGCCTTCTGGTTCTGGAGAAGAAGATTTTAAAGGGTTTTACCATATAAGGGCGTAGCGGTCATCTTGGTCATGTGACCAAAACATTTTGTATAAATATTTGCTAACTTATCATAAGGAGTCTTCATATGAAATTTGAGTTCAATTGGGCAAAAGGTTTGTGAAAACTATGTTTTAATTTATTGATGGGACTCCAATATGAGCGACTTAGCTGAAAGGGCAACCTTGACCTTTGGAACTTATTTATAGCCATTGGCTCATTAAGTTAAACATATCAAGTGAGAATAATGACTAAGACTTCTACAGTTTTCAAAAAAATCAACTTTTTACAAAATTACCCATTTAAATGCATTATAAAGCAAATTTGACCTTTACGTTAAGTAGGTCAAGGTCTACCTAGGATCATCATTTGAACTAACTTGGTAGGCCCCACATCCCCAATGCTATATACCAAGTAACGAGGTCATCGGACTTCTGGTTCTGAAGAAGAATTTTACCATATAAGGGCGTGGCGGCGATCTTGGTCATGTGACCAGGACCATTTGAACAAACTTTCGTTTCCGCGTCCTAAGGAGTCTCCATATGAAATTTGAGTTTGATTGGCCCAGTGGTTTCAGAGGAGAAGATGTGTGAAATTGTGGACGGACGGATGGACGACAGACGACGGACGGACGCCGGAGTGACTGGTATATCGATATCTGTCGCATCCGTCCGTGGATCCGTCTGTATGATTTGCATGTGACGCAAACCCCTTAACAAGTCTAATTTGAAATTGTGAATAAAACAGGGGAGATAAATTCATTACTCAAGAACCCTGATAACATACTTATTTTCCTTTCGCCAGTTCCGGCTAACAAAACGCATCTTACTACGCCTTACATGCATCCGAGGCTTGATTCCCGAATTGGGTCGAGCTGTTTCGATTGGATTGATTTCGTGCTGTCTGTTTATGACAATAATCAAACTGGTGACGTTGTGAGTGGTGTTGTTTGTTGTGTTACTTTAATGAAGCTCCCATTATTTTGTGGGGATTCTGTGTTTGGTCTTTGTTTTGTTATACAGTGCTTAATGTCCCTTATAGTTATGCAATAATCTCAATAAGGAATATAATATAAGTATCCATCATGAGTGTGAGGGTGGGATAGCAAAATCCTTCCCGAGTATCACCAATTGGCATCACGAGGCTTGCCGAGTGATGACAAATGGTGATCACGAGGTATGGGTTTTCTATCCCACCCTCACACGAATAATGGATTCTTTTTTTTTGCCCACCATTAAGTAACACATTTTATATTAAAAAAACATATCAAAGTCTTCCAGGAACCACTGAATTCGCTGAAATGCGAAATTGTGACGTCATTTTAGCATTACAATGACGTCACTGATCGACGTGCAGCCAGTGTGCGGTCGACGTGCGGCTGTTCGATTTTTATCCTTCCCTAGGGCTGGTACGGGTGTGTGAGATCAATAGAATCCATCATTGTTGTCCAGTGGGGACAGAAAAACCCTAACCCGAGGGCCCACCGTTCCAGTGTGAAACGAGGCTTACCGAGTTTCCCACTGAACGGTGGACCCAAGTGTTGGGAATTTTCTGGAACCATTGAACACCAATGATCGATTCTTTTTCTCATACATATATATAGGCCTACCAATTCTAAATTTAGCGACCGTACGGTACGGTACAGTATAATACATGTTGGTGACGTCACTGAGGTCGATGTTTACAGTCAATGACGCGCGCTGTACAAATCAACTTGAAACAGCGAATAAACAGCTCATTACACAATGAACAAATGGATATTTCATCAAAATCGATTAACAAAAATTAGCTTATCAGCCACAGTATCTCGAGTAAGTAATTTTGTTGAGGAAAATGTGTTTCTTTTTTTACATCGTCAAGGATCTCCATTCCAGTGCATTCAGTTACTCATTGATTTCCCAACACGTCAAATTTGTCAATCGCAATGCACTCAGCATGTTCAAAGCATTGAATAAATGTTTTACTTTAAACTTTATATCACGTTGAAGACCGACTTCAATTGCTGAATTTTCAACATTGACGTTTTTCCTGACTGTCAACAATTCAACTTTCGTTTTCAAAGGAATACAGTCATGCGCCAAAAATGTCGCGTGTGGGTTATCTCGCATTAGTAACCGTCTGGGTGTGGCTTATCTTGTATTAGTTACGCTTATCTCACATGGGTAGCGATGTGGGACAGATTTTCCAACAATGAGCTAACATAGCGATTACTCGATCTTGTATGCCTTTGTATGTGAGAAAAATAGAATCCGTCATTGGTGTCCAGTGGGGACAGAAAAATCCATACCCGAGGGCCCACTATTACAGTGGGAAACCAGGCTTGCCGAGTTTCCCAGTGATTGGTGGACCAGAGTGTTGGGATTTTTCTGGAACCACTGAACACCAATGATCGATTTTTTTCTCATATACCCATTATAAATTTAGCTACCGTAGGGTATGGTACATTAAAATATCTTTTGGTGACGTCACTTGAGGTCGATGTTTACAGTCAATGACGCGCGCTGTACAAATCAACTTGAAACAGTGAATAAACAGCGCATTGTCATATTAACTCCACCATTATCACTTATTTTTCCCATTTCACAGAAATATTATTTGCATTAAACAATGAACAAATGGTTATTTCATCAAAATGGATTAACAAGAACTAGCTTATCAGCCACAGTAACTCGAATAAGAATTTTGTTGAGGAAAATGTTTCTTTTTTTACATCGTCAACTCTTTCCATCCCGGTGCATTCAGTCACTCATTGCCTAACAGTCAAATATGTCCATCGCAATGCACTCAGCATGTTAAAAGCATTGAATAAATGTTTACGTTCTACTTTATACCACGTTGAAGGCCGACTTAAATTGCTGAAATTTCAACACAGTCATGTGCCAAAAATGTCGCGTGTGGGTTATCTCGCATTAGTAATCGTCCGCGTGTGGCTTATCTCGTATTAGACAGCTTATCTCACATGGGTAGCGATGTGGGACAGCTTTTTCCGACAGCGAGCTTACATAGGGATCACTCGATCTTTTATGCGTTGGCATGTGAGAAAGAAATATCTCACATGGGTAAAAACAACGGACATCTCGATCAATCTTGGCTATAACATTAATGTATTGCAACAGACTGCATGCTTGGTGGTCAACCCAATCACGGTTGGCAACTTTGCTTTCGTCTTTAATTGCACGCCAGTGGGTCGGACTTCAGACTCTATGACGGTTCCGACTTAAAGACTTATCTATTGATGAGATGGTATAGGGGTCTGATACTTTGGCTGTTTGTCTGGCCCACGTGGGTTTACCTGTTGGATTTCTTTTGCTCCTGTATTCAGTTTTATTTACTGTTATGTCCCTATCTTTGCTTCATCTACTTATTATATCTTGATTTATATGTTCTGGGAGATGATGCATTGATAAGTTAGGGGTCTTTCATGCAAACCAAATATCTATATAGATAGTGTCTTGATCCATATTTGAATTTAGGATGAGGTTGGCGCCGATAAACCGGTTTAAGCCCTTCAGCAAAATATTTTACTGACCGTTCCAAGGCGTTACTTCTTTTGTGGATCTTTTATGTTTTTTCTGTCTTGTGTTTGCTATACCTTTGTGAACGTCTGTTTATATGTGCCTTGTGGTCACCTGCTGGGAAAGAGCTGGCCTCTTGGCTCTCGTTTGTGGTGTCCAACTGTGAGTTTGTCACTTTCCCATTGGTATCCTGGGTCAGGTGTGGTACTTGAATGTATCGATTCCTGATCTTTGCACCCTTACTTACTTTGTTGCTAATTATCTTTCTGACGTTGTATGTCTGTTAAGTGACTCTTCCTCGTCGTCATGGGTTTGTCTGCAGTGTGTGATTGTGGTGTTTCCTAATTATACTTATTTATAGGCCATGAGCTAATAGGGTTTGCTCCCCCCAGGGGGAACTTTGTAGACTATATTTTTTCTTAAAGTAAAACATCTAACGAGCTTTAAGCAACATGTTGGCCATCTGGCGGTTGGGGGCGTTTGGGTGCTACAGTGTGTTAAATACTTTACCCCTCATTTTTTTGAAAAACAAAAATATAAAATTAAGGCAATTAAAATGATACTTGAACTATTCAAATTGGCTAAACAGTCATGTAGTATGTAAGAACAGTTAATTTCCTGCAGATACTGATGTTTGTTAGAGTAATTTAGGCCCATTATTGTGTCATTTACGTTACATTTTCAACTACACCCTATAAAATCACCGATATTTTGTGATGTAGCTCAATAAATAATTTAGATTAAAATAACATGTCTCTATAAAACAATTAACTGACCATTTCAAAACTGTAAAAACAGCTTGCTTCTATCTCAAAAACTGCAGGAGTTATAAGCTGTTGAATATGACAACCTCTAGGAAAGCGAGTTGTACTGTAATAACCTTTTCATTTATAAACGAAGCATGCTATCCTATCTGTAGCTTTTAAACACCATATACGAGCTTTATGTTGATAAACAAGAGTGAAAGGGGATATTAAAACATTGTTTCTGGTATAAAGTATCAGTTTCATGTTAATTTGGCATTATGTAACGTATGTTACAAACTTTAGGGCTTTTTATATATTGCCTAATTCCCTAAATGATGCATCAAAGGGTATTTTATTTCAATTTCAGAACTGATTTATGTGTTAAATAGACATAAAGATACTAGTTTGTCCACAATAGAAGACATCAGTTCTTACTAAGAGACTATGTCAAATCATATTTATTTTTGAGAAATAGTTTATTATAGAACTTTTTTAAAACAAAAAAATAATGTTGATTTGGCCAATGTTATAGGTATTAAACCTTATTAACAAAGACAATTTTGCTCTCAGTGCGGATTATATCCCATGTTCTGTCAAAATTGTTAAAGTAACATATATTACATATAAAACACATCATAAGGTACTATGTAAGTCTTAAATGCTGTGAAAGACAGTATCAAATTGAGTCTGATATGTTTAAGTATGGTGGATTTAGGTTTTTATATTACTTATCTGAAGAAAACTAAGTTTAATCTGGTCACTTATTTAACCAACCAAAATATTTTTGTGTACCCAGTTAACTGTTGTTCAAATTATACAAACATAGTCAGTAACATAATACATGTGGGTATATCTTGTATATTTTGGATCATCTACATTAACAACAATTTTTTATACTAAATGTTGTATGGTAGGTTGTAGCATACAAAACATTTGTGCTATTACAACCCAGATAGAATCAAGTATTCGTAAGTTGGTAGAGCAAAAATTGATATATGTTACATAGATACTATGCATTATAAGTGTATGTTATCATATACTGTTTGAAGCGACTGTCTTCAAATCAAATTTTATGCTGACATTGTTGTATTTGCGTATACATATGTTGATGCATAACCATATTTTTGGCTTTAAATATACTTTAATTTATCTTCAGCACAGCTTTGAAATTCATTGTTAATGGATGAAACTAATATTATTATTTTAATTAAATCAACATAGTTCTTCTGATCATTTGCTTAAGCAATCTAAATTTTATAAGTAAATGATTTATTTACAACTAATATATCTGTGAAATGGGAAAAATAAGTGATAATGGTGGAGTTAATATGACAATAATCACAAATGATATGATCATATCCAAGAAAACAAATCAATTGTTACTTACAATACCAATTTGAATATATAGGACTTTATTTACCATAATAAGGCCGGACCGAATTGGACATTTAAGTTGATGTAAAAAATATTTCATAATGTTCTTTTAGAATGTTGGATTGAAAAGTAAAATATTTAAATTGAAAAGTGCAGTCATGAAATATTACTTACATGCATTGGTAGTTTTAGCAATTAATGCTAAAATAGCTGATACTTATTTCCATTATACAAAAATAAACATGAACAAATTATAGCAAAGCATTATATGAATATTAACAATAAGAATGAGTTACAAACACACCAGGCTATGAATTTAAGACATATGCAAAAAGTCAACTGTTCTGACTAAAAGTATTGGGAGAGCACTCAACTCCATAAAAACATTGTTATCACTGATACGCTTACTTGCAATGTTAACAAAGTAAACATGTACATGATTTTGGTGGTAAGTATCTATGCATTTCTAATAACCATGGGTCGTTTAATTTAATCATCTCAAAAACAAATCATATTTCTTTCACATGGAAAAGGATTCCATAAAGTTAAGATATTGACAGCAGTGTGACTTTACAGACGTTATTGGCATTTATAGTATATGTGTGTATGATATAGTATACCAACTATTGGAAACTTATATCAGATTTGTTTTTGACAGTATTGCCTTTAGATGAAAAAATAATTATTGATCTCATTTACTGTAATTTATAAAGCGCTCAAATGAAGATTTGACCAGCATATGAGATTTTGATAATCATCACATATTAGCAAATATCTTGGATCCATTAATTGCTCTTGCTGATGCAGTCGAGCTAGCCATACTAATTGTGGTCTGAGTCTGCATCTATATATCCATACTTTGTAAATAACTTTGTGAATGCAGACAGCAAAGGCTCTGGTGAGTCTGCACATTTACAAGGCTTGCCTGAGCCCTCATTTCTTGACACTGCAATACGTACTTATACCAAATCAATTGTGCTGGCTCATTTGATTAATTCTTTGTTACTACGAGTAGTTTGATTTGAAATATCCAAAGGATAAATAGGTTGCAACTTCATAAAATGATCATGTTCGCATGTGGCATGCTTAGTACCAAATTTCATATAAAACATAACTACACTTTTAAACTATTATTCTTATTGACAGAAATAATTCAAAATGAAACATCACAATATACTGTTGAAGCCCTGTCATTTAGCCATGTCTATAATATAATACTAACAATGAAAGGGATCTTTTCTAAGCATTAACTGATCTCTTTTAAATATTTGTAGTATGGCCGATGGTTTTTTCTTTGATCTTTGCTGATGTTTAAAGCAGACACCTAAGAATAATGACGAAGGAGGAGCTTAAAACCGTACTCTTACTTAGTTTAACAGCGATGTAGGCGGGAACTTCCTAAATAAGGACAAATTAACCTGTAGGAAAATGTAGTATAATTGACAGCTTAGGCCGGATGCAGGGAGGAGCGAATGTAAATTTCGTCAGGTGTCAGTTTGTTTGTTTGGTTGTTTCTTAACGACGCATCAACCCTTGTTGGTCATTAGATTCAGACGGTATTAAACTAAACATGATGAGGATGGAAAAAGTAAAAATTTATAAGATAAAATAAAAGGAATAGTGATAATGATGAGTTTGTATAATGATAATTAGTTGCAATACGATTGTTGACAGGAGAGACCACGTACAATATCTGACAGTTTCAAAGAGCTATTCAGATAACTGTACATGTTCTTTAACTGAACAGAAAACAGCATTAAAAAAATCTGTATTATGGTCTGATACAAATGTAAAACAAAATATGAGTTTTAAAATAGCAATTAGATTTTGTTAAAAAAATTCATTTGCTTAAAAATGTCATAATACTATCAATATGTATATCTTGAAATAATTCTTTCATGTTATCAACTTGGAAGCAATTATTTCTTACTTGTGCAAAATCGCCACACTCAAAAAAGGAAGTGACGTACAGTGAATGGTGCATCGCAACCAACACATAGTGGTTGCTCTTCACCTAGTAGTAAGTATGAATGTGTGACTCTTGTATGACCTAAAGGGAGTCGAGCCAAAACGACTTCTTCTTTTCGAATGTTTCGAACAACTGATTTATATTCATCAATAGTTGGTTTAATGTCAAGAAGTTTATTTCCAATGCTGTTATTCCATGAAGTTTGCCATTCTTCTAAGATATATTTATTGATAGATGGCTTAAAATAAGAAAATGGAATCTTAAAAAAAGTTGGTTCTAATGAAAGCGATGTTTTTGCTTGCTTATCTACCGTCTCATTCGCTTGGATACCTATATGACTAGGGATCCAACAGAGAACAATTTCTTTATAAGCTAAAAGCTCATGACATTTTTCTAAAAGCTTCTGAATTAGTGGATTCTTTGAACTGGTATGGTTCATTGCTTTCAATACAGAAAACGAGTCAGAAAATATAATAAATGTTTTGTTAGCATTACAAGTGCTAATGAAATCTAAAGCTAGATCAATTGCTTTGGCTTCAGCAGTGAAAATTGATGAATCCTCAGGTATACGTTGCATATTACTATGGTTGTCTGATATAACAGCACAACCAACCTTGGGTCTTCCTTTGACCCATCAGTATAAATTTGTTGGTAATTCTTATATTGACTTTGTATTTTTCTGAAATCGTCTTTTAATATGTGTGGATTTGATTCAGATTTTTTCCCTGAATGTAGATCAAAAAGTATTTCAGGTGGTTTCATACACCAAGCTGGAATATTTGGTGTAAAATGTTTTTCAATATTATGTGGTTTGATATTAGCAGATTCTAAGAGTGGTGAAATTCTGATGCCAAATGATTTAATAGCTTTAGGTTTTTGTTCATATAAATCAACATAATTTGGTGGGAATGTAACTTCATGAGCAGGATTTGACGGGTTAGCAGGTGTCAGTAACACGTGTTTATTTGCGCCTGCGCCATAGTACAAGCTAAATAAAGGATTCTTCCTCGGCTTTCTGTTTAAACCACGAGGTGGGCTACAAGAACGCCTCTGAAAAGTATCCTTTATTTATTACATGACAAAATTAAACATTTTGAACAAATGCTGCCCTAGCTAGCTGTTTAAATGCTTCACAAATTTGTAGAAACAGGCAAAACAGGTGATAAATGTAATAATCTCCTTTAATATTCTTGTTAAGCATGTTGCCAAGGTTAATTAAATTCTTCCTTCGTTAAACTAGATATTCTGATTACTTCCATAAGTATTATAGCCATAGGGACAGGCATGTTGGGTACCATATTTGGGATAGAAATTGTGAGGATTAAAAAAAACTTTAGTTTTCATTGAAAGGACCAGGGATAACACCTATATAAAATTTTCAGGACCATTTTAGTCTTGATGTCTATATGTTCTATTGTTAGTGACTTCAAAAAATAGGGAATTTCAATTTCGCAGACACTTCCTATCTTGATCAAAATTCAAGCTGCGTCGAATAAGAGATGTTTGCACTCTGTGCGTTGAGGGCATTACTCTATGACAGCCTGTTACATATATTACCATATTAAATTATGAATAAAGTAAATGATGGTTTGAACTACAGAAAAACGACATGGTATTTAGATGGCTCACTAAAAAGGGAAATTGGTTTCTGTTGTTGAAGTCACTAAGATTAGAACATACTCTCGCAAATGAATAAGTTGCAGATATCATCAGTTACCTCCCATATTAACAGATTCAATTTTCAATAAAACTAGCATGGGCACTAACTATCCATAACGAGCATGGTAAAACTGAAGATAACCCGGTAATGTAATGTGAAGGGCCATTCAGAGTAGGTCAGTTTTATACTGGAACAAACAGGACAAAGTCACTTAAAGGTTTATTTATACTTGAAAAATTGGACACTAAGAAGATGGGGGGTCAATGCAAAGTCGCAAAAGGAAATACAAAGAATAAAAAAGAGATGCTATCTTGACAGTTGCCAAACCAGTGTCTGTAAAAGCAAGTTCAGACTACTGCTTCAGAGTCCATTTTCTAAACGTAAACTCGCTTCTACCACATGCAAGACCAATGGGGAGGGACAAAAACATTGTATCAGTGGACATCATTTATCTTGATGAAACTTGGCTAAGACCAGAAGATGAATGCCCAGATTTGCAGTTAAGCAGGTTCTGGGACATAACAACATTGGTCATGGACAGTACAGAGGCTGTTGTATTTTAATGTACATCAGCTGTACTACCGTATTATAAATAGAGAATACTAGGTGAGTGTCTTTGATATCAAGTTTACCAGGCAAGGCTTTGAGAATGCTTGTTGACATCGCGAGGCTTGTACTTGATTGTATCGATTCCTGATCTTTGCACCCTTAATTACTTTGTAAACTTGATATCAAAAATCGCGAACCTGGTATTCTCTTTATCAGTTTACCCATTGTTGAACACTCTTCAAACTAGGGATTATGACGTAATTTTTGATTTTTGTGTTAATTCAGGGTCATTAGCGACGTCATTAAAAAGTGCAACGTCATCATGACCTGATAAAGGTAGCATGCCGTGAGATAGGAAACGTTTATTAGGTTATGTTGAAACAATTCAGTTAATATTAGGGGTGACTGATAAAGCAGTATTCATTGTCAAATCTGAACATAGAACACCTGATAACTGTGTTATCACCAAGACAGGTTCCCCAATTGAGGTTTTCTTTTGTTGTTATATACAAGATCCTGAGATTGACAATCAGAGACTTCTTCCAAGAACTGGAGCATATGATATCAGATATACCAGTAGGAGCTGTCCATACCATCATTTCTGGTGCTTTTACAAATAATAAGTAAATATGATCAGGAAATACCACAATCACAAACCGCAGACAATCCCATTTCACCGCGAGGAAGAGCCACTCAACCATCACAAGACATCGGGAAGACAAATTAAGCAAAACAACCAGCTCTCTCTTCCCCATCAAGATGATTGCAATACTAGAATGGGCATAAAGTAACGAGCAACAAAACATAGAACAATTACAGACTGCCACAATGGGTGTAACAATAAACAAAAAGTTACCAAAAAGAGAAGCACCACCTGACAGTAGCCTAAGCCGCCGGGGGCTTAAATACATTTTACTGGTACCAAATCTTCTTCCTATATCCTGCTATTGTTGAAGTACAATAAATGTTCAGCTCGCCTGGAGGCCTTCTAACTAATGCAATGTATTATCATGGAGAAACACTCTAATCAAATTAACACACCATGATGAAACAAAGAAAAGGTCCCACGTCTCACAGATAGTGAGAACTAAAGAAAACCTCAAGTTGAGCCATAGTGAGTCCAGCTACAGATAAGCATCAGGCACCAACCCACCGATTAAAGCTTTACGTCAGAGCCGTCATATAGTCTGATGATTGACCCACCATCGTGCAATTAAAGAGGAAACCATAGCTATAAACCGTGATTGGGTTTAAAACCAGGCATGCAGACTGCGCATGACATCCACATTATATTCAACCCTTTTTTTTAACGTTTTACAATATTTTAAAAATTAAAACCAACTGTTGGAAAACCTAATTTTAGTGGTCAATTCAGACCACTAAAATTAGGTTTTTCAACAATTCGTTTTAATTTTTAAACAAAACCAAGATAAAATATAGGTTCTGATATGCCTTGTTGCAGAAGAGTTTTTAACCTAATGTTGTATTTAACAATTAACTCTGAGTGACCGTGCAGAATTTAGAAAATGTTTTTTTTTTGAATTTTATGATATCTATAACCTTGTTTTAATAACTAAGCAATTAAAAATAAGTTTCTGTTGTTGAAGTCATCAACATAAGAACACACTCTAGCAAAACGAATAATGTGAGAAATATATTCACCATAGGAAGGGGAGCGAGGAACATATCCATCAAGAAATGGGAGATTTACTATTTCAAATTTAAAATCATCCCGTTTATCATAAATTTTAGAAGAAACTATGCCATTTGTTATTGACAAGTTCAAGTTCAAAAATGGAGCTTTAGTACCAGAAGAAGTAGCCTTATTGAACTGAAGTTCAGTAGGATATAACTGACCTACGATTTGTTCAAAATAAGGATTATCAACATTAAGTAAGTCATCTAAATATCTGGCGGTGGAGTTAATCAATAATATCAGTTTGATAATTGTCTGACAGAGACAACATAAAGTCTCTCTCATAACAAAACAAATCTGCAACAAGAGGGGGGCAATTAGTACTCATTGGAATACATACAATTTGTCTATAATTTCGAGCCAAATCTTATAAATATATTGTCGAAAAGATAATGGAGAGCATCAAACGTTTTCTGTCATGACCAAAAATTTTATCGTTTAGGTTGTTCAGAAGTAAAAAAGGCACTTTATCCTTACAAGCCAAATAAAGTGAGCCTTCTCTGTCAAATGTTTGTTCAATTCATTCTGTGAGTTTTTTTATTAGATTATGAGGCAATATAGTATACAGAGTAGAGAAATCATATGTAGACACACCAGATGCTAGAAAACCTCTAGCCTTCAGTTTATTAAGAATTCCACCTGAGTTTCTAATAGACCAAAATCATTTTTTACCATTTCTTTCATAAACTGTTGTGCAATATTTAATGACATGGTTTTGAAATCGCAGTGAGGCAAGAAGTCAAAAGAATAGACAACTCAGTAGTTGTACATGCACTAGAATTAGCAATAAAACGGGACTTATAGGGTCGTTAATGAAGTTTAGGTAACAAGTATAACGTAGGAAGCTTGCTATGGTCCTCATCAACAAACAACCCAAACTTAGCTGCCATATGGCATCGATGCCTATCAACGATAGACATCTCATCAAGCCTGTTATGCTCATATGTTTTTGCAGTGCTAAGTTCTTGCTTTAGGGTGTAATTATAGATTCTTTTTCAAACGACCACAACATTGTTAGCAGCCAAAACAGACCTCCTATGGAATTCC
Source organism: Loripinus fragilis (assembly GCA_964019695.1). Lineage (NCBI taxonomy): Eukaryota > Metazoa > Mollusca > Bivalvia > Lucinida > Lucinidae > Loripinus > Loripinus fragilis. The sequence continues at coordinate 13,121,732 of OZ026524.1, forward strand.
TGGATCCCTTTCTACAAATGTCTAAAGTGAACTAAGGTTTAGGTGGTAGAAGATCTAAATTGTTGCAATAAAATGAAATTCTATCCATCAGTTATCTTAAAAAAAATTGTTTCCAACTATTTAAGGCATTAGACTCAACATGATCTCGTTACACCAGCGATTACAAAATTCTTGTAAGGCTCCTGCAATTTCTCCTCGACATGATTTGAAGTCTATTGGCAAAGGAAACCTATATTTAGGTCCCTACCATATAATAGACCAAATTCTTGAATCAGTTATGAATTTTAAATCCCCTTTGACTATATGACCAGCGGGTTGATAGCAATACTTAGAGTCTTTACAATCTCAAGAGTCAGGATTAGAATTTTCAATATCAAGTTATGTTACGAATTTATAGTAAAAACAGTACTACAAATAGGGTTATTATATTTATAACAAATGATAGGGGCTTTCTTTTTTTCAAAATAAGTAGGAATAGAACAGATAGCAGATTATCTTTAAATAAACCGGGTATGTTAATGAATTCAATACCCTTGTCGACAAATTGAATTTTGATAAAAGCCCTAATATGATTAATTTTGGAGTCTATACATGGTTGAAGAGCATGTTGAGTGTAACACCGGGTAAGAAGTGCTGCATCATAAAGTGGATGAGCTCTATTATAGAATTTATTAGCCATAATATCCAAATTACAAAGTGAAGATATAGAAAGGGTTACTAAACGTGAATGGCCATATGACGGCCTGAATGTTTTAAGATGATACTTAATTCTGAAAGAGTTAAAACATATTAATTGTTGCGTTTTAAATTTCCATTTTGCGTTTACCATGAGATCGATTATTGCGTTTACAGATATCTGTAAAAGAGAAAAAACATCAAAATCAGATAATTTAGAAATGTTACCCTCATGGTAAATTTTATCTTTAAAACCAAGTGGATGTGGTGTTTATAATAATTTTATCCACTTTAATTCTAATTCATGCCTAAGATAATTTTCTATATCTTTTAGTGGAATTATCACCATATGTAATCTTTTCAACAGGCTGAATAGTAATACTGCTAGTAGAGTGATTAGTATGTTTGAAATGCCGATAAAGAAAATTATCAATTTTGCGAGGCTTTTTATTCGATGATAGTGCTAAGAAAATCAAGTTTTTAGAAATCTACAAGTTTGGCCACAATCTTTCTCTTCTCAAGATAAAACATAATAAATAACATCAGTTGATCTTCAATCAAGATCAGAATTAGTAATTACAGAAATTTGTCTACCATTAGCGTTAGATTTAATAGTTGATTTACAACATAAATGTTTGCAACAGCTACACCTCTTGGCATTGGACTCAGAAATAGAGGGATACACTACACTTGGAGAGGGACAAAACATGACTTGCTTTTAAAACAAAGCAGTACCAAAATACTGAAGATGCTGATGATGCATTATAGATTGCATCAACTAGTCATCACTCCTACACACAGGTAAGGTGGACTTCTTGATCGCCACTATGAAAACTTTATCAATGAAGATGTTGCTGTAGATGCAATCCCATGTTATTACATCTACTGCTGCAGTGCCATACTATTGCTTTCAGTATTTTTATATACAGTGAAAATTCTTTATACTGATATTATTCATAACAAATTTATAGCAAATTCTTTACAATGTTGGTAATATTTGCACAAATGTACCAGTTTTGTTTGAATTTGAGTTCATTACAACAGAAATTCTGTTTAACATCAAATTATTTGGGGACAAACTCTTTTCTTGGAAAGAGGGTTGACCGTAGAACAAAGATGGCTATCTTGGAAATGGACAGAAAATTTCATAGTAGTCTCAATTGCTATCAACTATCAATGAAAACGCTGCCAACAGGCTACTACAAAAATACTGCAATTGCCTGACTTATGAATTCCTTACTGTCACCTGTCATGTAAGTAATACAATATTAATTGGATCATTAGAAGCAATGCATATATTGTTTCAATTGTTTTCTATTTCTGTACAATTTTTATTGGATCATTCAAAGCAATGCATATATTGTTTCAATTGTTCTTCCATTTCTGTAAAATATTTATTGGATCATCCAAAGCAATGCATACATCGTTTCAATTGTTTTCAATTTCTTTACAATATATATTGGATCATTTAAAGCAATGCATACATTGTGTTATTAAATTGTTTTCAATTTCTGTACAATATTTATTGGATCATTCATAGCAATGCATACATTGTTTCAATTGTTTTCCATTTCTGTACAATATTTATTGGATCATTTAAAGCAATGCATACATTGGTTTATTAAATTGTTTTTCAATTTCTGTACAATATTCATTGGATCATTCAAAGCAATGCATACATTGTTTCAATTGTTCTTCCATTTCAGTTTAGAAGCCATGACTATGTTTTTTGATTGTAACGATTCCTTATCAATTCTTATTTTTAACTTTATATAATATTTTTGCTCAATTAAAGCTTTGAGAAAATTTAAGCTGGAAGATAATGTACGGAGATATATTGAAAGCATTGCTTACAGCCTAATTTTTGTTTTACATAATTAGCTCTTTCCTTAATCTATCATGCATTTTAAATCAAAGCGGAAAAAATGTGTGTATCCTGATCAGATGGTTTCGGCAGAAGCCAGCTGATCTGTATTTACAATGTTATCTTAAAAGGATAAATCAGGGTTCAACAGGACAATGAATTCGAATAAGAACAACTATATGACAATTTAGATCTCATAACAGGGGATATTTGTTTGAAATTGTAGTTCATAGTGACTCATTTCCAGTCAAACTTATTCTAATCATTTAAAAAATGCTGGTTTTCACTCTTAAAATAGTCACTGAGTTTTGACAATGTTTCTTCTGACACCACAACTTGTTTCTTTTGACCTCAATTCTCAGAATAAAAAGCCACCCCGTGTCTGTAATGGTTGACTGAATACAATATAACCCTTTGTTTTTATTCAACACCATCATTTTGTCAGTTATGAAGTGTTCTAGTCCAAGAAAATGTTCAACTTTGTTCAACGTGGAAATTGGGTCATTCTTAAGTTCCTCATTATCCATGATAAGAAACTGACTTAGATACTCAAGCCACAATTTCATTTTAATTTTGTCAACTGCACTTTTCTCATTACCAGTCAAAAGACCTGCCGATAATTTCGAAAAAGTGCTTGTTTTTACTCTTAAAATAGTCACTGAGTTTGGACATTGTTTCTTCTGACACCACAGCCTGTTTCTTCTGACCTCTATTCTCAAAATAACAAGCCATCCCAGTGTCTGTACTATTTGATTGAATACAATAAAACCCTTTGTCTTTATTTAACACAAACATTTCATCATTTATGACGTGTTCTAGCCCAAGAAAACGTTCAACTTTGTGCAACGTTGAAACTGGGTCATTCTTAAGCTCCTCATTATCAATGATAAGAAACTGACTTAGATTAAAATATTCAAGCCATAACTTTATAGGTTTATCAAAAACAGAGTGCAACACCCAATTACTGTTTCCAACTACACTATTACTTGAGTTCAACACAAAAGAGGAAAAATCGTTTTCGGTACAATGCTTAAACTTATTTTTTTGAAAGTGCTCCAGATGTAGGCTCTTGCAATACGTGTAATGTGACAGTGACCTTGAGATGGGCTCCCTCACCATGAGTATAAGTTTGATACTCTCATTAAATTGTTTAATTCTCTCTGGTACGACTGGATTATGAAAGTATCCTGCATGTTTCATTAACGTTATTTGGTTTGAGTACGTACATGGCATTTGGCTTTGAAGCCACTTATCTCCAAGTCTATACTTAGAATCAAAATATGGCATTTCATAGCCTTTCAGTGTGCTGGGATATGTTTCAATGTGAGGATGCAAGTTGAGAAAGTCTACGAGCTCTCGTGTACCACATTTGTACACACCAACAAGAATGCAGATAGGAAATCTCTTTGTACAAGTCTCATTCTTCGGTTGTATGAAGTTTCTATTATGATGAAGTCTAACAGCGTCACGTAGTTGTTGATCATTCTGAATCCTTCTCTCTCTGTAAGACAGGGCAGAAACATTCTGTTTTATGGAATTCATTTTTCCGACTGGGGCTGGTGACGTTGACAAGAATGTTCTCATGTCAGAAGAATTTGTTGAAAAGTCTGTAATCCAAGCTCCTGGTAACACGTTGCAGTAGAACAATAACAACGCCAACGTGGAAACACCGCTGATAGAACAAAATGTATTTATGTAGCAGCTTTTATTCATTTTCCTTCCTGATTCGGTAAGATCCCCAGTTTACAGCCACAGTAACAACCACGAACAGCTAAATAACTGTATTCAACACACTGAAAAAAGAATATCGAAGAAAGTTAATTGTATGACATCACCGATTTTTCTTCAGAAACATAGAAAGCACTTGAATAATATTAACCTATATCTGGCGAATGTGCGTTGGAAAGAATGTGCATTTAAATGCCCAAAGTGACAATTCAGTTCTCACTTAAAACCACCATTGATCACTCACCGAATTTTCGTTAAATGTGGGCCCATGACCATTATTTGAACAACTTTAGAAGAGGACCACTAGTTGATCCTACATACCAAATACATTTGTATTAAGACTCTAGATCTAGTGGTTTTGGAAAAGAATTATCATAAGTTTATAAATCACAGCATGTACAACAAAACCTCGAAATACGAAATTTGATTTTTTGAAATACTCGCTTATTCGAAATAAATTCGAGGTACGCTGGAATAAGAAATAGGGTCTTTAAATGAACTATTTAATAACTGTCAATAAAAACATGTGTTTAATGCGTGAAAGAAACGTCTCTCAGAGACTTTTGTTTTACACACAAAAACAAATGTTTGAAAATGAAAAAAAACACAAAAACACTTAAAATAATCATTTTAGGGGTTATATATTTTATGTCTTCCTCTCTATAAATTGAAAGTGTCGATACTTGGATATTCATCTCTAGTCACAAGGACTTTGAATTTACGAGATACTATATGACAATAAAAAAACATGTGATCCCGTGGTTGGGCCATTTTGACCAAAATACTATCAATGTTACAAAGTTGGTAAAAAAACACTAGGCGACGCTAAATACCAAATATCAAGTCTCTAGAACTGACAAGAAATGCTAATATCTTTCTCTGAATAAATCAATATAAAGCATGTAACTTCTAAGGCGGAATTAACAAATTTGGCCCCATTATTTGAACGGACTTGATAGAGGCACATTTGATTATGCTACAGGCTCTAGGCCTTGTGTTTATTCGAAATAAATTTGATTATGCTACTTCTGATTCCTTACATTAAAGTAAGAATTAGAGGGCAAAGATCAGTAACCAATTCATTCAAGCACCACACCTGACCCAGGATAAACCTAAATAAAATAAGTGTACCCAAGGGTCGGAACTTTTTTTGCCACAGGGCCACAATTTGAACAAATGGTCAACAATGGGATGCTATATACTAATTGCGAAGGCTTTAGGCATAGTGGTTACATACTAGAAGACATTTTTAAGTTATTTCTATTTAAGCATATGTAAAATATGTGACCCCCGCCCCGGGCATTTTGTTCCCGTTGACATTATTTGAACAAACTTCGAAACGGTCCTCTAAATGATGTTACCAATCAAATATCCAATAACTAGGACTTATGATTTCAGATGTTCTGAATTTCCCCTATAAGCGTATGTAAAACATGTTTTCCACTGAACAAGATGGCTGTTTGAAGGACAGCTAAATCCCCCGCTGCAGAATCCCATAACATCGAAGCGTTATCTTGACCTTGAGTGAGCGTGTAGCTGAGTTACGTGTTTTGAACACCTTCTCACCGAGAGGAACAGTTGAGTGAAGTTTAACGAAAATCGTACAAAGGGTTCGAAAGATATGGAGCAGACACAAAATTGAAGGGTAAATTCCATTACCTTTAAGTGTGAGCTTGACCTTGACTGTGCGTAACTGAGTCATAAATTCTGCACAACGTCTCAATGAGGGGAGCATGTGAGTGATTTTTTTTAAAAAAAACATTAGACCTAACCAGACGCTAAATTGAAGGGTAACATATCCCATGACCTCGAAATGTGACCATGACCTTTTTTAAAGTCTTGGTAGCTGAGTTATTGCTTCTGCACACCGTCTCACTGAGAGAAACATTTGGGTGAAGTTTAATGAAAAACTTTCAAAGGGCTCTGGAGATATGTAGCAGACACCAACTTCAAGGGCAAATCCTGTGACCTTGAACTGTAACATTGACCTTGAGACTCCATAGCTGAGTCATGTGTTCTGCACACCGTCTCGCCGAAAAGAACATATGGGTGAAGTTTAATGAAAATCGTTCAAAGGGTTCAGGAGATATGGAGCGGACAGGAAATTAAAGGGGGTGAATCCCATGACCTTGAAAGTTGACCTTGACCTTGAGCCTGCCGACCCGGTTCATAGGTTCTGCATACCGTCTTACTGAGAGGGACATTTGGGTGAAGTTATCTATAAATCGTTCAAAGGGTTCAGAAGATATTGAGCGGACACAAAATTGGAGGATAAATCCCACTACATTGAAGTGTGACCTTGACCTTGAGTAAAGTTTAATGAAAATCGTTCCAATGGCCCACTTGAACTGTTGTACAGACACAGCATATAAAATTAGCCTAGTTGAAAGAATTATAAATGGTCGAACACAGCCATCTTTTACATTTTACAATATATCTAATCATATGAGTAGATGACACTTTCACAATTTTTATACAATTTCATCCCTCTTGGCCCATTTAATTGTTTGACAGTACTGTACTTTTATTTTGGACTTTCTCCTAATAATTGGGCTCTTACTATGTAGCATTAAATCTGAACACCCAAAATGTACTAAAAATATCTTTTAAAAGTAATTATGTTAATTATATAAGAAGCTCTAGCGATAAGGCGTGTATTTTCCATAGTTGACATGATTACAAACACCAAATTTTCAAACTGCACTCTTGCTTTTAAAATTGGCGCGGTTCGGCAGCAAAATATACAAAGCAAGCGGCAAAATACATTTCAAAGCAATTTATCATTAGCAAAGCAGTAAAAATTTGCGCTTTCTACTCCCACCCCTCATGTTACGTCTTTCTACTGGGTGCCATTTAGACCAGACTTTGAGTAAATGCTTTGCTAGTTTTCAAAAAGTAAAAGTGCTAAACTGTAAAGGACAGAAGTGCTATTCATTTCCAAATCTTTACAATATCCTTCTCTACGCATGCGTACGAAATATACTTAAAATTGTGACGTTTGTCACTGGAAAGGTGAAACTGGTGTCTTCCAGTTTGTTTTTAGATGCTTTCCCCCCTAAACCCAAGATGCCCTTTGAACAATGGCAAGTCGCTATAAACATATACAACATATGTAAAGGGCATCTTGGGTCTAGGGGGGAAAGGGGTTGTAGAAGCCAAAGAAGACATCAAACAACTGACAAAAATAGACTGCTTTGCCAAATTGTCGTTTTTATTATACATCAACTGTATAAAACTATATACTCTATCGCGATAGACAATTTGTTGGTCTATTACACATACATGTTACTGAAATAACAAGCACAGTTGATGATCATAATAAATTCTCATTCGAAACGAAGTAGGATTATTACATACATTAAGGACAAATACGATTATAATATATGGACTAGGTTGCAACTAGGTTGCAAGGGTGCATATACGGCTGGTCAATTTGCATTTGCTGAATGTGCCTATTGTCTCCAGTCCTTATTTCAACAAAATAAATCGAACGTCTCTTTTAGGGAAATGGCACGCCTTATCGATAGAAATTCTTTGTCCAACCTACTAGTGCACATACACCAAAGTAAATCAAGGGATTCATTGTTGATACACTCGGTAGCTTCAATTCTTAAAGTATTTTCACAATTCACTGTATACATGACTTTATAGATTCCCACCACAGTTTTCTTTGCTGCTCTCCTTATCTCATAATTCGAAATAGAGTTTTGAAAAGCAACTCTGATTTGCTAAAAATATGATCAACTTTTTTAGAAGTTAAAACTTGATACAAAACATCTGCAAAAACAAGCCATAGTTTTGCTCACTATAACCAGATATGACGTGCATACAGGAACAGAAATAAATTATATCTCAAACAAAGCACAAGTTTATTATAAACACTCAAACAGGTATAGGGTATGTAAATAATTATGACAATAATCGCTATCTATGAAAATTTTGGAAAGCAGCTGTACTTCCAAAAGCAGGATATTTGAACTAAAAAAAAAAAATGCAAGTATTTAGGGGTGGGACAGGAATTCCGCACCTTTTGTAGAATGACTCGTATATACATGACGGTATGGTTATTCATAAAATTTCATTTGGCTGCCTTAAGGATTCTCTGTATGAAATTTAAGTTTAATTGGCAACGTTGTTAAAGGGAAATATGCTTTATCTATGGCAATCTATAATATATGAGCATCGCCGGACCTCGACATAGTAACAACCCCGTCTTCGACCTCAGACAATTTAGAAATGTGAAATTTTGCATACAGCAAGATAGACTACACTTTTTCCAGAAATAAAATGCGCCGATTAAACAGCACGGATGCGCAGACTGATCTGCGACTATTGCTTCTCGCGAGCAACAAAGCCAGGTTTTCTGGCGTCGAGTACCATATAGGTATTGCAATCGGAACAGCCTCGGCCGATTCCGTGAAGTCAGACCTCGGATGTACATCGAGTATCTACTTTGATAGCGTGTTGTTGACGTACAAAACGTGATGCTGACGTCACAGAAACCATGCCAACACAATAACAAGACTTAGTGTGATTTCAGCAAAACAAACGGTTAAAAATAAAGTTTTTGTTTTTTCAATAAAATATCGCAATAGCGATAGCGATATTTTTATTGAAAAATACATAAACTTCATTATTCTGCTGATTAGACTTTTCGAGTTATCAGAAAAATCGATTTTAAGAGGGTCCCACCCAGATGCTGCAGTACTATTTTTCCTTACGCCAGTTCTGGCTAACAGAATGGAGCATTTTCGTATATAGTACTGCGCGTAATGCGCCTTATGTACATGTACACCCGAGGCTTAGTTCGATTCTCGAATTATACCGGACTTTCCCGATTAATAGGTTTTGTACCATATCAAACATCGAGTAAGGATAATGAATTTTGCTTCAACCATTTTCAAAAGCCAGCTTTTCAAGATGTGTTCCGTTTAAATACTTTAGGAATCAAATGTGACCTTGCTGATAAGTAAGTTAAAGTCAATGATCGTCATATGAACAAACACGCGTTGTAGCCCCAGCATACCAAAAAAACTCGCGTCTTGGGGGAGGGGGCGATGTAGCCTCATGCATTAAAATCGATAAACAACTAGGGTAAAGTCGGGTAAATTCGGACATCAGGTAAATTCGGACACACATTTGCAAACAGTTAAAATCCAGATGAGAGCCGTCTCTCATCAGGATTTCACTGTTTGCTTAGTTATTTTATTTTTTTATTCCAATATGAAAAAAACAAGGTCGCCGTCCGAGTTTAGCTGTCTGTCCGATTTTACCCGACTTTACCCTAGTGGTTTACATACCTTGTTGTAACGTTAGTCTAGGACGGCCTTAAGGACGTTCATGCATGGATCCATATAGTTTTGTCAGAGGGGCAACTTTGAAACTGTATGGTTTATGTCAAATAAACAATCTGTTCTGATATCGATTACATGTTACTCCCCTTTTTCTTTCTTTTTTAAGTTGACGAGGACATCACTAAAAGCAGACCACCATTGGCCCGCCAGCGAAATGCCATTTAAATGGTGTTTCGCGATGGCGGGCCGAAGATGGGCCAACATTGAATGCTGGCTTGGTAACTTTGTGATTTACCGGAATTGCTAGGAATCCCTGTACCTTTTAATTTTCCAGGGGGAGCGGTTCGGGTCCCCTTACGCCTCCCTCCGGATTCGCACATGACGTTGCGGATAGAATGTCAAAATCTTAAGTATTTTTGTAATAAACTGACATTCGTGCTCCTGTATTATTGAACGTATTAAACTTGTGAAAAAGCGACTTTTGTTAAAACATATTTTATTCCACTAAACAAGAAAAAGTACATTATAGGCAAACGAATAAAACCCCACTAGATAGATTCCTTTATTTCCTCCAAGTAGGAGAGTACAAACTATCAAAGCATAAACATACATGTACATGTAACTATATACAAGAGACAAACATAGCATATCTATTATGGAATTAAACTCTGAAAGCAAGCTTATATTTACATGATTTGTTTTAAATAAGTATTATGAGTGGTTATGCTGGGCTTCATTGCAAGCAGATCCCTTGCCGAAACGAAATGCAAGACATTTACGAATGAAATAAGCATAACACTCATCCAGCATAAGCATTATACCAAATAGCATAGTAGTAAAGTGAGCAATCACCCCCGTGAGCGACCTCTGGTTGAGTATGTAGCAACGAAATAACCATGCCATCAAGATTTCCGTCAGGTATATGTCAGACATGTCGATGGCATGATTCCACGCCCGAAAGACTCTCACAGAGGCCGCTCTCAAAGGTATAACTCACCAGCTCACACGATCACGTGGTGATATCTCGTCCATAAATTATGTAGAGCTGGTAGACAAAGATACCAAAACAGAGCAAGGTCTTCGGACAGTAATGCTGTCAAGTCTGCCAAAGCTTCGCCCAGGAATACATTTGTAAGTTGTTCTTTATCAAGCCCCCTAAGCAAAATATATACGTCTGGGTTAAATTGTAAAATTTTATCCCAGAGACAAACTCTTTCCGAGTGGACACAAGGGCATTCACTTATACAGTGTTCAACAATATTAAAATAATTCATATTGCATTTGTAGCACAGCCGGGCATTGTCAGCATCAATCGCCAGGAAGAATATCATTTGAGTAATAGATTTAGCTGCTGTTGTAAGCTTTGGGTAATTTTTTGAAAGGGTCCAAACAAAATGAATGCCATAATTACTATGTATGCGTTTGAATCGATTAAACTTTGGCTGCAATGTCCGACTATGCCATAAATACTCTTCACGTTCCTGTATCTTCTTCCTTACACGTTTATTCCAGGTCAGCATACTCGGAAAGACACCGTCTCCCTTATATGCTGTAAAAACATCCAGGAGACCATACTTTCCGAAAATACTGACAATATCTGGAATGAAACCTATTTGCTTAGTGCCATTTATAGAATAAGAGTATACTCTGTTCAAAAATACGACCCGTATCCAATGCTCAAAATTCAGTCTACATAGTTGACCAAACAAAATAAGTTTTTTAGTTTAAACATATTTTTTTCAATAAATACAAATGATATACAACATACGTACAGTGTTAACATACAAAGGATTAGAACGAAAGCATAAATGCTTATAGAGTTCTTTTCCTGTTGAGAGTGACTATATAGTGTACATGCATATGGCAGTATTTTATCTACATATAGCGAAGAGAGTATACAAAGTAGTGTTATAAATATGAAAAGATGGTAATTGCGAAAAATAGATTGAGAAAAACAAACAATAAGAAAGTGATACAAATTACAAACAAATAACGATGGAAAAAAGCATGAAATTTTCTCAGATTGTATTGCTTTGCTGAATGTTGAAGGGATGTGGGGAGTGGTGCAGACTTAAGGACATGTTTAATATTAGGTTTTCTTCTGTCGTCACATGATATGGTAGCACTTGTAATGCACATTAGAGATGAGAGAATTAGAAACGCTGCGTTGCTATGATATACTTGTGTACATGATGGAAGATACTTTGATTTATTTCATTTGATAGTAATGGATCACCATATAGTAATAAATTCAAAGTTGGTGTTCTATATAGTCGTATATCATTAACAAGTAAGGTGCGTTGATGCTGAAAGAATCTGCAGTGGAAAAAGTAATGTTGCACATTTTCGATAGAACCAATGTTGCAAAGAGGTGAGTCAGTGATATTTTTCAAGAACAAGTCTAGATTCAGAGAACTGCAGCCTGTTCGTAGTCGGGTATGTAGTATTTGAGTTTTTCTTTTTCCATAATAATAATATTTTGGAACAGGCTTGTTATCTTTCTTCAAAAAGTATTTGAATGAACTTAATGTGTTTAATTGTTTAGTTTCAGCTGGCAAGGTATTCCAATCTCTTAAGACAGAGGGCAAAAAGGGATTATTGTCTTGATTCGTTTTAGCTCGTATGGTTTGGATATTGTTAGAGTTACGTAGATTGTAGCGGGATATATCATTTACTTGTTGGGGTATTAAGGAGGATAAATATTCTGGTGCTAAGTGATTATACATTTTAAAGAATAAGGTCAATTTATGGTCATTGCGTCGTTTTTGTAATGATTCCCAGCAAATTTCTTTGTACAGGTTATTCATTGAGACGAGTTTGGTAGCTCCAGTGGCTATTCTGGCGGCCTCATTCTGTATTTTGTCAAGTTCATATTTTTCTGCCTGTGTGCAATTATCCCATATGTTGTCCCCGTATTCTAGTAGTGGTCTTATGAATGTTGTGTATATTGTTTCTAGTGATTTTCTATCTAGTTTGAGTTTAAGTTTCCTCATTATATTAATTCTTAACCATGCCTTGTCTTTTATATAGTTTATGTGTTGATGCCAGCTGCAATCGCTTGACAGATATAGACCTAAGTGTTTGTGGGATTTAACTTCCTGGATTTGCACACTGTCCATATATAGCGGAGGGTGATGTATAGTGTTTAATTTTCTTGAGAGTAAGAGTGCCTCTGTTTTAGATGGGTTAAAAGTAACAAGCCACATGGCAGCCCATCGAGTTATTCTATCTAAATCGAAATTTAAGCAAGCAGCTGCATAAGGAGCATTGTCTACAATGATGAAGAGACTAGTGTCATCTGCGAGTAAACGTATGTTAGAGTCAATGCCATTAACTATGTCATTTATGAAAAGAAGAAAGAGAAGAGGCCCTAGAATAGATCCCTGAGGCACACCTGCTCTGATAAAGTTCCAGACAGAAGATACACCTGGAAGAATAACACGTTGTCGTCTGTCAGAGAGATAACTTTTGAACCAGTTAAGAACCTCTCCTGTGACACCAGCTGCTTCAAGTTTGTATAGGAGTCCTGCGTGCCAAGCATGATCAAAAGCTTTGCTGATGTCACAGAAGACGGCCCTTACCTCTTTTCCAGAGTCTAATGCTTCACAAAAGGTATGATACAAATAAGTTAACTGATTTATAGTCTGATTTTGAGTCTCCAGGAATAAAACCAGACTGAAAAGACGACAGCATATTATTTTCTTGAAGATGATTGTACAGGTGTTTAAAGATAGTTTTTTCAAAGACTTTGCTCTCTGAATTGAGAAGAGATATAGGTCTATAATTAGATGTTACGGATAAATCTCCCTTCTTAGGAACTGGGCATACATTTGCTTCCTTGTAACTAGCTGGCATGATTCCTAAGCGCAGCGATTGATTAAAAAGAGAACAGAAAGGTGAAGCTAATTGTGAAGACAGTTCGCGCAAAATGCGATTGTTGAGACCGTTTGGACCAGAGGCCTTTCCAACTTTCAATGTTTGGAGAGTAGATTCAACTTCTAGCGGAGTAAGAATAATTGAATTCAATTGCGTGTGATTTGCTGGGGGAGGTAGAGGAGGGAGTATAGCATTTTGCTCATTCAGAATGGTTTGACTTTGAAAATGATCGTTCAGAAGGTTGGCCTTATCTATTTCATTGGTATATACATTGCCATTTGATTCGAGAGGTGGGATATCAGAATGTGTGTGAGGGGAGATAAATGCCTTAAGAGTAGACCACCAATCTTTTGAGGATAGGTTTTCAGATTTGAGTTTTTGTGTTATTTTGTCTGTGTGCTGTTGTTTGCAATGTCTGATCAGTGTAGTTACTTCATTACGTAGTCTTTTGAATTTTGCCCAGTGATGTGATTGGTTAGTTGCCTTAGCTTTTCTGTAGGCTCTTCTACGCTTACGTATTTGACGCTCTAAACCTGAAGTTATCCATGGCGGATCAGATGGTTTAACCGTGATGCTTTTATTTGGTATACGTTCAGATGCGATTGCAAGGATTGAGTTGCTAATATTAGTTGCATAAGTGTCTATATTTTCATCCCTTAAGGAATCCCAATCAGTGTCTCGTGCTTTGTTACGCAGAAGTTCATAATTACCCTTGTCATAGCTCCAGATATGCCGTTTAAATGCTTTAACTTTGGGCTTAGAAAATTTCAGTATACCAAATACAGGACAATGATATCTTAATTCTTGATGCAGAAAGGGTTCACCTACCCCACTAATCACTAAGTGATCTTTATTACTTACAAGAATTACATCGATTAGGGAGGAAGAGGTTTCAGTAAAGTGTGTTGGTTGAGTGATTGACTGAAAGAGCATAAATTGAGTACATAATGCTTCGATTTTTCGCCTCGTTGGGGATGACAAGAAATTTAAGTTGAGATCGCCAGTAATTATAATTTCTGAAATACCTGTGTCAACAGCTAGTGCAATGGAATCTTCGATATCATTAAGGTAGCTTATGTTTAGATTTGGTGGCCTATAAAACAATGCGAAAAGAATACGTTTGTTGTGATTTGCAACTTCAAGCCATATACATTCTATTCCTCCGATTTCAAGATCGTCTCTACGCTTGTAGTATATCCCTTCCTTAACATAAATCATTACGCCACCGTGACTATCCTCTACTCTATCTTTACGTTCTGGTCTGTTGAATGATTGAAATAGTAAGTCGTCAGATGAGATCGATTGATTTAGCCACGTTTCGCTGAAAGCTAGTATGTCGAATTCGAACAGTTCGGTTTGTAAGATATCTAGTTTATTAAGAATGCTTTGTACATTGTACTGGACAAACGATAAGTTATGATTTATGCTTAAGGAGCTTATAACATCATTTGAAATGTTTGATGAGTTTGAGGGATTACTAGCCGATGATATTGAAGATATGGAAGATGGACCAGGGTTAGGTTGTATATCACCTGAACATAGCAAGAGAAGAGAAAGCCATGTTATTAAAGTTAGAATTGCTAGAATACACATACTGATTACGGTAAACCTGGTATTTGACGTACATGCTTTGCCAGGTTTTACACGCTGAAGTTGGCCAATCGGTCTTAATTTCGGATTTATGTTCTCTAATGACAAATGTAAGATTGAGTAGGTACACAGAGTTTTACTTTGTAAGGCAAAGAGAAACAAGAGATGTACGCAAATGTTATAATGGCACATGCGACGATAAACTGGCATGATGGCTGGCTTCGTTTTTCCTATTAAATTCAATGACTTTTTAGATAATCTCGTTTATAAGAAATAAGAAAACGAAGACAGACACCAAGCCAACCAGTAATTGAACATTGGAAACCTGCTGCACCGGGACCCCCATCCCCACATCCAAGGAGCAAACAATACAAACTAAAACAATTAACAGAAAATAGATCATATCAAAATAAGTGGAGGGAACCTCGTATGACGTTTATTTGAAGTGAAGAAGTGTGTGTGTGTGTGTGTGTGTGTGTGTGTGTGTGTGTGTGTGTGTGTTGCAATAAGAAAGGAAACAACGGTCGCTATGGTAAATAAGATCAACATATAAATGGTATTAATCGCACAATGCATAGGAAAAATCTCTGGTACTACTTGTAGTACACATTGGTAGAGTCTGATCAGTGACTTCCCTGTCCGCCTTCCTGAAACTGGAGACTCACCTACATGCTCAGAAATCGGTACCTCCATTTGGATAAGTCCTCCACAATACAAACTAGTATGTTCTAGTACTGGTGTAACGGTAATCTTAATGTCTGACAGATATAGGACTTTTACAGACGACAATTATTCTAACAGTTTGCTATTACTTGACCACTTGACAATCAGAAACACACATACGGGAATTTTGTCGAACAGTGGAGACTAAGGTGGAATGCCGCGTGATGCGTCACTCCATCAGATGAAGTGTCACATGATGCGGCACTCCACCAGGGTCTGCACCAATGAATGAAATACTATATTTTTTGTTTGGAAACCGCAGTCCGTGACCCGTCAAGTTACTTAACGGACCATAAGAGTATTGTCTTGGTTGCATGAAGTGAAATGGAAAAGTCCATTGATCCCACAAGGGTCAAGAGTAGCTGTGAATGACCAAAGGTTGGACGAATCTCCGGCATAGCACACCTGACACCTAATAGAGAGAGAGAGAGAGAGAGAGAGAGAGCACAGTACATGTTATTTGTTGCTCGTCCGAATCAATTGTACTTTTAGAATTACATCTTTCACGTGCTATCCAGTAAATTGATCCACACTTTTATCGTTCAGTGTCCAAATATAGATTAAACGTGTATTGTGAAAGCCCCTAAAGCACCAGCAAAAATAATAGCGTCTGCAAAACCAGTAAGAACCAGAACTGACCAAAAACAATTTATAATTTCAACCGTAAACAGCAATGGGACTGATCAGACTGCGCAGATAATTTACTATGCGCATATGTTGTTTCGAGAATTCATGCTTAACAGTAGCATCTGAGCAGTGAACACAAGAAACTGTGACGAGCATCTAATATATGCACAGACTGGCCTGATTAATGTTCGCTGTTGGAGAGCTGAAACATAAAATCATGCAGTCGTTTTATGATGTGGTCATCTTATTGACACAGCGGGAACTCAGTGGGAGTTCGCTCATCTGCGTTAAAAGTGTGAAAATAGTTGATAAGGATTTAACCTAAAGCGACTGTTCTCATTAATTTTGACTGCGTTATAATCCTGTATTATGTTTTTTAACTTGAAGCGAAGACGCTGATCAGACCCTTTTTGTCAAACTTAATCTTCTTTACCTCGGACCCAGTCCGAGTCTTTACAGGTTTCGGCTGATTTTATTTTCGAAAAAGTGTACAGTGTGGATCCAGATAAAGATCGAGCTCACCACATTTCTGATAATTCGTTAACTGATTATTTTTGATAAATTAAGCCTGAGTAATTATCCGCTTACCCACTCTCAGTTGTTCAACCTGAACAAGCAAATACTGTTGGTACGTGTACTCAAAGAATGGTCTCAATGAGACGGTTCTTTTGAGCGCTCAAAGCAAATGCTAAAATGTTGGAACAATATTATGCTGGATTTTCTCTTATCAAGACCTATGCCGAGAGAAGACCCAAATCAAGCTGCGCATCTACAATACTGATATGGGTAAACATGAAAAAACACCGCATTAAAAAGTCTGGAGGAAACTGAAAAAATGACCAGACCAGACCAAATAAGCACATTTGACCAAAAAAGTGGTCCTGTTAAAACCTTATTGGCCTAAAAAGTTGTCATGGCTGGACCGACCATACAGCCGCCGACGACCTTGTTTGGTGAAGCTGTGTTATTTCTAAATTACTGCCGATGCGCAGGCTGGTCTGCACATTTGTTGTTCGCAAAACCCTGCAAGACAGTTTTCTCACATCGAGGCCCATATTATGTTTTCTGAACATTAAGAAATTCAGTACTCAAGTGCTCATGTACTCAATTCAGAACACACGAATAGTGTACAAACATGTTTTACATTTGGAGATGAAAAATCCTTTTCTTGATTCTAATTAGTTGAGCATGCAAACTCCAATTTGAACTATGTATGTAACATAAATGAAATTAGGTGCCCTCTTAGACCTCTTTCGTCAGCACACAAAACTATACAGCTAATACAATGGATACCTGGACTCAGATACAATCGATTCCGCGATACAGTCGCCGCGGTGTAAGGGGGACAATTTACTTATCGATTGTCTAGGTGATCAAGAACCACAACTTACCTGTTAAGCCGGGCCATAGTTCTATTTGAATGGCATCGGTTTAAGTCGGCCGCTGCCCAAGCTTGCCAATATTTTGACTAATGCAAGCACAGAGACAGGACAGTGTGGACCCTGGCCACACTGCTTCAATCATAACAGTCTGATCACGGTCCATACTGTATGTGTTAACACTAAATATCGCCGGGTAATATCTATGTCCATGATTAGATTGGCTTTTTACGAGTCGTACTACAACAAACCGTTTATGCCAGTGACATAAGGTAAATCCCAAACCTGCTTATAACTGTCAATAACTGTATACTATCTGCTGATAGCTCAAATTTAGTAACAGGCATATAATGACATCACTATTGGAATGTCCTTGTTATTAGTACTGACCTGCCAGTCAAGAGCGACAGCGACGTCATGTCATGTTTACAACATTTTCAGGGACTTATAATCGATAGATCACTGGTGTATTAATCCAATCCTCAGGATGGGACCCATACACAAGTGATCACATTGACTTGTACCAGATCAAGTGGAGTGTACAAGTTAATTTATTACTCAGCAATTGTGAGTAGAATATAACGTCGCTGTCACTCCTGGTTGGCACGACAGTAGAAAATTAAAGCAATAAATACGTCTGGAAATTTCTTCTTAATGTACCTGCATCATTCGACTGTACGTATCTGCTAACTGACAGGCAACCAATATTGACCCAGATTAGACTATTCCTATAGGAGGAGCCTACTCAAGGTCTATACTGATTGTGTATAAATAAGCTCAAGTGAATGAAAGTAATGTCCAATGTTATGTTGTTGGCATTAGCGGCTACATCTTAAATCGTCAGCAGCATATATTTGCTGCTATTTTGAGTATCGCAAGTATATGACCCAAATTAATCCATTCATCTCATAATATGGAAAGCGTCTGCTTAGGTTTTTGCTACATATAGTTGCTAACATTTTGACGAATACATACACGGGAGGCAAATAGTGTGGCCCCAGACCAGACTGCTCCAATGGTAGCAGTCTGCTCAAGGTCCTAACTGTTTGTTTAAGGCGCAAATTCACCTGAATGTCAATGTTATTCAATATATATGTTATGGCAATAGCTCTTGCAGCATCAGCAGAGAAATGCACTCTGCTTATGAAGGCAATCGGTGTGAACCCAGATCAGACTGTTCAATAAAAGTACCTCTATGAATGGTATCTGCTTTTGACAATTATATGTATAACGACAAACATTGAAGACCCAGATCAGACTATTCCAAGCGGAAAAGCCTAATCAGGGTTTACAATGTTTGAGTAGGGATGAAGTAATATTAGCAGTACACATTATGGTGTTAACCCTTAAAGCTGACGTTCGAAAATGTCACCTGCTTAAGACGTCTGCTGCGTATAGTTGCTGACTTTGGATTAATGCAAGTATAGAGGCAAACAGTGTGGACCCAGAACAGACAGCGCCATAGTAGCAGTCTGATCAAGGTCCAAAGTGTTTGTTTAAAGCGCAAATTCACCTGTATGTTAATTTGAAATATAGCTCTTGCAGCATCAGCAGAGAAATACACTCAGCTAAGTTGTCTGTTTGACTAATGAAAGTACAGTGGCACCATAGATATGGAGGCAATCAGTGTGGGCATAGATCAGACGGCTCTATATAAGTACCTCTGTGAGCGATGTCTGCTTTTGACAAATAGAAATATGTATAAGGGCAAACATTGTAGGCCCAGATCAGACTATTCCAAACGGAGAAGTCTGATCAGGATTTACAATGTTTGGGTAGTGATAAAGTAATATTGGCAGTATACATTATGATGTTACCTTGAAGCTTAACAAAGTTAAGGCGTTCGAAAGTCTTCCGATTAAGACGTCTGTTGCGTATAGTTGCTGTCAATTGATAAATGCAAGTAAAGATGCACACAGTGAGGACCCAGGCCATACAGCTCCATAGTAGCAGTCTGATCAAGGCCCTCACCGTGTTTTGCGGCTCAAATTCACCTGTATGTTAATTTTAACATATATGGTAACATGTCAACTATAGGATTGATTAGGCATAATTATAGGTCAGTGATATTATGGTGAGTATTTTTCTACCCGTTTTACTAATGTAAATATAAAGGCAATCGGTGTCAACCCCGATCAGACTGCTCCATATGACCAACCTGATCAAGGTTCTAGTTTTTCTGAAAGGATATCGTTAGAGTTCAGGGGCCACTAACTCGTAGACATCGTAAGTTGACCAACTTAAGACGGCCTTAAGATGAACTTAGGGTGAAGACCGTAACATTTAAGGTGGCGCTATTCCGATAACATAAAGCCGTCTTAGCGTATTCGTAACTTAAGGTCAACTTATCTTTTGAGATTTACCTGTGTTATATTTATTCTCTCGTGCAAAGCGTGTTGTTTACAGTATTTAGAACCGACTCAGTAGAAAAGATAAATATATGGGTCGCGACGCGAGAAAATCTGTCTCTGGGTAGACTGAAATCAGCATACTCAGCTACAGAGAATAGCTAGAATATTGAAAAAAATAGTGTTGCAAGTTGTGTTGTCTGTGTTTTGTGTCTCTTCATCGCGGTGCTGTGGGTTAGTCTGGAGACTGCGATCGTGTGTTTTTCTAGTCATACTCACTTTCTGACTACTATACTTTCCAGTTAACAAAAATAAAAGTATTGATCAGACTGCACGGTTGCGCAGGCTTTTCTGTGTCATCGTTTTTCACGTTGATATTACCTATTTAAACGTCTGTTTATATTGTATTACCTTTTGTATTCGGGGCAGCCCCTAAACGAGTACTTTTGCAAACAGTGAAAGCCAAGATGAAATGCAGTATAATAAGCTGCATTTCATAAGGCTCTATACTGCTTGTAAAGATAAAACGATCGTCGAAGAAAAAGAATACACTTTGGTTTTCTTTTCCTTTTGAAAATTACAACCTGACACTCTAGATATGTACAATGTACTATCCCAAGTTCATTGTATCAACGCAGAAGGAAGACAAAGGATTAACTTCGCCTGGTTCCATTATCATTCTTAAACGTACATGATGATCAAAGAAAATGGCACAGTTTGGGAGACTTGTCAAAGATGGTTTTCTTATGCGTTTTATTAATATATTTATAATGCTTGCATAGTTAATTTCAAGAGCCCACATTTTACATACAATTAAAAAAGTGTTCACCATTATTGTCATAGCTTAATGAATAAAACAAACCTGGAAATTTTAAGCAAAATTCACAGCTAAAGAGGTTAAAAAAAAGAAACCTCAGTCTATGCGACAATTCGAGTAACCTCTAGTCCAAAAATTAAGAGCAAAATTTCAAAATTAATGCCGTTTAAAAAAGTAGTTTTCGGACTACGCAAGCAGGGGACTTTGGGGGCCAAGAGCTATAACTCATGAGTACTATACGTCGAAAACTCTGATCCGGCTGAGGAGTGCTTAGCATCTCAGTAGTCGCCCGCTCATATGCATTCGAATGAATAGTACCGAGTGCCTTCCCAATGGTTTGGGAACAAGGGAAAAGGATATTCTATTAACGAGTCACACCCCCATCCACACACACAATGGTTTTGGGAACAGGTAAGGGGAAAAGGAAATTTTGCTCTATTTTCGGGATCTAGCCAACAATGTAACAGGTTTTCCCTGTGGGTGCATAATAACTGATCTTTCCAACAGCATTTAACTATTCTCCATAGGTAGTATACGTTCCTTTGATCCCACTTTTGGGGCTAACGTTTATACAAGCGTGATATGTTCATCAACTCGTATTTTCCTCATATGTGTTTAGAAAAATTATCTATACGAGTATTTACCATTTTCCCTTAGAACAGTACCCTTGTTCCCTTGGTTCCCCCTAATCATTTGTCCACCACGTACGAGTAAGATGACTTAAAACTACCAAATACAAAACATACATAAGCAATATACATGTACATACACGTGCTTGTTTATCTGCTACATGAGTACATGCATGGATCCAGAAATTTTCGCCAGGATGGTGGGCGGTCCGAGCCCAACTGATAGAAAAGAGCCCTGGCAACATTTTAGTCCTCAACTTATTTTACAGTGGGAGCCCAATGGTTATTTCAAAGGAACTATAATTTTTGAAGTCCAGACGGGGGGGGGGGGGGGGGTCACAAATTTTAGGGGGCCCAACCTTTTCCAAGGTGATGGGGCCAAATTGCATTTTTCTATAGAAACCTATAGAACTCGTTGTTTTCCGGGGGGTTCGAGACTCCCTGCCCCCCCCCCCCCTCTGGATTCGCGCATTGCCTATGTGCACGTGTCCATGTTTGTGGCATTTTAAAGTCACCAAAAACGAAGCATGCAGCAAGTTTTTCAAAGGCATAGACGTTCATGGTCATTTAAAAATATTATTACGCCAAAATCATATTTTTTATAACATTCGTTCTGGGAAGTACCTCTCGTAACCACTAAGACGACGCTAAGGTGACTCTATTGTGACCATAACTTTACGATGATCTTAAGTTGTCTCCGTAAATTAAGGTGCATACGAGTTAGAGGCCATAACCGTTAAGGTGAACGTAAGTTGAACTTAAGGTGATCTTAAGGCTTAAGACGTCTACGAGTTAGTGGCCCCAGTTCAATTGTTCATTGTGTAATCGGGCATAGAATGATTTCATAGTACTTCTGACAATGTAGGTCAGTCTCATGCGTAATCATATTAGGCAGATACGTATACGCGACTATTACACAAAAAGAACAGTTAAGTTCAGCAAAACAAATCGCGCACTCGATACAGTACATGTTCATAAGAGTGTTCACTAATCACCGGCTAGTCTGTTCCTGCAGAAGTCCCAGGTTTGGGTAAAGGTGGAACGTACCCAAATCCAGCGAGGTCATTTAGTGAATTAATGCGATGAGCTTTGTCACCATTATCTTTCACAAGAATAGTTCCATCTGATAACCAGGCTCCCTTCAGTTTGCTTGACTTGAGAAGTTTACGAGCTTCATATAGATATTCACTGCGCAATTTGGTAATGTCTTCATTTATGAATGCACCTTTATGGCCCCTGTCTTTCATAAGGGTACGCTGCTTATAGAAGCTAGCACGTGCTCTGTAAGTTGAGAATTTGACGATGATTTCTCGTGGTGTGGCTCTCTTTCTCTTAGTTTAGTTTAAACATATTTTATTGCAAATTTTTATACAGCAATGGGGTTGGGTCACAAGTTCTCACAACCTCTCTTTCTCTTTGGGTTTCCTACTCTGTGACTTCTGTCGATGTCATGAATCCGTATGTCTGAGTCGATGTCGTTTGCTATTGACATGACAATGTTGTCAGTGCTTTCGTCTGGAGTTTCAGGGACACCGGAAATGCGTAAGCAATTTCTTCGGCTATACTGCTCAGCCTGGTCTGCTTGTGCCTCAAGGAAAGTCACTCTAGCTGTAAGTGAAACATTTGTATCCTGAAGATCTTTGTTCGACTTCTCGAGGGAGGTAATGCGTTCCTGAAGACCCGTGATGACACCCTTGACAATGTTGTCAACAATACCCACAATTTCAGTATGGAATGTGTCCTTCAGCAACTCTGAAAGCTTTAGCATTTCTGACGGAGGAATTGTAATGGTAGGCCCAGCTGGCGGAACAGCATGGATATCCATGACTTCTATGTGCTCAGATGCCATATTACCAGTATATGTTTGAGATTCAGATGCGTCTGATTCGTCTGAAGTTTCAGATGCAATTCTGTTCTTCTTATTTTCTATATCAAACTCGGGTGACGTCAGTTCTCTCTTTCTAGGGTTCTGAGTAACAGATGTATTGTCAACTGGAGATTCTGTACTCATAACTCACATTTGGGCAGTCACTGTAGTTTTGAAATTTTTGAGCGAGGGTAGGTTAGCACATTGCTTATTTTTCACAACACGGTTCACCGCTATTTGACAGTTATACAGTTAAAATGGATACATTTAAGAACTTTACTCACATGGGTAAATAAGTTATGTAAGGCAATGATATACACATTATTTAGAAATCTACATACTGTTTGAAAAGTCGGATATACTCCAAATTCCTCACATATATGAACTATATTAATTTATTCCAGTTGATCCTTGAAAACACACATTATGATGACATAAAAATGCCCTCCTAAAGTCCTCTAAACAGTCACATTTTTATTTTTTTTCTCTCCGCGGAACAAAAACACAACACCGCCATTTTTGTGACGTCATAAAATAAGTTTTTTGAAGTCTATTTCAGACTCAATAGAGTAAATGGCAATCATGCTAAGAGCTATGTCAGTCCTCGTCCGTCGAAGGAGTCCTTGCATATACTTTATACAAAATCTATGAGCTCTTTCCATAGTTAAAACATCAGACTCGGTCATACTATTCCAGTTTTCGCAGCCATACAAGGCTTTGGGCAGTACGATACATTTGTAGATTTTTTGACAAGACAGGGGATGTAGGCCGTTCTCGTGAATAATACCACTATTCACCAGACTGACGAACGTCCCCAAGCATCCTTGATATTAATCTTAAGAGACATATATTTGCTAAACATAGTGCCCAAGTACTTGTAACTTTCATCTTCTTTGACCGTGTGTGGTCCTAAGAGCCATTTTCTATTTGATTTTAAAAACTGTCCTCGTGTTTCATTAAAAACAATTATAGAGCACTTTAAGGGCCCATACTCGTACCTCCATTTACAGGAGTAAAGGAAACAAATTCGCAGTAGTTCATCGAGATCGCATTTTCTCAACTCGAATAATAACTTCAATAATACAGGAGCACTCGTATATAATTCAGTTTTAATATTTAATTAACCCATTGTATATTAATGTATTCTTCCTTCTGGTTTGATACTTAAACATAGAACAGTTCATTATCTATATCTAGGTGGGTCAGGTTATAATTAAAAAAAAAAATATTGTGCTTTTTTTGTCAATATATTTTATGTCTTATCAAACAGTGTAGAACCTGATGAAATGCCGCATGGTGTGGTATTTCATCTGGGTCTTCACTGTTTACAAAAGTCGCCGTTTAGGGGTTTCTCGTTTACAGAGTGTTGGAAATTAAATGGGAATTAACATTTACCTTACATGTATAAAGCAATTAATTAATCCTAAAATTCCTTTATGCCAAACATAAGACCGTAGTACTCTTCTGAAATAAAGCAAAACTATTTGTTGGTGTGTTTAGCAGGGACTTTCATTGTCCAAAGCAGATTTAACACTCCAGTGACGGAGATTAAAGTAGTTTAGTTACATTAAAGCTATTTTTCTGCGCAGATCAAGAAAATTCCTTCGGGAAAGTCGAGATGGGTTCCTAACCGATATTTCTAGGGAAATTTGGCACTGTTGGGCGGGTCTGGACCCCATGCCCACCTCTGGATCCGCGCATACCTATGAGCCGCGACATGAGATTTCCAACAATGTGGTATGTGCGACCAGCTAAGCCTCAGATCAGCCTGCGCATACTTTGCTAGTCGCTTGTATAGGCTACAAAATGTACTGACCGTACATCATTTGGAGTTTCTAGGCTTAAAAGGAGGCTGCACAGGATCATCTGGGTCTACACATGTCAAAATGCCACATTGTTGGAAATCACATGTCATATCATAGGAAAACAAGTATTCGGGATTTCTGACAAAGTCAGGCTCTAACCAGCCTACTCAGCTACAGAAGCTAGCTAGAAAATCAAAATTCGCTTATAGCAAAGTTTAGATACACTACTTTTCCAATAAACGAATAACCAAGGCGCTGCTCAGACTGCGCGGACGCGCAGGCTGATCTGTGTCTTTGTTTTTTGCAAACCCTGAAGACGGGGTATCCCTTGTCGAGGGCCCAATTATTACATTGTCGTAAAAAAATTTTCACCCTGAATTTCAAAGGTATAGATGTACGATCAATTCTTTATTCACTCTAGGTCAACATAGTCAACAACAAGAGGTATAATACAAATAATTGCATGCATGAAAATACATCATGGCGGTCATATTGTTCAGTAATTATATTCTATATATATAATGTCTAACCATAACTCCCTGTTATCTGGTGGAGCACAACAGATTCTCTTTACTTTACATAGCTAATTTTCATAACCATACATATATATGATTCAAGGCTGATCCAGCGCACACCGCTCTGGACCTTCTATGACTAGACCTTGGATGTGATGTCAGGCCAGGAATGGTTCAGCGCCGTGGCGCCAAACCAAACCCAGCCCGACCTACATCAGTATTTGAATTAAACAAGTTTGTCAGCGTTATAAATATTATATGTATTATATTAGGGTAGAGGCAGTTGGTTTCTCTGTAAGGAGCCACCCACCACTACCCCCAGCCATGAACACAGAACAGAACAGAACAGAATTTTATTAGACATAAACTAACAATTAGTTTCTAGTCTATCCTATATATTATACAACACAAAACAGTATTGGTCACGTGTACACCTAATTATCACACTTTTACATGGAATGCTGAACACAAGTTGAATAGATTTTCGTAAACTGGCTATATCCTGATGTAGATATAACCATGCTCTTCAATAAGATAAAAGTTATATTACTTGAACGGTGGAATAAATTCGCATTTTTCGTTGTTTCTTTTTCGGAGGATGAACTCGTCTACATATAGATTAATGCTTGAGCCCGACAGTAGCCGGTAACTGAAGGCGCTGGCGGGCTCATACATTTATCTGCCAAGTATATCAGTTATTTTACTTTGATGTGGTAAGAATTTTCTTGACAAACGTAATAACATATAATCTGCGGCACTTCACAGTTCAGTTCACGAGAAAGCCAGTAATCCAAACCGCTTACCTTCTTACCGTTATATATGAGTCGTGACACATGACTTCTAACAATCTGGCACTTTGACAAGCGCAGGCCCAGACGAGCCCGCGCAGCCCCCTCACAAGCCCAGAAACGCAAAATGATATCCAGCCAGCAGTTAAACACTCATATAATATTCAGGCGACAAGCAAAGGCTCTGATCAGACTGCGCGTATGCATAGGCCAATCTGAGGCTTTGCTGGTCGCACATACCACACTGTCGGAAATCTCATGCACTGGCTCATATGATAAAAATCGCAAAGGCTAATAATCCCTCTTGAATAAAAGTATCAAAGGACAATGAAATCCCGTTTTAGTAATGCAACTGATGAAAAGGCTCCTACTTCGCAATGGCATCAATGTGGAGTTTTTGCGCCACATTGGCGTCATGGCAAAGTAGTGCGTTTAGCAGCATGGTAATTCAGTTTTGATTTCAAATGTATGAAGTTTGAGAAATGTTTTGTTTGTTACCACAATACAATACAATGCAATACAAATCTCTTTTTTTACATCCAGGTCATGCAAACCTGGCATATGAGGAACACAATACAATATTGAAAGGCGGTACTTTACTAGTAGACAGATAAAAGAGAGAGGGTGGGGAGAGGAGGTCAAATTTAAGCATAATGATATAAATATATTAAACCGAGTTTTCTATGTATTCACGCAAGACTGAGACACATAGGTTGCTCGGGCGACTTATCGGACAACCCATGTTTCGCACTCTTTCGTGATTTTGTTTGTACAGCAGCAAGCTAGAGTATTTTGGGGGAGCAGACGGATCCAAAAAGGGGATTCAACATGTTGAAGCGACATCGTCATTATTATTTGTTTTGGAGGTCGTAAGGGGGATAAACTCGACGACTTTATTGATAAAAGCTTCAAGATCGGTATGGCATAATTATTTCCCTTTGTACTTTACGCTGCATGTGCGTACATACGAGTGTTGAGTTCAAAGATTCTCGCCTGAAAAATTGGGATCACTGGATATCCTTTCAAATTCAGGTAAACAGCAATCGCAGTTTTCGCAGGATGGCTTTAGCTTTTGTGTATTACATTGTATTTGGAAAGCAGTGAGGATCCAGATGAAATGTCGCATCCGATGCGGCATTTCATCAGGGTCAACTCTGTCTGCCTTAACAACATGCGGTCAACTTTTATTTTACCTGTAGTTGTTGAAGTTTTAGCAGTCATGATCAGCGGTAAGCAGGGAATCCGGACGCTGACTGCAGCCTTATATAGTACAAGGCCACGCCATCGCGTTAGTTCCGTTCCGTCTGTCAAGACTTTAGATTTCCCGTAGTCTGCCTTGTCCGAAAGGCGAAATACAAGACAGATTTGAGGAAAGTATGTTCGCCACACATATAAGATAGTATATATATGACATATTGACTTATGATTATACATTATATATTTAGACCAATAAAATGGCTCGTTCTGTGTGTGTGTGTGTGTGTGTGTGTGTGTGTGTGTGTGTGTGTGTGTGTGAAACATATGTACATTCTCGGTGAGCATAGCAGACTGGACAAAACAAGATGTGTATCTACACTTCTTGGTCTGTCATGTTTGCTATTCATTTGATAACTTGTCGCTTTCTATGAAGCAAGCACCGTACTGACATTATACGGCTTAATGCAGTCACGGTTGTACCGTTGTTTCTGATGACTACGAATAACGGGTGTGAATACATATCAATACCGCCTCCATGAGGTGGGACCAGTGGATTTAGTATAATATAAAAATATATATTTTGGCAGTTGTACATACAAAATTTGCATTTAACCCATTTGTGCTGAATGGAATTTCCCACTGTTACCAGTTGGACAGGTCCATTTCCGTTTTAAGGGTTGTTGGATAGTATTTTCATTTTTTAATAACATTATATAGGACATTCTGTAAGGAAACAGTTGATACCCTGATCAGGCTCCGTATTCTGCGGGGTCTGATCTCGGTCTGCACTGTTTGCTTATGTCACTGAAAAAAAGAGCGTTAGGCTTATATGAGTTAATCACATAATTATAACAATGCAAGCCTAATGACAATTAACCGTATAAACTAGGAATTGTATATAAATAATTATTTTATAAGTGTATTTCGAGTTTTAAAACCCAACTCTCCAAAGTTAAGGATATATATATATATATATATATATATATATATATATATATATATATATATATATATGTATGTATATATATATATATATATATATATATATATATATATATATATATATATATATATATATATATATATATATATATATATATATATATATATATATATATATATATATATATATATATATATATATATATATATATATATGAAATCATACATGAATTTTGTTTATAATGGTTAACACGTCATGCTTGTTGGGTAGTGAGAGATCATCAGGACCACCTCAGTGTAGCGGTCATAATGAGCGCACATATCACAATCTCTGTTCTCTTGTATGCTTCAAAGTTAAGACAATTCAACAGTATCCATGATTCATATGCCGTCGACGTCAGCTCAATTACCGTATAGAAGACGGTTAGTCACAGGAACCATGGACACCATTGGACGCAAAAACTATACGCATATCTTATACTTTCGATTATTTATATTGGTCGACACCATAGGTGGTGTGTGCCCACCAGAATCGCTTCGATCATCCGATTATAGTGGGCACTCACAACCTATGTATAATTGTATCAAATAGCAGAAATTATTGTAAAATATTAGTTCATACGTTTAAAACGCCTCATTTAAAATAATTATGAGGCGGCACAGTTTCTTCAAATCAGTTTCATTCTCTGTGTTCATTAATTGTCTAAACTTCAGAGTGTTTGGGTGGTCATAATAATATTTTTTTATTAATTTTTTTCGTGCTGTGTCAAAGTGTTTACATGACATGATAAAATGGAACTCGTCACCAATATCTGATCTACAAAAAGAACATTTTCTTTCATCCAGTGCTATGCCATTCCATCTACCAGTTTCGATTGGTAATTTATGATTTTTGGATTACGTACCACAACCTCTGAGTAATTGCATTTGGATCACTTTATTTCAAAAGGTTGATACATAACGCAAAACATGAGATAGTCGGGCTGGAACATTTATGTTTATCAAAATATTATAGTAAATGTACATTTAAGTAAACGCCTGAAACCCCCATTTCTAGATCCATATTTCCAATTGAAAAATCACGCCTAAAAGAGTTTTGTTTATCTACACACTGTATTGTAATCCGTGGTATTTTACCTCCGGTTTTCGTCAAATTCAACCATACTGTCCTGCCAGCCAAGAGTGACAGTGACTTAATATTTTGTTTACAAAGCTATCAGGGGATCACTTGTGTATTAATGCTATCCTTAGGGTAGGATTAAAACACAAGTGATCTGTCGATTCGCGTTAAATCAACTGAAGTGTACAGGTTAGTGTTCTACCTAGCAATTGGGCCTCGTCGCTTCGGGGGTTTGCGAACAACACAGGCGCAGACCAGCCTGCGCATCCGCGCAGTCTGATCAGCGCCTTTATTATTCGTTTTTAGGAAAGTACCATATGTAGACTTGCTACTGATGAAAATTCAATTTTCTAGCTAGTCTCAGTGGCTGAGGAGACTGTTTTGAAACTCGCTTTGTCGGAAACCCCGAAGACAGGTTTTCTCGCGACCAGGCCCAATTGTAAACACAGTATTACGTCACTGTCACTCTTGGTTGGCACGACAGTAGCAGTGCTGTATTGTAGTGGGTTCGTTTTGTAACACAGCAGCTGGTCATTACCATAGAAGCCATATTGTAACATCACTGGATTAGTCTCAATTGGGGTCATACAGTCCCAACGTGAGATCGTTTTTGTCCCACCTGGTGATCTAAGTAAAGACCCAGCAATAGGGTTTGCTAATGTGTTTCCAGAATATAAGTGACCTCCGTTTTTCTTTTTTTAAACAGCTTTAAATTGAACCTAGAAAAGCCGCACTTAGCATGTGGATTTAAATGCACACCGCGTAACTAAAACTTATTTTTGGGAGACGCTCTTATTTGTAAATGAAGCCCAAATTCCCTGTACAAAAGAATAACTTAGTTGTTTTTCCCTGTGATTATACCCATGTGTACCCCAAAAGATACACGTGGTACATTTACATTGCTATAATTATATGTACTCGCCTATGGGCCAGTTAAGCAATTTTAGCGTGAAGTTGCCATTGTCTTTATCAGTGTTAACACGTGTTTTTGGTGCTCAAAAGAACCTGATCATCGAGACGGTTGTTTTGAGTACACACCAAATATATTTTGCTAATATTTTTTGGTTGAGAAAAAGGAAAAATAATTTTCTGTTGCGCACTCTTATCTGTAGGACTGACGAATTACCTCCACTGACCCGTATAAGCCATATTTTATTTATATCGTTAGGTTCACTTGGGGACTAATTCAAAGAGGTTCGGCAAAAACACACCAAAATTCCATCTAATCCCAACCTATACAAAAACTGACATTTATGTGGAAAAAATTAATTCAATTACGCGGTCTATATCTAAATTCATTTCTCTAATTTATTTTGCAATTAAAATCACCATTAAAGAATAATTAGCAAAAAACGGGGGTCACTTAAGTCCTGGAAACACTATAATATGTAATCGTTTAGTGGATTTCACAACAGTGCTGATAGAATCATCTCCCTTAGAAATCTATAGTAATAATAACAATGATATCTTCAAGAAGCTACAAACGACTTGATTGATGAATGTGTGTTATGCATTGCACGGATCCACTATATTTTCTGGGGGAGAGGAGGATTTGGGGGATGTAAAATGGGTACACGTGGATATTGACTCAGACGCTGAAAAAGTTGATGACTTGGACGGCTCCGTCGTTTCTATTATTGTAAATGAAAGCTTTTCAGTGCGCCACACATCACACCGGATAGGTGGCAATCAAAAACGCTCTTAATAATCGGCTAACGCGGATCAGATAACGCTAGAAACTTTTTTAGATTGCCATTTGTCGCCAGTTAAATGACAACCGAAAACTATGTTTCTTATTTTTTGATCTACCTTCATCCCTAGAATAAACGTTTTCGATTGCCGCCAATAAGGTGTGATACATGTGTGTGACGCACAAACCATCAAAGAAGCTCTGGAGCCCGTTCGGACATAATCTAGGATTACAAAACACGACTTTTTTTTATCTGCACTGTTTGAAAAAAGTCGGACACATCATTATCCGTCCCATCCGTCCGTGTGTCCGTCTGTATGATTTGCTTGTGACGCAACCCTCTTAACAAGCACAAGTTAAAAGGAATAAAATAGGGGAAATAAGTTCATAACTCAAGAAACCTGACAGCGTACTTATTTTCCTTACGCCAGTTCGGGCTAACAAAACGCAGCTTACTACGCCTTACATACATCCGAGGCTTGATTCCCGAATTGGGTCGAGATTTTTCGATTGGATTGATTTCATGTTGTATGTTTCTGACAATAATCAAACTGGTGACGTTGCGAGTGGTGTTGTTTTTTGTGTTGCTTCATACTTTACTGATGCTCCCATTATTTTGTGGGGATTCTGTGTTTGGTCTTTGTTTTGTTATAGGCCTACAGTGCTTAATGTCCCTTATAGTTTTGCAATAATCTAGATAAGGAATATAACAAAAGTATCCATCATGAGTGTGAGGGTGGGATAGAAAAATCCGCCCCGAGTATCACCAATTGGCATCACGTAGCTTGCCGAGTGATGACAAATGGTGATCAAGAGATGGATTTTCTATCCCACCCTCAAACGAATAATGGATTCTTTTTTTTGCCCACCATTAAGTACCACATTTTATATTCAAAAAACATATTAAAGTCTTCCAGGAAACACTGACTTCGCTGAGATGCGAAATTGTGACGTCATTTTAGTATAACAATGACGTCACTGATCGACGTGCAGCCAGCGTGCGGTCGACGTGCGGCTGTTCGACTTTTATCCTTCCCTAGGGCTGGTACGGGTGTGTGAGATCAATAGAATCCATCATTGGTGTCCAGTGGGAACAGAAAAACCCTAACCCGAGGGCCCACTGTTCCAGTGGGAAACGAGGCTTACCGAGTTTCCCACTGAACGGTGGACCCGAGTGTTGAGATTTTTCTGGAATTGCTGAACACCAATGATCGATTTTTTTTCTCATATACCAATTATAAAGGATCATTGACGGTTTGGGCCTTATACGCCTATTTTTCTAATTCCGAGAACGCTGCTTTTGAGCTTCTAGTGTGGTGCATGAAATATCAGTGCAATAGGTGCATCTAATGGCAAGAGCCAGCTAGCAAAATATTTTCGAAATTTCTACGCATTCGAGAGTTATGGCGGGTTGAAAGGGGAGGGGTCTGAAATTTCATGAAAGTAAAAAGTGCTTTAAAAAGTGATTTCTGCACATTTTCTTGATTTATTTGGTAGGCATGGTGATATCTATTAAGCATACCATATGCAGATTATTAACGAATCACGATAATTGATGAAAATGTTTAAAAAGCAAAATAAGTTTTGTAATAAAATGTTTTTGGGAAGATAATTTAGAAGTTACCTGTACATTTTTGACTACATGTACCGTAAATAATACAAAACTGAAAGCTCAACAAAAGAAATAAATATTTTTGAAGGATTGAATGTGTCCCATTTAGCATTGGAAAGTAAAACTGATTCTAACCAGATCCTTTGAGTATTACTTTAGCTTTGTTTAAAGGGCATAGCATGTTGAATGTATTTAAAGTGTCCGAATATTTATGGTATACATATGCATGTATATCCCTATATGAGACAATATATTGAACACTAAAGTATTTACCTGTTATAACTCTTTGCTTGCCAGTGGATAATTTTGTCGTCTGCCAATAGCCTTTTGCAAACAGTTTGAACCCAGATGAAAACCAACAGAATGTCGGTCTTGATCTGGATCCAAACTGTTTGACACTCTGATGGTGATCCTGGGTGGTTTATTTTTAAAAACTTAATTTTGAAGAAAGTCAGCAGACGAAAATAAAAACATGAACAATTCCCTAGCATGCTAATAGATAAGTACAGGACGTTTGCAAAATAATGTGATATTTAATAACGTTGAGATTTTTTCTTATGAAAAATGCATAAAACCTTGATAATTCTACTTTTAATCTTTAAGTACTTTAATATTAAACCAGCACAGAATACAAAGCAATTTAGGAGTTTGGTTCTAGAGACTTCATTACTGTCATTAATTTCTTATTTGGTAGAAAAGGCATTTTATGGGCTTAGGGCCTGGGTTTTTGGGCTGCTGAACATCTTTCCCCCCCCTTGTGCCAGCAAGCCACTTCCATACAATGTGTATAATATGGTAACACATATACATGCTAAAGCTTTTGCTGGCACACGGGAAGGAATGATACTTTAAAAAAAGTTTTCGAATTTCTATATATCTTAATGTAAAACTGATTGTTCTACCCCAAATTTTACATCTTTGAAGCATTTACTATAGAAAATGGATTTCACAGCCATAAAGTACTCAGGTCAGGGTAGCTTCAAGGTGAAGAAAGGGACGATTGACAAACTTTTATTTTTACTGAAAACCATAGGCATTTACCCATAGCAAGTGTCAATGATCCTTTAGCTACCGTAGGGTATGGTACAGTAAAATATCTGTTGGTGACGTCACTTGAGGTCGATGTTTACAGTCAATGACGCGCGCTGTACAAATCAACTTGAAACAGCTAATAAACAGCGCGTTGTCATATTAACTCCACCATTATCACTTATTTTTCCCATTTCACAGAAATATTATTTGCATTAAACAATGAACAAATGGTTATTTCATCAAAATGGATTTACAAGAACTAGCTTATCAGCCACAGTAACTCGAATAAGAATTTTGTTGAGGAAAATGTTTCTTTCTGTTTTACATCTTCAACTCTTTCCATCCCGGTGCATTCAGTCACTCATTGCCTAACAGTCAAATATGTCCATCGCAATGCATTCAGCATGATAAAAGCATTGAATAAATGTTTTACTTTTTACTTTATACCACGTTGAAGGCCGACTTAAATTGCTGAAATTTCAACACAGTCATGTGCCAAAAATGTCGCGTGTGGGTTATCTCGCATCAGTAACCGTCCGCGTGTGGCTTATCTCGTATTAGACAGCTTATCTCACATGGGTAGCGATGTGGGACAGCTTTTTCCGACATCGAGCTTACATAGGGATCACTCGATCTTGTATGCGTTGGTATGTGAGAAAGAAATATCTCACATGGGTAAAAACAACGGACATCTCGATCAATCTTGGCTATAACATTAATGTATTGCAACAGACTGCATGCTTGGTGGTCAACCCAATCATGGTTGGCAACTTTGCTTTCGTCTTTAATTGCACGCCAGTGGGTCGGACTTCAGACTCTATGACGGTTCCGACTTAAAGACTTATCTATTGATGAGATGGTATAGGGGCCTGATACTTTGGCTGTTTGTCGGGCCCACGGGGGTTTACCTGTTGGATTTCTTTTGCTCCGTTATTCTGTTTTATTTACTGTTGAGTCCTTATCTTTGCTTCATCTCCTTGTTATATCTTGATTTATATGTTCTAGGAGATGATGCATTGATAAGTTAGGGGTCTTTCATGCAAACCAAATATCTATATAGATAGTGTCTTGATCCACATCTGAATTAAGGATGAGGTTGGCGCCGTTAAACCGGTTTAAGCCCTCCAGCAAAATATTTTACTGACCTTTCCAATGCGGTACTTCTTTTGTGGATCTTTTATGTTTTTTCTGTCTTGTGTTTGCTATGCCTTTGTGAGCGTCTGTTTATATGTGCCTTGTGGTCACCTGCTGGGAAAGAGCTGGCCTCTTGGCTCTCGTTTGTGGTGTCTAACTGTGAGTTTGTCACTTTCCCATTGGTATCCTGGGTCAGGTGTGGTACTTGATTGTATCGATTCCTGATCTTTGCACCCTTACTTACTTTGTTGCTAATTATCTTCCATGACGTCGTATGTCTGTTAAGTGGCTCTTCCTCGTCGTCATCGGTTTGTCTGCAGTATGTGATTGTGGTGTTTCCTAATTATACTTATTTATAGGCCATGCATTAATAGGGGTTTGCCCCCAGGGGGAACTTTGTAGACTATGTTTTTCTTAAAGTAAAACATCTAACGAGGTTTTTGCAACATGTTGGCCGGCTGGCGGTTGGGTCGTTTGGGTGCTACAGTGTGTTAAATACTTTACCCCTCATTTTTTTGGAAAACAAAAATATAGAATTAAGGCTATTAAAATGGTACTTGAACTATTTAAATTGGCTAAACAGTCAAGTAATATGTAAGAACAGTTAATTTCTTGCAGATACTGATGTTTGTTAGAGTAATTTAGGCCCACTATTGTGTCATTTACGTTACATTTTCAACTACACCCTATAAAATCATCGATATTTTTTTATGTAGCTCAATAAATATTTTAGATTAAAATAACATGTCTCTACAAAACAATTAACTGACCATTTCAAAACTGTAAAAACAGCTTGCTTCTATCTCAAAAACTGCAGGAGTTACAAGCTGTTGAATATGACAACCTCTAGGAAAGCGATATGTACTGTAATAACCTTTTCATTTATAAACGAAGCATGCTATCCTATCTGTAGCTTTTAAACACTATATATGAGCTTTATGTTGATAAACAAGAGTGATAGGGGATATTAAAACATTGTTTCTGGTATAAAGTATCAGTTTCTTGTTGATTTGGCAATATGTAACGTATGTTACAAACTTTAGGGCTTTTTATATATTGCTTAATTCCCTAAATGATACATCAAAGGGTATTTTATTTCAATTTCAGAACTGATTTATGTGTTAAATAGACATAAAGATACTAGTTTGCCCACAATAGAAGGCATCAGTTCTTACTAAGAGACTATGTCAAATCATATTTATTTTTGCGAAACAGTTTATTATAGAACTTTTTTAAAACAAAAAAATAATGTCGATTTGGCCAATGTTATAGGTATTAAACCTTATTAACAAAGAAAATTTTGCTCTCAATGAAGATAATATCCCATGTTCTGTCAAAATTGTTAAAGTAACATATATTACCATATTAAACACATCATAAGGTACTATGTAAGTCTAAAAGACAGTATCGAATTGAGTCTGAAATGTTTAAGTATGGTGGATTTAGGTTTTTATATTACTTATCTGAAGAAAACTAAGTTTAATCTGGTCACTTATTTAACTGCAACCAAAATATTTTTGTGTACCCAGTTAACTGTTGTTCAAATTATACAAACATAGTCAGTAACATAATACATGTGGGTATTCCTTGTATATTTTGGTTCATCTACATTAACAACACTTTTTTTATACTAAATGTTGTATGGTAGGTTGTTGCATACAAAACATTTGTGCTATTACAACCCAGAAAGAATCAAGTATTTTTAAGTTGGTAGAGCAAAAATTGATATATGTTACATATATACTATGCATTATAAGTGTATGTTATCATATACTGTTTGAAGCGACTGTCTTCAAATCATTTTTTTAGCTGACATTGTTGTATTTGCGTAAACATATGTTGATGCATAACCATATTTTTGGCTTTAAATATACTTTAATTTATCTTCAGCACAGCTTTGAAATTCATTGTTAATGGATGAAACTGATAATTAAATCAACATAGTTCTTCTGATCATTTGCTTAAAGCTGCATAGTCTGTAACTTTTGATCTTCTAATTTTAAAAATAACGTTTTTATTTTTCAAGAACACAGTAAAAATACTCAAATTCAGGTAAACATTTTACCATTTTCGTAAATCTTAACAAGTTATCACTATCAAAACAACTGCATTTATGTTAAAATTCAACGGTCTAGAATTATTGGAGGGACGCAAATAATTACCAACAAGAGAAAAAACACACCTATTTGATAAGATAATTCACTTTTCCATGCAGTTTTCAGCTGTACTGAACATTTTTATTGTGAAAACATAGCTTAATTCTTCTTTTACAAATGATTTAAAAATTAAATAAATTTTTTCGAAAAATGTTCATTGTTACAGAGAATGCAGCTTTAAACAGTATAAATTTTATAAGTAAATGATTTATTTACAACTAATATATCTGTGAAATGGGAAAAATAAGTGATAATGGTGGAGTTAATATGACAATAATCACAAATGATATGATAATATCCAAGAAAACAAATCAATTGTTACTTACGATACCAATTTAAATATATAGGACTTTATTTACCATAATAAGGCCGGATTGAATTGTACATTTAAGTTGATATAAAACATATTTCATAATGTTCTTTTAGAATGTTGGATGGAAAGGTAAAATATTTAAAGTGAAAAGTGCAGTCATGAAATATTACTTACATGCATTGGTAGATTTAGCAATTAATGCTAAAATAGCGGATACTAATTTCCATTATACAGAATTTAACATGAACAAATTATAGCAAAGCATTATATGGATATTAACAATAAGAATGAGTCACAAACACACCAGGATATGTATTTAAGACATATGCAAAAAGTCAACTGTTCTGACAAAAAGTATTGGGAGAGCACTCAACTCCATATAAACATTGTTATCACTGATACGCTTACTTGCAATGTTAACAAAGAAAACATGTACATGATTTTGGTGGTAAGTATCTATGCATTTCTAATTACCATGGGTCGTTTGATTTAATCATCTCAAAAACAAATCATATTTCTTTCACATGGAAAAGGATACCATAAAGTTAAGATATTGACAGCAGTGTGACTTTACAGACTCTATTGGCATTCATGTTACATGTGTGTATGATATAGTATACCAACTATTGAAACCTTATATCAGATTTGTTTTTGACAGTATTGCCTTTAGATGAAAAAATAATTATTGATCTCATTTATCGTAATTTATAAAGCGCTCAATTACAAATGAAGATTTGACCAGCATGTGATATTGTGGTACTCATCACATATAAGCAAATTTCTCGGATCCATTGATTGCTCTTGTTGATGAAGTCGAGCTAGCCATACTAAGTATGGTCTGAGTCTGCATCTATATATCCATACTTTGTGAATGCAGACAGCAAAGGCTCTGGTGAGTCTGCACATTCACAAGGCTTGCATGAGCCCTCATTTCTTGACACTGCAATACGTACTTGTACCAAATCAATTGTTCTGGCTCATTTGATTTATTCTTTGTTACTTGTTTGATTTGAAATATCCAAAGGATAAATAGGATGCAACTTCATAAAAATGACCATGTTCCCATGTGGCATGCTTAGTACCAATTTTAATATAAAACAAAATTACACTATTAAATTATTATTTTATTGACATAAATAATTCAAATAAAAAATCCAAATGAACTGCTGAAGCCCTGTCATTTAGTCATGTCTATAATATAATACTAACAATGCAAGGGATCTATTCTAAGCATTAACTTATCTCTTTAAGATATGACTAAATTAAACATATTGAATAAATGCTGTCCTAGCTAGCTGTTAAAATGCTTCACAAAATTGTAGAACAGGAAAAACAGATGATAAGTGTAATAATCTCCTTAAATATCATTGTTATGCATGTTACCATGTTTCTTCCTTCGCCAAGCTAGATATGCTGATTACTTCCATAAGTTTTATAGCCATAGGGACAGGCGTGTTGGGTACCATATTTGGGATAGAAAGTGTTAGGATTAAAAAGAACTTCAGTTTTCATTAAAAGGACAGGGATAACAAATATATAAAATTTTCAGGACCATTTTTGTCTTGAAGTCTATATGTTCTATTGTTAGTGACTTCACCCCCTTTGGGAATTTCAATTTTGCCAACACACCCTATCTTGAAGAAAAACTCAAGCTATGTCGAATAAGAGATGTTTGCAATCTGTGCGTTGGGGGCATTACTCTCTGACAGCCTGTTACATATATTACCATATCAAATTATGAATAAGTAAATGATGGTTTGCACTACAGAAAAAGGACATAATATTTAGATGGCTCACTAAAAAGGGAGATTGGTTTCTGTTGTTGAAGTCACTAACATACTCTCGCAAATTAATAAGTTGCAAATATTATCAGTTACCTCTCATATCAACAGATAAACAGATTTAATTTCCAATAAAACTAGCATGGGCACTAACTATCCATAACGAGCATGGTAAAACTGAAGATAACCCAGTAATGTAATGTGAAGGGCCATTCAGAGTAGGTCAGTTTTATACTGGAATAAACAGGACAAAATCACTTAAAGGTTTATTTATACTTGAAAAATTGGACACTAAGAAGTTGGGGGTCAATGTAAAGTCGCAAAAGGAAATACAAAGAATAAAAAGAGATGCTATCATGACAGTTGCCAAACCAGTGTCTGTAAAAGCAAGTTCAGACTACTGCTTCAGAGTCCATTTTCTAAACGTAAACTCGCTTCTATCACATGCAAGACAAATGGAGAGGGACAAAAGCATGGCATCAGGAGCCATCATTTATCTTGCTGAAACTTGGCTTAGACCAGGAGATGAACGCCGAGATTTGCCAGTTAAGCAGGTGCTGGGACATGACAACATTGCTTATGGACAGTACAGAGGCTGAGGTATTTTAATGTACATCAGCTGTACTACCGTATTATAAATAGACAATACTAGGTGAGTGTCTTTTGACATCAAGTTTACCAGGCAGGGCTTTGAGAATGCTTGTTGACATCGGGAGGCTTGTAAACTTGATATTAAAAGTCGCGAACCTGGTATTTTCTTTATCAGTTTACCCATTGTTGAACACTCTTCAAACTAGAGATTATGACGTAATTTTTTATTTTTGTGTTAATTCAGCGTCATTAGCGACGTCATTCAAAAAGTGCAACATCATCATGACCTGATAAAGGTAACATGCCGTGAGATAGGAAACGTTTATTAGGTTATGTTGAAATAATTCAGTTAATATTAGGGGTGACTGATAAAGCAGTATTCATTGTCATATCTGAACATAGAACACCTGATAACTGTGTTATCACCAAGACAGGTTCCACAATTGAGATTTTCTTTTGTTGTTATATACAAGATCCTGAGATTGACAATCAGAGACTTCTTCCAAGAACTGGAGCATAAGGTGTCAGATATACCAGTAAGAGCTGTCCATACTATCATTACTGGTGCTTGTAAAAATAATAAGTAAGTATGATCAGGAAATACCACATTCACAAACCGCAGACAACCCCATGTCACCACGAGGAAGAGCTTCTCAACCATCACAAGACATCAGGAAGACAAATTAAGCAAAGCAACCAGCTCTCTCTTCCCCATCAAGATGATTGCAATACTAGAATGGGCATAAAGTACCGAGCAACAAAACATAGAACAATTACAGACTCCCACAATGGGTTTAACAATAAAAAAAAATACCAACAAGAGAAGCACCGCCTTAGAACGGACAGCAGCCTAAGCCACAGGGGGGCTTGAATACATTTTACTGGTACCAAATCTTCGCCCTAGATTCTGCTATAATTGAAGTACAAGAAATGCTCAGCTCGCCTGGAAGCCTTCTAACTAATACAATGTATCATCATAGAGAAACACTCTAATCAAATTAACACATCATGATGACACAAAGAAAAGGTTTCATGACTCACAGAT
This sequence comes from Loripinus fragilis, assembly GCA_964019695.1. Classification (NCBI taxonomy): domain Eukaryota; kingdom Metazoa; phylum Mollusca; class Bivalvia; order Lucinida; family Lucinidae; genus Loripinus; species Loripinus fragilis. Next base: position 13,162,870 of record OZ026524.1, read on the forward strand.
AGTCAGAGCTAAAGAAAATCTCAAGTTGAGCCACGGTAGGTCCAGCTACAGATAAGCATCAGGCACCAACCCATCGATTAAAGCTTTACGTCAGAGCCGTCATATAGTCTGAGGCCTGACCAACCATCGTGCAATTAAAGAGGAAACCATAGCTATAAAACGTGATTGGGTTTAAAACCAGGCATGCAGACTGTCGCATGTCTTCCACATTATATCCAACCCTTTTTTAACGTTTTACAATATTTTTAAAATTAAAACGAATTGTTGGAAAACCTAATTTTAGTGGTCAATTCAGACCACTAAAATTAGGTTTTTCAACAATTCGTTTTAATTTTTAAACAAAACTACGATAAAATATAGGTTCTGATATGCCTTGTTGCAGAAGAGTTTTTAACCCAATGTTGTATTTAAAAATTAACTCTGAGTGTCTGTGGCAGAATTTAGAAAATGCTTTTTGAATTTTATGATATCTATAGCCTTGTTTTAATAACTTTGCAATTAAAAATAAGTTTCTGTTGTTGAAAGTGAGTAAGGGTGCAAAGATCAGGAATCAACATTTAAACACACTCTAGCAAAATGAATAAGGTGAGAAATATATTCACCATAGGAAGGGGAGCGAGGAATATCTCCATCAAGAAATGGGAGATTTACTATTTCAAAATTAAAATCATCCCGTTTATCATAAATTTTAGAAGAAACTAAGCCATTTGTTATTGATAAGTTCAAGTTCGAAAACGGAGCTTCAGTACCAGAAGAATTAGCCTTATTTAACTGAAGTTCAGTAGGATATAACTGACCTACCATTTGTTCAAAAAAAAGGATTATCAATATTAAGTAAGTCATCTAAATATCTGGAGGTGGAATCAAAAGCTTCAATAATATCAGTTTGATAATTGTCTGACAGAGACAACATAAAGTCTCTCTCATAACAAAACAAATCTGCAACAAGAGGAGCACAAATGGTACACATTGGAATACCTACAATTTGTCTATAGTTTCGAGCCAAATCTTATAAATATATTGTCCATAAGATAATGGAGAGCATCAAACGTTTTCTGACATGACCACAAATTTTATTGTTTAAGTTGTACAGAAGTAAAAAGGGCATTTTATCCTTACAAGCCAAATAAAGTAAGCCTTCTCTGTTAAATGTTTGTTCAATTAATTTTGTGAGTTTTTTTTATTAGATTATGAGGCAATATAGTATAAAGAGTAGAAAAATAATATGTAGACACACCAGATGCTAGAAAACCACTAGACTTCAGTTTATTAAGAATTTCTAATAGACCAAAATCATGTTTTACCATTTCTTTCATAAACTGATGTGCAATATTTAATGACATGGGTTTGAAATCGCAGTGAGGCAAGAAGTCAAAAGAATAGACAACTCAGTAGTTGTACATGCACCGGAATTAGCAATAAAACGCGACATAGGGTCGTTCATGAAGTTTAGGTAACAAGTATAACGTAGGAAGCTTGCTATGGTCCTCATCAACAAACAACCAAAACTTAGCTGCCATATGGCATCGATGCCTATCAACGATAGACCTCTCATCAAGCCTGTTATGCTCATATGTTTTTGCAGTGCTAAGTTCTTCCCTTAGGGTGTAAATATAGTTTCTTTTTCAAACGACCACAACATTGTTAGCAGCCTTATTTGCGGGAGCCAAAATAGACCTCCTATGGAATTCCTTGATCCCTTTCTTCATATGTCTAAAGTGAATTAAGGTTTAGGTGGTAGAAGATCTAAATTGTTGCAATAAAATGAAATTCTACCATCAGTTCTCTTAAAAATATTTAGTTTCCAACTATTTAAGGCATTAGACTCAACATGATCTCGTTTACACCAGTACACCAGCGATTACAAAATTCTTGTAAGGCTCCTGCAATTTCCTCACGACATGATTTGAAATCTATTGGCAAAGGAAACCTATATTTAGGTCCCTTACATATAATAGACCGAATTCTTTAATCAGTTATGATTTTTAAATCCCCTTTGACTATATGACCAGCGGGCTGATAGCAATATAGTAGAATTGTTTTAATTGTTTTAATTTCTGTACAATATCTATTGGATCATTCAAAGCAATGCATACATTGTTTCAATTTCTGTACAACATTTATTTGATTATTCAAAGCAATGCATACATTGTTTCAATTGTTTTCAATTTCTGTACAACATTTATTGGATCATTCAAAGCAATGCATACATTGTTTCAATTTTTTTCATTACTGTACAATATTTATTGGATCATTCAAAGCAATGCATACATTTTTCAATTGTTTTCAATTTCATTACAATATTTATTGGATCATTCAAAGCAATGCATACATTGTTTCAATTGTTTTCCATTTCTGTACAATACATGTATTTATTGGATCATTCAAAGCGATGCATGCATTGTTTCAATTGTTTTCTATTTCTGTACAATATTTATTGGATCATTTAAAGCAATGCATACATTTCTTCAATTGTTTTCCATTTCGGTACAATATTTATTGGATCATTCAAAGCAATGCATACATTGTTTCAATTGTTTTCCATTTCTGTACAATATTTATTGGATCATTCAAAGCAATGCATACATTATTTCAATTGATTTCCATTTCTGTACAATTTTTATTGGATCATTCAAAGCATTGCATACATTGTTTCAATTGCTTTCCATTACTGTACAATATTTATTGGATCATTCAAAGCAATGCATACATTGTTTCAATTGTTTTCAATTTCTGTACAATATTTATTGGATCATTCAAAGCAATGCATACATTATTTCAATTGATTTCCATTTCTGTACAATTTTTATTGGATCATTCAAAGCAATGCATACATTGTTTCAATTGTTTTCAATTTCTGTACAATATTTATTGGATCATTCAAAGCAATGCATACATTGTTTCAATTGTTTTCCATTTCTGTAAAATATTTATTGGATCATTCAAAGCAACGCATACATTACTTTAATTATTTTCCATTTCTTTACAATATTTATTGAATCATTCAAAGCAATGCATGCATTCTTTCAATTGTTTTCCATTGCAGTTTAGGAGCCATGACTTTTTTTTTATTGTAACAATTCCTTATCATTGCTTATATTTAACTTTGCATATCATTTGATCAATTAAGGCTTTGAGCAAAATTAAGCTGGAAGATAATGTTGCAGGGCTATACTGAAAGCATTGCTTACAGCTTAATTCCTGTTTTATCAGTTACCGCTCGTATTAACCTTATTGCTGCACGTTGACTTATAAACGTGGTCTTTGCCTGATAAACATGGTCTATCTTACGGCATGTGCCTTTATCAGGTCATGATGACGTTGCACTTTTGAAATGACGTCGCTAATGACGCTGAATCGACACAAAAATCGAATATTACGTCATAATCGCTAGTTTGAAGAGTGAAACAATGGGTAAACTGATAAATAGAATACCAGGTTCGCGTCTTTTGTTATCAAGTTTACCAGGCTCGGCTTTGAGAATGCTTGTCAACAAGCATTCTCAAAGCCTTGCCTTGTAAACTTGATATCAATAAACACTCACCTGGTATTCTCTAGTGGTAGGCAGATTAATGGAGTTCATCGATCATTGGTCATTTTCAGTGAACTGATTAAATGATCGGTATTTTTTCAATAATCGATTACTCCGTATAGACATTCTGCTACATTGGCCTTAAATTTTTAGCTTGGTGTATTTGTCTAATATAACCCTTTAATTTTATGGTATGAACAGCAAATGGTCCAAATTAAGTAGTAAAAATGTATTCTTTATTTCTTTGGCCCTATTATTTGACACCTTACATGGCTGGTCAGTAGATATGTCCCATATATGTATTTTATTTTAATCGATTAATGATCGATCATTGGTCACTTGTTATTACCGATGATTGATCATAAAAATCCAGCCGATTCCTACCACTAGTATTATCTATTTACTTACTAAGCTCCTTCCCAATTTTCATCCCTTTAACCTTTCATATATTTTAAATCAAACCGGAAAAATATGTGTATCCTGATCAGATGGTTTTGGCAGAAATGAGCTGATCTGCATTTACAATGTTATCTTTAAAGGATAAATCAGGGTTCAACAGGACAATGTATAAGAATGACTATATGACAAGTTTTTTTTATCTCATAACAGGGGATATTTGTTTGAAATTGTAGCTCATAGTGACTCATTTCCAGTCAAACTTATTCTAATCATTTAAAAAAATGCTGGTTTTTACTCTTAAAATAGTCACTGAGTTTTGACAATGTTTCTTCTGACACTACAACCTGTTTCTTCTGACCTATATTCTCAAAATAACAAGCCATCCCAGTTTCTGCACTATTCGACTGAATACAATAAAACCCTTTGTCTTTATTCAACACAATCATTTTGTCAGTTATGAAGTGTTTTAGTCCAAGAAAATATTCAACTTTGTTCAATGTGCAAATTGGGTCATTCTTAAGTTCCTCATTATCCATGATAAGAAACTGACTTAAATACTCAAGCCACAGTTTCATTTTAATTTTGTCAACTGCACTTGTCTCATTACCAGTCAAAAGACCTGCCGATAATTTCGAAAAAGTGCTTGTTTTTACTCTTAAAATAGTCACTGAGTTTGGACATTGTTACTTCTGACACCACAGCCTGTTTCTTCTGACCTCTATTCTCATAATAACAAGCCATCCCAGTGTCTGTACTATTTGATTGAATACAATAAAACCCTTTGTCTTTATTCAACACAAACATTTCGTCAGTTATGAGGTGTTCTAGCCCAAGAAAACGTTCAACCTTGTGCAAAGCTGAAACTGGGTCATGCTTAAGCTCTTCATTATCAATGATAAAAAACTGACTTAGATTAAAATATTCAAGCCATGACTTCATAGGTTTATCAAAAACAGAGTGTAACACCCAATTACTGTTTCCAACTACACTATTACTTGAGTTCAACACAAAAGAGGAAAAATTGTTTTTGGTACATTGCTTTAACATATTGTTTTGAAAGTGTTCCAGATGTAGGCTCTTGCAATACGTGTAATGTGACAGTGACCTTGAGACGGGCTCCCTCACCATGAGTATAAGTTTGATACTGTCATTGAATTGTTTGATTCTCTCTGGTACGGTTGGGTTATGAAAGTATCCTGCATGTTTCATTAACGTTATTTGGTTTGAGTACGTACATGGCATTTGGCTTTGAAGCCATTTGTCTCCAAGTCTATACTTTTTGTTAAAGTATGGCATTTCATAGTCTTTCAGTGTGCTGGGATATGTTTCAATGTGAGGATGCAAGTTAAGAAAGTCTATGAGCTCTCGTGTACCACATTTGTACACACCAACAAGAATGCAGATAGGAAATCTCTTTTTACAAGTCTCATTCTTCGGTTGTATGAAGTTTCTATCATGATGAATTCTAATTGCGTCACGTAGTTGTTGATCATTCTGAATCCGTCTCTCTCTGTATGACATTGTGGAAACATTCTGTTTTATGGATTTCAGTTTTCGAAATTCATAGAAAACTTGCAGGCTTGCTGCTGGATTTTGCTTCCCTGATTTAATCTTGTTTTCTTGAAAGCCCCTTTGTTTTGGTACTGTCCTATTATTTTCATCACTTGTTTTCTCTTCTTCTGAATGGTGTAGTTTTAAGCGTAAATTGTCCGTAACTATACGTTCACCGACTGTTGACGTTGACAATATTTGAGCCGCGACATGAGATTTCCAACAATCTGGTATGTGCGACCAACAAAGGCTCAGACCAGCCTGCGCATACGCGCAGTCTGATCAGAGCCTTTGCTAGTCGCTTGAATATTCTACGAGTGTTAAACTACTGACTGAATATAATTTTGAGTTTGTAAGCTAAAGGTTTGATATGTTTGATTTGATTCTTTACGTCCAAATCAACAATCTTTCAGTTAAATAGGGACGGGTCTTCCTGGGTTGAACCAGTACTAAGCTAGGATAAATGTTCTTGCTCAAGGACACAACGCAGTGACGCCGGTGAGGCTCGAACCCGCGGCCCTTCGGTATCGAGTCAAGCACTCTACCACTGAGCCACTGCGCTCCATTGAAAGGGGGATGCACAGGCTCATCTGAGTCTACACTAGTCAAAATACCACATTGTTGGAAATCACATACCGCGGCTCATTTTTCTCATGACAGGATAATTGGTTGTAAGTGCTGTAATCCAGTCTCTTGGGAACATATAACAGCAGAACACTACTAACACCAACGTGTAAACTCTGATGCATTTTTTATTCATTTTCTCAAACTGATTTGGTAAGATCCCCAGTTTACAGTCCCAGCAACGAGCATAAATAAGTTAAAGCTTTACAGCATGCTACAAAAGAACAATGAAGAAATAATATACGATTCTATCGCGTTGGTCCTGATCTGGGTCCAAACTGTTTGTCAAGGTTATCAACAAACCTAGCATGGACAATAACTGCATCACTTATAAATAGGAGATGTAAACATGAACATGACGTCACACGGAATAGTTGATATAGAGGGTTGTCAGCATTCAAAACATTATCAATATCGGTATTTCAAACTGAGCCTTTTCCTAAATGGGTTAAAATGATGTATTTGTTAGAAACATGAAATAATCCACTGAACTTTCCTGCACAAATCACTCCGAAATGCAAATAAAATCAATTGTTTGTTTGAAAAGCACATCTCTATGTATAGACGTGACAGTATGTAGAATGCGTGTACTATCAGTAGATTAACAAGACGACGCCGTGGTCGAGTGGTTACGCTTGTGACTCAGATGAAGTGGTTATTTTAATACGGAGGCGAGGACACCTTCTGAAAGTGCTTCCGAGTAAATATCTTTTATTTAAGTTTATTTCATTTTAAATGAATTTTAATCTATATATAGATTATAAATCGTATCGTTCTTTATACATTTGATCTGATTTTATGTACCATTCCTTATTTCATAATTTTCCATTTTCCAATTACACTGTGATGGTCTTGGTTAGTACAACTCCATATAGTTGGTGCGTTCATTAAATGCGTTATGAATAGCTAAACACTCACTTTTTTAATGCGCGGAAATCGGCAATTTAACAAAGAAAAGATGGAATGCCTCACGGAAGAATATGTTAGAAGAATGGCGAATTAAAATTAGAATGGTCAGCATACTGCAAACATGTGCTAGACGTCAATTAAGAATTATTGAGGAGAGACATAGCTGTATAGGGAGATATTAACTAAGGCATTACAGTGTAGTTGAGTGATTCATGGTGCTCCTGCACATCCTTTGAAAGGACAAATATACGGACACTCATTGTTCCTTTCTGGGTTACTTGCTGTTATTCAGAAATATGAAAATTGGAAAATAGGCAAAATTGTAATGCATTCGTTCCATCACAGTGTAATTGGAGAATTCTGAAATAATGAATGTTACATAAAATCTGATCAAATGTAAAAAGAAAGATACTATTTATAATCTATGTATAGTTTAAAATTCATTTAAAATGAAATAAACTTAAATAAAAAATATTTACTCAGAAGCTCTTTCAGAAGGTGCCCTCGCCTCCGTATTAGTATACCAATTCATCTGAGTCACAAGCGTAACCACTCGACCACTGTGTCGTCTTGTTAATATACTGATAGTACACACCTTCTAAATACTGTCACGTCTATACATAGAAATGTGTTTTTCAAACAAACAATTGACTTTATTTGCATTTCGGAGTTATTTGTGCAGGAAAGTTTAGTGGGTTATTTCATATTTTTAACAAGTACATCATTTTAACCCATTTAGGAAAAGGCTCAGTTTGAAATACCGATATTGATATATGTTTTGAATGCTGACAACCCTTAAAATCAACTATTCCGTGTGACGTCATGTTCATGTTTACATCTCCTATTTATACTACCCGAGAAACCAATGCACGTAATAAATCTACAACACCAAGTGTTTCAGGTGCGCCTGATAAAATGAGGGGGAAAACTCGCATAAATATTTAAATCAGTATTATGAAAAGCAATAATAAGGCTTACGTAAGGTAACAGCAGTGTATCATATCAGAATTTCATTTCAACCATTGACCTGCTGAGTAAAACTCCAAGGGGAGCATTCTGTAAGATTTACGACCTGCATTAAGCTACCACATGCTTTTAAGACCTTTGTTTTGTCTATTTTTGAGTGACCGCCTAAGACAGGTTTCACTGTAGTTGAATCATTTTAAGCAGTATACATGTAAGAAACATAGGCAATCAGAAACATTTTTCTAAAGAGTTTCTTTTAAAACTCTGGTGGCCATTTCGTTCAGCAGAGCCGAGCCGGTTTAGCAATTTTGGTAGAAGGCATACGAGGAAATTTTCGTGAAATTATTTAGATTTTTGGCCTGTGGTTTAGGAGGAGATGTGGTTTGAAATATTTCTTATCTACAAATCTGGATGCCATCTTTTTCTGCAGAGCAAACAATTTTGGTAGAGGGAATTATGTTGAACACTTGTGTGAAAATATTTGGAATTTGGACCTATACTTTAGGAGGATTTGCCGTTTAAAGATATTTCTTATCTACAGTGGCCATCTTGTTCATTTAGGCAATTTGGATTTAGGGTATTCTGAGGATCATTTCTGGGAAATTATTTTGAATTTGGAGGAGATACCGTTTATAGATATTTTATCTTAAGGCCATCTTGTTCGGTGGAGCAGAATCATTCAGCCGATTTCGGTAGAGGGCATTATGAGAAACATTTCTCAGAAAATACCCTTTGTTTAATTTGGACCAGTGGTTCAGAAGGAGATGTTGGTTTAAGATAGTGTTATCTACAGCTCTGACAAACATCTTGTTAGGTGGAGCATAACGATTTAGACAGGTTTGCCAGAGGGCATTATGAGAACATTTCTGTAAAATTATTTTGAATTTGAACCAGTGGTTCAGGAGATGTCATTCTAAAATATTTCTTATCTTCAGCACTGGCGGCCATTTTGTTTGGCACTTTAGGCTATTTTGGCAGATGGCATTATGAGGAACATTTATGTGAAATTATTTTGAATTTGGACAAATGATAGATGTCGTTAATGATATTTCTGATCTAGAGCTCTGGCGATCATCTTGTCAGGCCAGCTTCTTTTGTGGAGCAGAACCTATTGGGCAAATTTGACAGAATGCATTATGAGGAGCAGTTCTGTAAAATTATTTTGAATTTGGACAAATGATAGATGTCGTTTTATGATTTTTTTCTTAGCTAGGACTCTGACGGTCATCTTGTCCGGCGGAGTGGAACCATTTTGGCAATCATCGCAGAGGGCAAATATGAGGATAGGTTTATGTGAAATTATTTTGAATTTGGACAAATGGTAGATGTTGTTTATGATTGTTTATCCTAACCATTTGGTCGGTTTTTTGCGCTAAAATTATTTTGAATTTGAACAAATGGTTCAGGAGTAGGTGTCGTTTTAACAAATTTTCTTATCTACAGCTCTGGTGGACATATTTTTGGAATGTTTTGTTTTGACAGAAGGCATAATGAGGGACTTTTCTGTGAAGTTATTTTCAATTTGTGCCAGTGGTTCAAGAGATGTCATTTTTAGATATTTCTTATCTAGAGCTCCGCAGGCCAGCTTCTTTGGTGGAGCAGAAACATTTAGGCAAAATGCATTATGAGGAGCATTTCTGTGAAATTACACACATTTGGGCCAGTGGTTTAGGAGGAGATGTCGTTTAAAGCAAACTTCTAATTCACTTTTGTAAAGCGACGTCTGATTGGATAACGGCAAAAATTTGCACCAGTATATCCTGCGATATAATACTGTCGGAAACAGTTTGACGTCAGTAATTACGTCACATTTCATTGGATGACATGCGATTTGTCCAATTGGGGACAAAACTGCAGAAATGCATTAGAAATGGGATAACTGTATTCAAAATTTTCATTTGGGGAGGTATATCGTCGAATATACGTTCGGAAATCACGATTTACGGTTCCGCTCGCGTGTCGCCTAAAAACTAAATTTCCAACCGTTTATACGACGCTATATCTCTCCAAATGACAATTTTGAATACATTTATCCCCTAAATTTACGGACTACGAACGACGCACAAGTGACAATGGACAAACACCGGTCACAAAATGTCACCTTGAGCACAATTGAGTCATGACATGATTTCCAACAATGTGGCATTTTGACAAGTGTAGACTCAGACGAGCCTGTGCAGCATCCTTTTAAGCTTAGAAACTCAAACTTATCTTCAGTCAGTTGCCTAACAGTCATAGAATATTCAAGCGACTATCAAACTCTGATCAGACTGCGCGTATGCACAGGCTCGTCGTCGCACATACCAAATTGCTGGAGCTCTCATATCAGGGCTCATTTATAGTCTGCAGCCTGTAATTTCTAAGACCCCTAGAAAATGGTTTTGATGGCATTTTTTGTTAATGCTCGGCATCCATGCTAGAAATACTCTTTTGGGTATGACAAAGTGCCCCAGGGTGGATGCCACGTCTGAAACTTCGAATTGAGGCCACAGCAAGGTCAAAGGTCAAATAGGTGCATTTTCTTATTAGAATCGTCATTAGGTCTTTTTTTTACTTTGCTATAGATGGTAACTAAATCATTCTAATTATGTTTAATATGCTGAAAACTAAAAGTCAGATATAGAAAAATGTCGAAAAGAATAGTTTGTGGAATATTATAGCTATTATGGGATAGACAAATATACTTCCCGCAGAAATCAGTGATTTTGGAGTAGATTTTTCATATTTACAGTCTTTTTTTTTCAACGACATTTTCAATCATGCCTTAATTATAGACCACTCACAAGCAATGCTTGTACATTTTATTATTTGATTGGTAATAGGGGCTGCAATATATTTGAATGCTGTTTTATTTTGCCAAAAACACAATAAATGGGGGGGGGGCGGGTAGCGTTTCACAATTCTGGACACAGATTGGCTCGTGGTCATGTGAATGATATGAGGTGTCTGGAAAAGTACAAGCTTTTTTTTGTTTGATTTAATTCTTTAAACAATCTTTCAGATATAAAGGGACGGGTCTACCTGGCTTGAACCAGTGCTAAGCTAGGATTAATGTGTCTTGCTCAAGGACACAACGCAGTGACGCCAGTGAGCCTCAAACCCGCGGATTTTCGGTCTCGAGTCAAGCACTCCACCACTGAGCCACTGCATCAGCAAATTACAGAAGACCCAAATTTGAAATTATGAAATACCACAGATATATTTATCAAGATGTCAATTATTTATTTCTGATGTAACAATGCATCTTGATCGCTAATTTTGTGTGCTCTATAGATATAAAGGCCCCACTTTTCATGTATCCAGTTGATTAATCTGACCATGCCATTCCCAAATTTTGACAAGGCCCAAAAAAGTTTATTCGTTAGAAAGTTCCTCTGAAGGTCACATGATGACAGAACACTCATTTAAGCCTATTACTAGAACTGCTTTATGCTGTCACAAAATTTCAAACTTATGGCTGATCTGATGAAGACACCTGGTCACGCTGATCCGTTGCAAGGCAAAAACCAAGACCACGTTGAAAAGGTCATTCCCAAGAGAGTGTTCTTGTTTCTTAGTCTTCTCTTTGAGGGCATGGATATTTTGGCGGGGTTGATGGATAACCTGTTGGAACCGTGATGCCATAATGGCTATAAAGACGTAATATGTGGTGTGTCAAACCACAAAACGTTTGACACCAAAGCATATAGGTGAGGAGAGAGCTGGTTGATTTACTTTAATTGCCTTAATGGTGTATTGTGACTGTTAGTGTTATGTTATCTCTGTCTTCCTCGCAGTGACTTTGTTTGGCCTGCAATGTGTGATTGTGGTATTTCCTGATCATACTCACTTACTTTTGTTGCTTTTGGTCAAGCTTTACACCAGGCAAACAGATTGGAAAACCTGGTGCAGCTTTTTATTGCAGAAAGTCACGATATTGGAACAAAGCAAGTCCATGGAATTGATGATGCGGTTGCAGAATTCGTTTTTGACAAATGTGTCGAAAAAGAAAATGGATATGTATATTTCCCTGGTAATATTGACATAGAATGACTCGTACAGTTTTCATGCGATAATACTGCTTTGCTAAAAGCAAAATTGGGTAGCAAATTGTACAGAGATCATGTCTTGGTAGCGCAGTTCTGACAACAGTTTGACAGAAAGCTTTGTACAACAGAACAACATACAGGTCTGCAAAGCTTGACCAAGTGTTTACCCGTTTTCAAAAGCTTGATAAAGCAAAACTTCCATCAAATGGAAGACACAATCGCCGTTTTTTTATAATAAAACAGAGTATGAAATAGAAAAAGATAGTTACAAATGTAAGTAAGAAAACACATACATGTTTGTTCGCTTATACTAACTTGGCATTGGTGTTTTTAACAGTTTTGTTCAGGTGACCAGAAAGTTCAAATCTGGGGTATAATAAATAAAGAAGCTCTGGGGAATTCCTACGATAGACTGAGACGTTCCTTTATACATTTTTGTGTTTTGGTGTTTTCAACGCTGTTCACTAAATTAACATGTACAAAATACATGATGGAAGTAGTACCTGGAAGCTCAAACACTGGTAGAGTCATAAGGTAGAGGCTTGCAACATTTGGAAGTTAAATAGTTTGTTTATCCCTGTATCATGCTGTATGGGTGCTGCGTTGAAAGAGAAATTGTAGATATGATTTGGTACAATTCAATCTTTTCTATGCGAGAAAAGGGTTGTACCACCTATAAAGATACCTTTGAATTGCACTGTTTGAGAGTTATTTACTAGGTAAAATCATGACTTTTGTCACAAATTGATAAAATACCCCCAAAGACAATAGATTTTCATAAATGAGACACAGTGATCTATAAACAGTGTGTGACACTCTACAACCCCAAGATGTATCCACACACTAAATTTGGGATTACTACTGCCAATAATATAGGAAATGTGCCAGAGGTCAAGTTCAAAGTGACCCCAACCAGTAGGGGACACTCTGGCACCCTAACATGTATCAACAATCTAAATTTGTGATTCCTATTTTAAAACAATACAAGATATATGCTCTAGACACGATTTTCCTAGAACTAGGGTCAGAGGACAAGGTCAAAATCACAGTAACCCCAGAAACAGTATGTGACACTCTGCTACCCCAAGGTGTATCCACACACAAAATTTAGGTTCCTGTCTCAAATTATATAACAGATATATTATGACACAATTCAGGTTCAGACCGACAGATTGCCAGCTGTGTGTCTGGCTTGCATGGAGCTCATCACCACTCGTGGCTGCAAAAATGTGCAGAACCGTCAGATGTAAATGTTGAAGGCTAATCAGAACTGCATGATAGAATGTGCATACGATGCAGTGGGATGTGCCTATCTTATAGGACAACAAGTTGTCCTGGAGGCTTGCAACTTTGAGAAGTTAAATAGTTTGATTTTCTGTATGGGTGCTGAATATGCTGAACCACAAGCCTGTCTTGGATACTTAGGTTACCTGCGAATATGAGTCTAAACTTATATATAGGCACATATTTGAAGCTAGGTGTATGGTTAATGAAGTCATACACCAAAATGATAAAATGTAGATGTGAATTAGAAGTGCCTTGGATAACGTAAAATTATATATTAAATCTATAGGGTCATGTTTCATACAATTTAAATATATAGTACTAGTCGGGGACAACTTTTCATGGGTGCCAAATTGTTCATTAGAATCCCAAAATCCCCCCATTCTTCTGAATTGCATGATAGGTAGCCATGGAAATCATTGTAATTTCATATATTCCAAATGGGTTTATTTTTATGAAAATATTTTTGTCATTATAGCGACGCCACTAAACAAGTTGACATACATGAGAAAATGTCCTAGGGGTGCAAGGAAGATCTTATTACCACCTCCCCTTCCCCACATCCAAGGTTTATAGTTTTTATATGACTTTCCTTCATTTTATCATTTTATAAGTTTACACATATAACTTTATGGATATGCAATTGAGACAATTAACAAATAGGACCATTGGATGAATGAAATTGGCCAATTGAATCACTGGTGACATAGCAATATGCATCAATGATGGTATGCAGATGCAATCTGCTTATTTATGTTTTTTTTTTGATTTTCCTTATTTTTAACGTTTTTATTAATATTCACGAAACACAAATTATGTAGATAAGATAATTTGCATATGCCACAAATTGATATAAGGTCAATGTCTAAGCTTTAACTTGGTACTAATTTTAGTAGGTTGTGATAAGAAGCAACTGAGATATTATTGATTTTGTATGTACATCCCCATTATTGAATCACATTCTAATATTTTCATAAATAGTTATGCAAATTAGATGAATTAGATAATTTGAACAAGCGACAATGGATGAAAGGCCTCTCTAAGTTTTAATTTGACACCATGTTTAGAAGTCTAGGACAAGTAGTTGCTAAGATATGAGTAATTTTGTAGGCACACCACCATTCTTTAATAGCATTATAGGTTGCCATGGAAACCATGCATTTTCACATAGCCCTAACAGGTTCATTTTTAAAACTTTATTTTGCGTTTAGGGGGTCTTAATTAACAATTTGGCACTCAAGAAAAAAATGCCATTGGGTGCAAGGTAAGCTTAATTGGCCGGAAACTGTATTGTTCTTTAATTTGTATTGAGCCTGAATGTTTATTGTCATAAATACGGTATTTTTCGCAAATGTCAATTTAAAGGCTGTGGCAAGCCTCTGTGCCATTCTATTCGCATGAGCCAGTGTTTTTGTTCATATTGGGTGCATTTTGTGATTGAAAAAAAATATTTACTATATTTAAATGTCATTTTTCTTAATAATTGCACTTACTTGACCTTTGACCTCACTGTGACCTTAAATCGAAAAATCACGCTTGGCATCCACCCCTATATTGTTTGTAATAGTCCAAGGAATAATTCTAGCCTGGATGCCGAGCATTAACAAAAAATGCCATCAGGAGTCCTCGTAGAAATTAAAGGCGGCAGACTATTAGCCTTTGGCTAAAGAGAGCTAAGAATCGGTCTCCTTAAGCCTCAAACTTGGTCCAAAATGGCATTATCTCTATTTTAAGCCTATTTTGGCGGTCATTAACTGTTACTATAGCAACGGTAAACTTTAAATGAGTACACGAATTTTACAATTTATAAATAAACCAATCAGCAGAAATTGGTGAAAAGTAACTTTCAGCTTCTGGCTTCAGAAGGACAATATAGCCGCTTGTACACGTAGGTCTTAAGTGTTAAGACATTTTCTTTCTTTGGATAAAGTATAGCCGTTATTTAAAAATAGACCAACAATTTATTTACACGAAGCGCTTTTGTATTATAAGAAGAAATGAAAATAGTGGAAGTCATGCGCGGCCCCCGAAAGTTTTGTCAGAGGGGGCTTTGACAACGTTTTTTTTGTTTCGTTTTTCTAGTCGATGAGAGGATCCAAATATCACTCTCTAGGGAGCGGGGTGGCTCGCTCAGTGGTAGAGTGCTTGACTTGAGACCGAAGGGCCGCGGGTTCGAGCCTCACCGGCGTCACTGCTGTGTGTCCTTGAGCAAGAACATTAATCCTAGCTTAGAACTGGTTCAACCCAGGAAGACCCGTCCCTTTATAACTGAACGATTGTTGATGGGACGTAAAGAATCAAACAAACAAACAAACAAATACAATAACGAGAGGGCCATCACCGGCCCGCCAACGAAACGCCATTTAGGCATTTCGCTGGCGGGCCGATGACGGTGGCCCAACATTGAATGCTGGATGTGTAGCTTTGTGATTTTTTAGGGGACCCGGCCCAGTATTGCTAAAAAAAAAATATATATTTTGTGATTTTTCAGGGGGGGGGGGTCCGGACCCCCTGTCCCCCCTCTGGATCCACCAATGGAAGTGATGACACTAATTTTCTGTCAATCTCACGATATATTATGCTTAACGCTTTACATGCTAATGGCCCTGCGTTTCGTTTCAAATAGTTTGTATTCCGACCAGGTCCGACAAAATTTTGACACTAATCTGGATCGAAACTGTGAAGAATACGCTTTGATTATGAACCTCTTGATTGTTTTTTTGAAGATTTTTTAAGAAACCGCAGACGTCAAGATAGCATGCAAAATACCAAGCATGAAAAGAGTTAATTGACATCTGTTCTAAAAGTATGGTTTCAAATGATTGTCACTTATATCATGCTAATGTTGGCGACAGATGACGGAATGATTTATGTGAAACTAGAGGACCCAAAACGCTCACCTGAATTTGATATTGAGTCACACGATCTCCTTTATAATGTTTAACTAGGTCATGGTAAACCTACGCTTATCATTTTAACATATTTTGCATGGCCCAATATCCCCAATGATAATACTACATACCAAGACCCAATGTCATTGACCTTTTGGTCCCAGAAAAAATAATTTAAGGGTTTTATCATACATGGGCATTGTCCCCAAACATTAATAATAATGTCATATTTGAATTGTTTTACCTAATGGATACTCTATATGTAATTTGTGGTTAATTTCTGAGAAAAAGATGTTAAGACATGTATATGCAGTCTTGGGTGAAAGATCAAAGGTCGACTTGAGCTTTGATAGATGTACAAAACCATTGCCTTATAGGTTAAACATTTCTTGCAAGTATTTGAACTAAGGGGGAGGTTAACGCGCCGTGAAACCGGTTTAAGCCTTCCAGTAAAATGGTTTACTGACCGTTCCTAGGCGGTACTTCTTTCCTATTGGTATCCTGGGTCAGGTGTCGCCCTTGATTGTATCGATATCTGATCTTTGCCCTCTTTCTAACTTCTATGATTTCGGTTTTAAGTACAGAAAAATGATGTTTTTCAAGATTTTCACATATTAATGCATTAGGTATCCAATTTACCTTGTCGTTACATGTAAGTAGGTCAAGGTCAATCTAGAATCATCAATTTTGCAAATTTGGCAGGACCCACACCACCCATGCTGCATACCAATTCAAATTCCATTGACCTTTTTGTTCCAGAGGAGAAGACTTTTAAAGGGTACTTTAATGGGCATGGAGGTCATCTTGGTCATGTGATCATAAACATATGTAAACATTTCCTTGCCTCTACTGGAGGAGTCTCCATATGAATTTTACTTCAATCATCCAAGTTGTTTCTGAGAAAAAGATGTTTAGATATTTAAGTGGCAGTCCAAACGAGATGAAAGGTCAGCGTGACCTTTATTACTTATTTATGACCAACGTCTCATTCGGTTAAACATAACTTGCAATTATTATGATTTTGGCTTTAATAGTTATTGAAATATAAATATTTCAACAATTATCCCATTTAAATACATTGGCAATAAAATTTTAACTTGCCATAAAGTAGGTCAAGGTCAACCCAGAACCTTGGTAGAGCCCACAGACCCAATGCTACATACCAAGTCCTAATGCCATTTATCTTTTGGTTCCATAGGTTTTTTTTAAATCTTATATGGGCGTGGCGGCCATCTTGGTTATGTTACCGGGAATATTTGTGCAGACTTTCAGTTTGCAAACAGAGCAGACACAGATAAGGCAGCTCTTGGAAATGAGTAGAAGTTGATTGGAAGCCCCAAAGAAAGATTTTTCACGAGCTGCCTGATCTGGGTCTACTTGTTTGCTTATGGAAATACGATTAGATATGATCCTACACTAGTGGACCTTTGTAACGTAGTAGTTCATTCTAATCCTTAAGTTCACGTTGTGTTTTCAAAGTCTCTTTATAATTTCTAAGTCTTATAAATTTCAGCCACAACTTTCACAATTTTATTAAATCTTCTAAGTCCACCGGGCCGCGTAGCGCAGTCGGTAACGTGTCTGGCTAAAGATGCGTGTCTGACTGCAGATCCAGGGGTCGCGAGTTCGATCCCGGCCCGGTACCATACTTTCGTGGAGATTGATCATGAATTTCTACGGTCATTCTCCACCCTTCCGTTGATTTATTCAAGAAGGGTTGTTGTCAGTTACAAGCGAAAGTATGTGCACAAATTACTGGTTAACCGCTTGCTCAAGCCTGCCCAGGAAAAAGTGTGGTTAAGTGAACTGACCGTCCCGCAATGACCATAGCTGTTGACATGGGACATAAAGCAACAAAACAAAAAAATTCTTCTAAGTCCAACTAAAATACTTCTAGAAACAAACTATAACCAAAAGTTCCAAAATCTGAAGCTCTGACACTGGGTTTCATCTTATATACCATGAAGTCACGTGATAGAAGCTGACCACACCGCCACCTGATGACATTATCATTAACCAATCATATATCAATTTTGCTATAGAACGCCCTCTACATAGGTAAGCTTCCATTTATATCAACCAATCAGAAGATACAAAAGTGACTAATAGTAACACCAGCTGTACAATTTCCCAAAGGTCATATGATTAAATGTATTGCGCAATCCTGTCAATCAATGTAAGAATTGACATGGTCTATTTATTAGGCTTATGTAATTTTACTAAACTAATTAACATCTATCATCACGAACTTTCGAAAGTGTTAAAACATCCCAGCAATATTGACAGACTAATAAATATGACCTTTAAGAAACAATAACAAACTGGTGTCAGAATTCCCTATTAAACATAAACATGTCAATCACAGACGTCAACACTGCACCTGGCCAGAAAACCCATGTTTTATCGAAACCAAGCATTCACAAATATTGTAAATCCCCACAGGCAATTCACAGTTATTGTGGACCCTCTCAGGTGAAACTAGCAGCTATTTAATACAAGTAATTTCGTCGTTCAATGTACAAACGTGAAAGTGTATTTTTATATGTAATTATTTATAGAGGGCAGAGCTTAGCATGATGAAATTCTAGTTGCTCTATATAGCTGGACATGTCTCTTTAAGTCTTACTCAGTCAGCCCCCAAACCCCTAAAAGACAGGTTTCCTCAGGACGAGGGCCATATAGCATAGACTGCTGTCCATTCTAAGGCGTTGATTTTGGGGATATTTTCATTTGGGGAGGTATATCGTCGGATATACGTTCGGAAATCACGTTTTACGGCTCTGTCAAATTTCAGTTAGTTTTTATTGATCCTCGTGATCATACGCCGATAGAGCGCCGTCATAACTTCAGCCAACATTGTCGATAAATGACGTTACTGTCAAGGCGTGCTCAGGGTATATGTTACGTACGTTGTAGGAGGAGTCATAGCGCTATTTTAAGGATTTTTTAAATTTGTCCATTAAGAATGGATCTTAAACATAAAGAAATGAGTGTAATAACACAAGTATTTTTGTTTTTATTAACAAATTCTACGAATGATTTGCTTAGTCCTCGTATACACTACAGAGATTAGGTTTCAAACATATTTCATGCAATAAAATAACACAACTTTTATGCCATAAAACAACATAACTTTCATGCCATAAAATATTACAAATTTATGCTATAAAACAACACAACTTTTATGCCATAAAATAACACAGCTTTTAAGTAATGTTTTTTTCCAAGTAATGATGATAAGAATAGCATTTCATTTAATTCTCAATGAAATGTTACATATTATGCCTGTTTTCGCTTCTATCTTCATAAGTTTACACACATCGCATGCCAAGTCCACCGCCAAAGTCAAAACATCGGGAGCATATGACAACAGCGCTATGGGAATCACCACCTCTCCTGCACGCGCACCACTGCCAATTAGTAGTAATGTTTTGTCCTTCGGAAACCACCTGTCCATGAATTTCACAGGTAGGACCTTGAAAAAAAGAGAAAAGAAAATTAAATATACAATACATTGAATTGAATTATGAACTGGGGTACTGCAAAATGTACACGTTTATCTGTATATGCGTCCAGCGAACTCAGATCAGCCTGTGCGTCCGTGCAGTCTGATCAAATTTTCGCTAGGCGCTCAATGAGTAACCAAGATTCCAATGATTCCTCATATGGACAGCTTATACTCTGATCAGACTGATTGATGTGCAGGCTGATCTCCAGGAGTCTTCGCGGGGCAGACATGCCAAGGTTTAATGCCGTTATGATAATTTATCAGTTACCATTCATATTAACTGCAACGTTGCCTGATAAACGTTGTCTATATCGCAGCATGTGCCTTTATCAGGTCATGATGACGTTGCACTTTTGAATGACGTCGCCAATGACTCTGAATCGACACCAAAATCGATAATGACGTCATATTCGCTAGTTTGAAGAGTGAATCATCTTGGTAAGCTGATAAATAGAATCCAGGTTTGCTTTTTTTATTATCAAGCTTAGCAGGCCTGGCTTCGAGAACGCATGTTGAATCTCTCGGCAAGCCTCGCGGTGTCAACAAGCGTTCTGGAAGCCTTGCCTGGTACACTTGATATCAAAAGACACTCACCTAGTATACTCTTAGTAAATATCATGTTTGATTACTGGAGTAGCAGCATCCCAACGTTTATGTAAAACAAACTGATATTGATCGTTCACAAACCAGTGACCATCGGACCAGCTGAGCACTATGGGACCCGAAGCCAGAGGTTAACGTGATATTATTGTCAAGTTTGTGAGCTACATCGCTTGAGATCGTCTCTTTAAAGCGCGGACTTAAAAGTTATTTCAAAATCGTTTACATTAACGATGATTTTACACGTAAACGTTCAAAGATGCTGTATAAGGCCAAATTCTTTTTATTAGTTGATTTACAAACCCTCCTACTGTAATTTTCCGGAAAGTAGGAAAAAAAGAATTAATTTCTAATCTTTTTTTATTTTATCCTCCGACTCTAAATATGATTTGTTTTCGTTGAAAACTGTCTGTGTATTTTTGAGAGTGACACTGTAAAAAGGGATTGTCCTGTCCAGATTTTTAGGAAAATGATAAAATATTTATACAGACTGTTGGTTTGCCTTACTAGTTTTACTGTTTTTTCTGGAGATATTAAAACTAAAAAAGCTATGAAAATGACCAAAAAAAGCTCTGAAAATGACCAGTTAACTGGTCATTTTCAGAGCTTTTTTAATTATTTTTTTTCGTCCCCCCGACCCTAAATCTGAAAAAAAATCCGTAAATCAACTAATAAAAAAGTTCTGGCCTAAGGCGAGGAAAAAAAAGATCAAATCAGCTTATTCCTCAGGTGGAAAGAACAAGAGACTTCTCAGATATTCGTCATACCATCAGGACGGTTTACACACATATTATATACTATGCACAATAAGTTTAGCAATTGTTTTGTATGGGTGAGCCCATCCAAATCAAATCTCGAGTTTCATTTGCTGCCATGAAGATACAAGCGCCGATCATCTGACAAGAATTTTCATGAAAAAAAAAAACAACAACAAAAAAAAAACAGAATTACCAAACTCAGCGGCCGTGCTAAAGTGACGTTAAAATTAAAGACTAGCGGGTAACGTGGGTACTTCTGATCATTGGAGGAAGTCAATACCATTTTCAAGCGATTGCTCGGTCACTGAAAACCACAAAAAAGCATAGCAAATGCTGCAATTTTCTGAACTTTCTAAGAGAAATAAAGGACCAAGTTTTCACAATTTGACGTTTTATTAATGCTTTTACGTTATCGCCTTTAAACGGTGTTTCTAGTCGGATTTTCTAAAGCCACATTAACAAATAAAACTGCTTGAAGCCTTCCAGTACATTCAGATAAATACTGTTGAATAAAACGTCTTCATGGCTACAGAGTACCAGCCGAAAGATAAAATCTAACGTCACTGTTATCTCGCAAATGCGTCGCACCATTTTCCAGTAACTTCAGGTTTTAATCAACCATAAGAGGAGTTTCAATAATAGTAAGTGAGTATGATCAGGAAATACCACAATCACAAACCGCAGACAACCCTATGGCACCGCGAGGAAGAGCCACTCAACCATCACGAGACACCAGGAAGACAAATTAAGCAAAGCAACCAGCTCTCTATTCCCCATCAATAAGCCTATGATATCTTTGTATAGGCGTATGATGCATGAGGAAGACGAAAGACCACCAAACGAAAAATCACATGCTTATCATTTTAGCATTACTTACAACGGATGTGAATTTTGCTTACTGAGCCCTCCTGTAATTCTTGCTCTCCCAAAATGGCTATTTAAAGGATGGCGTCTGTATATTCGTGGTTTCATTTGCCTTAGATCCTGTTCTCGTCATTGCAATGGCAATTGTTCGCTATTGCACAAAGATGAGCACAAAAAGATGCGAAACATAAGAAATTGCTAAACTTATTGTACATTGTATATATAGCATAACTTATTTAAACACCGTTGTCTTGACAATGCGTTGTCTCGTACAGAACCAGTTTGCTGTGACATCGGCAATGCCATCTCAAACCGCTTCAGCGTCAGGAGGAGTAGAAGACAACGCTAGAAAGCGCTGCACCAGTCTGATAATATAAGAATATATGAGCCGTGACACGTGATTTCCAACAATATGAGCCGTGGCATGAGATTTCAAACAATGTGGCATTTTGGCATATGTAGACTCTGACGAGCCTATGCAGTCTCCTGTTTAGCTTATACATTCCAAATGGTGTTCAGTCAGTAGCTTAACAATCATATAATACTTAAGCGACTACCAAAGGCTCTGATCAGACTGCGCGTATGCGCAGGCTGATCTGAGGCTTTGTTGGTCGCACATACCACATTGTTGGAAATCTCATGCACTGGCTCATATGGCATTTTGACATGTGTAGACTCAGACGAGCCTGTGCAGCCTCCTTTTAAGCTTAGAAACTCCAAATGGTGTTCAGTCAGTAGCTGAACACTCATAGAATAGTCATGCAACCAGAAAAGGCTCTGATCAGACAGCGCGTATGCGCAGGCTGATCTGAGGCTTTGATGGTCGCATATACCACATTGTTGGAAATCTCATGTCGCGGCTCAATTATCATGAGTGTGAGGGTAGGATAGAAAAATCCGTCCCGAGGATCGCCGTTTGGCATCACGAGGCTTGCCGAGTGATGCCAAACGGGGATCCAGAGGGACGGATTTTTCTATCCTACCCTCACACGAATAATGGATTCTTTTTCTTGCTCTCCACTGTTTTTTTTATTTAAAAAGATAAGCTT
The DNA here is from genome assembly GCA_964019695.1 of Loripinus fragilis. NCBI lineage: Eukaryota > Metazoa > Mollusca > Bivalvia > Lucinida > Lucinidae > Loripinus > Loripinus fragilis. Next base: position 13,185,833 of record OZ026524.1, read on the forward strand.
CCAGAAGTCCCTGAATACGCTCAGATACAATTTCACATGATGATGTCACTTTAACCTAACAATGACGTCACTTGACGACAATCGGGGTGAGTTCCAATACAACCAATGTAGGCCTATGTATCCCTCACGCGACAGTCTGGGTAAGATAGCATAGGTTAGATAAGATTTTTTATCCCAGGGTAAAATCTCAGATATCCTTATCCGGTGTGCAAGAAAATAGTGTTTAAAGATCTGTATTCTTGTCCAATAGAGATCATTTAAGGATTAACTGATAAGAGACAGTTTTAGTACTTCACAGGATTAGAGGGGTCTCAAGAGGGGACTAACCAGTATACAACACAATTTCATTCACTAAGATAAATTTCAATATTTTATCAGAAAATACATAGACCCTTCATGAGACCACTTTATTGCCCCCTGTAAGGAAGTCATAATCACCCCATAAAGATTAGCCTTTGGTCTGTCTAGAATAGCCCATAGACAGTCGTATCACTTTTATTGTCAAAGATTTTCCTCTTTAAACCAATGTATATATGTCGCTCATCACAGAATAACAACTAAAAGTGTCAACAATAAGTAAGGAGTGTGGTAGTGGTGATGGTGGTGGAGGGGAGGGAAAAAATAAGCGTTTGTGTCGATATGGACGGTAAAGCTGAACAATAAAACAATCCAAATCGCCAGCAGTGTTTCCCGCCAGAATTGCGAGTTTTTTTTTCTGAGTAAACATACAAGTTTTACAAGCATGCAGTCGAAATCCAGACGCACATACAGTCGTGCCAACCAAGAGTGACAGAGACGTAATACTTTGTTTACAATTGCTAGGTAAAACACTAACGTGTACACTTCACATGAGCGAATGCGAATCGATAGATCACATGTGTATTAATCCTATCCTGAGGATAGGATTATTGCACAAGTGATCTATAGATTCTAAGTCCCTAATAACTTTGTTAACAGAACATGACGTCACTGTCACTCTTGGCTGACAGGACAGTAGTCATGGCGAGAATGAGCTGACAATGACAGACTGTTCTATTTATTTTTTGAAAAAAAAATGAAAAGTACCACCGAAAACCCTAAAAACGGAAATTGTCTAAAATGGCATTAACCTCTATAAGCCTATTGCCCTTTTTGTAGGACATAGGCAAACAGCGCAGACCCAGATCAGACGCCCTAGAACGCGACGTCTGGGACATATGAAAACAGTGCAGACCCAGATCAGACGTCGCAGAACGCGGCGTCTGATCAGGGTCTCCACTGTTTTCTCACAAAATATTCTATCAAAATTTGAATACAAATGAAAAAATATCTCCAAACACCCCTAAAATTTGAAACGGACTCTGCCTAACCATAGAGTTAGGAAATTCATTCTGCTTAAATGGGTTAAGCAAGTTTCCTATCTAATTGTTACTACTGGCTTCCACAGTCACAATGCGATGCTTTTGTATTCCTTAACCCATTTAGGCCGGGTGAGCATACCCATCCTTATCAGGAGGACGAGACCATTTCCTAATTAAGGGAACTGGTGAATATTTTCTATCGAAATCTTTTATCGAAATTCAATAGATCGTTCTGTAAGCAATCAGTGAAGTCATGATGATTATGCGGTGTCTGATCTGGATGCGCTGTTAGCTTATGTCCCATAAAAAGGCCGCAACGCCAAAACCTGTCTTCGGGGGTTTGAGAACAACACAGGCACAGACCAGCCTGCGCATCCGCGCAGACTGATCAGCGCCTTTATTATTCGCTTTTTGGTATGTATCAAATGTAAACTTGGTAAAGGTGAAATTTCAACTTTCTAGCTAGTCTCTGTAGCTGAGGAGACTGGTTTGAAAATCGTTTTATTTTCTGAAACCCCGAAGACAGGTTGTCTCGCGACGAGGCCCAAATGTTCTGACTTACCAGTTGGACAATGGCTGCAACAAGCACCAGTGTCCTTTACAGGATGCGCACACGGTGGCAGTGGGCATGACAGCGGATAACAATAGTGATGCCCTCCTTGTGTACACGGATACGGGCAAGCTCCTTGCGTGACCATAGCATCCTCAGACTCTGACGTTGCCAAACATGGCGCACAAAACAACGCCACCACCGCGATATAAATGCCCACTGATCGAGATTCCATGTAAAATCAATAGAACTTGTCCTTAAAATGGTTTTGTTATCAGTTTGATAAAATAATACAAGTAGAAATTCGTTTTGACCTCATCCCACCTTAAACATGTCCGCTGATAAAACACATGTACAAAATGTACATATGCCAAGCAAAGACTAATCGTCTGTGCTACATTTGCTATCCAGTGGTTGGCTGTTTTTAGCCTGTATTTGCATTAATTCCCGGGCCAATTCAACTGTCAGAGGAGGCTTGACAGAGGACCTAAAACTTGGTCAATTCGATATCTTGGGCCAATACAACTGACCTCTGAATTGGTAACTAGGCCAATCGAAATAAAGTTCGTATCGGCCAAGTTTCAGGTCAGAAGTAAGTTGTATTGACCTGAGAACGAAGACCAAAACAGCTGTCAGAGGACCTACAACTAGGGAAATACAAAATTTACTTTATTAATGACATAGTTAAATTTTTTAACTACTTTATATAATAGTAGTTTTACTAGCAAAATGTGCCTGTGCCATACTCATTACCGTTCTGTTGTCATACAGTATATATGAGCCGCGGCATGAGATTTCCGTGGTATGTACGGCCAGCAAATTAAGCCACAGATCAGCCTGCGCATACGCGCAGTCTGATCAGAGCCTTTACTAGTCGCTTGAATATTCCTTGAATATTAAGCTACTGATCGAACATCATTTGGAGTTTCTAAGGTTAAAGAGAGGCTGCACAGGCTCGTCTGAGTCTACACTTGTCAAAATACCACATTGTTGGAAATCACATGTCGCGGCTCATATTCGTTTTTGCCTCAGCTTAATACAGATGACCTGAGATCATTACAGAATCACACCGGATAGGCGGCAATCGAAAGCGTTAATACTACCGATGAGCGTAGATCAAAATATGTTAGAAACAGAGTTTTCGATTGCTATTTGTCGCCCGACAGGCGAAAAATGGCAATCAAAAACACTGTTTCTAGCGATTTTTGATCTGCGTTCGTCGATTACTAAGAGCGTTTTCGATTGCCACCTACCCAGTGTGAGAATAGTTAATGGATAATTATAAATACGTATATACTGCCTTAGGTCATTTCTTTTTCAAATAGCTGCTTTTTTGCTGGTTTTTGTGTTGATATTTTTGCTGACTGTTGACATCGAAAGCTTTGACAAACACAGATGTTCTCTCCCGACTGGCTCATTTTACGCATTCTGCGTCTATCTTTTGAAAGAGAAAGACCCAAAGGTCATAAATCAGAGGTCGTGGTATATCTATATCGTATTGATATTTACAAGATGGCAGACAGTATAGGTCGTGTATAGAGCGATGCATCAAACTAATTATTTTTTCTGACATATAGAAAGAAATGGTGACCAAAAGTGACTTGAAACATCTTGAATTAGTTAATGAGTGGACATAGTAAAAGTAAAAAATGCGTTCAGGGCAAGCATATGATCTGCAAACAGAAAACAGATCTCTAGCTTTAAACAAAGAAGAAATGGCGCTTATGTCGACCAAAACAAAGAAAACGGAAAAACACAGGACAAAGTAAGGATGATAATCGTGAAATATTCAAACTATTTAGTCCAGATGATAAACTTAATACTATTTTTGAGGAATAACAATCTACATGTATAAGGAAAACTTAGGGAAACACGAACAGAGGTATGTCAAATTTCAAGACAGTTTCAGATGCATAAGTGAAAGTTTAGGTCATGTGATAAAAACAGCAAACAGACACACTGACATGCTTAAAACACTCGCATACAAGTCAATTTACCAAGAGGCTCGTTCAGGGAGAAATATCCTTATTATCTGGGGCCTGCCAGAAAATCCATGCGAAAACTGCGATGACTTCATCAGAGATTTTATCAAGAATCAGATGGACCTGGATGCTGATAATAATTGAACCGCGACATGTGATTTCCAACAATGTGGTATTTTGACAAGTGTAGACTCAGACGAGCCTGCACAGCCTCCTTTTAAGCTTAGAAACTCAAAATGCTGTTCATTCAGCAGCTTAATACCCATAGAATATTCAAACGACTAGCAAAGGCTCAAATCACTAATCAGTGATTTATCGATTATAAGTCCCTGATAACTTTGTGCACAAAACATGACGTCACTCTTACTCTTGGCTGGCAGGACAGTACTTTTGCACATTATATGTACTGTGCAGTGCAATTTGCGAGAGGTGTCAGCCCCTTACCGAAGAAAGAAAGCGAATGGTCATGCATGTCCCAAAAACCAAATATCGAGGGGGTAGGGAATTCAAAACACGCATTATCATATACACTACAGAGAATGGTTTTCAACCATACTTCATGACTAAAAATAGCACAAAATATAAACTTTTAGGTATCGTTTTATTCAAGTGAAGCCGATGAGAATTGCATTAATTCGTTTTATTCTCAATGAGTTGTTTAATATTATGTCTGCATTCGAGTCTGCCTTTATCAACCTACACACATCGCTTGCCAAGTACACCACCAAAGTCAAAACATCGGGAACATATGACGAGCGCGCTATGGGAATCGCCTCCTTTCCTGCACGTGCACCATTGCCCATTAATAGTTATGTTTTGTCCTTCGGGAACCACCTGTCCATGGATTTCGCAGGTTGGGCCTTGAATAAAAAGCAATAATAAAATTAAATATAATTACATGTATAATAAATCGAATTTGATTTAATCTGGTCAAATTGGTATGTACGTCGAGCGAAAAATCAGATCAGCCTGCGCAGTCTTCGCTAGCCGCGCAATGGCCTAGGTATCAAATATCCCAATTTTCTGCATACAGACCTAGAAGACTCTGATAAGACTGAGTGGATACGGAGGCTGATTTGAGTCCTGTGGTCGGGCGGACATGCCAAGTTGTACATTTTTCTGTGTCTGACTGACAAACTACTGTCCTACTAGCCAATAGTGACAGTTTCGTCACATTTTGTTTACAAAGTTATCATGGACTTATTATCGATAGATCACTTGTGTATTAATCCTATTCTCAGGATAGGATTAATACACATGTTATCTATCGATTAGCGTTAGCTCAAGTGGGGTGTACAAGTTAATGTTTTACTTAGCAATAGTAAACAAAATATAACGTCACTGTCACTCTTGGTCGACACGACAGTAGATCTTTGACGAGCACTGACATTGATCGTTACCATCGTGTTGGCAAACCAGTGACCATCAGACCAGCGGCTTGGGGATCTAGAGTCAGACGTGGTATTATATCAAGTTTGTACACTTAGAATGCTCGAGACCCGTTTCTTTAAAGCGCGAAAGAAACCAAGAGGACTCTGTGATTTCAAATTCGTTTACATTAAAGCTGCATACTCTGTAACTATGAACATTTTTCGAAAAATGTTATTTTCTTTTTAAATCATTTGTAAAAGTAGAATTAAGCTATGTTTTCACAATAAAAATGTTCAGTACAGCTGAAAACTGCATGGAAAAGTGAATTATCTCACCAAACAGGTGTGTTTTTCTCTTGTTGGTAATTATTTGCGTCCCTCCAATAATTCTAGACCGTTGAATTTTAACATAAATGCAGTTGTTTTGATAGTGATACCTTGTTAAGATTTACGAAAATGGTAAAATGTTTACCTGAATTTGAGTATTTTTACTGTGTTTTTGAAAAATAAAAACATTATTTTTAAAATTAGAAGATCAAAAGTTACAGACTATGCAGCTTTAACAATTATCCCACAAACGTGTACCAGTAGGGCGATCCAATTTCTAAATTAAGAATACATAATTATTGGATACTTTTCTATTTTGACCGAATTTTAATTTATCGTTATGTAAGCTAACAGTGAAGATCTTACATTAAGAATGAGCTCCTGAAAAAATGCTTGTATTTGTAATAAGAAAAAGTATGTTCGGAGAAGAAGTACCCTCTATTCAACCTTCCATCAAAATATCCTATTTTTATCATCACAAGCCTACTTTTCAATACTCACACCGTACATCCGACTGTTTTGACGACAGATTACCGTTTCGACGACAGATGCCGATAACTTTGGAAGGGTAAGGGTAGGTGAAAAGTCACTTGGCCACACTAAAACTACAATTATTCACCAGCATTTATGTAAAGTTTGGCGTCAAAGTTCCGTTTAATAACCAAACTACACGCCCATGAAGAGACCAGGTGTCTCAAAAATTGATGTCTCAGCCAACAGTTCACTTCTTTAACGGATGTCGTCGACGACAGATGAGAGATTTCAAAGGATAACATCGACGACAGCTCTTCATTTCTGTTTCGTCTTTGAAAAAACGTATTGTGACTTGTTTTTGTAGGCAAATTTGGCGCGGAAATTATCTGTCATAATTGAAGTACGCCCTAGTTACACTTAAACATTATTGAAATGCATGATGCATGTTTTGTTACACATAAACGTTCCTCTGTAAAACCATATTCTAGTCACAGCATATTTAGCTGAACTGCAAAACATAACGTCATAGGTAGCATATCTTGATTTGGGTTCGGGTGTTCCAAGTCCTTACATCTTTCAACTAGCTGACAGGTACTGGTGAAAGCTTTTAGTACTGGCTAATGTTGAACTGTTTATGCTTAGGCTGTCCAGGAAAAGTTTGATCAGGATAGAAGACCAATGGGGCCCCCAGGAGTTTTGGGGATCTGGGCTATTTATTTTCAGGGAGCACTTGTAATTGTTTTCAGGGATTTGGGGAGCGAGCTCATTGTTTTGGGGATTTAGAGAGTCCTGCAAAAAGTAAAAAAAATATATTTAAAACATTTCACCTTAAAGGAAAAGCCTTCATTTCGTTTGATTTTTTTTTTAAAAATGATGATGATGATGAGTTGGAGTTTAACGACGCATCAACCCTTTTGGGTCATTAGCGTCATCAAGGTTAGGTAAGAGAAGTATTACTGAATATTAAATCTATAATTTTTGTTTTGTTTGATTTGATTCTTTACGTCCACTTAACAATCTTTCAGTTATGCGGGACGAGTCTTCCTGGGTTGAACCAGTACTAAGCTAGGATAAATGTGTCTTGCTCAAGGACCACAACGCAGTGACGCCGGTGAGGCTCGAACCCGCGGCCCTTCGGTCTCAAGGCAAGCACTCTACCACTGAGCCCCCTATTAAATCTATAATAGATTAGCTAAAATATTAACAATTTAACATATGAGTATATCAAAGACAATAAAATAGTAAACATTTTACAGCGAAGATCATGTACAATATTTGACAACTACATAGGTTAATCAGATGACAATACATGCTCTTCTCCTGCAGGAAAGGAAATGATATGTTGAAAGCAAGTTAAAAAAATAAACAGTTCAAGGGAAAATAACTACACTTTGTTAAAAAGATTAATCTCTTTTAAGAATAAGAAGACATTATCAATAGGTACATAATTAAACAATTGTTTGATTGTATCAACATGAAAGTATTTGTTTCTTTACCACATTCAAGCAGAAAATGGCGGATTGTAAAGAGTGCATCACATCCCAAACAATACGGTGGTTCTTCTCATTTTAAAAGATATAAGTGTGTGATCCTTGTATGACCAATACGCAAACGAGCAAGCACAACTTCTTCTTGTATGACATTTCTTACTACTGGTTGAGATTGTCCAATCACAGGTTTAATCTCAAAGAGTTTATTACCAAGACTGTTATTCCATAATAGTTGCCACTTGTTTACAATGTACCTATTGATAAAATGTTTAAAATTTGAATAGGGTAACAGAAAGTTTGTTGGGTGTAAATTGGGTGAATCTTTTGATTTTTGGTCTACATTTTCATTGCCAGCAATGCCAATGTGGCTAGGGATTCAACAGTAAATTATTTCATTACATTCTGTTAAATCATGATGCTTTTCAAGTAGCTTTTGAATTTAGGGATTTTTTTGAAGACGTGTGATCTAAAGATTTTAAAACTAAAAGGGAGTCTGAAAATATAAAATATTTGTTAGAAGTTTCACAATTGGCTATAAAATCTAATGCTATTCAACAGCTTTTGCTTCTGCTGTAAAAAACTGAGGACCCATATGGAATTCGTATAGTTTCAGTCGTCAGATACTACTGCGCATCCTACTTTCATATCGTCTTTTGAACCAACTGTATAAATATGCTTATAGTCTATGTTATGTGATTTTAGCTCTTGGAAATTAGATTTCATCATAATTGGACTTGTTTTTGACTTCTTACAAGAGTGTAAATCGAAGAGAAGTTTTGGTTTATTTATACACCAGGCTGGTACATTTGGTGTAAAAGTTTTATCTATGTTTTTGAAATTTTGATTTGCAGATTCTAGGACTGGTAAAGTTCTGACACCAAAAGATTTCATAAAATTTGGTTTGCTTTCATAAAGATCTATGTATTTTGGTTGAAAAGTAACTTCATGAGCTGGATTTGATTGGTTCTCAGCAATTCTAATAGCATATTGCAAGGAAAGTTTTTCTCTGCGTGTATTTAAAGACGGCTCATCTGCCTCAGCATAAAGACTAGCAGTAGGAGATGTGCTAAGTGCTCCTAGGGCTTATCTAAGACCTTGATGATGAATAGGGTCAAGCATAGCTAAATAAGATTTTCTTGCCGATCCATAAACAATGGATCCATAGTCTAATTTTGAACGAATCAAAGATCGATATAATTTTAAAGTGTAGTTCGATCTGCACCCCAAGTAGTGTGAGATAAAACTTTCAATATGTTCAAAGATTTAAGGCACTTTGCCTTCAAGCATTTAATATGCGGGATTAAAATAAGCTTTTTGTCAAATATTTGTCCAAGATATTTGTATTCCTGTCCAACAGGAGTAGGTGATCCATATAATGTAAGAACAGGATGATTTTTTAAAAAAAAATCTTCGGCTTATGGGGGGAAGCCCCCAGACCCTCTGCCCCTGGAAAAGCTAAATGCGTTTACTCTTATGCTAACATGCTGAACTGGATTGGTATTGATGGGAGATATGGCGAAAAAAAAATACTATTTTGGATTTATTATCCTTAAAATTGTTGATTTTACGAGGGTTAGTCAAAAATAACTGAGCCCTACCTGATAACATTTTAGTTTTGTATTGTAGATAACCAATGTGATTATGTTCTATAAGTATAATATGTCATAGATGTTTTAACCCTACAACATTACCCTAGTTAAGCTTCTTTTATGGTTGCTAGGCAACTGAAGATCGTCAGTCAGATCGATGCGTTCACGATCTCAGCCACCAGGAATCTACAATATGTCTTTAAAAGGCTTGTGTGCTTGATAGTTTTGTGAAAGGCATATTTGCGACTTATTTGAATAACAAATATTATATTGTCTTTTCATTACACTAAGTTTGTTAATGTTTAGGTGAACATTGAGTTTATGCGTTGCCTAGCAACAAAAAACTCCAAAATTCCACAAATTTTCAAATTCACGAGGATTGTGTTGCTATGGAAACAAAATTGTGCATTTAAATCAAGGAACTTAATATGTCTGAGGGTTGGTATGTGTATGCAGTACTGTTAAAGCATTGTAATGCTAATGTTTTATGGTTTCTATTAAAATTGCGTAAATATGATTGTGGGTGGGGTAATTTATAGGACTTCAGGCATATTAAAATTTGATAAATTCTGAAATCAAACTACTACAGTATCTATAACTTGGGTTCAGTTGGTTTCTGTTCTGTGACACGGAATATGTAAATGTTCAAGGTATCAGACGACAATGAATAAAGCCTTGCTTTAACATTACTGTTTCCATAGCAACGTTCAGATTTAGATGTATCACAGCGTGAACGCACAATCTGACAGGGCATATTCTGTTGCCTAGCAACCGTTACAGAACGCCTACCAACAGAAATAAATTAGGTGATTAAATAGATGAAATATAACTTCAATGAAATATCATCCGAATATATGTCCATTTTACTTAATTCAAATATTATGAGGTAGGGCTCAGTTATTTTTGACTGACCCTCGTAGATTGATAATAACGTATTTTTAAACACACAGAATGCGCCAAATTGCACCATTTTAATAAATAAAAGTCCCAAGCCCCCTCGCCCTCCTTGCACGAATCTGAATCCACCTCAGTACATGGTTATCTAGGCGCCTAGTATGTAATATATGATGAAAAAAGGAAAATCCTCCATTTTTTTTTTACGTTTCTTTGGTTTCTGGTGGCTATTGCCCCCTGACCTCTCTTGTAAAATGTGAATGTGTTTATTTTTGTACTAACGTGCACTTCTGGATTGATCTTGGAGAAAAAATATGGCACAAAATTTGGGTTGTTGTTGATTTATTATCCTAAAAATTGTTGCTTTTAGGTTGATAATAACATACTTTGGAAGACTCAGAATGCGCCAGATCGCACCATTTTATCAATTTTTCCAGGGGAGCATGCTAGGTAATTAGTTGATTTTCATTAAAACTATGATGAATGCTGATAAGATATATCCTTACCTGCTGAAACGGAGTTTAAACTTACGCTTAGGGCCTAATAGCAATTATAAAAAAAACACTTTGTATGGTTACAAAAATGCTTTCACTTTGTCTAAGAAAATCTAGTTTCATCTATTGTATAAACAATACTATATTGATGTCAGTAATTAACTTTTTATGCTTTTTCTCTCGATATGTGTCACAAATCAACAAAAAAAAAGTGCCATACCTCTATAGTTTATTAGAGGAACGTTTAAGTAAAACCAAACGTGCATCGTATATGTCAATAATGTTAAAGTGTAACTAGGGCATTCTTCAATAATGACAGATAATTTCCACGCCAAACTTGCCTACAAAAACAAGTCCCAATACATTTTTTCAAAGACGAAACAGAAATGAAAAGCTGTGGTCGATGTTGTCCTTTGAAATCTATCATCTGTCGTCGACTACATCCGTTGAAGAAGTGATCTGTCGGCTGAGACATCAATTTTTCAGGGCGACTAGTTCGGTTATTAAACGGAACTTTGCGGCCAAACTTTACATAAGTGCTGATGAATAATTGTAGTTTTAGTATGACCAAGTGATTATAATATATTTTATTTCCTAGACGTTCGGCTGGAGCAGAAAGCTGTTTTTAAACACAGGTATTGAGCTGATAAAAAGCTTATTTGTGCGTGAAATAGACTCAGATTGCTGCTGCAGTATCTCCAAACTGCTAACATCCTCTCCATTACCATTAGGGCCCACAGCTTCGTTTGTTGAATTTAGCAAAAAAAAAAACAACTTAACCTACCCTTTCCCTTCCAAATTTACTGGCATCTGTCGTCGAAGCGGTAATCTGTCGTCAAAACAGTTGGTTGTACGGTGTGATACTACTCTCCTAATCTTTTCTTGAAAAGCCCCTTTTCACGAAAATACACTTTTTAGCCCGATTGCAATCAATACTGTCCACTAAAAGTAGGGGATATTGGGACACAAAGCAACCTAGAAATTAAACTGCTAATTTGTCGCGTAAATAAGTTTGTCTTTTTCATAGAGCAATATGTACGCCAGTTTTCATGCATTATTTGTGTGCTGATTTCGAGTAATATGACCTTAAGGGCGTGCCGAAGAAACTAGGGGTCAAGACCAAAATTTCACCAAAAATATCATGCTTTCGATGATGCATGCTGAAGATGCATTTTAGATATCTTTGTTTTTAAGATTTTTTCGCGTACCATAATTGTAATTTCTAGGAGAAAGGGCGGTGACAAATTATAAAAAGTGTCTTGATTAAAAAAATGACAGATTTTGGCCACATATTCCTGAAATCGAGGACAAAGAGGTCAAAACAAATTCTTAACATAAAAATAATGAATAACGGATATTTTTTTTTTTAAAAAAAGATAGCGATTGCACAATCCGTCACCGTAATAGTCACGTGTGAAAATTGAATGGCTACCCCTGGTCTAAATACGGTTGTCTCTCATGGATTCACGTTACTTCAAATAACTAGTAAACAACCCTTAAAATCTAAACATTCAATTGCAAACAAGCAGTCTGACCAACGCCTTTGTTAGTCACTTCTAAGAAAGTATCATATCTACACTTGCTACTAGCGAAATTTCAATTTCCAATGTAAACTATGTAGCTGTGCTGGCTGGTTTGGGTATGATATTTTCGGAAAGATATTGTTGTCATGGGTTAAACGTTCTCACTTACCAGTTGGACAATGGCTGCAACAAGCACCAGCGTCCTTTACAGGATGCGCACACGGAGGTAGTGGGCATGGCAGCGGATAACAATAGTGTCGCCCTCCTTGTGTGCATGGATACGGGCAAGCTCCTTGCGTGGCCATAGCATCCTCAGACTCTGACGTTACCAAACATGGCACACAAAATAAAGCCACCAACGCGATATTTACATACACTGATCTTGATTTCATACTTAAACAATAGAACTCGTCCTTAAAATGGTTTTGTTATCAATTTGATAAGACTGAAAATTTGTTTTGACCTCATCCTGCCTTATCCATGGTCGCTGATAGATCGCATGTACATGTGTCAATCAAAGACCGATCCTATTACCTGTATTGAACCTTCATTCTCAAGCTAATATAACTGTCAGAGGACCTTTACTATTATAGTACGAAATATACTTTCTTAATGACATTAGCCACTGGTGCCCAACTCCGTCACAACGATCTTCGCATTGTCACTGATCCATCATGAATTTTCACTTACATCTGTGATGAAACTTTCAAGACACCATCACAGACTTTAAGCGAGCATATGCCAGGACGTGGATAAGGTCGGAAAAATTATGGTAAGGCATTTGTTTTTATTCCTTATCGTCGATATCGTTTAAAAAGGATAACGGACAGCACACCAATAATATTCATAGCTATTTACTCAGCAATTCTAATATCATTGTGTTTATTGGCAAAAAGGTTTCCTTATCGTTTTCATAAGTTGGATTAGTAAAATAAGAATAATTTAACATGGAAGCATGTTTTTATCGATTCATAAAATCGTTATATTTAATATCTTGTGCATATCTGCTGTAAAATTGCATAATATAACAAAACAAAAAAATGTAATGTCACGGTTTGGTTGATACAATGTCACGGTTTTGAAAACGTTTCTGATGGAACTATGACGGTTTATTTAAGACATTTTTAAAACTTTCTGATATTGATTATCCTTGTTATCATATCAAAACAACATTAAAATGAACACTGTTTGGTCCACATTTAAACTGACAGCTTGACTAGTACTTGTTGAAGGAAAACAGAAAGCGTCTGCATAAATGCACAACAACTTAGTATAACTAGGAAACATCACAATCACTGAAGGCAGATCAACTCACTGAACCATGACAAAGAGCACAGACAGCCACAATACAATTAAACTAAAGCAACCAGCTATCACTTGCTATATAATTGCTAAAAAGACCCACGCCAATAACTACTCTACAAAACAAGCTACCAACACTAACACGTCAAATAGGAGCAACATCAAACAATGGATAAACAATAATAGAATAACCACCCTAAAACTAACAGCAGCTAAGGTCATTGGGAGAGGGCAGCTATTGTGCTACCCAAATCTTCACACACAAAAAGTAAGTAATGGTGCAAAGATCAGGAATCGATACAAATCGTTCAGCTAGTATTGGGGGTTCCTAACTTTTGCAATGCATCATTAAAGAAATCAAATTATCATACTGATATGAAAAAATAAAAGGTCACACAATTCACTGACAAATTGAGATAAGGAAAACCAACAGTTAAGTCAGAATGGGTCCAGCCGAAGACAACCTACAGGTACTAACCCACCCATGAAAGGTTTGAGTTGAAGTTGTTATTGTGCTTGAATACTAACCAATCATACGATTCAAGATCAATTATATGAATTAATGACAAATACATTCTTAGAAAAGGGTATCCAAATCATGAGATTCACATAGGGTTTAAACCCTGAATTATTTACAAAATGTTGTATATACCAAACGTTCTTGACCTGAATGATAATTTTGCTAATGTTTTTGTTTACAAAAATGTTGAGTATGGCTTTGGCGATGTGACGACGTTATGGCATTATAAAGTTGACAGCTGATGCCATATTGCTTAGGGAAATCCAGTGTAAGGAAATTGATATTTTAATGCTTTTGCAGCGTTTTCAGTGTAAAGTTAGTTAGAATAAGATCAAATCGACACTTTTGTTTCTCTTGCAGGTCCCTTGAGGGATGCTTGAGCATAAGACCTTTTGGCCTTGTGTTCGAACAGTTTCCTCTGGACCCAGCAAATGTTAATCCATGAAAAAAACTTGTGACCCCTTCTAATATTCTCTATTTGTTTGTTTGTTTGATTTGATTCTTTACGTCCACTCAACAATCTTTCAGTTATGCGGGACGGTTCTTCCTGGGTTTAACCAGTACTAAGCTAGGATAAATGTGTCTTGCTAAAGGACCACAACGCAGTGACGCCGGTGAGGCTCGAACCCGCTACCCTTCGGTCTCGAGTCAAGCACTCTACCACTGAGCCACTGCGCTCCCTCTAATATTCTCTATAATAAAAAGAAGGGAGACATATTACCATCGCCACGTTGTCCCACTCCCCAGCTGTGGTTATGCCAAATATGTTCTTAGAAAAAGGTTATCCCTTGGAAGTTGTTTTCTGCATAGAAATAAATGGTAACAAATATTACTAGTCTCACCTGCATCACTGCGTTGTGGTCCTTGAGCAAGACACATTTATCCCAGCTTAGTACTGGTTCAACCCAGGAAGACTCGTCCCTGTTTAACTGAAAGATTGTTGATGGGACGTAAAGAATCAAATCAAAACAAAAAACAAATATTACTCCAAAGCCTTGAACGTAAGCTCGTGGTTCGTATGTTCTAATCCATATTTTTGTATATTTAAAGATCAAAACATTTGTAACTACTGCTCACAGAAGTTTGAAACCGGTGCAGAAACCATTAGGCACTGCATTGAAACACACAGTGAAGAGGCACTGCATTGAAACACACAGTGAAGAGAAAATATCATTTCTAACCTTTTCCCCACAATGTTCAAACTGGAAATAACTTGCAGAAAAAGTAAAAAAAAAGATCTTTTGACATTGCTGGAATTAACATCAGGAGCAATACAAATGAGTTGACTTACAAATCAGAAAGTGCGGCATTGCAATGTCCAAAAACGCCAGACGCAAAAAGTCCCATGGACAAAGTGATTTGTACAAATACACCAATGAGAGATATTCATGGGCAAATAGGCACTCCTCAAACCGGTTGTTTGGTAGTTGAGAGAGAAACTGAAAATCCATGTTCATTGTGCTCTGGAGAAACTGGTGATCATTACATACCAGATGTAAGTTCACTAGATAATGAATATATTTTCAATGCGATGGAATGGCTTAAACACCTACTTCCTCATTTCATTTCTAAGATTAGTGAAAATGGTCGTCTATCAGACTGGATGGCATTTTTTTGAATTAGTTGCATAAGGTAACTTTGATATAGATCACATTGCATTTCAGCTTTTTCTTGACGTTGTAAAACTCAAAATTGCAGGAAACATACACACCATGCTCAACAGAAGTTAAATAATTTTGAAATATTGGGTATTCTCTATTTCATTTAAAATTCATACGTTTTATGGGTGGATATAAGCATTCAGGACAATTATCTAGTGACAACGCTCATAGAGAAAATCTAGAGGCACAATGCTCAAAAGTTACCTCTGTCTTATGTTATACGTTACCTGGGGAGTTTTGTTTGTTTGCTTGTTTGGTTCTTAACAACGCATCAACCCTTGTGGGTCATTAGCGTCAGACAGTATCAAACTAAACATGATGAAGATGGAAAAAGTAAAAAATTTATAAGATAAAATAAAAGGAAAGATGATGATGAGTTTGTATAATGATAATAAGTTGTCATACGATTGTCGACAGGAGAGACCACGTACAATATCTGACAGTTTCAAAAAGCTATTCAGGTAACTGTAAATGTTCTTTTACTGAATAGAATACAACATTAAAAATCTGTATTATGGTCTGATACAAATGTAAAACAAAACATGATTTTAAAAATAGCAATTAGATTTTCTTAAAAAGATATATTTGTCTTAAAAATGTCATAATACTATCAATATGTATATCTTGAAATAATTCTTTCATGTTATCAACATGGAAGCAATTATTTCTTACTTGTGCAAAATCGCCACATTCCAAAAAGAACTGACGTTCAGTGAATGGTGCGTCGCAACCAACACAGTGTGGTTGCTCTTCACCTTGTAGTAAGTATGAATGAGTGACTCTTGCATGACCTAAGTGGAGTCGAGCTAAAACTACTTCTTCTCTTCTAATGTTTCGAACAACTGATTGATATTCACCAATAGTAGGTTTGATGTCAAGAAGTTTATTGCCAATGCTGTTATTCAATGTAGTTTGCCATTTTTCCAAGATATATTTATTGACAGATGGCTAAAAATTGGAAAATGGAATTTTAAAAGAAGTTGGTTCTAATGAAAGCGATGTTTTTGCTTGCTTATCTACCATCTCATTCCCTTGGATACCTATATGACTAGGAATCCAACAGAGAGCAATTTCTTTATAAGCTAAGAGCTCATGACATTTTTCTAAAAGTTTCTGAATCTGTGGATTCTTTGAACTGGTATGGTTCATTGCTTTCAATACAGAAAGCGAGTCAGAAAATATAATAAATTTATTGTTAGCATCACAAGTGCTAATGGAATCTAAAGCTAGATCAATTGCTTTGGCTTCAGCAGTGAAAATTGATGAATCGTCAGGTATACGTTGCATATTACTATGGTTGTCTGATATAACAGCACAACCAACCTTTGAGTCTTCCTTTGACCCATCAGTATAAATTTGTTGTTAATTCTTATAACGACTTTGCATTTTTCTGAAATCATCTTTTAATATGTGTGGATTTGCTTCAGATTTTTTCCCGGAATGTAAATCAAAGAGTATTTCAGGTATGTGATAGGGAGTCTGTGACAAAATGGTCCACACAAAGATGCATTTTTCTGTATCAGCATGACAAACATAGACCAATATTTAATCATATCCACATTTTAAGTCGAATAAGGCAACCATTTATGCCATAAAGAGCACAGAAACCGCAAGTGCTAAATTTCTATTTACGTGAGCTACCAAACCTGAAGACTGCAATTGCGTACTAACACCAAATGTAGCAATATAACTGGATCTGCAGTCAGACTCGCATCTGTTGCCAGACACCTTACCGATTGCACTATACGGCCCGGTGCACGTGTAGTGAATGCTGTAATAATTGCAAAGGATCTAAAGCAGCTCTACAAGTGCTCCCAGTGGGTCTTGCTCCTGTGGAAACGGCTGCACCATCTGGAACTGCAAAAATGAATCTGACAGTGTGAGAGCGCAGTCACGCATATTTGAAGTGAATACACTGGAGAGAAGTTATAGGCTCAGCCAGGCGCTCCAAACAGAAAATTGCGTTCAATAGTTACATTGTATAATAAGACAGCCAAGGACGGTTATGTTTTTAGAAAATATTTTTTCAATTGTAATTCAGCAATTTTATATTCTTTAAAAAGTCATCATTGTTTACCCAAATTAAGACTAACAAGATATGAACCTGCCAAAGTTCGACTACATACATAACAATATATGATTGCTATCTACCGGTTATAAAGTCTACCAAACCAAAATGTCCCTAGACATCCCGGTCGGTGTTTCTGATTGTATCCTAATGTGCGTACAGGAATTCAGTGAACATCGCTTTTTTGCGTTTATTTCGTTATGTGCGGACTGATCGTACAATGACCATCAGAATTTAATATCTCTATATACCGCCTAATTGGTGATATTTTTTTCGTTACACAATGTATTGTCAAATGGGCTGTGATATGATGGAATTTGTCCTCATTTGAGCATCTGCATTTTTCAATTTACCCTAAATGCACCTTTGTACGGATCACTGCCTTTAGTTTACTATCGATGAATAATTATACGGTTTTATAAGGCGAAGTAACGTGTCAGGAGAAGGATAACTTATCATATCAAAATAGTTCCATCAAATGCGAATTATGGCCATAGTTTGGGCTCAAGAATTTTGGCATACGAGAAAATATTCAATCCTTTCCAATGGGTACCCGTCCGCTTGTGATCATGAATCTCTGTGTTCCCCTGTTCCCCAATTTAAAATCGTGATTTTCTGTGTTCCCTGCTCCAGCTCTGATCATCAGATCCAACTTGATTTATTAAATAAATCAGTGAACTTTCTATCTGTTTATTCCAAATACTGATTTGTTGACACCAGACAATACAAAATATGCATGCCAAAACATAATTCCGGGCAACTATAATTGATAAGAGAAAATAATCACAGGGCTCACCCATTAAGTGTGATTCTTGAAAGTGAAAATTTTGTTTGATTTGATTCTTTACGTCCACTCAACAATCTTTCAGTTATGCGGGACGGGTCTTCCTGGGTTGAACCAGTACTAAGCTAGGATAAATGTGTCTTGCTCAAGGACACAACGCAGTGACGCCGGTGAGGCTCGAACCCGCGGCCCTTCGGTCTTTAGTCAAGCACTCTACCACTGAGCCACTGCGCTCCCTTTGAAAGTGAAAACACTCATCCAATAAAAATAATGCTGAGGGCGGAAAGAGAAACTACATGTAGTGATGGGTGGGAATGTGCTTGGAAATAGTCTGAACAAATATCAGCATATTTGTGTTTGGGATGGCTGAGAACTAAATGCTCACGCGAAATGCACCATGAGCTATACATGAGCGGATCCAGAGGGGACAGGGGGTCCGGACCACCCCCACCCCCCCTGAAAAATCACAAAAATATAGGGTTTCTTAGCAATATGGGTCCGGATCCCCGAAAATGACAAAGCTACCAAGCAAGCATTCAATGTGGAGTCATCATCGGCACACTAGCGAAACGCCGTTTGAATGGCGTTTCACTGGCGAGCCGATTATGGCCCGCTTATATAGTGGTATTTGGATCCTCCCATTAAAAACAAAGAACGTTGCCAAGTTTGACCCCCTCTGGCAAAAATTTCTGGATCCGCGCATGGGCTATATAATGCGCCAGTCATTTGTAACCACTGCTTCACCCCAGACCCTGAGCAGGACGGGGATATCCATAGCCTGGTAAATGTGCTGTGTTATTACTTTTACATTGTCTCCTCAATGCGGAGGAAATGTTTTGGTTTGATAGACATAGACAAACATGGCAGGGCAGTATAATAACAGACTGCGGGGATGAACTGTCATGGTTTTGCCAGCTAGCTGTCCCCACAGTGTTGTGGTTACTATGGGAAACTGCAGACACAAAGTCAAAGTCCTCGACATTCCTCTGGGCTGGGGCGTGTTCACAAATGACTAGTGCATAGGAGAAGAAAGAAATTATGCGCACCAGTCATTTGTAGCCGCACCCTAGCCGGGCAAATGCGCTGTTAGTAAAGGGTCATACCAGGGACCTGTAGCCAGAAAATCAAAGTCCCCGCCGTTCCCCGGCTCTGTGGGCCGTAGTTACAAATGACTTATGTATTAGACGATGTAGAGCGCCATCAAACAATGCGACTCCCGTTAAAAAAAAACGGTGAACAGCCACTTATACCACCCTTACCAACTTTAGCACGAAATATCTCGTGATGTGCAAGGTCTACACAGATGTAGGTGGTATAAAATAGTTATACCACTTTTGTCCACCTGTACGTAAGATAATCCACTCGCTAAAGCTCGTGGATTATCTCCACGTACAGGCGGACAACCCATGGTATAACTATTACTTATTATCTGTTGCACTTGTAATATTTGTCCTAGAGCTGTCGAGCAAGCAACACAGGCCACGACGCGAGAAAAACAGTCTTCTGGGAGTCCAACAAAGCAGTCTCAGACCAGTCTCTTCGGCTAAACAGGCTAGCTAGAAAAATGATTTTAGATATGATTTTTCTCAAAAAGCAGACAACATAGTTGCTGATGAGACTGCGCGGATGCACAGGCTGATCTGCGCCTTTATTGTTACAAATCACCGAAGACAGGTTTTCTCAGTCGCGGTCCATTTGCTATATGTGTCATTTTACCATGAACGCTTAGAAAATAAGATGCGAAATTTGATTATCGTGAAATATGATAACTCAGAATTGTAATTTGCGCAGTCTCTTCAAAGCATTTGCAGTGTGTATGTAGATATACCAAGAGTTATCCTGCTGGTAACCATTTTTTTTTTATCATACAACCTGAGATATACGAAAGTAAACATGGTAATCATTGAACTGTACAAACCACGTGTTACCCATATGAAATACACCGAGGGAAAATAAGGAATGTTCTAAATCGAAAAACGACTAAGTTATTTTATTTTACAAGAGATTCCAGACTTATTTTCATATCATAAATATTCAAATATGCAATTGTATATTAGGCGGTGTTTTATTATATGTATATGCAAAATTTTAGTCCAAAATTTTATCATTAAAGACATTTTAAAAAAGAAAAACGATGTTCACTGAATTTCTGTACGGACTATAGCATGGGGAACATGATTATATATCTGGTTTTGTGGTGGGGATCTGAACGGTATCCAAGATATAAGGCTTTTTATGAAGTGACGGGGGTGGGGCATGCCCCAGTGGACCTCCCGCTCAGTGGTATTGAATTGGTCAAATCACGAGAAACATGAATATATATGGTTAAGTGGTGGGGATCTGAATGGTTTCTGAGATATTCAGGACTTTAAGACTTGGTTGGACCCGGGGATGCCTCAAGGTCAGCCCGAGTCGGGATTTCACATTTCATACTTTCTTGAAAAACTATATCTCAATATATAAAATATCAAAACAAACCCTGCAGTGGTTAGTGAGAAATAGTCCAGACAAAGGACGTGTAACGGTTTGGCCGTTTTTTGGCCCACAATGAATTTGGCTGAAATTTGAATACATGGTGGTTTGATCTTTGCCCTTTCACATGAGCATGTTTTTGAATTAACGACGGCATATGCAGTCACATGAATTAAAGTTTCTCACTAGTGTGTATAAACAGCGGTTTGTTCATGAATGTGGATATTTTTAAAGATGCAACAAGCAAACTGACCTCAAACATAATGCCAAACATGCGTATGTTTATACTCGTCATGTCTATGTCGTAATTTGAGCTAACACTACCATCATTAATTAAAAATTATGCTAAAACTTGGCTAAATACTGTGTTTATGATTACCTTGAGGATATGGTTTTTTTAGGTGTAATATATATTGAACATTTAGTGTTTTATCGCCTTTTCCAGTTACTCAATAGCTCAAACAAGCCTATTCCGGTTTATTCATATCAATATCAGCAGTACGACATGTACACCAGCGTCAATGTAACATGTTAAACGCGACATTATATGCGCAACCTTTTTATGCTGGATTAGTATGAAACATGAAAAGCAACAGAAATAATAATGGAAGCTTTGAACACTTTTTTGCTCACAGCCACAATTATTAAATAGATACACTTGAGTGTTGTATATCTGTCTGTTCATCTGTCAGTTCGTCTGTATGTGACGTATCTTCCAGACACCTGATTCGATTATAAGATTAATTCACAAAACTGTGCACCTTTGTGGATGAATATGCAGAATAAATGAATACTTTAAGGCCATGTCAAAGCAGGCGGTACAGAATGCATATCTGCTCCCTATTTTACGCATGTCCCAGCTCAGATATCCAACAGTCGTGATAGCGCTGTGGTCTATATTACTTACCTATTATCTTACGTGTAACTAAGATTATCTTACGTGTAACTAAGGGTTCTCAGTTCACAATCCGGAAGAAACATATGTTGTGTGTCATTGTGCAAGACCCTTCATCTTTATTGCGTAATACAAGTTCAACTGAGGAAACGTCTTCACTGAAATATGGTTCACTGTAACGTAGAGCAGTGACGTAGAGCATTAAAACACATAGTCATGTTTCAAGCATTTGTGGTGCAGACATCTATTTCAAGGGTGACAACTTCCGTCAATGCAGGGATTTCAGAACCGTTTGAACAAAATACATTGTGTTTTGATAAAGGTGAATATACATCTAAAACAGAGTATTTCGATCCTTGAATATTAAATGTATGTGTTTGTTGGTACCAGTGACTATTTACCATCTGCAGATAAGTGGTTGTTGTATATATAGTGCATTATTTTAGCAAACACTTTACGAGAGCGATATAGGGAGCGCAGTGGCTCAGTGGTAGAGTGCTTGACTCGAGGCCGAAGGGCCGCGGGTTCGAGCCTCACTGGCGTCACTGCGTTGTGATCCTTGAACAAGACACATTTATCCTAGCTTAGTACTGGTTCAACCCAGGAAGACCCGTCCCTATATAACTGAAAGATTGTTGATGGGACGTAAAGAATCAAATCAAACAAACAAATAAACGAGAGCGATATTCGTTGAGGAAACAAACAGTTTAGCACAGATATTGTGCATATGTAAGCATGAAAAGCGCATTACACTCATTATGAATAAAATGCTTGTGGCGTTCGCATTCAGGCCATTGGCTGTTTTTATACATGCTTTCTTGCATAAATAACAATGAATTGGAAAGAATAAAACTAAATCAAAGAATTACATTGGTTTATTTGCGACAAAATCTGCGTCACCTATATACATCATATATGTACATGAGAAGTTACGAACTTCAAAAAATATAGATAGGTGTTAGTTTTGAGGGTCAGTTACAATATATGTTGAGAGTGTGCATTTGTATACATCACACCAGCTCCTTTTTGTTCAAATAACCTCACTATAATAATATTACCATTAAACTGACACAGTTCTATCAAAATTTTGGAATCATATCAAATGATTCCGATATCTGTGCTGTGAAGTAGCTTTTTGCTCTACCTTATGAACCGCTAGATGAATTTCATCTAAACTTGCACAGATACTTATCTGGGACAGCCAAAACGAATTATAAGATTTTGGTGACCTCAACCTTATTTACAAGGTCACCAGGGACATATATAAAAAGGCTTGTCTGTACTCTATCTTCCTAACCAATGACCAGATTTTTACCAAACTGACACAGATAACTCATTGTGAAGACCTTAATGAATGACTAGAATTCGGTGAAATTGACCTTAATTCCAAGATCACCAGCGTCACATAACTCCTTAAAGTGGGGGGGGGGGGGGGGGCAGCTCTATCTAATCTTATATACTTACCATTCCTAACTACTCTAGTATGGCCATATTAAACAGTGTCTGCCCTGTAATTTGAGAATACCAATAATTGATTATTAATTCCTCATGCTCCAAAGAATGTTCACATAATTTGCCATTTTTGACAATCTTAATTCAAAGCAATGGGCCTTGCCAAAACAAAAGTGGCGGTGAGCTGTCTTTTTAAAAGCAGATTGTACCAAAGAACTGTCTCCAGAAATCTATGTTTCAGTTAAAGAAGGGTGCACATTAAACTCTCTCCTTGCACCTTCTCTCTCCACTGGTCTCTCTCTCTCTCTCTCTCTCTCTCTCAAATAAGACTCGCATTTATTGAAATGTTGTTGTATTTGCTTTTCAAACGTAATATATCCGAGGACTGTTTGTAAGAAATAATATTGATACGAGCTTGCTAATATGTACATTGTATTCCTTTTTTGTACGGGAATCTTACGTCTCTCCAGTGATTTTAGTACTCTCAGTGCTTTGATAAGTATGAATTGAATGGTACATTTCAGGATAAAATTTGCAGAAAAAGTCTTTTTACAGTAATTGCCACATGCGGAACCGGCTCAGAGTTACCATTTTATGGTGTTATATTATATGCACAATAAAATGAGAAATAGTTTTATCCGGTTCCGCATGTGGACATGTATGTAATTGAGTCACGAAGTACACGAGGGTGTTTGGTTTTACCATAGACTTAGTGTTAACTGTGGTTGATAGGGCATGCATTTAACCCAAAAATTTATCATAAAAATACATTTTAATGAAGAAAATAAATTGTGTACATTAAACTAGAGACTCTTAGGTATCATTTGGTAATATTTTGGAGGGATATCTTTACAATCGATTTTTTACTGTAAAAGTGGGCCATTTGTAATACAAAACCGTTACACGTCCTTTTTGGTGGTTTTGGGCACAGCTGTTGGTCATCCTTAGAGTCCTACGCTATTAATTTCGAAACCCTGTTGCAACATTTCGCATCCATATCTACCATAAACAATCTGTTCAGTGGTTACTAAGAACTCGTCCGGACACAATTTTGGCAGAAAGAAAAAGAAGTGGAAGAAGATAAAAAAAGAACAAGATATGATTATAATCTACCGATAAAAAGTCTCCAGTTTTATTGAATTTGTCTTATGGTATAGGGGTAGGGATCTGAATGGTTTCCTGGACAAGACGCACTAAATGAAGTGAATGGGGAGGGGGCATCCCTGGGGGAACTTCCCTATAAGGGCTACTGAGTGCATCTTGTCATAAGAAACATGAATAGATATATGGTTTATGGGTGGGGATCTGAACGCTTTCAATATTTGTCTTTTTATTGTATGGATAGTGGTATTGTTGGTGTCCTAATCTCAACAGGACCTCCCCAGTGAAAGTATCCGCATCGGTCTATTTATTGCATTGGTGTTTTCAGCAGGGGTGTACATCTACAAAATAATCTGGGTTTTGTGTCTTTGATTAGAATTTTAATAGCGCTTTACAATACATGGGTTGTCACATGGTATAATTGGGCTTTTGGGTCACAGAATAGGTCGCAACTTTAATATCCATATCTGGCCATGGTTCAGCTATTTCATCAGCTCAAGAAGGAAAATCAGGTTCGATTTATTTGGAAGAGTGTTAATAAGTTGTTTGAGCCGCTCATACGTGTATGCAGATTGATAGAAATAGTTAGGTATATAATTTACAACAGAGCTATGGTCCTTGACTCATGCCATAATTTCGATAATCTTTATCCTGCTCTTAGATATTAAAATAACAATTATTTCCACTTTAATATTTAAATGCGGCTATATGCAATGCTCGGCCAAGCTTAGAAATGTTTTCATTATATGCTAAAAGAAAAGTTAACCGCCTTTTCTGATGGGATAGAAATGTATAGAACTCTGGTGTAGCAAAAATCTGCACATGGCAGAACTTGTCTGGTCTGTGGAAAAACCGACCAAGTGGTCAGAAGGATCGAATCCAAGAGAAGATCAGAGATCGATATCAAAGCATTGCTAGCCAAGTATTGTGACATTAATGTAGAGAGTGGCCTTATATGTAGAAACTACAGCACCTCGATCACAGAGGGTCTAGATGGGGGATGTCCATTAAAAATTTAGCCCATTATTCATCTCATTAAACCTTTGGATTATTCATTAAAATAAGACCAAGTATTGATTAAAATCTGATTATTCACTATCATTTCTTCTTTAATTAAAGATAAGATTATTCATTATTTTAGGCGGCCCTCATTATTCACTATTCATTTTTGGGGCTCATTATGCACTATTCATTATTTAAAAAAAGCCATTATTTTCTAATCATTATACCCCATCCAGACCCTCATCAAGGATGAAGACTATTTTACGAGGAGTGCCAACGAAATGTGAGGATAGTGTTTTCTAATACCAAAAGATGAGCTCCTCTCTCTGTACCAGAAAGAGAACAAACCTTTCAAAAACACCCACAAAGACACTTAAAACACAATTATTTAAAGAGAGTGTCACCCCTGAGAGTACAACACTCGAGGAAAATGGCCTTAAATTGGATTTTTCTACTGGTAGGTTTCTATTAGTAGGTTTCGCCTCTTTTACTTCGTTTATACGTTTATAAGAAGACAAATAACACACTATATTACACATGATTTATCCCCAAAATCGTGTTTCCTTGTATGGGGATGACTTGTCGTGCCAACATACACAGCAGAATTTTGCAAGTCAGCTGACTGCATTTCTGCAGAGTATGTTGGGACCACAAGATCCCCGTACAAAGTGAACACCAAGGAACACCATTAAATACTATACCAGTGTCAGGCAATGATTTAGGTCCATCTGGGTGCACAGTTTGTCCGAGACAGTTAAAAATTATACTACATCTCCAGCTTTAGCAACAATGACAGAGTACTATCAGCCATCAGCTACAAGTTCAGCAGAATTATTAAACTCAAGTACAGAGAAGACCGATAAAGTTCATTAGTAAAAACGAAAGATGGCCAAAACATTTGTCTTGAATGACACAGAGGAGGATGTGCTAGATCTAGAGGATGGTGACCACATTTCACTTGAGTCAGCTGGCAAAAGAATCTATGAAAGTTAGGATCCACTAGAGGAAATTAAAAATGCAAAGACAAAAAAAGAGCTACCAGTAAATATGGCTTGTAACTAAAGTTGGAAAATTCCGGAAGTATGTTGAAAAGAACACTATGGTGGCAACAAAATTAGAGAAGTATTTAAAATAAAACAATTATATGCTAGATTGACTGACTGAAGCAATCAACAGATTTAAAACGGTAGCAGAAGAAAATGAGACTGAGGAAAGATAAGCGAAGAGCATGGTAAACAATAAAGGATTAGGAGCTTATGAGACAGCTGAGTAAGATTCGTGGAGTGATGGATAGAGATAATAAGAAGAAAGAGGTGCAGACAGGATCAGATAGAGAGAGGAGCGGATAGAGATAGCAAGAATGATGAACATAGAAGGGCTGATAGAGATAATAAGGTGGAACAAAGAGGAGCAGATCGAGACAACTAAGAGGAGCAAATCGTGACAACAAGGAGGAGCATAGAAGAAAAACGGACAAGCATTGCAAGAAAGATGAACATAGAAACAAGTCAAAGGACAAGAAGATGGTGGACAGGACAAATACACAGGATGAGAGGAACAAGGAAAATAATAAGAGAGACTCATTTCTGCACAAGGCTTATACTAAACATACACTGCAGTCATATTATGAAAAGAGGAAGAATAGGCATTAAGAACTTTCATTTGGATTGATCAATTGTTCTATTGAAAACAGTTTTAACATTGAAAGACATTGTTTAAGCATGGCCAAACTTGATTTTGTTTTGGATTTATCAAAAAGTTAGCTATTTCTTGTGTATGTGCTAGGACATAAAATATGAGGAAATCTCATGACTTGTTGTCGTAGGAAAGCTCCTATATTGTAATGAACTAAACTTTTACTTCTTGGTATCGAATTAAATTGAGCCTGGATATGTACGTTTTATGACAAAAAGAGTAAATGGTTTCAAAAGTGTATCAAGCTTGTCATGGTATTACTGTATAGTGCAGTGTCTATAATGCTGATCACAACGTGGTTTCAGCAATAAAAAACACTAGCATTACTCTGTGACATGAAATTGTATTCAAATGCGTTGATTTTGGTCTTGAGTCAGCTTTATGACTTAATTGATACACTTGTTGATTTTTTTTTTAAATTTCAAATTTTGGAGTTACATAAGGTTTGAAGATATCAACTCCACGTATACGTATTTATTGACAGTAAGGACCAGATATCTGTAATTGTTGTTTGTTTATTTTGTTGCTTTACGCCCCAAGTCAACAGCTATGGTCATGGCAGGACGGTCAGTTCACCTAACCACATTTTTTTACTGGGCAACCTTGAACAAGCAGTTAACCAGTACTTCATGCACATAATCGCTTGTAACTGACAACAGCCCTTCTGGAATGATTCATTGGAAGGGAGGAAAATGGTGTAGAAATTATGAAAGTATGGACCAGGCTGGGATTGAACTCGGGACCCCTGGATCTGCAGTCAGACTCGCATCTGTTGCCAGACACGTAACCGAATGCGCTATATGGCCTGGTGCACGTGTAATGAATGCTGTCACAATTGTAAAGGATCTAAAGCGGCTCTACAATTGCTCCCAGGGGGTTTTGCTCCTGTGGAAACGGCTGCACCATCTGGAACTGCAAAAATGAGTTGGACAGTGTGAGAGTGCAGTCACGCATTATTTTAAGGAAGTTTATACACTGGAGAGAAGTTATAGGCTCAGCCAGGCACTCCAAACAAATAATATATATAGGTATTCAGGGCAGAGCCAGAACCATATTCAGCGTGAAATTTTTCATTCGCTAAGTGGACTTCGAAGGAGACGCATCGCGCTTCGCTCTTCGTGTTAATTAACGGATTATTATTTTGTGAACCAGTGAATTATTAAGCATCGACTGTTAGATTGCAGTCAATATTAATAATTTGCAAAACTATTAGTAATATAAAAAATTATTTTATATTACTAAATTTAATAAACTTAATAAATCTTTAATAAAAATAAATTATTTAATTTATTTTTATTATATTATAATATCTAAATTACGGGTTGGAAATTTCCAACGCGTATCGCAAATCGTTCTCAGCGTAAGAGGTCACGAGCGCGGCCCCGTGAGAGAGCAACGTTTTTAGGAAAATAAGGTGTTAGAATCAGTGTTTTCGAGGACTATTTTTAAGGATATTTTAGGATAAAAACCAAGGAGTAAAAGGTAAACCTTATCTATACCATTTTCTTTAGCCTTTTGAATCAAAATAACTTGACTAAGTATGAGCAGCTACGCGGAAATAGCTTCCAAAATCCCCCTTCCAGTCAGTAGGACCCATAAGGCGCGAGACTCAATGGAGTCTTAAGGGCAAATAAGGCGGTCTCCTCCTAGGAGGGACCACTTCAAATCTCCATCGCCAATGGAAGAAAGTGAACTCATCTCTTCTGAACCAACCCCAAGTTTCAGCTCATTGCTAGAGGAGTTGGGAATGGGCACCATTGAGGTGTCTACGGATGCATCAGAGACCGCCGCCATTTTTAGCGACGACGAGGCCGCCGCCATCTTGAATGGCGGTAAAACGAGGGACCTCCCCAGGACCAAAAACCAAGGGGCAAAAAGACTCCCCAGTAACTCCCCGGTAGTCATTGATCATGATGACGCCGGAAATGAAATCATTGAACTCCCCAGGGACCTAGGGAACTCCCCTGGAGAAAACCACAGGACTCCCAAAACTCCCCTGACCCCACTAACGGGGAATGGGAAGTTATAAATAAAAGAAATAGGAGGTCACACCCAAAACCCCTCAAAGAACAGCTGCCTTCGAGGATCCAATTAGGGAGACCTCATCTCAAACTAACCACCAAGCCAAGGGGATTGAATGGGTATTTGTCACCATATCAACGGTGGCCAGATCAGCCTTCCCCATAGGCAAGGTTAAACAAACAGTGGAGAAATTCCACAAATATCTAGGCAAAGACCACTGCAATGGGGTCTACCCACCCAACTTTAGAATGGGGCCCACTATTAAAATAAATAAGACCCAGATAGCTAAAGCAAAGTACTTCACTATGCCCGCTATAGGAGATCTAATCTTTCAGATAAATCATTTTAACCCTTTTGGACAGAATCAAAAAAATGAAAAAAACAAAAGACAACCAAAAATAAACAAGCCCCGTGATAACAAAAACATAGGAGTAGTAAACGGAATAAGTACCGAACATGACCTTAATGACCTGAAGAAAACCTTTACAACTGAGGAAAACAAAATCAACAAGATAGAACGCGTAACAACAAAACTAGGAAAAATAACAAATTCTATAAAAATAACTTTCGCTTCTGCGATCGCCCCTCTAAAAATAGGCTCGGAGATCTTTGGTTTCTTCAATGTGGAACCATTGTATCACAAACTTATTAGATGCAACAAATGCCAAAGATTCGGGCATACAACCAAAAAATGCCGAGCTGAAAAACCTAGATGCCCCCACTGTGCAAAAAATCACACCCACGAGGAGTGTCGCAGGAAAAAGGCAACTATCTGTGCCAAGTGTGGGTCTCACGAACACGGAGCAGCCTTCCGCGCATGAAGCCTATTTTAACAACTGTTGGTAAGTTTGGTGAGTTGAATGTAAGAACATATGTGTTGGTTAATTTTGTTTCACCATCACGACGTACAGTGATTCTACGTACATCCGTGACTCCCTGTTCAACCATGCCTTCCTTGATATCATCGCTTGTCACTCTGCTGAAGGCTGGACAGCGAATGATACCCTTGGATGTGTTCAAGGATGAATGGGGTGTTACGGAGCATTTTAAACCACAAAATGTCTTCATCTGTAGTAGACTTTTTTCGTGTGACTCTTTTGCACATTGTATCAAAAGATCACCGGACCTTAGGTTCTTTATGCTCTTTGGTTCTCCTGCAATGCTCATAATAGTTTTATGTACTACAAACGGAGAAAGGGAAGAAATAGTCTCTCCTTCTTTTTCTGAATGGATTATTAAAAATCTGGGTACATAAAGTTTTTTGGTTGAGGTAGACGGTAGACGAACTTGACTTAGTTGGTTGAGAAATTGGGTACGAGTTTTCAGAGTCAGTATCTGAATTTGCTATGTGACGTTTTTTGCTTTTTGTTTAGCCATGTAGTTTAGTTGTTTGATTCATCCTCCATGCTCCCCACCCACCGTGGAGCCCAACAAGGGAGCACTTTAATGGAGTGGATTTCCGATCTCCAGTGCTAGAGATACATAGAAGGTATACTTGCACAAATAGAATCTGCACAATTGACCCGTTAAGCCACTGCCTTCCAGGATTATTTAATAAAAGAAAGAAAGTTTAAGATAATGGACACATGGTTGGCATCAGAACGATACTATAGAACGAAGATATAAGAAATATTTTTTTTTACATTTTCAGAATCCTGGGGCTCAGCATGACAAAGCCGATTAGAAACACCGGGCCATGTTTCCACCTCAGTCTACCCCGTCAAAGAGACGTGTTGAGTCATACAGAATTTATAAACGTCCATATTCTGCATGCTCTCAGTCTTCCATGCCATCCCCTTCGAGTTACGAGAAAGCCACCCACGGCAGACTGGTGGGTCCTACTCTTAGCACTCCCAGAGGAGACAAGTATTACAATCAATATCGTCCCCTGTGTGAAGTGTGCCCCAGAGACCGCGGCATGGTGGTAGGGACTCTCCAGGGATACCAGACTTGCGATAGAAAAGAAAATCATGTTTGTTCAAGACCCGAAATAAAAGAGGGAACGGACCGAACATAGACTTTCCATGCAGACAAATCACATATGATCTTATCGTACGCAACAGAAAACACCCTTACCGAACAGCAATATATAAGCTAACCACTGATTGGCTAAAAAATTTTCTTTCAAAAGCAGTGAATGGTCAATGAATAAAGTAGGTCAATCCGTTTTCTGATACGTTTTGCACAAAATCTGTTTCTTAAACAGCAAATACCTAAATATGTCAACTAACTTGCCATAGGAAACATGGATAATTGTGGAACACGAGGGACAACCTTATACTGATAAGGATGTCGTTCGAATTCCATAATGCAAAGGAATAGAGGTCACTCTCCATCAGACATGAAAATCCAATCAGGCTAAAAAACCTCATTTGGATCGGATTAAGGCCGAGGTTTAGCTGTAAGGGCAAGAGTAGCACCGACTCGAACCTGGAGAGGATTGATTGAATGATGTATGGAATAGAACTTGAACCCCAAGTACTAGCAACCTTGTTTTGACCAAGTGGATCTCATCATCTGTGCCCTCCCTAAGGCATCAAGGAACACGCGAAATACTTGGACTTCAAGGACCCCAAAAATTCCTTTTGATTCAGCAACGCATGTGGCATGAATGACCAATGGACCAAAATTTCATCAGCTAAGTAACGTAACTAACATTTAGCTGCATACTGGGTATGGGTACATAAACAACATAAAAGTAATTAAACTGACCTTACGTTTGAGAACGAGCAGAAGGGAGTACAGCGAAAGGAAGGAGGGAAAGGAAGGAGGGAAACAAACCGCGGACCGAATAACGCCTTCACCAAAAGATACAGAACCAGGATCTCTGTAACGCACGAACGCTATCATAATAGAAAATACCACGGTCCGCCCAAAAATTATCGCGAAGATCATCTCTTCCTCTGATACCATCAGAATAGTACTAAGATACTAGCGATAAGGTCATAAATGGGTATACCCAAGTATGACAAAACGCAATATTTCTGAGAGAACGCACTTTCAAAATCTATAAGAAATTAGGTTAGATCGACAAAAATACAAAAGTAGGAAAACGTAAGCCAATACCAATAAGTAGGTCAAACCAAACTATGGCAGTGTTGGAGAGCATCCACATTGCATTGCGACAACTGCATTTTCGCAGTAACAAAATAAAGATTAAAAAGGCAAGTCATATCAAAAAACTTATGGACCTGCTCGCAACAAATGCCATTAAATCGATTGAACAGAAAAAATCGCTGGCATTATACCCAAATAAAGAGAAAAAAGGGGTCGAAGACAAGCTTTCTACGCGTAAAATACGTGTGATCATATTGTTCGTGAAGGAGAGCACTCAAACCAAACAGCGATACATAAACCGGTCGCTGATTGGTTGAAGACTTTTCTATTGTAGGCATTGATTGGTCAGTGAATCAAAATAGGTCAATCCGGTTTTGGACTCGTTTTGCACAAAAATACGTCGCTAGAAACACCACTTTCACAGGGACTAATGACGCCAAAAAAACGCAAAACGAGTAGGAGGACTGATGGACTGACAAACACGCATACCAGACTTGCAATAGAAAAGGAAACTATGTTTGTTCAAGAACCGAAATAAACGAGGGAACGGACCGAACATAGGCATTCCACACAGGCAAATCACATATGATCTTATCGTACGCAACAGAAAGCACCCTTACCTAACAGCAATATATAAGCTAATCACTGATTGGTTAAAAAAATTTCTTTCAAAAGCAGTGAATGGTCAATGACTAATGTAGGTCAATCCGGTTTTTGATACGTTTTTGCACAAAATATGTCTCTTAAAAAGCAAATACTTATGTGGGTCAACTAACTTGCCATAGGAAACATGGATAATTGTGGAACACGAATGACATCCTTATATTGCTAAGGATGTCGTTCGAGTTCCATAACTGTCCATCATAAACCAACGTATGATTAGCAAAATAAGCAACAATAATAAGGAATTCTTTCGGAAAATTGATAGTCCTGAAAAGGACTGTTGACAGGCACAAAAAAGTGACCTACAAAACTCTCATCAAAGCCCGATATAAAGCCATAGATTACTTCTTCTGGCCGTAATCGGACAGATGAACCAAATCCTCTGGATCCAGGTCTCGATGAGGACGGTCATGGAATAGCCCTTGAACATAGATCATACGAAAATTCTTTCGCATAAAACCGCCGAAGTTTGTCATTCAGGCTCTTTCTCTTCTGTTCATATACTTCATATGTAAGCGCCTTGTCCTTGTAGTCCAGACGGGGCATCACCTCTCCAACCATTACAATTACATTCCGTCGCCACAGTTCCTGCACCAGGGCCTTGATTGGTAGAAAGATATCGTCAGTTTCGCTGGTGCTGGAAATGTCATTTCCACCCACGTGTATAAACACATGGGTGGGCTTGTACTCCAACATATCCTTCCAGGACTGATTGTCGACCTCATCAGCCCTCATGCCGCCACGACAAAAATACTTCAGCTTGAAGAGGAAAGGCCTCGTCTTGAAATACTTGGACAGGCGCTTCACATGACTTGAACCGTAGATTGCTATGCGAGCCATTCTGAGAATAACACTAAAACATTAAGACCCAAGCCTTTATATACTTTCGATGAAAAGTAGGTCACCCAAAATTATAGACGTGAGAGAAAGCATCTCACAACCTAAACGAAAGTCACTTTTCACGATAGATAAAAATGAGGAAATATGCAAAGCAGCCCGGAAAATTTCATTGTCAGACACGCACATACCTCCAAATAACTGATATAAAAGAAAATTACGCTGAGATCAGGCTTAAAAAGAGTTAGAGACAATTCGCAAAAAGGGCTTTCTGAGCACCAAAAAACTACATAAGCATATCGTACGTGATAGAAAGCACCCAAGCCGAACAGCATTTTACAAGCCAATACCCGATTGGCTGATCAATTTTCTAACATAGACGTTGATTGGACGGTGAACGGAAGTAGGTAAATCTACTTTCTGAACTGTTTTGCACAAAAATCATTACTCTATCATTCGAAAGTAAAACATCGCTGCGTGAAGTCCACTTTCTTTGGGATCCTCTTGATTCTTTTACAAGTACACTGTACTTCTGGAAGGATCAGGAACAAAACCTGAAATAAAAGCGCAAATTACATTCTCTCAGAAATATTAAAACAAACTTATAAAAAATTAAGTCAACTACCACGAGCCAAATATTTTTATTCAGGACTTTAAATGTTTTCGCCCGATAAATAACCTTATGCAGCAAGGGTTAGGCACGAAAACCTAAAAACAAAAACATTATGCAAACATAAGGCAAGTGATGAGTTGCAATAGCAACTCGATCAGCTGTGCGCAGTGCGAGCCAACCCTTTGGCCCGCACTGTGCCCGGCTAACCGAGATGCACAAAAAGCGGTTGATCAGCTGGGCGGGGTGCGGGCCAGTCCCCTGTGCAGCACTGCGAGCGGCTGACCAAACTGCACAAAAACGTCCGGCACGGTAGCATAGTAGGCCATTGACGTCGGCCTACTGGCTACCACCACACTCGAGGGCCCACCAAGTCTGAAACCATTAGCCCACAGGACGGGTAACGCTGGCGCAGTATGATAGACCCATTACGTAGGTCTACTATAATGCACTCCAGCAGACCGATCAATCGAGTATTGAGCGAGCCGGACCACAGGCACGCACAATGCACGGCTGAACGGACTGCACAAAAGTCTGGCACGGGCTAGCCCACACTATGCACGGATGTCTGATCTGTGATCTTTAACGAGATTGAAGAAAGAAGAACAGATGAAGAACGCCAGAAAACTACAGATGAAGAGCCCCATACTGGAAATACCGGGTCAACACCTCAAGTGTAGCCTAGTTTTCCGGTAGGGGAACAGATGAAGACCCCAGGCACAGATGAAGAACTCAAGAAGACTCACAGATGAAGACGTCCGGGCGCAGTGCGCCAAACCCTAGAGCCCTCTAGGGACTGTCCGGGTCCGATAAGGTCTGGGCGATACACGTCCGTACGTGTTAAGCCAACAAGCCTACCGCGTAGGCTCATTTGCCCCTAAAACGCATGCTAGGGACAAAAATAACCCCTACGTCGAGCAGGCGGTGGACAAGTACTGGCGCAACCCAGGAAGCATAGGGTCTGAAGGTGCAGCATGGTAACGGTAGACCCTTGACGTAGGTCTACTAACCACTGCCGCAGTTTAAGACTCATCAGGTCCGAGGCTATTTGTCCACAGGGTGGATAGTACTGGCGAAATCCAGGAAACAAAAGGCCAAAAAGTGCCAATTCTATATGGTAGACCCCTAACGTAGGTCAACCAGCTAATAGGCCATTCACGTCGGCCTACTAGCTACTAACACACACAAGGACTCGACAGGGTGGCTAATTATTGGCGCAGTATGGTAGACCCCTAACGTAGGTCTACAGCAAACTGCACACAAGCAGACCGATCAGCCGAGTATTGAACGGACAGGGGCTCTGGCACGCACAAGGCACAGCTGAACGAGCTGCACAAAAAGTCTGACACGGGCTAGCCCACTATATGCACGGATGTCCGATCTGTGATCTCTAACGAGATTGAAGAAAGAAGAACAGAAGAAGAACGCAAGAAGACTACAGATGAAGAGCCCAATACTGGAAAATTCCGGGTCTACACCTCAAGTGTTGCCCGGACTTCTGGTAGGGGAACAGATGAAGACCCCAGGCACAGATGAAGAACTCAAGAAGACTCACAGATGAAGACGTCCGGGCGCAGTGCGCCATACCCTAGAGCCCTGTAGGGTCTGTCCCGGTCCGATAAGGTCTGGGCGCAACACGTCCGTACGAGTCACGCCAAAAAGTCTACCGCGTAGGCTTATTTGCCCTAATAATGCATATTAGGGACAACAAACCCCTACGCCAAGCAGGCTAGGGAATCTATTGGTCCACAGGGTGGACAGTACTAGTGGATAGTACTGGCGAAATCCAGGAAGCAATAGGTTCGAAAGGTGCCGTTGTGTTATATGGTAGACCCGTAACGTAGGTCTACAAGCAAGACCCCTGACGTAGGTCTGCTAGCTGCTACCGCACTTGATGACTATCAGATCTATGGCTTGTGGTGGATGTCTGATCAGGTCTGAGGATCTCTTGTTGTAATCCCGCACTCACGCATGATACACATACACGCCTCCATTGTGCTCCATAAAAGCGAGCTCCCCAGTCCCCATGAGCTCCACAAAAGAGTACACCCCCACACAAATACTCTTACACACGAAGCCTTCAATGGGCGGTTCCCTCAGAGATGTCGTTGACAACTAGGTGTCTGGGTGCAAATGGCGATGCTGAATGATTCCTTCCTCCTCAACCTCCCTACAGTCAACAAGATGGATCAACTTGCTGCCCCAAAACAACGGTGGCTCAGTGTTATCAGGAAAAAGCGTATCACCAGTCGAAATTGACATGGGGATATCGCAATTACTTTTAGACGTCTGCTCAAAAACAAACAACTTTTTAAAGCATTTCCTATATTTTAGGCCGAAATTAGCCGCACACTAGGGATAAAGCGCGGGTACAGTGCTTGACCCACTTTCAGATCACATAGGAAACATACAAAATTGGACGTGCAGAGAGTGTTCAATTCTTAATTCAGTTATGAAGGCCCTGCACGTCCGTAACGAACTTGAAATAATCAATCAATCAGATATAGAAAAATGAACATTTCAAGATTTTCCCCATATAAATGCATTAGGAATCAAATTTGACCTTGCCATAAAGTAGTTCAAGGTCAAGCTAGATTCTTCATTTGTGCAAACCTCGTAGATACCACATTCCCAATGCTACATACCAAGTCCCAAGACCATCGGCCTTTTGTTCCAGAGAATAAGATATCTAAAGGGTATTTACCATATATGGGTGTGGCGGCCATCTGGAAAAAATTTTGCATAAATTTTGTCTTACTTATCATAAGGAGTCTTCACATGAAATTTTAGTTCTATTCGGCAAACGGTTTTTGAGAAAACTATGTTATAATAGGGACTCCAATATGAGTGACCTACGGCTGAAAGGTCAACCTTGACCTTTGAAACTTATTTATAGCCATTGTCTCATTAGGTTAAACATATCAAGTGAGAATAATGTCTTTGGCTGCACTGGTATTCGAAAAATCAACTTTTCAAAAAAAAAGATCCCATTTAAATGCATTACGAAAAAAAATTGACCTTGAAGTTAAGTAGGTCAAGGTCAACTTAGGATCATCATTTGAACAAACTTTGTAAGCCCCGCATCCCTTATGCTGCATACCAAGTCCCAGGGTCACCTGCCTTCCTTGTATAAATTTTAGCTAATTTAGCATAAGGAGTCTTCACATGAAATTTAAGTTCAATTGGGCCAATGGTTTGTGAGAAAACTATGTTTTAATATATTGATGGGAATCCAATATGAGCGACTTAGCTGAAAGGTCCTGACCTTTGGAACTTATTTATAGCCATTGTCTCATTAGGTTTAACATATCAAGGTAGAATAATGACTAAGGTTTCTACAGTTTTAAAAAAAATCAACTTTCCGAAAAATTCCCATTTAAATCAATTAGGAAGCAAATTTGACATTGACGTTAAGTAGGTCAACCTAGGATCATCATTTGAACAACCTTGGTAGGCCCCACTTCCCTAATGCAACATACTAAGTTCCGAGGTCACCAGCCTTTTGGATATGGAGGAGAATTTTAAAGGTCTTTACCATATATGGGTGTGGCGTCCATCTTGGTCATGTGACCAGGACCATTTGAACAAACTTTCGTTCCCGCGTCCTAAGGAGTCTCCATATGAAATTTTAGTTTAATTGGCCCAGTGGTTTCAGAGGAGAAGATGTTTGAAAATGTTGACGGAAGATGGACGGAGGACAGAGTGACTGGTATACTTTAAGCTAATCCATGAGCCTTCAGCTCAGGTGAGCTAAAAACTTGTAGTGGTAAGAGGCGTCATTGACACTCCTGAAATAACCCAATGCTTGTCCCGCTCTGTGGCTAGGGAAACTACTCTTTGCGACTAATCGATTTATGTGTCCGAATTATTGTTTTCCGTTTTCAACGCCCTTCATTTATTTGGTTATGTGAGCACGAGAGCCGAGTCGCGCGTTTCAGTTTACTATTCAACAAAACGAAAGTAAAATAAGCAGCAAACTTCTGCGTTATATTTATGGCAGTCTTCAAGAATTTCGTCACTGCCACACTGACAGAGACGCCAAGAGGTATGTTGATCAGCTGATCAATTTAAGTAGCAATAGATTAATTTTTGTCACAGTTTCGAAGCATTTTCAGTATATTTCTCTCCCCCCACCCACTGCAATTTGCAAGGTAACATGGCATAACTAACATTTAAATCGCTACAGAGACTAGCTGAATTAATGGAAGCAAGTTTAAATATTACACTTTGTAGTGGGTTTAGTACAGATGCACTGATCAGACTGCAGATGCTCAGGCTGGTCTGTGCCTTTGTTTTCTGCAGAAAGTCAATAAATTCAGGTCCTAATGCATCTAAATATGTTTTTTTACACAAAAAACTCTAATTTTATGGCCTTCGAAATATATAATATAATATGCACTTATGCTGTAAAATATAGATCATTAATTACACCTTACAGTTGGATTGTGTCAATTTGTGGCCATGTATGACAGTGAAAAGGATCTTTTTGATAGTGAGGATGATACTCCAAGTCAACGGTCAACTCAAAGCCTTCTACAAGTCCTAGTCAATGTTCAACTCAACCCCCTAGTCAATGCTCAACTCCATGTTCTGGCAATGATTTGATTGAAGTCAGCAGTTCAGATGAAGAAGATTATGTAGTAAGTTCGAATATTAATTATTATTTTAAGCCTTAATAATGACTGTCTGTAGGTCAGACTTTTTTCTGCGACAGTGGGACAATGGCACAAGTGCTATTTGGAGCACTTCATTCTTGTTGAAAATTTACCCACACCCCCCAGTAAAAACAAATTTTTAAAAAACGTTGTCTATCCTCTTTGTCAAATGGATTTGTCTACTGGCATGAAGGGAGAATATATCAATTTCAGAATTTGTTTTGGGTGCTCCAAAGAACCGTCTCAAATCAAGACGGTTCTTTTGAATACCTAGAACTGTACAGAACTGGAAAATACCATGCCTAACTTTACATGACTTGGTTCCATTTCACTGAAGACATGTTAGAAGTTTCTATGTACTTGTCTTGTTCTCAGACGAATTAAAATAAAATTGATACAATTATTTATTTTTGCACCTATCCTATATAAAAGAAACTGTAAAAGACAACCAAGGTCTTCTTCGCCCAGTTCGAACAATTGGCAAATACGCTACCATTGAGTATAGGCAGCCCTGTAATGTTTTAGGATTAAAAGAAGAAGAGTATAGGCTTCTTGACCGTGTCGTGAAAGATAATGCTGAAATGACTCCAGTAGTATTTGATGAACCTGTGCAGATCAAAACACCTTTTCAAACAAACAAGCAAAGATTCAGTTTTGCTCAGAATCTACACTTTACAGTGCCTATTGATATAATCAGGTTCAGTCCGTGGGGTCTGTTGTCACAACAATTTGTATCTCATGTGTAGCTAGAGACCGCACAGTACCTGAAATTCTTGTAGAGGGTGCTAGAATGTTACAGTAAGGCCGCATTTATTGGCGAGGCACACACTAGCTCAAAAAAAGTTGTTTAAAGAGAAGTTGTCAAATTTGCTAAAAAGCTCACCCTCAGTAAGTTCATCTACTAGGAGCTAGCTTTATCAGTCACCCCAAATATTAACTGAATTGTTTCAACATGACCTTATAAACGTTTCCTATCTCACGGCAAGTTACCTTTATCAGGTCATGATGGCACTTTTTGAATGACGTCGCTTAAGACGCTGAATCAACACAAACATAAAAAAACGGCATGATAGCTAGTTTAAAGAGTGTTCAACAATGGGTAAACTGATAAATAGGATACCAGGTTTGCGTCTTTTGATATCAAGTTTACCAGGCTCGGCTTTGAGAACGCTTGTTGAATCGCTCGGCAAGCCTCGTGATGTCAACAAGCTTTCTCAAAGCCTTGCCTGGTAAACTTGATATCAAAAGACACTCACCTAGTATTCTCTATTTAGATGGCAGTGCTGCTGCTCATCCCATCACTCGAGAAAGGCTCAGACTGATATCTCTAGGTCATTCTATTCTTGTCACGGACCTCAGGAATCTAAATCCAGGTAGGCCAAACAATAAGTATGACACATTCTTTGATAAAATGGCAGGTATAGTAGAAGGCATAACAGCAGCAGATGATAGGCGGCACGGACAGGTACACTTGTCTGAATTTATTTCACTGAGTGACATGATAGCAAAAAACACAAAAGTGTGTCCAGAAGGCACTGCTTTTCCTTCTAAGTCTTGTAAGGTTACAATTTGTGCTCTCTACGCTTAAGGTGCAATATACGATACAGAGAAGGCAACTGGCTCACGTAGATGCACACTTCTGTAATGCTCAATTTCGGTACATGAAAGAGCAATAGAACTACAAGAAAAGTGTATTCTAGTGAGTGTTGATGACAAGGCAAAGGTCCCAGTGGGAGAACCAGGAGGTGCAGTGTCAACAGGAGTTAGAGGTATGCTCAGTATTGTACCAACAGACACTACCCTCGTGGCCTTAGATCAGGGCATGGTGAAAACCTCATTAACACCCTCTGTGGTACTCAACTGCAAAATACCTGAGAAGATTGACAAGTATTTTGTCAATGGTACTGTTACAAATTGTGTCAATGATTCTGTTTTTCAGAGTGCATCCCCTTTCAGGCACGCTGTGATGCTGGCTAAGGTCTGTTCTTCAATGACTAGAGAGCGTTACGTGTTCCAACATACACCTTTTAAGGAGTTCGATTTGGATATGCTTATGCCTGAGAGGGTGATGAGTATCCTGAATTTGGGACTTCAAAATGTGTCATTGCAACGCGAAAAAGGACCATAACGTGTTGAAGCAGTTCTGAAGCGGTGCAGCAGTATGGCTGACATCCAAGACAAGACTACTGTTAAGTCTGATTGGATTTAATTGCTAGAGCCAGTGAAACGTCTAATAGAAGGACGATTCCGCAGATTGAAGCTCAAAGACCAGCAGATTGAATCAACTGATCCTGCAAGCGATGATGACATTGATTTGATAAAAAGACACTTGAGGGATCTGTTTCTTGGACTAGATTTGACTAAACTCCTGAAGTCCACAACAAGAAAGAATACTCCGTACCAAGATTGGTTCAAAAAGCATTGCAAAGAGACTCAGTTTGCTTTTCAAGTCAGAAAATGTGGTGATAGATTGTGCTGTCTTGAGCCAAGGCTTCCTGCAGAGCAGCTTTTCTGGCTCCCGGATCCGATAGCAGATGAAAATAATGAGGGCCATTACAAGCCATACAGTGTAGCAAAGGGTGAAGAGACAACTGAAGCTGACAGACCATCACTAAAGCTGGGTGCAAAGAACCTTGAAAGCTGTACCAGCTCATGAGACACAGGCACTTGTCAGGTTAGAATCTCAGACTGATGGAGATGAAAGAGAACAGGTAACCTTTGCAAATGTCCCAAGCTTTGACCCAACCATCTGTAGTGCGCAGAATGCTCGATCTACCGTGGTATGTATTGAATGTGAGAAGCCAAGAGTGGTGTATTCTAGACATCGGCTAACAGACAGGCAGCAAATGTCATTATGCCTAGCTGTTAGCCATCACTTTGAATACACTTGTGGCTCTGTGCTACTGCCACCTTCCAACCCGCACTACAAGACAATCACATGCAGGCCTGGAATTTGCTGTGAGACGCCAATACAGTTAGTCTCTTATGCCAGTGGGTTGGGCAAACCAGATTTGTGCTGCTACTGTACTTGTGATGATGGCAAAGTTGTTCAAGAGTTAAAACGTAAGTATAAAACTGTTTTGCCCCTCTGTGAAACCTGCAGAAAGAATGGTAAGGTTCCAGTGGTTCAGAGACCATACTGCAAGAGGTAAATATAACACTTTCATTCAGGCTTTACCCAGAATGATAGACACCCTCTTCAAGAATTTTACACCAGAAATACTGTTAAGTGTGGAATCTTAGAATATTCAAGGATTATGCAGCTGAAATATCAACTGTACAGTTATTACTTTTTTGCTTTGGTTTTATTTCAATGTAAGAAGTGCATTAAACATGGCTATGCACAGTGCCTAAAATGGATCTTAAAACCTTGGCCTGGGTTAACATCACCTTTCAAAGCTTTGCAGGCCAATTAGAGTCATAACAGGTCAGAAACCCAGGGGACTGGTTTGTTTGTGATGAAACTCGACTACCAGATGATATTTTGAACAACGTGGTCAATTGTGTGGTGCTGAAGGCTGAGCACATATTTTTGAGGCAGCCCTAATGCAAAAAATTACTCTCCTTACACCAACTTAAAGAGACTAGGTCTGCAACTATGAACATTTTTCGAAATTTTTTATTTTCTTTTTAAATCATATGTAAAAGTAGAATTAAGTTATGTTCTCACAATAAATCTGTTCACTATAGCTGAAAACTGCACGGAAAAGTGAATTATCTTATAAAAATAGGTGTGTTTTCTCTTGTTGGTAATTATTTGTGTCCCTCCAATTATTATAGACAGCTAATTTTAACATAAATGCTGTTGTTTTGATAGATATTTGTTAAAATTTATGAAAATGGTAGAATGTTTACCTGAATTTGAGTATTTTACTGTATTCTAGAAAAATATAACCTTTATTACCAAAATTAGAATATCAAAAGTTACAGACTATGCAGCTTTAAAGACTGTGTTCTATAGAATGCAAATATGACCTTATCTTTATTTAGTATTGCATTTGTCCCAAAATATGATACAA
The DNA here is from genome assembly GCA_964019695.1 of Loripinus fragilis. Classification (NCBI taxonomy): domain Eukaryota; kingdom Metazoa; phylum Mollusca; class Bivalvia; order Lucinida; family Lucinidae; genus Loripinus; species Loripinus fragilis. The sequence goes on from OZ026524.1 coordinate 13,228,681, forward strand.
AAATTTTGAAAATTGGTTCAAATTTTAACTTCCAAAAAATAATCATGACTACCGTTTTCTGGCTAGCATCCCTTGCCTATGGCAATTAAGTTTCTATTTGTCGACCAATTTTCAAATTATTTGTCACATAAATTAGGACTATAAATGAATTGCTTTAAATAGGAAAGCAATTCAACAATCTTGTAAAAACATCTTTGCAAGGTCTGTGTAGAAAGGTGAATCATGACCTCTTATTTTCAGACATACTCAAAGTAGTTAGTGCTGTCAAATTTAAGCTAAAGCTGATGAGTTGTACAAGAGTGCCTTTTCAATCAATATTTACTGTCCTACCAGCCAAGAGTGACAGTGATGCCGTGTTTTGTTTACAATTGTTAAGTAAAACATTAACTTGTACACTCCACTTGAGCTAATGTGAATCGACAGATCATGTGTGTATTAATCCTATCCTGCGGATAGGATTAAAACACAAGTAATCTATCGATTCTAAGTCCCTGATAACTTTGTAAACAAAACATGACATCACTGTCACTCTTGGCTGGCAGGATAGTATATTGTCAAGGGAAATATTTTTTGTTGTTTTGTTCAGTGGTTAATAAAACTTCAGACACACCATACCACATTGGCTTTCTTACCACATTTAGCTCTTAAAGCGCCAAGTAAAAATGCATCTGAAAATGTTGTCTGTTGCAAATAACTGCTTTATGTTACTGACGAATTAAGTATAGAATCAAACAGCGCGGACCCAGATCAGACTGCTCCAAGGAGCAGTCTGATCTGGGTTCACGCTGTTTGCCATAGGACTTCTTAAACATTTCAGCAGACGTGAAAAACAGACAACTATTGTTGCGAATGGCGCATTTAGGGTTAGTTTCCTTGCCATTGACAAAATGGCTTTTTGATGAAGTGTATAAAATACAAAAGGAGAAACATTTGCAGCATTTATTTTAGACACTAAAGTACAGTTTTGTAGCATAAAAATGATAGGCTAGAAAAAAAAGTACAAAAAAAAAAGGTAAAACCTACCTACAGACACTGTTTTTTTCTTACAAGGAACCTGAAACACAACTATTTTTTTGGCCTTAGTTTATTAGAACAATAGCCGAAGTGTAATGGTCTCGTATTGATTCGACTTTTACGGTTGCTATGGTAACAATAACGGCCGCCAAAATAGGCTGAAAATAGGGAAATGACCATTTTGGGAGCAAATTCGAGACATGATATAGAGCACAAGCAAATACGAAAAAATATTTTAACAGATGATGAGAAATATCACGGCACACAATATATTAAAAGTTTTTTTTTTTTGTATTTGCTTTTACTGATATCAAAGTCTGATATCATAGGGCATGTCCATGACATAGTTGTGGAACCACCTTGTTTCCTTTCAACTGAACAATTATATTTTTTTTTTGAAACTTTGCTTTGAAAACCGGGCTTAAAATTGCTTAACTGACAATACACTTAAACATATTTTAGCTAACTAAAGAGGTAATTGTAAAAAATCAACTTTCATCAATACATCGGTATTATTTCCATTTTGAAACGGAATTCTAAGTTCGGATCCGCAAAAATTTAACTGAGTTATGGCCCTTTTTTGACAGGGCCATAACTCAGTTAAAAGTTTGCGGATTCGAACTTGGCCTGTATTTCATGATGCATAACCTTTGGTACATGTAAACTTTGAATGGAGTCGATGCATCTCTTCTTTCTTTCTCTTAATACTGGCACGATCAAATTATGATCATTACGCCAGGGAGTGCAATTTTGAAGAAAAAAAAAATCTTTCGGCTGTGTTTTTAACTAAATGAGGAGTGCCCTAAACTCCTCAGCAGTCTCTTCAAAAGTTATTGATGGAAAACCAAAAGTGTGACGCCCGCACCGACGACGACGGAGTCATGATCTATTTCTGTCGGTGTGTCTGGAAGAAAGACAAAAAAAAGAAAGAACGAATGATAGAAGTGGTTATTTAGCCCTACATACTCCAGACAAATTTTGTGCGCTGTGTTTATTGGCTAGCTCAGGCTTCAAGCATTGTCTCCGCCGGACAGCATTTTTCAAATTCTACCCTGTCTGATTTGAGCATTGTGGGTAGGGTCATTACCGGTACCTTCGGACACCTTAACGGTTCCCAGCTTATAGCGGTTTCTTGGTTAATCTGACACAATGGAAAACTACTTGACTGTATAGACCAATGTCTCGTGTAACAGTTTACACTAAACCGGGGTCCAGAATATAATTATTTACTTTAAATACAGACCAATAGTAATGTTCCGTCGGGTGTATGGTATCTTCGGACAGGGTCTGGTACCTTCGGACACCCATGATGGTACGATCGGACAATAGCATTATCTGCCCAAAACAATAGTTATTATGAATTAAAACGAGTGCTACACTTACATTAAGCCTTTGTATGCTTGAGAAAACGATTCTGAATGTTGCAATAAACATAATTTGCCTCGGACCCAGTATAAACGGTGTTTATTGTGCCCGAGATTTTACTAACAAACTTTACTGTCAAGTTTACAGCGACTCGCTCGTTTTTTTTTCAACTTTAGCTAGTAACGTTACCGTCATCTGTGGCTCGGCATTATTGAACGTATGAGAACGAGTGATTAAGTTTGTTTGTATATGCATAGCTTTATTTTCTTCATGTATAGTTAGTTCCTGGCCATTGTCCGTACTTGTGTGTCCTGGGCTAACGCCACACATGATAAGCTTGTTGAATTTTAAGCGGGGGAGGGTGCATGTTAATTGATTTTGGTCAATTTGATACCAATGCTTGAACGAATAACTGTAGAAATTCATTACAGTTACCATCACTGTTCTTGGGTTGTAGAAATGACCACTATTGAAAGTCCTATACATTTCCAAAATATGGCCACCACAGGGTTTAAATGAGGCCAAAATTTAATATAATATAACACATAACTTTTAAGTAATCAATTGCCACGTTTTATCATTTTAACAATTCTAAAAGCCTTCCTCGAGCCTTTAGGATGTTTGAAACAATTTGCCACTGACATTTACATTCTAATTGAGCCAGTACACAATATTTTGTTACTTATCCCATGGCCATCGACAACGGAGTCTCGGACAAGTCTGTGCTAGCTAATATCCAGACTCGCCAGAGACTCTTGATCAGTTTCGGCTCGTATAAATAAAGCATATTGGTGAAGATGGAAAACTCAGATCAAAATTTAGACCTCTAGCCAAAGGTTATAAAACTTTTTTGTCCTCAACTCAACTGAGCACAAAATTTCAACTGCTCATAAAAACTAAACTACGGACAAATAAAGAAGGTCATCGCTTTAAGTCTCTAAGCTGTTGTATAAAAATGCTAATACATATTAAAATGCCAACGATTGTTGGCATTTTAACATTTATGAGGTGGATTAGTTTCATGCTCAGCTGGGTTGAGTATGAAAAAAGTTTTATAACCTCGGGCCCTAGTCCCGTATGGACGTTTATAGAAGACGTTTGCGCATATACGATGATAAGGCTTGCAAAAATCTCGTGTGCTGGTCCAAATTATGAGTCTATTCGCACACTTTCCAATAGTTTCATATCAAAGTTGCGCCCCTCTGGGCCAGAGCATCAACAAATATACAGCTCACTTAGGGAAACTGAACAGGGCAGTCTTTGCTTTCATGCGCGGATCCAGAGGGGGAGTAGGGGGTCCCGACCTCCTGGAGAATCACGTACAATGTTAAGGACTAAAAATGAAGAGCTGTTTTCTGACAGTCGGGCCCGGACCTCCCCCCCCCCCACCCTGGCAAAAATTCCTGGATCTACGCATGACTTTACACTCGGTACTTATAACGGCGGCTTAATATAGAGTCTGTGATATTCCTGTTAAAGGACTTTGGGCTTCGAGTGTACTGATGCGCCCGTTTACCTGTCACCTGAGTCATCACTTTGCATACATGAAATGTCATCATTTGGCTTATTTTTATAAATAGTTTCAGCTGCTGCTGGGTGGGAAAGAGAGAGGGGGCTACGCACTGCAAAGTTTAATTATGAAAACCTTACAATATCAGCCGGTCCTCAGGATGACCCTATAAACCATATGCATTGGGGTGAATGAGCATTATTATTAATGTTTCTTGTTACTGAAACACATGACGACTTTGGTATACAGCTCAAGTAACATTAAGGCTAGGTTGCACATGGAAAATAACGTCTGGTCACCTTTAAACACTAGGGCAGCACTCTCGAGGGAACAAAAATATGTGTCCGATTGTACCGGTATGTGGTTTGCTAATAGTCTGGTATTTTCGGACAGCTAAATTTCATCTCATACTTGCCATTTGACTCAAATATAAACGGAAAACTATATATTTTAGTTTACATAAACATATCTAAGACACATCAGATACATAAATAATCGGTATGCAGTTATTTGATTGTGGTTTAAGTAATATTTTAATATGTACCCCCTTGGTGCCTCTCGGAATTGGTTTGGTTTATTTTCGCGCCAAAATGGTTGCTGTTTGCGTATTGGATTTTCGTCCAATCAAATAAGGTCTTATATACATGCTACAAAAGATATACAGCTAGTTGCAAACAGGTATTTTATTGGTTATTTTAGACAATTAGCGCCTGATTGATGTCACTGAAGCGCATTTGTGTCAGGAAAGAAAAGCTGAAGTGTCCGAAGATACCCCACTGTCCCAAGATACCGGAAATGACCCTACATGGGACACACTTGTTTACCGAATGCATCACCAAATCATGCGATCCAACAGATTGGTTGATTTAAATTGAGTCTCAGGGTGCCGGAGATCCATCCATCGTTCGGTCCAACCATATTGTACACATCCTACCGGGCCGCGTAGCTCAGTCGGTAGCGTGTCTGGCAACAGGCAGATCCAGGGATCGCGAGTTCGATCCCGGCCCGGTCCCATACTTTCGTGGAGTTTGATCATGAAATTTCTACGGTCATTCTCCTCCCTTCGCTGAATCATTCAAGAAGGGTTGTTGTCAGTTAAAATCGTTCGTATGTGCACGAAGTACTGGTTAACTGCCCAGGAAAAAGTGTGGTTAGGTGAACTGACCGTCCCGCCATGACCATACCTGTTGACTTCATAATAAGCCTATTCATGGTTCCACAGTTCACACTCAGGTAGATGACTCATAAAGAGGTCAACTGTTGCCAAGAATGTAAACAAACCACTGCTTCTGCAGCCTTATCAATGAAAACGATAACAACCGTTATAAATTAATCCTTATCTCTGGTGATTAGCATAGTTTTCCCATGCATAAAAATCTGTACTATCTTGTCCATATTTCAGTGTTTCATTTCTAAGGTACATTCTACCGTAAATATCATTATTAGTTGTTCAAAATGTCTGGGAAAGACATAGATGATATGACTTTTGAAAAATTTAAGTTTTGGACAGTCTCGTCACCGAAAGACTTTCTCAGCCGAAGAAACCTGTCAGGAATAGGAAACAAAGAAATGCTGTTGGCAAGGAGTTTTGCTGCTTTCGAGATGAAGATTCCCGAAACTGAATCATCTTCAAAGCTTCAACAAAAATACATCTGAACAGTAGGCTAATTTTAGCCTTGGCAAGAGATTTCGTACAATGTGGCATTTTGATATGTGTAGACTCAGACGAGCCTCTGCAGCCTCCTTTAAAGCTTAGAAACTCCAAATGGTGTTCAGTCAGTAGCTTAACAATCATAAAATACTCAAGCTACTAGCAAAGGCTCTGATCAGACTGCGCATATGTGCAGGCTGATCGGAGGCTTTGCTGGTCGCACATACTACATTGTTGGAAATCTTATGCACTGGCACATTTTATGTGCATTATACCTCTGAAAAACATCACGATAACACACCTATGCAATATTCTGGTCACATAGAATGCTGCTTTAAACCATAAAAGGCAAGCATTATTTGTCGGAAATCAGCAAGCAACACAGACCCAGATCAGATGCCCCACACAAAAGTGACATCTGATCGTGGTCTCGACTGTGCTTACAGAATATTCTTTTAAAGTTGGAATAAAAATAGAAAATACCATCCATTAACCCTTTAACTGAAAATGGACTGTTCCAAATGATAGGAGTGGGAAATTCAATTTACTTTCAATGGGTTAATATAGTAAAACTGTTTATTTGTGGGGTATAGATTACTTTTCCCCACCCTCAAGAACCTGACTTTTTTTGCATGTTACAACAACGACACAAACCTGTCTGAACAGGGCCCAATCAGCACAGAATGATCTGCGTCTTAGTTGCTTGCTTTCTGAAAAGTATATTTAAACTAACTCTATTTCTGGCTAATTTCTGTAACTGAGCATCTTGGTTTGAGCTCCATACTGGGTCAAAAACCCGTAAGACAGGTTTTCTTGCATTGAGGCCCATATTCTGTTGTTATAGGTGTGATAACCAGTTCGATCCATGTCGGCACAACAATAGACACACACATGCACGCGCCCACACACGCACGCACACACACAAACACACACACACAGAAAAAGATATAGACAAACAGAGTTTCTCTAACCTTTCAGTCCTTCTTTTCATATCAAAATGAAACATGTATGTTTACTTTTACTAGAATCTTGAAATAACGGATAATCTGCAGATTAACACACAGCTGGTGCAGCCAATCATTCATACATAAGTATTTGGGGTAATTAGCTTGATAGCACCTGAATTGTTAACATAACAGCCTTTTTCTTGATTATAATCTATGTTTTTCTATAGAGATATATAGGAGAGAAACAAGTTGCTGCAACCAGTGAACTTTGACCTCCAGCAGTATACACAGAAAATCAATAGCATAGCTGAAACTGTGAATACACTTATTAGTCAGTTGTAATGCTCTGGTAATGTCCCTTTTCTTTTTATGGTTTACGGCGATGCTTTGGCGAACTTCGCCGTAACACCACCATTCTTTATTATATGGCAGCAAAAACTCTTTTATAATAACTATTCATTATTATCTGTGGCAATGCTCTGGCAAACCTTGCCAGAACATCATCAGAAGATATCCTACATGAATATTCATAAAAATCAGTTCGCCGAATCACCACTTCACCATTTACAGGTTCCAGCAATGCTGCTGTGAACTCTGTCTTACACCATGAATATTCATTAGCTTGGTGATGCTGCTGCAAACTATTTTTATTGCATCATGAATATTCATCAGCCTTTTATTTTTGTTGTGGTGATGTTGTTGCAAACTTTGATGCAGAAAAAAAATGGAATTCTTAAATTTTTGAGCCGACTCATTTCATAACCAACAAGAATACATGTTTAGACTTAGAAGACTTCAATAAGCCTGTGCATCTTCCTAGTTTGAGGATCTATGCTGTGTAATCAATGGCTCCTCGTAGTTGACAAGCTTAGGAAGACTGATCAGATAAGAATATATCCAGGCGAATATGAGAATGTGCTGGGCATATTTGCTTTTGATTTGTTTCCGCCTTATAGCTGCCTTTCAAATTATATGCATGTTTGGCATTCCAATACCAGAACGAGGCACCGCTGACAAACAAGGCAAAGTAAATGGCTTCATCAGCTACTGCTACAGCTGACAGTTCAAAGAAAAGATCATCTCACTTTCTCTGCAGCTTGTACCAAAGAAGACTATGGCTCTGTAAACTGGTCTGCTCTTCAAATTTCCGTATTTCTGGCATAGACAAAAATAAGCCCTCTAAACAGACAGACTGGTTTGCAGTTAAGACCAAGCAAAAGTTATTCTTTATTACATTTGCCATTGGAAGCTCAGGATTTGCCACACCATCACATATATTTAAAACATAATCATCAGATAATTTCTGTTGGTAGCTCAAAACTGAGCCAGATGCAGCTTGGCCAAATTTGGTAGTTACAATTTGGGTTGTAGAAGTCTGCATTGCAGCCAGTGCTAACATATTTGGCATCGCCTTCTGAAGTTTATTTATATTAGCTTTCCAACCAATGGGATTGCCCCTAATTGGATTGTATAGGGTTGATCTTAATACCTGTGGTACCTCACACCCATCATCTCTATTGCCATGAGAATATCCATTGACTTCTAAATCCTGAACAGCCTTGCCATGAATTTTTTCTCCCCTTGGCGCGTGCCATGTTTGAGGTTGGGATGTCTTACTATATCTTCTGACAGAGCTTTCAGTCCCAATATCTTGTTGTTGGCTAGCTGGTACAAAAGGCCAATTACGTGTCCACACGCCATAGATAAACCAATTGGGCAAGTACAATGTGCAGATTCAATACCTTGTGATCTGCTACCATCAAAGCAGGAGACCTTAAATTATAATTGAATTGGTTTGTTCGATACTGTTGGACACCTGAGAGGGTGTGTTTCAAGTGATGCATAATATGTGGTCCTACATTTATTTGATAATACATCTTGATTAACTATTTTTATAAGTTTTGATAAGCAAAAGCTGGTAACATTATACAAATTAAGTAAGAAAGCAAAGATCAGGAATCGATACAATCAAGTAACAAACTGTCATTAACTGCGGCCATTTTAATAAAATTCAGCCCATACAGACCAATACAAAGAATGGCTGATATAGTTAAAACATGAACATTATAATTCTGCCAGTAGAACTGGGCAAAAACAACGGATTGATAGAAATGTAAGCACTAATATGTTCCTATCTGCAAGGTTACAGTTTTCAGACTTCTTTATTAAGCCTTGGGCCAATACAGCAGTCATTATAAGAATAACCAAGTTGATACCAAATTTTTGGGTTTTAAGCATTAAAGTAGGTCACAGTGGGTCACTTCTACCATACAATAGAAGTTAACATCTTTTAAGAATTGCATAGTATTAACATCTTTTCAGTCAACAATATTCAGCATGCCATAAGATTGTCTCACTATGTTTCAATAAAATAAAATGTCTTGCTCAAGAACACGACGCAGCGCCCTAATGGGGGATTTGAACCTACGTCTGCTGGGAATGAATCCTGTACGCTACAAACGGAAGTGCTGTTTTTTTAGAAATATTAATTGTGTATTATGCTATTGGCATAAAATACTTACCCGTAAGCTATGTGGTGTTAGAGTTTTCTTCTGTGAATGGGAACATTTCCCAATTATTGAACAGTTGTTTGATGTTTATTCGACTGAAAAAAGAGGCATTTGATTAGAAGCAATACGGTAGAGCCAATATCTGCTGTAATGTAACCTCTACAAGCTGTAATAAATTCTGAAATCATGCTGAAGCATTTGTTTATTTTATTCATTCTCCACATGGCAGGAGAGGTCATGTTATTAGAGTTTCCCCATTTTTTTCAAGGTCTGGAAACCATTAACGTAAGATGATAGGGCAGATAAGCCTAACCTCCCACTTGAGGATTAAGGTGGGTCATAGGAAAAATGCAACTAGTTAATTAACAGTTTTTGACTTAAAACAAAAGGGTAAACAGTGAAAGCAAAATAACTTAACTTACCTCTAAGGTAGTGGATATATCCTTCACTAAAGTACTTGTAGCCTTTACTGATGTATATTTCTCCTGAGGATGTCTTTTGGGATTTAACATATTCTTCAATGAAGGTAAAGGTTCTAAATCTCTTTTACTATACGATGCAGCCATGCTGTTGCTATGAACGCTATTATTTGTTATATCAGTGAGCCAGCTTTGTCAGCGGTGCCTCGTTCTGGTGTTCTTTTAATATTAATGAGCTACAATATCAAGAAGCGTCTATATGCCTCATTTGAAACCATTTACCATATTTATCCTAAAAATCAGACGCCCTGTTACCACATTTGCTCTAAATACTTGAGTGATTAAGTGTGAAATGGATTTGTAAAAAAATGAAAAGTAAACAGTGTTAACCCTAATAAAACAGCTCTTTCAGAAGCGGGCTTATCTGGGTCTATACTGTTTGATCAAGACCTGTCTGTTTTAGATAAATATGGTAAGTATAGTGTCCATAGTCTTACAAGTTTGATAGAGTTTCATCCTAAAATCCAGATAATGGGGTTGGGCAATACATAGTGATGGTTGATTATGTAAAATAGTAAGTGAGTATGATCAGGAAATACCACAATCACAAACCGCAGACAACCCCGTGGCACCGCGAGGAAGAGCCGCTTAACCATCACGAGACACCAGGAGGACAAATTAAGCAAAGCAACCAGCTCTCTCTTCCCCATCAAGATGATTGCAACACTAGAATTGACATAAAGTAACGTACAACAAAACATAGAACAATAACAGACTCCCACAATGGGAGTAACAATAAACAAAAAGTAAACAACAACAGAACCACCGCCTTAGAACAGACAGCAGCCCTAGCCACCGGGGGGTTTAAATGCATTTTACTGGTACCAAATCTTTGCCCTAGATTCTGCTGTTGTTGAGGTACAAGAAATGTTCAGCTTGCATGGTGGCCATCTAACTAATGCAATGTATCATTATGGAGAACACTCTAATCAAATTAACACACCATGATGAAACAAAGAAAAGGGCTCATGACTCACAGATAGAGCTAAAGAAACCTCAAGTTGAGCCACAGTGGGTCCAGCTACAGATAAGCGTCAGGCATCAACCCACTGATTAAAGCTTTACGTCAGAGCTGTCATAGAGTCTGAGGCCTGACCGACCGTCGTGCAATTAAAGAGGAAACCATAGCTATAAAGCGTGATTGGGTTTAAAACTACGCATGCAGACTGTCGCATGATATCCAAGTTATATCGAACCCTTATCGTTTTACTATCTTTTTGAATTGATCACTAAAATTAGGTTTTCCAACAATTCGTTTAAATTTATAAACTAAATCACCGTAAAATATAGGTTCTGATATGCCTTGTTGCAGAAGAGTTTTAAACCCAATGTTGTATTTAACAAATAACTCTGAGTGTCTGTGGTAGAATTAAGAAAATGCGAAATTTATGATATCTATAATAACCTTGTTTTAATAACTTAGCAGTTAAAAATGAGTTTCTGTTGTTGAAGTCATCAACATTAGAACACCTTGATAATATTTTATGAATTATTGGACATTGGTTCTTTTAACTTCTTTATTAAATTGACTCTGTAGACCAAATACACATTGTAATGACAACTCAATAATTGTCGCACAGAACTTATATTTGAAGTTTTATTTAAATCCTTAGCTTAATCTCTATATTTTGCCTGAATGTCGCTGTCATCACATTAGGGCCAAAATGAAATATATGTGTGGTTCCTGTTTCGTACCAACAAAATTTAGGGTAGGTAGATAGGGAAATTATTTAATTTTGTTTTGATAAAAGAATATAGTAACAAAAACATAAAAAGTGCCCAGTTTATGTATTTTTTCTCCAAAGATCATTTTAATAATAAGGGTAGGGTTTAAAAAAACAGAAAAGGTAGGGAAACATGATTCACACATATATTTCATTAAGCCTAAGCCAAATTCATCAACAAGCACTACTCAAGAATAATGAATAACAGTGGTTATCACAAACAGTTTATTAGGTAAATTCAGGTAATCCTACTGAATGTAAGCAGCTGTACATGAGAAAAAATACATAAAAAAAATACATTTCTCATTTTTTAAAGCCAAAACAACAGCAACAAAAAACAGGGATTATGTGCATATTGCTGTTGATGTTGCAACATTGCAAACACCTGCTTTCAAGAGATGAATTTACAAACAAATATATTATTTGACCTTGGCGTTAAGTTCACACAAACATTGTCTAGTAACCTCTATATCATGTGACCACAGAGGGGGGTACTCTGATATTTTCATACATACATAGGCTCGGGTCATTTGTGGAGGCTCAACATTTTTAATTTCAATTTAGGGGATTTTCAGAAAAATGAATATTTTTGGGGGTATGATGATTTTGTGGATTATTTTTGGAGGTCATCACAAAATTGGACTATATTAAGGGGTCATTTCTATGCATTTTAGGGTCTTTCCTCAAGGTCAGGGTACAGAATGGGGGATTTTTTGGGGGTGCTTGAAATTTCTGAAATTTTTGGGGGGTGAATAGTGGTTGCTGGTCCCGAGCCTACGTATGAAAAAAAATAAATAAAAAATGCCCCCCCCGGCCCGGGGAACGTGACTTTTGCACCTGGAAAATTGCTCTTGAAGTCTCCAGGCCTTGAGACTTCAGACATGAGATTTTTCTCATGCTTACACTATTTAAGTCTATGTAAAACGTGTGACCCTGGGATTGGCCCAATTTTGGTCCCAGGAGCATAATTTGAGCAAACTTTATAGAGGTCCACTGGATAATCATCTTGTCATACCAAGAGTTGTGATTTGCTATCTTCACTCTTGGCCTCACAATGATAATTTCTTCCGATTAAATTGTCATAAGATGAAAATAGTAACAATTAATGAGATCAATCTCAAAGCGAGCAAAAATATATATAAACACCAGGCCTCCTGATAAAAGTGCCTAATTAATTTACATTCTTTTGTCTTATTTAAGAAATAAAATATATGTTTAAGGTGCTCAAGAGATGTCACATTAAGATGGTTCTTTTGAGCACCCATAAATAATTTTGAACAATAGAAGAAAAAGAAATAATTTAACAACAATAATCTTTGCATATCTGGACTAAGGGAGAATTATATGTCTGCTACGTTTAATCTAAATGTTAGGAACAGATTTTCTAAAAAAGCATTCCTGGCATTTGATCTGCCGATTAGTCTACGCTAACAATAGATTTTGAGGGTCGTGCGACGTATTTGTTGAAAGTTAGATAAGATTTAAACTTCGCTAGAGAAAATGCTAGATGATACTACATATCAAATATCAAGGCCTTGTGGTTTCAGATAAAAAAAAATCTTGTTTTCCCTATATAAGCCTATGTAAAACATGTGACCCAATGGAGGGGCCATTTATTGCCCTATGGGTATAATTTGGAACAAACTTGGTAATGGTCGACTAGGTGATGCCACATACCAAATATCAATGCTTCAGACCTTTTGGTTTCAGACAAGAGGATTTTTATGATTTCCCGATGTAACCCTATGTAAAACGTGTGACCCCCTCTAGACAAGATTTTAAAGCTTTTATCTCAAAAATCTATTTTTAGCCTGACTGTGTGACTAAATGTGCAACGGATCAGAACCATATGAACACTTCGGGGCAATATTAGGATCATTTTTGCCAAGTTTGGTCAAAATCCAGCTAGTACCTTTAAAGCAATTGCTGAGAACACATGGCAGATGGCGCACACCCAACGATCACAATAGCTCACCATGAGCCAATGTCTGCTGAAATATTTTTCAGGCCTCTTCAACAAACAGTGTAGATCCAGATTAAACTGCTCCTGCATTCTGATCTGGGCTCACCCTGTTTGCCTCTATACTTACTTATATTCATCAATAAACCAACATTTTCATATATATAGTAGTTTTGCTGGCTTTCTAAGGGTCAAATCATGTTTTGTGTCTTTATTGAGGGGTTATGATGCATGATGATACAGATTTATACTTTCAAATTATACCAGGCTTCAATTTCAGCTTTTAGTAGACCAGTCCTAATTGTGCATTCATGAGGTGCCGCCTTCACATTGACCAAACAGTCTTATAATATATGAATTTACAGGGTTCCCACAAGCTCTGGAAATCATGGAAAATCACGAAAAAAGTTCCATGCATGGAAAAATCATGGAATTTGAAAAAAACTGAATAATTAAGGAATTTTGTAAAATAATTTAATGAAACCACCAGTAGCCAGGAAACTAACTGTCAGACAACATGTGTGTCTGACAGCTAGTTTTCTGGCTACTGGTAGTTTCAAGTTTTAATTATTTCAAACTGCATGCATGGCCTACAGGCATGCTTATTTAAATACATTACTGTTGCTGCATTCCACATTTATGCTCAGAGTGGTGAAGAGGTGGCTAAAACCGGAGGTTGGAGGCCATGCATTAAATACTAGTCATGGAAATTACAAAATCAAAATCTTCTGACTCTTTTTTTAACTAAATTTCTCTTCATTATACCAATTTTGGAGTTTATTGCATTTGTCAGTGTCGACATATCCATAGAGTGCTTCATTATACTGTATTCTGAAAAAGAAATAAATAAATCAATGAGTGTATGGCCTATGAAAGAGCTTTAAGCAACTATACACTCCATTTACATTAATGAAGAAAGGCTGTTAAATAAAGAACACAGGTCTAGCTTAAAAAAAAGGATTATGACTTTTAAATTGTGAATTTTTTTTTGTGACCCATCAGTTTTTACTTTTGTTTTAATTGAGATGGTTCTTTACCGTACTGAGTACACTTTAACCTTAACCTTAGGGAAAATGGCATCTGCCCAGGGCCCCCCTACATTATGTTACCTATGCACCTGCAAAGCTTGAAGTTGCTACGTCCAAAGGTTTAGAAGGTGATGCATTACATGAAAATTCATTATTTAAACTTGGGGTCAAGGTCAAATAAAATGTTGCCTTGTACCATCTACATCATGTGACCCATGCACATACCAAGGTTCTTGGTCTTTCATTATTTTGTACAAGCCATCCATCGGTTTATGTTTTTATATGAATAATATGCTTCTTTCAACGGACATATTTGCCTTGCAAAAATGTTCAAAGAGTGCATCTTTGCGAAACTCTTCAAAGAGTGTATCTATGCACGAAGTGCTTTCTGCAGCATCTCAGATATTTAAACCGCTTGGAGAAGTTGGTGCTTAGCCTTCTCTATAATCAATTCAAACACAATTTGCTAAAATTCATAAACAAATTCTCCCCAAATAGTCATGAATAGTGCAATAGAGGTGCGCTTGGTATTCCAATAAAATCAAATCATGAGAATGAAAGCTATTCCCAACATTTCTACCAAGTCTATGACCTTTGATTGGATGAAGTAGCAGTAATTTATATTGTTACCTCTCAACGCCTTCCCCATTGGAGTAGCTTTGAGTGCGGAGACTGTATTCTGCTGAACTTCTTCAGGTTCATAAATTCCCGACATAAGGTTCTTAACGGCAACTTTCTAACTCTTGCCCTTGAATGACGCCTGCACATGGTTCAACAACTCGTGTTTTACATAAACTGGCTGGCCAGGTACTAGGGCAAAATAATCTTCAGGAATTGACTGGTTACAGTCATTTTTTAAGATCTGAAAGAAAAAAAGATTAGCATTGAATTTAGAACTAATAATTATCTAGCTTTAAAGAATTACAAGTGATTTCAACAATTACCTTTTAAATAGATGTAAGTAGAAATTGTGTTGTAAATTTGATCTGATCAAATGAACAACACAATTTCTTCTAACATCAGATAAGGTAATCTACTCAATCAACTTCTAGCAGCTGACCAAGTTTGAAGCTCCTAGCTGTAATAACTTTTGTAATAGCCTGATAAGGGAGCGCAGTGGCTCAGTGGTAGAGGACTCGAGACCGAAGGGCCGCGGGTTCGAGCCTCACCGGCGTCACTGCGTTGTGGTCCTTGAGCAAGACACATTTATCCTAGCTTAGTACTGGTTCAACCCAGGAAGACCCGTTGCGCATAACTGAAAGATTGTTGAGTGGACGTAAAGAATCAAATCAAACAAACAAAATAATAGCCTGATAACAAGTCTTCGATGTCCAAATTTGAAAACGTCAATATCTCATAAAAAATTGTATAAATTTTACCAGGAAAGGCCATGAAAATACCATCTGGGTAAATAGGTTGGTACTTATTTTTTCGATGATTTGTTAAAAATACACTAAAATATAAGAAAAAAAGTCTAAATTAAAAAATATATATTTTGCCGAAACCGGACATTTTTTTTTTTTTTTTTTTGGGAGGGGGGGGGGGGGGGGGGGGGGGGAGGCATTTGGAGCAAATGGGTCGCATCATTGCAAACAAACATTTTTTTACGAATGGCCTAATTGACTCACCATCTTCTATTAGCAGACCAGGTTTGATAGTGTTGATATTTTTTTCATATTTTGGTCCTTCAGGAATATTGGGTTCTGACGGAAGCAGAATACCTCTTTGGCAGGTGCTGGGGGAAGAATTGTTACACTTTCTTTTAGTACTCATGTACAAAACTGAGTCTGCTGTTGTCTTATATGGAAGATTCTCTCTATTTCTGAAAGATCTTTTTTTCAAGACTATTTTGAAGCTGTTGGCTGTAACAATTTTCAACATATCTTTATTACAAGTGAGTCTATCTCCAAATCAGAATGTGTTAAACGGCAACTTTTAGATGACGATCACCTAAATTGTTGCCATACACTCCATTCTGATATGCACATATCTGATACACATGGTGATCTTTCACCTGATTTTTAAACGTTATTTGGCGGACAGATGTGTGCATGTCCACATTGTCACCAATATAGTAGAAACCTGGGTGCATCCCTTTTCTGAAGTTGGACAATGCCTCTTCAAGTTCTGAAGCGTCTAATGAACAATCAACAGCAGCAGCTGGATCATCGCCTAAAAAGTCAATGGTGTCTTTAGCAACACTTATTTGTTGTTCAATTTGTTTCTCAGTATTGCTATCTTCCTCTACTTGCCTTGCCCAGGATAGTATTTCAGTATTCCAATCTTTGCCAATTTCATCAGACATTTAATCCCCTGGCAAGTGTTGACTGTTTTGCCCCACCTTTCAATAATATTGCACTGTTTATGTACTTAACTGCATACAATTCTTGATTGTATACTACTAATAGTTTACATCCTGCCATACAATACCGGGTATGGCTAATTCCAAACTCTGATTTCCCCCACCGGTGTTTTCTCCCATTTCAGATTGTGGGAGGAGTGGCCCGCAGGTGATTTTTTTTAAACATAAGTTATATTTTGAATTGTATTGCTTTACAAAACAATGCAGAAGCTGAATTGAAGTTTTTCTCATCATTTGAAGCCAACTGTGTCATTTATTCGGATGCAGGTTATTTTTCTTTCGATACTTGTAGAAGAAGGTAATGTGTTCTTTAATATGTTGAAGTATACAACATATAGATATGACCCAACTGACATAATATTAGTCAACAAAACACATACCTTTGTATATCCTACGTAAACATTGGTGTTGCTACTGGAGCCCTTGCTGTGCTGCAGCTTGGTCCTGTAGGATGGTAATTAGCTGTTGTAGACAGACTGTATCTACATGATTCTTCCTCAGCCTATTATGACGATTTTCTTTTAAAGCCACTTCTCTGCCCCCATTTATCACCTGGTTGAATGTATCTTTGTACATCAAATAATAGTATCATAATTAGATTATGGTCTTTTGAGACTGGTTTCTGACTGAAAGCTGATACCCGCTATACCAGTAGGCAATATTACAAATAGCTCTAACAAACTCATATTTTGTACAATTTTTACACGCATTTTAAATTTAGTAGGGCTCTTCTAGTGTTGTGCCTAGATCCCCGCATTGTGGGTTTCCTGCTTTTTAGCTGACAAGAGCCGAAGGATCAGGATGAGCTAATAGTATTGGACTCGAGCCGTGAGTCCCTCCGTCCGTTCATACTTTCAAACATGAATATCTATGAAACCAGCTGGCCAATCATAATCAAATTTTATCAGGAGCATCATTGGGGTAGGGGATTGCCTGCATTAGGTTTAGGGTAAAATCGGATCAGAACTCTGGTTTCCATGGCAACAGATAGCTCCCATAGGGTTATAATGGGGAAAATCTTGTGACCACTCTAGCTGCTTCATTTTTGATTTGTTCTTCTTTATTCTTGCAGGTAACAAGGACAACCATAAAATCTCCTATGAGTTCGAAATTCGGCAGGATCCGACCAGGGACTTATGAATTAGCTGCCCTTGAGCGTCTGGAAAAATCACCATAGACTTATAATGGGAGAAATCTTGTGACCACTCTAGTACCTTCATTTTTGGATGGATCTTCATTCTTACAGATAACATGACAAACCATAAAAGCTTGGATGGGTTTGAATTTCTGCAAGATTCCATCGCTGACTTTGGAGTAGGCTGCCCTTGAGCGTCAGAAAAATTAATGAATAATGTTGTGACCACTCTAACTCCTTCATTTTTTATTGGATCTTCTTCATTCTTGCAGGCAACAAGTAAACCCAAAATATCTCGGATGGGTTCGAAATTCAGCAGGATCCGACCAGGGACTTATGAGTTACCTGCCCTTGAGCGTTTGGAAAAATCCCCATAGACTTATAATGGGAGAAATATTGTGGCCACTCTAGTGCTTTCAATTTCGAATGGATCTTCCTCATTCTTGCATACAGTAAGGACAACTATTAAAGCTTGGATGAGTTTGAATTTTGGCAAGATTCCATCACTGACTTGGGAGTTAGCTGCCCTTGAGCGTCAGAAAAATTCATGAATAATGATCCTTCATTTTTGATTGGATCTTCTTCATTCTTGCAGGCAACAAGTAAACCCAAAAAATCTCGGATGGGTTCGAAATTTAGCAGGATCCGACCAGGGACTTATGAGTTACATGCCCTTGAGCGTTTGGAAAAATCCCTATAGACTTATAATGGGAGAAATATTGTGGCTACTCTAGTGCTTTCAATTTTGAATGGATCTTCCTCATTCTCGCATACAATAAGGACAACTATTAAAGCTTGGATGAGTTTGAATTTTGGCAAGATTCCATCACTGACTTCGGAGTTAGCTGCCCTTGAGCGTATGAAAAATTAATGAATAATGTTGTGACCACTCTAGCTCCTTCATTTTTGATTGGATCTTCTACTTTCTTGCAGGCAACAAGTTAATCCATAATATCTCGGATGGGTTCGAAATTCAGCAGGATCCGACCAGGGACTTATTAGTTACCTGCCCTTGAGCGTTTGGAAAAATCCCCATATACTTACAATGGGAGAAATGTTGTGACCACTCTAGTTCTTTCAATTTTTAATGGATCTTCCTCATTCTTGCATACAATAAGAACACCTATTAAAGCTTGGATGAGTCTGAATTTCGTCAAGATCCCATCACGCATTTTGGAGTTAGCTCCCATTGAGCATCTTAAAAATTAAAAAATAATGATTTGACCACTCTAGCTCATTCATTTTTGATTGGATCTTCTTCATTCTTGCAGGTAACAAGGACAACCATAAAAGCTTGAATGAGTTTAATTTAAAGTAGAACCAACTTTAGACTGTGGAGTTAAATTCCCTTGAGCATCATAACAAATCTGCATAGACTTGCAATGGGAGATCTGTTGTGACCACTCTAGCACTTTCATTTTCGAAGGGATCTTCCTCATTTGACCGGGCCACGTAGCGCAGTCAGTAACGTGTCTGGCAACAGATGTAGGTCTGACAGCAGATCCAGGGATCGCGTGTTCGATCCCGGCCCGGTAACATACTTTTGTGGAGATTGATCATGAAATAATTTCTACGGTCATTCTCCTCCCTTCCGCTGAATCACTCAAGAAGGGTTGTTGTCTAAATTTCTGGTCACTGTTTCAAGTTCAGAGTTATCTGCCTTTGAGCCTAGTAAATTATGGTGTCTCCAAACATTATGCTGGCTCCATGGTGAGCGATCGTTGCCCATTGGGCTACTTGTTTGTTTGTTTGATTTGGTTCTTAACGTCTCAGTCAACAATCTTTCAGTTATGTTGGGACGTGTCTTCCTGGGTTGAACCAGTACTAAGCTGGGATCAATAAGTCTTCCTCAAGGACACAACGTAGTTTCACCGGTGAGGCTCTAACCCGTAGCCTTTTGGTCTGGAGTCAAACACTCTATCACTGAGCCACTGCCCTTCCTGCAATTTTAACACAGGTGTCCCTTAAAAACACACCAGCATGGACCTTTTGACTGGCTGTCTGAAATCAGCAGATTTCTTTTCCCAGTTTACAATAATTTCGGCATTTTACCAAACCTAATAAAGGTAAGTAAAATTCCCAAAGGATCATTGACGGTTTGGGCCTTATACGCCTATTTTTCTGATTCCCAGAACGCTGTTTTTGAGCTTCTAGTGTGGTACATGTAGTATCAATGGAATAGGTGGATCTAATGGCAAGAGCCAGCTAGCAAAATATTTTCAAAATTCCTACGCACTCGAGAGTTATGGCGGGTAGAAAGGGGAGGGGGTCTAAAATTTTATGAAAATAAAAAGTGCTTTAAAAAGTGATTTCTGCACGTTTTCTTGATTTATATGGTAGGCATGGTGATATCTATTGAACATACCATATGCAGAGTATGAACGAATAACGATAATTGATGAAATTATTTTAAAAACAAAATATGTTTTGTAATAAAATGATTTTAGGGAGATAATTTAGAAGTTACCTGTACATTTTTGACTACATGTACCGTAAATAATACAAAACTGAAAGCTCAACAAAAGAAATAAATGTTTTTGAAGGAATGAAAGTGTCCCATTTAGCATTGGAAAGTAAAACTGATTCTAACTAGATCCTTTGAATATTACTTTTGCTTTGTTTAAAGGGCATAGAACGTTGAAATGCATTTAAAGTGTCCTAATATTTATGATATACATGATGCATGTATATCCCTATACGAGACAATATAATGAACACTATAGTATTTACCTGTTATAACTCTTTGCATACCAGTAGATAATTTTGTCGTCTGCCAATAGCCTTTTGCAAACAGTTTGAACCCAGATGAAGACCAATAGAGTGTCGGTCTTGATCTGGATCCAAACTGTTTGACACTCTGATGGTGGTCCTGGGTGGTTTATTTTTAAAAACTTAATTTAAAGAAAGTCAGCAGTTGAAAATAAAAACATGAACAATTCCCTAGCATGCAAATAGATAAGTACAGGACGTTTGCAAAATAATGTGTCATTTTATAACAGTGAGATTTTTTCTTATGAAAAAATGCATAAAACCTTGCTAGTTCTACTTTTAATCTTTAAGTACTTTATATTAAACTAGCACAGAATACAAAGCAATTTAGGAGGTTGGTTCTAAAGAACTTCATTACTGTCATTAATTTCTTATTTGGTAGAAAAGGCATTTTATGGGCTTAGGCCCTGGGTTTTTGGGCTGCTGAACATCTTTCCCCCCCTTGTGCCAGCAAGCCACTTCAATACAATGTGTAAACTATGGTAACACATATTCATGCAAAAGCTTTTGCTGGCACACGGGGGGGATGATATTTTAAAAAATGTTTTCGGATTCCTATATATCTTAATGTAAAACTGATTGTTCTACCCAAAAATGTACATCTTTGAAGCATTTAATATTGAAAACGTATTTCACAGCCATAAAGTACTCAGGTCAGGGTAGCTTCAGGGTGAAGAAAGGGACGATTGACAAACTTTTATTTTTACTGAAAACCATAGGCATTTACCCATAGCAAGTGTCAATGATCCTTATATTACTTATAATCGTAGATTTCTCACTCAGTCTTATACACACACACAGGGAGCTCTATATTACTTATAATCGTAGATTTCTCACTCAGTCTTATACACACACACAGGGAGCTCAGTGGTAGAGTGCTTGACTCAAGACCGAAGGGCCGCGGGTTCGAGGCTCACCGGCGTCACTGCGTTGTGGTCCTTGAGCAAGACACATTTATCCTAGCTTAGTACTGGTTCAACCCAGCAAGACCCATCCCTATATAACTGAAAGATTGTTGATGGGACGTAAAGAATCAAATCAAACAAAAGTCTTAAACACAGATGGCTGAAAAGCAAACTTCAGCAGAAGCATTTAAATATAAAATTAAAAAATAGTGTGGGAGCTCAGTGGTAGAGAGCTAGACTTGAGACCGAAGGGCCGCAGGTTCGAGCCTCACCAGTGTCACTGCGTTGTGGTCCTTGAGTAAGACACATTTATCCTAGCTTAGTACTGGTTCAATCCAGGAAGACCCGTCCCTGTTTAACATTACCTCACTTGACCCTATGCATACTGAACCAGACTTCATTGCATCTCAAAGTTTGCAGTCTTTTTTTTTCAAGATCAATATAAAAGCTTAAGATTTTTGGATTTGCAGTAAATCTCCTACAGCGTGATTTTAAAAGTTTTATACCGTTCTCTAAGTTGTTATATTGTTATATGGCAATATGATATAATTCGGATTCAAAACATGGCTCTTTCAACGTGCATCACTTTTTTTTTTTTTTTTTTTTTTTTTTTTTTTTTTACATTATCTTGAGTTCGATCCCGGCACAGTCCCATACATTCATGGAGATTGATCATGAAATAATTTCTTCGGTCATTCTCCTCCCTTCCGCTGATTTATTCAAGAAGGGTTGTTGTCAGTTACAAGCGAAAGTATGTGCACGAATTACTGGTTATCCGCTTGTTCAAGCCTGCCCAGGAAAAAGTGTGGTTAGGTGAACTGACCGTCCCGCAATGACCATAGCTGTTGACTTGGGACGTAAAGCAACAAAACAAACAAACAAACATTATATTAAATAAATCTTTATTTTACTGTGTAACAAGGAACAAAGTGGCCTGGAACTAGCGTATGAGTGCTGTAAAACATATAAATGTTTTTAAAGATAAAACTTATTACGGCTTCAGATATTGAATAAGTAATGAAATTATACGTTTCTTTTGCTGTCAAGTATATATAATACTAGCAAACAGCAATGATTATTTTTCACCTGCTTATGGTGTGAATTGTCAATGTCGATTTTCTAGAAGGTCTTCACAGCGAAGCAGATCTACATGAAGTATTGAAAACTAGAATACAACAAGTTAGTTTGATTTTATTTGTAATACATGTTTATTTTAATTTACTTTTCTGGGGAGCGCAGTGAATCAGTGGTAGAGTGCTTGACTCGAGACTGAGGGGCCGCAGGTTCGAGCCTTACCGGCGTAACTGCGTTGTGGTCCTTGAGCAAGACACATTTATCCTAGCTTAGTACTGGTTCAACCCAGGAAGACCCGTCCCTGTTTAACTGAAAGATTGTTGATGGATGGGACGTAAAGAATCAAATCAAACATAGCAAAAAATACTTTTCTGTGTATCCAGATCAGCCAGATTCTAAACAAGCTGACCAATCTGGCTCAAAACTTTATTATGCATTTTTGCTCAGCTCAGGATGACAATGACTAAATTAATTGACGTGTACATACTTCTTAAAAAAAGCAGGTGTCTTATCAGAAAACCATAAGAATCTAGCAAATTAACTTGTGCTAAGTTTGATCTCAGGTAAGCGAAATGAATATCAAGTACATGTATTACTAAATTGCAATGATTCTGAAAATGCCCACTGTTTATTCAGAGTCAATTAGGAGTCAATTAATATATACAAACATTTAATTATCACAATTTTCCAGCAAACAAATGAAGATTATCAAGTTGGAAATGCACCAGCTATATCAATCAAGTTCAGTGTTTGCAAAGCTATTTAAGTTGTGAATGGAAGATGTTTGCTTTAGACAAAGTAAATTT
Organism: Loripinus fragilis; assembly: GCA_964019695.1. Lineage (NCBI taxonomy): Eukaryota > Metazoa > Mollusca > Bivalvia > Lucinida > Lucinidae > Loripinus > Loripinus fragilis. Next base: position 13,251,920 of record OZ026524.1, read on the forward strand.
CAAACAGAATTTTCCAATTTTGGGCTCAATCTTAAATTAAGAAAAATACAAGTGAAATAATTACTTTGCTTCCCCCATCACATCATGTAAGTAACACTACTTACCACCGACCCCCCAGCAGCCTACAGTTATAATCAAGGTATTCAACTGAGGACCTCAAAGTTCGCACTTCTTCCTCGTGCTGGCAGATAACTGATTTTGGGGGAGTTCTGAACCCCTTTGTTGATGAATTCCTCTTGTATGTGCTGCTCTCAAATAGCATTTGCATGCTGGTACAAATTAATGAGCTGCAAGTACTTTGGGAGCCAGACTCATCTGTTGTGATCGTGTTACTATAAAAGTAAAGATCAACATTGACACAACTTTCACAGAGGCAACCAAACCATGGCTGTTTCCGTGTGTTATTACTTTTATTGGTTTGTTTCTTACAAATGTTGTAAATGATGCTGGCACATCTGAATGCTGTTGTTTAAAGTCTCTGTATGTATCACGAAGTGGTTTGGCCATCACACGTCTTCATTCATATCCTTTTTGACTCTTTTGGCTGTTGGTAGACTATTGGAAACATCAAGTCTTTGGAAGAAGTTTTGAATTTTTCTTTTGTCTGTGCTAGAAGTCGCATCTTTCCTTGGTTGTTTTGGCTTTTCACCACTTGATAAATTTATATGTCAGAGTCGACATATCCATAGAGAGCTTAATCATACTGTATTCTGAAAAAGAAATAGATAAATCAATGAGTGTATGGCCTAAGAAGAGCTTTAAGCAACTATACACTCCAATTACATTAATGAAGAAAGATGTTAAATATAGAACACAGGTCAAGCTTAACAAAAGATTATGACTTTTAAATTGTGATTTTTTTTTATTAGCCGTCAGTTTTAACGTTTGGTTTGGTTGTTCTAAAGAAAAGTCTCATTGAGATGGTTCTTTACAGTACTGCGTACACCTTAGGGAAAACGACATACAAATTGCAGCCCAGAGCCCTCTACATTATGTTACCTATGCATCTGCAAAGCTTGAAGTTGCTACGTGTAAAGATTTAGAAGGTGATGCATTTGCAAGAAAATACATTATTTGGGCCTCGTCACGACAAAACCTGTCTTCCGGGTTTCCGACAAAGCGAGTTTCAAATCAGTCTCCTCAGCTACAAAGACTAGCTGGAAAGTTGAAATTTCACCTGTAGAGGCTGGTCTGCGCCTGTGTTGTTCGCAAACCCCCGAAGACAGGTTTTCTCACGTCGCGGCCCATTAAAACTTGGGGTTAAGGTCGAACAAAATGTTGCCTTGTACCATCTACATCATGTGACCCATGCACATACCAAGGTTCTTGGTCTTTCATTATATTCCTACAAGACATCCATCGATTTATGTTTTTATATGAATAATATGCTTCCTTCAACGGACATATATGCCTTGCAAAAATGTTCAAAGAGTGTATCTATGCACGAAGTACTTTCTGCAGCATCTCAGATATTTAAACCGCTTGGAGAAGTTGGTGCTTAGCCTTCTCTATAATATTCAATTCAAACACAATTTGCTAAAATTCATAAAAAATTATCCCCAAACAGTCATGAATAGTGCAATAGAGGTGAGGTTGGTATTCCAATAAAATCAAATCATGAGGATGACAGCTACTCCCAACATTTCTACCAAGTCTATGACCTTTGATTGGATGAAGTAGGAGTAATTTATGTTGTTACCTCCAACGCCTTCCCCATTGGAGTAGCTATGAGTGAGGAAGCTGTATGCTGCTGAACTTCTTCAGGTTCATAAATACCCGACATAAGGTTCTTAACGCCAACTTTCTTACTCTTGCCCTTGAATGACGCCTGCACATAATTCAACCACTTGTGTTTTACATAAACTGGCTGGCGAGGTACTAGGGCAACATAATCTTCAGGAATTGACTGGTTAGAGTCGTCTTTTAAGATCTGAAAGAAAAAAAAAGATTAGCATTGAATTTATCACTAATAATTATCTAGCTTTAAAGAATTACAAATGATTTTAACAATCACTTTTTAATAACACAATTTCTTCTTGCAACAGCTCAGGTAATCTTCTCATCGACTTCAAGCAGCTGACCAAGTTTGAAGCTCCTAGCTGTAATAAATTTTGTAATAGCCTGATAACAAGTCTTTGATGTCCAAAATTGAAAACGGCAATATCTCATAAAAAAATTGTATAAATTTTACCAGGTACGGCATCCTGAAAACATTTGTTTGCTGTCACCCTAAACCTGAAATTACCAGCTGGGTAAATAGGTAGGTACTTATTTGTTTTCTATGATTTGTTTAAAAGACATCAAAATATAAGATAAAAAGTCTAAATTTAAGAAGAAAAATTGCCGAAACAGGACTTTTTTTTTTTGGGGGGGGGGGGGGGGGGGCATTTGGAGCAAGTGGGTCGCATGATTGCAAACAAACATTTTTTTTACGAATGGCCTTATTGACTCACCATCTCCTATTAGCGGACCAGGTTTGATAGTGTTGATATTTTTTCATATTTTGATCCTTCAGGAATATTTGGTTCTGATGGAAGCAGAATACCTCTTTGGCAGGTGCTGGGGGAGAATTGTTGCACTTTCTATTAGTTCTCATGTACAGACTCAATAAAACTGAGTCTGCTGTTGTCTTATATTGAAGGTTCTCTCTATTTCTCTCTTTTTTCTGAACGATCTGTTTTTCAAGACTATTTTGAAGCTGTTGGCTGTAACAATTTTCAACATATCTTTATTACAAGTGAGTCTATCTCCAAATCAGACGGGATGAATGTGTTAAACGGCACCTTTTGAATGACGATCACCTAAATTGTTGCCAGACACTCCATTCTGATATGCACATATCTGATACATATGGTGATCTTTCGCCTGATTTTTAAACGTTATTTGGCGTCACCGATAAAGAAGAAACCTAGATGCATCCCTTTTCTGAAGTTGGACAATGCCTCTTCAAGTTCTGCAGCATATAATGCACAATCAACAGTAGCAATGGATCATCGCCTAAAAGGTATATGGTGTCTTTAGCAACACTAATTTGTTGTTCAATTTGTTTCTCAGTATTGCTATCTTCCTCTACTTGCCTTGCCCAGAGTAGTATTTCAGTATTCCAATCCATGCCAAATTCATCAGACATTTTAATAGTTGATATATGACCCAAGCAATCCATGGTTGAATTAAACCTGGCAAATGCTGACTGTTTTGTCCCACCGTTCAATAATATTGCACTGTTTATGTACTTAACTGCATACAATTCTTGATTGTATACTGCTAATAGTTTACATCCTGCCATAACAATACAGGGTATGACTTAATTCCAAACTTTGATTTCCCCCACGGGTGTTTTCTCCCATTTCAGATTGTGGGGGGAGGGGCCCGCAGGTGTTTTTTAAACATAAGTTATATTTTGAATTGTATTGCTTTACAAAACAATGCAGAAGATGAATTGAAGTTTTTCTCATCATTTGAAGCCAACTGTGTCATTTGTTCGGATACAGGTTATTTTTCTTTCGATTCATGTAGAAGAAGGTGATGTGCTCTTTAACATGTTGAAGTATACAACACATAGAGATGACACAACTGACATGATATTAGTCGACAAAACACATACCTTTGTATATCCTCCGTAAACATTGGTGTTGCTACTGGAGCCCTTGCTGTTGCTTCAGCTTGGTCCTGTAGGATGGTTATTAGCTGTGGTAGACAGACTGTATCTACATGATTCTTCCTCAGCCTAATATGATGATTCTCTTTTAAAGCCACTTCTCTGTCCCCATTTATCACCTGGTTGAATGTATCTTTGTACATCAAATAATAGTATCATAATTAGATTATGGTCTTTTGAGACTTTGGTTTCTGGCTGAAAGCTGATACCCGCTATACCGGTAGGCAATATTACAAATAGCTCTAACAAACTCATATTTTGTACAATTTTTACACGCATTTTTAATTTAGTGGGGCTCTTCTAGTGTTGTGCCTAGATCCCGGGATTGTGGGATTCCTGCTTTTTGTTTGTTTGATTTGGTTCTTAACGTCCAAGTCAGCAATCTTTCAGTTATGTCGGGACGTGTCTTCCTGGGTTGAACCAGTACTTAGCTGGGATCAATTAGTCTTCATCAAGGACACAACTTAGTTACACCGGTGAGGCTCGAACCCGTAGCCTTTTGGTCTGGAGTCAAACAGTCTATGACTGAGCCACAGCCCTCCCTGCAATTTTAACACAGATGTCCCTTAAAAACACACCAGCATGGACCTTTGGACTGGCTGTCTGAAATCAGCAGATTTCTTTTCCCTGTTTATAATAATTTTGGCATTTTGCCCAACCTAATAAAGGGAAGTAAAAGCCCAAATTATATTACTTAAAATCATAGATTTCTCATTCAGTCTTAAACACACACACAGGGAGCGATGTGGCTCAGTGGTAGAGTGCTTGACTCGAGACCAAAGGGCCGCGGGTTCGAGCCTCACAGGCGTCACTTCGTTGTGGCCCTTGAGCAAGACACATTTATCCTAGCTTAGTACTGGTTCAACCCAGCAAGACCCGTCCCTATATAACTGAAAGATTGTTGATGGGATGTAAAGAATCAAATCAAACAAGTCTTATACACAGATGGCTGAAAAACAACTTCAGCAGAAGCATTTAAATATGAAATTAAAAAAAGGGTGGGAGCTCAGTAGTAGAGTGCTAGACTCGAGACCGAAGGGCCGCAGGTTCGAGCCTCACCAGTGTCACTGCGTTGTGGTCCTTGAGTAAGACACATTTATCCTAGCTTACTACTTGTTCAATCCAGGAAGACCCGTCCCTGTTTAACTGAAAGATTGTTGATGGGACGTAAAAAATCAAATCAAGCAAACAGACAAAACTAGGGCTATGACAGAAACTAATGCACAGTCATCAACAGCCCCTCTCTAGCTAAAAAATATTCACATAGAGTTATTATGTTAAAAACGAACAAAAACATTCAAAATTTAGGCTGGAATCTGTATTTAGTTTATAACCGGTAAAAATCGGATATATTTGGCATATACCCCTGAAATTTAGGGTAGTGGGACAGTGGTGTCCTCTAGATATCTTGACCAAGGTACATGTACAATAATTGGTTTTCATTTGTTTGCTTATACATTAAAATAATTTAGAAGAGTTTTGAAATGAGCAAACTGGACACTAATAAATTTTGGGGATATTTTATGCTTTTTAGTTCACCTGAGCCAAAGGCTCAGAGGTGAGCTATTAGTATACCAGTGACTCCGTCGTCCGTCCGTCAACATTTTCTTCTCTGAAACCACTGGGCCAATTGAACTCAAATTTCATATGGATACTCCTTAGGATGGAGGAACGAAATTGTTCAAATAGTCCTGGTCACATGACCAAGATGGCCGCCATGCCCATATATGGTAAAAACCATTTAAAAATATTCTCCAGAACCAGAAGGCCGATGACTTTTGGACTTGGTATGTAGCATTGGGGATGTGGGGCCTACCAAGTTTGTTCAAGTGATGATCCTAGGTTGACCTTCATTTACTAAACGTCAAGGTCAAATTTGCTTCCTAATGCATTTAAATGGGGAAATTTTTGAATAGTATATTTTTTGAAAACTACTTAAGCCAATGTCATTATTCTCACTTGATATGTTTAATCTAAAGTGACAATGGCTATGAATAAGTTCCAAAGGTCAAGGTTGACCTTTCAGCCAAGTCGCTCATATGGGAGTCCCATTTATATATTAAAACATAGTTTTCTCAGAAACCATTGGTCCAATTGAACTCCAATTTCATATGAAGACTCCATACAATAAGTTAGCCAAGATTTATACAAATTGCTTTGGTCACTTGACCAAGATGGCGGACATGTCCATATATGGTAAAAACCCTTTAAAAATCTTCTTCCCCAGAACCAGAAGGCTGATTACCTTTGGACTTGGAATGTAACATTTTGGATGTTGAGCATACCAAGTTTTGACCTACTTCACATCAAGGTCAAATTTGCTTCCGATTGCATTTAATTGTGAATTTTTTTGAAAAGTTGATTTTTTGAATACTGTTGAAGCCAAAGTCATTATTCTCATTTGAAATGTTAAACTTAATGAGACAATGGCTATAAATAAGTTTCAAGGTCGAGGCCACCGCACCCATATATGTTAAAAACCCTTTAAATATCTTATTCTCTGGAAAAAAGGCCAATGGCCTTGGAACTTTGTATGTAGCATTGGGGATGAGGTCTCTACCAGGTTTGCACAAAAAATGAATCTAGCTTGACCTGCTTTATGACAAGGTCAAATTTGATTCCTAATGCATTTATATGGGAATACTCTTGAAATGTTCATTTTTCTATGACTGTTTAAGCCGAAATCATAATACTTTCGAGAAATTTTTAACCTTATGAGACAATGGCTTTATATAAGTACCTAATGTCAAGCTGGGCTGTGACCTTTTATCCAATGCCACTAATTGGACTGCCACATACCTATATAAACACTGGTTTCTCAGATATCACTGGGCTGTTTGATGGAGTATTCATTAGATTGTATAAAGGCACTTGACCGAAATGGCTGCAACTCCCATGTATTGTAAAACGAAATATGTTTTTATTATAAGCTGTAATTGACCTTGACCTATTTTAACATAATTAAAGAGGTCAGGTGAGCGCCTCAGGACCTTCAGGTCCTCTAGTTTGCATTTGCTTTCTAATGGAACATGTTACTAATGCGAGCTTTACCATCAGGAAGTTTTCTGTGCTTCGAATTCTTTGACTATAGTTAAATGACCTTAAGATGCTAAACCCTTGAATGTTCCCAAAAATCTATGATAAAAATGACAAGGCGGTACTTCTTTTGTGGATCTGTTGTGTTTTTTTCTGTCTTTTGTTTGCTATGTCTTTGTGCGCGTCTGTTTGTGTGTGCTTTGTGGTCACCTGCTGGGAAAGGGCTGACCTCTTGACTCTCGTTTGTGGTGTCTAACTGTGAATTTGTCACTTTCTCGTTGGTATCCTGGGTCAGGTGTGCTACTTGATTGTATCGATTCCTGATCTTTGCACCCTTACTTACTTTAAAAGTTTGTCATTTTGCCGCTCCTAAGTTTGCTGTTAACAAATTTCACAATTTAAGGTGGGCTGGTTGGTTGTCATTAAATGACCCGTTGTATCAAAAGAGAAAGATAATTACACATTCAATCTTAAACACTGCTGTGCCACACACCAATTTATACTAATTTTTAGCTCACCTGAGCCGAAGGCTCATGGGTGAGCTAATAGTATACCAGTCACTCCATCGTCCGTCCGTCAACATTTTCAAACATCTTCTCCTATGAAACCACTGGGCCAATCAAACTCAAATTTCATGAGGAGACTCCTTAGGATGCGGGAACGAAAGTTTGTTCAAATGGTCCTGGTCACCTGACCAAGATGGCCGCCATGCCCTTATATGGTAAAAACCTTTTAAATATCTTCTTCTCCAGAACCAGAAGGCCGATGACCTTGGGACTTGGTATGTAGCATTGGGGTGTTAGGCCTACCAAGATTGTTCAAATTATGTTCCTAGGTTGACCTTGACCTGCTTAACGTCAAGGTCAAATTTGCTTCTTAATGCATTTAAATGGGATTTTTTTGAAAAGTTTATTTGTTGAATACTGTTAAAGCCAAAGTGATTATTCTGACTTGATAATTTAAAACTAATGATACAAGGGCTATAAATAAGTTTCAAAGGTCAAGGTTGACCTTCGCCCTTTCAGCCAAGATTACTCATATTGTGGTCCCATCAATACATTAAAACATAGTTTTCTCACAAACTATTCGCCCATTTGAACTCAAATTTCACGTGAAGACTTATGATAAGTTAATCAAAATTTATACAAAATATTTTGGTCACATGACAAAGATGGCCGCCACGCCCATATATTGTAAAAACCTTTTAAAATCCTCTTCTCCAGAACCAGAAGGTCAGTGACCTTGATACTTGGTATGTAGCATTGGGGATGTGGGGCCTATCAAGTTTGTTCAAATGATGTCCCTAGGTTGACCCTGACCTATTTAACATCAAGGTCAAGTTTGCTTCCGAATGCATTTGAATGGGAATTCTTTTGAAAAGTTTATTTTTTGAATACTGTGGAAGCCGAAGTCATTTTTCTCACTTGATATATTCAAACTAGTGTCTATAAATAAGTTTCAAAGGTCAAGGTTGACCTTTCAGCCAAAATCGCTCATATGGGAGTCCATCAACATATTAAAACATAGTTTTCTCAGAAACCACTTGGCTAATTGAAATCAAATTTTATATGACAACTCCTTATGATTGGTTAGCCAAAACTTATACAGATTGTTATGGTCACATGACTAACATGGCCACCACACCCATATATGGTAAAACCATTTAAATCTCTTCTTCTCTGGAACCAAAAGGCCATTGGCTTTGGGATTTGGTATGTAGCATTGGGGATGTGGGCCCTACCAGGTTTGCGCAAATGATTATTCTAGGTTGACCAAACTTGATTCCTAATGCATTTCATTTATATGGAGAAAATCTTAAAATGTTCATTTTCTATAACTGTTAAAGCGGAATTCATAATAGTTAAACCTATTGAGTTAATTTTTCTATAATTGTTTAAGCGGAATTCATAATAGTTAAACCTATTTAGACAATGGTTTTATATTAAGTACCAAATGTCAAGCTGACCTGTGACCTTTTATCCAAGGCCACTAATTTGGACTGCCACACACCTATCTAAACATCTATTTCTCAGAAATCACTGGGCTGTTTGATGGATTATTTATTAGATTGTTTAGGTGACTTGGCCAAAATGGCTGCAACCCCAGTATACGGTAAAACAAATTTTGTTCCATTATAAGCTGTAGTTGACCTTGACCTTTTTTAACATTATTAAGGAGATCAGGTGAGCACCTCAGGACATTCAGGTCCTCTAGTTCAAACTTATTTTCAGTTTGCTTTTACTGAATTTAAACTGCGTTTATCCTTTTATTTAGAAAGCAAATTTGAAAGCTAAAATACCCATAAATGGTGGCTTTTCTATTGCTCTGGTTGAAAATGACATATAGAATACAGTAAAACCTGTGTAAACGACTGTTCAAAAATAGACAAAAACTTAGTGGTACCTTAAGGCCAAATAAAACATAATTGTGTATTGGGTATTTTAAGTAGGGTATATAGTAGGCACACATATATTTTAATCGTTTTTTTTTTTCTGGAAAAAAAGTATAAGTTTGATCTTGCCTATCAAAATGCACAAAATTATATATTTTTTTCAGAAAACCTTAAATAAAATCTAGGTTTCACCCGTAAATTTACCATAAACACAGATTTTTTTTTTATTTGTGCTATTGAATGTTGAAAATATTGCGGAGTGCTCACCTTGGAGCATTCTGCAATACTTTTGACATTCGATTAGCAATAATTGGTCTTGAAAACGAATTTTTTAGCTTTTTGAGAGTGGCCATTTCACAGAGAATTTACTGTATATATAGATAATTGATAAATAGCTTTTTGGATGTTAGGGTGATCTCTTCAAACATATGAGCCATGACATGAGATTTCCAACAATGTGGTATGTGCAACAAGCAAAGGCTCAGACCAGCCGGCGCATATGAGCAGTCTGAACAGAGCCTTTGCAAGTCGCTTGAATATTCCATGATTCTTAGGCTACTATATGAGCATCATTTGGAGTTTCTAAGCTTAAAAGGAGGCTGCACAGGATTGTCTGAGTCTACACTTGTGAAAATACCACATTGTTGGAAATCACATGTCGCGGCTCATTTACCCTGTATGGCATTTCTGTGTGTTCACCTTTGAACTGATTATCTTGAAACGGAGTATGTATTTGTGGCATTGACACCTGCTGAGCCTTCAGTTTCTGAAATAAAAATCTGCTTTGCTTTTAAGTTCCTGTGCATGTGGTATAAGCTGGTTATAGGTTGATTCTCACTTGTAGGTTCTCCTTTGACACACATTCAATTATAAATAATTGCTAGACTTAATATGGTAATATATGGCAAAGTCTCTTGCATGTGCAACAGAAACTATAGGGGTTTCTAATAAATATGTTATACTTACTATTTGACAATACAATGTGCCTCATTAACAAACACGGCCCTCAAGATGTTTTTCTCTGAGAGATCCTTGATAAGCGCTCGTTTTTCACCCAATAATGATTCCGGACGAATATCGAACTGTCCACATTTTATGTCCTTCATTGTCATTTCATCTGATATTTGATGTCCTTCATTGTCATTTCATCTGATAAGTGGTGAAATGACAATCTCTGATGAAGTTATATGTGGCAGGGCCTCCTTGTGGTACAAAAAACTTAATGCAAGCGGCGCAATTTCAAACACAAATGACTTTCCACTCCCTGTCGGAGAACAAAAAAGCACATCATGTTTATTCTAATACCCGTTCACAACAGCCCGCTGATTTTGTCTGATTTTTTCATATTTTAGCTTACTAAGTCCAAATTCAATCGCTTCCTCCATAATCTACACTAAATCAAAATACTATATAAAAATGGCACAGTTTTGTTCTAATAGAAATTTGCTGATTTCAGACACCGTATAGATTCTAATAAATGCCCCAAGACACTCAAAGTTATTTACTACACAATCTCAACATTTTGGTCAATTTGAACTTCATTGCATGTCCTGTTGTTCAGAATGTACATATATATATATATATCGAAAAAATAATATAAATTTGTACCCAAAAGCATTTTTTACTATATGGGTGCAGTAATAAGAGGGGGGCATTTAATGGAATCAAGAAGGTAATTGCATATTTTATCTTCAAAGTTATAAACTAGAAAATATGTCTGACCACAACATTAGTTACGGTTCTTCAATGAAGTAAGATTCAGCAGAGCCAGTTGTAAAACAATTAATCTCTGACAGTCTACACATTATAACTGTTTGCGAGCACCGATATACTAATCACAGATAATGGACTGCCTGAAGATTGGTTGCTTCCAAAACGTAATTAAACAGGCCCTGTATTCTGAGCAATGGGGAAGTAATAAAGTATCATAAATTTATCTCTGTAGTAGTTATAGAACTTTCAGTTAGATTTCTTTATACAAGGCCTGAAGACAGGATATGACACTGCCTGTCACTCTGTTTCTCCTCCCTCTTGTGAAGGTCAGAGATAGCCATGGAGGGCCCAGGATGGTGGTCTCCACGCCGTCACACATCTCTGGCCTTTGATCCTCAATTCCCTTCCAAGTACATCTGAAATGATCAATATGAGCCGCAACATGACAATACGTACAAATGGCATGCCTACTGGCAAATCCACCACTTCTGATCAGAGTTTTCATTGTCTGTCTGGAGAAAATGTAATCTAACTAGCTTCCCATTAAGAGCATTTTATAAATTATATTCCATTGAAAGCTAAGCTGTTCCAAGTCTTTGATGGGCGTACTGCCCGCATTGTTGGTTTTGTCATGTGACATATCAAAGCTACAGTTTAAACTGGTGTACAGGTGAGTTTCAAAATACTATTAAAATCTTACAATTTAAATATGTTCTTAAAAGGGTCTAACCTTTCTACCGCCGCCACACAGTCCCAGTCACCAGCTGTGGTGAAGTCAAATATGTTCTTAAAAGGTATCCTTTGGAAGCATAGACTGCTTTATGCTTATTTAAAAATGCAAACACATTACTAAACAAGCCTGAGTTTATAATGCAAGTTTTCAGGGTTGTAAAGAGGATTATTTCCAGATGAAAATTGTGATATTTCTTATTTTCTCACAGAGGTGGTTATAACGAGTTCCCAGGATAAATGTTTTAGAGCAAAAAAAGAATATAATGTATACCCCTGTACACCCCAGTTTATCTATATACAAGTGGGATGCAAGGGGATATAAAAACAGAGACATGTTATCCTGATGATGTTGGTGCGGTTATCCTCAGTGCAATATTGAAGGGTCCTTAAATAAAAAAAAGCATTTTAAATGAGCACTCAGATCTGGGTCTGAACTGTTTGTGTCAACCTGTATATTGTTCCCAGGATAAATGTTTTAGAGAAAAAAAGAATATAATGTATACCCCTGTACACCCCAGTTTATCTATATACAAGTGGGATGCAAGGGGATATAAAAACAGAGACATGTTATCCTGATGATGTTGGTGCGGTTATCCTCAGTGCAATATTGAAGGGTCCTTAAATAAAAAAAAAGCATTTTAAATGAGCACTCAGATCTGGGTCTGAACTGTTTGTGTCAACCTGTATATTGGAAAATTAAGAATGTGATTAATCTTTGAAAGTAAATAGTTTCTCTAAATCAAGAATGTAAATCAATGAAATAAATGACAGAAACATTTTACCTTTTAATTTTGAATGATTGTTATCTGTTCTTTCCCTGTAGTCCCAAGTCAGGTGTATCAGTTCTCTATCTGTTACAAAAGTTTCTGTAGCCGTGGCAGTTCCATCCCTCTCCCATCGCAGCAGTAAGTTGGTCTAAAGTCAAATACATGTTAACATCATTATAGTGCCCCTGAAGGCTTGGAAGGCTTCTGTCTGAAATGGCAGCTTCACTGTCACACGGGTTTGGAAATCTCATGCACTGGCTCATATATAATACTAGCAAACAGCAATGATTGTCTTTCACCTGCTGATGGTGTAAATTGTCAATGTCAATTTTCTTAAAAGGTTTTCACAGCGAAGCAGATCTATATGAAGTATTGAAAACTACAAGTTATTTTGATTTTATTTGTAATGCTTGTTTCTTTTAAATTACTTTTCTGTGTATCAGCTAGATTTTGAAGCAGCCGACCAATCTGGCTCAAAACTTTTATTATGCATTTTTGCTCAGCTCAGGATGACAATGACTAATTAATTTAGGTGTACATACTTCTTAAAGCAAGCAAGTGTCTTATCAGAAAACCATAAGAATCTAGCAAATTAACTTGTGCTAAGTTGATCTCAGGTAAGCAAATTGAATATCAAGTACAAGTATAACTAAATTTCAATGATTATAAAAAATGCCCACTGTAGATGATACGAGTTGATAATATATACAAATATTTAATTTTCACAATTTTCCAGCAAACAACTGAAGATGTATTATCAAGTTGGAAATGCACCAGCTTTATCAATTAAGTTCAGTGTTTGCAAAAGCTATTTAAGTTGTGTATGGAAGATGTTTGCTTTAGACAAAGTAAATTTCAAACAGAATTTTCCAATTTTGGTCTCAATCTAAAATGAAAAAAAATACAAGTGAAATAGAATTTATAATTTGGCATAAATGAGGCAGCTAGGAAAAGTTAACCTTAATTACTTTGCTTTTTTTCCCATCACACCATGTAAGTAATACTACTTACCACATCCCCCCCACAGCAGCCTACAGTTATAATCAAGGTATTCAACTGACGACCTCAAAGATCACACTTCCTCCTCGTGTTGGCATTTAACTGATTTTGAGGGAGTTCTGAATCCCTTTGCTGGTGAGTTCTGAATCCTTTTGCTGGTGAGTTCCTCTTGTATGGGCTGCTCTCAAACAGCATTTGCATGCTGGTACCAATTAATGAGCTGCAAGTATCTTTGGTTCGCATATGCACGACATTCACTCTGCTATCACAATTATCGCTGTAAGTTTCTTTTCTAGTGTATTGCTGTGCTTTGTGTTCCTCCTAAGACTGCAGAAGAAAGCGTTCTCTTTTCATGCATGTTGACTTGGTATCGGCTAGACTAATATAAATTAGATCTGTTTTACCAGAATCTGTATACAATGTCTGAGACATTTTCGTCCAGTATCCCTAGAAGTATGAGAAATCCTCTCTAATGACTGTTGTTCTGTATATTTGCAGATGTGTTTTATCTACATTGAAGAGACAGACATTGATGGTTTTCAGCAAGTTGGCTGTTTGGCTAATGTGTTTAGTGGGGCAGACATCACAAATGATGTTACACGGATTGTTTTGAAGAATTACTGGCCTGTGTCGATGGCAGAGTCTGTGTACATGTAACTGACAGAATATGTGTGTTTTCTAGTTTGGGACATACTGTTTGTTTGATACATGGTAAATCTGAAGCTATTATGTCCCATCCACGAAGTACCCCAACAGACTACAATATGCACAATGCTGGCATTGTATTATTGAAGTTTCGTGCGTAAATCCTTGTCATGCAGCTAGGCAGCAAGTTTGTTTATTGTGTTATCATTGATTCCACAATAATCTAATAACAGCTCTATAATGTATGAAACTACTGACATTTATGATTCCTCTCACAGATAATAATTGACCCAGCAAAGGCAATATTTTCGTTTGTTGCTGGAAACAGCAGTTACGAAAGAAAACAAAGTGGGCCCTAGCTTTCCATTCTTTAATAAAAACAATCAAACTAAAAATTATACGATGTTCTGCATCAACAATTTGTGATACTGACTGCATTCGTTTTAAATTTGCATAAGGTTTCACTTTCTTCCTTGATTATCTCGGATATTTTTTCTATGATATGCCGCCTGAAAATAAATGCATGTATGTAAAAGCTTTCAGCACATATACCTTGCTTAGTAATACGTACTCTTTTAATTTAGACGCCCTTCAGTAAAACATTTCAAAACAGAGACTACTGGTTAATTTCCAAAAGATGGCACATATGCAACACTAATTCCTATTCCGTAAAGATCCTGCAGAGCCTAAAAATAATAGACCTATAGCTGTAACAAGTTGTCAATGAAAGAATGCTTTATAAAAAACTTACTTGGTTTTTGTGTCGCCTACGAAGCAATGTCTACACATAGGGATTAGGCTGCGTCTTCTGAGGCATCTCACTTGGTTTCCAATTGATAACTCTTGAAGGCATGCATTAATTTCATTTAAACTTTACAAAAGGGTCAAGCATAATTAAATATAGGTCAAGTTCGAAAAGGGGGTAATTTGCGAAATTTGACTGAGTTATGGCCCTTTTTTAACTTCAACTTTGGCTATATTGTCAATTTGTGGTTTCCTATCTATGATTTTTGAAGGGATGCAATATTTTTTTTTTCAAATTTTACAGAAGGGTAAAGCATCATCAAATACAGGTCAAGTTCAGTTTGTGCAGTTTTACACGACTCACATAAATATTCAGCACATTCCTGGCAGTAGGCTGCTGCTTTCTTCGATATATGGTCATATTCACATGGGTCACATGCGATGGTAAAACTTTCATATATCCCTTCTTTTCATTCTTCTCATCATTTAAATAGCCCACTAAAATTAAAATTCAGGCAGTCGAATTTTTGACTGAGTTATGGTCCTTTTTATCCCCCGACCCGAAAAGGATCGGGGGATATAGCGATCAGCCTGGCGTCCGTCCGTCTGTCCGTCCGTCTGTCCGTCCGTAGACAAAAGCTTGTGCGCTCAATAACTTTTATACCCTTTGAGATATTTTGATAATATTTTGTAGGCAAGTATATCGGGTCAAGACGGTGTGTCGCGTGCAAGAATGGTTGCTCTCCCTTGCTGGCCTTTTGAGTTATCTCTCTTGAATGAACTTTATAAGGGGAAGCTTGTGCGCTCAATAACTTTTATACCCTTTGAGATATTTTGATAATATTTGGTAGGCATGTATATCGGGTCAAGACGGTGTGTCGCGTGCAAGAATGGTTGCTCTCCCTTGCTGGCCTTTTGAGTTATCTCTCTTGAATGAACTTTATAAGGGGAAGCTTGTGCGCTCAATAACTTTCATACCCTTTGAGATATTTTGATAATATTTGGTAGGCATGTATATCGGGTCAAGACGGTGTGTCGCGTGCAAGAATGGTTACTCTCCTTTAATGGACTTTTGAGCTATCTCCCTTGAGTGAAATTTAAATTTTATAGGGGGAAGCATGTGCACTTTATAACTTTAATACCCTTTGAGATATTTTGATAATATTTGGCATGCATGTATATCAGGTAAAGACGGTGTGTTGCGTGCAAGAATGGTTGCTCTCCTTTAATGTTTTTTGAGTTATCTCCCTTGAATGAACTTTATAGGGGGAAGCTTGTGCGCTCAATAACTTTAATATCCTTTGAGATATTTTGATAATATATGGTATATATGAATAATAGGTCAAGGGGGTGTCTTGCATTCAAGAATTGTTGTTCTCCCTTGCTGGACTTATAAGTTATCTCCCTTGAATGAACTTTATATGAGGAAGCTTGTGAATTTAAAGGTAAAAATGAAGTCTCTACAGTCAGCCTTCCACTTTTGTTCGCAGTGACACTCCGTATTATCACATCAAATATATATACTAGGTTGGCTGCTTGTAACTGCATATCAATTACTTTTTGGTCGGGGGATTTGCCATCTCCTCTGATGGCTATTTTTTGACTTGGGTTTAGGCTAATGCAAAGGCTATATTGGCTTTTTTGTGGAATAAAGTTCACATTTAGTTTGCTGATTGCCATCTGTTCGTCATATGACATATCAAGCCAAGCTTGTCCAATATCTTCCATCACTACAAGTTTCCTGTAATCCTCTAAAAAGGCATTGGATTTATGTTGTGTTGCTGCTCTACACCACATTTAAGATACAATATTTATAAGGATATGTTTGCACACAGAATTTTCTGCCTTAGTGCTGACTTGATCAATATCTGACAAAATAGTTTGTATCTTGTGCAGACTTTGTCGAAGTCCTAAAACATATAAACCACCCTCTTCGTCCTCCTCATGAAACCCTTTAATCTTTTTGTCAAATTTTGAGGTTTCGTCACTTAACAGACAAACCTTTTTGAAGAACTTCACCTAACTGCTTTTTGGAGATGATTAGGAAAGATGAAGAGAAGAAGAAAAAAGAAGAGAAAGACAAACTCAAAAAACAACAAAAAGATGAAAGACGACAACAATATATCAAAGAAAAAGCACAGAAAGATAAAGAAGAAGCTGAAAAAGCAATACTAGCTCAGAAGAATCCATTTTCTGTGTTTAAAAAGGATGATGAGGAAGATGACATGGACGATGATTCTGTGGTTTTCACAGACTCTTCCTCCAGTGATCACCTCCCTAAAGGCACACTTTCACGATTACCAACAACTTAAACAATGGAAGGTGTCAATCTAACCATTATTTTAGTATCTCTTTTAATATTATTTTCAAGTATGGATTTTAAACATAAAATTATTCAATGGAATTGTCGAGGTTTGAAACCTAATTTTAATGAAGTATCTCTATTGATTTCCGAATATAATCCATCTGTATTTTGTTTTCAAGAGACATTTCTTAAACCAGATGATAACATCTCATTAAAAGGTTTTAATATATATAACTATGTTCATACTGATTGTCTGAGGCCCTCTGGTGGTGCCTCGGTGTTTGTAAAATCATCTTTCCCACAAAGAAAGATTGATTTACAAACAGAACTACAAGCAACTGCAGTATCTGTCACTCTTGACAAAGAAATAACCATATGTTCTGTATATATTCCCCCATCATTTTCTCTTAATTCTCAACACCTGGACAGTTTACTACAACAACTTCCTTCTCCTTATATCATATTAGGTGACTTCAATGGTCACAATATCCTCTGGGGTGGTAAAAACAATGATTCCAGAGGTGAGCTTATCGAAAATTTCTTAACAAAAAATGATATATGTATTATGAATGATAAATCATACACTTATCTCTCTACAGGTGCCAAGTCCTTTTCCTCTATTGATCTTTCCTTCTGTCACCCATCACTCTTTCTTGATTATAATTGGTCTGTGAGTAAAGACCAAAATAATAGTGATCACTTTCCTATCATCATTGAACAGAACACATTTTCCACTGAGGACCACAATCCAAAGTGGAAATTAAATAGAGCCAACTGGGATCTATTTAATACTCTATGCACTGGTAAATTAATACCAGAAAACTTCAAAGAATCTTCTGATCCCATATCTGACTTTACTTCTTCTCTTATAGAAATATCTAAAGAATGTATTCCTCAAACCTCGACAAATCCAACTAAAAGTAATCCATGGTACAACGACGACTGTAAAGAGGCAATTAAACAACGTAAACAAGCTCTATCCAAATTTAAAAAATCTCCAAATTCCAACAACTTGAATGACGTTAAAGTATTTAGAGCTAAAGCCCGCAGAACAATTAAACTTTCAAAACGTAAGTCATGGAGATCTTATGTTTCGAAAATCAATCATAAAACACCTATTAAAAAGGTTTGGGATATGATAAGAAAAATCTCTGGAAAAAACAAATCCCCCAGTTACACACATTTAAACATGGTGGGTACTGACAGCAAAGCAACTTCAAAAACAGACATTGCTGACACTTTAGGAGAAACTTTTTGTCACAATTCATCATCATTCAAGTACTCTGAATCCTTCAGAAAGATTAAAACTGAACAAGAGAAAGTTAAATTGAATTTTAAATCACAAAATAATGAAATTTATAACAAAGATTTTAATTTAGATGAATTAGTTGAAGCTATTCAACTATCACATGACTCAGCCACGGGTCCTGACGAGATCCACTATCAAATGCTTAAACATCTCCCAGAGAATTCTCTTGAAACCCTTTTGAATATATTTAATTACATTTGGACTACTGGTAAATTTCCAGAAGATTGGACCTTAGCAACCATAATCCCAATTCCCAAACCTGGGAAAGATCCTGCGGAACCTAATAATTATAGACCTATAGCTTTAACAAGTTGTCTATGTAAAACACTTGAAAGAATGATAAATAAAAGACTTACTTGGTTTTTAGAATCCAATAATGATATATCGCGGTTTCAGTCTGGTTTCAGATCTGACCGCAGTACAACTGATAATTTAGTTAGATTGGAAACCTTCATACGTGATGCCTTTATTAAAAAGGAACATGTAGTTGCTGTGTTTTTTGATTTGGAAAAAGCTTATGATACCACGTGGAGATATGGCATTTTAAAAGATATCCACAAACTAGGATTAAGAGGTAGACTTCCTACATTCATTGAAAACTTCCTTGCAGACCGCGCCATGCAAGTCCGAGTTGGCTCCTCTCTGTCTGACTATTATGACCAGGAGCAAGGTGTACCTCAAGGGGGTGTGCTATCTACAACACTTTTTAGTATCAAAATTAATGATATTGTGAAATGTTTAGGTAATCTTACTGATTGCTCATTATATGTTGACGACTTCTGTATCTGTTATCACTCGAAAAGCATGGCAAGAATTGAACGTCAACTACAACAAAATTTGAATAAGATTGAAAATTGGGCAACAAGCAATGGCTTTAAGTTTTCCAAATCAAAAACACAGTGTGTACATTTCTGTCAGTTGCGCAAGCAACATGATGATCCGGTTTTACATTTATATGGATCACCTATTCCAGTTGTTGAGGAATCTAAATTCCTTGGCATTTTATTTGATAGAAAACTCAGTTTTATACCCCATATTAAATATCTCAAAGCTAAATGTTTAAAAGCATTGAATCTTCTAAAAGTGCTTTCCCATACTTCTTGGGGTGCAGACCGAACTACACTTCTAAAGCTGTATCGGTCTCTAGTCCGGTCAAAATTAGACTATGGCTGTATCATATATGGCTCTGCACGAAAATCATATCTTCAAATGCTTGATCCTATACATAACCAAGGACTTAGATTAGCTTTAGGGGCTTTTAGAACTTCTCCTGTTGCTAGTCTCTATGTGGAAGCAGATGAACCATCACTATATTCACGAAGAGAGAAACTCTCTTTGCAATATGCTATAAGACTTGCTGCTAACCCATCAAATCCTGCTTATGAAGTTACATTCCCACCAAATTATGTTAATTTGTATGAACAAAAACCTAAAGCTATTAAATCATTTGGCATCAGAATTTCACCACTTTTAGAATCTGCCAATATCAAACCACAAAATATTGAAAAACATTTTACACCAAATATTCCAGCTTGGTGCATGAAACCACCAGAAATACTTTTTGATTTACATTCCGGGAAAAAATCTGAATCAAATCCACACATATTAAAAGATGATTTCAGAAAAATGCAAAGTCGTTATAAGAATTACCAACAAATTTATACTGATGGGTCAAAGGAAGACTCAAAGGTTGGTTGTGCTGTTATATCAGACAACCATAGTAATATGCAACGTATACCTGACGATTCATCCATTTTCACTGCTGAAGCCAAAGCAGTTGATCTAGCTTTAGATTTCATTAGCACTTGTGATGCAAACAATACATTTATTATATTTTCTGACTCGCTCTCTGTATTGAAAGCAATGAACCATACCAGTTCAAAGAATCCACAGATTCAGAAACTTTTAGAAAAATGTCATGAGCTTTTAACTTATAAAGAAATTGTTCTCTGTTGGATTCCTAGTCATATAGGTATCCAAGGGAATGAGATGGTAGATAAGTAAGCAAAAACATCGCTTTCATTAGAACCAACTTCTTTTAAAATTCCATTTTCCAATTTTAAGCCCTCTATCAATAAATATATCTTGGAAGAATGGCAAACTTCATGGAATAACAGCATTGGTAATAAACTTCTTGACATCAAACCAACTATTGATGAATATCAATCGGTTGTTCGAAACATTAGAAGAGAAGAAGTAGTATTAGCTCGACTCCGCTTAGGTCATACAAGAGTCACTCATTCATACTTACTACAAGGTGAAGAGCATCCTCAATGTGTTGGTTGCGACGCACCTTTCACTGTACGTCACTTCCTTTTGGAATGTGGCGATTTCGCACAAGTAAGAAATAATTGCTTTCATGTTAATAACATGAAAGAAGTATTTCAAGATATACATATTGATAGTATTATGACATTTTTAAGACAAATAAATCTTTTTAACAAAATCTAATTGCTGTTTTTAAAATCATGTTTTGTTTTACATTTGTATCAGACCATAATACAGATTATATAAACAAACTCATCATCACCATTCCTTTTATTTTATCTTATAAATTTTTAACTTTTTCCATCCTCATCATGTTTAGTTAATACCGTCTGATGCTAATGACCCACAAGGGTTGATGCGTCGTTAAGCACCAAACAAACAAACAAAACCTAACTGCTTTTGTAGTAATATTATTCTCTGAATATTCATATTGTTGACAGTTTGTACTGATAGCAGTTTATTCACAAGTTTCAACACAGTTTGAATAACAGGTGAGCCCATGCTTGTTATCACGTTTAGATTTAATAATTCATAAACACACTCCTGGGTGTCAGGGGTATAGATTTATTTGATTATCATTCAAGAGAAGTCTTAAATATTAATTTTCCTCAAGGGTATCATTCAAATCTTTTATATTTTCATCTAATTTCAAAGTTTGTTCAGAGATTTCTTCTCTCAATGCAGTTATCTTAAGTTCTAAGTTTGTTACCTTAGCTTTTAAGGAGTCATTTAGTTTGATAGTGTAATTATTTTTATCATATGACGTCGCGTCTGGGAGTGAAATAACTCCATGCAATAAAATCGATAAACCACTAGTGGTTTATAGATTTACAGGAAACGTTACGACGTCCATACCAACGTTGCGTACATAATGACAAAAGTATAACGTTTTTACGCCAGAAATGAGATTTTAAAGTATTTGTCATATGATAAATAGAATCTAACATTCGTGCTCTTGTATAATTGAATTTATTAAACTTGTTGCGAAAAAGAGATAAAATGCTAGGCAAGCCTCGAATTTTATCTCTTTTCCCCAACTCGTTTAATAAATTCAATAAAACATGAGATCTCCTGTAAAATCTTCTATATCTGCAACAAGGGGAGCACTCATGTAAAATCCTCTATGCAGCCGGCTCTCTTTTAATTATGTTTTTCTTCACTTGTATATTTTTCTTACTTTATGCTTCAATACATAGTTTTCTCTCAATAATCTAGTATAGTTTTTTAACTTATACGTTCTTGACTTTTCTTTTCCTTTAAACTCTGTATTTGCTACTTGAAGCTGCTTATTGCTGTGTAAATAGTCTTCTGTATTTTCTACTTGAAGCTGCCTATTACTGTGTAAATAGTCTTCTGTATTTTCTACTTGAAACTGCTTATTTCTGTGTAAATATACTGACAGACTTTAAAAACGCAACACTTGGATAACAGCTTTAATTTATGTCTCAAAAAGAAGGCAGAGCAATAATTTTGATTGTATGTTAAAGAGCATTCATTTGTAAGTAAAACATGGAAAACTTGTCCAACTAAGATGAATTTAATGCATTAAAATGTAAACTTTTTTGAGATAGGGGTCAACTGTTTCATGTGACCAAATGTTATGAATTAAAGATTCCCTACTTCTTTAAATCAAGAAACACTAGAAGCATCAAATTTGTATCATGGACTTTGTTAGTCATCGAGAAATCACTCTCATATTGATTGGCAGGTCTACGATACAGCATGTTTGCGTATCTAGGTGTACCCTTTCATTCAATAGCTTAAAATCACCTCTACTTAAGAAATGTTTAAATGGCTAAATTCATACGGAGCAAATAACGTCGTCCAGTTCAGTTGTACATTTAAAATTAAAGTGTTTGCTGAAGAAGCCAACACATGCTGATATTATTGACGCAAAGGAAGTTTACATTCAACAATCTTTTGGAAGATATAAGGGGAAGTTAGTGTTGCGCAATTAAAGTCTGTCAGTATAGTTTTCCAGCTGTTAGGCCAGAGGAATTGAAACGTCTTTTACATTGTCCAAACTTGTTTCATCCTCAAAAAATATCTGGGCATTAATAAATATCCTAACTACAATTTCCAGTCTTACCTTTAGGTTTTTAAAAATGTCTTTCCTGCTTGGAGTCGACAAGAAAAGTGAGAAAGCCAAAAGTAAAACTTCCCTCACCAGGCGATGATGTTATAAGCACGGACTATATTTCCCAGCAACCCTTTCCACTTCCAATCACCAATGCAGAACCGAATATTCACATAAAGCACCCAAATGTACTTTATTCTACACATCCTAAGGTACAGTTTTTGGGAAAACATATTTTGTTTCCAACATCTAACTTTTCTTGAAAATTTGGTCTAGAGACAGATTTATTAAAAAATTTATATTTGTTAATAATTTTATCTGCATATTTTTTCAAAGTCATATCGTTCAGTTCACCACTAGATGAGGACTTCAAAAAAATCAAACATTCATCAGTCCAATCCTTTCGGAGTATTCTGATAAGGTCTTGGTACTTGATGTCGCACATATTTAGAATCTATTACTGTGATTTTTTGTTTTCCCATATCTGAATTTGGCAATGACAGGTCATTAACTAGAGTGCTGACTATACATTTTCAGTGAACATTAACATTAAGTCTGTGACATGTTTTTTTCTACACTTTTTACCAAAATCATATTGCTGGATTCCATGATCTGAGTCAAAATATCTGTATAGCAGATATAGTTATCGTCTGCCATTGTATTCATCAGCAGTGTAGGCGGCTTGGTATATGTACATTGTACCTATGCATGTTTACTGAATTTTCTGACATTGCTGTGTGGGTCAACCTGTATTTCTGTTTAGACAGCTTTATTCTGAAATCTTTCCTACAATGAATGTTATGTAAATAAACACCTTGCTATTAGTGTAGTGGTTCTAAGCATCCAGACAGCCTGCTTAAGATAAACTGTGTAGACTCAGATCAGAGGTTCTGAGAATGGGCTGCTGATCAAGGTCAACACTGTTTCTATCCCATGGGTGCATTTCCACTAGTCATGTGTAATTACCTAACATTTGCAGGTATCTGAAAGTGAATGATATTAAGGTAGCCTAACTAGTAAAATAACACTAAAGAAAACCACAACCAAAAGTGAGAAACAAACATACTATGTTAATATGGGAAATAAAAAAAAATAACAACATCAATGGTTAGGTATCAGGTCTGTAAGTGTAGTATTTTATAGAACATTGTACGTTAATATGCATCTCTATTATGCAAGCAACCTGTATATAAAGCAAGCAAGCATTCAAGTCCCAGAATAGGCAAAACGTTTATGTTTATCTACACTAAATAAGAACCTAACGTAGTAGTTTGCTTTATACATTTTTGGTAACCAAACAGAAATTAGGAATCCTATTACTTTCAATGCACACTTCATGAATCATCTATTGATGGAAAAACTGTCAGGCCATCTCAAAATTTCCAACCTTCCAAAGTTGAGATATAATTCAAGGGACTAAATAGACTAAAATTAAAAGCAAACTGGAATAACACCAAATTGAAAAAAGTAACACAGTGGGATAGTTAAAATGTGTCACACACTGGGTTATTAAACCCTTTGTGTCTGGATACCCATAAAAGGGACAGGCAAATGGAACAGATCCAGATCAGAAGGTGCATTACGCAGCATCTGAACGGGGCCTACACTGTTTGCTCACAAGATTTCCTATTTAGAATGAAATGAAAAATAAGTGCAAATATCCGTCACAGGGCAAAAGACATCTATAAGACATTTTACGCCTGCTTAAATATACCGTAATGGTACCTTATATGTACATCCAAACAACTGAAAAGTGCTTAAAAAGCGTACTTAAGGTACCTTTAAGCCACCACGTAAAAACTTTATGGCATCCCTTTTGGTATCTATTAAGCAGACGCTTAAACGTGCTGATAAAACCCCAATACGCTGAAAAGCAGTGTGCGTATCATTGCTTTCTGGCAATAAGATTTAAGCATTTTTACCAATTTTAAGTTACTTATAAAACACTAATACGCTAGTAAGCATGGACTTATCAGCAGCTTTTTACTAAACTTATTTAAGCATTTTGGTTACTTTTAAGCAGCTAATAAAGCACTGAAACGCTGATAAGCAATATACTTATTAATGGCTTTTTACTTATCTGATTTAAGTACTTATAAGCAGCTGAGAAAGCCCTGGCCTTTTATTAATCTGATTTTTGCATTTTGGCCACGTTTAAGCAGATGATAAAGTACCATATTATACGCTAATAAGCAATGTACTTATCAGTGGCCTTTTACGAATCTTATTTAAGCATTTTGGCCACTTTTAAGCAGATGATAAAGCACATATACGCTAATAAGTAATGCACTTATCAGTCACTTTTAGCTTATCTGATTTAGTCATTTTGGGCACTTTTAAGCAGATGATAAAGCACATATACGCTACTAAGCAATGCACTTATCAGTCACTTTTAGCTAATCTGACTTAAGCATTTTGGTAACAATTGAACACCTGATAAAGCACTGATACGCTTATAAGCAATGAACTTATCAGTAGCCTTTCACTAATTTGACTTAAGCACTTTGATCATAATTCAGTACCAAGTTAAGATTGGCTTACAATAAGTGTTTCAGGTATTTCAAAGCCGAGACGGTCGGTGGGAAAATGTTTTACTTTGATAAAAGTCTTTACATTGGGGTGATATGGAAGCAATTTGGCTGAAAAGGAACATCTCTCGGAATTTCCACAAAACTACTAAAAAACTATGTTCATGGGCTGTTTATTAAGCATGGTTATATAACCAGAGCCATGCAATAGGTTACATTATATTGGCTATTTTATTCAATTCAAGCACATTGAATATCTTTTAGCAGATGAAATTAGCACCAATACGCTTATATACAGCTGCTTTCCAAAATTTTTATAGATAGCGATTTTTGTCATAATTATTTACATACCCTATACTTGTTTGTAATAAACTTGTGCTTTGTTTGAAATATGGTTTATTTCTGCTCCTGTATGCACGATATATCTAGTTATAGTGAGTAAAAATATGGCTTGTTTTTGCAGATGTTTTGTATCAAGTTTTAACTTCTAAAAAAGTTGATCATATTTTTAGCAAATCAAAGTTGCTGATCTAACCATTATTTCGAATTATGAGATAATAAGGAGAGCAGCAAAGAAAACTGTGGTAGGAATCTATTACCCATTTCCCATCCAAAAAAATTACCCATCCATCAATGTAATGTGGATAAATTTGTTCGTGTTTCAGATGCAGGATGGGAATAAGTTTGCAAAAGAAATAGGTTTAGAGTATGGATTCATCTGACAAGATGACATTTTCACAATTTTAATACAATTTCAAACCCTCTTGGCCCATTTAACTGTTTGGTAGTACTGTACTTTCCTTTTGAACTTTCTCCTAATTAATGGGCTCTTACTATGTAGCATCAAATTTGAACACTCAAAATGCACTTAAAATATCTTTTAAAAGTAATTATGTAAAATTATATAATTTGTGCAACCTACTAGTGCACATACACTATAGTCAATCAAGTGATTCATTGTTGATACACCTGATAGCTTCAATTCTTAAAGTATTTTCACAATGCACCATAAACATGACTTTATAGATTCCCACCACAGTTTTCTTTGTGCTCTCCTTATTACCACATAATTCGAAATAGAGTTTTGATAAGCAACTTTGATATGCTAAAAATACGATTGACTTTTTTAGAAGTTAAAACTTGAAACAAAACATCTGCAAGTACAAGCCATATTTTTACTCACTATAACTTAATTTGTCGTGTATACAGGAGCAGAAATAAATCATATCTCAAACAAAGCACAAGTTTATTACAAACACCCCAAACAAGTATAGGGTATGTAAATAATTATGACAAAAATCGCTATCTATAAAAAGTTTGGAAGGCAGCTGTATTGGTTTCGTCAGATTCAAGCATTTTAATCATCTTAAAACATCATTGCATGCCTCTGCATTACTAAGTCCAATTCGAGCTTCTATGCTAGACTTATTTGTCTAGATTAAGTCCAGAAAATAGCCATACCTAGCTAGTTTATTTGAGAATTTTCTCCATATATGTTTCAATTGTAAACATTAAACTGTGTTTTTCATCCCAACATGACTGAAAAGATGTTGATAGGGATGTTAAGCATCAAAAACAATAATACCAGCATGTTAAAAGTGGGAAGAGGGCGTGTTGCTTGTATGAGTTAAGGTTTTACAGCATGATCAGCAACATTTCAGTCACATTAAATGTTTGGAGCACACAAACTTTCGAATTTAGCTCCATATCCTAAAAAGCCACAAATTTTGTGCAGAGCAGGAATACCAGCTGCACTGCAAAGAAGGGCTGCGCGTATCTTTGTTCCATCTGGTTTATTCTGTGTTGCTACTGTAACTCCTTTCCATAAACATTTCAGTTCCTTTACAACAGGCTCTAGAAAATAGCGGAGAGGTGGTTCTTTGCTTAGTGCAGGTATGATTCCCAGTATGTAAATGTTTTCTCACTTGTACCGCATCTCAATGGGTAAATTTAAAAGACACATGTTTATAGCTCCTATCGATACGTCTTTTCGTCTGGAAAACGGTTGGAACCAGTCAATATTTAATTGAAGCCCGTAGGAATAACGCTCTTTTAAAATATCGCGCCCACTTTCTTGCTGGTATGCTTTCCACACCTTTCCATCGTATACATCACAAGCATGTCTGGGGATGGTTTCCCTGTTTCTCCAGTGTTCACAGAGCTCTTCGTATTCTGGTCGTCTCAGGATATCCTCAAGACTATCAATAAGCGATCGAAAGCAAAATGTTTTTAGTGGGTAAAATGCTTCAGCGCCACCCTTTAGAACTATTTTTCGAAACATGGTCTGATTACAATACGTAGTTATTCGTTTTCGTTTTGTCTGGCGTAGAACATTGTTACATTTTAATTTAATTGGAACGGTTTGGTCATCTATAAAACAATCACTGTGTTTGTATATTTTGGTACAGGTTGGACAAACGATATACCTCACAAAATTATCCCGGTCAAGTAGCAAAACTTTGCGTAGCATGTAAACACTGGTTGGGATAACGTGTAAAGCAGTTGCTAAGAGTTTGTCTTGTAAGCTCATCCGTTTAAATATGTTTTACAAGAAAGACAATAGGGTATTAAGTGCACTATCACTAATAACATTGACACATTTCCACAAGTAAATGAAAAAGAAAAGCCATGTTATCAAATTGAAGAGTTTTCCACTCGCGGTCACGTCTGTTAATGCCAGTCTGGGCATGGTTTCTCTCCTGTCTGTGTCCTTTGCTAATAATTCAGCAACGAAAGCAGTTCTGTCAAAATCCCCCCACTCTTCAAACTACCTGCCACTGGAGGAGCTATCTTCTTCGAATCAGTCATCACACTGGTAAATGTATACGTCGATTTGGTGGTATTTACGCATATTGCCGGTACTTCATAGACCGGAAGTGGTAGATATTGGTGTTAATACTATATAGAAAAACATGCCATATGCCTAAAGGACTATAGACCTCAATCATGTTTAAGTATTCAGTATGTGCATGGCGATTTATGTAAGCATTTAGGAAAAGATTCGAGTACCGATCCTCCAGATCGGTACTCGAATCTTTTCCTAAATGCTTACATAAATCGCCATGATAATGCCAAATACTTAAAAATGATCTAATTCTATAGTCCTTTAGGCATATGGCATGTTTTTCTATATAGTATTAACACCAATATCTACCACTTCCGGTCTATGAAGTACCGGCAATATGCGTAAAATACCGGCGAATCGACGTATACATTTACCAGTGTGGTCATGAAAGTGGGATTCTGCTGATGACATGCCATCGCTACAATAATCTCCGTTAGAAGCCTGGCAGAAAGCCTTCAAATGAAAATGAAAAGGTCTGTTAACTAATCACATGCACACCTACCAACGTTTCACATTATTCGTTTACTCCCAAAGCACCCATCTATCGGTAACGAGTCTGGCTACAGATGTGTGTCTGACTGCAGATCCAGGGGTCGCGAGTTCGATCCCGGCCCGGTACCATACTTTCGTGGAGATTGATCATGAAATAATTTCTACGGTCATTCTCCTCCTTCCGCTGATTTATTCAAGAAGGGTTGTTGTCAGTTACAAGCGAAAGTATGTGCACAAATTACTGGTTAACCACTTGCTCAAGCCTGCCCAGTAAAAAGTGTGGTTAAGTGAACTGACCGTCCCGCAATGACCATAGCTGTTGACATGGGACGTAAAGCAACAAAAACAAACAAACAAACAAACTACCACTTCCTGTCTATGAAGTACCGGCAATATGCGTAAATACCGGCAAATCGACGTATACATTTACCAGTGTGGTCATGAAAGTGGGATTCTGCCGATGACATGCCATCGCTACAATAATATTCGTTAGAAGCCTGGCAGAAAGTCTGCAAATGAAAATGAAAAAGTCTGTTAACTAATCACATGCACACCTACCAACGTTTCACATTATTCGTTTACTTCCAAAGCACCCATCTAGGACGTGGGAATTTGATTTTGTTTTGTAGCTGTTGATGCATGCTTTTTGTCCCCATCAGCAATTACAGTCATATTGGGATTTTAAATTTGATCTATACTTTATTACATTCATTATGTTATGTGGCCCTTTCAGGTTAACACCTATTTAATGCAGGTCTTAACTTAACTGACTATAAATCAAAAAGCAACACAATTTTACAGTACCAGTCGAGTCGTGTAATAAGCAGTCGAATGTGCAGGTTAATAAGACATGTGAAACAACGTTTTCTATGCTACAAGTAGCTGTACAATAACTCAATATTTTCAACGTACACATATGAGTGTACTGTAAGAAACAAATTTCCAGCTACGACGTCGCCACCCGAGAAAAAAACAGAGATAAAAAACTCTTTTTTGAAAAAACTCTGGAAACCGTGTCCATTGGATAGCATTAGCGTATAACGCCATGCGAGCGCCGTTAAGAATGGTGGACCCATTCTGTTTCATTGAATAAAAGAAAATCGAGATGAAATCACACTGACGTCTGAGGACTCCTATTATACGTCAGACGTCAATGCGATATCCTCTTGATAAAACTATTTCATGTATAAAGTAATCGTATTTGATCATAAATCCATTAAGGATATTCATCTGGCCAATATGGCGTGGTGGCTTAGATCTGAGGGTGCTTTAAATTTTGAGCTGTAACACGACTAATGTGCTCTTTTGCTCGGAATTTAAGAAATAATAATAAGGTTTGTTTAATATAGTTCATATTTTTGCTACTGAATGAAATAAAAGCAAAAAAAAATAAGTCAAATATTACTTTGAAGTTAGCCAATTTTTGTCTATCCACTCTCCCATTTATCTCCATCATAAATTTAAGCTTTTTACACGAACATGAAGTGTAATATGTGATCTAGCAAACACGGAATATAAAATTTCCAAAATTCATTTCACAATGTCACTATTCTTGCTGATTCAATAGCACCTAATCCTCATAGGATAGCCATTGGCAATAATATACATGTCAGTTAAACAGGTAAGTTTACACTACACACACACACTTATACTAATCTTTCTACTTCATAGGGAAATACAAAAAGCACGTGAGGGCTAAGCGGGTCTCGATTCGAACCATGTATCATCGTATTCTCTCTATTATCTATATCATAGCATTTTGGTAGAGATTCACAGGCTTGGCTGAGCTTTCGTTGCTCGATAATGCGATAGGTTCCGTAATCTCATGTGCTGGCTCATATATGGCGTGTGAGTTTTACAGTGCTTATATAGTGCTGGTTAAAATCCAGTTTTGAGGCCCTGTCACATTACATAACATAGGTCCAGATAGGCAAGTTTTTTTTTCAGCGTAAAACTGTGAATATTTTCTTATCTATAAGTCCAAACATTTGTTTTGGTGCTCAAATGAATCGTCTTCTCGAGAGGGATCTTTTGGGAAGCCACAGCTAATGTTTTCTTTTGAAATAAGTTGTGAAATCACATGTGCAGATCAAGAGAGGGGGTAAGTAGGGGTACTGGACCCCCCCCCCTGGAAAATCACACGTTATATGGGTTTCTAAAGAAATTAGCATTTGCCCCCACCCCCCCCCCCCCCCTGGAAAAATTTGGACCCCCCTTTAAAAAATTGGACCCCTCTGAAACCTTAGAAAATAATAGTTTTCTTTGAAATAATCATTAGACACCCTCTGTAAAACTGTAAAACTAGTTGAGGACCTAAAAAACAACAACAACAAAAAAAAAAAAACGTTGTCGGAGCTGTTTTCTGGCAGTTGGACTGGACCCCCACCCCCTGGCCAATAATCCCTGGATCTGCATTATTTAGAGGTCTGCTCAATGTGAGGCTGCATTCCCTGATTTGATTCTTACTTACCTGTGCATCCTTACAGTCTTATCAGAATGCAAGTGAGGATGACCAGTAAATACCACAATCACAGACCATAGACCAATCCACCAGAGACACAAAACAATAGCTTCCACACGACAGCAATTGCACAATTGGAGATAAGCAGCTCTGATGGTTGCAAAAGTAGAAAGTGCATTACAGAACAAGGACCTTATTTTGTGTCTTAGGTCTTATTTAACTTGAAATGTTCACAGAGACTCTATCAGACTGAACCCTGGAGAGTCCCTACCACCTTGCCGCGGTCTCTGGGGCACATTTCACACAGGGGACGATATTGATTGTAATACTTGTCTCCTCTGAGAGTGCTAAGAGTAGGACCCACCAGTTTGCCGTGGGTGGCTTTCTCGTAACTCGAAGGGGATGGCCTGGAAGACTGAGAGCATGCAGAATATGGACGTTTATAAATTCTGTATGACTCAACAAAAAAAATATTTCTTATATCTTCGTTCTATAGTATCGTTCTGTTGCCAACCATGTGTCCATTATCTTATACTTTCTTTCTTTTATAAAATAATCCTGGAAGGCAGTGGATTAACGGGTCAATTGTGCAGATTCTATTTGTGAAAGTATACCTTCTATGTATCTCTAGCACTGGAGATCGGAAATCCACTCCATTAAAGTGCTCCCTTGTTGGGCTCCACGGTGGGTGGAGAGCATGGAGGATGAATCAAACAACTAAACTACATGGCTAAGAAACAAGCAAAAAAACGTCACATAGCAAATTCAGATACTGACTCTGAAAACTCGTACCCAGCTTCTCAACCAACTAATCCAAGTTCGTCTACCAGAACAAAAAAACCTTATGTACCCAGATTTTTAATAATCCATTCAGAAAAAGAAGATGAAAGTATTTCTTCTCTTTCTCCATTCCTTGTACATAAAACTATAATGAGTTTGACAGGTGAACCCGAAAGCATAAAAAATCTACGGTCTGGTGACCTTCTGATACAGTGTGTGAAGGAAAAGCATGAGACAACTCTTCTTAATTTGAAGATCTTCTGCGGACTAAAATGCAAAGTGACCCCACATTCTTCCTTGAACATATCCAAGGGTATTGTTTGCTGTCCTGCCTTGAACAGGCAGACCTGCGAGCATATTCTGGAGTTCATGGGAGAACAGGGTGTCACAGATGTTCGTAGAATCAGTGTCTTCCGTGATGGAGCAAAGAAATCGACAAACACATTTGTATTCACGTTCAATTCACCAGTTTTACCATCAGTAGTCAAAATAGGCTTTATGCAAGTCAAAGTTGACGTATATATACCAAATCCACTTCGTTGTTATCAATGTCAAGTTTTTGGCTATCACTAAAACAAGTGTGGCAGACAGGCTATATGCGTCAACTGCAGTATGCCTGAGCATTGCCCAGTTGGCCAATGTCAAAGACCAGCCAAGTGTGTAAACTGCTCAGGGGAACACCTAAACAGTGCCCAGCTTGGGAGAAAGAAAAGAAAATACTTAAGATAAAATGTGAACAGAACATCTCGTTCCCAGAAGCTCGAAAACAATATGAGCAATTTTATGATACTAGATCATATGCAAGTGCTGTAAAACCAGGCACTTGCAACAAATCTACACAAACTGAAAACAAAACCACACAGACAGACGACAGCTTTGACGAATACTTAAAAAAAAACAAGAAAAATCACCAACAGAAAAAACACCCAAAGAAACACCTAAGGGAAATCAAGACAAAAATACTTCATCTCCTCGTCCAGGGCCAGCACTTAAGCCAGCAACCCTTGAAATGATGAAGAAGGAGGAGAAGAGGAAGAAAAAAGAAGAGAAAGACAGAATTAAGCAACAGCAGAAAGAAGAAAGACGAAAGCAATATCATAAAGATAAGCAGGAAAAAAAAACTGAAAGAAAAAGAAGAAGCAGAAAAAGCTCAGCAAAATCCTTATTCTGTGTTGCATAAAGATGATACGGAGGTGTGTATGGAAGAGGAGTCTGTGGTATTCACAGAATCTGCTTCCAGTGACCATCTCCCTAAAGGCACACTGCCAAGTTTACCAGTAACTCAATAATGGAGGGTTTCAATCTAACCATTATTTTAGTACTTCTTTTAATATTAGTTTCAAGTATGGATTTTAAACATAAAATTATTCAATGGAATTGTCAAGGTTTGAAACCTAATTATTATGAAGTATCTCTATTGATTTCCGAATATAATCCATCCGTATTTTGTTTTCAAGAGACATTTCTTAAACCAGATGATAACATCTCATTACGAGGTTTTAATATATATAACTATGTTCATACTGATTGTCTGAGGCCCTCTGGTGGTGCCTCAATATTTGTAAAATCATCTTTCCCACAAAGAAAGATTGATTTACAAACAGAACTACAAGCAACTGCTGTTTCTGTCACTCTAGACAGAGAAATAACCATATGTTCTGTATATATTTCTCCATCGTTTTCTCTTAACTCCCAACACTTGGACAATTTACTGCAACAACTTCCTTCTCCTTATATTTTATTAGGTGACTTCAATGGTCACAATATCCTCTGGGGTGGTCAAAACAATGATTCCAGAGGTGAACTTATCGAAAATTTCATTACAAAGAATGACATTTGTATTATCCAAGTACAAAGTCTTTTACATCTATTGATCTTTCCTTCTGTCATCCATCACTGTTTCTTGATTATAGTTGGTCTGTATGTGAAGACCAACACAATAGTGATCACTTCCCTATCATCATTGAACAGAACACTTTTTCCACTGAGGATCACAATCCAAAGTGGACATTAAATAGAGCCAACTGGGATCTATTTAATACTCTGTGCACTGGTAAATTGGCGCCAGAAAACTTCAAAGAATCTTCTGA
Organism: Loripinus fragilis; assembly: GCA_964019695.1. Lineage (NCBI taxonomy): Eukaryota > Metazoa > Mollusca > Bivalvia > Lucinida > Lucinidae > Loripinus > Loripinus fragilis. Next base: position 13,285,761 of record OZ026524.1, read on the forward strand.
TCCTATAGCTGATTTTACCTCTCTTCTTATCGAAATATCTAAAGAATGTATTCGTCAAACTTCGACAAATCCAACTAAAAGTAATCCATGGTACAATGACGACTGTAAAGAAGCAATTAAACAGCGCAAGCAAGCTCTATCTAAATTCAAAAGATCTCCAAATACCAACAATTTTAATGACATCAAAGTATTTAGAGCTAAAGCCCGTAGAACAATTAAACTTTCGAAGTGTAAGTCATGGAAATCTTATGTTTCAAAAATCAATCATAAAACACCTATTAAAAAGGTTTGGGATATGATAAGAAAAATCTCTGGAAAAAAAATCCCCCAGTTACACACATCTAAACATGGTGGGTACTGACAGCAAAGCAACTTCAAAAACAGACATTGCTGACACTTTAGGAGAAACTTTTTGTCACAATTCATCATCATTCAATTACTCTGAATCCTTCAGAAAAATTAAAACAAAAGAAGAGAAAGTTAAATTGAATTTTAAATCGCAAAATAATGAAATTTATAACAAAAATTTTAATTTAGATGAATTAGTTGAAGCTATTCAACTATCACATGACTCAGCCACGGCTCCTGATGAGATCCACTATCAAATGCTTAAACATCTCCCAGATACTTCTCTTGAAACTCTTTTGAATATATTTAATTACATTTGGACTACTGGTAAATTTCCAGAAGATTGGACCTTAGCAACCATAATCCCAATTCCCAAACCTGGGAAAGATCCTGCGGAACCTAATAATTATAGACCTATAGCTTTAACAAGTTTCTATGTAAAACACTTGAAAGAATGATAAATAAAAGACTTACTTGGTTTTTAGAATCCAATAATCATATATCGCGGTTCCAGTCTGGTTTCAGATCTGACCGCAGTACAACTGATAATTTAGTTAGATTGGAAACCTTCATACGAGATGCCTTTATTAAAAAGGAACATGTAGTTGCTGTGTTTTTTGATTTGGAAAAAGCTTATGATACCACGTGGAGATATGGCATTTTAAAAGATATCCACAAATTAGGATTAAGAGGTAGACTTCCTACATTCATTGAAAACTTCCTAGCTGACCGCACCATGCAAGTCCGAGTTGGCTCCTCTCTGTCTGACTATTATGACCAGGAGCAAGGTGTCCCTCATGGAGGCGTTCTATCTACAACACTTTTTAGCATTAAAATTAATGATATTGTGAAATGTTTAGGTAATCTTACTGATTGCTCATTTTATGTTGATGACTTCTGTATCTGTTATCGCTCAAAAAGCATGGCGACGATTGAACGCCAACTGCAACAAAATTTAAATAAGATTGAAAATTGGGCAACAAGCAATGGTTTTAAGTTTTCCAAATCAAAAACACAGTGTGTACATTTCTGTCAGTTGCGCAAGCAACATGATGATCCGGTTTTACATTTATATGGATCACCTATTCCAGTTGTTGAGGAATCTAAATTCCTTGGCATTTTATTTGATAGAAAACTCAATTTTATACCCCATATTAAATATCTCAAAGCTAAATGTTTAAAAGCATTGAATCTTTTAAAAGTGCTTTCCCATACTTCTTGGGGTGCAGACCGAACTACACTTCTAAAGCTGTATCGGTCTCTAGTCCGGTCAAAATTAGACTATGGCTGTATTATATATGGCTCTGCACGAAAATCATATCTTCAAATGCTTGATCCTATACATAACCAAGGACTTAGATTAGCTTTAGGGGCTTTTAGAACTTCTCCTGTTGCTAGTCTCTATGTGGAAGCAGATGAACCATCACTATACTCACGAAGAGAGAAACTCTCTTTGCAATATGCTATAAGACTTGCTGCTAACCCATCAAATCCTGCTCATGAAGTTACATTCCCACCAAATTATGTTAATTTATATGAACAAAAACCTTAAGCTATTAAATCATTTGGCATCAGAATTTCACCACTCTTAGAATCTGCCAATATCAAACCGCAAAATATTGAAAAACATTTTACACCAAATATTCCAGCTTGGTGTATGAAACCACCTGAAATACTTTTAGATTTACATTCCGGGAAAAAATCTGAATCAAATCCACACATATTAAAAGATGATTTCCTCCAGTAAAATATTTTACTGACCGTTCCAAGGCGGTACTTCTTTTGTGGATCTTTTATGTTTTTGTTCTGTCTTGTGTTTGCTATGTTTTGTGCGTGTCTGTTTATATGTGCTTTGTGGTCACCTGCTGGGAAAGGGCTGACCTCTTGGCTCTCGTTTGTGGTGTCTTCTGTGAGTTTGTCACTTTCCCATTGGTATCCTGGGTCAGGTGTGGTACTTGATTGTATCGATTCCTGATCTTTGCAACCTTATTACTTCAGAAAAATGCAAAGTCGTTATAAGAATTACCAACAAATTTATACTGATGGGTCAAAGGAAGACTCAAAGGTTGGTTGTGCTGTTATATCAGACAACCATAGTAATATGCAACGTATACCTGACGATTCATCAATTTTCACTGCTGAAGCCACCCTGGAGAGTCCCTACCACCTTGTCGCGGTCTCTAGGGCACACTTCACACAGGGGACGATATTGATTGTAATACTTGTCTCCTCTGGGAGTGCTAAGAGTAGGACCCACCAGTCTGCCGTGTGTGGCTTTCTCGTAACTCGAAGGGGATGGCCTGGAAGACTGAGAGCATGCAGAATATGGACGTTTATAAATTCTGTATGACTCAACACGTCTCTTTGGCCTCTTTGACGGGGTAGACTGAGGTGGAAACACGGCCCGGTGTTTCTAATCGGCTTTGTCATGCTGAGCCCCAGGATTCTGAAAATGTAAAAAAAAATATTTCTTATATCTTCGTTCTATAGTATCGTTCTGATGCCAACCATGTGTCCATTATCTTAAACTTTCTTTCTTTTATAAAATAATCCTGGAAGGCAGTGGCTTAACGGGTCAATTGTGCAGATTCTATTTGTGCAAGTATACCTTCTATGTATCTCTAGCACTGGAGATCGGAAATCCACTCTATTAAAGTGCTCCCTTGTTGGGCTCCACGGTGGGTGGGGAGCATGGAGGATGAATCAAACAACTAAACTACATGGCTAAACAAAAAGCAAAAAAACGTCACATAGCAAATTCAGATACTGACTCTGAAAACTCGTACCCAGCTTCTCAACCAACTAAATCATGTTCGTCAAGTTCGTCAACCTCAACCAAAAAACCTTATGTACCCAGATTTTTAATAATCCATTCAGAAAAAGAAGGAGAGACTATTTCTTCTCTTTCTCCGTTTGTTGTACATAAAACCATAATGAGCATTGCAGGAGAACCAAAGAGCATAAAGAACCTAAGGTCTGGTGATCTTTTAATTCAATGTGCTAAAGAAGCACACGAAAAAAATCTACTTCAGATGAAGACATTTTGTGGTCTTAAGTGCTCCGTAACACCCCATTCATCCTTGAACACATCCAAGGGTATTATTCGCTGTCCAGCCTTGAACAGAGTGACAAGCGATGATATCAAGGAAGGCATGGTTGAACAGGGAGTTACGGATGTACGTAGAATCACTGTACGTCGTGATGGTGAAACTAAATTAACCAACACATATGTTCTTACATTTAACTCACCTACTTTACCTACAGTTGTTAAAATAGGCTTTATGCAAGTGAAAGTAGATGTCTATATACCAAACCCACTTAGATGTTACAGTTGTCAAGTGTTTGGTCACCACGAAAATAAATGTGGTAGACACCCTGTATGCTGCAACTGCGGTGAGCCTGAACATTGTGGACCATCTTGCGTGTGTAACAAACCATCCAAATGTGTCAACTGCTCAGGTGATCACCCTGCAAACTCGAAGCAATGCCCACAATGGGAGAAAGAGAAGAAAATTCTCAAAATCAAATGTGAAAACAACTTATCATTTCCTGATGCTCGTAAACAATACGAGCAATTTTACACAGGTCAAACTTATGCAAGTGCTGTTAAACCAGGCACTTGCAACAAATCAACACAAACTGAAAACAAAACCACACAGACAGACGACAGCTTTGACGAATACTTAAAACAGACAACAGAGAAAACACAAGGTACAAAGGAAAAACGGAACACATCTCCTAAACCAGGGAAAAGTAACTCCTCTCATTCTGGGCCAGCCCTTAAGGGGGCGACCTTAGAAATGATAAAGAAAGATGAGGAGAAGAAGAAGAAAGAAGAGAAAGACAAACTTAAAAAACAACAAAAAGAAGAAAGAAAACAGCAATGGCAAAAAGAACAAGCACAGAAAGAAAAAGAACAAACAGAAAAAGCAAAACAAGCTGAAAAGAATCCTTATTCTGTGTTTGCTGAAAAAGATGATGAGGAGGTGTGTATGGAAGAGGAGTCCGTGGTATTCACAGACTCTTCTTCCAGTGACCATCTCCCTAAAGGCACACTGCCAAGATTACCAGTAACGAAATAATGGAGGGTTTCAATCTAACCATTATTTTAGTACTTCTTTTAATATTATTTTCAAGTATGGATTTTAAACATAAAATTATTCAATGGAATTGTCGAGGTTTGAAACCTAATTATAATGAAGTATCTCTATTGATTTCCGAATATAATCCATCCGTATTTTGTTTTCAAGAGACATTTCTTAAACCAGATGATAACATCTCATTACGAGGTTTTAATATATATAACTATGTTCATACTGATTGTCTGAGGTCCTCTGGTGGTGCCTCAATATTTGTAAAATCATCTTTCCCACAAAGAAAGATTGATTTACAAACAGAACTACAAGCAACTGCTGTTTCTGTCACTCTAGACAGAGAAATAACCATATGTTCTGTATATATTTCTCCATCGTCTTCTCTTAACTCCAAACACTTGGACAATTTACTGCAACAACTTCCTTCTCCTTATATTTTATTAGGTGACTTCAATGGTCACAATATCCTCTGGGGTGGTCAAAACAATGATTCCAGAGGTGAACTTATCGAAAATTTCATTACAAAGAATGACATTTGTATTATGAATGATAAGTCTTATACTTATCATTCTCCAAGTACAAAGTCTTTTACATCTATTGATCTTTCATTCTGTCATCCATCACTGTTTCTTGATTATAATTGGTCTGTATGTGAAGACCAACACAGTAGTGATCACTTCCCTATCATCATTGAACAGAACACTTATTCCACTGAGGATCACAATCCAAAGTGGAAATTAAATAGAGCCAACTGGGATCTATTTAATACTCTGTGCACTGGTAAATTGGTGCCAGAAAACTTCAAAGAATCTTCTGATCCTATAGCTGATTTTACCTCTTCTCTTATCGAAATATCTAAACAATGTATTCCTCAAACCTCGACAAATCCAACTAAAAGTAATCCATGGTACAATGACGACTGTAAAGAAGCAATTAAACAGCGCAAGCAAGCTCTATCTAAATTCAAAAGATCTCCAAATACAAACAATTTCAATGACATCAAAGTATTTAGAGCTAAAGCCCGTAGAACAATTAAACTTTCGAAGCGTAAATCATGGAGATCTTATGTTTCGAAAATCAATCATAAAACACCTATTAAAAAGGTTTGGGATATGATAAGAAAAATCTCTGGAAAAAACAAATCCCCCAGTTACACACATCTAAACATGGTGGGTACTGACAGCAAATCAACTTCAAAAACAGACATTGCTGACACTTTAGGAGAAACTTTTTGTCACAATTCATCATCATTCAATTACTCTGAATCCTTCAGAAAGATCAAAACCGAACAAGAGAAAGTTAAATTGAATTTTAAATCACAAAATAATGAAATTTACAACAAAGATTTTAATTTAGATGAATTAGTTGAAGCTATTCAACTATCACATGACTCAGCCACGGGTCCTGATGAGATCCACTATCAAATGCTTAAACATCTCCCAGAAACTTCTCTTGAAACTCTTTTGAATATATTTAATTACATTTGGACTACTGGTAAATTTCCAGAAGATTGGACCTTAGCAACCATAATCCCAATTCCCAAACCTGGGAAAGATCCTGCGGAACCTAATAATTATAGACCTATAGCTTTAACAAGTTGTCTATGTAAAACACTTGAAAGAATGATAAATAAAAGACTTACTTGGTTTTTAGAATCCAATAATCATATATCGCGGTTCCAGTCTGGTTTCAGATCTGACCGCAGTACAACTGATAATTTAGTTAGATTGGAAACCTTCATACGTGATGCCTTTATTAAAAAGGAACATGTAGTTGCTGTGTGTTTTGATTTAGAAAAAGCTTATGATACCACGTGGAGATATGGCATTTTAAAAGATATCCACAAATTAGGATTAAGAGGTAGACTTCCTACATTCATTGAAAACTTCCTTGCAGACCGCACCATGCAAGTCCGAGTTGGCTCCTCTCTGTCTGACTATTATGACCAGGAGCAAGGTGTACCTCAAGGAGGCGTTCTATCTACAACACTTTTTAGCATTAAAATTAATGATATTGTGAAATGTTTAGGTAATCTTACTGATTGCTCATTATATGTCGATGACTTCTGTATCTGTTATCGCTCAAAAAGCATGGCGACGATTGAACGTCAACTGCAACAAAATTTAAATAAGATTGAAAATTGGGCAACAAGCAATGGTTTTAAGTTTTCCAAATCAAAAACACAGTGTGTACATTTCTGTGAGTTGCGCAAGCAACATGATGATCCAGTTTTACATTTATATGGATCACCTATTCCAGTTGTTGAGGAATCTAAATTCCTTGGCATTTTATTTGATAGAAAACTCAGTTTTATACCCCATATTAAATATCTCAAAGCTAAATGTTTAAAAGCATTGAATCTTTTAAAAGTGCTCTCCCATACGTCTTGGGGTGCAGACCGAACTACACTTCTCAAGCTTTATCGGTCTCTAGTACGGTCAAAATTAGACTATGGCTGTATTATATATGGCTCTGCACGAAAATCATATCTTCAAATGCTTGATCCTATACATAACCAAGGACTTAGATTAGCTTTAGGGGCTTTTAGAACTTCTCCTGTTGCTAGTCTCTATGTGGAAGCAGATGAACCATCACTATACTCACGAAGAGAGAAACTCTCTTTGCAATATGCTATAAGACTTGCTGCTAACCCATCAAATCCTGCTCATGAAGTTACATTCCCACCAAATTATGTTAATTTATATGAACAAAAACCTAAAGCTATTAAATCATTTGGCATCAGAATTTCACCACTCTTAGAATCTGCCAATATCAAACCACAAAATATTGAAAAACATTTTACACCAAATATTCCAGCTTGGTGTATGAAACCACCTGAAATTCTTTTTGATTTACATTCTGGGAAAAAATCTGAATCAAATCCACACATATTAAAAGATGATTTCAGAAAAATGCAAAGTCGTTATAAGAATTACCAACAAATTTATACTGATGGGTCAAAGGAAGACTCAAAGGTTGGTTGTGCTGTTATATCAGACAACCATAGTAATATGCAACGTATACCTGACGACTCATCAATTTTCACTGCTGAAGCCAAAGCAATTGATCTAGCTTTAGATTTCATTAGCACTTGTGATGCTAACAATAAATTTATTATATTTTCTGACTCGCTTTCTGTATTGAAAGCAATGAATCATACCAGTTCAAAGAATCCACAGGTTCAGAAACTTTTAGAAAAATGTCATGAGCTTTTAGTTTATAAAGAAATTGCTCTCTGTTGGATTCCTAGTCATATAGGTATCCAAGGGAATGAGATGGTAGATAAGCAAGCAAAAACATCGCTTTCATTAGAACCAACTTCTTTTAAAATTCCATTTTCAAATTTTAAGCCGTCTATCAATAAATATATCTTGGAAGAATGGCAAACTTCATGGAATAACAGCATTGGTAATAAACTTCTTGACATCAAACCAACTATTGGTGAACATCAATCAGTTGTTCGAAACATTAGAAGAGAAGAAGTAGTTTTAGCTCGACTCCGCTTAGGTCATACAAGAGTCACTCATTCATACTTACTACAAGGTGAAGAGCACCCACAATGTGTTGGTTGCGACGCACCATTCACCGTACGTCACTTCCTCTTGGAATGTGGCGATTTTGCACAAGTAAGAAATAATTGCTTCCATGTTGATAACATGAAAGAATTATTTCAAGATATACATATTGATAGTATTATGACATTTTTAAGACAAATAAATCTTTTTAACAAAATCTAATTGCTATTTTTAAAATCATGTTTTGTTTTACATTTGTATTAGACTATATTACAGATTTTAATGTTGTATTCTGTTCAGTTAAAGAACATGTACAGTAATCTGAATAGCTCTTTGAAACTGTCAGATATTGTACGTGGTCTCTCCTGTCAACAATTGTATTGCAACTAATTATCATTATACAAACTCATCATTATCATCCGTTTTATTTTATCTTATAAATTTTTACTTTTTCCATCTTCATCATGTTTAGTTTAATACCGTCTGACGCTAATGACCCACAAGGGTTGATGCGTCGTAAAGAACCAAACAAACAAACAAACAAACTGCTGAAGCCAAAGCAATTGATCTAGCTTTAGATTTCATTAGCACTTGTGATGCTAACAATAAATTTATTATATTTTCTGACTCGCTTTCTGTATTGAAAGCAATGAACCATACCAGTTCAAAGAATCCACAGATTCAGAAACTTTTAGAAAAATGTCATGAGCTTTTAGCTTATAAAGAAATTGCTCTCTGTTGGATTCCTAGTCATATAGGTATCCAAGGGAATGAGATGGTAGATAAGCAAGCAAAAACATCGCTTTCATTAGAACCAACTTCTTTTAAAATTCCATTTTCTAATTTTAAGCCATCTATCAATAAATATATCTTGGAAGAATGGCAAACTTCATGGAATAACAGCATTGGTAATAAACTTCTTGACATCAAACCAACTATTGGTGAATATCAATCAGTTGTTCGAAACATTAGAAGAGAAGAAGTAGTTTTAGCCCGACTCCGCTTAGGTCATACAAGAGTCACTCATTCATACTTACTACAAGGTGAAGAGCTGCCACAATGTGTTGGTTGCGACGCACCGTTCACTGTACGTCACTTCCTTTTGGAGTGTGGCGATTTTGCACAAGTAAGAAATAATTGCTTCCATGTTGATAACATGAAAGAATTATTTCAAGATATACATATTGATAGTATTATGACATTTTTAAGACAAATAAATCTTTTTAACAAAATCTAATTGCTGTTTTTAAAATCATGTTTTGTTTTACATTTGTATCAGACCATAATACAGATTATATTATGTTGTATTCTGTTCAGTTAGAGAACATGTACAGTTATCTGAATAGCTCTTTGAAACTGTCAGATATTGTACGTAGTCTCTCCTGTCAACAATCGTATTTCAACTAATTATCATTATACAATCTCATCAACATCATTCCTTTTATTTTATCTTATAAATTTTTACTTTTTCCATCTTCTTCATGTTTAGTTTAATACCGTCTGACGCTAATGACCCACAAGGGTTGATGCGTAGTTAAGAACCAAACAAACAAACAATGAATAGGGTTTGCGTATCAAACTTTACATAAAGATTGATTATCATAAGCATTCAATTAGCAATAAAACCGTTCTGACTTGATATCTCAATATCATGTGATTTTTTAACTTCTTTGCCTCTGAATACCTACTGATAATTACTAAGTAGGCCTAAAGCTGATTGATTTATCCTGTACAGATACAAGTTATAGTTTTCACAAAAAAGCTTGCCTCACAGTTAGCAACTTTTTTAATGAACAACGTATAGGTCACCCAGTGCCTCTCGCTTATTTTCGGGATAGTCATGATATTAAAACAATTAAGTTCTAAAAATGAACAATGCACTAAGATTTTGCTTTATCAGGAAAACTCCACCCAAACCCTCCTCCTCCCAAGGTGTGTACTTTCGGTATTTAGTTATAACTAGCGTTCATGCCAGTCTATATATGCCGATAGCTGACAATTACTAACCAGTGCCATTCATACGGGTATACCTGTCAAACCAATACTTAGATCCTCTCACTACCTTGGCGGTAAGGAATAAATAGGCTTAAATTAACTTATATCTGATCAAATTGTATGCTTAATTGTATGCCTATATCTCCAAACTGCAGTATTTGGCAATTTAATTGCTCCATATATGTATAATAAATGACAATATCTTTTTTAATACAATAAAAGAATTATTACCTTCTTCGTTTCCACTTGCTCCTCCATTGCTTGATTCCTGAAAGAACACAAAAATCTATGTCAAAATCCAATAATACAAAATTTGTATTTTTGTAAAAGATCTGGAGAATAATTCTGACTTTATCTTAATGCACATAGCAGTAACAGTCCCCTAAGAAACAAGTTCTTGAGTGTCTTTATTGAATGTTGAAGTTCTTGAACATTCAGACACAAACAACTTGCCGAAGGATGGACAGGACCTTGAATATTTGATTGTGCTTAAATTAAAAAAAACCTAATTAATATTATTTGGCATTTGTATGTTATTCTTCCTTTGTAATATTGCGTTAAAGCATTTATGCCAAAGGAAATTTCCTATCATTATCAATTGGAACAGTCCATTTCTGTTTTAAGGAATGTTTGGTGGTATTTATCATTTTATTCAAATTTTAAAAGAACCTTCTGCAAGCAAGCAGTTGAGACTCTGATCAGACAGAATGCGGCGTCTGATCTGGGTCTCCACTATTTGCCTATGCTATGTCCCACAAAAAGGATGCTATGCTTTTATCGGGCTTTTTATGGGTTCATTGACATTTTAATGACAAGGATCATGTAACATTCTACCTGACAATTTACCCTGAACGAGTTCCTTTGTGTGTATCATGATCGCCGACAATGAAAAGTTTTCAGGGGGAACCAAAGTATTTCCATAGGAGTGGGGTGGTTAAACTGCTAATTTCTGTAGAAACCCATAACACTTACTATTTTTCAGAGTGTCAGGGACCACTCAATCAGTGCATGTATAATATTAAGTAGGGACTTATAAAGTCTAGCTATTTCCAAAATATAATACATTTAGAATCTGATAGATTCATGTCAAGAAAAGGTTAAGGTTCATAGAGTTTTTTAATCTCTTACCTCTTCTCTATCATCTCCTTCTGTCTCTTCATTACATTTGGAGCCTATAAAGAAATCATTTCATCATATGACGTTACTGTTATTCAGTGGATAACGTCATGTCATAATGAATGTTACGACCACAGGTTAAACACCACTTTTGGAGGGAATAAGTAACGTCATGACGATGGCCGTGACAACAATGCAAATTTTCATTGAAATAAACCAACTTTGAAGACGATGAAATCACATTTATAAGGTCATCTTACACTTGTGATCATTTCATATCAAATTTATTTAACTCGTTTAATAAATTTCAAATGAAATGATCACTCTCGTTAGATCCTCTATTTATATCACAATACATATGAGCCGCAATCTGTGAAAACCAGCCTTAATGACGAAGTCGTCAAAATATAGTTAATTGAAGTTATCTCCATTATTTATGAAAATATGGTCTTTTGAAACTATACACTGTCTAAACTTTCACCTGCAACGTCAGAAATGTCATGACGTTACTAATGACGTCAAAGTTAACTTCCTGATTTGCGGGGTTTGTCAGGTGAATAAAAACATTCTATTTCTTGCTAACATACTTTTTTTATTATCCTTAGCATGTGTGCAATAGAATTCGCAGAAAGGATGACACTGATTCATTTTTGCCAAGAGTTTGCATGATCCGAAAACATCTGACCCTACTTTAAAGATTCTGACAGTTGCTAAGGTGAAGTTGTTGCCATGGAAACATATGGCATGATAACGAAGTATTTTTATCAGACATAATTGCCAGTTTTATTCTTCTATCCACCTGAATAGGTTTTAAGGCAACATATAAACATGTCAAATTTCTTATTTTTTTGTGTTTTTCAAATGATTCTTGCATAAAAAGTCCTAGATGTCATTAAGGCTGGTTTTCACAGATCGTGGCTCATATTTTAACATGGAATTATATTTTCTGCGTCATAATACATGATCATATTAAAGGGCCCAATTTCCAACCTGTCATAGACCAAACTCTGAGAGACCTCAGAACTCCATTATGAATGCTTCCATATATACATAAGAGATATAAACTGAAAACAAGGTAGGAACGAAGATTGCATTCCAGTCAGTAACAGGAGGAAAATTGGATTTTTTCCTGTATTTCTTATTATTTGTCTTACTTGTAGTTTTAATTTGTGCCAACATCAATCCTGTTTGCCATTTAGGATGTTTGTTGTTTTGTTTGGGACCATAATGGAGTTGAAAAGTTGCACATTATTTCAAATGCATTTATTATAGAGCTTACAGTATGGCAGGAATAATCCCTCAATTAATGTTTATGAATTCTCTTCAATTAGCCTGTAATTAATTACTTTTGCTTGTCTATGGGGGTCTGGCTATTTTCAGGTCAATGAGCTCTATACAAGAAAACTGGAAGCACTACCAACTGCTTACACACTACCCAAGCAGAATAATAAATCCTTATAATGGCAAAATATAACAATGTTTCAGAATATTATTTTAGCAGTGTGTGCATTGATAAGTATATTCTAATACCTGGCTGAATTTTAATATTTATTTCTAAAATTTAAGCCTTAAAGCACTAATTATTTCTATAGCAGAAGACATATTTAATGACAATTTTCTTCATTTTGGGAACAAAACGACTGATTAAAATCAAATGAAACTTATTGAAAAATAAAATACTTTTATTTTGACAGATGTAATATTCTAATTTGCATTGCTCTGACTTTTGATATGTAAATAAAACGGACTATCCATTACCCAATACTTAAATGAAGAAATTGACTGAAGGTGTTGCCTAAATCATTTAGCTGACCTGCAATAAGAGGTAAAGTCAGGTTAATGTGTGTCTGCTGCTGTAAGATGGATGCTCCCGGATGTCTGCATAAAGCCAATAAATAGTCCTGTAATATTAACTTAGCAGATGAATAAATAATCTGTGAAAAATAATGCATTATTATTATCATTGATTCAAGTAAAATGTTTAAAGTCAAGAACATACACTTTAACAAAATGCTCTTCTTAAAATGTAATGGTTTTAATACTTTTTTTTCTTTATGTATGCCATAGAGCAAAATATTTCCAGCTTGTTACAGGTTGCTGGATCTACTGGCAAACACTCTACCAAGGGCTTCTATCGCAAGGCTAAAGTATATTATTTATACACCTGTGACATTTAGATTTATAGAAGAAACTTACACACTGTCTTGTTTGCACTCTCCTCTTTCAGCTTTCTTATTTCTTCTAGAAGATTCTTCACCTTTTCCTGAGGTAAGAAGACATGCTGGGCTATAGACAGAATATGGGGGCATAATATATTCAAATTGTATTTCCAGTCTAGTGAGTGCCCAGGGTACATTCCTTAAAGATTTTAACCCTTATCAGACTGAGCTCCAATTTAGCTGTTTTAAAAACAGTTTAGATCCAGATCAGCTGGCATCTGAGAAACCCACTCATCTGGATTCAAACTGCTTTTCCACAAAGCTAGTAAATACACACTAGTAATTGTCCTGCTACATGTATATACAAATTGGGGCGGTATGTAGTACATGTACATAAATATTCAGCATGATAAGGGCTGGTATATATTTTCTGTTCTATTGCTTTTTAGATATCCTTGGCACAGTTTCTGCAAGTGATAGTTCAAACCAGCAGAACTTTTGAATATGCTCAGGTACAAGTTTTTTCCCAATGCACTCCACGTCCGAGCACTTAAGGTCCATATGGAAATGCAGAAGAGAAAAAAAATATATTAGAAACTGCCATTTTATCAAAAAATAATTTAATAAAATGACAGCAACAATTTTAATTCTTGCACACACATGAGTACTTTAGACAATGTTAAATAGCTAAGGTAAAAGTCATGCAAACATTATATGTATATTTGTGGATCCAAATAATAGAGCTTTTTGGTCAACGTAAAGGTGGCAACTTTAACATTCATATCTGGGCATTTTCAGCTACTTCATCTGCTAAGGAAAGGAAATCGGGTTATATATTTATAATTTGGCAAAGGGTTAATAAGTTGTTGTGCTCGTATTCAAGATAAATAACATATAACATTTATTAATCATTAAAGCGCTGATCATAACAATTCTTCTGCTTTTGTCTTCATCAAAAAAGTTTTTGAAGTCTCTGTGACAAACACTGTAGATCCTGATCAGACTGCTGTGTTGCAATGTTGCAGCAGAAACTATTGCCAGGTGGCTTGTATGCTTCTGTATATGGTCATATGGGAGACTGAAAAAGGTCCTAATTATTTTGAAAATTATATCAGGTAAAGTTGGAACAACAAACTGATCAGAAAAGTAATACCTCCAGAGCTGTGCATTTTGTCTTCCATTTCTTCACTTCCATTGTCCCCTGAAATGAACAGTAAGATTAAAAATTAAATCACCATATATATATATAGAAAGATTTTTTCAGTAAGTTAACAATATAAAATGACAGCACTAAAAAAGTTTGCTTTGGACACAGATACTATGTATTTTGTACTTTTGAAGTATTGTGTACAATTATGCAAGTGTTTTGGGGTTCCACTCAACAGCCCTTAGACAGTCATGAAAACCTTTTCATAAGCAAGTAGTACTTCGAATGCAAGCACTTTTGCTTGTAAATGATCATTTTCACTGTCATTCTCATCAAAAGTTTTGATTAACATAATTAAATAAACTGAGCCAGTAATAGTGGGACACTTTGTCTCCATGTAATGCTTCAGTCATTTAAGTCTCATGACATGAATTCAAGGATACATAGGTGTCTGATAGACCAGGAAAATATGAAAAGCAAACAAAAAAACAGGTCAATGAGTTACTTGTCTTGTTTGTGATAAGATTATGTCGGGTCCACCAGTGATTCTTGATGACAAAGTTACAATAAATAATATATCAAAAGGTACATAAGATATTGCTCCGACTGATCTTAGACTACCCCTGCAAAATGGAGTTCTAACAGCAAGAGCAGTTCAAGAATAGTTCTAGAAAATAAGAAATAATTATTGATCTGTAATGAAGGATTTGAAGAACAATTGTACTTGAACTGTTCAAGAAGATCCTTTAGGAACAAAACTTTTAAAGAATCTCTGCTTTTCTTGAAATGGTCAAAAACTTGTCTCGAACATTTTAAAGACTTTTCTCAATCCAATTGGGCTGAGAGGTGTTCTTGAACTGTTCATCAAAAGCCACTTTTAAGCCTGAAATGATAATAGTAATGATAACTAGAATGTATAGTCCTTAGCATGTCATCGCATTCCCTACACTTTCGAAGATATTTAATGATAATTGACCTTTTGACCCACCCCAAGGTCACCAGTTTGACTATAGGTTGAAAAGTTTACTTGTATAATCTACTCGTCATCCCCTTCAATTTGATATGCCACATGACCATGTTTGGAAACAAAACATTTTGGATCCTGATTTTGCAGAGCCTGATCTGTGTCCAAAATGTTTGCAAAGCAGAATTTTTCATGAAAAGAGCGAAATGTTACTATTTCAATTACTGCTCTTAACCATATTTACTTAACCCCGGAGTGACTCTACCACCTTGCCGTGGTCTCTGGGGCACACTTCACATTTGGGGACGATATTGATTGTAATACTTGTCCCCATCCAGGAGTGCAAAGAGTAGAGTCCCACTTGTTCACCGTGGGTGGATTTCTCGGTAACTCGAGGGGGATGGCCTGGAAGACTGAGAGCATGCAGAATATGGGCGTATAAAATTCTGTATGACTCAACACGTCTCTTTGGCCTCTTTGACGGGGTAGACCCGAGGGGAAACACGGCCTGGTGTTTCTAATCGGTCTTGTCATGCTAAGCCCCAGGAAGCTGAAAATGTAAAAAAAAATACTTCTTATATCTTCGTTCTATAGTATCGTTCTGATGCCAACCACGTGTCCATTATCTTATATATTCTTTCTTTTATAAAATATTCCTGGAAGGCAGTGGCTTAACGGGTCAATTGTGCAGATTTTATTTGTGCAAGTCTATTGTGCAGATATATTTGTGCAAGTATAACTTCCATGTAGCTCTAGCACTGGAGGTCGGAAAGTCACTCCATTAAAGTGCTCCCTTGTTGGGCTCCACGGTGGGTGGAGAGCATGGAGGCTGAATCTTAAAACCAAACACACATGGCTACAAAATCTAGAAAACGCCACGCACCGATTACAGACACAGATTCTGATGAATCATTAACAGCTTCTCAATCTCAATCTAAGTCTTCTGTACCAAAAAAACCTTATGTACCTAGATTTCTCATCATTCATTCAGAAGTAGAAGGAAAGGATATTTCTCTTCTTTCTCCTTTTCTGATACACAAAACAATAATGAGTATGGCAGGTGAGCCAAAAAGCATCAAGAATCTTAGATCAGGTGACCTATTAATACAATGTGCCAAAGAACCTCACGAAAAAAGCCTCTTAAAAATGAAAACTTTTTGTGGACTGAAATGCTCCGTGACCCCTCATAAATCTTTGAATACATCCAAAGGTATTGTTCGCTGTCCTGCCTTAATCAGGCAGAGCAACGAACATATCTTGGAGTTCATGGGTGAACAGGGTGTTACGGATGTCCGTAGAATCAATGTCCATCGTGATGGTGTCCTGAAACCAACTAACACATTTGTATTTACATTTAATACACCAGAACTACCAACGGTTGTCAAAATAGGTTTCATTCAAGCGAAGGTTGATGTATATGTTCCCAATCCGCTTAGATGCTATCAATATCAAGTGTATGGCCACCATGAAAATAAGTGTAGCAGGCAGGCTATATGTATCAACTGTGGTATGCCTGAACATTGCGCATCTGGTCAGTGTCAAAGACCTGCCAAATGTGTAAACTGTTCTGGTGACCACCCTGCCAACTTCACAGAGTGTCCACAATGGGAGAAAGAAAAGAAAATCTTAAAAATCAAATGTGAACAAAACATATCCTTTCCGGAAGCTCGCAAACAATATGAACAATTATACCAGGCTAGGACATATGCAAGTGCTGTGAAACCAGGCACTTGCAACAAATCTACAGAAACAGACACTAAGAGCACACAGATTGACGACAGTTTTACAGAATACTTAAAAAAACAGAAAGAAGAAAAACAACAAGAACCCCCTAAAGGAAAACCCCAAAAAAAAGGTAATCCATCTCGTCCAGGGCAAACCCTTAAGCTAGCAACCCTGGAGATGATAAGGAAAGACGAAGAGAAGAAGAAAAAAGAAGAGAAAGACAAACTCAAAAAACAAAAAAAAGATGAAAGACGACAACAATATATCAAAGAAAACGCACAGAAAGATCTGACCGCAGTACAACTGATAATTTAGTTAGATTGGAAACCTTCATACGTGATGCCTTTATTAAAAAGGAACATGTAGTTGCTGTGTTTTTTGATTTGGAAAAAGCTTATGATACCACGTGGAGATATGGCATTTTAAAAGATATCCACAAACTAGGATTAAGAGGTAGACTTCCTACATTCATCGAGAACTTCCTTGCAGACCGCGCCATGCAAGTCCGGGTTGGCTCCTCTCTGTCTGACTATTATGACCAGGAGCAAGGTGTACCTCAAGGGGGCGTGCTATCTCCAACAATTTTTAGTATCAAAATTAATGATATTGTGAAATGTTTAGGTAATCTTACTGATTGCTCATTGTACGTTGACGACTTCTGTATCTGTTATCGCTCGAAAAGCATGGCAACAATTGAACGTCAACTACAACAAAATTTGAATAAGATTGAAAATTGGGCAACAAGCAATGGCTTTAAGTTTTCCAAAATATAAGTTTTCCAAATCAAAAACACAGTGTGTACATTTCTGTCAGTTGCGCAAGCAACATGATGATCCGGTTTTACATTTATATGGATCACCTATTCCAGTTGTTGAGGAATCTAAATTCCTTGGCATTTTATTTGATAGAAAACTCAGTTTTATACCCCATATTAAATATCTCAAAGCTAAATGTTTAAAAGCATTGAATCTTTTAAAAGTGCTTTCCCATACTTCTTGGGGTGCAGACCGAACTACACTTCTAAAGCTGTATCGGTCCCTAGTCCGGTCAAAATTAGACTATGGCTGTATCATATATGGCTCTGCACGAAAATCATATCTTCAAATGCTTGATCCTATACATAACTAAGGACTTAGATTAGCTTTAGGGGCTTTTAGAACTTCTCCTGTTGCTAGTCTCTATGTGGAAGCAGATGAACCATCGCTATATTCACGAAGAGAGAAACTCTCTTTGCAATATGCTATAAGACTTGCTGCTAACCCATCAAATCCTGCTCATGAAGTTACATTCCCACCAAATTATGTTAATTTGTATGATCAAAAACCTAAAGCTATTAAATCATTTGGCATCAGAATTTCACCACTTTTAGAATCTGCCAATATCAAACCACAAAATATTGAAAAACATTTTACACCAAATATTCCAGCTTGGTGCATGAAACCACCTGAAATACTTTTTGATTTTCATTCTGGGAAAAAATCTGAATCAAATCCACACATATTAAAAGATGAATTCAGAAAAATGCAAAGTCGTTATAAGAATTACCAACAAATTTATACTGATGGGTCAAAGGAAGACTCAAAGGTTGGTTGTGCTGTTATATCAGACAACCATAGTAATATGCAACGTATACCTGACGATTCATCAATTTTTACTGCTGAAGCCAAAGCAGTTGATCTAGCTTTAGATTTCATTAGCACTTGTGATGCAAACAATAAATTTATTATATTTTCTGACTCGCTCTCTGTATTGAAAGCAATGAACCATACCAGTTCAAAGAATCCACAGATTCAGAAACTTTTAGAAAAATGTCATGAGCTTTTAACTTATGAAGAAATTGTTCTCTGTTGGATTCCTAGTCATATAGGTATCCAAGGGAATGAGATGGTAGATAAGCAAGCAAAAACATCGCTTTCATTAGAACCAGCTTCTTTTAAAATTCCATTTTCCAATTTTAAGCCCTCTATCAATAAATATATATTGGAAGAATGGCAAACTTCATGGAATAACAGCATTGGTAATAAACTTCTTGACATCAAACCAACTATTGGTGATTATCAATCAGTTGTTCGAAACATTAGAAGAGAAGAAGTAGTATTAGCTCGACTCCGCTTAGGTCATACAAGAGTCACTCATTCATACTTGCTACAAGGTGAAGAGCATCCTCAATGTGTTGGTCTTACTAAAAATGACAACTTTTTTTAATCTACCAGTGACTGTTTCAGAACACCATACCCTTAACACATCTAAAGGAATTATCAGAGATAGAGCTTTGAAGGGCGAGTCTGAGGAAAACATAAAAGAGTATCTAAAAGATCAAGGTGTAATAGCTGTAAAGCGATTTACAATCAAAAAAGGCAATAGTACCATTGGTACAAACACACTACTTTTGACATTCAATATGATTACAGTACCTAAATCTTTAAGGATCTTCTACAGATTTATACCTGTTGACATTTATATTCCAAATCCGTTGCGCTGTTTTAACTGCCAAAAATTCAATCATCATGAAAATAACTGCCCAGAAGATCTTGGTTCAGTCTGTGAAAATTGTGGAATGGGAGAATATAATCATATAACGAGCAAGTGCAAAAATCCTCCAAAATGTGTTAATTGTGGACAAGATCACATCTCAAAGTCAAATGAGTGTGAAGCCTGGAAGAGAGAAAAAGAAATCATGAAAATTAAAGTCATCAATAATATACCATACATAGAAGCCAGAAAAATGTTTGAAAAACAGCCTGACACATCCTATTCCAGAATAGTACAATCAGCTCAAAATAAAAAAGCAGAAACTAAAACAACCGGCACCCAAACTAATATAAAAGATACAGAAGTGACAGCAAGCACGAAGATCATAGAGCCTAGAAAAAGAACAACACCTAAAACAGCAACACAACCTAAAGCAACATCAATGACCAACTCTCAACCACAAACACAGAAAAGCTTATCTCAAAATGACAAAAGTGAAAAAAATACAAGAGAATCCAGACCAATGTCAAAAACACGGCCCAATAATAGGAAAAACAGCGTTTCTCCTAAGTTGGGCCCAAAAGAGAAAACTGTAGTAAAACTTACAAGAGTTCAAGATGAACATATCAAGCTGTCAAATAAATATGGCAATCTTGAGCAACAAATGGAGGAAGATCCTCCACCAAACAATTAAACATTAGCCATGAAGGTTTCCAAATTACATATTATACTCTTTCTTTCTTTAATTATACCTGATATGGATTACAAACACAATATTATACAATGGAACTGTCGAGGTTTAAAAACAAAATTAGATGAAATTTCCCTTTTACTCAGTATCTAAAAACCATCTGTATTTTGTCTACAAGAAACTTTTTTAAAACCTGAAGATAATATAACTCTTAAAGGTTTTAATATATATAATTATATACACTCTGACTGCCAAAGATCTTCTGGCGGTAGCTCTATCTTAGTTGTCCTCAACGAAATATAGTGTTAACCACAGAACTTCAGGCAACTGCTGTTTCTGTAACGTTAGATAAAGAAATAACTATATGTTCTATTTATATTCCACCTTCTTTTTCCTTAAAAACTGAACATCTTGATTCTTTATTAAAACAACTCCCTTCTCCATATCTACTATTAGGTGACTTTAATGGTCATAATATTCTCTGGGGTAATAAAGAAAATAATTCCAGAGGCGAACTCATTGAAAATTTCATTACAAACAATGATATATGTCTTATGAATGACAAATCAAACACTTATATGCATTATCCAACAGGCTCTTTCTCTTCTATAGATCTTTCCTTATGCCATCCATCCTTTTTTCTTGACTTTAATTGGTCTGTCTGTAAAGATCAACATCATAGTGATCATTTTCCTATCGTCATTCAAAGTAATTCTTCCACAGTAGAAGATCATAATCCAAAATGGAAACTAAATAAAGCTAATTGGGAAGTATTTCAATCTTTATGTAATGAAACAATAACTGTAGAAAGTTTTAAAGACTCTTCAGACCCTTTGTCTGATTTCACCTCTTCCCTTATTGATATATCTTCTAAATGTATACCAAAAACCTCGACAAATCCAACAAAAAGTAATCCATGGTACAATGATGAATGTAAAGAAGCTATTAAAACAAGGAAAAAAGCTCTAAATAAATTCAAAAAATATCCAACTAAGGACAATTTAAATGAAGTAAAAGTATTTAGAGCAAAGGCTCACAGAACAATTAAGATATCGAAACGAAAGTCATGGCGTTCTTACGTTTCAAAAATTAGTCACAAAACCCCTATAAAAAAAGTTTGGGATATGATAAGAAAAATATCTGGTAAGACAAAGTCACCCAGTTACACCCATTTAAACCATCCCGTTACAGAAACAAAATCAACAAGTAAATTTGATATAGCTGAAACCTTAGGAGAAACATTTCTAAACAATTCATGTTCAAGAAATTACTCTGAAAAATTTCAAAAAGTTAAAGCAGAACAAGAAAAAATTAAACTTAATTTCAAGTCTGCAAATACTGAGGAATATAATAATCTGTTTAATTTTGATGAACTTTTGGATGCAATTAAACAATCTCATGATTCTGCAACTGGACCAGATGAAATACATTATCAAATGCTTAAACATCTCCCAGAGAGTTCCCTCCAAGCTCTTTTAGGTATATTTAATCATATATGGACTACTGGTGATTTTCCTGAAGACTGGCGATTAGCCACTGTAATACCTATACCCAAACCAGGGAAAGATCATGCTGAGCCAACCAATTATAGACCTATAGCTCTTACAAGTTGTCTTTGTAAAACGTTGGAAAGGATGATAAATAAAAGGTTGATTTGGTATTTAGAATCCAACAATCTTTTATCACGGTATCAGTCGGGTTTCCGAGCTGGCCGTAGTACAAATGATAATTTAGTTAAATTGGAAACTTTCATACGTGATGCCTTTGTTAAAAAGGAACACGTTGTAGCTGTCTTTTTTGACTTGGAAAAGGCATACGATACCACATGGAGATATGGCATTATGAAAGATATTCATAAACTAGGACTAAGAGGTAGACTACCTACTTTTATTGAAAGCTTCCTTGCTGATCGCGCAATGCAAGTGAGGGTGGGATCCACTCTTTCTGATTTATATGATCAGAAACAGGGGGTCCCACAGGGCGGTGTACTTTCTACAACTCTTTTCAATATTAAGATCAATGATATTGTTAAATGCCTAGATAATTTAACAGATTGCTCTCTCTATGTTGATGATTTTTGTATTTGCTTTCGATCAAAAAGTATGCGAACAATTGAAAGGCATCTACAGCAAAACTTAAATAAGATAGAACATTGGGCCACTAACAATGGCTTAAAATTTTCCAAGTCAAAAACACAGTGTGTACATTTCTGTCAGTTGCGAAAGCAACATGATGATCCAGTTCTTACATTATATGGATCACCTATTCCTGTTGTACAGGAATACAAATATCTTGGTTTGATATTTGACAAAAAGCTGAGTTTTATTCCGCATATTAAATACTTGAAGGCAAAGTGCCTTAAATCCTTGAACATATTGAAAGTTTTATCTCACACTACTTGGGGTGCAGATCGAACAACACTCTTACAATTATATCGATCTTTGATACGTTCAAAACTAGACTATGGATCCATTGTTTATGGATCGGCAAGAAAATCTTATTTAGCTATGCTTGACCCTATCCATCATCAAGGTCTTAGATTAGCCTTAGGAGCATTTAGAACATCACCTACTGCAAGTCTTTATGTTGAGGCAGATGAGCCATCTTTAAATACACGTAGAGAAAAACTTTCTTTACAATATGCTATTAGAATTGCTGAAAATAATTCAAATCCAGCTCATGATGTGAGCTTTCAGCCCAAATACACAGATCTTTATGAAAGCAAACCAAATTTTATTAAATCTTTTGGCGTCAGAACTTTACCAGTCCTGGAATCTGCAGACATAAACTTTAAAAACATAGATAAAACTTTTACATCAAATATACCAGCATGGTGTATAAATAAACCAAAACTTATTTTCGATTTACACTCTGGTAAGAAATCAGAAACAAGTCCAATTATCATGAAATCTAATGTCCAGGAGCTAAAATCACATTACATGGACTATAAGCACATTTATACAGATGGTTCAAAAGACGATATGAAAGTAGGATGCGCAGTAGTATCTGATGACTTCTCTGAAACTATGCGAATTCCAGATGGGTCCTCAATTTTTACAGCAGAAGCAAAAGCTATAGATTTAGCATTAGATCTTATTGCCGACTGTGAAACTTCTAACAAATTTGTTATATTTTCAGACTCCCTATCAGTATTAAAATCTTTAGATCATACATCTTCAAAAAATCCCCAAATTCAAAAACTACTTGAAAAACATCATGAATTATCAGAATTAAATGAAATAGTTTACTGTTGGATCCCTAGCCACATTGGCATTGCTGGCAATGAAAGTGTGGATCAAAAAGCAAAAGATTCATTGAATTTACACCCAACAAACTTTTCAATACCATATGCAAATTTTAAATCTTTTATCAATAGGTACATTTTAAACAAATGGCAAATTTTATGGAATAACAGTGTTGGTAATAAACTCTTTGAGATTAAACCTGTCATTGGACAATCTCAACCAGTAGTACGAAATGTCAGACAGGAGGAAGTAGTCCTTGCCCCTCTACGTATTGGTCATACAAGGATCACACACTCTTATCTTTTAAAACAAGAGGAGCCACCGTATTGTTTTGGATGTGATACACTCTTTACAGTCCGCCATTTTCTACTTGAATGTGGTGAATTTTCTCATATAAGAAACAAATACTTTCATGTTGATACAATCAAACAATTGTTTAATGATGTACCTATTGATAATGTCTTTTTATTCTTAAAAGAGATTAATCTTTTTAACAAATTGTAGCTATTATTTTCCTTTGAACTGTTTACTTTTTTTAAACTTACTTTCATCATATCATTTTTTTTTTGCAGGAGAAGATCATGTATAGTCATCTGATTAGCCTATGTTGTTGTCAGATATTGTACATGATCTTCGCCGTAAAATGATTACTATTTTATAGTCTTTGCTATACTCATGTTTTATGTGTCAAATTGTTAATATTTTAGCTTATCTATTATAGTTTTAATGTTCAGTAATACTTCTCTTACCTAACCTTGATGACGCTAATGACCCAAAAGGGTTGATGCGTCGTTAAACTCCAACTCATCATCATCATCATCTAAAGCTGTATCGGTCTCTAGTCAGGTCAAAATTAGACTATGGCTGTATTATATATGGCTCTGCACGAAAATCATATCTTCAAATGCTTGATCCCATACACAACCAAGGACTTAGATTAGCTTTAGGAGCTTTTAGAACTTCTCCTGTTGCTAGTCTCTATGTGGAAGCAGATGAACCATCACTATACTCACGAAGAGAGAAACTCTCTTTGCAATGTGCTATAAGACTTGCTGCTAACCCATCAAATCCTGCTCATGAAGTTACATTCCCACCAAATTATGTTAATTTATATGAACAAAAACCTAAAGCTATTAAATCATTTGGCATCAGAATTTCACCACTCTTAGAATCTGCCAATATCAAACCACATAATATTGAAAAACATTTTACACCAAATATTCCAGCCTGGTGTATGAAACCACCTGAAATACTCTTTGATTTACATTCGGGGAAAAATCTGAAGCAAATCCACACATATTAAATGATGATTTCAGAAAAGTGCAAAGTCGTTATAAGAATTACCAACAAAATTATACTGATGGGTCAAAGGAAGACTCAAAGGTTGGTTGTGCTGTTATATCAGACAACCATAGTAATATGCAACGTATACCTGACGATTCATCAATTTTCACTGCTGAAGCCAAAGCAATTGATCTAGCTTTAGATTTCATTAGCACTTGTGATGCTAACAATAAATTTATTATATTTTCTGACTCGCTTTCTGTATTAAAAGCAATGAACCATACCAGTTCAAAGAATCCACAGATTCAGAAACTTTTAGAAAAATGTCATGAGCTTTTAGCTTATAAAGAAATTGCTCTCTGTTGGATTCCTAGTCATATAGGTATCCAAGGGAATGAGATGGTAGATAAGCAAGCAAAAACATCGCTTTCATTAGAACCAACTTCTTTTGAAATTCCATTTTCCAATTTTAAGCCATCTATCAATAAATATATCTTGGAAGAATGGCAAACTTCATGGAATAACAGCATTGGTAATAAACTTCTTGACATCAAACCAACTATTGGTGAATATCAATCAGTTGTTCGAAACATTAGAAGAGAAGAAGTAGTTTTAGCTCGACTCCGCTTAGGTCATACAAGAGTCACTCATTCATACTTACTACAAGGTGAAGAGGGTAGGGTTAAAATATACAGATTGCTTTACTGCTGTAGTAGATAAGGTGAAATCCCTTATTAAAACAGTGTGCTGCCTGTTTGCCGTGGGTTTGCGACGTGTGAATGGGAGAAGAGAATCCTGGTAATTGAGGAAAGCCCAGGGATCTCCAGCTTTCCAACACATTACTTTGGTCTCTGATTCAGCTAGACGTGAGTCCAGTGCTAGGTCCGGCGCTGGATTAATCGGCTGGGTGGTCCATCTCTAGAAACCAACTTATTCTTTCTTCCTTCTATCTATTTTAAAGTATCTTTTAGGTACAGAACCGGGTTTAATTTTTCTTCATTTATATCTTACTATTTGGTTTCAAGAATGACTGCTCATGGGCTAATCTTGGGGCATATAGACCAGCGTTAACAAGGCTTTTGAGAGCGGTGAGGGGGGTCTTAAAATTTTTGGGTGGGGATGTCCAATAAATGTTAAATCTTTTTCTTAAGGGAATTAGTGTTTAATATGTATTGGACGTTAATCTTAAGCCGGACGAACTACTGGAAAATATGAACCGGAGTATAATAGATATGTAGCTTTAATGTAGGAAATAGGAGAGCCATTTCCATATTACATTCCCTTGTTGGGCTCCACGGTGGGTGAAGTGCATATCTATGGAATAACTAACCAAACAACATGGATCATGCTGAATATAATTCTACCATGGTCCCCCCTTCTTCCCCAGGCCCAGGCCTGGGTTCGACCTCCAATCTTGGATATATGTCTCAGGACAATTATCCGAATTTTTCACAAACAAACTCGAACAATAAAAGACAACGACAGGACTCGGACGACGAACCAGAATCAGAACCTTCCTTACTTTTCAAATCGGCTGACAATTTTGCCAGATTTTTGATTATCAAATCAGAAGAAGATCAACCAATCACACATTTGTCACCTTTTGTAATTGAGAAACAAATAGAATCAATCATTGGAACGCCAAAATCTGTAAAAAAGTTAAAAAACAAAACCCTATTAATTGAAACAACAAGACGAGCACAAACGGAAAATCTACTAAAAATGAAAAAGTTCTTTAATTTGAAAGTTACAGTTTCAGAACACAAAACATTAAATACATCTAGAGGTATAATTAAAGACAGAGCTTTAAAAGGAGAAAGTGAAAAGGACATATGTGACTACCTTAAAAATCAAGGAGTCATAGCAGTAAAGCGTTTCACAATTAAAAAGGAATTTGACACAATTGAAACCAATACTCTTCTTCTGACATTCAACTCAGTATCTGTACCAAATTCAGTCAAGATCTTTTACAGAATTATACCTGTAGACATATATGTACCGAATCCTCTGAGGTGTTACAACTGTCAGAGGTTCGGTCATCATGAAAGTGACTGTCCAGCAGATTACGCTTCAATTTGTGAAAAGTGTGGCGAAGGTGGTTTTACTCACCTAGCAAGTGCATGCCCAAACCCAGTTAAATGTGTCAACTGTGGTCTTGACCATCTTTCAAGATCCAATGTATGTGAAGTTTGGAAGAAAGAAAAGGAAATAATGAAGGTTAAAGTCACCAGAAACGTTACATACATTGAAGCAAGAAAGATGGTAGATCAAACACCTGAAGTCACCTTTTCGAAAATTGTACAATCTGCTGTTGCAAAACCTGAGTTGAAAACAGTCAGCACGCAAACTTCAGACGAAGATAAGGTTATCACATCTAGCACAAAAGTTTTAGATCCAACACCAAAAAAAGTAAATAAAAGTCAAACACCATCACAATCTTCAACACCAAAGCCGAAATCAACACCTCAGAAACCAAAACAAACAACATTAGCAAATACATCTAAAGTCGAACAAAAACAGAACAGAGAATCACGATCTAAAACACGATCAAGTCCGAGAAAGAAAAGTCAGTCACCAAAGAAAACTCCCAAAGAAAGACAAATAAAGTTAACAAGAGTTCAAGACGAATCTATCAAATTAGATAACAAATTCAACAGTCTTGAACAGATGGAAGCAGAAGTGTACGATGATCAAAAATCTGGCAAAGAAAGTAATAAGTAAGTTTTATTACCTTTTTGCAAATATGAAAAATTCAAATCTAAGAATTTATTTACTTATTTTATCTTTTTTATCTGTCATGGATTATAAACACACTATAATACAATGGAATTGTCGAGGTCTAAAACCCAAATTTGATGAAATATCACTCTTACTTTCACAACAGAAACCATCGGTTTTTTGTCTTCAAGAAACATTTTTAAAACCTGATGACAAAATTTCTCTTAAAGGTTTTAACATCTATAATTATATACATTCTAACTGCCAGAGACCTTCTGGCGGTAGTTCTATTTTTGTTAAATCTTCTTGTCCTCAACGAAATATACAGTTAACTACAGAATTGCAGGCAACTGCTGTTTTTGTTACGTTAGATAAAGAAATAACTATATGTTCTATTTATATTCCACCTTCTTTTTCCTTAAAAACTGAACATCTTGATTCTTTATTAAAACAACTTCCTTCTCCATATCTACTATTAGGTGACTTTAATGGTCATAATATTCTCTAGGGTAATAAAGAAAATAATTCCAGAGGCGAACTCATTGAAAATTTCATTACGAACAATGATATATGTCTTATGAATGACAAATCAAACACTTATATGCATCATCCAACAGGCTCTTTCTCTTCCATAGATCTTTCCTTATGCCATCCATCTCTTTTTCTTGACTTTAATTGGTCTGTCTGTAAAGATCAACATCATAGTGATCATTTTCCTATCGTCATTCAAAGTAATACTTCCACAGTAGAAGATCATAATCCAAAATGGAAACTAAATAAAGCTAATTGGGAAGTATTTCAATCTTTATGTACTGATACAATAACTTTAGAAAGTTTCAAAGATTCTTCAGACCCTTTGTCTGATTTCACCTCTTCCCGTATTGATATATCTTCTAAATGTATACCCAAGACCTCGACAAATCCAACAAAAAGTAATCCATGGTACAATGATGAATGTAAAGAAGCTATTAAAACGAGGAAAAAAGCTCTAAATAAATTCAAAAAATATCTAACTAAGGACAATTTAAATGAAGTAAAAGTATTTAGAGCAAAGGCTCGCAGAACAATTAAGATATCGAAACGAAAGTCATGGCGTTCTTACGTTTCAAAAATTAATCACAAAACCCCTATAAAAAAAGTTTGGGATATGATAAGAAAAATATCTGGTAAGACAAAGTCACCAAGTTACACCCATTTAAACCATCCCGTTACAGAAACAAAATCAACAAGTAAATTTGATATAGCTGAAACCTTAGGAGAAACATTTCTAAACAATTCATGTTCAAGAAATTACTCTGAAAAATTTCAAAAAGTTAAAGCAGAACAAGAAAAAATTAAACTGAATTTCAAGTCTGCAAATACTGAGGAATATAATAATCTTTTTAATTTTGATGAACTTTTTGATGCAATTAAACAATCTCATGATTCTGCAACTGGACCAGATGAAATACATTATCAAATGCTTAAACATCTCCCAGAGAGTTCCCTCCAAGCTCTTTTAGGTATATTTAATCATATATGGACTACTGGTGATTTTCCTGAAGACTGGCGATTAGCCACTGTAATACCTATACCCAAACCAGGGAAAGATCATGCTGAGCCAACCAATTATAGACCTATAGCTCTTACAAGTTGTCTTTGTAAAACTTTAGAAAGAATGATTAATAAAAGGTTGATTTGGTATTTAGAATCCAACAATCTTTTATCACAGTATCAGTCGGGTTTCCGAGCTGGCCGTAGTACAAATGATAATTTAGTTAAATTGGAAACTTTCATACGCGATGCCTTTGTTAAAAAGGAACACGTTGTAGCTGTCTTTTTTGACTTGGAAAAAGCATACGATACCACATGGAGATATGGCATTATGAAAGATATTCATAAACTAGGACTAAGAGGTAGACTACCTACTTTTATTGAAAGCTTCCTTGCTGATCGCGCAATGCAAGTAAGGGTGGGATCCACTCTTTCTGATTTATATGATCAGGAACAGGGGGTCCCACAGGGCGGTGTACTTTCTACAACTCTTTTTAATATTAAAATCAATGATATTGTTAAATGCCTAGATAATTTAACACATTGTTCTCTCTATGTTGATGATTTTTGTATTTGCTTTCGATCAAAAAGTATGCGAACAATTGAAAGGCATCTACAGCAAAACTTAAACAAGATAGAACATTGGGCCACTAATAATGGCTTTAAATTTTCCAAGTCAAAAACACAGTGTGTACATTTTTGTCAATTGCGAAAACAACATGATGATCCAGTTCTTACATTATATGGATTGCCTATTCCTGTTGTACAGGAATACAAATATCTTGGTTTGATATTTGACAAAAAGCTTAGTTTTATCCCGCATATTAAATACTTGAAGGCAAAGTGCCTTAAATCCTTAAACATATTGAAAGTTTTATCTCACACTACTTGGGGTGCAGATCGAACAACACTCTTACAATTATATCGATCTTTGATACGTTCAAAACTAGACTATGGATCCATTGTTTACGGATCAGCAAGAAAATCTTATTTAGCTATGCTTGACCCTATCCATCATCAAGGTCTTAGATTAGCCTTAGGAGCATTTAGAACATCACCTACTGCAAGTCTTTATGTTGAGGCAGATGAACCATCTTTAAATACACGTAGAGAAAAACTTTCTTTACAATATGCTATTAGAATTGCTGAAAATAATTCAAATCCAGCTCATGATGTGACCTTTCAGCCAAAATACACAGATCTTTATGAAAGCAAACCAAATTTTATTAAATCTTTTGGCGTCAGAACTTTACCACTCCTCGAATCTGCAAACATAAACTTTAAAAACATAGATAAAACTTTTACACCAAATGTACCAGCATGGTGTATAAACAAACCAAAACTTCTTTTCGATTTACACTCTGGTAAGAAATCAGAAACAAGTCCAATTATCATGAAATCTAATTTCCAAGAGCTACAATCACATTACATGGAATATAAGCACATTTATACAGATGGTTCAAAAGATGATATGAAAGTAGGATGCGCAGTAATATCTGACGACTTCTCTGAAACTATGCGAATTCCAGATGGGTCCTCAATTTTTACAGCAGAAGCAAAAGCTATTGATTTAGCATTAGACTTTATTACCGATTGTGAAACTTCAAATAAATTTGTTATATTTTCAGACTCCCTTTCAGTTTTAAAATCTTTAGATCATACGTCTTCCAAAAATCCCCAAATTCAAAAATTACTTGAAAAACATCATGATTTATCAGAATTTAATGAAATAGTTTACTGTTGGATCCCTAGCCACATTGGCATTGCTGGCAATGAAAATGTGGATCAAAAAGCAAAAGCTTCATTGAATTTACACCCTAAAAACTTTTCAATACCCTATGCAAATTTTAAATCTTTTATCAATAGGTACATTTTAAACAAATGGCAAATTTTATGGAATAACAGTGTTGGTAATAAACTCTTTGAGATTAAACCTGTCATTGGACAATCTCAACCAGTAGTACGGAATGTCAGACAAGAAGAAGTTGTCCTTGCTCGTTTACGTATTGGTCATACAAGGATCACACACTCATATCTTTTAAAACGAGAGGAGCCACCGTATTGTTTTGGATGTGATGCACTCTTTACAGTCCGCCATTTTCTACTTGAATGTGGTGATTTTTCACATATAAGAAACAAATATTTTCATGTTGATACAATCAAACAATTGTTTAATGATGTACCTATTGATAATATCTTCTTATTCTTAAAAGAGATTAATCTTTTTAACAAATTGTAGCTATTTTCCTTTGAACTATTTATTTTTTTAACTTGCTTTCAGCATATCATTTTCTTTTTTGCAGGAGAAGAACATGTATAGTCATCTGATTAGCCTATGTAGTTGTCAGATATTGTACATGATCTTCGCTGTAAAATGGTTACTATTTTATCGTATTAGATATACTCATATGTGTAATGTGTTAAATTGTTAATATTTTAGCTAATCTATTATAGTTTTAATGTTCAGAAATACTTCTCTTACCTAACCTTGATGACGCTAATGACCCAATAGGGTTGATGCGTCGTTAAACTCCAACTCATCATCACAAGGTGAAGAGCATCCACAATGTGTTGGTTGCGACGCACCATTCACTGTACGTCACTTTCTTTTGGAATGTGGCGATTTTGCACAAGTAAGAAATAATTGCTTCCATGTTGATAACATGAAAGAATTATTTCAAGATATATATATTGATAGTATTATGACATTTTTAAGACAAATAAATCTTTTTAACAAAATCTAATTGCTATTTTTAAAATCATGTTTTGTTTTACATTTGTATCAGACCATAATACAGATTTTTTTATGTTGTATTCTGTTCAGTTAAAGAACATGTACAGTTATCTGAATAGCTCTTTGAAACTGTCAGATATTGTACGTGGTCTCTCCTGTCAACAATTGTATTGCAACTAATTATCATTATACAAACTCATCATCATCTTTCCTTTTATTTTATCTTATAAATTTTTACTTTTTCCATCTTCATCATATTTAGTTTAATACCGTCTGACGCTAATGACCCACAAGGGTTGATGCGTCGTTAAGAACCAAACAAACAAACAAACAAAATACAGCAGCAACTAAAGAAGCAAAATCATCATCTGATTCTGGTTCATCCAAATCAAACAGTCAACATGAAAGATCTAGATCTAAAACACGACAACAAGTAGGGACAACAGTTAATCCCCTAAAACAAAACAAAAAGAAAAATCTAATGTCAAAATTACAAGATTACAAGACCAATCCATTAAGACAACAAATAAATATGGTCACCTAGAATCTATGGAATCATAGATTTCACTTAAGACATGAATATGAAAGTTTCCAATATTTTAATTATAGTTACTCTTTCCTTTATGCTATTTGACATGGATTTTAAACATAAAATAATACAATGGAATTGTCGAGGATAAAGGACCAAATTTGAAGAAATATGTGTCTTACAACAAGAAGAGAACCCATCTGTCTTCTGTTTACAAGAAACTTTTTTAAAAACTGTAGATAATATATCTTTAGAAGGTTTTAATTCATATCATCACATTCATACAGATTGTCAAAAACCTTCAGGGGGAAGTTCAATATTTGTGAAATCTTCCTGTCCTCAAAGAAAGATCAATCTTAACACCGAACTACAAGCCATAGCTATTTCAGTTACTCTTGATTGAGAAAATACTATCTGTTCTGTTTACATTCCACCGTCTTTTTCTTTGAAAATTGAACATCTTGATTCTTTATTAAAGCAACTTCCTTCTCCCCCCGGAGTGACTCTACCACCTTGCCATGGTCTCTGGGGCACACTTCACATTTGGGGACGATATTGATTGTAATACTTGTCCCCATCCGGGAGTGCCAAGAGTAGAGTCCCACTTGTTCACCGTGGGTGGCTTTCTCGGTAACTCGAAGGGGATGGCCTGGAAGACTGAGAGCATGCAGAATATGGGCGTATAAAATTCTGTATGACTCAACACGTCTCTTTGGCCTCTTTGACGGGGTAGACCCGAGGGGAAACACGGCCCGGTGTTTCTAATCGGTCTTGTCATGCTAAGCCCCAGGAAGCTGAAAATGTAAAAAAAAAAATACTTCTTATATCTTCGTTCTATAGTATCAATCTGATGCCAACCACGTGTCCATTATCTTATATATTCTTTCTTTTATAAAATATTCCTGGAAGGCAGTGGCTTAACGGGTCAATTGCGCAGATTTTATTTGTGCAAGTATAACTTCTATGTAACCCTAGCACTGGAGGTCGGAAAACCACTCCATTAAAGTGCTCCCTTGTTGGACTCCACGGTGGGTGGGGAGCATGGAGGCTGAATCTTAAAACCAAACACACATGGCTACAAAATCTAGAAAACGCCACGCACCGATTACAGACACAGATTCTGATGAATCATTAACAGCTTCTCAATCTCAATCTAAGTCTTCTGTACCAAAAAAACCTTATGTACCTAGATTTCTAATCATTCATTCAGAAGTAGAGGGAAAGGATATTTCTCTTCTTTCTTTTTTTCTGATAGAAAAAGCAATCATGAGTATAGCAGTTGAGCCTAAGAGCATCAAAAACTTACGATCTGGTGATTTACTTATACAGTGTACAAAACAACCCCATGAAACAAATCTTCTGAAAATGAAAACATTTTGTGGATTGAAATGTACTGTAACACCCCATAAATCCTTGAACACATCAAAGGGTATTGTTCGCTGCCCTGCCTTAAGCAAGCAGAGCTGCGAACATATTCTTGAGTTCATGGGTGAACTAGGTGTTACAGATGTACGTAGAATTAATGTTCACCGTGATGGAGCACTCAAACCAACCAACACCTTTGTTTTTACTTTCGACTCACCAGTTCTACCAGCAAATGTCAAAATAGGCTTTATTCAGGCAAAAGTTGACGTGTATATCCCAAATCCGCTTAGATGTTATAAATGTCAAGTGTTTGGCCACCACGAAAATAAGTGTGGCAGACAAGCGATATGCGTCAACTGCAGTATGCCTGAACATTGTGCATCTGGCCAGTGTCAAAGACCTGCCAAGTGTGCCAATTGCTCAGGTGATCATTCTGCTAACTCAAAAGATTGCCCGCAATGGGAGAAAGAGAGAAAAATCCTAAAAATAAAATGTGAAAACAACTTGTCATTTCCAGAAGCTCGTAAGCAATTCGAACAATTTTACCAAGCTAGGACATATGCAAGTGCTGTGAAACCAGGCACTTGCAACAAATCTACAGAAACTCATAACAACAGCACACAGACGGACGACAGTTTTACAGAATATTTAAAACAACAAACACAAGAAAAACAACAAGAACCCTCTAAAGGAAAACCCCAAGAAAAGGGTAATCCATCTCGTCCAGGGCAAACCCTTAAGCCAGCAACCCTGGAGATGATTAGGAAAGATGAAGAGAAGAAGAAAAAAGAAGAGAAAGACAAACTCAAAAAACAACAAAAAGATGAAAGACGACAACAATATATCAAAGAAAACGCACAGAAAGATAAAGAAGAAGCTGAAAAAGCAATACTAGCTCAGAAGAATCCATTTTCTGTGTTTAAAAAGGATGATGAGGAAGATGACATGGATGATGATTCTGTGGTTTTCACAGACTCTTCCTCCAGTGATCACCTCCCTAAAGGCACACTTTCACGATTACCAACAACTTAAACAATGGAAGGTGTCAATCTAACCATTATTTTAGTATCTCTTTTAATATTATTTTGAAGAATGGATTTTAAACATAAAATTATTCAATGGAATTGTCGAGGTTTGAAACCTAATTTTAATGAAGTATCTCTATTGATTTCCAAATATAATCCATCTGTATTTTGTTTTCAAGAGACATTCCTAAAACCAGATGATAACATCTCATTAAAAGGTTTTAATATATATAACTATGTTCATACTGATTGTCTGAGGCCCTCTGGTGGTGCCTCAGTGTTTGTAAAATCATCTTTCCCTCAAAGAAAGATTGATTTACAAACAGAACTCCCTGGAGAGTCCCTACCACCTTGTCGCGGTCTCTGGGGCACACTTCACACAGGGGACGATATTGATTGTAATACTTGTCTCCTCTGGGAGTGCTAAGAGTAGGACCCACCAGTCTGCCGTGGGTGGCTTTCTCGTAACTCGAAGGGGATGGCCTGGAAGACTGAGAGCATGCAGAATATGGACGTTTATAAATTCTGTATGACTCAACACGTCTCTTTGGCCTCTTTGACGGGGTAGACTGAGGTGGAAACACGGCCCGGTGTTTCTAATCGGCTTTGTCATGCTGAGCCCCAGGATTCTGAAAATGTAAAAAAAAATATTTCTTATATCTTCGTTCTATAGTATCGTTCTGATGCCAACCATGTGTCCATTATCTTAAACTTTCTTTCTTTTATAAAATAATCCTGGAAGGCAGTGGCTTAACGGGTCAATTGTGCAGATTCTATTTGTGCAAGTATACCTTCTATGTATCTCTAGCACTGGAGATTGGAAATCCACTCCATTAAAGTGCTCCCTTGTTGGGCTCCACGGTGGGTGGGGAGCATGGAGGATGAATCAAACAACTAAACTACATGGCTAAACAAAAAGCAAAAAAACGTCACATAGCAAATTCAGATACTGACTCTGAAAACTCGTACCCAGCTTCTCAACCAATTAAATCAAGTTCGTCAAGTTCGTCAACCTCAACCAAAAAACCTTATGTACCCAGATTTTTAATAATCCATTCAGAAAAAGAAGGAGAGACTATTTCTTCTCTTTCTCCGTTTGTTGTACATAAAACCATAATGAGCATTGCAGGAGAACCAAAGAGCATAAAGAACCTAAGGTCTGGTGATCTTTTAATTCAATGTGCTAAAGAAGCACACGAAAAAAATCTACTACAGATGAAGACATTTTGTGGCCTTAAGTGCTCCGTAACACCCCATTCATCCTTGAACACATCCAAGGGTATTATTCGCTGTCCAGCCTTGAACAGAGTGACAAGCGATGATATCAAGGAAGGCATGGTTGAACAGGGAGTTACGGATGTACGTAGAATCACTGTACGTCGTGATGGTGAAACAAAATTAACCAACACATATGTTCTTACATTTAATTCACCTACTTTACCTACAGTTGTTAAAATAGGCTTATGCAAGTGAAAGTAGATGTCTATATACCAAACCCACTTAGATGTTACAGTTGTCAAGTGTTTGGTCACCACGAAAATAAATGTGGTAGACACCCTGTATGCTGCAACTGCGGTGAGCCTGAACATTGTGGACCATCTGGCGTGTGTAACAAACCATCCAAATGTGTCAACTGCTCAGGTGATCACCCTGCAAACTCGAAGCAATGCCCACAATGGGAGAAAGAGAAGAAAATTCTCAAAATCAAATGTGAAAACAACTTATCATTTCCTGATGCTCGTAAACAATACGAGCAATTTTACACAGGTCAAACTTATGCAAGTGCTGTTAAACCAGGCACTTGCAACAAATCTACACAAACTGAAAACAAAACCACACAGACGGACGACAGCTTTGACGAATACTTAAAACAGACAACAGAGAAAACACAAGGTACAAAGGAAAAACGGAACACATCTCCTAAACCAGGAAAAAGTAACTCCTCTCATTCTGGGCCAGCCCTAAAGGGGGCGACCTTAGAAATGATAAAGAAAGATGAGGAGAAGAAGAAAAAAGAAGAAAAAGACAAACTTAAAAAACAACAAAAAGAAGAAAGAAAACAGCAATGGCAAAAAGAACAAGCACAGAAAGAAAAAGAACAAATGGAAAAAGCAAAACAAGCTGAAAAGAATCCATATTCTGTGTTTGCTGAAAAAGATGGCGAGGAGGTCATGGACGATGAGTATGTGGTTTTCACAGAGCCATCTTCCAGTGATCACCTCCCTAAAGGCACACTGTCACGATTACCATTAGCTTAAATAATGGAGGGTTTCAATCTAACCATTATTTTTTTACCCATTTTAATATTATTTTCAAGTATGGATTTTAAACATAAAATTATACAATGGAATTGTCGAGGTTTGAAACCTAATTATAATGAAGTATCATTATTGATTTCTGAATATAATCCGTCTGTATTTTGTTTTCAAGAGACATTTCTTAAACCAGATGATAACATATCATTAAAAGGTTTTAATGTATACAACTATGTTCATACTGATTGTTTGAGGCCCTCTGGTGGTGCCTCAATATTTGTAAAATCATCTTTCCCACAAAGAAAGATTGATTTAAAAACAGAACTACAAGCAACTGCTATTTCTGTCACTCTTGACAGAGAAATAACCATATGTTCTGTATATATTCCTCCATCCTTTTCTCTCAACTCCCAACACTTGGACAATTTACTACAACAACTTCCTTCTCCGTATATTTTATTAGGTGACTTCAATGGTCACAATATCCTCTGGGGTGGTCAAAATAATGATTCCAGAGGCGAACTTATCGAAAATTTCATTACAAAGAATGACATATGTATTATGAACGATAAGTCTTACACTTATCATTCTCCAAGTACAAAGTCTTTTACATCTATTGATCTTTCCTTCTGTCATCCATCACTGTTTCTTGACTATAATTGGTCTGTATGTGAAGACCAACACAATAGTGATCACTTTCCTATCATCATTGAACAGAACACTTATTCCACTGAGGATCACAATCCAAAGTGGAAATTAAATAGAGCCAACTGGGATCTATTTAATACTCTTTGCACTGGTAAATTGGTGCCAGAAAACTTCAAAGAATCTTCTGATCCTATAGCTGATTTTACCTCTTCTCTTATCGAAATATCTAAAGAATGTATTCCTCAAACTTCGACAAATCCAACTAAAAGTAATCCATGGTACAATGACGACTGTAAAGAAGCAATTAAACAGCGCAAGCAAGCTCTATCTAAATTCAAAAGATCTCCAAATACCAACAATTTCAATGACATCAAAGTATTTAGAGCTAAAGCCCGTAGAACAATTAAACTTTCAAAGCGTAAGTCATGGAGATCTTATGTTTCGAAAATAAATCATAAAACACCAATTAAAAAGGTTTGGGATATGATAAGAAAAATCTCTGGAAAAAACAAATCCCCCAGTTACACACATCTAAACATGGTGGGTACTGACAGCAAAGCAACTTCAAAAACAGACATTGCTGACACTTTAGGAGAAACTTTTTGTCACAATTCATCATCATTCAAGTACTCTGAATCCTTAAGAAAGATTAAAATCGAACAAGAGAAAGTTAAATTGAATTTTAAATCACAAAATAATGAAATTTACAACAAAGATTTTAATTTAGATGAATTAGTTGAAGCTATTCAACTATCACATGACTCAGCCACGGGTCCTGATGAGATCCACTATCAAATGCTTAAACATCTCCCAGATACTTCTCTTGAAACTCTTTTGAATATATTTAATTACATTTGGACTACTTGTAAATTTCCAGAAGATTGGACCTTAGCAACCATAATCCCAATTCCCAAACCTGGGAAAGATCCTGCCGAACCTAATAATTATAGACCTATAGCTTTAACAAGTTGTCTTTGTAAAACACTTGAAAGAATGATAAATAAAAGACTTACTTGGTTTTTAGAATCCAATAATCATATATCGCGGTTCCAGTCTGGTTTCAGATCTGACCGCAGTACAACTGATAATTTAGTTAGATTGGAAACCTTCATACGTGATGCCTTTATTAAAAAGGAACATGTAGTTGCTGTGTTTTTTGATTTGGAAAAAGCTTATGATACCACATGGAGATATGGCATTTTAAAAGATATCCACAAATTAGGATTAAGAGGTAGACTTCCTACATTCATTGAAAACTTCCTTGCAGACCGCATCATGCAAGTCCGAGTTGGCTCCTCTATGTCTGACTATTATGACCAGGAGCAAGGTGTACCTCAAGGAGGTGTTCTATCTACAACACTTTTTAGCATAAAAATTAATGATATTGTGAAATGTTTAGGTAATCTTACCGATTGCTCATTATATGTTGATGACTTCTGTATCTGTTATCGCTCAAAAAGCATGGCGACGATTGAACGCCAACTGCAACAAAATTTAAATAAGATTGAAAATTGGGCAACAAGCAATGGTTTTAAGTTTTCCAAATCAAAAACACAGTGTGTACATTTCTGTCAGTTGCGCAAGCAACATGATGATCCGGTTTTACATTTATATGGATCACCTATTCCAGTTGTTGAGGAATCTAAATTCCTTGGCATTTTATTTGATAGAAAACTCAGTTTTATACCCCATATTAAATATCTCAAAGCTAAATGTTTAAAAGCATTGAATCTTTTAAAAGTACTTTCCCATACTTCTTGGGGTGCAGACCGAACTACACTTCTCAAGCTGTATCGGTCTCTAGTCCGGTCAAAATTAGACTATGGATGTATTATATATGGCTCTGCACGAAAATCATATCTTCAAATGCTTGATCCTATACATAACCAAGGACTTAGATTAGCTCTAGGGGCTTTTAGAACTTCTCCTGTTGCTAGTCTCTATGTGGAAGCAGATGAACCATCACTATACTCACGAAGAGAGAAACTCTCTTTGCAATATGCTATAAGACTTGCTGCTAACCCATCAAATCCTGCTCATGAAGTTACATTCCCACCAAATTATGTTGATTTATATGAACAAAAACCTAAAGCTATTAAATCATTTGGCATCAGAATTTCACCACTCTTAGAATCTGCCAATATCAAACCACAAAATATTGAAAAACATTTTACACCAAATATTCTAGCTTGGTGTATGAAATCACCTGAAATTCTTTTTGATTTACATTCCGAGAAAAAATCTGAATCAAATCCACACATATTAAAAGATGATTTCAGAAAAATGCAAAGTCGTTATAAGAATTACCAACAAATTTATACTGATGGGTCAAAGGAAGACTCAAAGGTTGGTTGTGCTGTGATATCAGACAACCATAGTAATATGCAACGTATACCTGACGATTCATCAATTTTCACTGCTGAAGCCAAAGCAATTGATCTAGCTTTAGATTTCATTAGCACTTGTGATGCTAACAATAAATTTATTATATTTTCTGACTCGCTTTCTGTATTGAAAGCAATGAACCATACCAGTTCAAAGAATCCACAGATTCAGAAACTTTTAGAAAAATGTCATGAGCTTTTAGCTTATAAAGAAATTGCTCTCTGTTGGATTCCTAGTCATATAGGTATCCAAGGGAATGAGATGGTAGATAAGCAAGCAAAAACATCGCTTTCATTAGAACCAACTTCTTTTAAAATTCCATTTTCCAATTTTAAGCCATCTATCAATAAATATATCTTGGAAGAATGGCAAACTTCATGGAATAACAGCATTGGTAATAAACTTCTTGACATCAAACCAACTATTGGTGAATATCAATCAGTTGTTCGAAACATTAGAAGAGAAGAAGTAGTTTTAGCTCGACTCCGCTTAGGTCATACAAGAGTCACTCATTCATACTTACTACAAGGTGAAGAGCACCCACAATGTGTTGGTTGCGACGCACCATTCACTGTACGTCACTTCCTTTTGGAATGTGGCGATTTTGCACAAGTAAGAAATAATTGCTTCCATGTTGATAACATGAAAGAATTATTTCAAGATATACATATTGATAGTATTATGACATTTTTAAGACAAATAAATCTTTTTAACAAAATCTAATTGCTATTTTTAAAATGATGTTTTGTTTTACATTTGTATCAGACCATAATACAGATTTTTTAATGTTGTATTCTGTTCAGTTAAAGAACATGTACAGTTATCTGAATAGCTCTTTGAAACTGTCAGATATTGTACGTGGTCTCTCCTGTCAACAATCGTATTGCAACTAATTATCATTATACAAACTCATCGTCATCTTTCATTTTATTTTATTTTATAAATTTTTACTTTTTCCATCTTTATCATGTTTAGTTTAATACCGTCTGACGCTAATGACCCACAAGGGTTGATGCGTCGTTAAGAACCAAACAAACAAAAACAAACAAACAAACAAACAGAACTACAAGCAACTGCAGTATCTGTCACTCTTGACAAAGAAATAACCATATGTTCTGTATATATTCCCCCATCATTTTCTCTTAATTCTCAACACCTGGACAGTTTACTACAACAACTTCCTTCTCCTTATATCATGTTAGGTGACTTCAATGGTCACAATATCCTCTGGGGTGGTAAAAACAATGATTCCAGAGGTGAGCTTATCGAAAATTTCTTAACAAAAAATGATATATGTATTATGAATGATAAATCATACACTTATCTTTCTACAAGTGCAAAGTCCTTTTCCTCTATTGATCTTTCCTTCTGTCACCCATCACTCTTTCTTGATTATAATTGGTCTGTGTGTAAAGACCAACATAATAGTGATCACTTTCCTATCATCATTGAACAGAACACTTTTTCCACTGAGGACCACAATCAAAAGTGGAAATTAAATAGAGCCAACTGGGATCTATTTAATACTCTATGCACTGGTGAATTAATAGCAGAAAACTTCAAAGAATCTTCTGATCCCATATCTGACTTTACTTCTTCTCTTATAAAAATATCTAAAGAATGTATTCCTCAAACCTCGACAAATCCATCTAAAAGTAATCCATGGTACAACGACGACTGTAAAGAAGCAATTAAACAACGTAAACAAGCGCTATCTAAATTTAAAAAATCTCCAAATTCCAACAACTTGAATGACGTTAAAGTATTTAGAGCTAAAGCCCGCAGAACAATTAAACTTTCGAAACGTAAGTCATGGAGATCTTATGTTTCGAAAATCAATCATAAAACACCTATTAAAAAGGTTTGGGATATGATAAGAAAAATCTCTGGAAAAAACAAATCCCCCAGTTACACACATCTAAACATGGTGGGTACTGAAAGCAAAGCAACTTCAAAAACAGACATTGCTGACACTTTAGGAGAAACTTTTTGTCACAATTCATCATCATTCAATTACTCTGAATCCTTCAGAAAGATTAAAACTGAACAAGAGAAAGTTAAATTGAATTTTAAATCACAAAATAATGAAATTTATAACAAAGATTTTAATTTAGATGAATTAGTTGAAGCTATTCAACTATCACATGACTCAGCCACGGGTCCTGATGAGATCCACTATCAAATGCTTAAACATCTCTTAGAGAATTCTCTTGAAACCCTTTTGAATATATTTAATTACATTTGGACTACTGGTAAATTTCCAGAAGATTGGACCTTAGCAACCATAATCCCAATTCCCAAACCTGGGAAAGATCCTGCGGAACCTAATTATTATAGACCTATAGCTTTAACAAGTTGTCTATGTAAAACACTTGAAAGAATGATAAATAAAAGACTTACTTGGTTTTTAGAATCCAATAATCATATATCCCCGTTCCAGTCTGGTTTCAGATCTGACCGCAGTACAACTGATAATTTAGTTAGATTGGAAACCTTCATACGTGATGCCTTTATTAAAAAGGAACATGTAGTTGCTGTGTTTTTTGATTTGGAAAAAGCTTATGATACCACGTGGAGATATGGCATTTTAAAAGATATCCATAAACTAGGATTAAGAGGTAGACTTCCTACATTCATTGAAAACTTCCTTGCAGACCGCGCCATGCAAGTCCGGGTTGGCTCCTCTCTGTCTGACTATTATGACCAGGAGCAAGGTGTACCTCAAGGGGGCGTGCTATCTACAACACTTTTTAGTATCAAAATTAATGATATTGTGAAATGTTTGGGTGGTCTTACTGATTGCTCATTGTACGTTGATGACTTC
The DNA here is from genome assembly GCA_964019695.1 of Loripinus fragilis. Lineage (NCBI taxonomy): Eukaryota > Metazoa > Mollusca > Bivalvia > Lucinida > Lucinidae > Loripinus > Loripinus fragilis. The sequence goes on from OZ026524.1 coordinate 13,328,532, forward strand.
TGTATCTGTTATCGCTCGAAAAGCATGGCAACAATTGAACGTCAACTACAACAAAATTTGAATAAGATTGAAAATTGGGCAACAAGCAATGGCTTTAAGTTTTCCAAATCAAAAACACAGTGTGTACATTTCTGTCAGTTGCGCAAGTAACATGATGATCCGGTTTTACATTTATATGGATCACCTATTCCAGTTGTTGAGGAATCTAAATTCCTTGGCATTTTATTTGATAGAAAACTCAGTTTTATACCCCATATTAAATATCTCAAAGCTAAATGTTTAAAAGCATTGAATCTTTTAAAAGTGCTTTCCCATACTTCTTGGGGTGCAGACCGAACTACACTTCTCAAGCTGTATCGGTCCCTAGTCCGGTCAAAATTAGACTATGGCTGTATCATATATGGCTCTGCACGAAAATCATATCTTAAAATGCTTGATCCTATACATAACCTAGGACTTAGATTAGCTTTAGGGGCTTTTAGAACTTCTCCTGTTGCTAGTCTCTATGTGGAAGCAGATGAACCATCACTATATTCACGAAGAGAGAAACTCTCTTTGCAATATGCTATAAGACTTGCTGCTAACCCATCAAATCCTGCTCATGAAGTTACATTCCCACCAAATTATGTTAATTTGTATGATCAAAAACCTAAAGCTATTAAATCATTTGGCATCAGAATTTCACCACTTTTAGAATCTGCCAATATCAAACCACAAAATATTGAAAAACATTTTACACCAAATATTCCAGCTTGGTGCATGAAACCACCAGAAATACTTTTTGATTTACATTCCTAGAAAAAATCTGAATCAAATCCACACATATTAAAAGATGATTTCAGAAAAATGCAAAGTCGTTATAAGAAATACCAACAAATTTATACTGATGGGTCAAAGGAAGGCTCAAAGGTTGGTTGTGCTGTTATATCAGACAACCATAGTAATATGCAACGTATACCTGACGATTCATCAATTTTCACTGCTGAAGCCAAAGCAGTTGATCTAGCTTTAGATTTCATTAGCACTTGTGATGCAAACAATAAATTTATTATATTTTCTGACTCGCTCTCTGTATTGAAAGCAATGAACCATACCAGTTCAAAGAATCCACAGATTCAGAAACTTTTAGAAAAATGTCATGAGCTTTTAACTTATAAAGAAATTGTTCTCTGTTGGATTCCTAGTCATATAGGCATCCAAGGGAATGAGATGGTAGATAAGCAAGCAAAAACATCGCTTTCATTAGAACCAACTTCTTTTAAAATTCCATTTTCCAATTTTAAGCCCTCTATCAATAAATATATCTTGGAAGAATGGCAAACTTCATGGAATAACAGCATTGGTAATAAACTTCTTGACATCAAACCAACTATTGGTGAATATCAATCGGTTGTTCGAAACATTAGAAGAGAAGAAGTAGTTTTAGCTCGACTCCGCTTAGGTCATACAAGAGTCACTCATTCATACTTACTACAAGGTGAAGAGCATCCTCAATGTGTTGGTTGCGACGCACCTTTCACTGTACGTCACTTCCTTTTGGAATGTGGCGATTTTGCACAAGTAAGAAATAATTGCTTCCATGTTAATAACATGAAAGAATTATTTCAAGATATACATATTGATAGTATTATGACATTTTTAAGACAAATAAATCTTTTTAACAAAATCTAATTGCTGTTTTTAAAATCATGTTTTGTTTTACATTTGTATCAGACCATAATACAGATTATATTATGTTGTATTCTGTTCAGTTAAAGAACATGTACAGTTATCTGAATAGCTCTTTGAAACTGTCAGATATTGTACGTGGTCTCTCCTGTCAACAATCGTATTGCAACTTATTATCATAAAACAGACTCATCAACACCATTCCTTTTATTTTATCTTATAAATTTTTAACTTTTTCCATCCTCATCATGTTTAGTTAATACCGTCTGACGCTAATGACCCACAAGGGTTGATGCGTCGTAAAGCACCAAACAAACAAACAAACAAACTTCCTTCTCCATATCTACTCTTAGGAGACTTTAATGGTCATAATATTCTCTGGGGTAATAAAGAAAATAATTCCAGAGACGAACTCATCGAAAATTTCATTACAAACAATGATATATATCTTATGAATGACAAATCAAACACTCATATGCATTATCCAACAGGCTCTTCTTCTTCCATAGATCTTTCCTTTTGCCATCCATCCCTTTTCCTTGACTTTAATTGGTCTGTTTGTAAAGATCAACATCATAGTGATCATTTTCCTATCATCACTAAAAGTAATACTTCCACAGTAGATCATAATCCAAAATGGAAACTAAATAAAGCTAATTGGGAAGCGTTTCAATCTTTATGTACTGATAAAATAACTGTAGAAAATTTCAAAGATTCTTCAGACCCTTTATCTGATTTCACCTCTTCCCTTATCCCTGGAGAGTCCCTACCACCTTGTCGCGGTCTCTGGGGCACACTTCACACAGGGGACGATATTGATTGTAATACTTGTCTCCTCTGGGAGTGCTAAGAGTAGGACCCACCAGTCTGCCGTGGGTGGCTTTCTCGTAACTCGAAGGGGATGGCCTGGAAGACTGAGAGCATGCAGAATATGGACGTTTATAAATTCTGTATGACTCAACACGTCTCTTTGGCCTCTTTGACGGGGTAGACTGAGGTGGAAACATGGCCCGGTGTTTCTAATCGGCTTTGTCATGCTGAGCCCCAGGATTCTGAAAATGTAAAAAAAAATATTTCTTATATCTTCGTTCTATAGTATCGTTCTGATGCCAACCATGTGTCCATTATCTTAAACTTTCTTTCTTTTATAAAATAATCCTGGAAGGCAGTGGCTTAACGGGTCAATTGTGCAGATTCTATTTGTGCAAGTATACCTTCTATGTATCTCTAGCACTGGATATCGGATATCCACTCCATTAAAGTGCTCCCTTGTTGGGCTCCACGGTGGGTGGGGAGCATGGAGGATGAATCAAACAACTAAACTACATGGCTAAACAAAAAGCAAAAAAACGTCACATAGCAAATTCAGATACTGACTCTGAAAACTCGTACCCAGCTTCTCAACCAACTAAATCAAGTTCGTCAAGTTCGTCAACCTCAACCAAAAAACCTTATGTACCCAGATTTTTAATAATCCATTCAGAAAAAGAAGGAGAGACTATTTCTTCTCTTTCTCAGTTTGTTGTACATAAAACCATAATGAGCATTGCGGGAGAACCAAAGAGCATAAAGAACCTAAGGTCTGGTGATCTTTTAATACAATGTGCTAAAGAAGCACACGAAAAAAATCTACTACAGATGAAGACATTTTGTGGTCTTAAGTGCTCCGTAACACCCCATTCATCCTTGAACACATCCAAGGGTATTATTCGCTGTCCAGCCTTGAACAGAGTGACAAGCGATGATATCAAGGAAGGCATGGTTGAACAGGGAGTTACGGATGTACGTAGAATCACTGTACGTCGTGATGGTGAAACAAAATTAACCAACACATATGTTCTGACATTTAATTCACCTACCTTACCTACAGTTGTTAAAATAGGCTTTATGCAAGTGAAAGTAGATGTCTATATACCGAACCCACTTAGATGTTACAGTTGTCAAGTGTTTGGTCACCACGAAAATAAATGTGGTAGACACCCTGTATGCTGCAACTGCGGTGAGCCTGAACATTGTGGACCATCTGGCGTGTGTAACAAACCATCATAATGTGTCAACTGCTCAGGTAATCACCCTGCAAACTCGAAGCAATGCCCACAATGGGAGAAAGAGAAGAAAATTCTCAAAATCAAATGTGAAAACAACTTATCATTTCCTGATGCTCGTAAACAATACGAGCAATTTTACACAGGTCAAACTTATGCAAGTGCTGTTAAACCAGGCACTTGCAACAAATCTACACAAACTGAAAATAAAACCACACAGACGGACGACAGCTTTGACGAATACTTAAAACAGACAACAGAGAAAACACAAGGTACAAAGGAGAAACGTAACACATCTCCTAAACCAGGAAAAAGTAACTCCTCTCATTCTGGGCCAGCCCTTAAGGGGGCGACCGTAGAAATGATAAAGAAAGATGAGGAGAAGAAGAAAAAAGAAGAGAAAGAAAAACTTAAAAAACAACAAAAAGAAGAAAGAAAACAGCAATGGCAAAAAGAACAAACACAGAAAGAAAAAGAACAAACAGAAAAAGCAAAACAAAATGAAAAGAATCCATATTCTGTGTTTGCAGAAAAAGATGATGAAGAGGTGCGTATGGAAGAGGAGTCTGTGGTATTTGCAGACTCTTCTTCCAGTGACCATCTCCCTAAAGGCACACTGCCAAGATTACCAGTAACCAAATAATGGAGGGTTTCAATCTAACCATTATTTTAGTACTTCTTTTAATATTATTTTCAAGTATAGATTTTAAACATAAAATTATTCAATGGAATTGTCGAGGTTTGAAACCTAATTATAATGAAGTATCTCTATTGATTTCCGAATATAATCCATCCGTATTTTGTTTTCAAGAGACATTTCTTAAACCAGATGATAACATCTCATTACGAGGTTTTAATATATATAACTATGTTCATACTGATTGTCTGAGGCCCTCTGGTGGCGCCTCAATATTTGTAAAATCATCTTTCCCACAATGAAAGATTGATTTACAAACAGAACTACAAGCAACTGCTGTTTCTGTCACTCTAGACAGAGAAATAACCATATGTTCTGTATATATTCCTCCATCGTTTTCTCTTAACTCCCAACACTTGGACAATTTACTGCAACAACTTCCTTCTCCTTATATTTTATTAGGTGACTTCAATGGTCACAATATCCTCTGGGGTGGTCAAAACAATGATTCCAGAGGTGAACTTATCGAAAATTTCATAACAAAGAATGACATTTGTATTATGAATGATAAGTCTTATACTTATCATTCTCCAAGTACAAAGTCTTTTACATCTATTGATCTTTCCTTCTGTCATCCATCACTGTTTCTTGACTATAATTGGTCTGTATGTGAAGACCAACACAATAGTGATCACTTCCCTATCATCATTGAACAGAACACTTATTCCACTGAGGATCACAATCCAAAGTGGAAATTGAATAGAGCCAACTGGGATCTATTTAATACTCTGTGCACCGGTAAATTGGTGCCAGAAAACTTCAAAGAATCTTCTGATCCTATAGCTGATTTTACCTCTTCTCTTATCGAAATATCTAAAGAATGTATCCCTCAAACTTCGACAAATCCAACTAAAAGTAATCCATGGTACAATGACGACTGTAAAGAAGCAATTAAACAACGCAAACAAGCTCTATCTAAATTCAAAAGATCTCCAAATACCAACAATTTCAATGACATTAAAGTATTTAGAGCTAAAGCCCGTAAAACAATTAAACTTTCGAAGCGTAAGTCATGGAGATCTTACGTTTCGAAAATCAATCATAAAACACCTATTAAAAAGGTTTGGGATATGATAAGAAAAATCTCTGGTAAAAACAAATCCCCCAGTTACACACATTTAAACATGGTGGGTACTGACAGCAAAGCAACTTCAAAAACAGACATTGCTGACACTTTAGGAGAAACTTTTTGTCACAATTCATCATCATTTAAATACTCCGAATCCTTCAGAAAGATTAAAACTGAACAAGAGAAAGTTAAATTGAATTTTAAATCACAAAATAATGAAATTTATAACAAAGATTTTAATATAGATGAATTAGTTGAAGCTATTCAACTATCACATGACTCAGCCACGGGTCCTGATGAGATCCACTATCAAATGCTTAAACATCTCCCAAATACCTCTCTTGAAACTCTTTTGAATATATTTAATTACATTTGGACTACTGGTAAATTTCCAGAAGATTGGACCTTAGCAACCATAATCCCAATTCCCAAACCTGGGAAGATCCTGCGGAACCTAATTATTATAGACCTATAGCTTTAACAAGTTGTCTATGTAAAACACTTGAAAGAATGATAAATAAAAGACTTACTTGGTTTTTAGAATCCAATAATCATATATCCCCGTTCCAGTCTGGTTTCAGATCTGACCGCAGTACAACTGATAATTTAGTTAGATTGGAAACCTTCATACGTGATGCCTTTATTAAAAAGGAACATGTAGTTGCTGTGTTTTTTGATTTGGAAAAAGCTTATGATACCACTTGGAGATATGGCATTTTAAAAGATATCCACAAATTAGGATTAAGAGGTAGACTTCCTACATTCATTGAAAACTTCCTTGCAGACCGCACCATGCAAGTCCGAGTTGGCTCCTCTCTGTCTGACTATTATGACCAGGAGCAAGGTGTACCTCAAGGGGGCGTTCTATCTACAACACTTTTAAGCATTAAAATTAATGATATTGTGAAATGTTTAGGTAATCTTACTGATTGCTCATTATATGTCGATGACTTCTGTATCTGTTATCGCTCAAAAAGCATGGCGACGATTGAACGCCAACTGCAACAAAATTTAAATAAGATTGAAAATTGGGCAACAAGTAATGGTTTTAAGTTTTCCAAATCAAAAACACAGTGTGTACATTTCTGTCAGTTGCGCAAGCAACATGATGATCCAGTTTTACATTTATATGGATCACCTATTCCAGTTGTTGAGGAATCTAAATTCCTTGGCGTTTTCCCCCGAGTTTGCTTACCGCCTTGCCGTGGTTCGGGGGCTTAATTCGCACGGGGGACTTTATTTTTGAATAACTGTCCCCTCTGCTTAGAACTAAAGGTAAGCCAGGCGCTCGCCCTCTGGCGCCCTAGAAATATGGATGGCTGCCCGGCACCACTGGGGACAGACTGTATGTACCTTCGTACGTAAGCAGGCCTGTTTGCGTCTCTTGTTTTGCAGACTTGAGAGGTGACAGGTTGAGGTTAGAGTCCTCACGCAAACCAGTGGTAACTGTCCGTACAAATCGCAACTATAGCAACTATAGCAACCTTTTTCATAAATAACCAAAAGCTTAAATTTATCAAAAACTGTATTACACTAGTAAAACTGTAAAGAAGATAAAAGTCAAATAAAGCAGTTTTATTTTTATAACTGCTATCGTCTTAATCATTGAGTTCTAGATCTTGTTGAACATTTATTTTTAAACTTTTACCTAATATATATGACAGTTTACATGATTAACTCTGTAACTAAGTTACATTCTTGCTCTTATTTTTTTTAAAGTTCTGTATTGAAGAGCTTTAGAGTTCTGTATTGTAAGGATATCTTCAGATTTTAACTAGAAGAGCAATTTACCTTGGATGGAATATTTTTGCTAAATTCCAACCTCTTATTCAAAAGAACGTACTGTAGTTCTTTCAGTCTCAAATTCAACTATTTCTCTAATTACTATTTGCGTCTTTTTTTCATTATCAGCATTAAAATTCAAGTCTTAAAATTGACCGGGTCTACTACAATCATTTCAATTTCAAACTTTTTAAATAATCTATCACAGTTTATTTTCTAAACTGTACATCACAACCGGGCTTATACCGTGTCTGTAGGGTTAAAATATACAGATTGCTTTACTGCTGTAGTAGATAAGGTGAAAACCCTTAATAAAACAGTATGCTGCCTGTTTGCCGTGGGTTTGCGACGCGTGAATGGGAGAAGAGAATCCTGGCAATTGAGGAAAGCCCAGGGATCTCCAGCTTTCCAACACATTGTTTTGGTCTCGGATTCAGCTAGACGTGAGTCCAGTGCTAGGTCCGGCGCTGGATCAATCGGCTGGGTGGTCCATCTCTTGAAACCATCTTATTCTTTCTTCCTTCCTTCTATTTTAAAGTATCTTTTAGGTACGTAACCGGGTTTATTTTTTCTTCATATATATCTTACTATTTGGTCTCAAGAGTGACTGCTCATGGGCTTATCTTGGGGCATATGGACCAGCGTTAAGATGGCTTCTTGCTGGACGAACAGCTGGAAAATATAAACCGGAGTATGATAGATATGTAACTTTAGCGTAGGAAATAGGAGATCCATTTCCAAAATACGTTCCCTTGTTGGACTCCGTGGCGGGTGAAGAGCATATCTATTGAAAATAAAATCACACACTATGGATTCTGAAATTACAACTTCCATGGTCCCCCCTTCCAACCCAGGCTCAAGTCTGGGTTCAACCCCAAATCGAGTATTATCAATGACTCAGGACAATTTTCCTGCAATTTCACATTCAAACTCGAACAACAAACGGCAACGACACGACTCTGACGACGAACCAAATACTTCGGCTTATTTCAAAAGTATGGACAACTTTGCCAGATTTTTAATTATAAAATCTGATGAGGGTGAAGATCCAATTACAAATTTGTCACCCTTTGTAATTGAAAAACAAATTGAGGCTATTTTAGGAACTCCAAAATCCGTTAAAAAACTGAAAAACAAAACATTATTAGTAGAAACAAACAGAAAAACACAAACAGAAAATCTATTGAAAGTAAAGAAATTTTTTAACTTAAACGTCACAGTTTCTGAACACAAAACTCTGAATACTTCAAAAGGAATTATCAAGGATAGAGCATTAAAAGGAGAAACAGAAGCAAACATATGTGAATATCTTCAAAGCCAAGGAGTAATTGCAGTCAAACGATTTACGATCAAGAAGAACTATGATACCATACCAACCAACACTCTTCTGCTGACTTTCAACTCGGTTACAGTGCCAAACTCACTTAAAATATTTTACAGAGTTATACCTGTAGAAATATATGTACCAAATCCTCTGAGGTGCTTCAACTGTCAGAGGTTTGGACATCATGAGAGTGATTGTCCTGTTGACTACGCGTCAGTATGTGATAAATGTGGTACAGGTGGATTTGACCATATAGCAAGTAACTGTAAAAATCCAGTCAAATGCGTTAATTGTGGTCTTGATCATCTTTCTAGATCCAATGAATGTGAAATTTGGAAGAAAGAAAAAGAAATAATGAGATTCAAAGTGACCAATAACATCACATACAATGAAGCTAGAAAGATGGTTGAACAAAAACCTGAAGACAATTTTTCGAGAATAGTACAGTCAACAATGACAAAAACAATTACAAAACCTGCTGTTACACAATTTTCAGAAAATGACTTCATCGTTTCGGCCAGTACAAAAACTATAACACCAACAAAATATAAGAAATCAAATAAATCTAAAACTTCTCAACCTTCAACATCAAAACCAAATACTAATTCTCAAACCAGTTCATCACAACCAAAAAAACCTACAGATAGAGAATCAAGAGCCAGATCACGCACTGAAACCAGAAAAAACAGTCAATCTCCCAAAAGTGGTAAAAAAGATACAGATAGAATCATAAAAATTACAAGAGTTCCCGATAACTCTGTAAAAACAGACAATAAATTTGCAAGCTTAACAAACTCAGATCAGATGGAAGCAGAAGAGTACGTTGATAATACATCTAGCACAGAAAATTATAAGTAGCTGTTAGATACCGAATAAATCATGAAAGTTTCCATTCTTTTAGTATATTTGTTATTTTTATCAATTTTACCTCTGATGGATTTTAAGCATAGTATTATACAATGGAATTGTCGAGGTCTTAAACCAAAATTTGATGAAATATCTCTCTTACTGTCACAACACAAGGCGTCTGTTCTATGTCTTCAAGAAACTTTTTTAAAATTGGATGATAAAATAACCCTTAAAGGGTTTAACATTTACAATCATATACATACTGATTGTCAAAGACCTTCAGGTGGTAGTTCTATCTTTGTTAAATCTTCCTGTCCTCAACGAAATATACCCCCGAGTTTGCTTACCGCCTTGCCGTGGTTCGGGGGCTTAATTCGCACAGGGGACTTTATTTTTGAATAACTGTCCCCTCTGCTTAAAGCTAAAGGTAAGTCAGGCGCTCGCCCTCTGGCGCCCTAGAAATATGGATGGCTGCCCGGCACCACTGGGGACAGACTGTATGTACCTTCGTACTTAAGTAGGCCTGTTTGCGTCTCTTGTTTTGCAGACTTGAGAGGTGACAGGTTGGGGTTAAAGTCCTCACGCAAACCAGTGGTAACTGTCCGTAAAAACGCAACTATATCAACTTGTTTTCATAAGTAACCAAAAGTTTTAAATTTATCAAAAATTGTCTTCCACTAGTAAAACTGTAAAGAAGATGTAAGTCAAATATAGCAATTTTTTATAACTGCTATCGTTTTAATTATTGAGTTCTATATCTTGTTAAACATTCATTTTTAAACTCTTACTTTATCTCTATGACAGTTTTCATGATTAACTGTCCAGTACCTAAGTTACATTCTTGTTCTTATTTTTTTTAAAGCTCTGTATTCTAGAGCTTTAAAGTTCTCTATTATAAGGATATCTTCAGATTTATCTTGAAGAGCAATTTACCTGTGAAATATCTTTGCTAAATTCCAATATCTTATTCAAAAGAACATACTGTAGTTCTTTCTGTCTCAAAATCATTTATTTCTCAAATACTATTTGTATCTTTTTTCATTATCAGCATTAAAAATCAAACAGGCTTAAATTGACCGAGTCTACCACAATCATCTCAATTTCAAACTTTTTAAATAATCTATCACAGTTTATTTTCCAAACTGTACATCACAACCGGGCTTATACCGTGTCTGTAGGGTTAAAATATACAGATTGCTTTACCTCTGTAGTAGATAAGGTGAAAACCCTTATTAAAACAGTGTGCTGCCTGTTTGCCGTGGGTTTGCGACGCAAGAATGGGAGAAGAGAATCCTGACAATTGAGGAAAGCCCGGGGATCTCCAGCTTTCCAACACATTGTTTTGGTCTCGGATTCAGCTAGACGTGAGTCCAGTGCTAGGTCCGGCGCTGGATCAATCGGCTGGGTGGTCCATCTCTAGAAACCATCTTATTCTTTCTTCCTTCTATCTTATTGAAAGTATCTATTAGGTACGTAACCGGGTTAATCTCTTTTTTATATCTTCCTATTTGGTTTCAAGAGTGACTGCTCATGGGCTAATCCTGGGGCATATGGACCAGCGTTAGGAAGGCTTTTGAGAGTGGTGAGGGGGGTCATAAAACTTTGGGTGGGGACGTCCAATAAATGTTAAATCTTTTTTTTAAGGAATCAGTATTTCATATGTATTGGACGTAAATCTTAAGCTGGGTGAACAACTGGGAAATATGAACCGGAGTATAATAAGTACGTAGCTTTAACGTAGGAAATAGGAGAACCATTTCCATATTACGTTCCCTTGTTGGACTCCTCGGTGGGTGAAGCGCATACTTATCGAATCTATATCCAAACACTATGGATCATGCTGAAAAATTTTCAACCATGGTCCCTCCGACCCCAGGCCATGGCCTGGGTTTGACCCCCAAACCAAGTTCGTCAACTACTTCAACGAACAAAAGACAAAGACCGGATTCCGACGATGAAACAGCCACCTCCACATTTTTCAAATCATCTGAAAACTTTGCAAAATATCTAGTCATTAAATCTGTAGACTATGAAAAACCAATTACATCCCTTTCACCGTTTGTAATTGAGAAGCAAATTGAAGCAACTATTGGTACACCTAAATCTGTCAAGTAGTTAAAAAATAAAACCCTTTTAATAGAAACAAATAGAAAAGGTCAAACTGACAATCTACTTAAAATGACCACTTTTTTCAACATTCCAGTTACAGTTACTGAACACAATACCTTGAACTCATCAAAAGGAATTATTAGAGATAGGGCTTTGAAAGGTCTCCCAGAACAAGAAATATTAGAATACCTGAAAGATCAAGGAGTAACAGCAGTCAAGAGATTCACCATTAAAAAAGATCAAGGAGTTATTGAGACTAACACACTTTTGCTCACCTTCAATATGATAAATGTTCCAAAAAATCTCAAAATATTCTACAGAATTATACCTGTTGATATATACATTCCAAATCCTTTACGTTGCTTCAATTGCCAGAAGTTTTCTCATCATGAGAACAACTGTCCTGAAGATATAGGTTCAGTTTGTGAAAAATGTGGAGTAGGACACTATGACCATTTGGCAAGTAAATGCAAAAATCCAGTAAAATGTGTGAACTGTGGAAAAGATCATCTTTCCAGATCAAACGAATGTGAGATCTGGAAAAAAGAAAAAGAAATTATGAAAATTAAAGTCACTCAAAATTTATCATTCTTTGAAGCAAGAAAATTTTTTGAAAATAAACCTGAAGTTACCTTTGCAACTATTGTTCAATCATCACAAATTAAAAAACCTGAAACAAAAGCAACAGAAACACATTTTGATGAAAAGGATTTTAACATAACAGCCAGCTCCAAAGTCATTATACCAACAAAATACAAGCAAAACAAACAAGCCAAAAATACAGCAACAACATCAAAATCAAGTCCACAGTCACAGACATCAGATGAAAAAGCAAAAAGAGAGTCTAGGTCTAGGCAAAGAAATTCCCCTAGTTCTAGACAAAAAAGTAAATCACCAAAGAACAGTCAAAATGGTCATCAAAAAGATAAACCTATCAAACTTGTAAGATTGCAAGATAACTCAATCAAACTTACAAATCGATTTGATGATATTGAACAAATGGAATCCGAAAATTCACCAAATACAAAAACCCCGAAGTGACTCTACCACCTTGCCGTGGTCTCTGGGGCACACTTCACATTTGGGGACGATATTGATTGTAATACTTGTCCCCGTCTGGGAGTGCCAAGAGTAGAGTCCCACTTGTTCACCGTGGGTGGCTTTCTCGGTAACTCGAAGGGGATGGCCTGGAAGACTGAGAGCATGCAGAATATGGGCGTATAAAATTCTGTATGACTCAACACGTCTCTTTGGCCTCTTTGACGGGGTAGACCCGAGGGGAAACACGGCCCGGTGTTTCTAATCGGTCTTGTCATGCTAAGCCCCAGGAAGCTGAAAATGTAAAAAAAAATACTTCTTATATCTTCGTTCTATAGTATCGTTCTGATGCCAACCACGTGTCCATTATCTTATATATTCTTTCTTTTATAAAATATTCCTGGAAGGCAGTGGCTTAACGGGTCAATTGGTCAGATTTTATTTGTGCAAGTATAACTTCTATGTAACCCTAGCACTGGAGGTCGGAAAACCACTCCATTAAAGTGCTCCCTTGTTGGACTCCACGGTGGGTGGGGAGCATGGAGGCTGAATCTTAAAACCAAACACACATGGCTACAAAATCTAGAAAACGCCACGCACCGATTACAGACACAGATTCTGATGAATCATTAACAGCTTCTCAATCTCAATCTAAGTCTTCTGTACCAAAGAAACCTTATGTACCTAGATTTCTAATCATTCATTCAGAAGTAGAGGGAAAGGATATTTCTCTTCTTTCTCCTTTTCTGATAGAAAAAGCAATCATGAGTATAGCAGGTGAGCCTAAGAGCATCAAAAACTTACGATCTGGTGATTTACTAATACAGTGTACAAAACAACCCCATGAAACAAATCTTCTGAAAATGAAAACATTTTGTGGATTGAAATGTACTGTAACACCCCATAAATCCTTGAACACATCAAAGGGTATTGTTCGCTGCCCTGCCTTAAGCAAGCAGAGCTGCGAACATATTCTTGAGTTCATGGGTGAACAAGGTGTTACAGATGTACGTAGAATTAATGTTCACCGTGATGGAGCACTCAAACCAACCAACACTTTTGTTTTTACTTTCGACTCACCAGTTCTACCAGCAAATGTCAAAATAGGCTTTATTCAGGCAAAAGTTGACGTGTATATCCCAAATCCACTTAGATGTTATAAATGTCAAGTGTTTGGCCACCACGAAAATAAGTGTGGCAGACAAGCGATATGCGTCAACTGCAGTATGCCTGAACATTGCGCATCTGGCCAGTGTCAAAGACCTGCCAAGTGTGCCAACTGCTCAGGTGATCATTCTGCTAACTCAAAAGATTGCCCACAATGGGAGAAAGAGAGAAAAATCCTTAAAATAAAATGTGAAAATAACTTGTCATTTCCAGAAGCTCGTAAGCAATTCAAACAATTTTACCAAGCTAGGACATATGCAAGTGCTGTGAAACCAGGCACTTGCAACAAATCTACAGAAACTCATAACAACAGCACACAGACGGACGACAGTTTTACAGAATATTTAAAAAAACAAACACAAGAAAAACAACAAGAACCCTCTAAAGGAAAACCCCAAGAAAAGGGTAATCCATCTCGTCCAGGGCAAACCCTTAAGCCAGCAACCCTGGAGATGATTAGGAAAGATGAAGAGAAGAAGAAAAAAGAAGAGAAAGACAAACTCAAAAAACAACAAAAAGATGAAAGACGACAACAATATATCAAAGAAAAAGCACAGAAAGATAAAGAAGAAGCTGAAAAAGCAATACTAGCTCAGAAGAATCCATTTTCTGTGTTTAAAAAGGATGATGAGGAAGATGACATGGACGATGATTCTGTGGTTTTCACAGACTCTTCCTCCAGTGATCACCTCCCTAAAGGCACACTTTCACGATTACCAACAACTTAAACAATGGAAGGTGTCAATCTAACCATTATTTTAGTATTTCTTTTAATATTATTTTCAAGTATGGATTTTAATCATAAAATTATTCAATGGAATTGTCGAGGTTTGAAACCTAATTTTAATGAAGTATCTCTATTGATTTCCGAATATAATCCATCTGTATTTTGTTTTCAAGAGACATTTCTTAAACCAGATGATAACATCTCATTAAAAGGTTTTAATATATATAACTATGTTCATACTGATTGTCTGAGGCCCTCTGGTGGTGCCTCGGTGTTTGTAAAATCATCTTTCCCACAAAGAAAGATTGATTTACAAACAGAACTACAAGCAACTGCAGTATCTGTCACTCTTGACAAAGAAATAACCATATGTTCTGTATATATTCCCCCATCATTTTCTCTTAATTCTAAACACCTGGACAGTTTACTACAACAACTTCCTTCTCCTTATATCATATTAGGTGACTTCAATGGTCACAATATCCTCTGGGGTGGTAAAAACAATGATTCCAGAGGTGAGCTTATCGAAAATTTCTTAACAAAAAATGATATATGTATTATGAATGATAAATCATACACTTATCTTTCTACAAGTGCAAAGTCCTTTTCCTCTATTGATCTTTCCTTCTGTCACCCATCACTCTTTCTTGATTATAATTGGTCTGTGAGTAAAGACCAACATAATAGTGATCACTTCCCTATCATCATTGAACAGAACACTTTTTCCACTGAGGACCACAATCCAAAGTGGAAATTAAATAGAGCCAACTGGGATCTATTTAATACTCTATGCACTGGTAAATTAATACCAGAAAACTTCAAAGAATCTTCTGATCCCATATCTGACTTTACTTCTTCTCTTATAGAAATATCTAAAGAATGTATTCCTCAAACCTCGACAAATCCAACTAAAAGTAATCCATGGTACAACGACGACTGTAAAGAGGCAATTAAACAACGTAAACAAGCTCTATCTAAATTTAAAAAATCTCCAAATTCCAACAACTTGAATGACGTTAAAGTATTTAGAGCTAAAGCCCGCAGAACAATTAAACTTTCGAAACGTAAGTCATGGAGATCTTATGTTTCGAAAATCAATCATAAAACACCTATTAAAAAGGTTTGGGATATGATAAGAATAATCTCTGGAAAAAAACAAATCCCCCAGTTACACACATTTAAACATGGTGGGTACTGACAGCAAAGCAACTTCAAAAACAGACATTGCTGACACTTTAGGAGAAACTTTTTGTCACAATTCATCATCATTCAAGTACTCTGAATCCTTCAGAAAGATTAAAACTGAACAAGAGAAAGTTAAATTGAATTTTAAATCACAAAATAATGAAATTTATAACAAAGATTTTAATTTAGATGAGTTAGTTGAAGCTATTCAACTATCACATGACTCAGCCACGGGTCCTGATGAGATCCACTATCAAATGCTAAAACATCTCCCAGAGAATTCTCTTGAAACCCTTTTGAATATATTTAATTACATTTGGACTACTGGTAAATTTCCAGAAGATTGGACCTTAGCAACCATAATCCCAATTCCCAAACCTGGGAAAGATCCTGCGGAACCTAATAATTATAGACCTATAGCTTTAACAAGTTGTCTATGTAAAACACTTGAAAGAATGATAAATAAAAGACTTACTTGGTTTTTAGAATCCAATAATCATATATCGCGGTTTCAGTCTGGTTTCAGATCTGACCGCAGTACAACTGATAATTTAGTTAGATTGGAAACCTTCATACGTGATGCCTTTATTAAAAAGGAACATGTAGTTGCTGTGTTTTTTGATTTGGAAAAAGCTTATGATACCACATGGAGATATGGCATTTTAAAAGATATCCACAAACTAGGATTAAGAGGTAGACTTCCTACATTCATTGAAAACTTCCTTGCAGACCGCGCCATGCAAGTCCGAGTTGGCTCCTCTCTGTCTGACTATTATGACCAGGAGCAATGTGTACCTCAAGGGGGTGTGCTATCTACAACACTTTTTAGTATCAAAATTAATGATATTGTGAAATGTTTAGGTAATCTTACTGATTGCTCATTATACGTTGACGACTTCTGTATCTGTTATCGCTCGAAAAGCATGGCAACAATTGAACGTCAACTACAACAAAATTTGAATAAGATTGAAAATTGGGCAACAAGCAATGGCTTTAAGTTTTCCAAATCAAAAACACAGTGTGTACATTTCTGTCAGTTGCGCAAGCAACATGATGATCCGGTTTTACATTTATATGGATCACCTATTCCAGTTGTTGAGGAATCTAAATTCCTTGGCATTTTATTTGATAGAAAACTCAGTTTTATACCCCATATTAAATATCTCAAAGCTAAATGTTTAAAAGCATTGAATCTTTTAAAAGTGCTTTCCCATACTTCTTGGAGTGCAGACCGAACTACACTTCTAAAGCTGTATCGGTCTCTAGTCCGGTCAAAATTAGACTATGGCTGTATCATATATGGCTCTGCACGAAAATCATATCTTCAAATGCTTGATCCTATACATAACCAAGGACTTAGATTAGCTTTAGGGGCTTTTAGAACTTCTCCTGTTGCTAGTCTCTATGTGGAAGCAGATGAACCATCACTATATTCACGAAGAGAGAAACTCTCTTTGCAATATGCTATAAGACTTGCTGCTAACCCATCAAATCCTGCTTATGAAGTTACATTCCCACCAAATTATGTTAATTTGTATGAACAAAAACCTAAAGCTATTAAATCATTTGGCATCAGAATTTCACCACTTTTAGAATCTGCCAATATCAAACCACAAAATATTGAAAAACATTTTACACCAAATATTCCAGCTTGGTGCATGAAACCACCAGAAATACTTTTTGATTTACATTCCGGGAAAAAATCTGAATCAAATCCACACATATTAAAAGATGATTTCAGAAAAATGCAAAGTCGTTATAAGAATTACCAACAAATTTATACTGATGGGTCAAAGGAAGACTCAAAGGTTGGTTGTGCTGTTATATCAGACAACCATAGTAATATGCAACGTATACCTGACGATTCATCAATTTTCACTGCTGAAGCCAAAGCAATTGATCTAGCTTTGGATTTCATTAGCACTTGTGATGCTAACAATAAATTTATTATATTTTCTGACTCGCTTTCTGTATTGAAAGCAATGAACCATACCAGTTCAAAGAATCCACAGATTCAGAAACTTTTAGAAAAATGTCATGAGCTTTTAGCTTATAAAGAAATTGCTCTCTGTTGGATTCCTAGTCATATAGGTATCCAAGGGAATGAGATGGTAGATAAGCAAGCAAAAACATCGCTTTCATTAGAACCAACTTCTTTTAAAATTCCATTTTCCAATTTTAAGCCATCTATCAATAAATATATCTTGGAAGAATGGCAAACTTCATGGAATAACAGCATTGGTAATAAACTTCTTGACATCAAACCAACTATTGGGGAATATCAATCGGTTGTTCGAAACATTAGAAGAGAAGAAGTAGTTTTAGCTCGACTCCGCTTAGGTCACACAAGAGTCACTCATTCATACTTACTACAAGGTGAAGAGCTGCCACAATGTGTTGGTTGCGACGCACCATTCACTGTACATCACTTCCTTTTGGAATGTGGCGATTTTGCACAAGTAAGAAATAATTGCTTCCATGTTGATAACATGAAAGAGTTATTTCAAGATATACATATTGATAGTATCATGACATTTTTAAGACAAATAAATCTTTATAACAAAATCTAATTACTATTTTTAAAATCATGTTTTGTTTTACATTTGTATCAGACCATAATACAGATTTTTTTAATGTTGTATTCTGTTCAGTTATAGAACATGTACAGTTATCTGAATAGCTCTTTGAAACTGTCAGATATTGTACGTGGTCTCTCCTGTCAACAATCGTATTGTAATTAATTATCATTATACAAACTCATCATCATCTTTCCTCTTATTTTATCTTATAAATTTTTACTTTTTTCATCTTCATCATGTTTAGTTTAATACCGTCTGACGCTAATGACCCACAAGGGTTGATGCGTCGTTAAGAATCAAACAAACAAACAAACAAACAAATACATAAACAATGGCGGTTTCCAATCTAATACTTATATTATTTCTTTCCCTCACCTTACCTTGCATGGATTTTAAACATAATATAATACAATGGAATTGTCGAGGTCTAAAACCCAAATTTGATGAAATATCACTCTTACTATCACAACAGAAACCATCTGTTTTTTGTCTTCATGAAACTTCTTTAAAACCTGATGACAAAATTACTCTTAAAGGTTTTAACATCTATAATTATATACATTCTAACTGCCAGAGACCTTCTGGCGGTATTTCTATTTTTGTTAAATCTTCTTGTCCTCAACGAAATATACAGTTAACTACAGAACTGCAGGCAACTGCTATTTCTGTTACGTTAGATAAAGAAATAACTATATGTTCTATTTATATTCCACCTTCATTTTCCTTAAAAACTGAACATCTTGATTCTTTATTAAAACAACTTCCTTCTCCATATCTACTATTAGGTGACTTTAATGGTCATAATATTCTCTGGGGTAATAAAGAAAATAATTTCAGAGGCGAACTCATTGAAAATTTCATTACAAACAATGATATATGTCTTATGAATGACAAATCAATCACTTATATGCATTATCCAACAGGCTCTTTCTCTTCCATAGATCTTTCCTTATGCCATCCATCCCTTTTCCTTGACTTTAATTGGTCTGTCTGTAAAGATCAACATCATAGTGATCATTTTCCTATCTTCATTAAAAGTAATACTTCCACAGTAGAAGATCATAATCCAAAATGGAAACTAAATAAAGCTAATTGGGAAGTATTTCAATCTTTATGTACTGATACAATAACTTTAGAAAGTTTTAAAGATTCTTCAGACCCTTTGTCTGATTTCACATCTTCCCTTATTGATATATCTTCCAAATGTATACCCAAGACCTCGACAAATCCAACAAAAAGTAATCCATGGTACAATGATGAATGTAAAGAAGCTATTAAAACGAGGAAAAAAGCTCTAAATAAATTTAAAAAATATCCAACTAAGGACAATTTAAATGAAGTAAAAGTATTTAGAGCAAAGGCTCGCAGAACAATTAAGATATCGAAACGAAAGTCATGGCGTTCTTACGTTTCAAAAATTAATCACAAAACCCCTATAAAAAAAGTTTGGGATATGATAAGAAAAATATCTGGTAAGACGAAATCACCCAGCTACACCCATTTAAACCATCCCGTTACAGAAACAAAGTCAACAAGTAAATTTGATATAGCTGAAACCATAGGAGAAACATTTCTAAACAATTCATGTTCAAGAAATTACTCTGAAAAATTTCAAAAAGTTAAAGCAGAACAAGAAAAAATTAAACTTAATTTCAAGTCTGCAAATACTGAGGAATATAATAATCTTTTTAATTTTGATGAACTGGACCGGATGAAATACATTATCAAATGCTTAAACATCTTCCAGAGAGTTCCCTCCAAGCTCTGTTAGGTATATTTAATCATATATGGACTACTGGTGATTTTCCTGAAGACTGGCGATTAGCCACTGTAATACCTATACCCAAACCAGGGAAAGATCCTGCTGAACCAACCAATTATAGACCTATAGCTCTTACAAGTTGTCTTTGTAAAACGTTGGAAAGGATGATAAATAAAACGTTGATTTGGTATTTAGAATCCAACAATCTTTTATCACGGTATCAGTTGGGTTTCCGAGCTGGCCGTAGTACAAATGATAATTTAGTTAGATTGGAAACTTTCATACGTGATGCCTTTGTTAAAAAGGAACACGTTGTAGCTGTCTTTTTTGACTTGGAAAAAGCATACGATACCACATGGAGATATGGCATTATGAAAGATATTCATAAACTAGGATTAAGAGGTAGACTACCTACTTTTATTGAAAGCTTCCTTGCTGATCGCGCAATGCAGGTGAGGGTGGGATCCACTCTTTCTGATTTATATGATCAGGAGCAGGGGGTCCCA
The DNA here is from genome assembly GCA_964019695.1 of Loripinus fragilis. Lineage (NCBI taxonomy): Eukaryota > Metazoa > Mollusca > Bivalvia > Lucinida > Lucinidae > Loripinus > Loripinus fragilis. Next base: position 13,349,039 of record OZ026524.1, read on the forward strand.
CAGGGTGGTGTATTATCTACAACTCTTTTTAATATTAAAATCAATGATATTGTTCAATGCCTAGATAATTTAACAGATTGCTCTCTCTATGTTGATGATTTTTGTATTTGCTTTCGATCAAAAAGTATGCGAACAATTGAAAGGCATCTACAGCAAAACTTAAACAAGATAGAACATTGGGCCACTAACAATGGCTTTAAATTTTCCAAGTCAAAAACACAGTGTGTACATTTCTGTCAGTTGCAAAAGCAACATGATGATCCAGTTCTTACATTATATGGATCGCCTATTCCTGTTGTACATGAATACAAATATCTTGGTTTGATATTTGACAAAAAGCTTAGTTTTATCCCGCATATTAAATACTTGAAGGCAAAGTGCCTTAAATCCTTGAACATATTGAAAGTTTTATCTCACACTACTTGGGGTGCAGATCGAACAACACTCTTACAATTATATCGATCTTTGATACGTTCAAAACTAGACTATGGATCCATTGTTTATGGATCGGCAAGAAAATCTTATTTAGCTATGCTTGACCCTATCCACCATCAAGGTCTTAGATTAGCCTTAGGAGCATTTAGAACATCGCCTACTGCAAGTCTTTATGTTGAGGCAGATGAGCCATCTTTAAATACACGTAGAGAAAAACTTTCTTTACAATATGCTATTAGAATTGCTGAAAATAATTCAAATCCAGCTCATGATGTGACCTTTCAGCCAAAATACACAGATCTATATGAAAGCAAACCAAATTTTTGGCGTCAGAACTTTACCAGTCCTGGAATGGGCAGACATAAACTTTAAAAACATAGATCAAACTTTTACACCAAATATTCCAGCATGGTGTATAAATAAACCAAAACTTCTTTTCGATTTACACTCTGGTAAGAAATCAGAAACAAGTCCAATTATCATGAAATCTAATTTCCAGGAGCTAAAAACACATTACATGGACTATAAGCACATTTATACAGATGGTTCAAAAGATGATATGAAAGTAGGATGTGCAGTAGTATCTGACGACTTCTCTACAACTATGTGAATTCCAGATGGGTCCTCAATTTTTACAGCAGAAGCAAAAGCTATTGATTTAGCATTAGACTTTATTGCCGATTGTGAACTTTCAAATAAATTTGTTATATTTTCAGACTCCCTTTCAGTTTTAAAATCTTTAGATCATACATTCTCAAAAAATCCCCAAATTCAAAAACTACTTGAAAAACATCATGATTTATCAGAATTTAATGAAATAGTTTACTGTTGGATCCCTAGCCACATTGGCATTGATGGCAATGAAAGTGTGGATCAAAAAGCAAAAGATTCATTAAATTCACACCCAACAAACTTTTCAATACCATATGCAAATTTTAAATCTTTTATCAATAGGTACATTTTAAACAAATGGCAAATTTTATGGAATAACAGTGTTGGTAATAAACTCTTTGAAATTAAACCTGTCATTGGACAATCTCAACCAGTAGTACGGAATGTCAGACACGAAGAAGTTGTCCTTGCTCGTTTACGTATTGGTCATACAAGGATCACACACTCATATCTTTTAAAACGAGAGGAGCCACCGTATTGTTTTGGATGTGATACACTCTTTACAGTCCGCCATTTTCTACTTGAATGTGGAGATTTTTCTCATATAAGAAACAAATATTTTAATGTTGATACAATCAAACAATTGTTTAATGATGTACCTATTGATAATGTCTTCTTATTCTTAAAAGAGATTAATCTTTTTAACAAATTGTAGCTATTTTCCTTTGAACTGTTTATTTTTTAAATTGCTTTCAGCATATCATTTTCTTTTTTTTGCAGGAGAAGATCATGTATAGTCATCTGATTAGCCTATGTTGTTGTCAGATATTGTACATGATCTTCGCTGTAAAATGATTACTATTTTATTGTCTTTGCTATACTCATATGTTTAATGTGTTAAATTGTTAATATTTTAGCTTATCTATTATAGTTTTAATGTTCAGTAATACTTCTCTTACCTAACCTTGATGACGCTAATGACCCAAAAGGGTTGATGCGTCGTTAAACTCCAACTCATCATCATCATCAACGAAATATACAGTTAACTACAGAACTGCAGGCAACTGCTGTTTCTGTTACGTTAGATAAAGAAATAACTATATGTTCTATTTATATTCCACCTTCTTTTTCCTTAAAAACTGAACATCTTGATTCTTTATTAAAACAACTTCCTTCTCCATATCTACTATTAGGTGACTTTAATGGTCATAATATTCTCTGGGGTAATAAAGATAATAATTCCAGAGGCGAAATCATTGAAAATTTCATTACAAACAATGATATATGTCTTATGAATGACAAATCAAACACTTATATGCATTATCCAACAGGCTCTTTCTTTTCCATAGATCTTTCCTTATGCCATCCATCCCTTTTTCTTGACTTTTATTGGTCTGTCTGTAAAGATCAACATCATAGTGATCATTTTCCTATCGTCATTAAAAGTAATACTTCCACAGTAGAAGATCATAATCCAAAATGGAAACTAAATAAAGCTAATTGGGAAGTATTTCAATCTTTATGTACTGATACAATAACTTTAGAAAGTTTCAAAGATTCTTCAGACCCTTTGTCTGATTTCACCTCTTCCCTTATTGATATATCTTCTAAATGTATACCCAAGACCTCGACAAATCCAACAAAGAGTTATCCATGGTACAATGATGAATGTAAAGAAGCTATTAAAACGAGGAAAAAAGCTCTAAATAAGTTCAAAAAATATCCAACTAAGGACAATTTAAATGAAGTAAAAGTATTTAGAGCAAAGGCTCGCAGAACAATTAAGATATCGAAACGAAAGTCATGGCGTTCTTATGTTTCAAAAATTAATCACAAAACCCCTATAAAAAAAGTTTGGGATATGATAAGAAAAATATCTGGTAAGACAAAGTCACCCAGTTACACCCATTTAAACCATCCCGTTACAGAAACAAAATCAACAAGTAAATTTGATATAGCTGAAACCTTAGGAGAAACATTTCTAAACAATTCATGTTCAAGAAATTACTCTGAAAAATTTCAAAAAATTAAAGCAGAACAAGAAAAAATTAAACTTAATTTCAAGTCGGCAAATACTGAGGAATATAATAATCTTTTTAATTTTGATGAACTTTTGGATGCAATTAAACAATCTCATGATTCTGCAACTGGACCAGATGAAATACATTATCAAATGCTTAAACATCTCCCAGAGAGTTCCCTCCAAGCTCTTTTAGGTATATTTAATCATATATGGACTACTGGTGATTTTCCTGAAGACTGGCGATTAGCCACTGTAATACCTATACCCAAACCAGGGAAAGATCATGCTGAGCCAACCAATTATAGACCTATAGCTCTTACAAGTTGTCTTTGTAAAACTTTAGAAAGAATGATTAATAAAAGGTTGATTTGGTATTTAGAATCCAACAATCTTTTATCACGGTATCAGTCAGGTTTCCGAGCTGGCCGTAGTACAAATGATAATTTAGTTAAATTGGAAACTTTCATAAGTGATGCCTTTGTTAAAAAGGAACACGTTGTAGCTGTCTTTTTTGACTTGGAAAAAGCATACGATACCACATGGAGATATGGCATTATGAAAGATATTCATAAACTAGGACTAAGAGGTAGACTACCTACTTTTATTGAAAGCTTCCTTGCTGATCGTGCAATGCAAGTGAGGGTGGGATCCACTCTTTCTGATTTATATGATCAGGAACAGGGGGTCCCACAGGGCGGTGTACTTTCTACAACTCTTTTTAATATTAAAATCAATGATATTGTTAAATGCCTAGATAATTTAACAGATTGTTCTCTCTATGTTGATGATTTTTGTATTTGCTTTCGATCAAAAAGTATGCGAACAATTGAAAGACATCTACAGCAAAACTTAAACAAGATAGAACATTGGGCCACTAACAATGGCTTTAAATTTTCCAAGTCAAAAACACAGTGTGTACATTTCTGTCAGTTGGGAAAGCAACATGATGATCCAGTTCTTACATTATATGGATCGCCTATTCCTGTTGTACAGGAATACAAATATCTTGGTTTGATATTTGACAAAAAGCTGAGTTTTATCCGGCATATTAAATACTTGAAGGCAAAGTGCCTTAAATCCTTGAACATATTGAAAGTTTTATCTCACACTACTTGGGGTGCAGATCGAACAACACTGTTACAATTATATCGTCTTTGATACGTTCAAAACTAGACTATGGATCCATTGTTTATGGATCGGCAAGAAAATCTTATTTAGCTATGCTTGACCCTATCCATCATCAAGGTCTTAGATTAGCCTTAGGAGCATTTAGAACATCACCTACTGCAAGTCTTTATGTTGAGGCAGATGAGCCATCTTTAAATACACGTAGAGAAAAACTTTCCTTACAATATGCTATTAGAATAGCTGAAACTAATTCAAATCCAGCTCATGATGTGACCTTTCAGCCGAAATACACAGAACTTTATGAAAGCAAACCAAATTTTATTAAATCTTTTGGCGTCAGAACTTTACCAGTCCTGGAATCTGCAAACATAAACTTTAAAAACATAGATAAATCTTTTACACCAAATGTACCAGCATGGTGTATAAATAATTCAAAACTTATTTTCGATTTACACTCTGGTAAGAAATCAGAAACAAGTCCAATTATCATGAAATCTAATTTCCAGGAGCTAAAACCACATTACATGGACTATAAGCACATTTATACAGATGGTTCAAAAGATGATATGAAAGTAGGATGCGCAGTAGTATCTGATTACTTCTCTGAAACTATGCGAATTCCAGATGGGTCCTCAATTTTTACAGCAGAAGCAAAAGCTATAGATTTAGCATTAGATCTTATTGCCGACTGTGAAACTTCTAACAAATTTATTATATTTTCAGACTCCCTATCAGTATTAAAATCTTTAGATCATACATCTTCAAAAAATCCCCAAATTCAAAAACTACTTGAAAAACATCATGAATTATCAGAATTAAATGAAATAGTTTACTGTTGGATCCCTAGCCACATTGGCATTGCTGGCAATGAAAGTGTGGATCAAAAAGCAAAAGATTCATTGAATTTACACCCAACAAACTTTTCAATACCTTATGCAAATTTTAAATCTTTTATCAATAGGTACATTTTAAACAAATGGCAAATTTTATGGAATAACAGTGTTGGTAATAAACTCTTTGAGATTAAACCTGTCATTGGACAATCTCAACCAGTAGTACGAAATGTCAGACAGGAGGAAGTTGTCCTTGCTCGTCTACGTATTGGTCATACAAGAATCACACACTCTTATCTTTTAAAACGAGAGGAGCCACCGTATTGTTTTGGATGTGATACACTCTTTACAGTCCGCCATTTTCTACTTGAATGTGGTGATTTTTCTCATATAAGAAACAAATACTTTCATGTTGATACAATCAAACAATTGTTTAATGATGTACCTATTGATAATGTCTTTTTATTCTTAAAAGAGATTAATCTTTTTAACAAATTGTAGCTTTTTCCTTTGAACTGTTTACTAATTTAAACTTACTTTCATCATATCTTTTTCTTTTTTGCAGGAGAAGATCATGTATAGTCATCTGATTAGCCTATGTTGTTGTCAGATATTGTAAATGATCTTCGCTGTAGAATGATTACTATTTTATCGTCTTTGCTATACTCATATGTTTTATGTGTCAAATTGTTAATATTTTAGCTTATCTATTATAGTTTTAATGTTCAGTAATACTTCTCTTACCTAACCTTGATGACGCTTATGACCCAAAAGGGTTGATGCGTCATTAAACTCCAACTCATCATCATCATCCTTGGCGTTTTATTTGATAGAAAACTCAGTTTTATACCCCATATTAAATATCTCAAAGCTAAATGTTTAAAAGCATTGAATCTTTTAAAACTGCTCTCCCATACGTCTTGGGGTGCAGACCGAACTACACTTCTCAAGCTTTATCGGTCTCTAGTCCGGTCAAAATTAGACTATGGCTGTATTATATATGGCTCTGCACGAAAATCATATCTTCAAATGCTTGATCCTATACATAACCAAGGACTTAGATTAGCTTTAGGGGCTTTTAGAACTTCTCCTGTTGCTAGTCTCTATGTGGAAGCAGATGAACCATCACTATACTCGCGAAGAGAGAAACTCTCTTTGCAATATGCTATAAGACTTGCTGCTAACCCATCAAATCCTGCTCATGAAGTTACATTCCCACCAAATTATGTTAATTTATATGAACAAAAACCTAAAGCTATTAAATGATTTGGCATCAGAATTTCACCACTCTTAGAATCTGCCAATATCAAACCACAAAATATTGAAAAACATTTTACACCAAATATTCCAGCTTGGTGTATGAAACCACCTGAAATTCTTTTTGATTTACATTCTGGGAAAAAATCTGAATCAAATCCACACATATTAAAAGATGATTTCAGAAAAATGCAAAGTCGTAATAAGAATTACCAACAAATTTATACTGATGGGTCAAAGGAAGACTCAAAGGTTGGTTGTGCTGTTATATCAGACAACCATAGTAATATGCAACGTATACCTGACGATTCATCAATTTTCACTGCTGAAGCCAAAGCAATTGATCTAGCTTTAAATTTCATTAGCACTTGTGATGCTAACAATAAATTTATTATATTTTCTGACTCGCTTTCTGTATTGAAAGCAATGAACCATACCAGTTCAAAGAATCCACAGATTCAGAAACTTTTAGAAAAATGTCATGAGCTTTTAGCTTATAAAGAAATTGCTCTCTGTTGGATTCCTAGTCATATAGGTATCCAAGGGAATGAGATGGTAGATAAGCAAGCAAAAACATCGCTTTCATTAGAACCAACTTCTTTTAAAATTCCATTTTCAAATTTTAAGCCATCTATCAATAAATATATCTTGGAAGAATGGCAAACTTCATGGAATAACAGCATTGGTAATAAACTTCTTGACATCAAACCAACTATTGGTGAACATCAATCAGTTGTTCGAAACATAAGGAGAGAAGAAGTAGTTTTAGCTCGACTCCGCTTAGGTCATACCCGCTTAGGTCATACAAGAGTCACTCATTCATTCTTACTACAAGGTGAAGAGCACCCACAATGTGTTGGTTGCGACGCACCATTCACTGTACGTCACTTCCTCTTGGAATGTGGCGATTTTGCACAAGTAAGAAATAATTGCTTCCATGTTGATAACATGAAAGAATTATTTCAAGATATACATATTGATAGTATTATGACATTTTTAAGACAAATTAATCTTTTTAACAAAATCTAATTGCTATTTTTAAAATCATGTTTTGTTTTACATTTGTATCAGACCACAATATAGATTTTTAATGTTGTATTCTGTTCATTTAAAGAACATGTACAGTTATCTGAATAGCTCTTTGAAACTGTCAGATATTGTACGTGGTCTCTCCTGTCAACAATTGTATTGCAACTAATTATCATTATACAAACTCATTATCATCTTTCCTTTTATTTTATCCTATAAATTTTTACTTTTTCCATCTTCATCATGTTTAGTTTAATACCGTCTGACGCTAATGACCCACAAGGGTTGATGCGTCGTAAAGAAACAAACAAACAAACAAAACCTCTTCCCTTATTGATATATCTTCTAAATGTATACCAAAGACCTCAACAAATCCATCAAAAAGTAATCCATGGTACAATGATGAATGTAAAGTAGCTATTAAAACGAGGAAAAAAGCTCTAAATAAATTCAAAAAATATCCAACTAAGGACAATTTAAATGAAGTAAAAGAATTTAGAGCAAAGGCTCGCAGAACAATTAAGATATCGAAACGAAAGTCGTGGCATTCTTACGTTTCAAAAATTAACCACAAAACCCCTATAAAAAAGTTTGGGATATGATAAGAAAAATATCTGGTAAGACAAAGTCACGCAGCTACACCCATTTAAACCATCCCGTTACAGAAACAAAATCAACAAGTAATTTTGATATAGCTGAAACCTTGGGAGAAACATTTCTAAACAACTCATGTTCAAGAAATTACTCTGAAAAATTTCAAAAAGTTAAAGGAGAACAAGAAAAAATTAAACTTAATTTCAAGTCTGCAAATACTGAGGAATATAATAATCTTTTTAATTTTGATGAACTTTTGGATGCAATTAAACAATCACATGATTCTGCAACTGGACCGGATGAAATACATTATCAAATGCTTAAACATCTTCCAGAGAGTTCCCTCCAAGCTCTGTTAAGTATATTTAATCATATATGGACTACTGGTGATTTTCCTGAAGACTGGCGATTAACCACTGTAATACCTATACCCAAATCAGGGAAAGATCATGCTGAGCCAACCAATTATAGACCTATAGCTCTTACAAGTTGTCTTTGTAAAACGTTGGAAAGGATGATTAATAAAAGGTTGATTTGGTATTTAGAATCCAACAATCTTTTATCACGGTATCAGTCAGGTTTCCGAGCTGGCCGTAGTACAAATGATAATTTAGTTAGATTGGAAACTTTCATACGTGATGCCTTTGTTAAAAAGGAACACGTTGTAGCTGTCTTTTTTGACTTGGAAAAAGCATACGATACCACATGGAGATATGGCATTATGAAAGATATTCATAAACTAGGACTAAGCGGTAGACTACCTACTTTTATTGAAAGCTTCCTTGCTGATCGCACAATGCAGGTGAGGGTGGGATCCACTCTTTCTGATTTATATGATCAGGAGCAGGGGGTCCCACAGGGTGGTGTATTATCTTCAACTCTTTTTAATATTAAAATCAATGATATTGTTAAATGCCTAGATAATTTAACAGATTGCTCTCTCTATGTTGATGATTTTTGTATTTGCTTTCGATCAAAAAGTATGCGAACAATTGAAAGGCATCTACAGCAAAACTTAAACAAGATAGAACATTGGGCCACTAACAATGGCTTTAAATTTTCCAAGTCAAAAACACAGTGTGTACATTTCTGTCAGTTGCGAAAGCAACATGATGATCCAGTTCTTACATTATATGGATCGCCTATTCCTGTTGTACAGGAATACAAATATCTTGGTTTGATATTTGACAAAAAGCTTAGTTTTATCCCGCATATTAAATATTTGAAGGCAAAGTGCCTTAAATCCTTGAACATATTGAAAGTTTTATCTCACACTACTTGGGGTGCAGATCGAACAACACTCTTACAATTATATCGATCTTTGATACGTTCAAAACTAGACTATGGATCCATTGTTTATGGATCGGCAAGAAAATCTTATTTAGCTATGCTTGACCCTATCCATCATCAAGGTCTTAGATTAGCCTTAGGAGCATTTAGAACATCACCTACTGCAAGTCTTTATGTTGAGGCAGATGAGCCATCTTTAAATACACGTAGAGAAAAGCTTTCTTTACAATATGCTATTAGAATTGCTGAAACTAATTCAAATCCAGCTCATGATGTGACCTTTCAGCCAAAATACACAGATCTATATGAAAACAAACCAAATTTTATTAAATCTTTTGGCGTCAGAACTTTACCAGTCCTGGAATCTGCAAACATAAACTTTAAAAACATAGATAAAACTTTTACACCAAATGTTCCAGCATGGTGTATAAATAAACCAAAACTTCTTTTCGATTTACACTCTGGTTAGAAATCAGAAACAAGTCCAATTATCATAAAATCTAATTTCCAGGAGCTAAAATCACATTACATGATCTATGAGCACATTTATACAGATGGTTCAAAAGATGATATGAAAGTAGAGTGCGCAGTAGTATCTGACAACTTCTCTGAAACTATGCGAATTCCAGATGGGTCCTCAATTTTTACAGCAGAAGCAAAAGCTATTGATTTAGCATTAAACTTTATTGCCGATTGTGAAACTTCAAATAAATTTGTTATATTTTCAGACTCCCTTTCAGTTTTAAAATCTTTAGATCATACATCTTCAAAAAATCCCCAAATTCAAAAACTACTTGAAAAACATCATGATTTATCAGAATTAAATGAAATTGTTTACTGTTGGATCCCTAGCCACATTGGCATTGCTGGCAATGAAAGTGTGGATCAAAAAGCAAAAGATTCATTGAATTTACACCCTACAAACTTTTCAATACCCTATGCCAATTTTAAATCTTTTATCAATAGGTACATTTTAAACAAATGGCAAATTTTATGGAATAACAGTGTTGGTAATAAACTCTTTGAGATTAAAGTCGTCATTGGACAATCTCAACCAGTAGTACGAAATGTCAGACAAGAAGAAGTTGTCCTTGCTCGTTTACGTATTGGTCATACAAGGATCACACACTCATATCTTTTAAAACGAGAGGAGCCACGGTATTTTTTGGATGTGATACACTCTTTACAGTCCGCCATTTTCTACTTGAATGTGGTGATTTTTCACATATAAGAAACAAATATTTTCATGTTAATACAATTAAACAATTGTTTAATGATGTACCTATTGATAATATCTTCTTATTCTTAAAAGAGATTAATCTTTTTTAACAAATTGTAGCTATTTTCCTTTGAACTATTTATTTTTTAACTTTTTTTCTGCATATCATTTTTTTTTTTTGCAGGAGAAGAACATGTATAGTCATCTGATTAGCCTATGTAGTTGTCAGATATTGTACATGGTCTTCGCTGTAAAATGGTTACTTTTTTATCGTCTTGGATATACTCATGTTTAATGTGTTAAATTGTTAATATTTTAGCTAATCTATTATAGTTTTAATGTTCAGAAATACTTCTCTTACCTAACCTTGATGACGCTAATGACCCAATAGGGTTGATGCGTCGTTAAACTCCAACTCATCATCATCATCATCGACAAGAATTATAGCTACATTGCAGTAAACTTATCATATTTCCATTGGGCTTTTTGAACCTTTAGAACTGTTTTTGAGCTGACAAAACAGTTCTGAACTGTGGTTCTAGAACCAGAATCATTATTAAACATTGGTTCTAAAAAGTATAAAATCTAATAAACAATTTTTGATGCAAGTGAAGTGCCAAAGCTCTGTTGAAAATTTATGAAAAAATAAATGCAGTTCACCGTCTCAACATTGATCTTATATACATCAAGGCATATACAAACTTTCATAATGTTTTCACCAATCTGTCGATATATAAAAAAGTTAATTTTCACATACATCAAGGGCACTTACTTTTCTTAATAGCTTGACACAATTAATCCCATAACACTTCTTCCTTACATGCAAAGTTTGAAAAAATGATCAAATTATGTACAAGATAGAGCATGGAAACCAATTTTCAACATAAATCAAGGGTAATACCTCTGTGCGTTTTTGTAAAAAAATACCTATTTACAATCCCAGTCCACTCCTAACCAGGAGCAACTCTTATACAAAGTTTAAAGAAAATCAGTACAAAAAGAATGATCAAGGTAAAGAGGCGAAGCAACTTTTCAATACCAATCAAGGGCAAAATTTTACTCTGTGCTGTAATTTACCCTGGTCTACAATTATTGTCTGCTGACTTTTTTTTTCAAAACTAACATTTAAAAAATCTACCATGAACAAACAGTTTGGATCCAGATCAGGACTGACCATCTGTTGGTCCTGATCTGGATCCAAACTGTTTGAGAAGGTTATCTGCAAGCAACAAAATTATTCCGCTGAGATATACTTTTTAGATTAAATTATTAATTTATTTAGAGTGCCACCTGTTATCATTTCTACAATTTCACATTTATATAATAAACAGCCACTCAGTTTCTCATGATGCACTATCAAGATATGTATGCAATTATTGTCTCAGATGAATTCCTATCGACAATATCTTTAATTCGTTATTTTTTGTGAATAGTATGCAAAGATGTGACTTGTTTGGATATCGTATCCACAAAATTGGCACTGACGGAACGCTTGTTGTGTTGATTCAGTGTCAATTTTGTGATATCATTACTATCCAAATCTGGAACAGATGGGCCCTATCAAACAGTGTAGACACAAGTCATACGGTCATAAAAGCCGGGATATATCCCAATATGAGAGTCACAGGTTATAGCAATCATTCCTGTTGCGAAGATAAAGGGACTTCTTATGTTAATGTTAAATTTTTACATGCTGAGTAATTTTGCCAGGTTTTTATGTTGTGTGCTGATGTATTTACTATATATATATTTTTTTCAAAATCAAGACTCTTTCAAAAACATCATCATAGTGTCAAACAATTTGGATCCAGGTCAAGCCCGACAATTTTTCGGGTCTGACCTAGGTCCGGATTGTTTGCATGAATTATCAACAGACAGCACTTAAAAAGTAGGTAAAAATTTAATGCACATTTTCACTTATTAGCTTAATAGTTAGTTTGCTAACGTTACATTCCGTAGTTCATATGCTGAGAGATTGTATTTTGCTAAGATCTTTGCATCAGATTGTTTCATTAATTGTATAAACTAATTTGTAGCATCGTTGACGTTAATAGCACAGGGTGGGTTCTTTCATTTTTTGTTCATACTTAGGCTCGGGCCCAGTATCTATCATTCACCAAAAAAAAATATCAAGAATTTCAAGCACCCCAAAATTAATATTTGAAGTTTTAGCAACCCAAAGAAATATCCCCCATTCAGTACCTGGAGCTTAAGAAAAGACCCTAAAATGCATAGAAATGACCCCTAAAATGTTATACTAAGGCCAAGTTTGTGATTACCCCCCGAAAATATCCACAAAGTCTTCATACCCCCAAAATATTCATTTTTCTGACCCCCCCCCCCCCAAAAAAAAGAAATTTTTAACCCCCAAAAATGACCTGAGCCTACGTATGTATGGAAATATCAGAGTCCCCCCTCCCTCCCCCCTGGGGTAAATAGGTCCAAATAAGTAATTGTAAAAAATGGCATTGTATTTGGTACACTGGGTAAGAAAATGTTCTTCAGTTTCGATTTGTCCTCTATAGTACACACGACAAATTCACTGTTCAAGGGTGTAACTGGCTGTCAATAACATCCCAGCTCAACGACTAAAGGGAAGGAACCACAACGGTACATACTGTATGGCATTGCATGTAAACACGGGGGGGATGACCTTTAAATTATTGTTCAACTATAATGTCATAGCTTGGTCCATTGACAAAAAATGTACAGGTAGCTTGTATAGTATCTCCCTAATATGGTGTTATTACAAAACATTTTCTGAGGGGAAAAGTTTAGTATTAGTTATAAGGGTCTGGATGGGGTACAATGATTAGTGAATAATGACCCTTTTTTATAGTGAATAGTGAATAATGAGCCAAAAAATAATGAATAATGAGGGCCTAAAAATTAATGAATTATCATATTTTTTTAATGAATTGAAGAAAAAAATAATCAGATTTCTTTGCCACCTCTCTTACTAATATTGAATAATTGGTTTTATTTAATGGATAACCCAAAATTTTAATGAGATGAATAATGGCTACATTTTTAAGGAATAGTGAATACCATCCCCCACATCTGGACCCTCAGTTATAATGTGGTATAATCCCAAAGTCAAGGCTCATACTTTTCAGCATTAGATCTTTTTTATTTGCAGGTGCGCAAACATATCATTCTAATGACTATACCTGCAAGAGGTCTAAAGAAACAAATTCTGATTTTATAGTGAGGATTTAATCTGCTGAGCATTTTAATTTCAAATGCTATTCAATTGAAAGGGAGGTAATTTTAGTTAAGAAATTTCAGAACCCACTCCCGCTTAACCAGCCATATCTTTAGAGTGAGTTAGAATTTTATAAATATTTTGATAGCTGGTTCTTGACATTACATTCTCCTACTGCATTAATACTACACGTATTACCAAGCTAGCTAGAGATCCACTGTACTGGAACAAAGCAGTCATCGGGGGTTTGTTGCGGGGTTGGTTGCAGTCAAAGAGGGCACAAAATTGTATACCTGGCTGTTAAAAAGGAAATATTATTTTCAATATTTTTGTTCTGAAAACATTCTTTGCTGATTATTGCCACTTTTATATCCAGCTGTGTACCTGCCAAACAAGATATATGTGAGTTAAGCGATAGTCAATATAATGAAAGGCTTTTTTGTTTATGTCCTGGAATTTATGCTTACTTTAGATAAAATGCAAAATAACACTCCTCTAACTTGAAAAAAAGTTTGAAGTCTGGGTATGGAGCAGTTTGATCAAAATACTACCCTTTTAAACAATTAGGTACACTCTTCTATGCCATTGACACCTGCAGCCAACCCACGATGACTTCGCTGTCCAAGTACAGTGGTTCTCAAGCGTGACTGCGCCAGAAGCTTCATAACAGCATTCTGGGGGTAGAAAAGTAGGCGATACTGCTCAGTAAATGTTCATTTAATGCAGTGTCCATCAAAACAGGTTGTGCATCAATGTTATGGATTTCAGGGAACAGGAGACAAGGATATGTTTACTTCAGGGAATCAGATGCCATACTTTAGGAAAACGGGAACATTAAATATGAGGAACTGGTGACTATATTGAGTCTCATCCATGGTACAAACCTGTTCCCTTGTTCTGCTGATATTTAATAAATAGGTTTGTTCCTCCATTATTAAAGAGAGCATTTTGTCTGTTCCATTGCTCTCCAATATTGTCGTAAGTTCCCTCTAAGTTGACCCAAAAGAAATTGTTCCCCTGAAATAAATTCCTTTTCCTCTGTTCCCTTAAACCATATAATGAAGCTAGTATTTTCAACAAGCTAGAGTTTGGATAATATTATTCATTTTGTTGTTACTAATGTATTTCATGTAAAATGTTTATAAATGTATTAAAAACACATTCCACAACAAAGAGTTTATAATCTGTGGTGACCTTCCCTGCGAAATTTTGTTCTAAAAGTTGGAGGTGTTCTAGAACTGTTCTAGAACATTGAGAACTGTTCTAAACCAGGTCAATATGTTTGTTCTAGAACTGTTGTTCTACAACTGTTTTAGAACTGTTCTAGAACAAATCAAACAATTTCTAGAACTTGTTTGATTCTCAAAGTGTTCTTGAAATAGTCTAGAACATTTTAGAACAATTCAAGAACCAATAAGTTCTACAAAATGTATGTTCTAATTATATTCTGGAACATTTTTAGAACCTTTGTAGTACAAAATAAATTTAAAGAAACTTCTAAAATGTGATTTAAAAAAGTTCTAGAAATTTTGTCTTACTTTTTAGAACTAGTTATTTCTACAAATATACTCAATGATTCTAGAACCTTTTTTGAACATCTTGAGCGCAAAATAAGTTAAAGAAATTTGTTATTTTTACTATTCAAATTAAGTTCTAGAACAAATAGTACTTTTTAGAATCAGCAAGTTCTAGAAATGTTCTAAAACATTCTAGAACATTTTTAGAACATTTACAGAACAACAAGATGGAATTTTGGAAAAAACATGGCTGCCAGAATTGGAGGGATAATATGGAGGCTCTTCAAAAAAAGCAGTTGTTTGGCAGTTTTTAATTGTCAAACATGGTAGTACTGTTGCCTTACGGCAGTGAGTAGACGTGAGAAACAGTTTCTCGAAGGTTTTCAATGTTGTTTATTGCTAGGATTGTTATTTTTTTAAGCAAATGTAAGACTATGTTTTGAATGGTTGGGAAAACCGGATGGCATATTACATGTACCACAATGAGAAGATGGCATTGGGTATTATAAACAGAGGTATGGGATTAACA
The DNA here is from genome assembly GCA_964019695.1 of Loripinus fragilis. Classification (NCBI taxonomy): domain Eukaryota; kingdom Metazoa; phylum Mollusca; class Bivalvia; order Lucinida; family Lucinidae; genus Loripinus; species Loripinus fragilis. The sequence goes on from OZ026524.1 coordinate 13,364,710, forward strand.
TCAAATTTGCTAAAAATTGCACTGTAGCAGTTTTGCAATGAATGCTTTTTATTTTTCAATTCACTGATATTCGGAAGAAATATTTTTCTGAAATTCACTGAACAAGCAAATTCTACAAATGTTAGAAAATGTTATAGATCATTTCTAGAACCAGATGGATGATGGGAAAACATGGCTGCCAGAATTGGAGGGATTATGAAGGCACCCAAAAACCTTTTGATTGGCAGTTTCCAGATGGTAAATATGATAGGATTGTCGTCTTGGACCGTATGAGTGAGTAGGTCTGAGACACAGTTTCTAAGGTTGTTGTTGTGGTTGCTGGTTTTCCAAGCTGAAATACATGGCAATGTTTTGAAATGGATGGAGTAACAGAGTGGCAATAACTGACAGCATTCATGCCAACTTGGGCCTCTGTTATGTTTCGTCAATGATAATTCTTCTTCAGTTGATGTTAATTTATTTATTGTGTCACCTGTATGAGCTAACAGACACTTTGGGATTACTTTTTGGGGTTGTCAACAGTATATATGAAGGTGGCAATTTTCATGAAATCATATTTCCAAAATATTTCCAAATGATCTACTAGGGCGAGGGAAATGTGCCTTCTGCTCAATGACTTTCCTAACCATGGCCATTAAATATCTACTATAACTATTCAGAGAGATTTATTGAACCCTATATGGGACATTTTTGGGGAGGTGTTCTACAATATTTCAGGGGCATTTATAGAATGTTTAATGGGACATTTTTAAAAAGGTGTTCTACAGTTGTCCTAGAAAATTCTAAAAGGTTTGTTCTGGATCAGTTCTAGAACAAACAAAGGTATATTCTAGAACAGTTCTAGAACAAACTATTAGATAATTTCTGGATTTGTTCTGAAACCATTCTAAAATGTTCTAGAATAATTCAGACACATTTATAGAATGTTAAATGGGACAATTATTGAAGGGTGTTCTACAATTGTTTCAGAAAAATTCTAAAGGTTTGTTCTAGATCACTTCTAGAATAAATCAAGGTTAATTCTAGAACAGTTCTTGAACAAACCATTAGAACATTTCTGGAATTGTTCTGAAACCATTCTAAAACGTTCGAGAATAATTCATAGTCATTTATAGAATGTTAAATGGGTAAATTTTTGAAGGGTGTTCTACAATGGTTTCAGAAAAATTCTAAAGGTTTGTTCTAGATCACTTCTAGAACAAATCGAGGTTAATTCTAGAACAGTTCTAGAACAAACCATTAGAACATTTCTGGAATTGTTCTGAAACCATTCTAAAACGTTCGAGAATAATTCATAGTCATTTATAGAATGTTAAATGGGTAAATGTTTGAAGGGTGTTCTACAATGGTTTCAGAAAAATTCTAAAGGTTTGTTCTAGATCACTTCTAGAACAAATCGAGGTTAATTCTAGAACAGTTATAGAACAAACCATTAGAACATTTCTGGAATTGTTCTGAAACCATTCTAAAACGTTCTAGAATAATTCAGAGTCATTTATAGAATGTTAAATGGGACAATTTTTGTAGGGTGTTCTACAATTGTTTCAGAAAATTTTTAAAGGTTTGTTCTAGATCACTTCTAGAACAAATCAAGGTTAATTCTAGAACAGTTCTTGAACAAACCATTACAACGTTTCTGGAATTGTTCTGAAATCATTCCAAAATGTTCTAGAATAATTCAGAGACATTTATAGAATGTCAAATGGGACAATGTTTGAAGGGTTTTCTACAATTGTTTCAGAAAAATTCTAAAGCTTTGTTCTAAATCAGATCTAGAACAAATCAAGGTTAATTCTAGAACAGTTCTAGAACAAACCACTAGAACATTTCTGGAATAGTTCTGGAACCATTCTAAAGATGTTAAGAACAATTCAGTGACATTTATAGAATGTTAAATGGGACATTTTTTGAGAGGTGTTCTACAATTGTTCCATAAAAGTTCTAAAGATTTGTTCTGGAACTATTCTAGAACAAACTTGATATGTTCTAGAACTGTTCTAGGAAAAACCTTTAGAACTTTTCTGGAACTTTTCTAGAACAAATCTTTTGACCCTGGCTAGAACAATTGTAGAACAATAAATCACCCCATTTAACATTCTACATCTGTCCCATAAACATTCTAGAACTATTTTCTAGAATAGTTCTAGACCATTTCAAGTTAATCAATTTCACTCTGAAGAATTTTCCCAAACGAAGTGAAAAAATTTAGATTTTCAAAAACATTTGCCACGTTTTGTTTGCTTGATTGTATTGACTTTTTACATCCCAGTCAACAATTTTTCACTGATGTCAGGACGGACTCTTCATGGGATGAAGCAGTAAATACCCGTCCGGGTGCCAAATGTCTGTCAAACAGGCGTCGTCTGCTTGGTTCTAGGCTGAAATGACGACTTTCCAGGCGTAAAAGAGACGTAGGGGTCATTTTCAAAAACTGGCACTTGCTGGTGATATGTCAAATTAAATCATGACGCCTGGAAAGAAGGCGTCATTTGTATTCAGAGACGCTATTTAAACTAAAACTCTCCAAGGAGGCGTCAAAATGGGATTAACCATTTTCTGCTGGTGTCTGACTGTTATATCGAACTTAGAAATTTTGTTAAGGCGAAATTTTCATACTTATATTTTTTTCAAAAAGGCGTCAATTTGGATGGCCATTTACTGAAGGTATCAGCAACTAAACTGTTGTATTATATCAAGTTGAGGTCACTGATTTAGTTCATGCGTGGATCCAGAGGGTGAACATGAGGGCCCGGATAATTAAATCATGTTGCAATGTTTTATGAGATTACAAGATTTTCTTAAAAGGCCTTTAAAATGTCAGTTTATGGCCCTCAAATGGTTATCAAATCATATAAAAAAAAAAGGTATTAGAAATTAAAGACCTTGAAAATCCCATTAATTCATGTATGAATGTTTTTAATTTTGTTTTAATTGTGCATTACTTGAACAAAAAACTAGTTAACTTTAAGGGTCTGTTTTAAGTGCCATTAAGAGTGTTTCTTTTTTTCTGTCACCTAAATTTTGCAAATAAAAAAGTTAATGGCCCTTAAAATTCCATGAGAATATGCATCAAATAATTTAAGTTGATTTTAAGGGCACTTAATTTTGGGTAAAAAGCCATTAACTGTGAAGAATAAGCTTTTATGGGCGACACCTGTCATGAAAACAATTAAAACATTAAATAAAAAAAAACTAATAGCCACAATAAATTCCTATACAATAATTTAGTAAGGTTCTTAATGGCACTTAATTATACTATGAAGCATCTGTTAAAGTTGAATATGAAGCGTAAATTAATACAGTTCCTTGCCCATTTAACCTTTACAATAAAGTTCATGACATCTTGAATGTATCCTGAACTGTTCCCTCTTGTGACAAAAGTTCAAGAACTTAAAATTTGTTCTTGGACTCTTCAAGAACTTGGTTTACAAACCTGTGTAGTTTGTGAACTTATGTTCTTGAACCGAAAATGCTCTTGAACCACTAAGTTCTAGATCCAGAAGTTCTTGAATGGGAAAGTTCTTGAACCAGAGGTGATTAATGATATGTGTGCTAGAACCAGAGGATAACTTTCATGTAAGTTATAGAACTGAAGATTCTTGAAGTAGCAGTGTTTTGAATCTCCGTTCTGAAATGTGTAATACTACATTATGAAAAACTGAGGTCATGACAGCATATCTGTATAGTTCTAGAACTTATTATTCAAGAGTTTTAAACTTCTGTCACCCAATCTATCGTAGGTTTTGACAAATCATTTTTTAATTTCTATCAAAATCGAAATGTTCATTGAATGGCAAGCAAATCTATTGCACTGACTGGATTAGAAGTAATAAAACTTAATTTATTGTTTTTAAATTGATTGCTCAATCAATCACACTTATATGTAATAAAATATTTTTAGCACAAATATAAAATCATGTGAATGATCATATGCGACCAAAATGCACTAAAGTACAGTTATAAAATTTTTTTGAGATTTGTTTTTGTCAAGAAATACCAATCTTTTTGATGTTTTATGGTTACGCAACCAGACACTCTGATGCGTAACCATAAAAAATCTGAAAGAGTGGTATTCATACTCATTTACTATTTTTCTTGACGAAAACAAACCTCAAAATTGTTTATAACTGTATTTTAGTGCATTTCGGTCGCATATGATCATTCATATGATTTTATATTTGTGCTAAAAATATTTTATTACATATAGTTTGCTATTTGGCTTTTTTTCAAGAATTTAAGAATTGTAGCGCCTAATTTGGGAATAGTAAGTCGGTATGGGCCCATGTAACAGACTGTATGCGTTATCTTGACTATGGGGTGGGGAAAAACGACAAATGATGCTATTAAATTTTCTTATCATTTTTTATTATCTGATGCTCAACCAGATTTTTCCGGGACTTTCCACCAAGATTTTTTGCATATTGCACAAGCTCGGTGAAAATAACCATCTGAATTCCAGTTGCCAATCTCAGTCTTGATCAGGTCTGTATATATCACCTTCGAGCACATCATAAAATTGAACACACAGCCCAAAACAACGCGAGTTTCTACACGTTTATATCTGCTTCTGGTACACCTTCCTGACGCAAAAAGTAAATCTGACAAAAGGAGAAAATTCTCTTACCTTCTATTTACACCATAAGCGTAGGGACCCGTAAGAGGTTGCATGACATTCCCCGATTTTTGATTCTCTTCCGAGGTTGCATGACATTCCCCGATTTTTGATTCTCTTCCGAGGAGAAGAAATAATTATTATAATACACAGAACATGAAATATTTGTTTACCTTTTAGCTCCTTGAAATCTCAACCTGAAGACACTCAAATTGCTTTTCTCGCTCAACCATCGGTTGAGCATCTGACCGTTTGGTAGGCGTGGCTATTCCAATCACACAGAAGTTTTGCCTTGATTATGTCTTAGCTAAAAATTAAAAAAAGCCCATTATATTGAAATATAAAATTCCAGGTCACAATTACTTTTAAATTTTGAGCTATGTTCAGAGGAGGACTCGTCCTCTTAGTGTTCAGCGATATCTACATGTAGATTTTAAGAAAGTGACAGGAAGAAGTTTTGCAGTTTTGTTTGATAAAAATCCCAGTGAGCCATATTCAGAAGAGGACAAGTCCTCCTTCAAGTCTGAGTTTTATTGTTTATGCTTAAACACTCAGAAGTTTGGCTTTGATTAGGTCTTAATTTTTTTTTTAAATGCAAGGAGGAATCAAATTGAAACATAAAATTCAAGGTTACGACTGCTTTGAGAATTTTGAGCTATGTTCAGAGGAGGACTCGTCCTCCTAGTGTTCAGTGATATCTTCATATTTTAACCAGTTGTCATAAAGAAGTTGTGCTTTTTTTTTGATAAAAAATATCCCATAGTCTGAGTCATGTTTAGAGGAGGAGGAATCCTCCTTCAAGTGTTTATGCTTAATCACGCAGTAGATTAAGTCTTGATTAAAAATTAGAAAGCAAAGAAAATTCAGTCCTATTATTGAATTGAAATATAAAATTTCAGGTGATGACTACTTTTAGAATTTTGAGCTATGTTCAGAGTAGGACGAGTCCTCCTAGCGTTCAGTATCCCATAGTCTGAGCCATGTTTAGAGGAGGACGAATCCTCCTTCAAGTGTTTATGCTTAATCTTGCAGTAGATTATGTCTTGATTAAAAATTAGAAAGCAAATAGGGTGCAGTCCTCCTATTGCATTGAAATATAATTTCCAGGTGACGATTACTTTTAGAATTTTGAGCTATGTTCAGAGGAGGACGAGTCCTCCTAGCGTTCAGTATTTTTCATGTATATTTTAACAAAGTGACAGGAAGAAGTTTGCATTTTTGTTTGATAAAAATCCCAGTGAGCCATATTCAGAAGAGGACTAGTCCTCCTTCAAAATTCAGAGCTTTAATGTTTTTTTTTTATTCATTAACATGCAGAAGTTTGGCTTTGAGTATGCCTTTAAAAAAAAACAAGGAGAATGCGGTCCTCCTATTAAATTGAAATATAAAATCCCAGGTGACGATTTCTTTGAGAATTTGGAGCTTTGTTCAGAGGAGGATGAGTCCTCCTAGTGATCAACGATAACTTCTAATTAGGGAGTTAATCACGCAGAAGTTTTGGTAAATCTTCTTCGATGATTTTCAAGCTATTATCAGAGGAGAACCCGTCCTCTTGTTTGGTGGTCTTCAAATATAGGGCTCCTTGATGAAGAAAAACGGAAAATCGAGGGTTCCAAAACTGGGTTTTAGAGGAGGACGCATTCTGGTCGTTGAAAAAAAAAACGTGCGGGTTGGGTAACGTTTTTAGCCACACTGAAATGCGTCCTCTTCTTTTTTTGCGTTTCTGACACCCCCAAAACAGCGTTAATTTATCTTAAAAACGGACCTAATTGTTATGTCCGTTTTTATTTTGGTGGCCGTTTTCTGTTTTTGTCAGTATCAGTCAAGAAATGGCGTTGTGACGCGAGAAAACCTGTCTTCTGGATTTCCGACAAAGTGAGATTCAAACCAGCCTGCTCAGCTAAAGAGACTTGCTAGAAAGTTGAAAACTCGCTTGTGGCAAGTTAGATGTGATACTTTCCAAAATGCGAAAAACAAAGGCGCTGATCGGACTGCGCGGATGCGCAGGCTGGTCTGCGCCTGTGTTGTTCGCAACCCTCCGAAGAAAGGTTTTCTCGCGTTGAGGCCCAAATGAATCTGAACATCATCAGTGTATGTACCAATTGTTGACAGATGAGTGTCTTGCCTGCATTTGATATTTGATTACAGTCTGATACAAACGTTTCGTAAGCTGATTCGTCTCGTGAAGAAGATACGTTTGGGGCTTTCACATTTTTGGCCAGCTTGTACAAATTGTGCACCTTCCATCCTTCGCATGTGGCTGTCCGTGCATCGGCAATGCAGTCTTGCTTCTCTCGTTGCAATAGATGCTTTGCTGATGGGTATTACTACTTGTAGTTTAAGGCCGGATTTTTGATTATTTGATTTGTAATTTTCCGGAAAGTAGAGATTTTTTATTTTTTATTTTATCCAACAATTCTAAATTTTGTTCGTTGAAAAAAAATAATAAATTTTTGAGTTTCTGTTTGTGTTTTTTGAGAGTGACACTGTTAAAAGTGATTGTCCTGTCCAGATTTTTTTAAAAAATTATGAAATATTTAAATATTTAATACAGACTGTGTTTACCTTACTAGTTTTACTGTTATCTCAGGAGATATTAAAAAAAAAAGCTCGGGAAAAAAAGCTCTGAAAATGACCAGTCAACTGGTCATTTTCAGAGCTTTTTTTTATCCCCTCGACCCTAAATCTAAAACAAAATTCCTGTATATCAACTAATAAAAAATTCTGACCTAAATGTGCCAGTAATCGCAACAGGTTTGTCTATACTTGATATGACATCTTGAATTTTCTGCACATCATTTACATTTTATGCAATGTTCCTTGCTTGTCTTGTCAATTTTGTTTGCCAATTGTACAAAGTCATCAGCACATTGAATTGTTATTTACTTACTGTCCTGCTAGCCAAGAGTGACAGTGACACCATGTTCTGTTTACAAAGTTATCACGGACTTAGAGTCGATAAATCACTTGTGTATTAATCCTATCCACAGGATAGGATTAATACACAACTGATATATTGATTCGCGTTAGCGCAAGTGAAGTGTACACGTTAGCATTTAAATTAGCAATTGTAAACAAAGTATTACGTCACTGTCACTCTTGGTTGGCACGACAGTAGCTTACTTTCACACTCATATCAGCTACTCGATTAACACTTGTACCTTGCCCATTGCAAGGGTCCTCTCCGTGGCCATATTCAAGGTATTACCACCTCGCCGAGACTCCAAATTGCATTCTTTGCATTCTTGTCTTTTTGCGGTATTGAGAAGTTGAAGGAATCAGTAATATAGTGAATGCACTTCAGAATTGGTACTTCTTCTTTTAATAAGGAAACACATTGTTTTGAAGGGAGACAGCAACAATACACTGCTTGTTCATGTCACAGTTGCCTAGCAAATAGGCCTCCACGATATTTTACTGATCCTTTATACGCTTTGAACCTCTACACTTGAGCAGCAATAATTTTTGGCGAAGTCCATCCAGTTGGGGAAATTTTCTCTTTGCTTTTCGCATTTCTCTGTATTGGTTTTGCACTTTTAGAACATGACTTCGAAAGGCAGCCAGCTCAACCAGTACACACTCTGTGAACAGTATTTTGCGAACACACTCTTCTAGTTCTATCCATCTGTACTTGTCCACTTCCTGTACTTTTTTCCAGTGTTCTAAATACCTTGATTTTTGTTTCAAGCTTCTCTTCCAGCATATACTTTAGATGCATGTAAACCCCGGAGTGACTCTACCACCTTGCCGTGGTCTCTGGGGCACACTTCACATTTGGGGACGATTTTGATTGTAATACTTGTCCCCATCCGGGAGTGAAAAGAGTAGAGTCACATCTGTTCACCGTGGGTGGCTTTCTCGGTAACTCGAAGGGGATGGCCTGGAAGACTGAGAGCATGCAGAATATGGGCGTATACAATTCTGTATGACTCAACACGTCTCTTTGGCCTCTTTGACGGGGTAGACCCGAGGGGAAACACGGCCCGGTGTTTCTAATCGGTCTTGTCATGCTGAGCCCCAGGAAGCTGAAAATGTAAAAAAAATATTTCTTATATCTTCGTTCTATAGTATCGTTCTGATGCCAACCACGTGTCCATTATCTTATATATTCTTTCTTTTATAAAATATTCCTGGAAGGCAGAGGCTTAACGGGTCAATTGCGCAGATTTTATTTGTGGAAGTATAACTTCTATGTAACCCTAGCACTGGAGGTCGGAAAACCACTCCATTAAAGTGCTCCCTTGTTGGACTCCACGGTGGGTGGGGAGCGTGGAGGCTGAATCTTAAAACCAAACACACATGGCTACAAAATCTAGAAAACGCCACGCACCGATTACAGACACAGATTCTGATGAATCATTAACAGCTTCTGAATCTCAATCTAAGTCTTCTGTACCAAAAAAACCTTATGTACCTAGATTTCTAATCATTCATTTAGAAGTAGAGGGAAAGGATATTTCTCTTCTTACTCCTTTTCTGATAGAAAAAGCAATCATGAGTATAGCAGGTGAGCCTAAGAGCATCAAAAACTTACGATCTGGTGACTTACTTATACAATGTACAAAACAACCCCATGAAGCAAATCTTCTGAAAATGAAAACATTTTGTGGATTGAAATGTTCTGTAAAACCCCATAAATCCTAAGACACATCAAAGGGTATTGTTCGCTGCCCTGCCTTAAGCAAGCAGAGCTGCGAACATATTCTTGAGTTCATGGGTGAACAGGGTGTTACAGATGTACGTAGAATTAATGTACACCGTGATGGAGTACTCAAACCAACCAACACTTTTGTTTTTTCTTTCGACTCACCAGTGTTACCAGCTAATGTCAAAATAGGCTTTATAGTCAGGAAAAAAATCAGAAAAAGACGCATATTAAGGAAGGTACAGGCATTTTGTGAAGAAAAGGTTTTGAGATGCCTATTAGGGGTATATTGGTATGCTGAATCCAAAAACCAATGTTGGCAAGCTGACAAATGGCGTCTTCACTATCTAATTTGCATATTTCCAAGATGGCCGCCAAATTGAAGAAAAATCCATAAAAATCTGTATAGTAACATGTTAAGGATGCCAAACTGGTACAAATCAATCCAAAAGCATCTTCTCATGATTGGGGATCTTCACTGACATCAATTTATGCATTTAGAATTAAAAATATGACCAAGAGGTTATCAGGGGAGACAACCTGAGCAAAAAATCTTGCTTCCGACTAAGTAAAGGTTTTTTATGATAGTCCATGCATATTATCTGGCCCAAATGTGTCAAGAATGATTTCATTAAAATGAGAACTTAAAACAAATGCATCACAATGATATCACTATTGTTTGCAGGAAAATATAACGATTTAAGCAAAATTCTGTAAGGTTCAGCTAGGGGAGGGGGTTAATGCGATTTTAAAGAAAGTGGGCCTGTACCGACAAAATGACTCGTATCTCATCAGAAATTCACCCTACACTATTAAACTTGCTAGCAAATTATAGCTAAGATATAGTACTTTCATCTGATGGAAAATTCTGATATGCAGATTAGTTATCTAATTTCCATATTCATCAATACTGATGACATTTTAGAAAATAAGGGAAAATTAAAAAAAAAAGCAAATATAAACTGAATTCTGCCCCCAATCTCTCGTTGCGTGTTATTATATCATCAGTGATACAATTCGACAAGTCCTTTCATCCAAATAGTCATAATAAAATTATATCATTTGCATATTCATGAGTATTTATGAAAGTAAAAATAGAGGTAATATGTCATTTGCTAGTTATCATAGACTCTGAAACTGGGTACCAAATCAAAGCCTAGACAAAGTAATTTTATCCAATGGTACAAAATGCAAATAATCTAATTTGAATAGTCATGAATATTTATGAAAACATGAGAAATAAGAGAAAAATGGTAGAACAAAATAAGGAGGGTGTGTACAATCTATAATACTAAATAAACGAATTACCGCATAAACTGAAAAATCGAGGTCATTTTCATGCTTGATTTCTTTACTGTTACTTTAAGATATTGCTTTCATTGATAATCTCGGTTAGGATGAGTTTTCATTTAGCATAGATTTAGAGAATTTTGGAATTAAGTGTGTTTTCTAAAAGAACTGCGCCCTCTGGCGAATGTTTCTATATTTAGTGTATGTCACGTTCATGGTCACGCGTCACTATTTTTAGATCGATTGGGTTTCCAATACAAACTGAATGGAGATGACCGAAGCGTTCCGAATTTTTGTGTATATGTCATATGTATATGTGTATTATGCTGTGTCAAGTCGGCCATATTATAAACAACAATGGGGAAAACGCCGCCAAACTCGCCAAAGAAAAAAAGATATGGCTGTAATTTTAAATAATCCCTTATCAAAACTGATTATCAGTCGCGGTAATCATCACACCTTTCTTCGACACGCGCTTAATAATCCTAAGTGTCAAGGTCGCTGCGCATAATGTACTGTTTACATCGATTGGCTTGGTCGTACCACTTATATCACGGTAGGCAATGACGCTATCAAATATTATTAGTAAAAGGCGCCTCGCTGAAGTTTTTCTGTGATTTTCTTGACGAGAAGAAATAAACATAACCGCATTTACAAGTATCAGCTTTTGTAAAAAGAAAATAAAAAAAAAATCGTCGGTTCCGGGTCATTTCGGCCCATGGTCATTTCGGCCCAATAATCCCTTTTTGGTTCTTAGAAAAAAATAAATCTCACTCCTAAAAAATTTGGTAAAATTGGTCCGCGCGGTAAATGCGAGCAGGAAATAACCATTTTAAGGGCGTCGCGCGCAATCTCACTCTTTAAGATTTCAAAAAGTTGACAGGTATGCAAATAACGAAGTAAGAACTACACCAAAATCACCACCTTAGAACGGTCAGGTGCAAGCTACTGGTGAGGGCTTGAGGTTGAATTTGTTTTTAGCTCACCTTAGCAGCATATGTCAGCTTATAGGTAGGATGCCCATGGTCCGTTGTCGTCAACAATTTCAAACATCTTCTTCTCGGAAACCATTTGACCAATCAAAGACAAATTTTATGTGGAGCCTCTTTGGGTAGGGGGAACGAAAGTTTGTTTGTTGCATCTGGGTCACATGACCAAGATGGCCGCCACGCCCATATATGGTAAAAACCCTTCAAAAATCTTCTTCCCCGGAACCGGTGAACCAATTTCCACGAAACTTGGTATGTAGCAGTGGTGACTCTGCCCATCATACTTTGTTCAAATGATGACCTACGGTTGACCTTGACCAATTTTACAACAAGGTCAAATTTGTTAACTTAGGCTTTTCTACAGGAAAAAGTGAAAGCTGTTGATTTTTTTACAAATATTTCAGCCTCTGACCTGAAACCAACTGAAATAATGAAGAATTGTGAGTATTGAAGGCCGAGGTCATTTCTTGACCTTGGCTAAAGGTCATTTACGTATATGAAAATTAAAACTGGCTTTTCTCGGAAATTGATGGGCCAATCAAACCCAAATTTTATATGTTAGCTTTCAGGTACAAGCAGGGTTCCAGTTTGAGGGCAAATCGGCGAAATACTTCGCCCCAGACCGCTCCGTTTCGCCTATAATGGTCGTAAAAAGGGAAGTGTATTTCGGCATATGGAGGCGCGGTGGCTCAGTGGTAGAGCGTCGGACTCGGGACCTAGAGGCCCCGAGTTCGAACCCCACGACCGCTGTGTAGTGTCCTTGAGAAAGGCACTTTCACCTTCCCAAAGTACTAATAATACCCAGGAAGAAGTGGCTCCGTCTCAACATGACTGAAAAATTGTTTACCGGGACGTAAAACACCAATCAATCCAAACCATTTCGGCATCAGTGTTCCTTTTCAGGCCATTTTGGGGGGCGAAATTCGGCCCCACTCCCAAAGGCGAAACACCTCCTTTTTCCCAATTGGCACAGTAAAATTCCCAATCAGAAGTTGGAAGAAAAATAAGGAGAAAAAGTTTGTTTTTTAACCACGAAAAGTAACGACATTTCCAGGTTTGCCTTTGAAGAAGATAATTTGGTATACAAAAATTTCCTTAAATATTGTATTTCTTTGCATTTTGAGTGTGAAAACCACTCATTTATTGGTTTGGGCAGCTACCACTTAAAAAATTGCAGACTAATTTTTCCGACATTGTCCCTATTTTTGGACAGTACCAGTAACCAACACAACACTAAACTATAATAATCAGCAGACCTTAGTATAAACTTAAATTGACACTAGCTTTAAACAAGTACAGACTTTTGGGGGGGGGGGGGACTCACAAAACAGTAACAAAACAAACAGAACTTCTATAAAATAGTTAATTACTACCATTGATGGCAACTAGAGTTATGAAAGTTCAAGACACCTTTCTCTGACTCACGCTCAATAATCCTAAGTTTCAATGACGCTATCAATAAAATCTGTTTAAAAAAGTGCATTGTTCAGAAATAAGAACCTGGATTTGAGCGATTTTTGGCATTGTTTGGAGGAAAACAAATATAGTAAAAGTCACCTCGCTGAAGATTTTTAGTGATTTTCAAGATGAGAAGATATAAGCATAATCATGTTTACAAGTATCAGCTTTTGTAAAAAAAATTAAAACTCGCCGGCTTCGGGTCATTTCGGCCCATACCTATTTGGGCCCATGGTCATTTCGGCGACTAGAATCGCCAATACAAGTTTCAGATTTCATAAAGCTGTGAAAAATTAACACACATGAAAGGGGGATACAAGTTTCAGCTTTTTTAAATGCAAAATAAAGGTAAATTGACAATCATGAAATATTTCCGCGCTTGCGTGGGCTCTTTTCTAGTATTACCTAAATTTGAGCTGCTAACTTTTCTAGACTACCAAACTTGTTACCAAATAAAAGTTGAGACATAATACTTTAACCCAATAGTATGCTCTACAAATTAATTAATATTCATATTCATGGATACTCATGAAAACATTAGAAATAAGAGAAAATTTTAGAAAATTTAAAGGGTTGTACGTACAACATAACCCATATATCCGCTGCTAACTATTCTAAACTCCTAAAATTGGTACCAAATGAAAGGTGAGTCATAGTACTTTAACACAATAGTCTGATATACAAATCTTATTTATATATTTGTGAATATTAATAAAAAAACATTAAACAAAGAAATAAAAATTGCAGAAAAATTAAAATGGGTATATTTACAAAAGTACCTATATCTTATCTGTTGATAATCATAGACTAACAAGCTTGGTGGCAAATAAATGCTAAGACATAGCACATTTTATGCCATGATCAGATATACAAATCATTTTATGAATATATTCTTGAATATTAATTTACATGTTAGAAAGGAGAGAAAAATGGTAATAAAATTAAGAGGGTGTACATACAAAAATACTCATATAGTAGCTGCTAATATTCCTAGACTATCACACTTGGTACCGACTTAAAGCTAAGACATTTTACTTTACTTAATAGCCTTTATGTGATATTATCCTTTTTTAATTTATTAATATTAATTTAAACATTAGAAATGAGAGAAAAAAACGTAGGAAAATTAGTGGGGGTCTACTCCTAAAATTACTCCTATCTCATCTTTAAATTGCTCCAGACAATTAATCTTAGTATCAAATTAAGGCTGAGACATAGTATGTTATATCAATGGTCAGATATACAATCAATTAACAAACATATTCATGAATATTGATGAAAACTATAGAAAACTAAAGAAAAATTGAAAACGAATCAATAATTAAGCTGTATCTTTAAAAATACTCATCAGTAAACAAATTAAATAATTTGCATATCAAACAACACTATTATAGAACTTTTTCTGAACTTCAATTTGGTAGCAAGTTTAAAAAGTAAGTGAGTATGCCATCTAGGATAAATAGCAGCTGAGATATGAGTAATTTTGCATATACATTTTATTAATTTTTCTCTAATTTATTCTCATTTCTAATATTTAATTAATATTCATACATACAATTTTTAGATAATTTGCATATTGGTCCATTAAGTAAACATGATATGTAGTAGACTAAATGGGCACCAAGGCTTGTAGTATAGGATAGTAAGCAGCTGAGATGTTGATAAATTTGCGTGTACACCCCCTTAATTTTCACGATTTTTCTCTTATTTCTAATATTTTCATTAATATTCATAAATATGCATATATGAACATTGGATGAAAGTCCTATGTCTTAACATTCAGTTGGTACCAAGTTTAAAAGTTTTGGATGAGTTGGTGCTGAGATATAAGTACTTTAGTAGAGACTTCTCCATTCTTAAGAAGCCCATTATGCGTTGCCATGGAAACCATGCGATTTCACATAGCTCAAATTGGTTTATTCTTTAGGGCAATATTTTTCCCCATTTAGGTAGTCTCCCAAAACAATTTGACACACATTAAAAGTTTTCCTGATCGTGCAAGGTTGGACTAATAAGACCCTAGAGTACTAAGGAATGAGCATGATGTTACTTTTTATAGATACAAAATGTACCATATATTTGGGCATGGGTATTATGACATATTAATTTTAAAACATAACAACTTGTTGATTATCAAAGTTTCTTTCTAATTTATTACTTGAAAAGCTGGTAAACAGTCCAAAAGTGTGCTATGAATAAAACTAACATTTAAGAGCAATTCTCTGTAACCACCAAAATATTTTGGCCACGAATAATCAGGGATTTTGATAAAAACGTTATATTCAAGTAGAGATGCATCAACTTTAATAATAAACTTTGTTTAGTTTTTTCAAAAAGTGCAACCGTTTCCATGGTAACAGACGGTGAAGTTCCCAAAAATGGCACTTTCATGAAAATGCATACCCTCATTTTCTTTTCCTTATTTATTGAATTAAGCTAAAAGTTATCAGTAATTTTATGTTTATGTTTCAAAGTAGATAGATTAAGCTTTGTGATTTCAAAAAAAGTTTTGAGATGGGAGCATCTTAGATATATTTTATTTCCAAAAATATTTGGATTTTTGATGAAAAAAACGAGTTTGGGGGTCAAATTTGATAACAAACTATTCAAAATCGCAGCAGTTCTGCGTGTTACTGCATATATTATTAGAAAAAGGACACTTAGAAAAGTTGAATTGTGAAATAAAATTCATGGGAACTTTTAAATATTGCAAAGAAATCTGAATTTTAATTTTGTCCTTAATTATTGCTCTCAGAGGTATGCATTTTTTGTCTTAACTTTATAATTTGTAGATAAATTTAGCTATTTTATACATGATTACGTTTAATCTGCAGTAAAGACTGGTGTAAGAGCATAACAAACGGCATTGAATGACACCGGAGACACCCTGGAGACCTTAAAGGGAGGGACAGCCTAGCAACAACACAACTGTCAAAGTTACTTCCCCTTTGTAGCTCTTCAAATAAAGGGGCATTTAGCCATGTAAATTACAAACACGTTGAGAAAGAAACATGACTTTTACAGGTTGATATCTCTTCTCATATGTATTTTTTTGTTCCGATGATGGCCATGAGTTGAAATATTTGATTGTTAAATCAAAGTTTCTACTTGCTGAGGATCAGTTTTAAACGGATAATATCCGTCAAACCGATTTTTACACTTTACAAGTTTTGATTTTTAGAAAAGCATCTACATTTGATCGGTTTTCTTATGGAAATACCAGTTTACTACCAATTGTGAGTTAACTCTTTTCTTTTTAAAACAAAATGCTTTCAAATTAAATAATCTGCAATGTGAAAAAGGGCTGTTTGTGTGTTTCTGCTCCGAGTAATGGCTCTGGGAACCTTGCCTGACTGCTAGAAATATGGTGCATGCAATAATCGGTGACCCTAAAGTGCGTAAAGGACTCCTTTTCGCGTAAAGGACTCCTTTTCGCGAAAAGGAGTTTTATTTTTGCGAAAAGGACTTTTATTATGGCTAAAACTATTTATTAGGGTTATGTTTGATATCTAATATTATAAAACTGAAGTTAAACGATATTAATCTATCAATATTATGCAGTAGAAATCGTTTTTGAAACGATATTTCACTCAAATGGCAGAAATAGTGACTTGCGAAAAGGAGTTTCATTATAAAGAAAAGGACTTTGTATCTGATCTAATTTTTTATGCCCCCAAAGGAACTTTGGGAGGCATATAGTAATCGCATTGTCCGTCCGTCCGTCAGTCCGTCCGTCCGTCCGTCCGTCCGTCAGTCCGTCCGTCCCGCTTTCGTGTCCGGTCCATATCTCCTATATTATTTGATGTAGGAATTCCAAACTTGGTGTGTGGATATATCTTGGGATGGCGGAGTGTCGCGTACCATTTTCAGGTCATTGTGACCTTGACCTTGACCTCTGACCTACTTTTTAGAATAATCGTGTCCGGAGCATATCTCTTATATTATTTGAGGTAGGAATCTCAAATTTGGTGTGTGGATGCATCTTGGGATGACAAAGTGTTGCGTACCATAATTGGGTCACTGTGACCTTGAACTTGACCTCTGACTCTCCTTTATTCTTTGAGATAGGAATACCAAATTTGGTGTGTAAATGCATCTTGGGATGACGGGGTGTCACATACCATTTTTGAGTCACTGTGACCTTGACCTCTGACCTAGTTTTAAGAATTATTGTGTCCGGAGCATATCTCTTATATTCTTTGAGTTAGGAATTCCAAATTTAGTGTGTGGATGCCTCTTGGGATAGCAGAGTGTCATGTATCATTTTCGGGTCACTGTGACCTTTACCTCTGACCTAGTTTTTAGAATAATCATGTCCAGAGCAAATCTCTTATATTATTTGAGGTAGGAATCTCAAATTTGGTGTGTGGATGCATCTTGGGATGACAAAGTGTTGCGTACCATAATTGGGTCACTGTGACCTTGAACTTGACCTCTGACCTAGTTTCTAGAAACTGCATTGAGTCTGGTGCATATCTCCTTTATTCTTTGAGATAGGAATTCCAAATTTGGTGTGTAAATGCATCTTGGGATAGCGGGGTGTCACATACCATTTTTGGGTCACTGTGACCTTGAGCTGTGACCTGGTTTTAGGAATTATTGTGTCCGGTCCATATCTCTTATATTCTTTGAGTTAGGAATTCCAAATTTAGTGTGTGGATGCCTCTTGGGATAGTGGAGTGTCATGTACCATTTTCGGATCACTGTGACCTTGACCTCTGACCTAGTTTTTAGAATTATTGTGTCCGGAGCATATCTCTTGTATTCTTTGAGTTAGGAATTCCAAATTTAGTGTGTGGATGCCTCTTGGGATAGCAGAGTGTCATGTATCATTTTCGGGTCACTATGACCTTGACCTCTGACCTAGTTTTTAGAATAATCATGTCCAGAGCATATCTCGTATTATTTGAGGTAGGAATCTCAAATTCGGTGTGTGGATGCATCTTGGGATGACGAAGTGTCGCATGCCATAATTAAGTCACTGTTACCTTGAACTTGACCTCTGATCTAGTTTCTAGAAAATGGTGCATATCTCCTATATTCTTTGAAATAGGAATTCCAAATTTGGTATGTAAATGCATCTTGGGATGCCCAAATGTCACAAACCATTTTCGCGTCATTGTGACCTTGACCTCTGACCTAGTTTTAAGAATAATTGTGTCCAGAGCATATCTCCTATATTATTTGATGTAGGAATCCCAAATTTGGGTTGGTGATTCCTCTTGGGATGGCGGAGTGGTGCATACCATTTTGAGTCACTTTGACCATGACATTGACTTCTGGCCTCATTTCTAGATTTTTCGTGCTATATTACAGCTAACTTTCCTCAAATGTGTCTTATGCTAGACCAATTCCTTTGGGGGCATTCGTCACGTGTTTGTGACATTTCTTGTTTTCTTATTTATTTATTTATTTAAGTATTTATTTATTTGATTTTAATAATTATAGTAAGCAAGCAGATATCTAGTGTTCAAAAAATAATATAATTCGAAAAAGCACATGTGTACGATACATTATTTAGCTTTGCGAAAAGGACTGTCTATACCGTCTGAGACTATGTTTGAATATCCATGCCCGTTTGCATACTATTATTTTTAAGGAATACAGTAGAAATTAGTATTGTCTGAATAAATCTAACCTCCAGATGTCGAATATTGAGTATTTGAGACAATAGCACCATAAAATTGAATTTGAAAAGGGCTCAATTCCGCGTAAAGGGGTTTTTACGAAAAGGACCTCGTTTTTCGGTTTTGCGTAAAGGACTTGATCTTCATATATTACGTTCACGAAAAGAGCCTGGAATTTGGACGATTTGTAATGCCTTCTTACATTTATAGATGATCTTAATAGGTTAGCTTTTTGCGAAAATGAAGCATAACTTGAGCATATCGAGATATTGATACGTTTGGCAAAGTAAAGCAACAAAGAATCTGACGAACCTGCTCAACGGCGCAGGCCCAGAAGATGGGTGATTTTGATTTTATACGTGCCTTTTTGTGGTTAAATACTTATTACAGAAAGAAAATATATCACTATTTCGGAAAGCTTAAGTTGCCAAAATGCAACATGCGTCAGTAATGCATGATTACTGTTATGATGTCTTTTTGAAATTAGGGATTGGATTTTGGTTAATGTAGTAAAAGACAAATAAAATATGCCAAGTTTAATAACACGAATCTTCAATCACCATGCATACAGCGCCAGAGGTATGCTGTATCCACGACTATTCCAAGTCATTTTAAGTCTCGTACCCCCTGCAATATAACCATTCTGACTGTTACCACCAATCACAATTAAAACGGACCAGAACTTGCAAGAAGCTAAACGAATTTTCTATCACCATGCATACAGTGTCAGAGCTACGCTGTATCAACGACGATCCAAAGTCGTTTTAAGACTCGTACACTCTGCAACATAACCATTCTGAGTGTTATCAGCACTCACAATTAAACCGGACCAGAAGATGCAAGAAGCTAAACGAATATTTGTGGATGAGACAGTTTAAATCAATAGAGCTTACATACATGCGAACAGCGAATGCTAAGTCGATCCTGTATAAATGCGCATTCTCACAAGAGCGTTCACTGCTGGCGGCATGTATTATTGGACTTTTTGGTTACTGTAAAGGTGGCACCTCATGAATGGGTAATTAGGACTGGTCTACCTTAGACATAGGTAAAAGTTGAAATTGAGGCGTGGTTTTATTCAAAAGTAACTGTATCATCTTGCGCCATTACCTCAGTATAGACACAAGACACATTATTTAGTCCATAAAACGCCAGCAAAATAACTGCATCTGAAAATGTCTATTTAACATATGCATAGAGGGAAACGTTGTAGACCAAGATCAGACTGCTCCTACAGGAGCAGTCTGATCTGAGTCCACACTGTTTGTCTATGAGGCTTCAAATATTTTAGTGGACGATAAAAACCCATACATTTAGTGATTATGCGCTTTAAGGGTTAATAAATGTAAGTTCAGTGTATATACGGTTAAGATTTTCGTGAAATGCACGCACGTTTGCGCGGCCCAAACAATTTATTATTTCTTCACCAAATTATAAATCGAACCTCATTTTCCTTGTTTAGCAGATGAAATAGCCGAACCACGCCCAGATATGAATATTAAAGTTACCGCCTTTACATAGAGCAAAAAGTTATATTATACATGCATTTGAAGAAAATATTTTATGCGACTAGCCCTACTAGCTAGCTGTGCAATATTTTCATGGCTAATTTCAATTTATCATATCGCACGCGTGTCCCCAATTAAAGTTTATCTGTTCAAAATCAATCAGAATAAATTGATTAGAATAGCGTATCACATTCTTTGACACATTGACAATAAACATGGCCAATTAACATATTAACCTAACCAGGTATATAAGGGATGAAAAGAGCGGCTTATTTGGGTGTTGGCTACTATTTTATCGTCCGTTGCTGTGCTGGTGTCAAACATGAGTTATCTAGATCAGGCCCGACATTTTATATTGACTCAAACGTAATTATAAATGCTAACAGGCCTTTTGTTAAGAGTGCGTATCGAAAAATAATTTTCTTATTTCTAAACCAAAACTTATATTGTGGGTACTCAAAAGAACCGTCTCAATGAGACGTTTTTTTGAGCACCCAAAATATAACACTTATCCTCTCGAGCAGTGAAGGCTCATATGAGTCTTTGCATGGACACATTCTCGCTAGAACCCTCACTGCTTTAAAACGGGATAGAAATGGGCTTCCTTTCAACATGTCACAAAAATCAAATCTTTTTCACCATATTTGAAACATGAAGTATTTTCCTTCGTGCGCAAAAGGCGAGAAGCCATGCTAGGGGGTCTGGGGGCATCCCCCCCCCCCGGAATTTTTTTTGAAAAAAAAAATGGCGCAATTTGGTGCATTCTAGGGCACATTTTAGCCTTCAAAACTTTGCTATTTTTTGGTTAAATTAAAAAAATGTTGCCTTTGCAGACAAGTCTGAAAAAAGAAAGAACCTTAAATGTGATTTTATGGTTTTAAAAGCGGTCATGACTTCAACAGGGACCATACTTATACCGTTCTTGCTTCAACAGTAAAAAATAATTTGGCCTATTTTACTTGTATTTTGCTATATCTACCTATATTTAATCCCTAATTTTACAAAGACATCATAAGACCGAGGGGCGGCGGGTTCGAGCCTCACCGACGTCACTGTGTTGTGTCCTTGAGCAAGAACATTAATCCTAGCTCAGTACTGGTTCAGCCCAGGAAGACCTGTCCCTTTACAATTGAAAGATTGTTGATGGGACGCAAAGAATCGAATCAAACAAAGACATCATAACAGTAATCATGCATGATTATTGACGCACAGTTGCATTTCGATAATTTAAAGCTTTCCGAAATAGCAGACATATTTTCTTTCTGTAATTAGTATTTAACCTAAAAAAGGCGCGTATAAAATCAAAAACACCAATATTCTGGGCCTGCGCCGTTTAGCAAATTCGTCAGAGTCTTGAGTGCTCTACTATGCCAAACGTATCAATATCTCGGTGTGCTTATGCTTCATTTTCGCAAAATGCTAACCTATTAAGATCATTTATAAATATAACTCAGGGAAGTAATTTATTACCAGGCATTATCAATCGTCCACAGTCCAGACTCTTTTCGTGAACGTAATATATGAAGATCAGGTCCTTTACGCACCCCAAAACGAGGTCCTTTTCGTAAGAATAAAACTCCTTTACGCTGAATTGAGTCCTTTTCAAATTCAACTTTTTACGGTGCTATTGTCTCAAATACTCAATATTCGACATCTGGAGGTTTGATTTATTCAGACAATACTAATTTCTACTGTATTCCTTAAAAATAATAGCATGTAAACGGGCATGGATATTCAAACATAGTCTCAGACGGTATCGACAGTCCTTTTCGCAAGGCTATATAATGTATCTTACACAGATGCTTTTTGGGGTTATATTTTTGAACATTAGATACCTGCTTGCTTACTATTATTCAAATCAAATAATTAATTAATGAATTAATTAATTAAATAAACAAGAAAAAATAATAGATCAGATACAAAGTCCTTTTCTTAATGATGAAACTCCTTTTCGTAAGTCATATTTCTGCCATTTGAGTGAAAGATCGTTTCAAAAACGATTTCTACTGCATATATTGATAAATTAATATCGTTTAACTTCAGTTTTTAACATTAAAGATAAAAAAAATAATCATAATAAATAGATTTAGCTATAATAAAAGTCCTTTTCGCAAAAATAAAACTCCTTTTCGCGAAAAGGAGTCCTTTACGCGAAAAGGAGTCCTAAGGAGAAAATATTAACAATTATGCGCTCAAAAGTGGTGTTTATCTAAACCTATTATTAGAAACAGATGATTGTGGACGGAATGACGAAATATAAGACTTATCCTCTCGAGCAGCGAAGGCTCATATGAGTCTGTGCATTGGCACATTCTCGCTCTCATTACTTTTAAAACGGGATAGAAATGGGCGCTGTAATAAAATCTAACACTGAAAAATAGAAATAACAATTTTCGGTGACCTTATATGCCTCTCGAGCAACGAATGCATGATGAGTCTGCGCATGGGCACATTCTCGCTAGAACCCTCACTGCTTTAAGGTAGGAGTTGATTCGAACTTAGCGTAAAACATTAAATAATGAGTCTCATATTTCCAGTTCACACAAAAATATTTATGAAAAAGTCTGAAAAAAGAAGAAAGAAAAGGAACCTCAAATGTTATTTAATAGTTTTAAAAGCAGTCCTGACTTCAGCAGAGATCGTACTTATACCGTTCTTGCTTCAATAAAAAAAGTTCCAGGATTTGAACTTCGGGCCTCGGGGTTGTAGGCCTGAAGCGCTACCGGCACATGTCTACTGCAATGAAATTTAATTTAATTTATTATAATGTAATTATTCTTTCGGCCAAAGTTCATAACGACAGCGCATGTGTGTTTCACGCAACGAGTTTGAGTTTGGCGTGACTGTTTTTGAAGAACATAATTTATGAACGCAATCACCGTAGGTGGCAAGCGCGGTGCTCCCCTGGTAAAATTTTGAAAAATCGGTGCAATTTGGTGACTTCTGGCACATTTTCATGCAATTTATTTCTTGTATAGAAAGCATCATCTTTCAACAGGCAAAGTTATAAGATTTCAAAGATTTCTTATTTTATCCTACAGTTTTGAGCGTTCGTTGCGGTATTTCGCTGGCCGATGAATCGTTATATATATTGTCCAAACCGATTTTATTCTTTCTCTTAGCAAATAAAATTAAAATAACACTTTAAGGTTCTAAGATTAAAATAACACTTTAAGGTTCTTATTTCTTTAAGTTTGATCAAGAATCTGTATTCCCATTCTTGATGCATAATTTATATCCACGTAGGCCGTTTCGGCAATTCAGGCCTAGTACCTTAACTTAAGTTTCGATCATTCGTTTTGGTAATTGTTGCTCTATAATGCTAAACGTATCAATAACTCGATGTGCTTATGCTTCATTTTCGCAAAATGCTAACCCATTAAGATCATCTATAAGTATAACTCAGGGTAGTAATTCATTACCAGGCATTATAAATCGTCTAATTCCAGGCTCTTTTCGTGAACGTAATTATATGAAGATCAAGTCCTTTACGCAAAGCCGAAAAACGAGGTCCTTTTCGTAAGAATAAACCTCCTTTGCGCGGAAATGAGTCCTTTTCAAATTCAACTTTTTATGGTGCAATTGTCTCAAATACTCAATATTTGACATCTGGAGGTTTGTTTTATTCAGCCAATACTAATTTCTACTGTATTCCTTAAAACAATAGCACGCAAACGGACATGGATATTCAAACATAGTGTCAGACGGTAGACAGTCCTTTTCGCAAGCTAGGTTATATAATGTTTCGTACACAGGTGCTTTTTCGGTTATATTTTTGATCACTAGATATCTGCTTGCTTACTATTATTCAAATCAAATAAATTAAATAAATAAATAAGAAAAAAAATAGACTAGATACAAAGTCCTTTTCTTAAAAATGAAACTCCTTTTCGTAAGTGACTATTTCTGCCATTTCCGTGAAATATCGTTTCAAAAACGATTTATAATGCATATATTGATAAATTAATATCGTTTAACTTCAGTTTTATAACATTAAATATCAAACATAATTATAATAAATAGTTTTAGCCATAAAAAAAGTCCTTTTCGCAAAAATAAAAGTCCTTTTCGCGAAAAGGAGTCCTTTACGCGAAAAGGAGTCCTTTACGCATTTTAGGGTCACCCTGCAATAATAACCAGAGAGGACTCATTGTCGCACAGGAAGCTCGTTAGCACGAACAAACCTGTCGCCTTTCGCTCGGTGCACACTGGGATTGAGCCGCCATTTTTATCAAAAATATATTATGCGATCACTGCTTGCATGACTCGGGGCTTTACATCCAGAAAATATTGACTAAAAGAGAAATGATAAACTGTTAAAAATTTAACTTTTTGCTATTTTTAACAATAAATTCGGTCACTACAGCAGTGCGAGAATTGAACGAGACTAGCCAAATATCGCTAGTTACCCATGATGCAAAGGGCGAAATGCGAGAGATCTAGATGAGATATCGTCAGGTCTCGCGAGAATGGAGAGGACTGGAATAGCTGGTGAGTAGGCCCCTATGTTTTAGTTTAATCAAAGGCTTAGTTGCTCTGATCAGTCTCATTTAGATCTACAGAAAGGTACTCTTTCCAAACAAAGTAAGCTCCACCCCCACCATATGTAACAACCATTCACTTGTGTGAATGAATCCCCACCCCTTCTAACAATTGAAAATACATTGTATTTTTTTAGACCTGCTGAATGAAAAAGATCAGGCTTCTGCTACAACGCAGTTGCGGATCCAGAGGGGGTTTGGCCAAACATGGAGAATTCTTAGAAAAATCAGGAAAAATTAATAAATTAATTATCAGGTAAATTTAACAAATGAAACCCCCTTTGTAAATTTGAACCCCCTCTCAAGAAATCCTGGATCCGTCACTGTACTAAGTAATAAAAGCAGGCTATTTATGCATTTCCTTGATGCATCTTCTTAAAATGCATGTGCTCTACACATTCTCTTTCAAGTTTCCACATTCCCTTTCAAGTTTTTAGATCCATCTCTCAAACCTCACTTTAGGTTCAGAGTTGACAGGATGGCCCATTTGCAGAAACCTCAATAAAAGGTGATTTAAAGGCAATCACCTAAACTCCCAGCCTGTTGGATAATTAATGCAGTCAGTAATGGATCTGATTAGTAGACTGCTACAGTCCTGTTGTTTGAACTCCGAGCCGGTGGCATACATTCCTAGAGATTATTCTCTATACTTCTTACTCATGTATAGCAGTTGTCAGTAACTGCCAGAACTTCACAGAAGTATGATTGAGCATGTGCTGTGTATATGATACTCTTAGTACTGATACACCATGTAAATTATATATATGAGAACAAGGATAACTGAATTTATTGATCATCTTGATATGAAAGAACATTTGTTTAAAGCAATTCAGAGCCCCAAACAAATCAAATTACTTTTGTTTTACCTGGCATAAAGAAAAAACACCTCAGCAGAGGTCAAGATAAGGATAGTTTTTGCGCCTAAAAATGAAATTATTTTCTTTCCTATGAATTTAAGCGGGTGTTTTGATGTGCAAAAGAACCGTCTCATTGAGATGGTTCTTTTGAGTACCCAATACATATATTGTGGATGAGAAGTAAGAAAAATATTATTCCAGTACATGCTCATCTGGAGGCCTACCTCTATGGTCAAATTGTTGAATAGAGTAAGAGCATATTCTTTTAATGGAGTTTGGAAAAATAGTTCTTAAAATGGATGTATAACAAGGGAAAGTACATGTAGGACATGTAGGTTTGGGGCAAAAAAAATACATATAAATTTTAGCCATTTTTATATATCCTTTCTTGATTGATAAGATCTCCAATCAAGTTTAAACCAAAATAGACTAAATGGATGCATCATTTATATTTTTAGGGATCATAGGGTAGAAATACCCCTATATACAAATGTATATGAAATGCTACATTTAATGAATTTTTCTCATATTGTTTTATCAGATGAGATGCTGTATTTCTATGGCATCTCATCTGTATCTTTATTGTTTATCTATCTTTCCATTCCGTCATTCATACTCACAGTTCAACAGTCCCATAAAGCCTGACCAGTAGACAAAAAAAGTAAATTGGTGAATTTGGACCTCTAACATTTAAGCTATCAAAAAAAAAGACTAATCCATCAAAAATATCAAGAAATAACCTGTACATGAACTAAACAAGACTTGAGAAGCTATTTACCACACATACATGTACATGTATCATTCTAGCATAGAATCAATATACTGACCTAGATGCCATTCTGTGGACTATAAAGTAAGAATGAAGGCATAGAACAGGAATAAATACAATCAAGCCCTGGACACCATAAGGGAAAGAGACCAAAACACAAGAAAATACCACATACAAGAGAGTAAAGAGCTAAGGTACATGTATTTCCTTCCTTAACTCACCCTCAACCCTGTCAAAAAGGTCAAAACATTTTTTTCTGATCATCATGTGGCATAACGGGAAAAGTGTAGAACAAACTGCCAAAATTTGTCCGGACTATTTCTCACCATTTCATTCAAGGGGTTGTTTTGTTTTTTTATGATAAATTTTGATATATAGATTTTTTTTAAAGAAAGTTTGAAATATGAAAACCTGGGCTCAAGGGCTGACCAGAAGGCATGCCCAGGTCCAACTAATTTTTAAAAGTCCTAATATCTCAGAAACCATTCAGATTTTCACCTCTATACCATATATACTCATATATCTTATGACACAAAGTATCCAGTAATATTGTTCAGGAAGTCCCCCAGGTGTGCCCACTGTTGAGGCATTCAAAAGCACCTTCTGAGAAATCCCTCCAGGGCATGCCATGATTATTCCTATTTCATATGATACCAAGCATTCAGTTATAATGACCCGTGAGACCGGGGTGAGACCCCCGGGTGTGCCAAAACATGGCCCACCTCATTTACTTTATAAAAGACTTACTACTTTTGAACTGCTCAGATCACTACCCATAAACCATAAATTTTCATGTTTCTTATGAGAAGAAAGTTTTCATAAGCACTTTCTGAGAAGTCCCTCCAGGGCATGCTCAGCAATTCCCCGCCCCATTTACTTCATTAAAGGCTTAATATCTGGGAAATTGTTCATTGTCATCCCTAAATCTATGTAATGATGTTTCTAATGATAAGATACATTCAATAACACTGACAGTGATGTCCCACGGGCACAGGGGTGGTTTGGGAGACTTTATATTCAGTAGATTACAATCATATATCCCGTTCCTCATGAAAATGCTTAAAATGTCAACATTTGAAAAAACTGGTTCTAATTGATAATTGGAACAATATTATCTAGATTTTCTGGACATTTGCTGGCAAGGATTATTTAATAGCTGGCTTTTGTTTGAAAAAACATAAATGATAAATAATTTTCTTGCAAAAATAAAAAGTGAATGAAATCACTTTTTCCTCCTGAAATTGCTCAAAAGGCCAATATTCCGAAAACTAGTACCGCTTGATTATCAGAGCGTTAATGGCAATTTTTGATTTTACACAGATGATGAGATCTGATAGAATAGATCATTTTTATACAAACTTATCTTTTCTAAATAACTTCATTCCGCATAAAGCTGCTTAAAAATTCAATTTTCCGTTATTTGGTACCGTCTGATTATTTGTACAATTATTGCTATTTTCTTAAAATTTTACAGCTATTTCTATTTTACTGATGAATTCTAACATGATAAAATAAATTCCTACAAAAATCAATGGTTATCTTATCTTAATTTGGCCTAAAATGCACATTATCCAAGATTCCAAAAACTGGTACTGTATGATCATTAGGACAAAAAGACATTTTCCACATATTTCCAGGCATTACCTGATGATTAATGATAGAATGAATAACTTCTAATGAAAAAGAATAGTTTTGTAACACTTAACATAATTTTCATTGTCTTATATTGCCAAAATCATCTCAGTTAAGTCACATGTACAAAACAGCTTTATTTAGAGAAATCAATTTGTTGGTCCAATTTAACCAGAATTACCAAAAAAACTTCAGATACTCCCATAGATTTTATTGTAAATATTTTATGACCTAAGGTTGGGTTGTCAGAATCTATTGAAGTTGAATACCAGTATTGCTGCATTTTTTTTGAAAAATATCCCTAAAAATTGCCAAAAACCCATTTTTTCACATTTTGGAATTTTGCCAATTTTGGTATATTTTAGGACCCTACTGCAACCAGCACGTGCATGATAGAACCAAAACACATATATCAAGAGTTAGAGTTGATACAATATTGTAGTTTGGCCAAAACCATTAGGTTACAGAATGTTTTTTGAATAACTGCAAATACTTTCAAATTAGTGTTTTTTCATAATTTCAAAATACAGAATCTACAAAATTTGCCCAAAATGAACAATCATGGTTTCCATAGCAACCAAGGGTAACAAATAAAAAATTACTTTATTTTTGGTGGTTTTGGGCTATATGTACAACATACAAAAAAAATCAAGTTAATCTGAGACTATGCGTGCCGGACCCCTATTTAGATTTTTTGGTGGTTACAGAGAATTGCTCTTAAAAAGCCGGGTACTGAATAAGGCAAGTGTATATGATGATTTTATACACTAAATGGACATTTATTACCATGAATACGGTAATGTCCTAAAACTATTATGTAAATTGCCGCCAAAACCATGTCCTCTAATGGTAAAACAATCTTAGGACATAAAACAAATGATTTTGGATACAAAAACATTGTCAAAAAATAAAAAAATTCAGCTATATATCAAATTCCATGATTTTTGGCGGCCATTTTGAAATATGCAAATTAGGCCATTAAGACGTCATTTCTCAGCTTGCCAACATTGGTTTTCGGATTCAGCATACCAAATTACCCCTAATCAAGGTGTCAAACCCTTTTCTTCACAAAATGCCTGTACTTGTTAACTTTTCTGATTTTTTTTCCTGACTATTATTCAGGCAAAAGTTGACGTGTATATCCCAAATCCACTTAGATGTTATAAATGCCAAGTGTTTGGCCACCACGAAAATAAGTGTGGCAGACAAGCGATATGCGTCAACTGCAGTATGCCTGAACATTGCGCATCTGGCCAGTGTCAAAGACCTGCCAAGTGTGCCAACTGCTCAGGTGATCATTCTGCTAACTCAAAAGATTGCCCGCAATGGGAGAAAGAGAGAAAAATTCTTAAAATAAAATGTGAAAACAACTTGTCATTTCCAGAAGCTCGTAAGCAATTCGATCAATTTTACCAAGCTAGGACATATGCAAGTGCTGTGAAACCAGGCACTTGCAACAAATCTACAGAAACTCACAACAACAGCACACAGACGGACGACAGTTTTACAGAATATTTAAAACAACAAACACAAGAAAAACAACAAGAACCCTCTAAAGGAAAACCCCAAGAAAAGGGTAATCCATCTCGTCCAGGGCAAACCCTTAAGCCAGCAACCCTGGAGATGATTAGGAAAGATGAAGAGAAGAAGAAAAAAGAAGAGAAAGACAAACTCAAAAAACAACAGAAAGATGAAAGACGACAACAATATATCAAAGAAAAAGCACAGAAAGATAAAGAAGAAGCTGAAAAAGCAATACTAGCTCAGAAGAATCCATTTTCTGTGTTTAAAAAGGATGATGAGGAAGATGACATGGACGATGATTCTGTGGTTTTCACAGACTCTTCCTCCAGTGATCACCTCCCTAAAGGCACACTTTCTCGATTACCAACAACTTAAACAATGGAAGGTGTCAATCTAACCATTATTTTAGTATCTCTTTTAATATTATTTTCAAGTATGGATTTTAAACATAAAATTATTCAATGGAATTGTCGAGGTTTTAAACCTAATTTTAATGAAGTATCTCTATTGATTTCCGAATATAATCCATCTGTATTTTGTTTTCAAGAGACATTTCTTAAACCAGATGATAACATCTCATTAAAAGGTTTTAATATATACTGAAGGACTTTAGAAACGCACCACCTGCTAAAATGCTAATTTATTGTCAAAATGTAATATATTAGTTATGTGAAAAATAAAATTGACAAGCCCCTTTATTTAGCTTGTATTCAATAAGAAAATCCAAACGCTATGGCTAACGGTTGCCGTGACGTCGCGATTATTCTGAGACATCCCAAATTTAAAAAGTCACAGAGTACCAATACCTTCCATTATGAGCGCAAAAAAGATTTTGAACCGATGTTTGTTCTTGAAAGCACAAGGAAAGACAAAATCAAATCGTAAAGTTTTAGACCTCTGGTAACGCTCATTTCGTCTAGGTGACGTCATTATTGTTTTTGACGTAATTGGCTCTTTATATTCTAAGGAACAGGAATAATCAAAATGTTTTAGTGCAACAAGATACTCCGCAACCCGTTGCGTAGAAGACAAAAGTATCGCGACATGCGCGAACGTCATCCGCCTGTTATTGCTGTCTGAAAAATTACGACTGACGTTAGCAAAGAAACGCTGCGACTGGGAGTGTAATTAAACGATTATTTCCGATCATTTCCAAAACTTTTCTTGTTTTTCGGTTGGTTAAGACATCTGGCTACCAGCTCAAAGTGTTTGCTTTTAAATTGAACTAATCTCACAGCTGTCAGACGACAATTGTTGAAAAACACTAACGTCAGTGTTACGTCAGAATGAACTGCATTAGCAAATCGAAACTATGGCAACTTATGTCCATTGTGTAAGCGGATAAAAAGTAAAAAAGAAAACATCCTCAAATTAACCATGTGGAAGAGACAGTGAATATACAACTGGTGCGTTTCTAAAGTCCTTCAGTATATATAACTATGTTCATACTGATTGTCTGAGGCCCTCTGGTGGTGCCTCGGTGTTTGTAAAATCATCTTTCCCACAAGGAAAGATTGATTTACAAACAGAACTACAAGCAACTGCAGTATCTGTCACTCTTGACAAAGAAATAACCATATGTTCTGTATATATTCCCCCATCATTTTCTCTTAATTCTCAACACCTGGACAGTTTACTACAACAACTTCCTTCTCCTTATATCATATTAGGTGACTTCAATGGTCACAATATCCTCTGGGGTGGTCAAAACAATGATTCCAGAGGTGAGCTTATCGAATATTTCTTAACAAAAAATGATATATGTATTATGAATGATAAATCATACACTTATCTTTCTACAAGTGCAAAGTCCTTTTCCTCTATTGATCTTTCCTTCTGTCACCCATCACTCTTTCTTGATTATAATTGGTCTGTGAGTAAAGACCAACATAATAGTGATCACTTTCCTATCATCATTGAACAGAACACTTTTGCCACTGAGGACCACAATCCAAAGTGGAAATTAAATAGAGCCAACTGGGATCTATTTAATACTCTATGCACTGGTAAATTAATACCAGAAAACTTCAAAGAATCTTCTGATCCCATATCTGACTTTACTTCTTCTCTTATAGAAATATCTAAAGAATGTATTCTTCAAACCTCGACAAATCCAACTAAAAGTAATCCATGGTACAATGACGACTGTAAAGAGGCAATTAAACAACGTAAACAAGCTCTATCTAAATTTAAAAAATCTCCAAATTCCAACAACTTGAATGACGTTAAAGTATTTAGAGCTAAAGCCCGCAGAACAATTAAACTTTCGAAACGTAAGTCATGGAGATCTTATGTTTCGAAAATCAATCATAAAACACCTATTAAAAAGGTTTGGGATATGATAAGAAAAATCTCTGGAAAAAACAAATCCCCCAGTTACACACATCTAAACATGGTGGGTACTGACAGCAAAGCAACTTCAAAAACAGACATTGCTGACACTTTAGGAGAAACTTTTTGTCACAATTCATCATCATTCAAGTACTCTGAATCCTTCATAAAGATTAAAACTGAACAAGAGAAAGTTAAATTGAATTTTAAATCACAAAATAATGAAATTTATAACAAAGATTTTAATTTAGATGAATTAGTTGAAGCTATTCAACTATCACATGACTCAGCCACGGGTCCTGACGAGATCCACTATCAAATGCTTAAAAATCTCCCACAGAATTCTCTTGAAACCCTTTTGAATATATTTAATTACATTTGGACTACTGGTAAATTTCCAGAAGATTGGACCTTAGCAACCATAATCCCAATTCCCAAACCTGGGAAAGATCCTGCGGAACCTAATAATTATAGACCTATAGCTTTAACGAGTTGTCTATGTAAAACACTTGAAAGAATGATAAATAAAAGACTTACTTGGTTTTTAGAATCCAATAATCATATATCGCGGTTTCAGTCTGGTTTCAGATCTGACCGCAGTACAACTGATAATTTAGTTAGATTGGAAACCTTCATACGTGATGCCTTTATTAAAAAGGAACATGTAGTTGCTGTGTTTTTTGATTTGGAAAAAGCTTATGATACCACGTGGAGATATGGCATTTTAAAAGATATCCACAAACTAGGATTAAGAGGTAGACTTCCTACATTCATTGAAAACTTCCTTGCAGACCGCACCATGCAAGTCCGAGTTGGCTCCTCTCTGTCTGACTATTATGACCAGGAGCAAGGTGTACCTCAAGGGGGCGTGCTATCTACAACACTTTTTAGCACAAAATTAATGATATTGTGAAATGTTTAGGTAATCTTACTGATTGCTCATTATACGTTGACGACTTCTGTATCTGTTATCGCTCGAAAAGCATGGCAACAATTGAACGTCAACTACAACAAAATTTGAATAAGATTGAAAATTGGGCAACAAGCAATGGCTTTAAGTTTTCCAAATCAAAAACACAGTGTGTACATTTCTGTCAGTTGCGCAAGCAACATGATGATCCGGTTTTACATTTATATGGATCACCTATTCCAGTTGTTGAGGAATCTAAATTCCTTGGCATTTTATTTGATAGAAAACTCAGTTTTATACCCCATATTAAATATCTCCAGCTAAATGTTTAAAAGCATTGAATCTTTATAAAGTGCTTTCCCATACTTCTTGGGGTGCAGACCGAACTACACTTCTAAAGCTGTATCGGTCTCTAGTCCGGTCAAAATTAGACTATGGCTGTATCATATATGGCTCTGCACGAAAATCATATCTTCAAATGCTTGATCCTATACATAACCAAGGACTTAGATTAGCTTTAGGGGCTTTTAGAACTTCTCCTGTTGCTAGTCTCTATGTGGAAGCAGATGAACCATCACTATATTCACGAAGAGAGAAAATCTCTTTGCAATATGCTATAAGACTTGCTGCTAACCCATCAAATCCTGCTCATGAAGTTACATTCCCACCAAATTATGTTAATTTGTATGAACAAAAACCTAAAGCTATTAAATCATTTGGCATCAGAATTTCACCACTTTTAGAATCTGCCAATATCAAACCACAAAATATTGAAAAACATTTTACACCAAATATTCCAGCTTGGTGCATGAAACCACCAGAAATACTTTTTGATTTACATTCCGGGAAAAAATCTGAATCAAATCCACACATAATAAAAGATGATTTCAGAAAAATGCAAAGTCGTTATAAGAATTACCAACAAATTTATACTGATGGGTCAAAGGAAGACTCAAAGGTTGGTTGTGCTGTTATATCAGACAACCATAGTAATATGCAACGTATACCTGACGATTCATCAATTTTCACTGCTGAAGCCAAAGCAGTTGATCTAGCTTTAGATTTCATTAGCACTTGTGATGCAAACAATAAATTTATTATATTTTCTGACTCGCTCTCTGTATTGAAAGCAATGAACCATACCAGTTCAAAGAATCCACAGATTCAGATTTTTAGAAAAATGTCATGAGCTTTTAACTTATAAAGAAATTGTTCTCTGTTGGATTCCTAGTCATATAGGTATCCAAGGGAATGAGATGGTAGATAAGCAAGCAAAAACATCGCTTTCATTAGAACCAACTTCTTTTAAAATTCCATTTTCCAATTTTAAGCCCTCTATCAATAAATATATCTTGGAAGAATGGCAAACAACTTCATGGAATAACAGCATTGGTAATAAACTTCTTGACATCAAACCAACTATTGGTGAATATCAATCAGTTGTTCGAAACATTAGAAGAGAAGAAGTAGTATTAGCTCGACTCCGCTTAGGTCATACAAGAGTCACTCATTCATACTTACTACAAGATGAAGAGCATCCTCAATGTGTTGGTTGCGACGCACCTTTCACTGTACGTCACTTCCTTTTGGAATGTGGCGATTTTGCACAAGTAAGAAATAATTGCTTCCATGTTAATAACATGAAAGAATTATTTCAAGATATACATATTGATAGTATTATGACATTTTTAAGACAAATAAATCTTTTTAACAAAATCTAATTGCTGTTTTTAAAATCATGTTTTGTTTTACATTTGTATCAGACCATAATACAGATTATATTATGTTGTATTCTGTTCAGTTAAAGAACATGTACAGTTATCTGAATAGCTCTTTGAAACTGTCAGATATTGTACGTGGTCTCTCCTGTCAACAATCGTATTGCAATTTATTATCATAAAACAAACTCATCATCACCATTCCTTTTATTTTATCTTATAAATTTTTAACTTTTTCCATCCTCATCATGTTTAGTTAATACCGTCTGACGCTAATGACCCACAAGGGTTGATGCGTCGTTAAGCACCAAACAAACAAACAAAAGATGCATGTAAAGATCTGCAACGGGGCATATCAGTACTTATATTTTATGGTGATTTAGTTTATAAATTTAAAAGAATTGTTGGAAAACCTAGTTTTAGTGACCAAATCAAAAATATTATCAAACGTTATTTTATATAACGTTGGATATAACTTGGATGTCATGCAACAGTCTGCATGCCTTGTTTTAAACCCAATCACGGTTTATAGCAATGGCTTCCTCTTTAATTGCTCGATAGTGGGTCAAGCCTCAGACTCAATGAGTCGTGAGCCCTTTTCTTTGTTTCATCATAGTGTGTTAATTTGATTAGAGTGTTTCTCCATGATGATACATTATAGTAGTTAGAAGGCCTCCATGCGAGCTGAACATTTCTTGTACTTCAACATCAGCAGAATCTAGAGCGAAAATTTGGTACCAGTAAAATGCATGTAAGCCAGCCTGCTGTCCGTTCTAAAGCGGTGATTCTGTTGTTGTTGATTCGTTGTTTATTGTTGCTCTCATTGTGGGAATCTGCGATTGTTCTATGTTTTCTTATACGTATCTTTATGTCCATTCTAAAAATCTCCAGCTGTAATGGTTTTAGAACTGTTTTCTCGCGATAGTTTTTTTTACATCATTTATGGACTAACTTCTCCCAATGATAAGTATTCAGGATCACCTCCGCCAACTTCTCCAAACAGTTTCAACAGCCAAGTTGCTGGCGATTCCTCTGTGCTTAGATGCACTCTTTGGACATTTTAAACAAAGCGCAAATAAACCAAGTCCAAGATGCCAGTCAAAAAATTACAACGCACCGCCCAAATTCAATTACTACAGCGATCGATGGCTTGTTCAAGTATAATTGAAATCGTGCCCAATTTGCTCGTGCGTTAGGATAATGGGTAATCTTAAAACAGTTCTTTTTATAGCCCCACGGGCATTATAGAAAAAAAGCATGTCATGTGAAGACCCAGCCTTTGAACCTACAAATGAGCCTGTTTAACAAGATGCCAGTCAAAAAGTTACAACGCACCGCCCAAATTCAATTACTACAGCGATCGATGGCTTGTTCAAGTATAATGGAAATCGTGCCTAATTTGCTCGTGCGTTAGGATAGTGGGTAATCTTAAAACAGTTCTTTTTATAGCACCACGGGCATTATAGAAAAAAATGCATGTCATGTGAAAACCCAGCCTTTTTACCTACAAATGAGCCTGTTTTAAAGTTGATTTTGCATATGCATTGTAAATTTAGAGCATGTTAACGGCAGTTTAACGTTGTGCACAACCTTCGAATAAACGGGATATGCACCGCTTACGAAGATTTTTGAGACTACCCCTTTCATTCACGCCTATACAATTTTTACCTGTCAATAAAAGACTTAGAAATTTCGAACAATTCAATTTATTTCAAAATCTTCATCTATATACAAAAAATCCGTTTGAGCCACAAGCACCAGACCATTTGGAGTAGCCGGCGGAAAATCTCCTCTACAACTTTCATCGAGAACACATTTCGCTAAAATTACTATGATACTGTGCACAATAAGTTTAGCAATTTCTTATATTTCGCATCATTTTGTGTTCATCTTTGTGCAATATCGAACAATTTCAATTACAATGACGAGAACAGGATCTTATGCAAATATCACCACGAATTTACAGACGCCATCCTTTAAATAGGCATTTGAGGAGAGCAAGATTTGCAGGAAGGGTCAGTAAGCAAAATTCACATCCGTTGTAAGTAATGCTAAACTGGTTAGAATGTGATTTTGCGTTTGCTGCTCTTTCATCTTTCTCATGCACCATACGCCTATAAAAGCTATTGGTTATGTGACAGATGTGATAGAGAGTTCATGCTGAAAAAAAAATCAGCTGCCATCAATGACGTCAAAACACAGTCTTCATTTGGTTAAACTTGGTTAATTGGGGTTTCAATTCAACAGAGATTCAGTTTACAAAGATAGCATAGGCTTACAATGTTACTCATCTTATGGTTGATTAAAACCTTAAGTTACTGAAAAACGGTGCGACGTATTTGTGAGATAATGGTGGCGTTAGATT
Organism: Loripinus fragilis; assembly: GCA_964019695.1. Lineage (NCBI taxonomy): Eukaryota > Metazoa > Mollusca > Bivalvia > Lucinida > Lucinidae > Loripinus > Loripinus fragilis. The sequence goes on from OZ026524.1 coordinate 13,401,486, forward strand.
TTATCTTTCGGCTCGTGCTCTGTGGCCTTGAAGATGTTTTATTCAACATTATTTGTCTGAATGTGATGGAAGGCACCAAACAGTTTTACTTGTTAATGTGGTTTAAGAAAAAACGACTAGAAACACCGTTTAAAGGCAATAAGGTAAACACATTAATAAAAACGTCAAATTGTGAAAACTTGGTCCTTTATTTCTCTGAGAAATTTCAGAAACTTGCAGCATTTGCTATGCTTTTTTGGTCTTCATTGACCAAACAATCGCTTGAAAATGGTCTTGGCTCCCCCAATAATCAAAAGTACCCACGATACACACTAGTCTTAAAATTTATCGTCACTGGCACGACCGCTGCGTTTGGTTATTGTGTATTTTTCAAATTAGAAATTCTTGTCAGATGATCGGCGCTTGTAACTTCATGACAGCAAAAGAAACTTGAGATCTGATGTGGATGGGCTCACCCATACAAAACAATTGCTAAATTTGTTGTGCATAGTATATTATAGAAATAAGGGTTTCGGGCATTTTCTAAAATTTTCTATTACATTTGGTCACACATAGATGTTCCAGCCAGGCTTGCTCATTTTACGCATTAAGCATCAACGCTTTATAATAAAATCATTACTCAGAGGTCGAGGTACATCTATACTAGATAATGTTTACGAGGCCCTAATTATTTACATATTTACATACGTATAATAGAACGGTTTGTTCTCTGTAAAGGCGGTAATTCTAATATTCATATCTGGGCGTGGTTCGGCTATTTCAGCTGCTGATCAAAGGAAATCAGGTTCTACTTATAATTTGGTGAAGAATTTAAAATAAGTTGTTTGGGCCGCGCAAATGTGCGTGCATTTCATGATACGCACTGAACACACATTTATTAACCATTAAAGCGCACAATCACAAAATGTATGTTTATTTCGTCTATTTAAATATTTGAAGCTCCATCGACAAACAGTGTGGACCCAGATCAGACTGCTCCTGTAGGAGCAGTCTGTTCTGGGTCCACACTGTTTGCCTCTATGCTAATGTTAAATACACATTTTCATATGCAGTTATTTTGCCGGCGTTTTAAGGACTAAATAATGTCTTTTGTGTCTATACTGAGGTAATGGCGCAAGATAAAACAGTTACTTTTGAATAAAACCACGCCTATCTATGTCTTAGGTTGACCAGTCCTAATTACGCATTCATGAGGGCCCACCTTTACAGTAACCAAAAAGTCATATAATACACAAGTACATTATATTTAAATAAACAGACAATAAATTACAGTTTACAACATTACATTTTACCATATTCAACCTGACAATCGTTTCAAAATACATACCTTCCGTAGGAAGCATGGTAGATCTAGACAATTTGGCTTCTGATTAAGCCAGCCTTTCAGGATCCACATTTTTTATCCAAACTACCAATGAGATTACACCACCTGACCCACTGAAAATAAGAAATTCACGTCGATGAAAATACATTATTTGTGTTGCAGGTATCGGTCTCTAGTCAAAGGTAAAGGTCAAAATGATGAAATTCTGGTTTTATGGCTTGTATTATAGGACTTATTGGTTACTGTAAAGGCGGTACCTAATGAATGCATAATTAGGACTTGTCTTGTCTACCTGAGACATAAGTAAAAGCTGAAAATGAGGCGTGATGTTTTTCAAAAGTAACTCTATCATCTTGCACCATGACGCAAAACAGATTATTTAGTCCTTAAAACAACAGCAAAATAACTTTATCGGAAAATGTCCATTTAACATAAGCATAAAGGCAAACATTGTGGACCCAGATCAGACTGCTCCTACAACAGCAGTCTTATCTAGGTCCACACTGTATGTCTATGCGGCTTCAAATATTTTAGTGGACGACAAAAAACATACATTTTGTGATTATGCGCTTTAAGGGTTAATAAATGTGAGTTCAGTGTGTATACGGTTAGAATTTTCATGAAATGCACGCACGTTTGCGTGGCCTAATTGACTTATTTCTTCACCAACTTATAAATAAAACTTTATTTCCCTTCCTTAGGAAATGAAACAGCAGAACCGCGCCCAGATATGAATATTAAAGTTGCCGCCTTTACAATAAGCGAAAAGCCTATTAGTACTAATTATTGTCATATGTGATATGTGCATTATCTCTTACATGTTCTGATGTAGGTGGTATATACTTTGCACGCTGATTAACGAAGGTGTGTAGATGTCAGCAACGGTTTGGGCTGCTGATATGATATGATTTTAATTGACAATGCTAAAGTACTCGTACTTAAGATATGTTTTTATTATTTACTTTGTAATGAAATACAGGAAAATATTGATTAAATATAATGCATATATTTCACAGCCGTGAAAATATAAAAACTTGTATTTTCACAGCAGTGAAAATACAAGATTTGATATTTTCACGGGAGAGAAACCGTAAGATTTGAACTACTTTTTTTCTATTTTCTCAATATGGTCTAAGGGAAGCAGCTCTTTATGGCATATCTGTTACTTTTCTAAGGGAAACAACTATTGGTGTTTCCTATTTCTATTGAAATGTAAACAAAAACGTCACGTGGTCAATATGGCTGACAGTCATGTTTTTTGTGAGCGGGACTAAAATGTAAAAATAATGTGATTTGTGACTGTATTAGGAGGATCTAGTGCTTGGAAGTGATTGTCAGGAATTATATTGTATATTCCATGGATCAGAGGTGACACTTAATACTTTTTTATCACATAATGTAGAAAAGAAACACATAACATTGTCAATATTGTGTAAAGCCAATATAGCTGTAGTTATATAATAGTGTGAGATATTGTGAGGAGCCTCCATGTCGAAATTTTTCAACTATACTGTTCAAAAAAAGTAAAGCGTCAAGGAATGAGTACATCTACAATATCAACACCAGTCTCCATATCCATTTGCAAAAAGCGAGAACTATCATCACCAGAAGAAATTGGCGAGGCTAAGAAAAACAAACTTTCAACAGTATCCTCATCTGATTCATCAATACTCGCGGAACCTTCTACACCTGTTACAATCAATATGGAAGATGGTAGTGGTACAGTAGCAGACGGCGATGAGACTGTTATTTCTCATGGGGTTATATCACTTACCGACAGTGACATTCAGAAAATAGGGGTCATCGTTACTGATACATTTAGAACACAAATATCAGATTTGGTCACATCTGTTGTCAATGGTGTTATAGCCGGTCTAAAGTCGACAATTACAGCACTTGAGAAGGAGAACAGCGATCTCCGTAAGAAGGTTGTTGACCTCGACGGACGAGCTGATGCTGCTGAACAGTACAGCAGAAGGAACAGTCTGAGAGTCGCTGGAATACCCGAAGAAACGAACGAGGACACAGATAAGATCATCCTGGGACTGGCTAGTACACTGAATGTCGATATGGAGCTAGCAGACATCGACAGAAGTCATCGTGTTGGGCGGTCAGGCCCAGGCAAACAGAGGGATATAATTGTTAAATTTGTATCCTACCGCATGAGGAGGAAGCTTTACGGAGTCAGAGTGCAGACAAAGTCGAAGGGTCTGAAGGGAGTCTTTATTAATGAAGACCTCACTAGAGTCAGAAGCAGAATCCTAAGTAAAGCGCGGAGAATGGTCAAAAGTAAACACATTTCTAGTGCTTGGACCAGTGATGGAACTATTCTTGTGCGTGACAAGCACGCTTAGGGATGTCAGTTACAACGCAAGGTGGTTCTGGACGATAATTCGTTACGGGCCCATGACGACTGCTTACCTGTGCTGGACGACAGGTAACGGGTTTTGGATGACAGATTTAGGGTTTTGGACGACAGTGGAAAGGGGCAACACACACAGACGCCGCAGAAAATGTTAATATAGTGTGTTTGGCTATTTTAAATACTTTCTGTCATATAAGTGTTTGTAAGTTCGACATTAGATGTACAAACACCATAGATATTTGTAGTTAAATTGTAAAACTCTGGTCTGGAAAAGAAACTTCAGAAATATGTAATTTGTGATTAATGACTTGCGTTCCCATCATGAAATAAGTATAAATGGTCAGACAACAGATCTCACATGATTTTTCAGTCAATTTTAACATGTATTTCTTAAAAGAAAATTGAAAAACTCAAAATTTCATTTTTCTAATGTTACTGGTTAGAGACGACTGTGTAACAGGCAATAGACGACGTCAGTTTTTCTGTAACAGATGTGAGACGACATTTTTCTTTCTTTCATGAACACTTGAGTAGATGTAAATACTGCTCTGAAGCCTATTCAACGCATGAAGAAGTAGTTCAGCATTGTGCGACCTCCCATCGAATGTGCATACCAAGCCCCAGGTAATCAGAAGAATTTAAAGGTTAATACCATATATGGGATTGGTGGCATTTTAATCTTCTGGTTCCAGAGAATATTTAAAAGGGTGTTTACCTTATTTGAGCATGGCGGCATCGTGGTCACAAGACCAAGAAGTTAGTGAGTATGATCAGGAAATACTACGACCAAAACCTCTAGACCAACCCACTACATTATGAGAAAGAGCTACTGAACATTTACAGAAACAAGATATCCGTAAGACAACATCAGCAAAGCTACCAGTTCTCTCTTCCTCTTCAAGATGATTGCAAAACAAGGAAGGGCGCAAAGTAATGCATGCCAAAACAAAGACAAACACAGAACCCCCATAATGAGAAGTACATTAAACAATAGATCAACAATAAGAGAATCACCGCCTAAGAAGGGACAGCAGCCTAAGCAACGGGGTGGGGGCTTAAATAAATGCATTATAAGATCTTTTGAATTCATTTGTCCCTCCATCCTAAGGAGTCTCCATATGTAGTTCGATTGACATTGTGGTTTCAAAGGAGATGTTGGACAGACGGATGGAGGCTGAAGTCATTTGTATACTATTCGCTCACCTCAGAGCCTTCGACTTTGGTGAGCTTAAAACGTTATTTTATTAGACCATGTATGATATGTGACTTGCACTTTGTTGGACCTGGAGCTTATTAAGGGCCATTGCAGGTAATAATTCCCACATTAAAATCTTTTTAATTGTTTGCATACAGTTTGTTTTATATATGGACTGTCAATTTATGAAATAAAATGATGTCACCACACTCAATGTTTCATAACCTCACAGGGAAGTTTTCATCATTTTACAAATTTTCTGAAAAAATTCAAGTCCTTAATATTAAGCTAAAAAAATTGTAATCGCCATCCAGCTTCTTTATTTTAATTTTGGCTCATGACCTCAAGCTTTCTAGAAAATGTGAAAATGTATTCGTTTTCCCAAGCCATGTCAAGATACGAGGGTCTGGAAGGGTACAATGATTAGTGAATAATGGCTCATTTTATAATGAATAGTGAATAATGAGCCAAAAAATAATGAATAGCAACTAATGAGGGCCTAAAAATTAATGAATAATCCTATTTTTTAATGAATTGAAGAAAAAAATAGAGAATAGTGACTAATCATATTTCTTTGCCTCCTTTCTTAGTTTTAATGAACAATTGGTTTTATTTCAATGAATAACCCAAAATTTTAATGAGATGAATAATGGGCTAAATTCTTAATGAATAGTGAATACCAGACCCCCCATCCAGAGTCCCAGACCCTCAGATAATGCATGATATATTTTGGTTATTCCCCCCTAAAAGGATTTGGATTTTTTGAGTAAATTATAAATAAAAAAATCTGACATTAAAAATTGTATTTATTGTTTTTATTTCATGGACTATCATTTGACATTTTAGAAAAAATGGGGGTCACCAGACTAATTATCTTTCAGGAGGGCCAAAATTTTCCCTACCCCCACATATTTCGAAGAATTTCAATTATATAAAACGTTAAGGAGTGTAATTTTTGTTATTTATATGATTCTATATTTCTTGTATGAAGTAATTTTGCATTACAAGATGAAGAAAGAAAAAGAAAAAAATTGTTATAAGTGCCCATCCTGGAATCGACCCTGGTCCTCTTGTTCCAAAGTCTGACACGCTAAACACAAGGCAACGATGTCAAGTTGTGCGGGTCTCGAAATAACAGTATATAATACTAGTATCAGCCATATTTGTATTCACTTACAGGGTAAATGACATTTTACCCTCGTTGAAACAGAAGATTCTTGGGTGTAAGATATATTTAATAAATCCATCACTGTCGTCTCCACCTGCTACGCTGTCGACAATAACCTGTAACAAAATATTCGCAGTCGTTACACATCTGTAACATGGAAAAATGACTGCAGTACATTCGTTTTGGTTTTAAAAACGCATTTGTTTAAAGTAAGCAGATTTATAAGAAAATTTTTTTTTGGTCTATGTGAAGGAAAATGCAATATCTAATCACATCAAGTCATAAAATGTTCAAAGAAAACGAAAGTGAAAGTACTAAATAAGGATATGAGGACATATGCAGTAGTAAAATACAGTTTCAAGAATAATTATGTATCATATACGCGTTAACTAGATACAGTAGCTATGCTTTACAGGATTGATTAAGTGTAGATAAGTGTCGTGGACAAATATTCAAAGACAAAATAAGATTCTTGTGGTTTATTGTGTCTTAAGTCTCCCAAAAACGATACACAGTCAATAACACAAACCTATAATTAGAAAGATTTCGTCCGGTACCCGTAACGCACTGTCGTCCAGAACCACCTTGCGTTGTAACAGACATCCCTAAGCGTGACAAGGAAGACCGTATTCATAGAATTCAAACAGAAACTGACTTATCCAACTACGGTCCAGTTCCCAATGATTATTAATGTGCTCAAACTTTAGGACAGGACTGAGCGAACTGCTCTGAATCAACACAACCTGAGTCATATATAAATCGAACATGGTTATGTTACCTATTGCCAAACAACATGGACATAGAACAGTCTTCGCATTTGCGCAGTCTGGTCTGTGTCCGTCTTGCTTGTTGTTAATCCATCTTCTAACCTCAGCCACTCATGGCATGCCATGCAAAATCATCGTGTAACGAGCCCTATCTAAAATTTAAAATTCAATCCCATATGATCAAAATACCCTGATGGACGATACTACAAATGGAAACTTTATTCATCCTTAATAACTTTGTGAAGTATATATTTAATATAACGCACGAAATAACTGTAAAATGTCAATACATTGTTGAGAGACATAACAGAACATGTTTTCAAAGACTTGCATTCTACTGTCGTGCCAACCAAGAGTGACAGTGACATAATACTTTGTTTACAATTGCTAGGTAGAACATTGACTTGTGCGCTCCGCTTGAGCTGATGCGAATTGATAGATAACTTGAGTATTAATTCTATCCTGCGGATAGGATTAAAACATAAGTGAACTATCAATTCTAGGTCCCTGGTGACTTTGTGGACAGAACATGACGTGGCTGTCACTCTTGGCTGGCAGGACTGTATTGTCAAATGTCAAACCGGACTTGTCCGAGATCAGGGTCTAGACATTGTGATGACTTTTGTCAATTGCTCGTCTGGAGCCCTGCTACAAATAATGATACCATCACGAGAATTCAGAAATGTACGTGGTTGTTTGAATAACTTTAAGCAATGATGTGTGTATTGTGATTACTCGTCAAAGAGTCGGCCACTTATTACTCCTCTTCAAATACAGTGTAGATCCGGATGAGACGGATAACAGATTCGTCTCGGCTGAATTTACGTTTGAAATGTTATTTGACTCTTCATTTCTGAACCACAAACGTTTGGTATCTTGAATCGCACATATGAGGAGTATTAAGCAGTGTATATCTTGACGAGAGATAATGAAAGGCTAACAGAGTAGCTCAACCTCAATAAAGTAATGGTGTATACTCTTAAGAAATGTCACGGGCCTTACATTTTAAAACCACCCCTTTTCGGTACCCTATTAGTATTACGGAATTTTAAACAAGGTGCATCCGGGTGAGACGGTTCACCGAGTTGTCTCGTCTGAATCTACAGTGTTTACTGTGCAGTTTTAATCAGGTGTATGCCACAGTAGAGAAACGGTGCGAATTTTTACAATTCAGACACGGATTCGTCCATTCTAAACATCAAAAATTGTAAACGTAAACGGGAATCAGTGTAAATCCAGCAGTGACGGTTCATAGAGTCGTCTAACCCGGATCTACAATGCTTTCAGAGTAAACCATGTGTGTGTCAAAGTAAAACAAATGTACACGTGCACCCCCCCCCCCACCCCGATGACTCGGTTACAGATCCGTCCCTTATGAATAATCCCTTCTGAAATCAATATCACTGAATCGTCTCACCTGAATCTACACTGTTTAAGAGTATTTGAATCACCCTTACCCTAAATACACCCGCATGTTTCGGATTTTGCTCAACCGTCCCCTCTTGGTGTAAATACATGTACATAGTTACCAGGGTAGATCTTGATAATCAGATTTATCAATTCTATTTGAATGTCCATTTTCTTTTTTCTGCCTTTAAAACAGTTAACTCCTAAATAATAAACTGAAAGCTCACCAAAACTAGTACGCATTGCCGTGCAAAACGTATGCCTATCACTGAAGATCCTGTCGAGGCGACTAGGAGCCATCTCGGCTGGATCGACTCTGTTGGCTTAAACTCGCCATTTAATTATTGTACTCTAAATTTAGCTACATACTGCTACACTATCCAAATGTATTTCTACTTCTTGTGAATGAATGTAAACAACAATCTGATTTTTTTTCTATTTGCCACATTCATGCGGTTGGTCAATGTAGAAGATTTCGCTATACTTTACTCTGCAATAATAATAATAATAATAGTTGTGATTTTGCTGGCGGTAGTGGTGTTGGTAAAAGTAATAATAATAATTATAATAATAATAATAATAATAATAATAGTGGTAATAATACTAACATTGTTGCTATTGTTATTATTGACAGTGTTGTTGTTAATTATTGTTGCGTTGTTGATGTTGTGTTTCTCGTACGAAGGACGAACATGTAGGGCTACGTAGATGGACATGCCTTGTAGGTTCATTTACTTAATTGACAAACACAGATCATTCGTTCATGCTTCCTTCTTACGGTAAGCTGTAATGTAACTCGTTTCAAGTGGCAATGATGATACTGATGGTAGTAAGGGAGGTGGTGATGGGGGTAGTGATAATACTATTACTACTACTACTACTACTACTAGTGATACCACTACTATTGCCACCACCACCGCCGCAGCTGCTGCTGCAACAACTACTACTAGCTGCCACCGGAATTTTTTTGCCAAACCAGTTTTTGGCAAAATGACCTAGTACTTTTAGTTGACATAGAAAGCTAAAGTGACTTATTTCCAGTAGAATAGACCCTACTGAGGAAATTCTATAGGTTTTTGGCTTAAAATCTGTAATGACCTAGAAAATATTCCACGACAAAGGTCAAAATCCCCGCGGGGATTTTTCACCATCCCCGCGGGGATTTTTTTCCCGTGCGAAAAATTTCCCCGCGGGGATTTTCGAAAATTCTAAAACTCATCTTTTTATTCAAATATGACAAGATCTCATGTTAATGGTGTGTAAAAATGAATGTCCACCAGTAATAACAATTTTTCATTTTTCCCCGCGGGGATTTTTCCCCGCAGGGATTTTTGGGGGATTTTTAAAAATCTGTTTAAGGGTCTAAAATCAAGCTTAGGTTCACTCTTGCAATCTGTTTGACACATTTGAGTATGTTTCAAGTATATATTAACATTTTTATTTTCCCCATGGGGAAAAATCCCCGCGGGGATATTTCCCCGCAGGAATTTTTCCCCGCAGGGATTTTTCCCCATGGGGATTTTTTTCTGCACAGTATTCATCCTTAGAGGATTTTATTCAATGGCAAAGTATTTTTTCTGCATTTATTCACATTTATATTGTATATGGTATGGATCCAGCTCAGTTGCTGCATGTTGTAATGAAGCAAGCAGGTAAACTGTATTTTAGATTTACTTGATCACAAACCCAAAGACAGTTTTTCACATCATGCTGCCCATATACCTGTATTCACAGTAAAGCTGCACCTGTTAGGGCCACCTGCTTGTTCCATCTCTTTATTCACTTTGCAAAGAGTTCAGATCCAGAGCAGGCCCTACATCTCAGGTACAGATTACAGGATCAGGATCCAAGCTGTTTGATATTGTGGTGTTTTTTTCTGAATTTGCTTGGGCATAGTAATAAAACTATTATTGTTAATATCAGCTAATAAAAATAAAGCATTTGTCTTCTTTAACAGTTTATGTTAAATAGTTGAGAGGTAATATGATTTTAGCATTTGTGTTGTCTGCTGATTCTTCATGATTTAACTTCTTCAAAACAAATTCAGTCAATATCAATAGAATGACAAACAGTTGGATTCCGACTTTGTCTTAAGGGATAATTAGTAGGTTTGTTTTGACATGCACAGTCAAACAAACCGTGCCTCCTTTAAGCAATAACTGTTTGAATCCAGATCAGGCCCAACAATGTGTTAGACCGGATCTTTGTCCAAACTGTTTGCTTAATATTTGTTTATCAGCAGACAACATTAGCGGATAAAAGGTCGGAGAGGCGATATGCATATGACTTAATTACTGGCAATAGTACAGTGTACTGGGCCGACTGGATTAGTTCTCTATGTGCCAGAACAACCACCTAAAACAAGAAAAACTGGACACTTTAGAGTACTCCACAATAAATCAAGTTATACAAATATTTAAACCCATGTAGGCAGTGCTCCACCATCTTGTTTTGGAACTAAAAAATCACCACCCTCTACCACCTGACCGCCCCCGCCCCCCTTCAGATTTTTACATTATGCTGCCTACTAACTGTATTTACTGTAAAGCTGCACCTGTTAGGACCACCTGCTTGTGCCATCTCTTTATTCACTTTGCAAAGAGTTTAGATCCAAATCAGGCCCTACATCTCAGACCTGATCAGAATCCAAACTGTTTGACATTGTGGTGGTATTCCTGAATTTGCTTCAACATAGTAATAAAACTAATATTTATATCAGCTAAGTATACATAAAAAATTCCATTTTAACAGTTTTTGTTAAATAGTTGAGAGGTAACATAATTTTAGCATTTGTGTTGTCTGCTGATTCTTTATAAATAGTCTATGTCGAATGGGCATCCCGTGTAAATTTTGTGACGATTTTTGGCGACCTATACCAAAATAAACTTTGGGTCAAATGTAACAATTTGAACCAGTTCGCCCATCTGAGTTCCGCGTCTGGTCCGAGTAATGACGTCATCAAAATGGCGGCCATAGTGCTACTTATGTACACATATAAGACATCGTATTTAAAGCAATAGTTGAGGGAGAATTTATTGCTAGAAATGATTTTTCGTCTTTATTTAACTGATTGGACGTCAAACAATACAAAAAGACGTGTTCCATTTTTTTCAGACGCATAGAGTCCATTTGGGACCCCCAAATTGATAATTTTGACCCAGATCCCATTACTTTTGTTGTAATCCTGTAGAAAGTTCGTGCTAAAATTAAGTGATTTTTGTTCTGATTTAGTTAATTTGGGGCTATTCTATACAAAATATGAAATGAATTAGGTTTTATATCCCTATAATGGAAAACAATCTATTTTTGGGGTCCTTATTTCATTGAAATAGGCCTAGAGCCGATTTATGGAGCTGCTATCGTACACGACATTTGACCTTATAGTCTATGTCGAATGGGAATCTAGTGTAGATTTTGTGACGATTTTTCATGACCTATATCAAAATAAACTTTGGGGCATATGTAACAATTTATACCAGTTTGCACATCTGAGTTCTGCGTCTGGACCGAATGATGACGTCATCAAAATGGCCGCTTAAGTGCTACTTATGGACATATATACATAAGAAATTAGATTCAAAGCACTAGTTATGTGGGTATTTCTTGCTGGAATCAAATTTTGTCTTTATTTGATCGATTTGGTGTCTTCTGATACGACAATGACGTGTTTCTTTTTTTCTGATCCCTTGAACGTGTTTTTGGGCTTCCGGTTCAATAAAATTGACCCAGGGCCCATTACTGTACTTGTTATCCCGTAGGATGTCATACTGAAATTGAGTATTTTTGTTTCCTTTTGTTTATTTGATTGTTTGTTTGTGCTTAACGTCCCTACAACAGCTAAGGTCATATCGAGACGGGACCACAGCTTAAATTCTCATCTGACAGACTGGTGAAGCCGGAGATCAAACACACGACCCATGGTTAACAAGGTGAGGAGTACAGCGGCTCCTTTATTTTGATGAATTTGAGACCATACTTTATAAATATGACTGACCCCTAGAGCTATTTTGGGATACTTTTGTTTAGGGTTTAAAGTCCTAGTCAATTGCCATGGCCATGTCGAGATGGTCAGTTAACCTAACCACCCTTTTCGGGGGCAGGCTTCGACTAGGCAGTACTTTGTGCACACGATTTCGCTTGTAGCTGACAAAATCCCTTCTTGAATCACTGAAGGAAGGAGTATGACGATAGAAAATATTTCATGATCAACCTCCACACGAAATTATTGGGCACAGATCGAACTCACGATCCCTGTATCAGCAATCAAACTCACTACCGATTGCTCTACAAGGCCAAGTTATTTTGGGGTTTCTATTTTATTTAAATTGACCCGGAATCTATAAATTCAGTTTTTGCCCTATTTGATTGTTTTGGAGCCATACTATAAGAATTATTGATCGCTGGGCTCATTGACCTGGTCTATCAGTCAGGTGCATATGAGGCATTCGCAGGGGTTTTAGTGAACAAGGGAAGATGGCAGTTATTTCAGGGGAACAAAGGAAGAAATGCCAAATTTTGAGGGGAACAGAGACAATATTGGGGAACAGGGAATATAAGAAAACACAATTTGAGGGAACAGAGGAATAAGCCAATTTATTTCACAGGAACAAGGAAACATGCACCCCACTGAGAGGGCTTTGCATATAACTTATGCGACAGAATACCACCAAAGTAATGGCATACAATATTACTCGAAATTCGCCATTGTAATACAAGCAATGATGTTCAAACAAATGCTAGTGCATAAGTTATTTGTGGTGAGAAGTGACGCAAGCAAATTTACTGCAACCATTTATTACTCCTTATTTGGAGGGAATGTTGTTATAATAGGAACATAAGTGTCACCTTATCAACTCCAACATGATTTTGGTGTTTATGATTGTTTATTATATTCTTGTTACTTTCTCGTGTGGTATCCTGGGTCAGGTGTGGTAATTGATTGTATCTTTTCCTGATCTTTGCCGTCTTTCTTACTTTCAAGCAACTGTATAGTGAGAATTGGCTCCTTTGTGGATTTGCAAATTATGCTCTGATTCTGAGATATTTTGATACTCTAAAGAAGAGAAAGTTTAGATTCCTACGAAACACCCACTATCTTAACCTAGTAAAATTTCCAACGGTTGTTCCTGCCTGACAAGCAGGCATATACATTGTTCGAGAGCATTCTTAGTCCCGTCTTCCAGTGGGACATGACCAGGTTTCCTGAAAGCTTCATGGACAGAAGAAACAGCGTTACTGACAGCTTTCCAACATAATATTTTACCTTGTCAGACATTAGTCCAGTAAAATCAGCAACATCTACTGACAAATGTGAACATAAAGATCTTTGCATGCTGACTTCGGCTGATCTAGACCTTAACCTATAACCATCGCATCAGCAAGTTCGCTTGCTAAGTATATCGACAATAAAGATCAAAGGCAAACCGAAACCATTTTTTCAGCTACACACCATAAGCAATTAGAGTGCTAAATATAACCACCTTCCATCAAAAATGAAAGAAAGTTGTGTTACGAGTTGTAAGACAGGTTTCAAGTATACTTGACCTTGACCTTTGACTCCAAAATGATATCAGTAATCTGAAAACCTTCGTTGTCATCTAGACATCATAAGCAATCAGTGTGCTAAATACGAACACCTTCAGGCAAAACTCAAGAAGGCGGTTGGAAGGACAGCTGTTTCCCTAACCGCGGAAAGACAGAGTGGTTGCACCTGTAGTTGTCGAGGTGACCGCGTCACCAAGCGATTAGTGCTCCCAAATGTGGATCAAAGGGTCCGGGGTTCGATTACTGCTTGACCTATACATAACCCCATTGCACTCAGCTTTTTAGCCATCCATCCATTATCATAGCATGACTAAAATACTGTTTTAAAGGACATAAAATGTCAAGGCAACCATGAATGACTTTGGTTGCTGAGAGCAAAAGTCATTAGCCCCATGACTGGTACCATGAACGGCCATGGACATGTGTTCTAAGCATTTTCCTTAACTTACGTCAATGTGTAACCAGAGTTAAATGAATATCCTTCAAGGCTTGGCATGAAGTTAGGACACTGACCTTGAGCCCGTATAACGGAAAGATGTGTTCTGTACATCTTCTCACTGAAGAAACCATTTTAGTTTAGCAAATTTAAAAGAAACATAGTGCAAACATGATATCAAATGTTCAAATTATTGACCTTCAACTGTGACCTTGAGTTGGCATGGATGAAACATAAGGTTTGCATACAGTCTCAATGAGTTGGATATTTGACTAAAGTTAAAATGAAAGTCCTTCTGACATAAAGGAAGGAATTCAAAAGTTCAAACTTGTGACCTTAAATTTTTACATAGAGCTTTAGCCACAGTTTTGTCATACATTTTGCATATCCTGTCACTGAAGCGGACATTTCACCTATATTTCATGAAATAATTTCAGGGTAAAGGCGATAGGGTGCGGACATAGAATTAAAGGTTCACACTTGTGGTCACCACTGGTGACCACGACCTTGTGGTCATAGTTGAATTACACGCTTCGCACATCATCTTACTTAGACAATTACTCGACCAAAATTAAATGTAGGGTGGACATGAAATTCAATGCTTCAACTGTGACCTTGGCCTAGAGTTTGCATGATTGAGCTATTTGTTTTGCACACCCTCACACTGAGCTGAACATCCTATCAAAATGTAATGATAATCCTTCAAATTGTGAGGAGATGTGGAGCATACGCGTAATTGAAGGCTAAATTCCATTACCTGTAACTGTAATCCTGACTTTGAGTCTGCGTAATTGAGTCATGGGTTCTGTACACTGTCTAACTGAGGTGAACATTTGACCAAAGCTTAGAGAATTTTTATAGGTTTAATGAGGTACAAGAGTTATGGATAAACGGATGAACAGACACTTCGGGTTGGTGGATTTATGAATGTGGAGTTTGCTTTAAGAGCTGTTAGGCAAATTTTAAATATATTTGATCGTGACCTTTGACTCCAAAGTCATATCGGTGATCTTAAATTTTTGTTATAATCTACACACCACAGGCAACCATTGTGCCAAATATGAGCACCCTTAGTCAAAACATAAAAGAGGAGTTCGTGTTACGAGCCATAAGTCAGATAGATTCTAAGTATATTTGACTTTGATCTTCGTTTCCAAGGTCACATCGATGATCAGATCAGAGACCTTTGTTATAGTCTACGATCAATAGCCAATTACTGTGTCAAATATGAACACCCTCGGGCATGTGCAAATGTACAATATTGTGTAAATGTAGTTTCTATTAACAATCTGGAGCGGCACGAGCACTAACCTATAAAATACTTTGTCTGGCTAACATACTTTAATACATATACTATGAATATTCGTATCAATAGCGCGGTGATCGCCATTTTGATGACGTCACTATTTACCCCAGAAGCGCATCGCAGATGCGTGAACTGGATAAAATCGTTGCTTATGCCTTAATGTTTAATTTGATATAGTTCGCCGAAAATCGTCACGAAATTTACACGGGGCCAAATTTTGTCCTTTTCGACATATGCTACACTGTGACTCATGCCCTATGCTCATGGGCAAGATGGCCTATTGCATTTCAAAGTAGAATTCTGTGTAAATATTGTTTCTGTTTAAGATCTGGAGAAGAACTGGCATTAAATCTATTAACAAAAACGTTTATTTTGCCAACATACTTTGATTTTTCTTAAATACATACGCATTATAATTGTGCGATGGCCGCCATTTTGATGACGTCATTACTCAAGCCAGACGCCGAACTCAGATGGGCGAACTGGTTGAAATTGTTGCAAATACCCAAAAGTTTAATTTTATATAGGTCGCCAAAAATCGTCACGAAATTTACACGGGACCATTTTTTGGGCCCATTCGACATAGACTAAAAATTACTTTTCAAAAATTCAGTAATACCAACAGAAAGCGAAACAGTTTTGATCCGGATCAGGCCCAAATGAAATATGTATTCATAATTTTGATGACTTTTTGGCCATATGCTATACTACAAACTTCGCCACGCGTAGAAATCATATAATAATTATATGATTCTTATATAAAAACTTTCATATAATACTTGTTAAAAAAGGCAGCCGCATGTGGATCTTATAAAACAGATTATGTAATTCTTATATGAGAATGATATAAGTTTACGTAAATTGAAATACACATGATAATCAGATGATACTGATAATCATTTTCACATAATAATTATAAAAAAATTATATGAAAATCATATCATTGCCCTTTTATATAAATATTATATATGTGCCTTTATATAAATTTACATAAAAAGGCAATCACATGTGAATGATGTGTAATGCACAGTATATGAAACTTACATAAAAATGTTTACAAAACTTAATTCACCACACATGAATACCACATGTATTAGTTGACTTATAAATCTTATATGACTAATTTTGTGTAATAATCATACAAGAATCCAGGCCTCCTGTATGAACTTCTTTATTGTTCAGCATCTCAACAGCCAAGCCTGAGGTTGTTTCTTTTTTGGTTATTTTTTCATGCTCAATCAACTAAGATTGAAATTTCAAATGCTAAATGAAATGCTGATAATAAAGTATTTTCCAAACTCTTAGATGTTGTAATTATCATGCTAATAAATGATAAAATGAATTTGTAACATTTATGAGAATGATTAATTTCATGCTCAATTGAGTTGAGCATGAAAAAAGCTTGATAACCTTAGAGCCAGGTTTGTAGGTAGAATAAGAGCAGTTTCTACTGTACCAGTTCTTTTGTTTTAGATAGGTATTTAAACAAACCTATTGCAGTGATGCACGGATTACAGACAAAAGTCCTCAAAATTTTGAATGGAGATATGGGGACAACATTGAACCATGCAATAAAATGATGATATCACTGTCAGACTGATAAAGTATAAACATTCCAAAAACAGATAACAACATGTATTTCGATCTTCTATTTTTTTTTAATATAACAGCAAAGACATGTTATAATGAAATACATATATATATATATATATATATATATATAGCAGGAGTGAAATTTGAAATTTTCCAAAATCCTGATTTTCAAAATTCATATAATAAAATTTTAAAACATGCCGTATGCTTATGACAAAGTATTAACAAATTAAAGCTTTAAAGGTCAGTTATCTTTAGATTTAGTCTGAAAACAAATCAAAAGCAATAATAATCTAGGAATTCAGAATTTTGAGGCTGACTTTCCATAGAATAGAAAGTCAGCCTCAAAATCCTAAATTCAGGAATAATCCTGAAAACATCAGACATTAGGCGAATTAATCGTTAATGCTAGTGCATTATTAATGCATTACTTTTTTCCAGTAATTCAAGGTAATGATTAATTCACCAGTTTTTGAATTACTTTAATGCTAATTCAATGCATTTCTTTAGTCAAAATTCACTGCATTACTTGCATTACTTTGAATTACTGTTTAACATAAGCCTTGCCGTATACAGACTGCACAATAGAGAAATGAGATACACAACAAAAGGATGTGTTTCCATAAGTTATTTCCAATCACAGTTTCCTTTTGTTCAACTTGCTTGTAAAGACTTCTATTTGACTGAGGAATATGCAAACTGATCTGTGAAACTTGCAAGTAAAGGTTTGATTTTATATCAATAATGTGAAACAGCTTACAGTTACTGGCAATCCCACATGAACCTAGAATAGTGAAAATGTAGTTAGGAAGTGTTGAAATGTAAGGTATTTTATCCCATTTTATAAAAGTCAAATGTTTTTAAAATCTATAAATCATTTTAAAACTAATTAAATGAGTTTAAATGGTGTGAATATGTTACAATCCGATATCAAAGAAACAAGTGTGAAATGTTTTGATCACACTTGATTGTTCTGTTCATACATTTTGACACTTGACCACTGACACTAACAGTGTGTCTTTTAGGTCAGTTTTGCGGCAGGAATAAATATATTGGGGTCAAAAAAATAAGAGATTAGGGATTAAGATACAGCCTGCACTTTGTTGATTGGACTATACAGTCAAGATACTCAAATTGTTTATTTTCTTCCCATAAAATATACTTCCAAATAAGAAACTATTTTGGAAAGCTTCGCAGTGGTATAATAATAATATACAATGAAATATGATCACTATGGTTGCTACATCTCAGTGATACTCCCTCCAATTTTCAAAAAAACTATGAAATTCCAACAAATGTTACTGATAAGATTATGAAATTCACTACAAAACGTGTACATATTGTAGCCAGTGTGGCTCATTTGAAATATTTATATATATATAAAATATCTATATGCGAAATTGACATGTTTAAGGTATGCACATATTTTGTTCAGTGTATTAAAAATGTGCGCGGCCTGGGCTTCAGAGTTAACAGTATTGTAGGATTCTGTTTCATGTAATTGAAAGTAATGCTTAATTCAATGCATTACTTTCTTAAATAATGCTAATTCAATGTATTCCTTTTTCAAAATCAAGTAATGCTAATGCTAATTCAATGCACATTTTTGGCAAGTAATGCTAATTCAATGCGTTACTTTCCAAAGTAATTCGCCCCATGTCTGGAAAACATTCACCAAAGGGGTAGGCATGGTAGGAGAGGCATAACTGACTTTAATATTGTCTATTTGTATTGTATGACACTATCTTCCTTGTCTTTAAGAGTCTACCGTATATCTTCCTAAAGTCATTCCAAAAATTAGAGCAGGTCTTCTGTCTAAATAATTTCTTCAGAGCTACCAAAGATTTCTGAAAAAGAATAAAATAATAAACATTATTTAGGAATATTATATTGACTTTATCATCGATGTATAAACTCTCGCCAATCACTTGCAAACTTAAAGCCCTTCTGGCTTCACCATTAATGATTGGTTAATTGATTAACCAGAGAGTTAAAACATCTAACAATTCACAACTAGAGAACCATAGGTTTTGAAATGCTGAATATGACACAAAAACAAAAGAATTTTGCTTTTCTTCACCATTTTCTAGCTAACATTTTTGGGGTCTAGAAATTCTAAAGTCATCTGCTTAGTACATCTGCTGCTTATATCAATGTATCATAGACGCAATTCTATGAATCCAGATCAGACTGCTTCAAAGGGAGCCGTCTGATTAAGGTTATTGTTGCAATACATGTATATTATGCCACAAAGTACTTATAAGCAGAGAAGTAAGAGCAGAATGAGTGTGAAACTGAGGTCATCCGATTCAGAATGAGACTTTCTATAGTGAGGAGAATTTACATGCTAGACTTATAAAATCTCATACATATCTAGCATGTCCCTTTGTTCACATGCTAATTTTCCAGGTGATAAATATCTTCAGTTTGTGTTGCTAAGCAACATTTAAAAGAAGACTAGGTAAACATAAATGGATGGCTTAAACTTGGCGGTAATCATGGCAACAGATTTAGATATATGATATATTTTTCAATTGCTCCTGTAATCTGTCTTTAACCCCTACCAGAAAAGAAACATTTCACAGTGTAAACAAACACAATTTATAACTATTAACATGGAAATAAAGTGGCATTTAATAAGGGTCTACAATGTTTGTTTAGATAAAAACAAAAATACATTATTTAAGTAAAATTGTGACCAGTAACCCCTTGAAAACAATTCCATACTTATCGTATCAATGTACTCTGTACAATTTACATTCAGTTTTTAAGCGAGTTTTTATTTATTTTTTTTGTAAAAAGTAATCATAAAGTAATCACTAAGTAACCATGATTGCATGCTATTTAGCAATGTAATCAATTATATTACTATTAGTAGTTGTATTCATAAAAATCCATAATTACAGATTACTTAATGATTACTGAAAAATTTAATAAATTACAAGTAATCATGATTACAGATTACAATTAACCAAAGTCTGTTGCACTTTGTTGGTGTAGACCACATGCTCTGTGTCCTCTGATCTTATCTACACTATTTGCCTATGTCCCACAAAAAAGTAAACTTTAAGACTTTTCCTACTATTTTAATTCCAGCTGATGACCTTTGCAAATAGGATGGACCCAGATCACGCCCAACAAAGCCTTGGGCCAGATTTGGACCCAATATGTTTGATAATCTCAAGATCTTTTTGAAAAAGATGACTTTGAAAGAAAAAAAACGCAGACAACCAAAAGGCATGCCAAATTACCCAATAGGTGTCTGATCTGGGTCTGCACTGTTTGGCTTTAACCCTCAAAAAGGATATTAGGCTTACTTTGGTTATTTTGTTTGTTTGATTTGATTCTTTACATCCCATAAACAACCTTTCAGTTATAAAGGGACGGGCCTTCCTGGGTTGATTTGTCTGTTTGTTTGATTTGGTTATTTACGTCCCATCAACAATCTTTCAGTTATGTAGGGACCGGTCTTCCTTGGTTGAACCAGTACTAAAGTAAGAATTAATGTGTCTTGCTCAAGGACACAACGCAGTGACGCCGGTGAGGCTTAACCCTTGGCCACTCAGTCTCAAGTCAAGCACTCTACCACTGAGCTCCCGATTATGTTGGTTATGGCTGTCTACTAGTGTTTTCTGCTTATAATCTTTGCAAAAAGGTTGAACCAAGATCAGGCCAAGCAAAATGTCGGGCCAGATCTGGATCCAAACCAGTGGACATTCTAATGGTAGAGACCTTCATCAAACCCCACATTGTGTATTTCTGATCTGGGGCTACACTGTTTGCATATATCAGTTGGAACCAGATCAGGCCTGACCAAACAAACAGATTGGACCTATGATCTTGATCCAAACTTTTTGCGAACTGAAGGTGGAGACAACGCATTCTGTGGTATCTGATCTGGTCTACGCTCAACAAAAAGGATATCAGGCTCACATTTTGTTAACGCTTTGCCTTCTACACTAATGTCATCTGCTGATGGATTAGATCAGACAAGACAAAACAATTGGTCTGATCTGGATCCAATCTCTTGGACGCTCTAAAGAAATTTTCGCAAAAGATGACTTTGGAAAAAATCAGGAGACGACAAAAAAGCATGCAAAATTACAATAGACAGATAGTTTTAAGGAGTTCTTTGAGAAAAAAAACCCACATCTTTTATATATCGAGATACCTGTTTTACTTTGTTGCATACATTTTGTCATCTGCTGACTTTTTCAAAACCATCTCTTTCGAAAAATTTCTTCAGGAACACCCTGAGAGTGTCAAACAGTTTGGATTCAGATCAGGCCCAACACATTAAATGTCATAAAATAGTCAGAAAAGGTGCCTGGTTATTGACACTTGTATACTGTATACTGACTTAGCCAGGTGTTTTACATAAATCATTCAGGAAAACCATGAGAGTGTCAAACAGTTTGGATCCAGATCAGGCCCAACACATTAAATGTCATTAATTTGTCATAAAATCAAATCTAGTTGTGCCTGGTTATTGACCACTTGTAATGAGCTGTATACTGACTTGATCATGTGTATAACATAAATCACATAGCTAATATGTTCAAAGCCCCAACAGAAGTTTTTTTAAACTAGAGTGCAGTGGTCTAGATAAGGATTTGGACCAAAGGGTATTTCACCCCCTACTTTTTAATTTAATGAGTATTTTACTCCATATTTGAAATATCAAATTGCAGAAAATGCAAAGCCTTATAAAAAGACCCAATTATTTGCTTAACATATTTTGAAGAAAAGTTGCTTGTATCAAATGCATGTTGCATTTTTAGGAAAACTTCCAAGATTTATACAATTGGTCATGGATGTATACTACCTGGATTGGGCACATATCATTTTTCACCAATATTATTGCCTACGCGTAAATCGGGTACAATCCGCCATCTTGAAAATGGTGGAAATCAGAATTTTACAGAGGCATTTGTCACTTTAATTGTGACAATGTAAAGAGTTCAATGAGTGTAATTCTTTAATTTCCTGAACGTTTATATAGTTGTCCTTAATTGGTTCTTTGTAGAATATCGTTATATTGCGAACTTAGGTTGCAGAGATGTTATGAAAAAGAGGTAAAATGATAAACTTCCGATTTTGCCACCGAAATTGTCGGTTCTAAAGCTAATTAATGTGAGTAATTTGGATATACTTGACACTTGATACATAAAGTACGCATATTTCCTAACTGGAATATCGAATTTTTTAGCAAAAACAAAATCAAACCACGCAGTTAAGATGCTGGCAAAATTGTCTTTTTTTCGTATTTTCACATAACAAAATGGCAGAAAAATTAATGTCAGAAACCTAAACATTCCCCTAGAATTTAAACACATTGCAGAGTTTAAAAGCGTGAAAACATCTTTAATAATAAACGATGCTTTGTCAACCATAGATACACTTACATTTAATTCCCTAAGCGTTTGTTTAACAATTAACTAGGGAGTTGGTTAACTTGGTAGGGTGTCTATGAGCAGTAATTATTTCCGCGACTGCGTTAAAATAGCTCTTCAACCAAACTGTCTAATTTTTAAGTGAGACAATAAATCAATAGCCAATTAACAGATTTATGTCACAAGAATTTAACACAAGATACCAAATTTCTATTTAAATCACACTATTAAACCCATTTACGCCGGATAGAATTTCCCACTCCAGTCAATTGGACCAGTCCATTTTCGTTTTAAGGGGTGTTGGGTGGCATTTTTCATTTTTATTCAAATTTCAATAGAACATTCTGAAAGCAAACAGTGGATACCCTGATCAGACGCTGTGTTCTGTTGTGTCTGATCTGGGTCTGCACGGTTTGCCTATGCCTCACAAAAAGGACGCTAGACTTATATGAAAAGTTTTTGCCTTCTTCCTTACTTTGTTTTCCATGTCTGCGTAGTGTAGGAAAGCCTGGTGCGTTTTATTTTTTTCTTGGGTATTTTTTCTCGAGAACACTAGCTTGCTTGGTATCAAATTGTAGCTGGAAGAATCCTTAGTTTATTGGCATCAAATTCACTGTACTACCGTTTCCCCCAAGTTGCTGGAACATTAGGGAAAAAGTATCCTTACACGTATGGATCTCAACATTTGTAAAGTGGTCATTCAAATTATCGGATTTACCTGTATTTCGACGCGGCAATCATCGGGAAACAATTATTAGAAAATCTATTGCTGTTTCATATCCAGGTAGTATACATCCGTGAATTGGTGTATATATATTAGTTTTTTTCTTACTCAGAATTAAAAAAATCACCACATAAATTAAATATCAGCACTGAAACCTCAAAATGCAAAGGGTATTTTCACCCTTCAATTTAATTTTCAATGCTGAATTCCAAAAAATCAAAGCTGAAATACCCTTTACCCCCTCTTATCTGGAGCCCTGTAGAGTGGATTAGGTTTGATGACTTCAGAGTAAGGTGCTTGGAGTACACCATGTATTCTCTGCTCAGCCGCCTGCTGGTTTCTTTGAACTACTCCCATTTCATTATTGTCGTATTTTTTGAACCTGAAGTTCAAAGGTAGTGACCTATGCTAATTTTATCTAGGACCTGTTATTGAAAGTTTTCGTCAAATATACTGGAATAAATTAGGTTTTCTAAAATTCAATGTATCATAACAGTAGGAATTTGACAATATTGTCCGCTGTGGTGTAGTGGCCTAAGCCTTGGACTCTTATTATAGAGAAGGCAAGTTCGAATATAGCAAGGAGGGTTTTTTTCCAGTAAATTACTTTCTATGTACCGACATAACGCAAAACTCTAGAAAAGCGTGAACATGCTTAATTTTTGTGCAATTGTGTATATGTACACGTGGTTACACGTGTAGTGGCTAGTGAAATCGAGATTGGTTGACCGACATTCTTGATTTACTAGCAACTGAAGTGTTATCCTGTGTACATTAAAAAAAACAAAAACAACATCATTTTCTCGCTTTCCTGTGTTTAGCGCATACCATCATCATTTTCTCGCTTTCCTGTTTTTAGCGCAAACCGTTCCTAACAGGAAAAAATTAAAGAAACGCTCCTTGTGATATTCGTACTTACCTGCTATGTGCTAGGAGTCCTGCTCCTAATCCACTACACCTCTGCGGACGATCATATTGAACTGCTACTTATATCAGATCGTCCATTTCAAAAAAACAAATTAGTTGTGTATATTCGGCGAAAACTACCGATAACAGATCGGAGATAAAATTAGCATATGCCACGCCCTTTGAACTACAGGGTCAAAAATATATGACAATACTCATAGTTTAACATTTGCAAGGGTTTTTAACACTTTGGCATCTAGTGCCATCTGCTGATAACCTAAAAAATGCAAACAGTGTGCATCCTGATCAGGCTCGACTGATCTGGACCGAAACTGTTTGACACTCTGATAGTATTTCTGAAAGAATGTTTGTAAAAAAAATCAGCCGATGACAAAAAAGCAAGCAAAATTACCCAGAGTACAAAATGGACACATATTAAATACAAAATCACAACTTTGGTGCAATTCACTTTTATTCTTATTTTTTCTCATTAAACAATTTTCTTTTTCCAGCTGTTAAAACTTTATGATGCTATGCGACCAGATTATATGCATGGATGAAGTGAAAGAAATTTACCTACCCCAGATCAAAATTCTAGCACTTAAAACTAGAGGACCTGAAAGAAATAAATAAACCCTGACAGACCCTCTTGATCGGTACTCTAATCTATTCCTAAATGCTTACATAAATCACCATGTACATGCTGAACATTCCACAACAATTGAATTCTATAGTCCCTTTGGCATACAGTGTGTTTTTCTATGTACATGTAGTATTAACACCAACAAAAATGGAAATACCTACCACATCCGCTCTATGTGAGTAAATACGGGTCACAACATGTCTCCCATAATAAGTCTATGGGGATTTTTCCAAAGCTCAAGGTCCTAATGGTTGGATCTTGGCGAATTTCAAACCAACAAGAGATTTTATGGTTGTCCTTGTTACCTGCAAGAATAAAAATGAAAGTGTTAATTCTGATATAATTATGCTCCCTTATAGTCTGGGTCTTGTCATCAGTTTTTACTACCAAAATTGAATTACCAAACCATTTAAAAATGCTTTTAATTGACCCACATCATCTCCCCTGCGAAATGGTCTAGAACTGTTCTAGAATGTTCTAAAATTATTCTAGAATTTTCTAGAACTATGTTCTAGAACTGTTCTAGATATGTTCTAGAATGTTTATGGGACAGATGTAGAACGTTAAATGGGACAATTTTTTGTTCTACAATTGTTCTAGCCGAGGTCAAAAAATTTATTCTAGAAAAGTTCTAGAAAATTCTAAAAGTTTTTCCTAGAACAGTACTAGAACAAATCAATTTTGTTCTAGAACAGTTCCAGAACAAATCTTTAGAATGTTTATGGAACAATTGTAGAACACCCCTCATAAAATGTCCCATTTAACGTTCTATAAATGTCTCGGAATAGTTCTAGAACATCTGTAGAATGGTTCTAGAACTATTCCAGAAATGTTCTAATGGTTTGTTCTAGAACTGTTCTAGAATTAACCTTGGTTTGTTCTAGAACAGTTCCAGAACAAATCTTTAGAATGTTTATGGAACAGTTGTAGAACACCCCTCATAATTTGTCCCATTTAACGTTCTATAAATGTCTCTGAATAGTTCTAGAACATCTGTAGAATGGTTCCAGAACTATTCCAGAAATGTTCTAATGGTTTGTTCTAGAACTGTTCTAGAACTAACCTTGATTTGTTCTAGAACTGATCTAGAACAAACCTTTAGAATTTTTCTGGAACAATTGTAGAACACCCCTAGAAATGTTCCATTTAACATTCTAAAAATGTCTCTGAATCATTCTAGAACATTTTTAGAATGGTTCCAGAACAATTCCAGAAATGTTCTAATGGTTTGTTCTAGAACTGTTCTAGAATAAACATTGGCTTTTTCTAGAACTGATCCAGAACAAACCTTTAGAAATTTTCTGGAAAGACTGTAGAACAACTCTTCAAAAATGTCATATAAAGCATTCTATTAATGCCCCTGAATTATTTTAGAGCATTTTAGAATAGTTTAAGAACAATTTCAGGAATGTTCTAGTGGTTTGTTCTGCAACTGTTCTAAAAAATCTGAACTTTTCTAAAACAGTTGTAGAACACCTCCCCAAAAATGTCCCATATAGGGTTTGGAAATAAGATTCCATCGAATGCTAACTTTATATATCTGGAAAACTGTTGACATTGGTTTAAAACCCCAATAAGTAATCCCCAAATGCAGGTGACACAATAAATAAATAAACATCAACTGGAGGAGAATTATTATAGGGGCCCTAAGTTGGCCTAAATGTTGTTAGTTATTGCCACCCTGTTACCCCACCCATTTCAAAACATTGTCATGCATTTGACCATGGAAAACAGCAACTACAGCAACAATTAACATTAATACTTAAGAAATTGTGTCTCAAGCCTACTCACTGTCCCAGACTATATAATACTGTCAAATTTGCCATCTTGAAACTGCCGCAAGTGCTTTTTGGGCAGCCTTCATAATCCCTCCAATTCTGGCAGCCATGTTTTTCCCAACATCAATCTGGTTAAATTTATGATAATGACATGCTTGTTCTAGAACTGTTCTAAAAATGTTCTAGAACATTTTTTAACTTTTTTAGAACTTGCTGGTTCAGTAAATTTCAGTAAAATATTTCTCCCGAATTATCAGTGAATTAAAAATAAATAACATTCATTGCAAAACTGTAACATTGTAGTTTTTGGAAAAATTATTGGATTTTAACTGCTCAACCTCTGTTTATAGTAATTAAGCCATGATCATCTTCTCATTGTGGTAACATGCAACCCTGTATTACCCCACCCATTTCAAAACATTGTCTTGCATTTGCTAAAAAAACTTACAAACAACAACCCCACCATTCAGTGTTTCTGCAAGACTATAATTTTTGGGGGTCATTGATGACCCCTTGTTTGAAAATATTGGGGTCATTGGCAAATTTAGAGGGTCAGAACTTTTTTTGTGTAATAGTTTCAGTTTCTTTCAACGCCGTTACAGGCTGTACTCTGCAGTGCACAATGTTGTTCTTCTCAGATGGTAGATTTTTAAATTAAGCTCTTCGGTAATTATTCTCTCTGGTATGGTTCTGATAATAATTTATTAAAAGTTGTGATATCTATTGGGATGCAAAGTTCTGGGCTTTTTATTTGTCCGTGCATGCATCAATATTAAAGGTATTTGAAGAATGTCCCCTATCGTTAGATAATGGTAGTCTCGAAATTCGGTGCATCATAAGCAGCATGTTTTACTATCGGTAGGCTTGTGGTCGACGGCTTTTGTTACATTTTCTGTTTCATGAGAATTATGCAATGTTGTGTTGCTTGTAGTTAAAGTCCTATCCTTCAGAGGACAAGAAATAAAAGCGTCTGTTCACCAACTTCATAACGGGCAGCCATTGTTGTTTAACAGTTGAGCGCTTTACCCATGCGCAGACGGTCAGTCTAAAAATAGACGTGATGCATTGGTTCCATTTGTTTTAAATGAATGTCTTAATATATTTTGGTGTATTGGAGCAAAGAAAACTTTCTTTTCTAGACTACTTTTTCAAAATGTATGCTGTATAATGCCCCAAAATAGCAGTGAAAGCGAAACAAGCCAAAATTATTTGGAACGAACCCCAATCTGTGCGAATCGCCAATGACTTTTGACATGCGCAGTCGTCGTTTTTGAATTAAATCAGATACGTCATGGAAAAACCCAGCAAGGATATTTGTGCGCAGGTCTATTTTCCATAGGAAAAATATTTATAGAAGCATTATCATCAAGGTAAACTTGGAAATCCTCAGATCTCGGCACATAAAGACGACGGAGTTTCATTCTCGCTACAGTTTTTGTGTGGGTCACGAAAAACGCACAGACAAACTGTCAGTGCGTCAGCAATCAATTTATTGCGTCAAAAACGCAAGAAACGCACTCTCGCGGAAACACTGACCATTAATCAACATTAAAAACCTTAGAGAAACTGTTTCTCAGGTCTACTCACTGTCTCAGTCAATACTACTATCATGTTTGCTATCTAGAAATTCCCAAACAAATGTTTTTGAAGAGCCTCCACATTTTCCCTCCAATTCTGGCAGCCATGTTTTTCCCATCATCCATCTGGTTATGACATGTTTCCTCTTTAAATGTTCTAAAAATGTTCTAGAACTTTTTAGAACATTTCTTGAACTTGCTGGTTCTATAAAAGTACTAAATAAGTTCTAGAACTTAATTTGAATTTTCTCTATATACTGCTAGACCCTCGCTTGCGAGTATTATCGGCAAGTGTACTTTGTGCACTCCAGGTTACAGGATGAAAGCCTACAAGTAATTTAAACAATATCTAAATTACCGTAGGGTTCTTTAACCTGCACAAGGGGTGACCTTCCCTGCAAAGGGGACATCCAGTTAACGTCCCCATCCAAAGGACCAGGCCTCCAGAGTGCATATTGGAAAATTATTTTCTTTATTTCTCACTCAAAACATGTTTTATGTTTTGGGTACTCAAAAGAACCGTCTCATTCCAACCACTGAGCTACCTGATGCTTTCTGCTCATGAGAAGTTTCAAAAATGTTCTAGAATTTATTAGTATATTTGTAGAATTAACTAGTTCTAAAAAGTAAGACAAATGTTCTAGAACTTAATTTGAATCATTTTTTAGAAGTTTCTGTCAACTTATTTGTTCTTGAAAAGTTCTAAAAATGTTCTAGAATATTATTAGAACATTTGTAGAACTTACTGGTTCTTGATTTGTTCTAAAAATGTTCTAGAATATTTCAAGAACACTTATAGAATGGAAATCAGTTCTAGAATGTGTTTGATTTGTTCTATAACAATGTTCTAGAACAGTTGTAGAACAAGAGTTCTAGAACGAACATATTTACCTGTTTAGAACAGTTCTAGAACAGTTCTAAATGTTCTAGAACAGTTCTAGAACACCTCCAATTTGTAGAACAAAATTTTGCAGGGGCTGTGATGGATTATCGCACACAAATTGATTGTCTATTTTGTATGTTAAAATTTCTAAAAAATTGTGGACGGACACCGGAGTGACTTGTATACTATTAGCTCACCAGCGGCAAATAGTCGTCTGCTGCTGATCTTTTCATACAGTTTGAACCCAGATCAAGCCAGACAAAACATTGGACCTGATCTAGATCCAAAATGTTTTACACTGCATGTCCCTGCTGAAAGATTTTTAGAAAATTTCATTTTAAATAAGTCAACGGATGACAAAAAATCATGAAAAATTACTCAGCGTGCTGATTAGTTTATGCTCTGTTTTAACCACATTGACCTACAAGACTATAAACTGATTCTTTGCATGCAGGGGGTGGAGAAGTGAGGGGTGGAGTAATTTTGTTTTCACTGTCATATGCTTGTTAATGGTCTGTTTATAAGTTTTCAGATGCTGCATAAATCCTGATTACAATAAACATGGATTTGCACATATTGTATTTGAAGTAGTTGCAGGTTGGAATTTCTATAAACTCTTTGCATTCTGGGTACATGTTATTGTTTATTCTTTTTCTTTTGTTGTCATCTGCTGATTTCTTTTTCTTGAGGTTTTAAGTAGCATCTAGTTCCTGAAGATTCTACATTTTGATGATTTCCACACAACCCTCACCCATCCACCCCCACCCAAAGCATACAATTTAAGCCACCTAAAGGGGACTCATAATGCTCCAATTGGCACTATTTTTCCAAAAATTCTTCATCTCTCACACCCTACCCCATCCACATTGCGGCTTAGTTGTATTCCTGCAAAACCCAAAACCTACTATGCCAAAGAGAAATTAAATTCCATACTGTTTACTTTCTTGTTAATGAATAGCCTAGGAAAACAAGCAGTAAGCCCAGGCTCAATTGAAATAATTACTTTGTCTTTCTTGGTGTATGTTTTTAAGACACACAGTCAGTACTCGTAAAAATTTCTCGTTACACTTTTTTCTTAAAAATGGACAAGTACAGTACTCTTTTGAAAATAAACTTATCTAAAGCCCTGTACATATATGAAAAATAAATAACACTGGACATTATTATTATTATTATTATTATTATTTTTATTATTAATCATAGTTAGCTCTAAGGGCACAGTGCACTTTTAGGGTGGAATAGAGCCAATACTTGATCAGTATGATAAAATTTGAAATTGGACATATAATAAGTTACACTTCCACCAAACGCTTTGAGGCGTGACTGTAACGGTAAATGCATTGAAATAATCGAGGGTCATGCCTTAGGTCGTGGTAGAAGTATACCTGGCCATAATGAGATATAATTTGCGACATCTGTGTATTTACCTATCTGTAATTTTTTTATTGCAGATAGTAGTGTAGAGCGATTGTTTTTAGTCTAGCTGATGGCTAATGCCTGTTCCCTGTTCCAAGATGGCGGCCCCCATGTAAACGATTGCACAACATCCTGTTAGGCCTGAGA
Organism: Loripinus fragilis; assembly: GCA_964019695.1. NCBI lineage: Eukaryota > Metazoa > Mollusca > Bivalvia > Lucinida > Lucinidae > Loripinus > Loripinus fragilis. The sequence goes on from OZ026524.1 coordinate 13,432,058, forward strand.
TATGGTGTCCACGATGACATCCGGTTCCGGTGATTACACAACATTGCAACATTTCAAAGTTAAAAATAGCCATGAGCAATATAATTATTCTAAATATTAAGGAGCTGTTATGTGTCAACCTTGATTTTATCGTGGTCATTTTGCCTTAATTTCAGGGCAATGTATATAAAGGGCTGCCCACATTTATATTTTATCATTTCATGATGTACCCATTCCCAGAGTGCACGTCTATTGCCGTTAGTGGTGCCACATGCAGTGGCAAGACCTTTTGGCTATATAGATTACTCCGTCATAAAAATGAGATGTTTGAGAACCCACCGGAAAAAGTGCTGTACTGCTATGGAATATATCAGCCTTTGTACGAAACAATGGAGAAAGAACTGCCATTTATCACCTTTCATCAAGGATTACCATCAACATCCGATTTAGAAGCTTTGGCTCATGAGAAAATCTGTAACCTGGTTTGCCTGGACGATCTTATGGAATCTGTGACCACATCTTCGGAGATGGAGAATTTGTTCGTAAAAGGCATGCATCACCGACATTTGAGCGTCATATTCTTAAATCAGAATATGTATTGCCAAGGCAAGCATTCACGCACCATCAACTTAAATACTCATGTTCTGGTGCTGATGAAAAATCCGTGGGATTTGTCTCAAATCCAGTGTTTAGCTCGTCAAGCATTTATGGGCAAAAGTAAGTTTCTGCTCGAAGCTTTCAAAGATGCTACCTCTCAACCTTATGGATACCTAATCTTGGATTTCTCGCCCATGGGACCTGACGCCTATCGAGTGAGAACTCGCGTATTTCCTGGAGAAGATACCATCATATATCAATCAGTATAAATTAAACTGCGATTCATGACATGCCTCATTTTATATGTAGACACTGAGGGCATCGGGTATGTTCCTTTAATAGACAGCCGAAAGATAACAAAGATGATGCGTAAAATGGTTTTAATACCATACGATAAATACGAACGTCTCCTTACTGGACAAGTTAGTCAGCCTAAGCCAGTGAACACAACTGATACGTATACGGAACAAGTTACCATACATAGTCCTCAACAAGATAACTGCCATTCAAACACCCAAGACAGCACAACAGAGGATTTACTGAGCTCATTGCCATTGCCTCTTAGATCAAGAGCTGGGGTCATACTCAACCATTTAACTAAACACACAAATCTTCAGTGGAACGACAAAGGAGAAATCATCGTTGATGGTCAATTGGTAAAAGGATCCAACATAACTGACCTGATTAAGATTCAGTTGAAAGACTACAAATCCTTTCATCCAGTTGGTACAGAAGTTTTCAGTCAACTTGTTCAAGAAAGCAACGTTCCACAGAGTGTGTTGACACAAACCAGACGAAGTCAATTTGGAAGTGGGAAAACACCACATCCACCTGGAAAAATACCAGCTCCACCTGGAAAAATTCCACCTCCTCCTGGAAAACCAGTTCGTCGGAAACGAACCATTAAAGCACTAAGGCATAACTGGATAACCATTAAGACGATGTCCTATCAAGACTATTTGAAAAGTATATATTATGACCCAAACCATCCAGCATCTTATGCCGGGGTGGAAAAATTGTACAGAGCTGTCAGAAAAGATGGAAAGTTTGTCTTGAGCAGAAATAGAATTGAAAAGTGGCTCATGAAGCAAGAAGATTATGCCGTTCACAAAGAAGAGAAAACAAAATTCTTACGTAGGCGTGTGGTTGCTCCATTTGTGGATTATCAGTGGGATGTAGATACAGCTGACATGCGTCGCTATGAAGATCAAAAGTACAAATACTTTCTTTTAGCCGTGGACATTATGTCTAAATACGTTTGGACTGTACCCTTACGGACTAAAACTGCTGTAGAAATTGTGAAAGCATTTAAGACCATTTTCAAGGATGGAAGGAAACCAACACGTATACGTACTGACAAAGGAAGCGAGTACGTCAATAAAGATGTCAGAAAGTATTTAAAAGAACAACACACTATTCATTTTGTGACTCAAAATGTAGTCAAAGCCTCCCTCGCAGAAAGGGCTATAAAAACCATCAAATCACGAATAGCTCACTTAATGACGCACAAACAATCCCATCAGTGGGTTGAAGCGCTTCCAAAACTTACAAGCAGTTATAACAAAACCTATCATCGAAGTATCAAAAGATCACCGGCTAGTGTTAAAGCTTCAGACCACGTTGAACTATGGAAGGACTTGTACGAGTCGGAACGACCAGCGCAAACGTCCAGATCTCAGTCATACAGATTTAAGGTCGGAGATATTGTCAGAGTAAGCTTTCTTCGGAGACAGTTCCAGCGTCAGTATGATGAGCGTTGGTCACGTGATTTGTTCGTAGTGACCGAACGTTTCATGAAAGAAGGGATACCTCAGTATAAACTTAAGGATTACGACGGAGAAATCATTACTGGAACTTTTTATCAGAAGCAGTTAAGCAGGGCTTATGAGCAAGAGATGTACTTAATAGAGAAGGTCCTTAAATCTCGCAACAAAGCTGGACAGAAGGAGTACCTGGTCAGATGGAAAGGATGGGCACCAAAGTATGACAGCTGGGTGTCGGAAACTGACGTTCAAAGTATAAATAAGGCTGTCTCTGCTTAGTCTCAGTCATAACCGTTCAAGATGAGCCAACGTATGGTATTAAAATCTACGGACAGTCCTCTGTATCATCCATCTAACCAACCTGACAGCTTCAGGGTACACCTGCCTAAACCCCTAATTCTAAATGGAGTGTGGACTGTTTCTTTGCTAGAATTTTCACTGGATCCAGGACAAACAAAACAACGAGGACTCCCAGAAATATTTGTTTGTTCTGACATTTGCGAGGACACTATTGTAGGAGAGAGAGAAATGCCGTTAATCAGAAGAGTTTATTTGGATAAACAAAATATTATATATCAATACCCGTATGAAGTGCCAATCAAACTCGGGCAGTTTGAAGACGTTCATGTGTATATAAAAGATGCCAAAAATGCACCCGCCTCATTTCTCTCTGGGGAAGTGACAGTAACACTGCTATTGAGAAGGATTCCATTTCTTTAAACATGTTAGGTTCGATGTACGTATCTGATCCCACTGTGTGGCGTTCATTTTATGAAAATATGATCGAAGGAAAGTTCAATCCGGGACAGTATCGAGGCAGGCAGAGAGGGGGAGGTGGCATCGCTGGAATGTATGCCAAAAAACCTTACATGATCCCTGTAAATCCCAATGCTACTCAAGAACCCGAAGAAAAAGTGACTGTGGGTAAACAAGTGAGTCCTGTGACAGCAGTAGAAGAGAGGGCCAAATCTGACCTAAAAGATGCCATCCAAGATAATAAACCTCACATTCCTATTTCTATAAAAGGAACAAACACTATCAAAACAGTCAGTGTTAAACTATCTACTGCCAAAGTAACATCGACACGGAAGCGTAAAAGGCAACAGCAGGAGAACGAATTCAATATATTTAATAAGAAATCGCACAAGTGAAAAAAATGGCTTATCTTAGTGATCAAAATACCACATTGGGACAACCAGCTGAATTATCCATATTTACACTTCCTGCCAATCAAGTTGCTATACAGAAGATATACTACTCTGAATGTCGACCCGTTTCATCTTTCCAATCGGATGAAGCCCCCATTGAGATAGCAGTACCGGGACAAGGAAACGAATATATTGACTTGCGCAGAAGCCGGCTTTACGCGAAATGTAGAATTGTCAAATCAGATGGTTCGAAACTGGCAGCTAAAGAAAAGACGGGCATTGTCAATATTCCGCTTCAAAGTATGTGGTCACAGATAGACACATATATGAATGGAAAACTAGTATCTCTTAATACGAGCTACTATCCTTGGAAGGCTTACTTGAAACTACTTCTGTCTAATGGAAATGACATAGCAACGTCACAGTTACAGTCACAACTGTTCTATCTGGATGACGACGATCTCGAAGACGTAGATCCCGAAGCCGGGTCGAATGGAGGATTAGCACAGCGATACCAGTTCACGAAAGAGAGCAACATATTTGACATGGAAGGTCCACTCTACGAGGATATCTTTCTGATGGACAAATACCTTGTCAATGGTGTTGATATACATCTAAAACTCTTCAGGAATAGAGCATCGTTCTGTATTGTAAGCGATGAAACGACACCAAGTTACAAACTTGAGATTGTTGATGTAGCATTTAAAGCCTGCATGATCAAAGTTGACAGTGGAGTACTCATAAACCATGCAGAAATACTGAAGAAGACAACAGCAAAATATCCACTTCGCAGAACTGAGGTGAAAATGAATACATGTCCTAGTGGTTCAGGATCTTTTATATGGCAGAATATATGGTCAAATCATTTGCCGACGAAAGCATTTTTCGCTTTCGTGAAGCAAACCGCCGTGAATGGAGATTATTCCAAAAATCCCTTCAATCTCCTGAATCTAGCTGACGAAATAGCTCTCTATGTGAACGGAGAAAGTATTCCAGCTCGACCAATGAAAATGGATGTGGGTGTGAACAAGAATTACGTCACACCATTCGTCAACTTATTCGAAGCTGCTGAGAAATGGAATAAAGATGCCGGTCTACAAATAAAACGAAATATGTTCGACCAGGGGTATGCGATATACGCCTTCAATCTAGCTCCTAGTGACCTTGGAGAAGAGTATATAAACCTAGTACAGCAAGGATCAGTGCGCCTTGAAGTAAAGTTTGCCGCAAACACCACAGAAACACTTAACTGTATAGCCTATGCAGAGTTCCCAGCATTGATAGAGGTGGACCACTCGAGGGAAGTCAGATATACAAGAGCATGAATACAAATCAACTTCTTTGTGCCGTTCGAGAAAACAGATGTCTTTCATCGCTGACTGACACGGTGTACTCGGCAGATACATTACCTATCTCTGTGAACACATATCCTTCGGCTTTTATATGTAATACAGATCCCTGGCATCTTCCAGGAAAGCATTGGATTGTGTTTTGGTTTCAAGATTCTTATCATTCGGAATGCTACGACAGTTTGGGACAACTGCCAGGTACCTATAATCTGCATTTCGATTCCTTTTTACAGAGGAATACCGTAAAGTGTGTCTACAATAACGAACCTTTACAGAAAGCAGGGACAGACACTTGCGGATACCACGTGTTGTTTTATTTATTAATGAAATGTAGGTCTCTATCTTTAATCAAAATAGTTGAACAGTTGAAACAATGTGATTCATCCGATAAGTTTGTGGTTGACTACGTCACCCATCATTTCAGGTGCCTATAAATAAGGGAGTCATATTTATTCTGAATCATTTGTGTCAAGATGAGTCGTGCTGTTCGGATGCAGATGCCCTTTTTGGAATTATTACAGGCTACTTCAGTAAAACAACGCAAGGCTTTATTACAAACACTGACTAAAGACCAATTTCATGCTTTATGCGAAATTATAATAAATGTGTACAAAGGCAATGTTCCAGTGAGTAATTACTATGTGAAGAAGTTGTTTCCTTTCAAAAGGAGTATTCAGATGGTGGCAGACAAACGTGTGAGCCCAAAACGCAAGAAAAAGATACTCGCAGTTAAACACGTTATCATACCTTGGGTGCTCAAGCCAGTGCTTTCCATGTTGAAAGAGGAACCAGTCGATATTGCTTTAGACTCTGAGCGGGAAGAGTGTGAAACAAATGACTCATAAGCCTCGAGAAACATTTCTTTTGAGCAAGTAAAAAAAATATTAAAAAAGCCACTATCTTGATTCTATTATGTATACAATGTTGTAATGTTTCAGATCAAATACTATATGTTTTTTTAGATTATATGCTTGTGTAGTGACATTAGTTGTATTCCATGTGTTGTTCTTGTAAATAATATGCTTTGTGTAAAAGATTTTGTGTATGTTTCGTGTAAATAAAGATGTAGAAAAAGTACATATTATGTCTTGATCTTTCTTACCCTACTCAAAATTTGAAGTTTTACGACCCAGCTAACATCAGTTATGTTACTCATGACAAGATATATGGAGTGCAGTGGCTGAGCTGGTAGAGCGTTAGATTGGGAATCAGTGGGATGATAGTGCGTTGGTTGGTCTGCAGTGTGTAATTGCCGTATTTCCTGATCATACTCACTTGTTTGAGGAAGAAAGATAACTGAAAAATTGTTGCTCTGGACGTAAACCATCAAAACAAACAAATATGACAAGACGTGACAGAAGATACAAGGTGTAACAATATTTTATTTCATGACAAATATATAAATTACACATATGGAATATGCACATAAAAACTAAGCATACTCATTATGACCATGGGTAAACATAGTCTCATCTTTGATCAACATTTAAGTGAAAACTATTCTCAAATAGAAACAACATGTATCTATTACTTTTTTCATTTGTGAAAAAAGTATTTTCATTTGCTAAAAAAATTATTTCATTTTTGAAAAAAGTATTTTCATTTGTGAAAAAACTAATTTTTATTTGTAAAAAAAGTTTTTTCATTTAAAAAAAAGCTATTTCCTTTTTTTTTAAATATTTTCATTTGCGAAAAAAAGAAGTTTTATATTTGTGAAAAATATCAATAGAAACCTGATTAATTTTCAATTCATATTAGGCATAGTTAAGTATTACAATATCAAACATACATAAGACAATCAAAGATCATTCGACTACACACTACATGTGAAGAACAGCAAATCTATCATAATCTAATTGTCTTCATTATCACTTTCAAAGTTGGTAGCCAGTAAATGAATGAGATAGGCGTCGTCCACCTCTTGCTCTGTCTGTTGTTTTCCGACGGGACATAGTTCTAAGTCTAATGGAACGGTGTCTATCCCATTCTCAAGCACCTTTCTTTTACAATACAGATATGAAAAGCCACACCGTTCCTGTTCATAGGTAAAAATACCATTTTTATGTGCCCTGAAGCCAATATTTGTTGCTGAACCTGGCTTTTGTGAATTCAGCACATGCCTAAATGTCGTGAGAGGAGCTTTGACTCTTCGTTTACTGATGCCCTTAGAACTAAATTTTGTTTCCATACATGTTCTCTGTCGTCTGCTCAGCCTTTTAAGCTTAAGATGTTTTGCCCGTCTTAAGATCCGATAGGCAGCAATTTGGCTAGTCGAAGTAACCACAGGTTTGGATCGCGATACAATGTATGTTTTGGAGCACAGGCCGATCATGGTGTCACCCTGCCACTCTAATTTAAAGAGACCTACGGTTCTTTTGTCATATTTAGCATGAGTAGTACAACAGGTGCGGGGAAACCAGTGGAGGTCATCGTCAGCTTCGACCTGGCTGTCACATGAATGGAAGCCCTCTAAACCAGTCAAGTATTTCTGCTTCATCTCTGGTTTTATGACAGACTCAAGGGATGGACCAGCTAGTGCCATATATGCGCTGTCTGTGTCCATTTCACAGTATTCGAAGTCGTCACGGTTGACAAACTTCAGCATGAAATCATAATAAAATTGGAGCATGCGCAATTTAGCATACTGTAAAATAAAATATCCAATTTGAATGGGAAGATTCATTCTAAGAAATTTCTTATCTTTTTCAATTTCGTAATATTCTTCTTCCTCTAACAAAGGTGTAAGTTTCTTAAATTGAGGAAGATTTGCCTCCATCATGGCTTCCCCTTCCCCTTGCACATATTTCACGGACTGAAACTTTTCTTGGTCCATAATCGTTGAGCCATATGCAGCATTGCCCTCTAATTTTCGGGTGTCTGCTAAAATTGACTTAGACGGATCTGAATCCCCAAGTCGTCTAGCATCGCTGACATCTTGTACAAACTGACGGAAGCACCTTTGAGGTTTAAATTCTATAACCTGATAAATTTTGGTGACCTCAAGCCCGTGATTTAAATACCATTTGAGAAGAGGAGTAGCCAATAAGATTTGTCTAGCTTTCATTCCACCTACCAATAACCGACGAGGTTTCTGTGAGAGGCCAAACTTTTCCACGTGGGCCTGCATGTGAGAACCAATCACGTCAAAGGGGACGTCTGTGGTACAAAACAAGGGGGACATTTCTTGAAAATACTCGAAGGGTGTCATGGTGGGATGAGAAAAGTGATCAGGCCATTGATCTGGGACACTAATATCGACCTCGACCATTCCAAAAAGACTACCAGACAGCACACCAGCGAGTATTTCGCTTTCATTGACAGCCCGTTGTGGTGTTCCTGGCAACCGGCTATCAATGAAAGTTTTCAACATGGTGTCAGAACGCATTTGTGAACGAAAATCGCATTCCCACTTCTCAATCACAGTAAATCCTTGAGACTGTAAATAACGGGTCGTTTCTAAAGTTTTCTCAAACTTTTGCTGACGATTTTTATGCCATTTCTCATCTTTGACAGACTTGGTGAGCCAACAATTATGCCCATGCCAGTAGCAGCCATGAAACTGCATAATGGAATTATGTTCTTGATCAAACCCATCTACTGGATAGGGCCCCACCTTTTTCTCTTTTCCCGTGTTCATCTTATGTTCAATTTTGACATCCTTGATTTTGGCCATATAATCCATCCAATCATACATAAGACAGTACTTATCTCTTTTTTCTGGTTTGAAATCATTTTCTACCTTGCGACGCACAAAAGGACCAGAAGGCATGTCTTGACCAATAGACCAAAGATAAAGCGCATTCGCGTCAAACCCGACAATGGTTTGACACTGTTTGTCGGGATTTCCACGAATGAAGGTTTCACCAGCCTTATGATATCTATTGAAAATGATAGAAGGCCCACCTATGATATTCTGTTTTACAGTGTAATACAAGTCCTTGTTGGATTCATCGAAAAGGGCAAAGGAGGCGCCGGCCTGTCGCCCGCATTCAAACAACATTTTTCGAGCTAAGCCCGGGAGAGAAATACTGATCTTGAACATATCGATGTTTCTGTCAAAATAATATTTCTGCAACTTTTCCACTGCCTGTACAAAAGGACCGCAGTCTAAATTATTGTAATAGACAAGATAGTCTTTGAAAGTTTTCATGCCATTTTTTATCCATTCAGACTGAATTGAAGCATAATTTTCTTCTGGGGTTCTCAGACCATCATTCAAACGCTTTCATTTTTTAACGACGAAAACCAAGCGGGGCCAAAGGGAGGTAATTCCGTATGATCTAATTTATCTAGGGACGTAAACCATTCGTAGGGGAAAAAACCTTTTGATTCTTTAACATCAAATGCTTTGATAAACGTGGCGTAATTGACATCGGGGGCCAAATACTGGGTTATATCCAAAAACTTGAAGTTCTCATTGCTCAGGCAGGCGTATTGACTGTTTCGCTTGACAGTGAATATGGTTTTACTGTCGTGCATTTTTAGATGAACAGCTAAATATTTCTTGATGAGGTTTAGGTCATATTTAGACCCATTGAAACTTATACATGGAATTTGACGACAATATGAGTCCAATTCGTCTCTGAGCTTTTTACATTGCTTAATATGCATTTCCTCTTGCTTCTGCCACTCATTACTATCTGCGACAAGCTCTTCTAAAAATGACTCATCGTCATCGGGATCTTTAGTTAAAGGAACCTCAGACCGAATCACGCGATCCAGCTTTGCAAAGGCCTCGGAAAATTTCGCTTTTGCCAACTCATAACTTTTGTCAGAAATTTGTGACATATACTGTACCATCTGAGCTACCAACTCATTGGTGTTAGGCTCAATTATGCAATGGGGTGTTTTAAATCCCTCAACATTACTGCAGATACTAACTGAAATGGGTACATGTTCCGCAGTCCAAGTGAGTTTTTCTGACTTTGATTCCTGAGCAGGCGTTAACATGGCCTCAAAATCAAAAACTAAAAACCAGGGATAGATACGTTCTTCTGCTGGAACCACAATGCCATATTCTTCCAGCTTGTCAAAGATGGTTTTTGGGGAAGAATAAAAGCCTCCAGGGAATTGATGCTTGGTTCTCCCTTGACATTTAAGACTATGTCTTTTCATATTTTGTACATACTTGAAATGCATTTGACAGCTAGGACATTGATACTTTTGTGTATAAGCATTTATATTTGAAATGTAAGACAAATGCTTATCGAACAAATTCAAGTGCATTGTGTCTTTGAAATGGCAGCGTGACTTATAGACTGGCAGGGCAGACTGATCTTCTTGTAGTCGAAAGACATTGACATTAATTTGGAAACAGTTTTCAAAATACACGAGTTGTGACAGTTCAACCCCTTTGAATGTTTTCGGGTCTAAACTAATATTGTTCTCGGGACATTTATGTTGCATGTACTGAACCCACTTGTTGAATAAGATTTTGACATGAGTTTCCAGCCTGTCTCGTTGATGGCCTTGATGAACACCCAGGCACCGAAATGCGCATAAATGATCCTTATAAAACTTACCTTCTGATGTTTTATCAAGAGCAATGATAGATTTGCTGTTCTTCACATGATCTGGCAATTTCAGATTTACAGTTCCTAATGGGTAATTTAAAGAATATACAATGAACCTAACATTAGTAACTAAAACTGGTTTCCATTTGGTATCGGGCCTCTGGCGTAAAATGAAGTCTGTTATGTTTAGTCTTTGCAACCTTAACCTCAGTCGATGGAGATCTTGTCGCCGCGATACATAAATAGGGCGTTCAAACAACGATTCATTAGAGTAAGGGGTAAAATATCTATATTCTCCACTGTCAGTATTTACTAGGATTAATCCAAATTCCAAATTAACACGAAAAGCACTTTGCTGTCTGTCGTAAACCTCATTAGCATGGGTCATTATGTCATCAACACTAAAGTTGTTCGAAACAGGAAAATTGTAAATAGTCTCGATGCCACTTTCCTGGTTGTTAGCCAGTATTAAAGGCCGGTTGGCATCATAAACCTCAAGGAGGGGTTGATTGTCTTCAAATGGAGGTGACTGGCTACCCCAAGGCGGTGGTTGTAAGGTTGTTCCGGACCCAGATTGATTATGGTATTTCATCCTGTGGAGATAGTGCTCATGGCGGTTGGGAAACATATCAGCGCACACTCTACAACGAACACCTATTCCCAGCCGTTGCTGTTTCATTTTAGGATTGGAATGGTCCTTTGTTGATTCTTCGTGTTTTCTCTTACGACTTGAAGCATTATTTTGTTGTTTTTCATGGGTTTTCGAATGTGCTTTTAGTGCATCTAGTGAAGAGCATTCTGTTGTGCATGTGGAACACTTGTATAATTTCTTTTCAGCTTTGCAAATGGTCTTTTCATGTCTAATCCTATCCCCTGGAAATTTGAATGCCTTGCCACAAACTGAACACGGGTAGGTGATGTTCATATGTTGAGCCTGAATATGATTGTTTAACCCTTGTTTGTGCCTATAAATCCTCCCACAAAAGTCACAGATATTTTGCTGGCATTTTATCTGCTCTCCTGTACAATCCTGTTCATGTTTTGCCTTGTCACTCAAATATTTGTAGTGTCTGTCACAGTGAACACATGAATGAATTTCCCCCAAATGTTGAGCTCGAACATGGCGCTGCAGTGATTTTTGTGTGCTGAAGACTGCTCCGCAAGTATCACATGTAAACTCCATACTGCGGCTAAAAATGAAATGAAAATACGATCAGTTGTCAAAAGCACAATATAAAGCATTTGCAAATAGGAATTAAGTTCAAATTAAACGATTAAGTTGGATGTTGTTTTTTTTTCAATTAATACACAGTGATATTAAAACCGATAAAACTTCTTCCCTTAACAAAATACTGACTTTCTCATTCTCTTTTTTTTTTTTTAAATATTCACAGATAATAGTGTTTTTGTGTCCTATTGGGTTATTTAAGGTCTCAACCATTTAGATAAAGATCAGTGAATAGTAAATACTGTCAACTACAATACCTCAGTCTGTCTATCAGCTGTTTTTAACAATAAGTTATCGAACGGCTACATTTGCTCAATTCATCTGGCTAGACGCAATTCATAGTATTTAAAAATGACAAATATATCAGCCTTACCTTTTCAGTTATCCGATTTCAATAAGGGTAGTTTGACATGAAGTATTCAGTTCAGAGTGAAATCGTAAAATGAAGCGGACTTTGATAAAAAGCGTACTTTAACCGCCGCAGATCCTTTGTTTATGGAATGGTCATACCTAAAATTAGCTGAGGAAAGCCTGACAAAGCAATTTTTATAGAGGTAGTAGCATGATGCAAACGTTGTGCAATACCAATGACAGGTCATCACCATGGAAACATAATATGACTGGCATGGTGTAAACGTTGTGCAATCGCCGGAATGTACCATTAAACCCCTGACAAAGCTAATTTATAGAGGTATCATTCATCATTGAGTGGTCAGCGCAATTTATGATTGGCATTTTCTATAGACCGCAGAAACGCTTAGGATTAAAAAAAATTCAATTTGATATGCTACAAAGCTTGAATTTTTGTTGGTCTTCTTTCAACATGCTTGGATTTGTGCCCTGTCATCAAAATTAAATGAGCTATCAAATCAAAATGTGGACCAAGGAAACCTGCTGCAAAAATAGTGCTACAGTGATACTTCTGACCTAATTAAATAATGAGGGACAAAAGACCGCTCTCCATTTATTTACATGTAAAAATCAGATTTGTGAGCAGCATAACTAATCTACTATTGTGACACTTCTCATTTTTGAATTGTCGTTTAAGTACATGCCTTTATTTAGGGAAGCTCATCTCTTAGCTGTTTGACTTCTGGATGCATTTTATATTAATTTAGCAAATGGCGATATAATTCAATAAAAGCGTCTCTGTACTATTTAATTTTTAAACCTTTATCTGTCAATATTTGCGATCATGAAAATGTCGTTTGCTAAGCATATATTCACATGTACTCCAGACTGATTTTATCACGGAAACAAACACAATGAACCCTGATCAGACTGCTCCCTTAGAAGCAGTCTGATTAGGGTCTGAATTCGATCGCAGAAGGGAGAGCAGACGATATTTTACAGGAACAGCGGGTAAAAGGTTAAGAAGAAACTACAGAACTTTTTAGTCAAAGCAATGACTTGCTGTACAAAATAATTATTTAACTGTTAGCAGTCATGTCATCTGTGTACTTCTTATCTCATAATAAAGTTTCCTCTCTGGCTTTTTTTCTGATAAGTGAGAATCTAATGGACACATCAGAACTTTAAAAATTAAACGCAAATAAAACAGTTTTTTCTTTTTATTTCTATCAAACAAGCTTATCTAGTCCACTTGACTGAATATCGATAAAGATCGCCAATTTGAATAATATACCATAGTAATACTTTAACAATAAAATGAAACGCCTAAATTTAGTATGATAACAATCGACTAGACAGTATTAAGAAAAGAAGAAATTTATCGTCTTACCTGTCAGCTGTTAAACTATTAACTCCGCTTTTTCACTGTACTTTAATACAAGTTCAACGTTTAACATTCAAATACCAGAGCTGTTATGCGGCGCATTAGGGTCTCTACGTATATATAAATTATAGCATTGCACAACGATGGTGAAATACCAGCAAACGTAAGTACAACGACAGAAAATGGGAAAACCTGTCACTAAATATTGCGTCATCTCCCGTTATAGCCTTTGCATCATTTCCAGATGTTGTGCAATCGTTTACATGGGGGCCGCCATCTTGGAACAGGGAACAGGCATTAGCCATCAGCTAGACTAAAAACAATCGCTCTACACTACTGCAGATACTGTAAAAGTATAGATAAGAAGCTACTTATATACTTAGATTAATATAAGACTATATACTCAATATGAAGGACAAGTTTCAAACAACCAATTTTTTTTTTCCTGTATAAATAGGTTCTGTTAATTTACAACATGAAAAGGTTGAAAAATATCTTGAAATCAAGTCTGTGTAGTAAGTAGATTTCTCAGCAGGACAAGGGTAAACCATGGCATGACTTTAACAATTTCCTTGCTAGCAGCAGCTTTTGTCATCTGCTGATAATATTGGAAAACAGTTTGGATCCAGATCAGGACCAACAGAATTATCTTGATCCAAACAGTTTGACAACTTGATTTTGTTCCCCAAAGATATATTGAATGAAAGAAGTCAGCAGACGGCAACAAAATCGCAAAACAGTATGCAGCATGTAAAGATATACATAAAAAAAAAAATGCTTACTTTTTCTCCTCTTTTGTGTTCTGTCCAGCAATTTTAGTTCCTTGCTGAGCATTAGCATATTATGTTTACCAAGGTCAGAGAAGTCTGGTCAGACTTTACAAGACTTGACATTCGCAAATATATAAAGATGTGGGGGAGGGGGTTCGCTTTGCCGATTTATTTCATTTTTATTAAATATCCTGTGAAAATGAAACAATTTGGTCTCACTGAGACCAAATTATTTCATAGCATATTTTAAAGTGGGTGTAGCGGAGGGGGTTCAAACAATACACTCTGGATCCGCCACTGAATACCACCTTAGTGATCACACATTTCAGTTTTAAATGAAATCCACGACCCTATAATTTACAATTACCACTTTTTCACCTTGTAAGCAGTTTAAATTAGACATTTTAGTGTCCAGGTTAGTCCTGATCCATGCTCAAATCAACTGAGCATGTAATTTATCATGCTCATAATGTTAAAATGCCAACATTGTTGGCATTATATTTATTAGCACAATAATAACAACATCTGAGAGTTTAAAAGTAAAGCACATTTTTTTTTCGCTATATTTTGTTGAAATGTTATAAAGTTGTATTTAAATTCTGAAAATGCTGCCTGCTTATTATGTCTGCTGCATTGATTCATATGCATTTAAGACAAGTTTTATCATGGAAGCAAATACTATGAACCCTGATCAGAGAAGCCGTCTGAAATGGGTTCATATTGTAATAGAAGCCACCAAAGTACATCAGCAGATAAAAAATCAGCCAATATTTGAGCCGCTACATGAAATTTCCAAAAATGTGGTATGTGAAACCAGGGAAGGCTCAGACTAGCCTGCCCATATGCACAGTCTGATCAGAGCCTTTGCTAGTCGCTTGATTATTCTATGAGTGTTAAGCTACTGACTGAACAGCCTTTGGAGTTTCTAAGCTTAAAAGGAGACTGGACAGGCTCGTCTGAGTCTACACTATTCAAAATGCCACATTGTTGGAAATCGTGTCCCGGCTCATTTATCATAAATAGCAGGAAAAGGGTTAGCTCTGTATTATTTCAAACAACTGACCATTGATCTTTTAATTTTATCATGTTCAAATGATTAGAAATTTTCTGTTGTCCGTCCATCATTTCATTGATTATTTTATTATGTAGTATTAGGTAGCCTTGCTCCTTGTATTCCATTTAATGTGTATGCCCGGTATAAGCATATCAAACAACTAGAGGACCTGAAGGTCCTGAGGCGCTCACCTGATCTCCTTAATAATGTTAAAATAGGTCAAGGTCAACTACAGCTTATAATGGAACAAATTTTGTTTTACCATATATGGGGGTTGCAGCCATTTTTGGTCTAGTGACCTAAACAATCTAATGAATAATCCATCAAACAGCCCAGTGATTTCTATGAGAAAGATGTTTAGATAGGTGTGTTGCAGTTCAAATGAATGGCCTTGGATAAAAGGTCACAGGTCAGCTTGACATTTGGTACTTAATATAAGAACATTGTCTCATTAGGTTTAACTACTATGAATTTGGCTTAAAGAGTTATAGAAAAATGAACCTTTTAAGATTTTCTCCATATAAATGCATTAGGAATAAAATTTGACCTTGCCATAAAGTAAGTCAAGGTCAACCTAGATTCATCATTTGTGCAAACCTGGTAGGGTCGACATACCCAATGCTACAATCCAAGTCCCAAAGCCAATGGCCTTTCTGTTCCAGAGAAGAAGAGATTAAAAGAGTTTTTACCATATATGGGCGTAGTGGCCATGTTAGTCATGTGACCATGACAATTTGTACTAGTTCTGGCTAACCAATCATAAAGAGTTGTCATATACAATTTGGTTCCAATTGGCCTAGTGGTTTCTGAGAAAGCTATGTTTTAATATGTTGATGGGATTCCAATATGAGAGACCTTGGCTGTAAAGTCAAAGGTCAACCTTGACCTTTGAAACTTATTTATAGACACTAGATTGTGAGAACAATGAATTTTGGCTCCCACAGTATTCAAAAAATCAACTTTTCAAAAAAAATCCCATTCAAATGCATTAGGAAGCAAACTTGACCTTGACGCTAAGTAGGTCAAGGTCAACCTAGGATCATTATTTGAACAAACTTGGTAGGCCCCACATCCTCAATGCTACATACCAAGTCTCAAGGTCACTGGCCTTCTGGTTCTGGAGAAGAAGATTTTTAAAAGGTTTTAACCATATATGGGCTTGGCGGCCATCTTTGTCATGTGATCAATATATTTTGCATAAATTTTGGCTAACTTATCATAAGGAGTCTTCACATGAAATTTGAGTTCAATTGGGCAAATGGTTAGTGAGAAAACCATGTTTTAATATATTGATAGGACTCCAACATGAGCTACCTAATCTGAAAAGTCAAAAGTCAACCTTGACCTTTGGAACCTATTTATAGCCATTGTCTCATTAGGTTAAACATATCAAGTGAGAATAATGACTTAGGCTTCCACAGTTTTCAAAAAATCAACTTTTCAGAAATTTTCCCATTTAAATGCATTAGTAAGCAAATTTGACCTTGCGTTAAGTAGGTAAAGGTCAACCTAGGATCATCATTTGAACAAACTTGGTAGGCCCCACAACCCCAATGCTACATACCAAGTCCCAAGGTCATCGGCCTTCTGGTTCTGGAGAAGAAGATTTTTAAGGGGTTTTTACCATATATGGGCGTGGCGGCCATCTTGGTCATGTGACCATGACCATTTGAACAAACTTTCGTTCCCGCGTCCTAAGAAGCCTCCATATGAAATTTGAATTTAATTTGCCCAGTGGTTTCAGAGGAGAAGATATTTGAAATTGTGGACGGACGGACGGACGACGGACGGACGCCGGAGTGACTGGTATACTATTAGCTCACCCATGAGCCTTCGGCTCAGGTGAGCTAAAAAGGGACCCAACTCTTTTAGTGCTGTATTTATGAAATTGAATCTTCCAAATGATGATCTGAAGTAATCTGTCTTGTTATCAATAAATAATTTGCTGAAGAAAGCAAAGACATATAGATAACATGTTTAGATACACAAAAATTTTCAGCGTAAAATTGTAAATATTTTCTTACCCATATTTTTGCGAATGTTTTGGGTGCTCAAAAGAACCGTCTCATTGAGAGGGTTCTTTTGAATATCCAATTTTGTGTTACTCTTTACATAAGGCCTGAGATTCTGATCCATTGTTCTCTAGGAAGAATAAAGTCTACCAAAGTACATACGGTAAATGTTCTAAAATTACGAACACTAAAAAATAATTATTTTTTTCCGCTGTTCGTAATTTTAGAAATTACGTTTATGAAAAAATGCCAGTGTTTGAAATTTTAGAATGTGGGCTTTATCATGAGAAAAACGGTATATATGGATGTCAAAATGTGATAGAAACGTGTTGAAAACAGGGAGATATGATTTTGTGCTTTCTCCTCATTTTTCTTTTCTTTAATCTTATTAAAACCGTGGCTAAATTCATGCGGACTGAGTCAGTAAAATGTCCAGCGCGTGCGGTATTCGCCAAGTCGAGAGCCAGGCACGTGCATATAATGTCACTCAATTTACTTACAAGTCATAAAAGTCCACTGATGTAAACTAATTCGATAAGCCGGGTCTCCTATGTTCACTCGCCTCGGACTACCGATGAATCACTTCTTCCTTCAGAAAACCAAGCTCTGCCGACTTCGAATTCCAGTTTATATTGTACTCGAGAATTGAAACCGCTAGACATCTCGTACGATCAGATTTTTTTTCCAAAGATCTACACAAACTTTGAAATACGTAGATGAGTTCCCAGAGTAAAAACCAACAACAAAAACTAACGAATTTCAATAAGAACACACACACACACACACACATCTCTCTCTCTCTCTCTCTCTCTCTCTCTCTACTTGTCGATCCGCCGATGGAATGTTAACTTTGATGTGCCTGCACCAGTCTCTCTCCCTCTCTCTCTCTACATTTGCAAACACGGTTTGGATCCAGATCAGACCCGAATGGTATTCAGGCAATTTAAAAATGCGTGCATGCGGTGGAAAGTACGCAAAGCGTTAATACTGTGGAATGTCCGACTGTGCCGTACAAAGGCCGATGCGCATAAGTTTGGGTTTTGGGTCCTCATCGGAAGCAATTGTAACAAGATTGATTGACTGACCCAAACATTGCGTTTCGATATTCTAAGAAACCAAGCCAAAACAAAAGATTCGTGTGCAAACACCATGCAGTCTCTCTCTCTCTCTCCCTCTCTCTCTCTCTCTCTCTCTACTTTTTCGACCTGCTATCAAAGTTTGTAGTTTGGATCCAAAAGATCGTCCGGCGTGCCTGATCAGGGGCAAACATGCATACCAAGAGTTATAATCTAGTCTGACTTTGCGTCCGATGATCACCACACGCTGAAAGGAACATTTCAGACATTGCCTTCTTTCTGATGCATGCCATGGGCGTATCCAGAGGGGGGACAGGGGGTCTGGACCCCCCTGAAAATTCACAAAAATATAGGGTTTCCTAGCAATATTGATCCGGATCCCCTAAAAATCACAAAGCTACCAAGCCAGCATTCAATGGTGGGCCATTATCGACAATGGCGTTTCGTTGATGGGCCGATGGTGGTCCATTTTTAGTGGCATTTCGGTCCTCTCTCACTACCCCCTCTGACAAGATATTCTGGATCCGCGCATGCATGCAGTGCGTCTAAACCGGCTCGATTGAAATTAAACTGTCGACGGACATAATTCATGCGCGGATCCAGAAAGTTTTGTCAGAGGGGATTTAACTTTGACAACGTTTTTTTTAAGTTGATGAGGGGAGGGAGAATCCAAGTCCCACTTTAAGCGGGCCATCATAGGCCCGCCAGCGAAACGCCATTAAATGGCGTTTCGCTGGCATGCCGATGAATGCCCAACATAGAATGCTGGCTTCGCAGCTGCGATTTTTCAGGGGATCTGGACCTGTATTGCTAGAAAACCCTGTATTTTTGTGATTTTTCAGGGGGGAGGGGTCAGGACCCCCTGTCCCCCCGCACATGTAATTCCATGATATTTTGGTACTTACAACGTGCGACAAAGACTCAGACGAGCCTGCGCAAGTGTGCACTGATGGCTCACCTATGTCAAGCATCACCGCTTTTATGTTGAATGGATTAATTTTGTGTCACAACTTGGAAAAAAGGCCCTTTTGTATATAAGTTTGTATAAGCAAACCCACTTATAGTAGCGAATTTACTGACTCAGTTGTTTAACGCTGTGGTTTGCATGGCTTTTTTAAAGGAACAACATCTACTGTTACTTGCAAATGTTCAATTTTGACGACCAGGCAGCGTATGACCAGTGAAGTGACCTATATATATAGGTCACTGGTATGTCCTAAGTCCTCCATGGTGAACACAAGCTTAGATGTGCGTTTTCTCGAGTTAATTGTAACTCCTAATCCTTGCCCGAGGCATGTCTGTTTAATGTCTGTGACAATTTACTGACAAAGGAAATCCATGTTAATGACCATTGTTGAAGAATTCCGATGGATCAGATGCTTCTTAAAATTTCGCCATTGAATGGTTTTAAAAATGTTTGAACACGCTGCAGGTAGCCTGCACTGTTTTCCACTGATAGATGCATAGACAGCCGATACCAATAACATGCATGAACTTTGTCACGTACTACATGTAGGACAGTCCGTGCTTTTAATGCGCGCTTGTCTTTGATCTTATCTGAAAGCATGTATCGCACAATTAGCAGACAAAAAGTATAGTCTTTCGCTCGGCATGCGAAAAAGAACGTCACGTGCCAGATTACCCATTGAAGTGGAATGGAACCTTCCAAATGTTGCTACCGCTCACGCGCTGTACGTTAAAAGTATACCAAGCACAGATGGGACAAACAGGTAAACGGACATCGATTTTCCGCCGAAAATAACTTGTGTTCGTAATTTTAGAAATTCACTTTTCCAAGAAAGGTCAGTGTTCGATTTTTTAGGATGTTTTAAAAATTATTTTCAGCGATAATTTTAGGTGTTCGTAATTTTTGAGTGTTCGAAATTTTAGAACATTTACCGTAATAGCAGTTGAGATAGTTGAGCAAGCAGACGGCATTTGTAGAGAATGGCAGAAAATGGTTAAGGCCATTTTTGTTTAACCTTCTTATTGTGTGTGTGTACTCTTGTATGTCTGTGTTGACTGTATAAAAAGATACAAGTGAAAGATAGGGGTATCCATTAACCTATTGCACATGAAATGAACTCAATGCATGTTGTTTTGGCCTTTCATGGGTAGTATTAACACTTTGCTTGCCAGCGCAGTTCTCACTAACTCCAAATTTGGATTATTTTACTCCAACTTTTTGATTCTGACTCCAACTTTTTCTAAAGTGCCAATAGAAAAGATTGGTAAAACTCTAAATTTTTCTGGCAACCAGCAATTTTACTCCTATTGTCAAAATCCTAGTGAGAGACTGCCAGCGGCGAATTTTGTCATCTGCTGATGATCTTTGCAGTTTGGACCTAAATCAGGCCCGCTAGAACATTGGGCCTGATCTGGATCCAAACTGTTTGACACTGAAATAATTATTTGAAAAAGTGAAATTTTGAAAAATGTCAGCAGAACACAAAAAAGCATGAAAAAAAAACCAGCATGCAAAGAGTTCATTTGAATCAGAATCAAATCTACTGTGTAGTACATGGGAAAAAGTTTTCAGGATAAATAGAAAGTTAGCCTCAAAATACTGAAGGCTGTAGCAAGACTGCGTACACAGTACTACACACTGTGCAGATAAACTTCCACGCCATGGATGTAAACAAAGGCAGATACATACAGACTCCTATAGGTTTATTGATTTTTTGAGGTTATAGGTCATGTCAGTGACCTATATTATAGTGACTTGACACTTCATTTTTCAGCCATATAGGTATGTCGTGGCATGTGTCACGTGACTAACGCCTGGTGCGCTTTTTATTGTACACACTCAAAATGGCAATGCAGCTTGTGAGACCGCTGCATAAATTTTTATAGGTACTTTAAAGAGCGTACTTCGTCTTTAATATCGCTTATTGATAAATATTGTTAATAACAATCGAAAAAACATATATGAAATATTGCTAAATGCTTTGTTTCTGCAATGTTAAAAACTAATACGATTGAGTTATGACCGTGTAAATAACGGCCGATTTTAAGAAAGTTGCGGAAATCTGCAAAAAATGGCTTCAAAAATACCTCTTTCACTTTGACGAATAAAGCTTCAAACATGGCTATATCTGTGTCTCGATTTATCAATATTCATTAACTAAGATGTCCAATGATTCATAATTATCGTTATTATATAATTTCGGTGTTTATAAAGGTGTTAAAAGTTTAGGTAAACATAGAAAAATTACGCTGTGCATTCCAAAACAGCGGTAAAAGCCAATCGTGTAGATAAAATGATATCGAGTTTCCCTCATTTACCTGTGTAAGATACACGACAGTGTTATTTGAGTTGAGTATTGGTATTTATTGGAGTTTCTAGTCACTCTTATATAGGTCACTGGTCATGTTTACAGTGCACAATGTGGAGTACTGTACATGTGCAGGCTTGTCTGAGCCTTCACTGGCAGCATATGTCAGGCCTTTAGTTAAGAGTGTGTACAAAAAAAAAATACTTTTCTTATTTTAAAACCAAAACATATGTTGTGGGTACTCAAAAGAACCGTCTCAATGAGACGGTTCTTTTGACACCCAAATCATATGCTAAGAATTATGGGTAAGGTGATATTTACAATTTTACGCTGCAAATTTGTGTTTATATAAACCTGTGATATGTTATATGTACCAAAACCCCATGTACTGGCCCATATTATGAGTTGAATGTTTCAAGGTATGCATGTGTAATAATTATGATAATAAACTTTTCCTGCTAGATCTCATTGTTGTTTATTCTTGCATTGTATTTAGGCACTAGGCTGAAGCTATATAAAAAAATTGACATACCTTAAAAAAATATTTTGTCGAAACAGGCCCATTTTTTAAAAAATTTATAACTTCCAGGCTTGATCTGGATCCAAACTATTTGCAACAAAGAATTAAACATCAGAGATCAGTAAATAAGCATTTATTAAAAAAATAGTCTCAGATCAGCATACTTCAAAAAAGAGCAGTCTGATCAAGGACTATTTTTATTTGGTTCTCTGAACAAAATAATATATTCAAAAGGTAATTTCAGGACACTTTTTTCTTAAAGGACATGACTTGAAGATTTAACTGTTAGTGGCTTCTCATCTGTATCTACCCCATTTAGTTAAAGCTAGTATGTGCATTTCAGTAATAAACCTGAAAATTCTGTGTTTATTAAGTCACTAGGTGATAGCAACTCACCATGTGGTCAAAACCTACTATTTGTTGTCATGGTAACAACAAAAACATCCTTCAATTTAGATGAACAATAAATGTCCAGACCAATCTGGTCATGCCCACATTAATGTTTTGCGGTCTGCTGACTTTTTAGAAATTGACTTTCTCAAAAATATTTTTCAGTAACACTTTTAGAATGACAATCTGTTCTATAGTAGATTATTAAGACAGAAGACAGAAAGATCTTTTTCTATCATTTATTTTCAAGCTTTTTTCATGCTTTTTTGTTGTCTGCTGACTTTTAGCATTCAAAATTAACTTTTTAACAAAATTTCTTTCAGGAACACTATAAGAGAGTCAAACGGTTTGGACCCAGATCAGGACCAACAGTCTGCCTCCTATATAATTGTTCACAAAGGTTATCAGCAGATGACAGAGGTGGCTAAGCACTAACAAGAATAGGTAAAATGATACCAGTTGTTATTTTTAGATCCAGAAAGAAACGAACTGTCCATCCTATTCTATTCTTTATATAGTTCTTATTTCAAACTGCCCAAATTGACATGAGACTGATTAATTTTCGCCAAAATCTTGGTGATATTCGTGCTTTTTCTTGAAATACTCCGACCTTGATCATAAACAGTATAGATCCGAATCAGCTGGTTCCTGAAACCAGCTGATCAGGATGCATATTGTTTTCTACCCTGCTTGTAAATGCATACTAATAAGTGGAACCCTGCAAGTTGGTTAGATATACACTGCTGAAGTTACTCTTTGCCTGCAATTCGTGTCTGCTGATAACCTTTGCAAACAGTTTTGGAACCAGATCAGGACCGACAAAATATTCGGCCAGATCTTAATCCAATCTGATTGACTCTCTGAGAACAATATAGTAAATCATAAAAAAAGACAGCAGATGACAAAAATATAAAAAAAATTCCAGCAAGCAGAGTAAAATAAGATAAATATGGTTACTATATAATAAAAAATGCACTTGTGTAAATATCAAGTTAACCCTTGTCCTGCTGAACCTAGATATATCCCGTTTTTAGAAACACTAACAGTGTGGATACTGATCAGCTGATCAGGATCCACAGTTTTGCATTCAGTTTACGGTCTTGCCAAAATTTAGCTATTTTAAATTCCACACAACCCCCTCCCAAAGCATACAATTTAAGCTACCTAAAGGGGACTCATAATGCTCCAATTGGCACTATTTTTTCCAAAAATTCTTCATCTCCCGCATCCTACCCCCATCCCCATTGCGGCTTAGTTGTATAACCAAAACCTACTATGCCAAAGAGAAATTAAATATCTTACTGTTTACTTTTTTGTTAATGAATAGCCTAAGAAAACACGCAGCAAGCCCAGGCTCAATTGAAATAATTACTTTGTGTTTTTTTAAGACGAACAGTCAGTACTCATAAAAATTTCTCATTACACCTTTTTTTAAAAAATAGACAAGTACAGTACTTTTTTGAAAATAAAGCTTATCTAAAGCCCTGTATATATATGAAAAATAGATAACTCTGGACATTTCCATTATTTTATTATTATTATTATTATTATTATTATTATTATTATTATTATTATTATTATTATAGTTAGCATTGAAGAGTTAGACTATAGACAAAGTGCACTTATAGGGTGGAATACAGCTAATACTTGATCAGAGACAGTATGATAAAATTTGAAAGTGGACATATAATAAGTCACATGGCCATATTGAGCTATAATTTGCAGACATCTGTATATTTACCTGTTTGTGATTTTTTGATTGTAGATAGTGCTCAAACAATTTAATTTGATAGTTTGTGTAGAACTGTTGTTTTTTATGTGTGTACATATTACAGGCGAACTTCGATGGCTCAAACTCATCGGGACCGTCGGTGCGAGTTCGACCCATCCATGTGTTCGAGCGATACCTAGCCTGACGATTTTCAAGTTGGTCCATGTGTACTTTATGTCATCACGGACACCACGTTTTTTATCGACCAAAGTTGACCAAAGTTGCAAAGCACACGTGACACCTGTCACTGATCAATAACCCTTTGCACGCTAGAGTTAAAATGATAAGCCGTATGTGTTAGCTTATGAAACTGTTGAAAGTAAAGACATTTATCAGCATGCGCATATGCGCAGGTTGATCATTGCATTTGCTATCGAGTAAGCTATACTGTTTTTTCTTCTAGTGAGTAAATGTTCCTGTTTATGTGTTGCTACAGTTTATGTCTGGTTGTTTATCGTTTCCTTTAGAACAATAAAAGAAAAAAAAGAACAAGTTTGTTTCTTTTTATTTATTCACAATGTGCAAGATTCAATTAATATCAACCAATAAAAACATGAAAAAATGACAAATTCCCCAGGATGTTTACAACAAAGACGCGGATCAGGCTGTACTGCCGCACAATCTGATGCCTGTCTTTGTTCAGCCAGGCATGTTTTACTCATTTTGACACGCGAATTCTTGATTACCAAACATCTCATTAATTGTCTTTTATCATTTTCGGCCGCCCTACTAAGTGGTGACAAGTGAGAACTTACTCAAATCTTTGATCTGATAAATTGCCGCTAATTGCTTCACACGTTCCGCTCGCCCGTTAGGTAACCCAAGGGTGAAATCATCATTGTCACTGAGCGCTTATGAAAATAATAATGAACTTTAATCAAGCGTGTGACTGATTCATGTTAAGAAATATTCGGTTCGAGCCATCATAGCGTTTTTACATGAAAAATCACCCTGCGGACCGTGCTTTGAGTTCGAGAGTTCGAGCCATCGCTGTTCGAGCCTGGGGTGTATTTTAACATTAAATGGATAGGGAAATTGCCGGGACCGACGAACGAGTTCGAGCGATCCCTGGTGTTCGAGACAGGCGAGTTCGAGCGACCAAAGTTCGACTGTA
Organism: Loripinus fragilis; assembly: GCA_964019695.1. NCBI lineage: Eukaryota > Metazoa > Mollusca > Bivalvia > Lucinida > Lucinidae > Loripinus > Loripinus fragilis. The sequence continues at coordinate 13,457,352 of OZ026524.1, forward strand.
GTTATTTTGAGGGCCTCATGGAAGATTAGTTGTACTACTAAATGTTGTCACCCTCTTTAAATAAAGACTTTACTTACTTACTTAAGATTATTAAGATAATGTCAATTCTTAAATCTATATGGTCTGATAGCCTAGTGGTTAGTTCACAATTTGAAAAAGATCACCCAAACCTGGATCAAATCTTTGGGTGGGAGACATTTTTATGACTGTCCAATGTATGCATTCTTTTTAAGTCAAAGTTGTTCATATATTTTATGCCACCATCTGATTATCTTTACATCTTTTCATTTGGATATTCAGTATTAATTCCCTCGGTTTTATTCACTCTTTCTTTGCCAGCGGCTACTTTTGTTGCCTGCTGATAGTCTTTGCAAACAGTTTGGACCCTGGTCAGTACCGACAAAACATTGGTCCTGAACTGGATACAGACCGTTTGCCATCATCTGATAGGGTTTCTGTAAAAGTTTATTGAAAAAGTTGACTTTGGAAAAAAGTCTGCTGATGACATAAAAGTATTAAAATGACCCAGCATACAAAGTGTTAATTACATGTGAGCTTATATTGAAATCATGCACTGTGCTAGTTGTAGTTGATAAGATTTTTATAGTTATTATATATTATCCATTTGTGCATAAAATTAAAAAAAAAGACTAAAAGAGACTAAGTCTGCAACTATGAACGTTTTTCGAAAAAAAAAATCTTTTCTTTTTAAATCATTTGTAAAAGTAAAATTAAGTTATATTTTCACAAACTGCATGATAAAGTGAATTATCTTATTAAAACAGCTGTTTTTTCCCTTATTGGTAATTATTTGTGTACCTCCAATAATTATAGGCAGTCAATTTTAAACATAAATGATGTTGTTTTGATTGATACTGATAATTTGTTAAGATTTACAAAATTGGTTAAATGTATACCTGAATTTTAGTTTTTTTACTGTGTTCTTGAAAATTAGAAACATTATTTCTAAAATTAAAAGATCAAAGTTACAGACTATGCACCTTTAACAAACAAAATAATGAAAACAGACTAAAAAAAAAAAAAAAAAAAAAATGAAATGGAACCAGATTTGAACCCACATCTTTTGAATGCTAAACACATCCTGTTAAATGTACCCATTAAGCTATCGAGAAATTGTAGAATTCTTTCATTCAGACAAGTAATTGTACCACAATCTAAAGCTCACTTTTTACGATGATTCCCGAAGATTGGATGAAAGGACAATGAAAATTCATATGTCTCTGGTCAATTTTGACAAACAATAACTATAAACATAGAACATTACAAGATATATATAGATATATAATGTACATCACACAAAGGGGGTTCATAATATATTAAGGTGTGGGGGTTCGCTTTGCTGATTTTATCTCATTTTTCCTAAGTATTCTATGAAAAGAAATAATTGGGTCTCACTGAGACCCAATTATTTCATTTTCATAGGACATTTAAAAATGGGGGGGGGGGGAATCCCTGAAACTCCTCTGGGTCCGCCACTGCTTGATCATTTTAACCAGAAAGATCTTTTTTAAGTTGTTGAATGCTTTTCATGCTTTATGTAGTCTGCTGACTTTTTTTCAAAATTAACTTTTTTCAAACACTAGTTATTAGAATGTCTAACATTTTGGACGCAGACCAGGACTGAATTTCAATAAGTGCTGATCTAGGTCCTAACTGTCTGCAAGGTGATTAACAAATGACATTGTCTGATAAAATGGACTTGACCTAGACCTTCATTGCCAGTGTATTAAACAGGGCAATGGTAAACCTTCAAAAATTGGACTTTTTGTGATTTTTCTTTATGCTTTAACTATGAATGCTTTAACTCTTAGCATGATTGATAATTTTGTTCATGCTTTTGCTGTTGTCTGTAAGCTGCTCACCCTTAAGTTAATCTATACCCCTTATGTTCTTTCATACTTTAAAAGACTGTCATGTTTTTATTCTTCTGTGGTGTTACTCACACAAAAAAATGCTGAAAGATCGCAAGCATTTTACAAAAGTTTTAACTTGTAATGAATGAATAATAATTTGTTTAATAGGAAAAAACATCGAAGTTTTACACTAATGATAACATTATGTGTCCAGTCTGAGCTGGGTCCAAACTGTATGCCAACCCCTTTTTTGGTGGAGCAAAACTGTTTGTGCAATTCTGGTAGAGGGCATCATGAGAAACATTTCTGTGAAATTATTTAAAATTTGGACCATTGGCTCAGGAGAAGATGTCATTTAAAGACATTTCTCATCATGAGCTATGGCAACCCCTGTATTAAAGTAAGTATGGGTGCAAAGATCAGGAATCGATACAATCAAGTACCACACCTGACCCAGGATACCAATGGGAAAGTGACAAACTCACAGCCTGACACCACAAATGAGAGCCAAAAGGTCAGCCCTTTCTCAGCAGGTGACCACAAGGCACACATAAACAGACGTGCACAAAGGCATAGCAAACGAAAGACAGAAAAAACATAAAAGATCCACAAAAGAAGTACCGCCTTGGGACAATCAGTAAAATATTTTACTGGAGGCCTTCCAAACTGTTTGCATAAAACATCAGCAGATGACAAAATTATCACTAGCTGATATAGGGGTAATTTACTTACCCTTTTTATTAAGCAAGCAAACAAAACAGACATCTTTGCTCCTAAACCACTGTCACAAATTATGTGGGGTACATATCGGCTTTTGTGCTGATCCTGTTGGCGTTGTGAGTCCATGTCACCATCTGTGTAGCTTAGAGGGTGTAGCTTCTGTTCCGCACATTTTCTGCAAAACCAATGATAGAAACATTGTTCAAGCCTCCAGATAAGTGAGCATATTTGAAAATCATATTTCATTTTTCTAAAAATAAAACATATGTTGTGCCAACGTGGGTACTCAAAAGAAGCGTCTCAATGAGCCGGCTCTTCTGAAACACAAAACACATAATTATTCTGAAAAGGCTCACATTTTTGTTTATCAGGGCCTTTGATAGTTAGGAGGGTAGGGGGAGGGGTATTAGGTTTGAGTTCAATTCATTAACCTTAATTTCAAGGTCAGATCAGCACTTTGAAATGTCTAATTTTGACCAAAATAAGAATTCCCCATGTTGTTTCCAAATGAATTGAGCTGAATTCCTGCGCCAATTGTAAATAATTTCACACAAATGATCCCCTTAACTCTTTTTAGACCAATAGAACATCCCATAGATTTTTATAAAATGAAGTTGGGATTGTGCATTGTATATATATTAAAAGGTCACAGGTTAAAATTAAAAAAAATAAATAAATTAATGTATGGCCAAAAAATGGAGGAGCTTTAACAACAAAAGAACAGACTTGAAATTCTATATATCCCGAGACATTATCAAGCTCTAGATAGATAGATGACTATTTTGAATGTGAATTCTGACATTCTCACACCTCCAAGTTTGACACTCAACACCTTTGGTACAATGCAACCTGTCATAAAAACTATCCTTTTCAAAAAATGTTCTCAGCAATTTTTATATGGATTTCCATATGAAGCAACAATATCAATACATGCAGGGGTCCAAGAATTCTCATCCGGGAGGGTGGATTCAAGGTGTATCTGCCATAAAAAAAATTTTTGTCCTCAACTTATTTTATAGAAGTTTAATTTTCCATGGTTCCAGAGGGGGTCCATCAATTCTTCCAGTGGTAAGGATGGTGTCCAACTTTTTTCAGAGGGGAAGGGGGGGGGTGTGTGTATCCAGGTGCTTAATTATTCCCTATCTAAGCCCATATAACTTGTGTTTTTCAAAGGGGTCTGGTCTCCCCTCTGGATCCAAGCATGCAATACTTGGATTATCTGGATGCTGTGACAAAAGTTAGATATTTGAAAAAGTTATCAATTTTGAACCTCCCTAAATACATGGTGTCTGGGAAAACAGCCATAGAGGCCTGATATTGGCCTAAATTAAAATTTTATTTTTTTTCCCCTTACCCGACTGACCCTGTATAAAGTCCCTACACAAAAAATTCTATAACAATCTTTTGTTAAGATTTTTTTTTTAATTTCATTGCAAACTTAGAGAATTGTCAATTGTAAACAGTTATCTTTAAAATATATTCTTAGCAAATTGTTTGTTTTGTTTGTTTGATTTGATTCTTTATGTCCCATCAACAATCTTTCAGTTATAAAGGGAAGGGTCTTCCTGGGTTGAGCCAGTACTAAGCTAGGATAAATGTGTCTTGCTCAAGGACTACAACGCAGTGACGCAGGTGAGGCTCGAACCCGCGGCCCTTCGGTCTCGAGTCAAACAAATTGTTTGTGTGCAGAAAAACCTGCCTAAAACAACCACCCTCAAGAAGAGTAAAAATTGCTTTCATGACAAATCATCACTTAATGCAGGTCAAAAGTATTGCAGAATGCTCCAAGGGGAAACAACAATATTTCTAAGGTTGGCCTAACCCTTATGGTTCTGACAACTTTAGGTCAACCCATTGCAGTTTACCCTTTGCATTAAATCTGTAATGTTTACAACAGTTTCGACCCAAATCAGGTCCGGCATTCTGTCTGGGCCTTATCAGGTTCTAGACTGTTTGACACTTTTGAGCTTATGACAAGTTGAAGTTGAACCTATGTATTTTAACTTAGCAAAAAACATTTACATGACATTGTCATCTGCTTATAACCCTTTCAAATAATTTGGACCCAGATCAGGCCGACATTTTGTCCAGACTTATCGGGGTTCAGAATGTTTGGCATATGAAAGGATATGACAAGTTGGAGTTAAACCGATGTTTTTTAACTTTGCGTTACATCTGTACATGACATTGTCATCTGCTGATAACCCTTTCAAACAATTTGGACCCAGATCAGGCCCGATTTCTTGTCCAGGCCTTATCGAGGTTCAGAATGTTTGGCACTTTAGAGGTTACGACAAGTTGAAGTTGAACCTGTATTTTAACTTTCCGTTAAATTTTCATGTGACATTGTTATCTGCCGATATCCATTTCAAACAATTTGGACTCAGATCAGGCCCGACATTCTGTCCTGTGTATTTCCTCTCTGCATAGAAGCTTTACCTGAAATCGTCATCTGCCTTTAACCTTTGTAAACATGATACATCAGTACATAGAACAGTCTGCTGAGATGTAACATCATAGACCAGCTCACAACAGAAACTCTATCTACAGAGGACATTCTGCTGAGAAGAAACATGATACACAAAGTTTGTAGCTCTTATCAACAGAGAGCAGCCTGCTGAGATGAAACATGATAAACAGGTTTGCAAATCTATCTACAGAGGGCAGTCTGCTGAGTATAGTGTGATACATCGGTTTCCAGCCATATCTACAGAGAGTAATCTGCTGAGAATTAATATGAGAAACCGGTTTACAACCAGATTTACAGAGGGCAGTCTGCTGAGATTAAACATAATATAACAGTTTGCAACTCTATCTACAGAGTGCGGTCTGCTGAGCTGAAACATGATACACAGATTGCGATTCTACCAACAGAGAGCAATGTGCTGAGATGTAACCTGCTACACTGATTTGCAACTCTACCAACTGAAAGCAGTCTGCCAAGTTGAAACATGATACACCAGTTTGTGATTTAATATTTAATTTATTTTTGCAACTGTAGTATCCACAGAGGGCAGTCTGTTGAGATGAAACATGATACAACTACAGAGGGCAGTCTACGGGGCAGAGTAGCACAGTCGATAATGCGCTTGCAGGGGTCATGAGTTCGATCCTGACCTGGTCCCATACTTTTGTGGAGATTGATCCTGAAACAATTTTTACCATCATTTTCCCTTCCGCTGAATCATTTAAGAAGGGTTGTGGTCAGCTACAAGCGAAAGTATGTGCACGAAGTACTGGTTAACCGCTTGTTCAAGCCCAGGAAAAAGTGTGCATGGTTAGGTGAACTGACCATCCAACAATGACCATAGCTGTTGACTGGGACGTAAAGCAACAATACAAACAAACAAACAGAAGGCAGTCTGCTGAGATGTGACATGATAGATGGCTTTGCAGTCATGAATATCTACACTCCTTGTGAAGACCACATTTATGAAATTGAGCTACCCAAAGAAATTGACATAAAAAATCCATAGTGTATAACAACCCATACTGTACTCACTTTTCATTGAAAGTTCAGGATATTTCAGTGACTAATCTATCTATCTATCTATCTATCTATCTATCTATCTATCTATCTATCTATCTATCTATCTGCACTGCGACAAACATATCTGTACTGAAATGGTCTTTTAAAATTGTTGTTGCTTAACTGTTGACATTTAGTGTCTATATACAAATTCACGCAACACCAATGTGACTGCAAAGATCCATATTTCTAAGCGTTTGACATAATAATTTGGAGCTAAATTCAGCTAAAGACCTGTATTTTCTCGTCTTTCATCGTGTTATGATTGTTGCAGCCTACCACAAACTATGATTTTCCATTTTTTGAAGGTTATCTTGAGGGAAACACAAAAATCAAAATATCGATAAAACATGTGGTTTTCATATTCGGCAGTACTTGATAACCGCTGCTAACTGGAAGTGCGGTCCTGAGAATTGTTTAAATGGATACAATGACACATAGGAAAGCTCCTGTTTTAAGGATACAGTAGTCTGCTTTAATAGACTCTTTTCACATTGTTAGTGCGCATGTGCCAAAGTGTCTCGTTCCGCGTTATCTCCACGAGAAAACACTTTAAGGGGCAACCTTTATACGGCTGCCTTACGATACACAATGGAATATGGAAAACAATTTTAAAAAAAATCGCAAATAAAGATTTGACAAATAGCAAAATTAAATGATAAATGTTACAAAAATAAGCGATTGATTCCAATATTCTGAATATTTGAGATCAGAAAGATATCTTTAAGCATATCCAGGACTGCATTTTTTCCAAATGAGCGGGTGCATTACTGTGTTGGTCATACATTATAACATACACTGTATCAATCATTTCCTTCCATACTATGCGTTTGCGAGCAGTGAAGATTCTGGTTAGCTTCATGTTTATTCAATGTATACATGGTCTATGATTACATTCCACACACTTGGCCTCTAAACAGGGTCTTTCTGGTTAAAATAAGTGGTAAGATACATTTTAAAGGCCATCCCGCAAGAAAGCTGTCTTGCTGGTTTCTGACTGAGTAAGTCTCAAACCAGTCTGTTCAGCTACAGAGACAAGCTAAAAATGAAATTTTGCCGTAAGCAAGTTCAGATATTATACTTTGCAACAAGTGAACAATAAAGGCGCTGATCAGACTGCATGGATACGAAGACAGGCCTGCGCCTTTATTGTTCGCATGCACAAAAATCAGGCTTTCTCGCGTCGCAATCGAGGCCCATTTTAATATCTCCCACTGTGCATCCTATCCTTTAATCCTATGCCTGGGGCCCTTTAAAAGCAATAAAAGCACACGTGCCTGGCACGGGTATGATTGATTTATGAAGTGATTCTCTAATTTGTACTTATTATCACATATACGTAAAAGGCACCACACAGTCTTAACCAGTGGACTGGTGTTTTTAAAAACATAGATATGAGTCTTCATCTACATCCATAATTTGTGTGTGCGAGCAGCGATGGTTCTCACTAGCCTGCGCATAAGCGGACATTGTGTAGAAATGATGTCATTTAATGGGTATATGATTGGAGGTAATTACTGTTCGATTTCCACACTTATCGCATATGCTTAGTCATTATGCCATACTCGCACGTTTATTTGGTAGCATGCAGTACCATGCATGTGCTACTGCCTGCTTATCTAGTGGGGCTGGAACCCTAAGGTCTGTTTTTGTCTGAGCCTCTGTTTACCACATGCACCGTCTTTCTTTATGTGCACTCAGAGACAACATTGGATCCGATGTGTGTGCGAGCAGCAAATGCCCTGGTGAGACTGTGCATTTGCCCAGGCTCGTCTGAGTTGTTGATAGTCGCATAACAGACTCAGGTGTCTTATTAGTTGGCATGTGTTTCAAAAAGTTTTTGCGATTTTTGCACTAAATAAAGCTATAAATACTGAAAATTTATAAAATATGTAAATGAAAACACTAATTTATCTAATTCCTAGAAAAAGATATCTTATTCTATCGGTGAAAGGCCAAAACAATCGGCTTATAAAGCATCACTATGTGTTTTGCCAATGTAACTAATGATCACTAATAAGCAATCTGCCCCTTCATTTTCAAAAACAGCTTTATCAATTTTTCAATTGAAGAGCGATTGCTAAGGGAGATAACAATGTGAAAGGGGTCTATTAAAAATAAAAAGTTATCGATGTGAAATTCCGTATCAGGCCTTGTGGCACTATCTTCTCCAATGTAAACGTCTCACGATGTACTATCCTGCCAGCCAAGAGTGACAGTGATGCCACGTTTTGTTTACAAAGTTATCAGGGACTTAGAATCGATAGATCATTGGAACAGGATAGGATTAATACACACGTTATCTGTCGATTCGCATTAGCCCAAGTGGAGTATAAAAGTTAATGTTTTACTTAACAATTGTAAACAAAACACGACGTCACTGTCACTCTTGGCTGGCACGACAGTAGGTTGAGTGACTAAAATGGAAAGTTTCCACAAATGTAATTAACATATAAAACATCAAGCTTACTGATTTTGAATCTTTGAAATCATTTTAGTGTAGATCTATCTGTCAAAAGATGAAAATTAAAGGGGTGGACATTTTAAGTTATTTTAATTAATTAAATGCCTAATCTAATTTAAGCTTTTTGCTAAGCTTCCAAAGTGCCACTATAATCCATAGTTCTTATAATTTTATAAGCGTAAATTTGGTATGATTTTTCTTGCCAATATCAAGCATGTGTCTTCTTAGGTGCTCAAAAGAACCGTCTCAATGAAATGGTTCTTTTTTGTACCCACAACATATTTTTTTTCTCACCAATATTAAAAATGTGTTTTGGGTGCTCGAAAGGACCGTCTCATTGAGACGGTTCTTTTGAGTACCCACAACATATGTTTTGGATGAGAATTAAATGGAGAAAATGGTTTTCCAACGGGCGCTCTTATCTGGAAGCCTGAATAAATTATAGGTGTATTATATACAGCTGATAAGGTCTGCTCTCCTCTGATCGACCTCATCTTTTGGTCTATCTGCGCCCTATCTAGGTTTCGTCTTTCGCCTAAGAGCCTTGAAACCATGCAGCCTTCATGGTGATCAGGGTCTCTTGAGCCCCTTTTATCCCACCTTTTCGAGTTTCATCAATTCCTTCCCCTTGATAGATCGCAAAGAAGGATCTCTTATTTATATGCTCATAATATACATTTTAACAATAGAAAATATACTTGTACAGTCTTTCACTTTGTGTGTCGGTAAAATAGCCTTGCTGGCTAATGTTTGATATGTTAAAATTGAATGCCGACTTTAAATAAAGTTTCTTGTATCTTGGTAGAAACTTTCTTTTCAAATTTTAATCTTGACAGGACAGAGGCCTTAATTGCCGCCACCCTTTACAGCAGACATTTAGCGGAAACGACAAGCAGAATGAATAAAGCCTATTTTTGGACTGAGTACGAACTGCTTTGGGGACGAAACGCAACATTTTTTTCGCTTCAACAGACGAATTAGGAATGAAACAACGCGATCTGTATGATTTCTTACCTCCAAAACATTCTTTCTCTCTTTTTCTGCCATTGAATACAGATGACTAGTTATTTAAACAAAAGAAAAAAACATTTTCTGTGGCACATTTGTTCGTATACACATTTTGCTAAGTCACGGCCCAACCAAGTATAGGCTTTTACTAAAAGTAACAAATAAGGGAAAGATCAGGAATCGATACATAATCAAGCACCACACCTGACCCAGGATACCAATGGGAAAGTGACAAATTCATAATTAGACATCACAAACGAGAGCCAAGAGGTCCCAGCAGTGACCACAAGGCATCAATAAACAGAGGTGCACAAATGCATAACAAATACAAGACAGAAATAACATAAATGATCCACAAAAGAAGCACCCCCTTGGAACGAACAGTAAAATATCTTAATTGGAGGGCTTAAATAAAATCTCTTTACAGAATGTGAGTAAGAGCAAAATAAAACATTATATAAAATTGTTCCGTGTCCAGATCCAGAAAGATTAATTAAATTGTTATCATACCAAACGTAGGCATGGATCCAGGAACTCTAGAGTTTAAGTAATTTAAGTCTGGAAGTGTGTGTGTGGAAAGGTATGTAGGACCGATCCTGTTCCTTACTTTTATAAATGACCTGCCGGATAACATAAGGTCTTCGATCTGTGGCCAATCATTGGCAAATGAAGTTCAATGTGGCCAAATGTCACTCTATGAGAGTGACTCGGTCATAGAGTGACTCGGCATCAGCATTACAAACAAATTCTCTTTGATTATTCCCTTCACAAGAAAACTTTGGAAAAGTTCAGTCAGCCAAATACCTTGATATAACCATCTCTGATAATATGGATTGGGGTCAATTTAACACATTTCAGAAATTTCTTCCAAAGCAACTAAGGCACTCGGTTTCCTTCGCAGGAAATTGGCTTTTGCAACTAGGAGTACTAAGGAAGTTGCATACAAAACTTTGATTAGGCCTAAACTAGAGTATGCAGCACCTTTTTGGAGCCCTTACTCAAAGCTTCAGATTAATCAGGTAGAGAAAGTTCAGAGGACAGCAGCCCGCTGGACATGCCGGAGATGGTGAAACACAGGTAGTGTCAGTGAGATGCTCGATGTGCGTGAGTGCCATCTCTTGAGGCTTGTAGGGATCCGTTCTCCCTTCTCCTCTTTCATAAGATACATTGTGGTGCTGTGTCTATAGAAAAAGACAAGTACCTGACCCTGCTCACATTTTGAAATCTACCAGGTCATCAAACAGTGCCCAATATTGTAGATACAAGACATACAGTGATTCAGTGAAGATTTTTTCTTCCGTGGACTATTCCACAGTGGAATAGTTTTTCTCCTTCTGTGGTCAATTCCCAGACCACTGAGGAGATTAGGGCACTCCTAAATCAGTAAAAAGCACAGCCAACAGATTCTTTTTTTCTCAAAATTCTAAAATTTGCGTAATGATCAGTATCGATTGAGCAAGTGTCTGAAGAAAAAAGAGAGGGGGGCGGGGGTGGTCAGGTGGTGATTTTTAGTTCCAAAGCAAGATGGTGGAGCACTGCCTACATGGGTGTAAATATTTGTATAACTTGATTTATTGTGGAGTACTCCAAAGTGTCCAGTTTTCTTGTTTTAGGTGGTTGTTCTGGCACATAGAGTACTAATCCACTAAATCCAGTCGGCCCAGTACACTGTACTATTGCCAGTAAATAAGTCATATGCATATCGCCTCTCCGACCTTTTATCCGCTAATGTTGTCTGCTGATAAACAAAATATTAAGCAAACAGTTTGGACGAAGATCCGGTCTAACACATTGTTGGGCCTGATCTGGATTCAAACAGTTATTGCTTAAAGGAGGCACGGTTTGTTTGACTGTGCATGTCAAAACAAACCTACTAATTATCCCTTAAGACAAAGTCGGAATCCAACTGTTTGTCATTCTATTGATATTGACTGAATTTGTTTTGAAGAAGTTAAAATAATGAAGAATCAGCAGACAACACAAATGCTAAAATCATTTTCCTCTCAACTATTTAACAAAAACTGTTAAAGAGGACAAATGTTTTATTTTTATTAGCTGATATTAACAGTATTAGTTTTATTACTATGCCCAAGCTAATTCAGAAAAAAACACCACAATATCAAACAGCTTGGATCCTGATCCTGTAATCTGTACCTGAGATGTAGGGCCTGTTCTGGATCTAAACTCTTTGCAAAGTGAATAAAGAGATGGAACAAGCAGGTGGCCCTAACAGGTGCAGCTTTACTGTGAATACAGGTATATGGGCAGCATAATGTGAAAAACTGTCTTTGGGTTTGTGACCAAGTAAATCTAAAATACAGTTTACCCGCTTGCTTCACTACAACATGCAGCAACTGAGCTGGATCCATACCATATACAATATAAATGTGAATAAATGCAGAAAAAATACTTTGCCATTGAATAAAATCCTCTAAGGATGAATACTGTGCAGAAAAAAAATCCCCATGGGGAAAAATCCCCATGGGAAAAAATCCCTGCGGGGAAAAATTCCTGCGGGGAAATATCCCCGCGGGGATTTTTCCCCATGGGGAAAATAAAAATGTTAATATATACTTGAAACATACTTAAATGTGTCAAACAGATTGCAAGAGTGAACCTTAGCTTGATTTTAGACCCTTAAACCGATTTTTAAAAATCCCCGCGGGGGAAAAATCCCCGCGGGGAAAAATGAAAAATTGTTATTACTGGTGGACATTCATTTTTACACACCATTAACATGAGATCTTGTCATATTTGAATAAAAAGATGAGTTTTAGAATTTTCGAAAATCCCCGCGGGGAAATTTTTCGCACGGGGGAAAAATCCCCGCGGGGATGGTGAAAAATCCCTGCGGGGAAATATTTTCCCCGTGGGGATTTGCAAATCCCCGCGGGGATTTTGACCTTTGTCGTGGAATATTTTCTAGGTCATTACAGATTTTAAGCCAAAAACCTATAGAATTTCCTCAGTAGGGTCTATTCTACTGGAAATAAGTCACTTTAGCTTTCTATGTCAACTAAAAGTACTAGGTCATATTGCCAAAAACTGGTTTGGCAAAAAAATTCCGGTGGCAGTTTAAACTACTACTGCTACTACTACTACTATTTCTACTACTACTACTACTACTACTACTACTAATAATAATAATAATAATAATAATGATAATAATAATAATATATTATCCTAGATGTCAGCCTACCCAGAAAGTTCAGAACATTTATGAAGATTTGTGTTATTTTTTGTTTTGTTTTTTACCTATGACATATGATACAGAGCTACGTTATTCAGTTATTCAATACTTATGTTATAGAGTGTTCTGCAAGCTTCCTGGGTGGGACATCAAACAGTAATATTTAGAATTATCTGAATCCATTCTTGTCAAACGAAACGGCACATACAGTGTGTGCGTGCGTGCGTGCGTGTGTGTGTGTGTGAGTCCGTGCGTGTGTGTGTGTCACAATTTTCTGCTATCATTTAATAAATTTCAAACCTTACTAATGTGCACATGGTGGGTCCCAGCGAGACGTAGCGATGCCTTCGTCTTAAAGGTATTCTCACTGTGTCTCAATGTCCCATCATTCAATTGGTTAAAGCACGGAAAACTTTCAATTTTCGAATGCCTAGATAACTCCGAATTATTTATTGAAAATGTTTGTATGTATAATGAGTCTTTCTCCTTTCCTCTGTCTATGTATTTCTTTTGGAGCTGTTGGGGTAGGTTATATGGTCAACATGAACCACTACTGTGTCACACGTTCTTGTTTCCAGAACGCTATTGAATACATCTGCATAATGGCGATTATCCTTTACTTGCTTTGGTTGACCACAATTTCATGAAACAACGTCGAAAGGGTAGAATCGCCATGATGCAGCCATGCATTCGATATAACCCGCATCCAGTATCATTTCCTTTACAACTTCTTCTATTACTTATCACCCTTCCACGGTCAGAATCTGTTTTCTCTATTAGCTTGTCTCTGTGTAATAATGCATATATCGCTGACAAAATAGTTTGTTGGCAAATGCTGAAGCACATATTGCCTGGCAAACGGCCCAAATCAAACATAGCATTCACACGCTTAGTATGTTCTCTATTATTTACATTAGTAACAGTTACGTGGACACTTTGTATTATGATGCAAGCTGGGGATATACATCCCAACCCTGGCCCTGCAACAGTATCAACGAGTAGTATTTCTAGCTTAGCCTCCGTCTCTTCTGCATTCAATTTTTCTAAACTCTCAAATCACTTATCCGTCGTGCATTATAATGTTCAGAGTTTGGTGCCAAAACTTGACTTATTAACTACAGAACTCAGCGAATTTGACAGCTTTTACTGAAACTTGGTTAAACCCTTCAGTCCCTACAAATGATCTCACTATCGACTCTTATAGAATCCCGGAACGCAAAGACCGACCAGGTGATAGTCATGGAGGTGTTATCCTATATGTCAAAAATAATATCCACTATACACGACGTCAGGACTTAGAATTGAGAGGTGTTGAAAGTATCTGGATTGAACTAACCCTTAAACATAAGCACATACTATTTGGGGTCTTTTACAGACCGCCTAATTCAGAAGCTGTTATTTTTTCTGCAATAGAAGATTCGATTAATCTGGCAGTTGATTCTGGTGTAAATGATATTATTATAACAGGTGATTTCAATCTGAATATGCAAAATGTCCAATCAGCCCGTAAAATTACTTCCCTTTGTGAACAGCTCTCTCTTATTCAATCTATAAAAGAACCCACACATTTTACAGAAACGTCTTCTTCACTCATTGACTTACTACTTGTTAATAACAATGAACATCTGATTCTTAGTGGAGTTGGTGACCCTTTCTTGCACCAAGATATACGCTACCATTGTCCTGTTTTTGGAGTTTTTAACTTTCGCAAACCCAAGTGTTTATCTTTTAAACGTCGCATATGGAAATATGTGACGCGCCATGACATTTGTGCCCAAATGCGGTAAAACGTGACGTCGGGAAAACGCGCTGCAAAAGTGACGTAATTTATGCAACTGCACTTTGTTGCGCACTTTGTACGTCGCTATGCGTCATTTGTTAACATCGTCTGAAGCCCAAGAGGCGCATTTCTTCGCAAAGAAATATTTAATTATGGATTAGAAGATTTATACATGTACATACGAGTTTTTAAATCATGGAGTTGGAGGCATTACAGATGAGATGACTATTTACAAGCATGTATTAGAAAACGAAAAAAAACATCGTTTCTCCGACACTTTCTGTATCGGCCGTAGTGCTTTTTTATTCTGTTTCTACTTGCATATTAAAGACCAGAAAAAAACCCAAATGAGTATGAACAGGAAATATCACAATAATACACTGCAGACCAAGACCAGGCCTGATCTTATAGTGCATTTTATAAAACAACGGAATCAATTCCATTTCGAACGCAAATTGTATGCGCAAAAATGTGTGTCCGTTTCAGTACCTTTTGTCCCCAATGTTGTCGTACGTGAGCGGTTTTGTTGCTTGTTGTGTTGAGGCGACACACTACAAGTGGAAAGTTCCATCCTACTTATGGGTGATGTGGCATACGATGCTCGTTTCAGTGTATGCAATAAGCGTAATACTTTGAGGTACAGTCACAGGACATAATTATTCGCCGTATTACAACATGTACAACGCCGCCGTTTAAATCACAGGAGCTTGAAGTTCTATCCTTAAATCGCTTCTAAACCCTAAAACCGAAAATCTCATAATGTCATTACGTAATGACATTGTGAGCTTTTGGTTTTGAGGCTATAGGGGTAATTTAAGGGCAGAACTTCAAGCTCCTGTGTTTAAATCAATGTTTTTCCAGATTTTTTGGCAAAATTATTGTTGCAAAACAATAGAAGCTACAACCGCGAAAAAAGTACCAAATGAAAGAAAATTGATTTACGCAATATGCAATATTATTGTAGCGTCTTGGTGTCTGTTGTTTTCGCATTGTAGCCATTTAAATACGACGACAATTTAAATGGTATTTTGGCGACGTTAACTTTAGTGTCAAAGGGAATCGTGAAATCTTACTAAAATGTATGTTCGCTTTAAACGGGACCTACTTGAGAACCAAAATTATAATTCATTTTAATATTTTATTGTATATTGCTATTTTATATTTGACTTCCATCCCCGTAAATTTGTTAAAGAAATGCACCCATTAACATTGCCATGGTAATTTTCACAAACATTCTGGAAATGCACTGTTTAAACTGCGACGGCACGAAGTGGCGTATATGTATGAACACAAACATCATCATTCTTCCTTATTACATGTACATGTAACTACGTATATTCAGGCTCGACGTTCGGGCTATCCGTTTTGTTCCATGCGTGTGTTAGAGCCACTTGAAAACTGTGCCAGCTTATCACTTATCGCATTTACCAACCGCAAATACTCAGACGAGCCTGTTCTAAAGCACAACCAGAGCATGTAGACCAAGGCTCAAGCCAAACACTATACTTCTACTGTAGCCCAACTATGTAGCTATATATCCACAAAACGCTTTGAGGCGTGACTGTTACGGGTAAATGTATTGAATGAATCGAGGGTCATTCCTTAGAGGTCGTGGAGGTTGAAGCATGTATGCATATAACGATTTTAACGCATACGCGCCAAGAACCGAAATTTTATAAGTTGTGTAAAATCATGTTCTGTAGCGTTTAAGCAAGGTACACCCCATTTTTGTCCAAGCCTTATATATTATCTGATCTACTACAATAATTCCGAAGTTTAGATTTGGATCCATTTCGATCTGATCTGTGTTTAATTAATTGTAACTTCGGTGTGTACATGGGCGCAAGCTGATTGTAGTTAATTATGGTTATAGCTGATTAATATGCAACCAAAATTATTCGGATAGGTTCATGTACACATGTATTCCTGGCAAGTAGATCTAAATGTACCTCGACATATAAGATGCAAATTCATAGGCTACACTGTTCACAACTTCCACGACTGTAATTTGAACATTTTAGCAGGTGATCCTATCAAATATAAACGGACAGCATTCACACTAGAAAGAGCCGCTTCTAATGAGTACCCATTGCAAACATTTTCTTTGAGAAAAATGAAAATCCATTGCTCTTGACCTGGTTCTAAACATTAATGTATTGCAAAGATATATTAGCAAGTGACAGCCAAAGAAATATGAAGATAGGGAAGTGGTGGGGACTGGTACATCCACATCAATCTCTTTGATCCGATGTATCTAGCGATATGAGGACATAATTTCGTCACGTTTTGATATCGAACTCTCAACAAAACATTAACCTTGATATATTTTGTGGGAGCTCATCATCTCTTTTCTCTGCTTTTGTTTTAAGCTGCACAGCATGTTACATGCTTGAAAATACATTGTACATGTACATAATAGAATTTGATTTCACCGATTATACGAGATGTCTCGCCGTTTCACTTTTGACTGCCTTTTAAATTCAAAAATGTGTTGCAGTGGAAGGTATGCACAATCGGCGAAAAGATTGGTCAGCATTTGCGCATGTTAAGACCGAGACAGAGTAAACTCAGTAGTTTGCTTTGGTTTTCTAAGGGAACATTGAAGTGAAGCAATGCATCTGTATTGGAACGAGAGATCTAACACAATTTTTGAACAGAAGAGACTCGGCTAAACTACTATTTTACGAATTAAATATCGCATGATGGGTTCCGGGATCAGCTCTTGCCTTGGTGACTACCGCATGCGACACACCACTGAGAGTGCAAACTGACCATAGTATTTTATAACTACTACTACTGGCAGCACTGCTGCTGATGCTACGTTCCCTCCTCTTTCTACAAATGAATTAGCAAAGGCTATATTGAAAAAGAAAAGAGAAAAACGAGTAGATTGATAAAACCACGATGCGCGGAATCCCATGGGCGGATCCAGAGGGAGTCTGACTCCCTGGAAAATCACAAGTTATATGGGTTTCTATTGGGAAAAAGCAATAGGATCCCCTGTAAAAAGTTGCCCCCCCCCCCTGGAAAAAAATCCACCCCCACTGGAACCTTGGCAAATAATAGTTTTCTTTGAAAGTAACCACTGGACTTCTGTAAAATAAGTTGAGGACTAAAAAAATAGAATATAAAAAAAAACGTTGTCAGAGTTTTTTTTTATATGCCAGATGGACCTGGACCCCCTACCCCCCACCTGACGAAAACTCCTGTATCCGCGCATGAATCATATCTGATCCTTTTTTTTTAAACGAGCTAACGATCAACTTTCTGATTTGCATAAATACCCATTTTTATCATTAAAAAGACCGCATTCAAACATTTCATACTGTAGCAATAATATTATCTGAATTTAATTTCAAATTTTTCGAACCCAGGAAAAATGCTTAATCTAATACATTTATATTTTTAAAGAAATAATGTTGACGATTTATCCGCTCACGTTATGATCCTAAACTGTTCTAATCGAGAATTTCTGAAGTGAAATGAACTTTCCCAAAAGAATAATCAATTCGTTTCCAACATCCTGAAATAAGCTCGCCAAGTTATATATCAGAAAATTAACGTTGACGTCGCAAACACTTTATATACAATTCCATGACGTAGGGACCTATGAACTATTGCCTATTTCTCAGAAATCGCTTAAGATACTGAACTGAAATTTCACATGTATACTCCAGGGATATATAGCTTTCAGAAAATATCAACATCTCAATTTCGACCAAGTACCTCATTTGGACCCAAAATCTCATGGCTGGTCACATATGATGATGGTAATTATGAAATGCTAAGGCAAAAAGTATCAGCTACCAACTGGAACGACTTTCAAAACAATGATATTAACACATACTGCGAAAATTTAACAGAACATCTACAGTCTATTACTGAAATGTGTATACCTAACAAAGTCATTACTATTAGACCGTCAGATCCGCCCTGGATAACAACTTTTATCAAGAGACACATTAGAAAGCGCAAAAGGGCTTATAAAAGGGCAAAACGAACCAATCTTCCAATACACTGGACCAAATTTAGAAACTTGCGCAACAGGGTAACACAACTAATTCGAGAATCCAAGCAATCTTTTAATGAGAGCATGGCTACTAAATTAAAATCAGATTCACTATCACCTAAACAGTGGTGGAAATTGCTCAAATATTTTATAGCTCCCAATTCAAAATCTTCTATCCCCCCTCTTGAAACAAATGGTCAAATTTATGCAGAAGAGTGTGATAAGGCAAATATATTAAATGATTTTTTTAAAGACCAAACTTTGCTTGATGAAAGAAATGCTGAGATACATGATATTCATAGTTACCCTGTTGACAGTCCCTTAAGTAATATCGTTCTTACTTCAGAGGAAGTTGAATCTGTCTTGAAAAGCCTTCCAGTTGGTAAGGCTGTTGGGCCGGATGGGATAAGTAATCGTGTATTAAAAGAACTTAGTCGGGAGATTTCTCCAGCTCTATGTGGTTTCTTTAACCAATCTCTTCATACAGGTATAGTCCCAGACTCTTTTAAGCAGGCTTATGTCAGCCCAGTGCATAAAGGTGGTGAACCATCTGAAATCTCAAATTATAGACCTATATCACTCTTAAGCAATCTGGACAAGGCTTTTGAACGACTTATTTTTAAGTATGTATATAATCACTTCTTGGAAAACAACATTCTTACTTCTTTTCAGTCTGGATTTAGAAGGGGAGACTCTACTGTAAATCAACTATCTTATCTATATAACACTTTCTGTCAAGCTTTAGATGCAGGTAAAGAAGTTAGAGCGATTTTCTGTGATATTAGTAAAGCATTTGACCGTGTTTGGCATGCTGGTTTAGTTCATAAGTTAAAATCTGCTGGTATATCTGGCAATCTCTTATCATGGTTTACCAATTATCTAACTGGTAGAAAACAAAGGGTTGTTATGTCTGGTGTTCAGTCTGCCTGGAATTTTATCACAGCTGGGGTACCTCAAGGCTCTATACTTGGTCCACTTCTCTTCCTTCTTTTTATAAACGATATTGTACACGACATTGGATCATCTATACGTCTTTTTACAGATGATACAAGTCTATATATCATTGTAGAGGATCCTATTGTCGCACCAGAACTCCTTAATGCAGACCTTGAAAAGATAGCAGAGTGGGCACTAAAGTGGCTTGTAAATTTAATCCCTTAAAACTGAATCTCTTTTAATCTCACGAAAAACAAACACTGTTCATCCTCCTGTATTTATGCAAGATCAACAGATCAAAGAAGTCGAATCTCATAAACACTTAGGTGTTATTCTATCTAATGACTGCTCTTGGCAAAAACATATAGATTATATTAAGGAAAAGGCATGGACAAGAATAAACATTATGCACCGGCTAAAGTATGACCTTGACAGAAAATCTTTAGAAACAATTGACAAATCTTTTATAAGACCACTCCTAGAATATGCAGATGTCATTTGGGATAATTGCACGCAGCAAAACAAAAACGAACTTGAACTTATACAATTAGAAGCTGCAAGAATATCAACAGGAACAACAAAATTGGTATCAGTTGCCAACCTTTATATAGAAACTGGTTGGGAGACGCTAGATGCAAGAAGAAACAAGCATAAACTGGTGCTCTTCTACAAAATGTTTAACGATCTCACACCACTTTATCTCTCATCTCTTGTGCCTCCTCTTGTCCAGAATGCATCACGTTACAACCTACGCAATTCCAATGATACTCAGACTGTTGCCTCTCGCACTACTTTGTTTTATAATTCTTTTCTACCCTCATCAATTCGAGATTGGAACAGACTAAATCCTGATATCAGAAATGCTGGTACCCTAGATGCTTTCAAATTTAAACTAAACCAAAACTTGCCTGTTGTACCAAAACATTACTACTCTGGAATAAGGAAAAACCAAATATGGCACACAAGAATTCGTACAGGTTGTAGCTCACTTAAAAATGATTTATTCCCAAATAATATTATTGACTCTCCACTATGTACTTGCAATTCAGGAGAAGTTGAGAATGCCTACCATTTCTTTTTTATATGTCAACTATACAATCATCTTAGGGTAGAACTTCGTCAATCTATAACACAGTACTGTAACATGACTCTGGATGTGCTTCTACGTGGTGATGAAAGACTGTCAACTAACATCAACTCAATCATATTTGAAGCTGTGCATAAATATATCCAGAAAAGCAAGCGATTCTGAGCATCTATGTAGATAGACTTATGGTTAAAACACAAAAAGCAATATAAATTGTCTGTACCTAAGATACTTCAGTGATACTGGTAAATGTAACCATTGCCAATACCCCAAACAGCTCTCGTCCAACCTGGACAATTCAGTCTATTCCCACCACATCTCTTTCTCTCCCTCCCTTTCTCTCTCTCTCTCTCTCTCTCTCTTAATTATGGTTTAGCCTCTATTGTCTAATTTTCTTCAATTAATGTTGTATTCTCAAAATGTCGTTTTAGCCCATGAATTTGTATTATGCAAAATTGAAGTCATTGCCATCTACACTTTGTCAAAATATTGTAAAGGAGAAGAACTTGATAAGCTCTTGCTTCCATTCCAATCCTAATGTTTGTATGATTGAAAATTGTATTGTATTGTATAAACTGATTTGAAATAAATACGTTTAAACCAAATGTAAACAAAAAAGTCAGAGTCGCTAAGAAGCTTAATAAAAGAAAGAGCTTTTATAAATTCGTCTGCTACAACTAGAAAATCAAAACAAAAGCTTATGTAAAGTAAGATTCGCTTCTCTTTACCTTTCGCTTCGACACTCATAAAATATAAATATTGTCCACTTTCCTCGTGAAATAAAAGACATATTTAACAAAAACATTTGAATATCCTCTATATATGACTTGTAACGCTCATAATTTTAGCAGATGTACGTGGATCATATGTGGGACACTGAGTGTTTATGGCTTGAAAATGACAATAAATGTTTTGGATTGCTGATATGACCTTGACCGAGACAAGGGTCTAGGTGAAAAACATGCCAAACTATGTGGTATTTAATGTAAGTTAAGATATTTGCGATTAACCCCTATCAAATGACCCCTTTCTAGTTTCAGCATTGTGTCAGTTTATAATTTGTAATAGATTTTTCATTTTTAAGCAGTTTTAGACAGCGTTTTTACTTTGATACTGATCACTTAAAGTCAAAGTACACATATTATTATAGTGTCTACCCAATAAGTGAGTTTGTCCATGATTAATTTAGTAGCTTCTGATAAATGTTGATGCGTCGGTAAACTTCAAACAAACAACTGTCAAAACTTGCATAGTAATTGTTCTCGGAATACTCTTCAAGCAAGGATTGTGACCAGGTGACCTTGACCTATATTATACGCTCCAGTGACTTTGACGTGTTTGTCTCTATTGGCCTGTCAACAATTTACATAAATTCGCTTTTCTCTTTAGAAGTGCTAGCTGCGATTGTCGAACCCCCAATCAATGTATCCGATCACGTGATATGACTTACAAGAGTGCAGTCGAAGGACAGCTATAATCACCCGCCGCAAGTAATCAGACACTTATGTGTAGCGTTTCGTTATAGAGAGAATGGCACGACAGAGGGCTTGGGTCTACATACCGTCACACCCAGATAAACATTTGATCAAATCTAATGGAATTTTTTCAGAGGTTCCTAAGATATGGAACAGACAAGAAATACTAGTTATGCCTTGACCCATTGTCTGTGTAGTTGGGTCCAGGGCTCTGCACACTGTCTGAAAGAGATAAGCATTTGACCAAAACTTTATAAAAAAATCTTTCAAAAGTTTCAGAAGATATGGAGCGGACACAAAATTCAAGGGTAGAACCTTTGACCTTGAATTAGGACCTTGACCTTGAGTCTTTGTAGCTGAGTCATGGGTTCTGCACATTGTCTCACTAAGAGGAACATAAAGAAGTATAATGAAACTAAACTCCAGCTGTTAAGTTTTTAGAACTAATTTTTCGCAATAACATTTTTATTTTCAATTTTAGCAAAATGTGTTCGCGATGAAAGTTGTTGAGAAGACTTTCCGCCAACTTCTCCAAAATGTCTGGTGCTTGTGGTGCAAACAGATTTTTGTGTATATATACTGAAGGACTTTAGAAACGCACCAGTTGTATATTCACTGTCTCTTCCACATGGTTAATTTGAGGATGTTTTCTTTTTTACTTTTTATCCGCTTACACAATGGACATAAGTTGCCATAGTTTCGATTTGCTAATGCAGTTCATTCTGACGTAACACTGACGTTAGTGTTTTTCAACAATTGTCGTCTGACAGCTGTGAGATTAGTTCAATTTAAAAGCAAACACTTTGAGCTGGTAGCCAGATGTCTTAACCAACCGAAAAACAAGAAAAGTTTTGGAAATGATCGGAAATAATCGTTTAATTACACTCCCAGTCGCAGCGTTTCTTTGCTAACGTCAGTCGTAATTTTTCAGACAGCAATAACAGGCGGATGACGTTCGCGCATGTCGCGATACTTTTGTCTTCTACGCAACGGGTTGCGGAGTATCTTGTTGCACTAAAACATTTTGATTATTCCTGTTCCTTAGAATATAAAGAGCCAATTACGTCAAAAACAATAATGACGTCACCTAGACGAAATGAGCGTTACCAGAGGTCTAAAACTTTACGATTTGATTTTGTCTTTCCTTGTGCTTTCAAGAACAAACATCGGTTCAAAATCTTTTTTGCGCTCATAATGGAAGGTATTGGTACTCTGTGACTTTTTAAATTTGGGATGTCTCAGAATAATCGCGACGTCACGGCAACCGTTAGCCATAGCGTTTGGATTTTCTTATTGAATACAAGCTAAATAAAGGGGCTTGTCAATTTTATTTTTCACATAACTAATATATTACATTTTGACAATAAATTAGCATTTTAGCAGGTGGTGCGTTTCTAAAGTCCTTCAGTATAGAAGAAAATTTTGCAATAAATTGATTTCGTCCTAAATTTCTAAGTATTTTATTGACAGGTAAAATTCGCATAGGCGTGACAGAAAGGGGTAGTCTCAAAAAAATTCGTTAGCGGTGCATGTCCAGATATTCAAAGGTTCTGCATTACATAAAACTGCCATTTGCATGCTCAGAGTTTACCGTGCAAATGCAGAATCAACTTTATCAGCCTACATGCACGAGTTTGCCTCTGTATTAACATAAGAGAATAATGTTATCAACTATGTGCAGCAGACGACTTATGCAGGCAGCATTTGCGCCTACACATGGGCCGAAATTTAGGCGCATAGTCGATTTATCTCAGTACTTTCCAGGTAAATACGGTAATAACTAAATAATTTATATAGTCATGCAAGAGTTATGGTTATTGGTGTCTAGAGTGGCCTTAATTGCCCTAGGCATACTCTTCAAGCAGACATTAAAATCAGGTGATATTGACCCAGCCAGTGATAAGAACATCTCGGAGCAGGTGTCGCGAAATGCTTTACCCTTATTTTTAAACCAAGTACTTTTGCAAACAGTAAAGACCCGGATGAAATGCAGCATTATGCATAATGCTGCATTTCACCAAGGTCTACACTGTTTGTTAAGGTAAGAAAAATCTTCAGACAAAAAAATACAATATTTTTTTGAAAAAATTTTAACCTGATACCCCTATATATTTACAATGGACCATCCCAAGTTTATTGCATCAAACCAGAAGGAAGAATCCGTTAGTTAACAAAGGGTTATTTCCCGTGATTGTACAGGCAATCTAATCCATTTAGTCCAAGCGTCATTTTATGGAACATTGGAAAATCAGTGCAGAAGTAGCTCGCCATCGAATGTGGCGTCTGATCAGATTCTGGACTGCCTGCTTTTAAATTTACTCTTAAAAGTTGAATGAATTTAAATATACTACCAAACAATCCTTAAATTCAAAATTGATTTGTCCAATTGATAAGGTTAAGAAATATTCCATCAGGCATAAACAGGCAAAGCACATTATTTTCGTCAGAAATGATGTATAATCATTCCTGAACATATTGGTAAAGTGTACAATGTACTAAACTCTATATATACTGACGTCAAGAAAAAACGCATCATCCAAAAATAAACGTGAATATCTCTTAGACTGATCAGACTAAAATTATGAATTTTAGTGCATTATAACATCTTATCAGTCAAGCGTATCTCATGAAAACAAAATTTCTGAAAGAATATTTGAGGCTGGGAAAACGACCTCGGTTTGAGACAGGGGTCACCATTTCGTGCGACACAAGATTTTAGCCACATTTGCTTTGTTTCTAGACACAATCCGTTGACAGGAAAAACGTGTTTAACCATTGTAAAACAGTCTCTATTTTACCAAAAATGCGTTTATAATGTTAAGACAATGTTTGTATGCGTCTGCTGAACGAAACAACTTACCCCACCCACCTTTTCGCCCTGCATTTCAGTAAAACTTAAATGTCATGACTCTGCAAAGTGGATCGAAAGATTGTTACGAATCCTTTGCAAAAATCTTAAGTCTTTAACCAGCGACGATTGCGGAGGAAACGCAATCTGGCACGTGTTCCAGACGGCCGTTTTGGATGACGTTAACGTAGACCAACGACTGGCCATTGGGCGTTACAGCTCATCTTAAATAACGTAATTCTATGTAGGCATTTCCTGTGTACATTACCACATGTACCACCTTAAATGTTTTTCCATTACTTAAAGCAAAACGAGAATGTTGGCAAGTTTCGTAAACGGACCTAACATTTTGTCTTTAATATATCGTCATAATTTCATAAAGTTATTACTCGCAAGCACAACTGTTTGAAAAAAATGATCCAAATTTTGTTCATTGATTAGCAAAACATTAACGGCACAAACTGGGTGCAAATTCAAATTGAAATCATAAGTGATTGATGCGCAATGCCGTCATATGTACGTTGAGCCTGTATGACGTCATCGGAATAACGCGTCACCTGCATATCAAATTAAAGTCATTTTTCAACATCGCTCAACCTCTACATAAGGAAGCAGTACGTGGCTGTTCATTTTTATATATCATCGCTAAGAAATCAGTAATAATTTATCAGTGAGGCGTTTTTAGTTGACGTCAGTATAGCTAGTTTTTATGTTTTTCACATTGATTTTCGGCGATAAATTTTATAATACTAATTTTAGCAAACTGTGTTCGCGATGAAAGTTATGGAGAAATATTAGCGCCAATTTCTGCAAATGGTTCCAAAATCCAAGATGCTGTAGTTAACCCTGCGCATAGATGCAGTTTTTTAGATTTTCAATCAAAGCTCAAATATGTCGGTCAAAAAGCTACATCGCACAGTCCAAATTCACCAACTAAAGCGATGGATGACTTGTTTAAATGTATTGGAAAAGGCGCCTGGCTCGCTCGTGCGTTAAACTACTGGGGTCATCTCAAAACCGCCCGTTTTGGAGCACGTGCTCAAGAGAAAAATAGCACGTCTTGCGTTACCACAGCTTCTGCTCCTACAAATGACCGTTCTCAAATTAGACTCTGTAGGCCTACATTATGGGGATTATGCTGTACACATCCGCTGAATAACGGTATATTCACCGCCTGTGAATATGCTTTTGATATGAACCCTTTCTTTCACGCCTCTACAAAATTTGCCTGTCAATAAAAGACTTAGAAATTTTGGCTGAATTCCGTTTATCGCAAATTTTTCATATATGGACACAAAAATCTGTTTGCACCACAAACTTCAGACTTTTTGGAGAAATTGGCGCTAGTTTCCTGTACAGCTTTCATCGCAAACACAGTTTGCTAAAATTGAAAATAAAAAAAGTTATCGTCGAAAATCAATGCGAAAAACATAAAAACTAGAGTTTAAGGCCTCCTCACACATAAGCGAATCCGTTCGACGAAGCCTTGCGAATAGAGTAAATTTGTGAATTCAAGCGAATTCTGAACGACCTTTTTGAAAATTTGTTACATAATCTTACAATTTGACGATCAAGAACTATTTGTCGCGAATGGTTTACGAACACTTACTGTAATTCGCTTGAATGCGTTTGCTCGCGCAAACAATACTTTTTGCACCCATTAACGTTAAGGAGCGATTAGATACGATTTGGTGCGCAGAGATACGAACGTAAACGCATCATCGCGAATCTTCGCGAATGGGTTCGGTGCACAATTAATCGGTCCCATTCATCTCCATGTAAAAAGGCAGAATTCGAGCATCTGCAAATTTTTCCAGGACATTGCTTGGACTTTTTTCTGTCTGTGAGTGGCAAGATCTGTCATTCACCTATCAAAAAAGTGAAAAGACAACCTACCTTGATAATCTCGTTTTCTCAGCATTCTCCGTTCTTTGGGGAACAGTCAAAAAATCCGGGCTGAAATCCGACCCGCGTCAGACGTTACCTGGGGAGTGCGCCGGGGAGTCTGTGACAAAATAGTCCACACAAAGATGCATTTTTCTGCATCAGCCTGGCAAACATAGACCAATGTTGAATCACATGTACATTTAAAGTCGAATAAAGCACCCATTTATGCCATAAAGGGCTCAGAAACGGCAAGTGCTAAATTTCTAAAGGTACTATTTTCGTGGGCTACCAAACCGGAAGACTGTAATTGTGTACTAACACCTTCAAGAATCTGCAAATTTTCGAATTTTTAAATTTTGTCTCTGTGACATATCAAACTCATATAGTTAAGCAAATAATCGTCCAAAAAGACTAACTCAGTCACCAAAAAGCGATACAAATCCAGGATTTCATATGTGACCCCCCTCACAAGCTAACACAAGCAAAAGTTCAATTATTCAAACTAGTCTGATGAAAAAGTTCATATTTTCAATTATTTCAATGAATCTCAATAACCCAAACGCAAAAAAGAAAGTTAAGGCATCTGTAAGATTCATTAAAGGATAATCTCACATAAACTTTAGTTACAAAATTTAAAAACTGAAGCTAAAACATCAAATTTTAAAGTGATTTTAAGCAAAATCGCGAACAGTATTGAATCACATTCAAATTTGCCCCCAAAACCAAGCTACGTTGCGCCCAAGCATGCTGAAAACAGCAATTTATACCACTTACTTTGTGTCTGAAGTAGAGCAGCTTCACTGATGAGTGCCTGATGCTGGACGAAACACATCATTTCATTCTAATCATGATCTACACTGCTAGTTCTGAATGTGAAATATTCCGTAATTTACATGCTACCAAAATGGCCAGAGTGGGAAAGATTTGAGACCTAGGTCTAGATTTAATGCCCATATCATAATGGAAATTGCTCACCCTCTTTTTTGATGAAACTATATCCCAAATTTGAAATTTCTGAAAAGACTGTAAGTAAAGATTACTCATTAGAATGGCCTCGTCGAACAAGAAATATCACAACCCGCTTAAGCACATAATACGAGTATCTGTGTGAAAGTGCTTCATTGGGGGTTAGGTAATTAAATGAGCCTTAATAACTGTGTTATATCATTATCTATGTGAGGCGGTTCTAATTAGTAGCTTCAAAAACAATTTTGAGTGTGAGGCGACTCTAATGAGTACCAAACAATACTACTGCTTGCGTGGTCGAAATAAGAACAAAATTTGATCTCGGGTGAAGCTGGGGGGGGGGGGGGCTGCAGTTGATTTGTTTAGCTGAAAAGTTTAATTTTGTGTTCAAATTAGTACAGCCTCGACCCGGTGAGTTGAACAGCCAACTACAATTAAATTTTATTGGTCTAAGCAATGAGGCCAGGTAACCTGCTTGAGGGAATGGTCCCGACCAGTCCCTGCGGATCCTCATCATTATGCCCTTTAAGTGCCATCTCTATGAGGCGGTTCTAATTAGTGTAAGTATCCTAAGAGTGTTTTAATAAATACCCATATGCTAAATCACCATACTGGTACAGTTAAAGTGAGTAAGCACTCATAGCACATTTCAGTAGAAAAGGGAATACAATCACAAAAATCATCTGGCACAGCAGTGCTAGCCAGTCTGCAAAAACGGAGTATCACGGTCAGCCTAGTCGGATTGATTAGTCAAATCCTGGTCAAAACTGTTTGTGTATGGCCATTTAATTGCATTTTCTGGTATATAATGCAATTTGAGTCTTTCCTCGAGAGAACCAGGCTTTAAAAATGATTTTAAGAAAAATTAAAAATTTAAACTAAAATTCATTAAAATTTTAAGATTTAAATTTAAATTTCTTCCAAAAATAATTTCAAATTATTTCTATTTTGATTCCTGATCTGTGTGCGAAATTTCATCTGAATTCGTTGAAAAATGACTGTTTTACAAAGATTTTCGTTTTTTTCACCTTCTCTCTTATAGGGTTCGGTGCACAATTAATCGGTCCCATTCAACTCCATGTAAAAAGGCAGAATTCGAGCATCTGCAAATTTTTCCAGGACATTGCTTGGACTTTTTTCTGTCTGTGAGTGGCAAGATCTGTCATTCACCTATCAAAAAAGTGAAAAGACAACCTACCTTGATAATCTCGTTTTCTCAGCATTCTCCGTTCTTTGGGGAACAGTCAAAAAATCCGGGCTGAAATCCGACCCGCGTCAGACGTTACCTGGGGAGTGCGCCGGGGAGTCTGTGACAAAATAGTCCACACAAAGATGCATTTTTCTGCATCAGCCTGGCAAACATAGACCAATGTTGAATCACATGTACATTTAAAGTCGAATAAAGCACCCATTTATGCCATAAAGGGCCCAGAAACGGCAAGTGCTAAATTTCTAAAGGTACTATTTTCGTGGGGACTGTAATTGTGTACTAACACCGAATGGCTCCGAATATTTCAAGAACGGCAATCCCACATCCGTTCTATACTAGACGAGCAACGCCTTGATTGCGCCCCCTCCCCCGCATACGGGTTCGGTGCACAATTAATCGGTCCCATTCAACTCCATGTAAAAAGGCAGAATTCGAGCATCTGCAAATTTTTCCAGGACATTGCTTGGATTTTTTTCTGTCTGTGAGTGGCAAGATCTGTCATTCACCTATCAAAAAAGTGAAAAGACAACCTACCTTGATAATCTCGTTTTCTCAGCATTCTCCGTTCTTTGGGGAACAGTCCAAAAATCCGGGCTGAAATCCGACCTGTGTCAGACGTTACCTGGGGAGTGCGCCGGGGAGTCTGTGACAAAATAGTCCACACAAAGATGCATTTTTCTGCATCAGCCTGACAAACATAGACCAATGTTGAATCACATGTACATTTAAAGTCGAATAAAGCACCCATTTACGCCATAAAGGGCCCAGAAACGGCAAGTGCTAAATTTCTAAAGGTACTATTTTCGTGGGCTACCAAACCGGAAGACTGTAATTGTGTACTAACACCTTCAAGAATCTGCAAATTTTCGAATTTTTAAATTTTGTCTCTGTGACATATCAAACTCATATAGTTAAGCAAATAATCATCCAAAAAGACTAACTCAGTCACCAAAAAGCGATACAAATCCAGGATTTCATATGTGACCCCCCTCACAAGCTGACACAAGCAAAAGTTCAATTACTCAAACTAGTCTGATGAAAAAGTTCATAGTTTCAATTATTTCAATGAATCTCAATAACCCAAAAGCAAAAAAGAAAGTTTAGGCATCTGTCAGAGTCATTAAAGGATAATCTCACATAAACTTTAGTTACAAAATTTAAAAACTGAAGCTAAAAAATCAAATTTTATAGTGATTTTAAGCAAAATCGCGAACAGTTTTGAATCACATTCAAATTTGCCCCCAAAACCAAGCTGCGTTGCACCCAAGTATGCTAAAAACAGCAATTTATACCACTTACTTTGTGTCTGAAGTAGAGCAGTTTCACTGATGAGTGCCTGATGCTGGACGAAACACATCATTTCATTCTAATCATGATCTACACTGCTAGTTCTGAATGTGAAATATTCCGTAATTTACATGCTACCAAAATGGCCAGAGTGGGAAAGATTTGAGACCTAGGTCTAGATTTAATGCCCATATCATAATGGAAATTGCTCATCCTCCTTTTTAGATGAAACTATATCCCAAATTTGAAATTTCTGAAAAGACTGTAAGTAAAGATTACTCATTAGAACGGCCTCGTCGAACGAGAAATGTCACAGCCCGCTTACGAACACAATACGAGTATCTCTGTGAAAGTGCTTCGTTGGGGGTTAGGTAACTAAATGAGCTTTAATAACTGTGTTATATCATTATCTATGTGAGGCGGTTCTAATGAGTAGCTTCAAAAACAATTTTGAGTGCGAGGCGACTCTAATGAGTACCAAACAATACTACTGCTTGCGTGGTCGAAATAAGAACAAAATTTGATCTCGGATGAAGCTGGGGGGTGGGGGGGGCTGCAGTTGATTTGTTTAGCTGAAAAAGTTTAAGTTTGTGTTCAAATTAGTACAGCCTCGACCTGGTGAGTTTGAACAGCCAAATACAATTGAATTTTATTGGTCTAAGCAATGAGGCCAGGGAACCTGCTTGGGGGAATGGTCCCGACCAGTCCCTGCAGATCCTCATCATTATGCCTTTAAGTGCCATCTCTATGAGGCGGTTCTAATGAGTGTAAGTATCCTAAGAGTGTTTGAACAAATACCCATATGCTAAGTCACCATACTGGTACAGTTAAAGTGAGTAAGCACTCATAGCACATTTCAGTAGAAAAGGGAATACAATCACAAAAATCAACTTGCACAGCAGTGCTAGCCAGTCTGCAAAAACGGAGTATCACGGTCAGCCTGCTCGGATTGATTAGTCAAATCCTGGTCAAAACTGTTTGTGTATGCCCATTTAATTGCATTTTCTGGTATATAATGCAATTTGAGTCTTTCCTCGAGAGAACCAGGCTTTAAAAATGATTTTAAGAAAAATTTAAAATTTAAACTAAAATTCAATAAAGTTTTAAAATTTAAATTTAATTTTTTTCCAAAAATAATTTCAAATGATTTCTATTTTGATTCCTGATCTGTGTGCAAAATTTCATCTCAATTCATTGAAAAATGACTGTTTTACAAAGATTTTCGTTTTTTTCACCTTCTCTCTTATAGGGTTCGGTGCACAATTAATCGGTCCCATTCAACTCCATGTAAAAAGGCAGAATTCGAGCATCTGCAAATTTTTCCAGGACATTGCTTGGATTTTTTTCTGTCTGTGAGTGGCAAGATCTGTCATTCACCTATCAAAAAAGTGAAAAGACAACCTACCTTGATAATCTCGTTTTCTCAGCATTCTCCGTTCTTTGGGGAACAGTCCAAAAATCCGGGCTGAAATCCGACCTGTGTCAGACGTTACCTGGGGAGTGCGCCGGGGAGTCTGTGACAAAATAGTCCACACAAAGATGCATTTTTCTGCATCAGCCTGACAAACATAGACCAATGTTGAATCACATGTACATTTAAAGTCGAATAAAGCACCCATTTACGCCATAAAGGGCCCAGAAACGGCAAGTGCTAAATTTCTAAAGGTACTATTTTCGTGGGCTACCAAACCGGAAGACTGTAATTGTGTACTAACACCATACACCACCACAGTACAGGGTATAGGTCAGGTTTTAACATATATCTCCAGGTGAAGACAGCATAAAAACATGAAATATACATTTTAAGAATGATCAACAAAATCTGTACCGCCTTGGAACTGTCAGCAAAGGAATACATGTACTGGAAAGCTTCAACAAGTCTCACTCGTAATTCTGATATGGTGACTTGGTGTATAAATTGAAGAAGATTGTTGGCTCTTATAATTTTTTCAGCGCCAGTTCAATTATATAATTTCCCATTATAAATAAGATTGGCTATAACATTAATGTATTGCAACAGAATGCATGCTTGGTGGTCAACCCAATCACGATTGGCAACTTTGCTTTTCTCTTTAATTGCACGCCGGTGGGTCGGACTTCAGACTCTATGACGGTTCCGACTAAAAGACTTATCTATTGATGAGATGGTAGGGGCCTGATGCTTCGGCTGTTGGTCGGGCCCACCGGGGTTTAACTGTTGGATTACTTTTGCTCCGGTATTGAGTTTTATTTACTGTTGAGTCCTTATCTTTGCTTTATCTCCTTTTTATATCTTGATTTATATGTTCTAGGTGATGCATTGATAAGTAAGGGGTCTTTCATGCAAACCAAACATCTATGTGTCTTGATCCACATCTGAACTAAGGGTGAGGTTGGTGCACCGTTAAACCAGGTTTAAACCCTCCAGTAAAATATTTTACTGACCGTTCCAAGGCGGTACTTCTTTTGTGGATCTTTTATGTTTTTTTTCTGCCTTGTGTTTGCTATACCTTTGTACGTGTCTGTTTATATGTGCCTTGTTGTCACCTGCTGGGAAAGAGCTGACCTCGTGGCTCTCGTTTTTGGTGTCCAACTGTGAGCTTGTTACTTTCCCATTGGTATCCTGGGTCAGGTGTGGTACTTGATTGTATCGATTCCTGATCTTTGCAGCCTTACTTACTATGGCTCTGATCTCTGCCCGAGTAAAAATTTTGTCATGCATAGTTTTGCTAAAACAGGGCTTAATCCGATACAAGAATATCCCCTTGTGCTGGAGTGGGGCAGATACCAGAGCACTGGAAAATCATAAAGACATCCGGCCCACTTTTACTCATAGGGGAGGGGGTAGTGGTTACGGATAAATAATGCATAATTTAGTACCATGATAATGGGCTTCCACCAGCTAAGGTTTATCCAGAACGGGATTTAGTGTCCCAAAAAAAGACTTGAAATGCCCGGTATCGAGCCCGTGAACCCTAGTCTGCTGGAACTACACCACATATGTTGAGAGGGAGAGACAGACAGACATACAGACAAATACATGTTTAGATTGAGACAGACAGACAGACACACACACACATAGAAATGCAATAGACACACACAAAGACATTGTCCTCATCTGAAAGTGTTTAACATGCGCGGATCCAGTCCCCAACACCCTGTAATGGAGCCCAGTGGCCTAGTGGGAGAGTGCTTGACTCGAGACCGAGAGGCCGCGGGTTCGAGCCTTACCGGCGTCACTACGTTGTGGTCATTGAGCAAGAAACATTTATCCTAGCTTAGTACTGGTTCAACCCAGGAAGACCCGTCCCTGTTTAACTGAAAGATTGCTGATGGGACGTAAAGAATCAAATCAAACAAAAAACACACCCTGTAAAATCACAACGCTACATGTATACGGTGACCCGGAACCCCTAAATTTCTCAAGGCTACATGTACCAAGCGAGCATTCAATGCTGCGCCAACAAATGGCCTTTCGCTGTCGGGCCGATGATGGTCCGCTTATAGCTCTCTCCCCTCACACAACTTTATGTTGGATTTGGATCAAAAACGTCGTAGGAACGCTTCAATTCGCATCAATTTGCTTTTTGTAGTTACAGTACGTATTGATTGGTATGTAAGCGTATACCGTTCGTTTTCCGAACTTTATAATTCGCTTTCAAGCGTCGGATTCAAAACGCTCCAATGCGCAGATATTAGCTTCATTTCGCAAATCATCGCAGAGATGCGTCTCTTGATCGTCATCTTTCGCTAGATATGCAAATTAGCTGACCACGATATGCAAATTTGTTCACAGCTGCGATCTCTAACGTATGTTGACGAAGACTTACGATTGATGAACGTATTGAAGCGAATCGTTACGAATAACTGTGACGAACATTTATTCGTCAGAAATTTTTAAACATGCTTAAAATTTTCCGACGAACAACGCTAATTGTGCGATCACAAACGAATGCAGACGCATCCATGCGAACATCACCAACGATTTAAAACGTACATTTACGAACGATAACGAATTGGGCTTAAGTCCTATTCGTCAGTATGCGCATGATGACGTTGGGTCGTTTTCGTCTATGTGTGAGGAGGCCTTTAGTATCTGTTTTTCCACTATAGAAACGTTAAACGACACACATAACAAATGTCAGGCTCAGAATTTTCAATCTTTGATTTTATTGCAAAAAATGATTCTGTCGAGATTTAAACTTTTCGACATTATTTTGCAGCTCTTTCGCGGAGAAAATATCTCAAAAGAGACAAACTCTAGATGTGTTTGCAAACTTCTTGGGATAGCGGTATATTTACATCCCATTATGTGGATTTAAGTGTTTTATGCCCTCTCATGTGAACAATATTTTATTTCTTCGGAGTCAAGTAAAACATGCACTCTTGCATTAGGGGGAACAAAGATAAAACTGGGGAACAGGGAACATAAGGGCCTCGACGCGAGAAAACCTGCGCAGACTGATCAGCGCCTTAATTTTTCGATAACTGGAAAGTATTATATCTCAACTTGCTTCATGCGAAATTTCAATATTCTAGCTAGTCCCTGTAGCTGAAGAGACGGGTTTGAGTCTCGCTTTGTCAGAAAAAGACTCAGATCGGACTAGGCACCACCTAATTCTGATCAGTCTTTAATGCCCGCATGAAGAAGGCTGTGGTCTCGGCGCGATAAAACCTGTCTTCGGGGTTTCCAACAAAACGAGACTCAAACCAGTCTCCTCAGCTACAGAGACTGGCTATGAAATTGAAATTTTACCTGTAGCAAGTTAACATATGATACTTTCCACAAAGCGAATAACAAAGGCGCTGATCAGACTGCGCGGGTGCGCAGGCTGGTCTGCGCCTTTGTTGTTCGCAAACAACGGAGACAGGTTTTCTCGCGACGAGGCCCATTTCATGGCTTAAGTTTTCTCATTGTTTTGTGAACTGGAAAACAAACCAGTTTATTTCAGGGAAATACACCCTTCCCAACCCAAAACTTGAGCGGACTTCTGATTTAGCATTCCTGGGGTTAACCTCCCTGGGGCTAAACGACAGCTTTCCTTTTTTTCAAAAAGCAAATACTAATCTGATTTTTATTTTATTAAGTTGGTCCTTTTTCTTACTTCTCGTTTTTTTTTTATGGAAAATCAAGTGTTTTATTTCTAGCCAGTACAAGAAAAAACCTAATTTGTTAAAGCGAACAACGAAGGTTGTATGCATAACTCTCAGTGCTAGATTTTATTCTACATGTACATTAGTATAGCCGCTATGTATGCTACATACACTGTGTTTTTTTTTCAAAATACTAGCTAATCTCTAAAGCTGTACAGGATAATTGTATATCAAAATGGTAAAGCGGAAATTGGCATACTTAAAGTTATCATCAATTTTTGCAGGTCTTTGCTGTTATATATAAATGCAATTCGATGAAGTTTTCAACGAGCAGTAACAGTTTTGAAATGTCAAGTAAAGTGACGTGTATCTTTTCAGCAGTTGTGTTTATTTCTATTCCTGTTTTATATGTGATGGTAAATTTTGAAACATGGCAAACTATAACCAGTATTATAGAAAGTTCAAACTCTACTGACGATGACGGATACATAGCTTTACATCATGGGTTTAAAATCTACAAAAATCCATTTTCGGAAATGGGTTCTCTCATCTCATTTACATTTGGCTTAGATACTACGAGGATAAGAAACGAAACTAAGAGATGGAGTGGATGGATATACAGTGTAGTGAATCACACTTGTAATAAACCGATTGAGGAAATGCGAAGAGTAAATGTAAGACAAACAGTCAAAGAAAGCATGAAAGTAAGAGAAGGTGGCACTCCAAATAGGAACCTTTATATACAGTGTCCCGAGACTAAGGGTCGCCTAGGCAACCAGATGTTTCAGATTGCTGCCACACTAGGAATAGCGCATGCTATGAACTACAAACCAGTCATCAGCCCATCACATCCTCTTGTGAAGTATTTTGAAATCAACGTCTCTACAGTACAGCCAGACAAACCGATCACAATCACCGAAGAACCGTGGAGACACGGCACTATGAGACCGGCTGGAAACTGTATTATGGATTATAATCTGACCTTGGATGGATACTTTCAAGCCTGGACATACTTCACAAATATACCTGAAACTATCCGAAAAGCGTTTACCATAAGATCAGAATATCTGAACCAAGCGAAAACTTTTGTTGGTAGAAAGCAAGAAGAATCGATTTTACTAGTTGGGATTCATGTAAGAAGAGGTGATGTTTTGAGGAAAGGGGAGCAGGATGCAGGGTTTACAGTAGCGGATAAATACTATATTAGTTAAGCAATGCAATTCTATAGGAATAGTTGTGCTCTCGTGCGGTTTATTGTATGCAGTGATGATGTTGAGTGGAGTAGGTCTAACATTGAAGGATCTGACGTAGTATTTAGTCCGTTTCAAGAGGCAATAATCGACCTGGCTATCATGAGTCTATGTGATCACACCATTATAACATCTGGTACATTCAGTTGGTGGAGTGGCTGGTTGTCTGGTGGTCAAGTTGTATATCTCAGGGATTATCCCCGACCAGGGTCAGAGCTTGCTAAAGAATTCATCCCAGATATTTATTATCCTCCTGCCTGGGTTGGACTGAGCAACAATAAAACCTCCACATTTACTCAGCTATTTTAGAATACTGTAAATCCGGAAATTTTTCGCGACAATTTTATTTTCGCGAATCTCGTTAAAAGACATATTTGCCACGTTAAAAAAGCGACTACATGTATGGCATGATTGACCTACATCAATAAACGACAGAGTGATTTTGCGGGGTTTTATTTCACGAAACTTCGCAACCGCGAAGTTTCGCGTACAATAAAACCCTCACGAAAATACCGAATTTACAGTATAAGCATAGCTCTTAGGTAACATAAGGCTCAAATGGTATGAGTCACGTGACCAAAGTAGGTGCCACGCCCATATATGGTAAAGACGTTTAAAATTCTTCTACAGAACTATAAAACTAGTGTCATTGAACATTTGGATGCTGCATTGAGGAGGAAGGCACGATTTAGTTCGTTCAAATGATAATTCTAGGTTGAACTTGACCTCTTTAAATCCACCCATTTCTGATATGAATTTGAATGGGAAACATTTAAAAGTTGGTTTTAGGTTCTTATTCAAATACATTAGAAAATTAACAATAAATCAGAAAGGAAATTAAAACAGGAAAACAGAAAAGAAATTTAAAAAATAAAATTAGAATGGAAATTTAAACAAGTAAAACAGAAAAGAAATTAAAACAATAAATCAAACGAGATGATAAGTTGTTTAAACATATATTTCAGCCACTGAGATGCAGGAATTATGTTATAAGAACAAACGACATCTATTGTTTTAATTCCTATTTTCTGGTTTAAAATTCCATTCTAATTTGATTTTTAAAATTCTTTTTCTGATTTAAACATTATAATTTTCCCCCAATATAAAAGAAGGAAAATGTCCCTCCCGGGGTTCCGTAACAATGTAATGGTCCGTTTACTTTGCATACTTTGTAATTCGAGGCACAATCACTGGTCATTGCTATGTGGATGAAGTCATTGCCGATCTCTCGGACTGTTAGAATTATTTTATCTTCCAGCAAGATAATACCCGACCCCATACATGCAATATGGAAAGAAACTGTTTTCAAGCCAGACATGTCAACACTAGACTGGCTATCCACATCCCCTGATCTATCTCCAATTGGATACCTCCAGCACATTTTCCAAACTGGAACGCAGGCTGGTTGAACAATGACAACGCTTTCTACGGGAGATATACGCAGGTTTCTTCTAAACATGCGCAATAGGCTCACAAATTGCATTAATAAAGGTAGCGGTCATAAATTTGTAATCAACTGACAGTAATATGCACGACACACTTTGAATGTTTGCTAATTGGAATGAAACCCTAGGTATTTAAATTGAAAACATTGTTCAGGTAGCCGAACTGAGTGTTTCAACATATCTTTCAAGGTGGACGGATAGCCGTTCTGAAATATTAAATTATTTCCTTTAATAGCATGTTCGTTAAGGTTTTGGAAAAATCACTTTTACCACATAAGGTGAGCTCCTTTGAGTGTTGCTATTTTTTATTGTGCACGTGCGTATACTGCGTAATTGGAGCTACACCAATGCATAAGTACGTTTACTGATGTGAAGCCCGCTAGCACTTTTTGCCAATTAAGGGCGTTTTGACTTGGGACGTTTTACTGTTAATAATTTCTTACGCACGACAGTTATGCTAACAGCCTTTATTGTGAATTGCGTGAAGGGCGAATTGACGCCTAATTTGTGTATATACTAAATTCGCGCATTAGGGCCCAGTCCTGTAATTGTTTTTCCATAGACCTCCATTATAGCTTTTAAGTAGGCTGTGGTCCTCACAACTCTTCAATCACAATGAGGCTGCCATAGAGTTACAGATTGGACCTAGTTCAATCAAAAAACAAGAATGAGATACCCTGGTGACCGCCATGTTTTGCCACTTTTTGGCCCCTGAAGGTGGGCACCCTACATGAGAGGAAAATTCTACTGAAAAAAGTACCAGAATGCAAGGTCCTTTTTTCTAAGCCACACCACTAAACTAAATCAACAAAAGCAATGAGATGTTGTTCCAAAAACTACAGCAAAGATAGACCCGTCTAATAAATACAATATATTACCTAGTTTTATTATTGACCAATCATGAAACACCTGACAACTTAAAAATATCGTGCTGAGCTTCCATCCACCTTTTGAGCCAATCACTGCCCTTTTTACATTTACAGGTCTGTGACCTAAAGCCATAACCCATTTCAGACAAAGGACCAAGAAAATAGTTAAATTCAAACCAATAAACATTTTAAAGCACATTTATATTGTTTGTTTGCATCATTTACACCAAAGTTATTCTAGGGAACCCTTCAAACAACCCTACCCCCCTACACATATTACTGGTAAACTCATTGTACAGCAAAATAATAAAAAGGAAAAGTGAACATATTCATTTTCTTATATCTCTTTTATTATATATCAGAAGTGCTTTAAATTTCACTTATATAAGCTTATAACACCACTTTACAATATACTATACCAAAAAGATGCGTGTGCTTTACCAGCATGAGTCTAATGTGGAGTTACCCCACCCACCCCCATTGACAAGGCAAAAATTACTTGCTCCTAGCTATGGGACATATAATACTTTCTTTACACATTAAATCAACTTCTAATCACATAAAAAGGTTCATTTGTGCAAAATAAAGCAATTTTTGCTAATTTAGGTGACAAAAGCTAATATTATATAACAGCCAGAGAGGGTGAAGAGCAAAACTAGTTTCCATGCAGAGGGGCTATGCTCACCGAAATGGCATTTTGAGCGCTTACATTTTTTCCGAAGACCTAGCTGGAGAAAAAAACTACTACAGCCAGGATGCTGCAAGGTCAAGGTCAGTGAAAGGGAATTATCAAGGTCATAGAGGTCAAAGGCCAAGGTCACTTTGCAATTTTATTGGTCAAAAAGGTAAAATTTCTACAATTAATGACCTATTTGTCTTAAATTGAGGTAAAATGGGACAAATGGTCAAGGAAAACATCATATTATTGACAAAGTTTAAAAAATACTAGCCCAAAATACTTATTTTACAAATGACAGGCTGTAAGCTTGGTAAAATCATGCATGTGAACTGGTATACTGTTGCAGTTTCATTATGACATTTTTTCAAAGTGACATTTAAGTTGCCGGATTGAATAGTAAAGATTAAAACGGACTAATACGCATACATATATCCATCTGAAATGGCCCCTCTTATCAAGGTCAAGGTCATCAATAAGGTCAAGGGTCAATTTGGACAGCAAATCAACCCAAACTGACCCAAATGTACTACTTTACAAAGTGGAGAGTGCAATATAGTACAGATTTCCAAGTTGTTCTTCACTGTTGCTCAATTGAAAGGTCAATCTGTCAAAGGTCAATGTCATATTGGGTAATATGACAGTCTCTTGTGCTATCTCTGAGTTCAACTAAGGCACATGACAATAAATGAGCATGTAAATATGGGTTTAACACATGTAACACTTTTCAACTAAATTGCATTTAACTCCATAAAGTGACCACTACTGCGGTTTACGCAAACTTGCGAAAGGGCCTTTTTTACCATATTTTGACAATCGCAAGAACACATACTCCAAAAAATGCTCTAGTATAACATTAAAAAACACAAATGCTCTGATTTGGGAACCAATGAGTTTCCGATAAATGAAAGTATGCTTACAGTATAGCCTCATAGTGCAGAAAAGCAACTCACATGCTTCAAGTCCAATATGTAGTGCAAAACTGAGCCAACCATCACCCCTACCTACTAATAAGGCTCTTTTTCTGCAGTCTTAATGATTTTTATTTTTAAAAAGTGGACTTTTTGAAAGCTGAAATCATTATTGGACTTGCTGAAATCAAAACAATGCATCAAAAACATATATTTAAGGTCACATACATAGCAGCCAAGGTATCCAACATAACAGGCCTGATATTCTTCTTTAGGGCCCAGACCTGTAATTGTTTTTCCACAGACCTCCATTATAGCTTTTAAGTATGCTGTGGTCCTCACAACTCTTCAATCACAATGAGGCTGCCATAAAGTTACAGATTGGACCTAGTTCAATCAAAAAACAAGAATGAGATACCCTGGTGACCGCCATGTTTTGCCACTTTTTGGCCCCTGAAGGTGGGCACCCTACATGAGAGGAAAATTCTACTGAAAAAAGTACCAGAATGCAAGGTCCTTTTTTCTAAGCCACACCACTAAACTAAATCAACAAAAGCAATGAGATGTTGTTCCAAAAACTACAGCAAAGATAGACCCGTCTAATAAATACAATATATTTCCTAGTTTTATTATTGACCAATCATGAAACACCTTACAACTTAAAAATATCGTGCTGAGCTTCCACCCACCTTTTGAGCCAATCACTGCCCTTTTTACATTGACAGGTCTGTGACCATTAGTTTGTATCGTGATATACATGTAGGTAACCCTACCGATTCACTCTCGCTTTGTAGGTCAACCCACGATATTTAGTACCCCGCTCGTTGTTCGGCAGCATATAAAATTACCTTGAACACGGCATAACAGTTCGGCCAAAACCTGAATTTTATGTGTGATTTGCATGAACGTTATATAAGCGGCCGGCTTGGCTGCCTGCAACTCGCTTTAACCCCTTTATAAATAGTGAAGATCCAGGTGAAATGCCGCATGATGCGGCATTTCATCTGGTACGCACTGTTTGTATAGGTTTTTTTTGTAGTTTTTTGTAAAGGTAAAAAGATCTTCAGACAAAACAGTGCAATATTTTTTTGAAAAGTATAATCTGACGCCCCCAGACACGAACAATGGACTATCCCAAGTTTGTTGCATCAAACCAGAAGGGAGACTCCATTAGTATACACATTTTAAAAGGTTAATATATTTACCCTTTCTTTATCAATGGACTTACTAGTTCACATGGTCTAGCAAATGATATATTTTGACTGGTTCCCAACAACATTGGAGCAACTCCGAAAATTAGTCTGGTCCTCTTTTTATATATTGTCAGAGCGTGCAAATGACGCCAATATCTGAATTATGCGGAATCCCCCGGTCACTACCGTTCATTTAAACAACGATAAAATCCGATGAAGCCGCGGACGAAAACACACATTTACAAGTTAAATAAAAGAGGACTAATGGCTAGTAAAGGGAGCTAGGACCTAACAATGCTAAGGTAATGTTATTGTGAGATCGTTCTAAAGAGTCATGCAAGGAAATTGGGATGATAGTAGGGGATCCAGAGATTCAAAAAATTTAGACTATATTCTCTGTTAGTATGGTGTTTCAGAAGTGTGAAAACAGATATCGCACAAATTTAAGTCTTGCAAAAGATGTTTATTTTTGGGGTAACCATAGCTACCCTCATTCAGGCTTCATAGTAGGCTATTCGCTACATTACTGAAAAGAAAAGTAATTTAGACCAGATAAGTCACATTTCCTACTATCTGCTTATTGCCTTAAAGTAACTTAATTCAGTGAAACAAACTCATAATAAGATTAAATGACTTACGCCTACGTAATTGTTTTATACGTTACTTACATTCAAATATATTACTATTGTTTACTTGGCCATGGGCTGCCAAAAGACTTGTGGAGAGAGATTTTTGTAGATTTTCTTAGCTACTTTATATATTATAAAATTTGATGTCTGTTAGCTTTTGATGAAATGTATTTACCATGCAACAGCCAAGTCTAATACGTTACCATTAGATAATAGGGGAACTCCTAGTATAGTGTTATTATCATTTTCATCGTTTTCTTACATATCATAATGATTGATAGTTTAATTACATGCAGCTTAATAGCAGAATAATAATATTAGTTTCTTATACCTTCATTTTGCGTCGATTATTTCAAAGCGTGTTGTAACAATGCTATGTAGAATATAATTCATCATCGCATCAGCGATGGTGATATACGTTAGTACTCTTCCCTGGAAACCGGCTTGCTTCTGAATAGAAGGTCGTAAAGAGGTCTACTCCTCTGAGCCGGAACCCAAATTCCCCACTGGAGCAAATTCGGATATTCTTGGCGTGACGAAATAAAACTCCCCAAAGCGGTGTACTTCCGTTTCTATTTTCAAGCTCTGTGTACTTCAAAACGTCCCCAAGTCAAAGAACCCTCATATCTAAATGTCCCAGAACCGGTAAAATGTCTTCAATTAATGATTGGTGAAATCGGCAGAAGCCTGATAATTTTCTTTAAGATACAAGTTGAAAAGGGTGTGTGAGAAGGTATGTTTGTGAGCGCTTGCACTTTTCAGTGTGTCACGAATAGTCAATAAACCCAGCCTTGTTGATTCACATTTCCTATTACATTTGCTTGATCATCGATTCAGAACTTAGTGACTGGTAATTGCCAACACCTCAGAAAGTTGGTTCCTTAAGCACTGAATTTCCTCTGCCAAACCAATGTTAACACTGGCAACTGAGGAAGGTTTTGGCTGAGTCACAGTTTGTGTTTGTTCAGCCAGCACCATGGCTTGCCTTAGTTCTTCTAAAGTCTGGGGATTCTGTGGCATTACTAAGCTTATTAGTGGTGGTTTAAGTCCCTTAGTAATAATGGAAATTTGTATGTTTTCAGGCAGTTCTTTTGAAGCCAAATTGTCAATAAATCTGCTAAAATATTCTTCAACGCTCTCATCTGCCTTCTGAGAGAGGGATAGCACGGAAATATCAATATTATTTTGAGGCTTGAATCTGGCAATAAAAGCCTCCCTTAAAAGTCTGAGTGACGTTTGTGTTGCCGCCTGTAGGCTGTCAAACCAAATCTTAGCTACACCTTTCAGGTGGAAAGGCATGGAAAGGGCTGCCCTATCTGCGTTCAAATTATGATACTGGCAGTATCGTTCAAAATAATTGAACCACTTTTCTGGATCCTCACCTTGACCCTTAAATGGATCCAAATGAATATGTGTATTCGAACTCATGATTTCTTCTTCTCCTTCACTGTCTGAACTGTCTTGATTAATGGGTCCAGCTGATCTAAGATTGTAGTTTGATGGTTGAGCACCTTGATTCATCTGTGAGAGGTTGAATGGATGTTCCCGGCTATGTCTCCACCAATTTTTACCAGCTGTGTTGTGGGAATTAGCGGACTGATTTGGCTGATCAGTCGTTAGTCTGAAAATGACGAAGGGAAGCAGATATTAATAAACGTCTTTATTCGAAGCTTGTCATCAGAAGAGTCATGACCAAGCGCGCAGAAACTTCCCTCGCGACATTTTGGGGCGGCTCACGTGATACCACTGACCAATGAGAAGGCTCGTTACAAAAAGGTGTGAGCCTTTCTTGAGATATCCATGAATGACTTCGGTCAGTGCGCATGCGTAATTGTCACTGCTAACATGAGGTAACTCAATTTCGACACTGCGCAACCCGTTCTCACTCTATTGTTCTCGACTGCCACCATAAGTCCCTTGAGCTTGGCAATTACCTGGGATCGCTTTCATCCGACTTTCGGCCAATTTCGAGAACAAAGAGGTGTGAAATAGAACTAGGCGATGAGAATTAAGCACCACATGTCAGCCGTTCTTACATCGTAAACAAAATAATTAAGAAATCCTAAAACCATGTTTTTGTTTTTCAATCATAACATTTTTGTTAAGAAAATTTTTTTAAAAAGATATTACTAATTTCATATTCTTCTATCCAAGACTAATATTTTGATACCAAATTCGATATAGAATGTCCCCATATATGAAATACTTATTTGCGAGTATTTTGTATCAAAATAGGTATTTTTGTTTATTTATTTTTGTTGTATTTTCGAAATTATAGTTCAAAAACAAATTCTTTAGCAAAATATTAATTCTACGGCATCAGGGGATCATTTTGATATAAAGTTCATGATATTTGAGAATATGTTCTAAAAAAGTTGACTTTGTAACATAAAATATTTTTTGAAAAACTGCATAATTATTAATTTGCATACTAAATGAAATATGAAATTATTAATATTTATCCCAAAGTTACGCAATAAAAATAGCCACACAACACATGTAAAATCAACTGTTATGCGCGTGTACGGGCGATGAACAGACTGTT
This sequence comes from Loripinus fragilis, assembly GCA_964019695.1. Taxonomy (NCBI): domain Eukaryota; kingdom Metazoa; phylum Mollusca; class Bivalvia; order Lucinida; family Lucinidae; genus Loripinus; species Loripinus fragilis. Next base: position 13,502,213 of record OZ026524.1, read on the forward strand.
TATTGCCACAGTATAATTAACGGACATCACCATTATAACATTTTTGTCTTTATTATACTGTCTTGTCTGTTCCTTGTAGCCTTGCGATCACCTGCTCTTGACTCCCTTTGTGTGATGTTTCCGTGTGCTTTTGTCACTTTCCCATATGGTGTCTCGGGTAAGGTGTGGTATTTGATTGCATCGATTCCTGATATTTCCCTTTTTCTTTTACAGCTAACGGGCATGTGAGTCCAGTACCTTATCGCAATCAGTAGCGATTCCGACTGCTAGTCCAGGGATCGTTAGGTTAATCCCAGCCTGAACCCGTTCTTTCTTGCTTCATGAAATATTTTCTACACTCATTATTTTCCTTTCCATTGAAAAAGGGCTATTGTTCAGTTACATGCGACATTATGTGTACTGTGTACTTGTTGGTTCGAGCCTCACCGGAGGCAACGCGGTGTGTCCTTAAGCAAGATATTTTATCCTCTGCTTAGTACTGGTCCAAATCAAGAAAACCCGTCATAACATGACTAAAAAAATGTTGGTTGTGCCGAATAGAATCGAATCAAACAAAAACTATGTTTTTAAACCATTTAGTTTAAGCTTGTCCAGAAAAAAATATTGTTATATTATTAAGGTGACCGTCTCGACATGAGCAAAGCTGTTGACAAGGACGTTAAACCACATCTAAAGCAAACAAAATGGACATGCGGCCGACATCAGGAGTACGCACTGTGTATTTTTCAAGCTCCTTTGCAGTCCGATGGTGACATCTGGTCAACGGACATCACCATAACGTACGAGTTCAGCATAACACGTAAAGACACATTCCGAAAAAAGAAGAAGACAAATACCGTATAGCTTTTATTCGTTGTATCTGTTAGAAAGTTTTGAACCTGCTTACTGTAAATTCGGAAATTTTTATTAAAATATCATATCTAGACATGCTACTAGCGAAATTTCAATTTTCTAACTTGTCTATGTAGCTGAACAGGCTTGTCTGAATCCCACTTTGTCGGAAACCCCGAAGACAGGTTTTCTCGCAACGAGGCCCATTTAATACCACATTTTCATATTTTTTAAAAAGGCTATCAGAAATGCCTGAATACCATGAATACCCTGAGAAACAAAGATCGCGCCGTTAAACTGTACGATGCTTTTGGCAGGTTTTGCAAAATATAAATATAGTCCGTCACATGGCTGTTACAACTTAAATTCACCAGCTTTTCAGAAAGCCTGAACATTCCGACAATTTCGATAGATCAGAGGTCAGGCAGTCAATTATTCAAAATTGTATCTTCTGACAGTGCTGGCTATTTAAATGGGCCACGTCGCGGTAAAACCTGTCTTCCGGTTTCCTACAAAGCGAGTTTCAAATCAGTCTCCTCAGCTACAAAGACTAGCTAGAAAATTGAAATTTCGCTCGTAGCAAGTGTAGATATGATACATCTCGATAAGCGAATAACATAGGCGCTGATCAGTCTGCGCGGATGCGCAGGCTGGTCTGCGCCTGTGTTGTTCGCAAACCCCCGAAGACAGGTTTTCTCGCGTTGAGGCCCAAATAAACTAGATTAGAACCCGCACAAGCGCGGGTCTGTGAGGATTTTAGCATGTAATGCTTTGGTCATCAGAAGGGGAGACCGGGGAAAGATGATCCACTTTTTTGAAATATTTTTTTTACTGCGTTTATGACTGGATATATCTTAATGCTTTTAGATGGATATAATACACTGTCAAGTATTAGCTACAAATTGGGAGAAAGAAATACAGGCATTAAGTGACATTAGTGCTTGAAACAAACCATTCAAAATGTGTGGTCAGCTGTATCATTTTGTCCCATGCACGGGCAAAATGATACAGTACACGGGGCAAAATGATACAATAAGACTTTTCTCATCTCAGATTCATAATTTCAAGACGTAGCAGAGAAATAACTATAAACACAATTAAATAATTTATAATGCTACATATCGCCATGGAAATAAGATTGAACACGAACAGTTTTCTGAATTTTCTGAGTCACATTTGTTACCCTTCATGTTTCATGTTTTGCCACGAGGCATAATGATACAGTTGACCTCACATTTTTAACATTCTGAAAAATGAAATGGTACTTTTCTGACATACATGTACCAGTACCATTTAATTTTCTTGTGATAGGAATAGACAGTTTCGATAAAAATATCTTGAAAATACCTCAAAACAGAGTCAAAATAGATTATTTCAGACTGTATCATTTTGCACCGACCACTCTGTATCATTTTGCCCCAGTGACCTCTTGTTTACTGTTTTCGTAACAATTAAAAGATACAACAACCCACAATAGTCCTGATTATTTGGAGACATAACGGTATCTACGAGGGGGGGTTCAATATGTAATGAATACCCATTCATAACTCCATTCACAAACGCGTAAGGATTTTATGCCATATGCCAAACGAAAGATCAAAGCGTGGCCGTTATAATGGTGCACAAAATATTATTTCATCTTTCCAAATTCAACAAGTTACAGACTTTTCAAAAAGCACACTAATATACACTGCATATTTTTTCCTCCGAATTCTAAAGACTCATTTAAACAAAGGTAGAAAGGTATGCTGTATTTTCTAAAACAAACATTTAACATGCATGAATCACATATCAATAGTTTTCTGACTCATTTCCCCTTTATCTGCTACAACGATACAAACTTTTGACCGGTACCGATTTCTCATGCAAACGGTTTTATTACGTTACCCCCTCTTACGTTGACGTCGTTTAATGCAATTGACGTAACACTAAAATACGCACGATTCTTGAAAATCAGAAATATGGCTTTGAACCAGGAAGGACAATCTTGATTGTATCCAAGTTCCATTACACACAGTGCATAGGCAACAGACCAGTTAAACTGAAACCAATATCTAGGGGTATCTCATCTGAGTGGTATACAAATTTCGTTTCCCATAATTTTATTGTCTGAAATTAGCCAGCCATATTATGTGCATATAAATACGTGTAACAATGTCTGAATAATGCATTCTAATGCAAACATCGATGAGTCACGGTATTTAGTCTGCTCCATTTCAGTGTAATGCCAGAGATAGCATTCTCTTAAGTGATTTTCTTATTTCGAATGACGTATTTGGTGGTACTTTATGAGTGAGATTAGATATGGAAATTTCAAAATCGGCTGTATTACTTGTAAATGAACATCAAAGCGACCAGAAGAAATGTTACAAATGATTTTCTTATACATTTTCGCTATGTAATCGTTCACGCAAAAACGACCCTGTCAATGGAATGCCAGAGAATGCAGCATCAAGGAGGATTTTAACAGTAATGGCAGCTTCAGTATTTCATAGAATATAAAGCAATATCAAAGATGTTTGCAGTTATAAATCACCAATATATGGATATTTGTCACACGAAGAAACAGACTGAAAACATCCCTCGTTCATGTAGTTATCTGCTTTTGAAAACATTGTTTTATTTCATTTCGTAGTGTTCTTCAGCACCCTATCTTGAAAGTGGCTTGTGTAAATTAGATAAGAAGCTGGACAACTGCAATTTTACATTTATTTAGCCAAGAAACAGACCTTGTAATGAAAGTAATCATGAAGTGTGTAAATATAATTTTTTTGGATAAACTGGGTTGTTTTCATTACATATTGAACCCCCCTCGTATATAGTTCAATTTACACGATACAAGTAAAATATATATCTACCACATTTTTCATCTTCATAAAAAACTGATACCTTCGAAATTTACTTAGGGTGCCTCAAAAGTCAATTGTTTTTATAACAAGCTTAACTTTGCTCTGTTTTGGCTAAGCGTTTCTTATAATATGTCGGATTTCAATACGCGCATTCAGTTTGAGTAAGAAGCGTCATATATGGCATCATCGTTTGAAAAATCGCACTGTATCATTTTGCCCCGTGTACCATTTTGGCCTGGTCTCCCAAATTGACAGGATGTTTTTAATATCAGGATGCAAAAGTTTGAAATTTGATCCATGAGCCGAACTAAGTAAACAGTGTTCGTTCGTTACCACTCAATTGAGCATGGAATGGGTTCATAAATATTGAAATGGGCTCAACTACAAACACTTTTAAAAGTATAACTCTTGTGCTATGTTCAATAAAGCATGAACAGTTCTTTAATTTCTAGTAGATCGGATTTTATGAATAAGGTAACAGTGTTCATGGTCATTTCACTCACCATTGACCCCATTTAACCCTTAAAGCGCCAATCACGACTGCAGCAGATGACAAATTTTGCAACAACTTTCCAGATTTTCGACAAAAATACCATGCGAGCAGACGATTCTCATGAAATATCATGCCTTATTTGCTATTTTTGAAAAAGCGGCAAAATTTAAGGGTTAATCTGTATAACGGTATGGCGGTTCTTTGACAAACATGATAAATCATATCATCAATGCCTTCTGCACTGTTTGCAAATGTAAAATCAATTTAAGGGAAAGAAATGCATCGTAGTTTAAAAATTGCTATCTGCACCTTAAAATACAAAAGAGGCGATTCCATACTTATTATCAAAATGCATAGGAAACTCCACCAGATTGAAAAGGGTCTTTCAAGCTAATGAATAGTTCAAAATTTAAATGCCAGGATGAATTTACCGTGCGTCTGATTAGCTTGATGCATGAATGGCGACTCTTCGTCATTGTTATCAATACCATTAGTACACCTGCATGTAACTTCCGGCGATACCTTGTGTTATAATCAAGACGATCCAGAAAATGAGCAAAAAGGCAGGGTATACCTTAATATGCGGAACGCAGTGGCTAAGTCGGCAGAGTTAGTGTAAACAATATTTTATTCAAATATAAAGTACATCGAGATACAACAGATACATCATATATACAATACAATACATTTGAAAGGGATACAGAAATAAGTCGGCAGAGTTAGACCGGGGGTCAAAGGGCAAACAAAGACAACACATATATGTGTTTTGATCCACATCAGCATTAAGGATGAGTTTCCAGTCGTTAAACATGCTTATACCCTCCAGTGAATTCATTATACTGACCGTTCCAAGGTGGTGCTTTTTTGTACTTCCTTTTTGTTATAATTTATGTTTCACGTGCGTCTTGATTATACCGTCTTGCCTGTTACTTGCAGCCTTGTGATCACTGGGAAAGGGCTGACCTCTTGGCTCTTTCCTTGTGTTTTATGGTGTTTTGGGTAGGGTGTGGTGCTTGATTGTATCGATTCCTGATCTTGCCTGCTTCTTTACCTTAATAACTAAATCTTGTTTTTAATCATATGGCGGGGTCCACCAAAGTTTAGCTGTATGATTTATTTTGTCATGGTATTCAGTAGGGTGTGGTGCTTGATTGTATCGATTCCTGATCTTGCCTGCTTCTTTACCTTAATAACTAAATCTTGTTTTTAATCATATGGTGGGGTCCACCAAAGTTTAGCTGTATGATTTATTTTGTCATGGTATTCAGTTCTATGTACTGCTGAGTCCTTATCTCTGTTTTATACTCGATTTGTTTGTACTAGATGATACATCGATATAAGTTAAGGGTCGTTCAAGTGAACCAAAATCTATTTGTAAGGGTGAGATTAGTTCCACCAAACATGTTTAAGCGCTCCAGTAATGTGTTTGCTGACCGTACCAAGGCGGTGCTTCTTTTGTGGATCCTTTGTGTTATTTGTGCTTCGTGTTTGTCATTGTCCTACTGTTTTGTATGTTGCTTGCAACCGTGTGGTCATCTGCTGGGAAAGAGATTACCTCTTGGCTCTCTTGTACGTGATGGTTTGAAATTCTTGTGTTTTGTCACTTTCCTATATGGTGTCCATGATCAGGTGTGGTACTTGATTGTATCGATTCGTGATCGTTGCCTTCTTCCTTACTTTAAAAACTATGCACATAGAAAAAAATATATGGTGAGATAGGGTCACCTTGACAAACCTAAATGTTTTGTCATATGGTCATTTCGCAGTGTACAAGACTCTGAACCAGTTTGAACTAATTATATTTACCGTTTAAAAGAAGGTCCAAAATTAAAATAACCTAGTGTTTTATGGATAAATGTCCACGATATTGACTCAAATGCTTGCTGGAAGTAAATGAAGAGGAATGGCCATTGAATTTCTTGTTGTTTTGTCTATATAGGATATCATATGTATACCTTATATTTTCACTTGTTTATCTTCTTGAAATAAAGCTTTTCTGATATTCATGGATTAATTTAGATAGGAAAGATTTTAGACGATATACCATTTAGAAGATGCTATCCTATATATAAAATTAAGATGAGAAATTGGGTGTCAGTTTTTCAAAGAAACGGTGATTTATTTAGTTACGGAAGACAAGTTATTATGCCTTGCATTTCTGTTACTCTTAAGGCACCAATATTATATTCATAATTTGATGACTTAAAATAACATTTTAAAGATAGACACAAAAACACTTTAAAAAATCTGCTGCAAAAACCATCATTTTCTGGTGTAAGCTTTTAATTTTCCATAATCTTTAAAGCTTCTCCTAGTTCTGAATATTAAATATTGCCTTCCAAAGACCCAGAATTGTTCACAGACAATGCTATGTGGTTTTAATAATGTGTATCTTGACATTATGGTAAGTCAAATATACACTTCAGAGCTCCAACTTAATAAATCTAATAGCTCTGATACCGAAGCCGCGTTTTAGACTTGCATTTGTCCATTTCTAATGATATTGTTCTAACAAAATTTATGATAAACGTGGCGACTTTGATTTGAAATTGTCAATTTCCAATTTTCAGATGGTGACGTTCCTCGCTCTACATCCTAAGGAGTCTATATCTCTCAACTCATTCGTTTTGCTAGAGCATCTAGCCATGTTGCTGACTTCAACACACGCAATAAATTGTTAACTCAGAAACCTCTTAAACAAGACTATCGGTATCATAAACTTCGCAGAACCTTTTCTAAATTCTATAAACGATACTATGATTTGATATCAATCCCAAGTTGGACTTAAATCTCTCTTGCGCAAGGGACTTTCTGAACCTGAATTCTAAGGTGACTTGGTGTATAAATTGGAGAAGATTGTTGGCTCTAATAATTTTTCAGCGCAGTTCATTAAAATAATTTCCCATTATAAAAAGATTGGCTATGTCATTAATGTATTGCAGCAGACTGCATGCTTGGTGGTCAACCTAATCACGGTTGGCAACTTTGCTTTCCTCTTTAATTGCACGCTGGTGGGTCGGACTTAAGACTCTATGCTGGTTCCGAATTAAATACGTATCTATTGATGATATGGTAGAGGCCTGATGCTTATGGCTGTTGTCAGGCCCGACGGGGTTTACCTGTTGGATTTTGTTTGCTCTGGTATTCAGTTTTATTTACTGTTGTGTCCTTATCTTTGCTTTATCTCCTTTTTATATCTTGATTTATATGTTCTAGGAGATGATGCTTTGATAAGTAAGGGGTGTTTCATGCAAACCAAACATCTACGTGTCTTGATCCACATCTAAACTAAGGGTGAGGTTGGTGCACCATTTAACCGGTTTAAGCCCTCCAGTAAAACATTTTTACTGACCGTTCCAAGGCAGGGCTTCTTTTATGGATCATTTATGTTATTTCTGTCTTGTTCTGTTATGCTTTCGTGCACGTCTGTTTGTTGATGCTTTGTGGTCACCTGCTGGGAAAGGGCTGACATCTTGCCTCTCTTTGTGATGTGTATTGTGACGTTGTCACTTTCCCATTGGTATCTTTTATCAGGTGTGGTGCTTGATTTCATCGATTCCTGATCTTTGCCCCCTTTCTTACTTTGGCATACAGAAGATTCAATTGGATGTTCATTTGTAACATTTATTTACTATATAATGTTTTATAATATGAGCCACAACATGTGATTTGCAACAATGTGCCATTTTAACAAGTGTATACTCAGACGAGCCTGTGCAACCTCCTTTTAAGCTTAGAAACTCCAAATGATGTTCCGATAGTAGCTTGATATTCATACAATACTAAAGCGACTAACAAAATGCTCTGATTGCCTACGCATATGCGCAAGCTGGTCAGAGCATTTGCTGCTCGCACGTACCACATTGTTGGAAATCTCATGTCACAGCCCAATTTTTGTGTTCTGTCTATTTCATTGGTTCACTTATGTCCATCATTCAGTATTATTTTTGTAGTTACTTTATTTGTTTAATTTCTCTTTTCAAGGCCAAAAAATAAGTTATCCCCTAAATCTTTGGATCTACACCTTAATCATATTATGACTAAATTATAGTAATCTTATTCTCTTTCACTCTAATAAACTGACCTCACCTATGTTTGCATATTCTAAAATAGTAAGTGAGTATGATCAGGAAATACCACAATCACAAACCGCATACAACCCCATGGCACCACGAGGAAAAGCCGCTCAACCATCACGAGACACCAGGAAGACGAATTAAGCAAAGCAAACAACTCTCTCCTCCCCATCAAGATGATGGCAATACTAGAATAGACATAAAGTAACGTACAACAAAACATAGAACAATTACAGACTCCCACAACGGGAGTAACAATAAAGGAAAAGTCAACAACAACAGAACCACCGCCTTATAATGGACAGCAGCCTAAGCCACCGGGGTGGGGGGGGGGGGGGGTGGGCTTAAATGCATTTTACTGGTACCAAATCTTCGCCCTAGATTCTGCTGTTTTTGAAGTACAATAAATGTTCAGCTCGCATGGAGGCCATCTAACTAATACAATGTATCATCATGGAGAAACACTCTAATCAAATTAACACACCATGATGAAACAAAGAAAAGGGCTCATGACTCACAGATAGTCAGAGCTAAAGAAAACCTCAAGTTGACCCACGGTGGGTCAATCTGCAGATAAGCATCAGGCACCAACCCACCGATTAAAGCTTTACGTCAGAGCCATCAAAGTTTGCTGAAATACTGTTTTCTAGTTTTGATTTTTTTCTATGTTTCTCCTTCAGATAGACAGCATGCTTGGTGGTCAACCCAATCACGGTTGGCAACTTTGCTTTCCCCTTTAATTGGGCCTTGTCGTGAGAAACCCTGTCTTCGGGGTATCCGACAAAGCGAGTTTCAAACCAGACTCTTCAGCTACAGAGACTATAGTAGCTAGAAAATTGAAATTACACCTGTAGCAAGATTACATATGATACTTTCCAAAAATTGAATAACAAAGGCGCTGATCAGACTGCGCGGATGCGCAGGCTGGTCTGCGCCTGTGTTGTTTGCAAACCTCCGAAGACAGGTTTTCTCGCGTTGAGGCCCAATTGTATGCTGGCAGGTCGGGCCTCAGATTCTTTGACCGTTCAGACTTATAGATTTATCTATAGATGAAAGGGTTAGGGCCTGATGTTGTGTTTGTAGTCAGGCCCTCCTGGGTTCAACTGCTGGATTTCTTTACTCCAGTATTCAGTTGTATATACTGTTGAGTCCTTATCTTTGTTTCATCTCTTTTTTTATATCTCAATTTGTATTTACTAGATGATAAATCGATAAGTTAGGGATCGTTCATGCGACCAAACATCTATATGTCTTGATCCACATCAGAAATAACGGGGAGGTTGGCACAGTCAAACATGTTTAAGCCCTCCAGTAAATATATTTTACCTAAGAAATAGATTCGCGCTCGCAGTGATTTGTTGCTTAATATATCACTGGCTGGAGGTCAGTCGTTAAAGTGAATAAATCATGAGCGCGAAGTGCGAATGATTTATCTACTTACGACTGACCGACAGACAGTGATATATTAAGCAACAAATCACTGCCAGTGCGAATTTATTTCGATTCTAACACACAAAAAGATTAAAAAAATACCCGATTCCTTCATAGTCTTTAGCGATACCACCATCTTGAACAGACTGTCAGAATTTCCCGCAACCCTTGTTTAGACTGAAACGCATATTTTTACGTATATTTTGAACGTTAAGTAGTTGTAAAAACGACGCTTCGCCGTCTATTGTCAACGTTACAATGCCGTTTGTGATAAATGACGTCATGAAAATCAAACTGACGACCGAATGACGTCACACCGGTCCGTGCCCAGTCCGTGCAGTGATTTATCAACCAATAAATCACTGAGTTTAACCATTGGCTATATAGGCGAAGTGTTAGAATGACAGTTCCAAGGCGGTACAGTAACTTCTTTTTTGAATCCGTTATGTTATTTGCGTTTCGTGTCTGTCATGCTGTATTGTTTGTTCCTTGCAGCCTTATGGTCACCTGCTGGGAAAAGGCTGACCTGTTGGCTCTGTTGTGCATTATCTTTTCTTGTGTTTTTGTCACTTTCCCATATGGTGTTCTGGCTTAGTTGTGGTCTTTGATTGAATTGATTACTGATCATTGCCTTCTTCCTAACTTTGTTTTATCTTAATTTTTACTTTGTTTTCTATTCTTATTCCCTATAGTATCATTGCTAACAATAGATGATCATTTATTGAGTATGCATTTCATTGTTTCGATCACTATTATTATTATTATTATCATTATTATTATTATTTAAATTTTCCATGTGCTGTTGATTATTATTCACTCTATATGCATCTGTTACACCTTTTATGAGCTTTTATTAGCTTAACATAGTCTTAAAAGAGAGTAATTAAAAATCCAATATTTTTCTTTGTTCGTTTTGATTCAAACGTAGCTGCAGGGTAACTCCAAAATGATGTATTCTGTAACATGACACAATTTTTAAATTATTACGAAATCCCAAAAAAATTTTCGCTAATTGATAACTAATTAAAACGAGCTTGTTTCATTATCTGGGTTATGTCTTCAAATGAAACCTTTACTTTTATTTATACACCTATATGTATATATCAATATAATTATCATTTTCAATCAGTTTTAAAACTTCATGTCCACCTTTGGGTTATTAACATGCCAATACTTTTCAGTTTCTATATCTCGATTAATCTGTATCTGTATTGTTACGGTGTAGGGCTTGTTCAGCATAACACACCGGGGAGAGAGTGACTTAGTAACACTGAGAGAGAGCCTGTTTGAAGCTCTCGACTGTCTCTGCGCGCACTGTTGCTGTATTCAGATGGTTCCACTCCACTACTGTTCTGACGAAGAATGAATGTTTTAATTGCTCAGTTTTACAGTGTTCAACAATATTACCTCTGTCATTATTTGATATTTGCCTGTCTAAAATGTTTTTAGTTTCACAGTTTTCAAAGTTTTTCACTTTTACTTGGCGCTTTTGTCTTGATGGTTTTAAAAACTCATGTAGAGGTATAGCCGGCACTAACCCCTCGACCACCTTGTACATGAAGATGAGTCTGTTTATAGAATGACGATTTCCCAACGAAGACAGCTCTAATGACTGGAGCATACTAGTAACACAGCCCTCCTCACGCGTTCTGTAGTCCCCTGTTATAAAGGGGCTGCCTGTCTTTGAACTCTTTCTAGTCTCTCAACGTCTTGTTTAAGATAAGGTTCCCACACGATTTGTCCATAGTCTACAATAAAGCGAACCAAAGATACATAAGCTGTTTTTCTACATTCTGTTGGAAAAATTTTAAGGTTTCGTCGTAAGAAGTTTAGAGTTGTTGTCACTTTTTTAGTAATCTTTGTGATATGAGATGACCACTTCAAGCTTTCCGCAAGAGTAAGTCTGATATATGGGTTTTCTTCCACTTGTTTTAATATATGGTCGCAGAGGGTATAATAGTGAGTTGATTTGCAGTTTATGCTCATAATATAACACTTCTTAGCGTTAAAACGCATACCCCATTTGTTGGCCCATTTTCCAGCTCAGATAGATCATTTTGTAATGTAATGTGGTCCTGTTGAGAATTGATAGTCCTATATAGAAGGCAGTCATCTGCAAACAATCTAACTTTAGAGGATACAGATAATGGCAAGTCATTTATGTGACACAAGAAAAGGAGGGGCCCAAAGACTGTACCCTGGGGTACCCCAGATTCAACTGGAACCTTACTGGATGTTTCTCCTTCAACAACTACTTGCATATATCTCTGAGTTAGGAAAGTTTTTAAACATGTATGAATTGGTCCTTTATTCCATAGCTGTCTAATTTACATAAAAGTTCCTCATGCCGCACAGTGTCGAAAGCTTTAGAGAAATCAAGTATCACTACATCAGTTTGGTGGCCTTTATCATTGAAATGTAATAGGTCATTCAGAGTTACTAATAGCTGTGTTTCACATGAAAACCCAGATCGAAAACCGTGATTCAAGTTTGTCAAGATATTGTTACTTTCTATATGATTTAATAAATGTTTGCATATTATATGTTCTAAACGTTTACAACACACAGAAGTTAATGACACTGGGCGATAATTTTCTGCCAGGTGAACGTCTCCTTTTTTGAAAACTGGGGATATGTTGGCGTTGACCCAGTCAGGCGGTAGTTCCCCACTGTTGACTTAACTCTGGAAGATAGCACTTAACCCAGGAGCAAGCTGTTTCGCAAAGGTTTTAGTATCATGTTTGAAATGTTATCAGGTCCAATAGCTTTTTAGGTGTTGATCTTATGTAGGAGTTTTTCTACACCAGTAGTTTTGATATTTAGGTCTGTTAATTTGTGTCTGAAGTTCCTTGGAAGTATTGGTAAAACAGAGTTTCCCATTTTGGTAAAAACTGATCGAAATTGTTCAACTAAGATTTGTGCTTTGTCTTTACTATCACTTAATAGGGTTCCTTTCCTTTTTAATGGTGCAGTGCCTATATTATTCTGTCTCTTAGACTTTATGTATCTCCAAAATGGTTTACTATTGTTGTTTTCAAGACCTTCCTGGATTGTCTTATTCACTTAATCCATTTCAGCATTTTTAAATTCTCTTTTACATAGTTTCTGGTAATTTTTAAATTCCGTCCATTGCTTGGATTTTTTAGCATGTCTGTAAAGGTGGCCTTCCTTTTATGTCATTCTCTTTAATTGTTTATTAAACCAGTGAACTGAGTTTTTTCTTAAAATTTTTTGAGGGTATATAGCTGTCCATGGCTGACTGGATTTCTGATTTAAATTTCTCCCATATATAGTCCAACCAGTTAAGAGAGACTGGGCGGTTCTTACCAAAGACACACCCATGGACATTTCCATATAAAAATCGGTAAGACAGAGTGTGTTTATTCACCTGTGAAACGCTTTACACCCGTATACTTGTATATATACCTGTAGTAAATTTGAGCCCGTTGTGAGAAAAAGGCATCTCGAATTAATTTGGATAGCAAGGAGACTGACTTGTCTAGATATATGCGCTCTGACAATGTTTCGAAATTTTAACTATTCAAATTATAATACTGAAATACGAAAATAAATAATGCTCTCCAATAAAAAAGTAATACTATAAATTGGTCAGCACATGAGATGGTGGTTCGTATTACACCGGCGGGTGACGAAGGCTCCGACGAGCCTGCATGTACGCATGGCCCTGTAAGGGCTTTCGCTTCTCGCATAAACAAAGTATGCAAGTTGAAGAAGACTCTGAACAATTTTTACACATCTAGTCAGAATGAGAGATTGTTAGAGGCTTTTTTGGATATGCGATAAGACCAAATCTCATGTTTGTATGCCATTTTCTCATGTTCTAGATACTTAATCTTTGTCCCCCTAAATCCTAATTGGTGATGTATTATTATTGTATCAGGCTTAAAATCAAACCAGGCTTGCCATACAGACAGAAATTGAAGAAAGTGCAAACCTACCCTCCCCAAAAACTTTCACAACATATCCATCCGGAAAAATGAAATGCAGCAGGTCCCAAGCAGCATACTAAAGATAAATGTTTACCAGGCATGCTAACGTATAAAGTTGGTCACCCTTGTCATCTGCGCTTCAGTTGGCTGCACGAGTAAAGCGTACAAAGGCAATTACACCCCGATTACTGTAGACTAGTCTTATTTGACAGCGTATGACAGCGCTCTGTCTGACACGCCCAGTCTCTGTTAGCTGGACGCACTATACTTTCCATTTCCATTTTATCACTAACCATTTAAATAATGTCATTTGAGAGTACTTCACATGCTTTATAAATTTCTTCCCAATTTGCCTTTGAGAAAAGATAAATTTTCCTTGGTCTTTTGTTATTATATATAGGCTTCACATCGTAGTCCGTTACCACGTCCGTTCCGTGATCACTAATTCCAGGAATGCTTTGTGAGTGTTTACCAGGGAGGGGTTATCAGTAAAGACTAAATCCAAAATATTTTCTTGGCGTGTTGGTTGGAAATGTACTTGTGTAAGTCCGTGCTCGATAGAAATGTCAATGAGAGTCTGTTGTATTACGCGGTCAGGGGCATTTGGACTAACCGTAAGTGTATCCCAATCAATATCCGGGCAGTTAAAAACTCGAGCTAGGAAAATGTGTTTGCTTTTACTGTGTTCCGATAACTTTTTTAGTGAAGAGTCTAAATTTTTCAGGTCTTTCAGGTTTCGGTGTGGAATATAAAATGATGTCAGATATAAGTCTTTATTATTTTTTGTTTTTACCTTTGTCCATATGATTTGACATTCAGTAACTAATTGGGTTTGTTCATCCGCTATTAAATGTTTCTTAACACCTGTGAACACACCTCCACCTCTTGATATTCTGTCATTCCTATGTATAATGTAGTCTTCGGGGAATATTTTACATGTTTTGATTGCATTTTTCGAAGGTTCTTTCCCGGGTTGTATTCCTCTCAGCCAGGATTCAGTCCCACATATTAAATCAGGTTTCACATAGTCCAATGCTGCAATAAATTATGACTTGTGTTCACGAATACTACAACAATTAACTGTCAATAGCCGTAGGTTTGCTTCATTTGGAAGAAACCTAATGTTACTAGTCTCTGTTGTCTGATCACAATCATTAATGGAACCTGTATTCATACTACTGGTATTTCAGTCCGTTGATGAAGTTGATTTTACACGAGCATTTTTTTTTGAATGAGGACTGCTAGTATGCAGCGGGCTAAAAGGAGTTGTTGAGTTCAGTGTATCTATTGAGTACTCAACACGGCAGTTGGTTACTTATCTCATTCTTCATTATATTCCAAACGTTCTCTATGGAATTAATTTATTGTGTATTTCGTTACATTCAAGATATGGTCTAGTTCTTTTAGACTTATGGAATGTCGCAAGATCATACATAAAGATATATCCCTTCTGTGAGAACACAACGCATTCACATCAGTCTGTATTTCACAGTCATAGCAATCGACGCCATTGTCGTGTTTGGCGCAAGCAGAATGAGGAATGTGATGCTAAGTGGCAACTGTGAAATCGCCAGAAAGTGTGCAAGTCTGTGAAGCCATTAGCGACAGATGCATCTCTCTTCAGAGAAAAGTGAATGGTAACATGGATAGTGCAAAATACCAGAGTGATATTATCCATGATATTGAACTATTATGTGAATGCGTTGTGTTCCCACAGAAGGGATATATTTTTATACACGATATCGCGCCATGCAATAACTCTAAAAGTACTAGAACATTCCAAGAATGTAAAAAAATACCCGTTCTAGAATGACTAGGGAATTGGCGAGACATGAATAACATAGAGAACATTTGGAATGTAATGAAGAGATTGGTAACCAATTGCCATGTAAAAAAGAAGAGATGTGGAAGCCAGTATGGAAGCCAGTGTGTGAAGCGTGGTATAGTGTAGCACCAAACGTCCTGGAAGAACTTAACAATTCAATGCCACGGAGAATTACAGATCTTATTAAAGCAAAGAGAGATACAAAGAAATACTGACTTTATGATGTAGGCGTACAATGTTGTTGAGTTTTCATTGGAATATATTTAAAGTATGTTGTTGTATTTCATTGAAATATATTTGATACTTAGATACAACTGCTGCCTGATTATACGTTGATATGGTTTATAGAAACAAAAAGGCATAAGCATTCAATAATATGTGTTATAATGTGTTATAATACATAGACCATAAATGTATAATAAAAATGTGAAAAAACTTTTGAAATATTGTGTAGTGAAATAACTTTTTTAAGGGACCTGTATTTAGGTGAATACTCGACGAAACTTTGACTTTCTGTGAAATAAAATTTGGTCACAAAAAAGTCCTGGCATAATTATGCAATATTTTCAAAATATTTTTATTTTGCTAGGTGCAGTAAAGATAAGGGTTCGATTTAAGCATAAAACTATAGTTATCAGGTATGCATTATCCTAGCCACAGGCTGTCAAAATTTGGGCAGATTGAATAGGAAACTGTCCGAGGTCCTTTAAAAGGAAATTATAATGTTTAAATGTTATAATAATCTTACAAAAATATTTGTTTTGTTACAACTGCAATGTTCTGTAATACAGCTATCACATACTGTTTAAACTTATATGTTTTTCACCGAGTAACCCGGAAGTAGTTTTCACTGCTGGACTTGCGTTTTGAGGGGTCATATAGTAAAATACTATCATTGTATAATTAGCAAAACACGCAGTGGAATTGTAATTGTACTTCTACATTAGCAAGTATAAGCAAGTAAACATTGCTAGAGATCGAACAATAATGAATATCTGACCAAAATAGTAATTTAGTATGATCAGAAAATACCAAAATCACAAACTGCAAACAAACCCATGGCAAACAATTTGTTCAAAACAGGTTGCTTTTTTTATTAAGACGTCGTGTACTTTTATTTCAAAAAAGCAAGTAAGTATGATCAGGAAATACCACATTCACACACTGCATACTAACTCACGACACCGCGAGGAATAACCACAGCACACTGACTGTCACGAGACATCAGAAAGACAGATAAAGCAAAGCAACTATCCTTCTCTTCCCCATCAAGATGATTGCAAAACTAGACGGACACAAAGTACTGAATAACAAAACAAGGACCAAACACATAATCCCCACAAATAGCAGATTGGAGCAACAATAAACAATAAATCTACAACAACAGAGTCACCAATAATTTTTACACACTTTGTAAAACACCCTTTTCACGACAGTATATCTAAAATCTATAGTACGTCCAAAATAATGATAATTCCATTGAACACAGTTTACAAAATGAGGTTTTA
Organism: Loripinus fragilis; assembly: GCA_964019695.1. Lineage (NCBI taxonomy): Eukaryota > Metazoa > Mollusca > Bivalvia > Lucinida > Lucinidae > Loripinus > Loripinus fragilis. Next base: position 13,519,176 of record OZ026524.1, read on the forward strand.
TTTAAAATTTCAAAATGCTGGGAAAATTGACACATTTAGAGCCTGCCCTCTGATCTTAAACTTTTAAATTTGAATACATAGCGCATCAGAATAACATGAAAACCTCATATTATGTTAAAGAATAAGTGATTAGTAATTTTCGTTTAAAATTGCCTATCAAATCAATCACCACTGCGAAATTTAGCCCCGGAAGACATACCTTTGGTACAGATGACCCAGTATAGCATAGTGACGTCACAACGGCGCCTCATGCTATTACGTCTGACATCACATTTTCTAAATTTTAATTTCAGTCAACTTGCAAAGAACATCAATTTATGTTTGTGACTTTTCATTGCAATCCATAGACGCGATACGATTATATAGCACTTTTGTACGAACGTTCTGATCCCCCTCGTAGATATTACTATAATTATCATTTTTAATCAGTTTCCTTTGTGATGATGCATTGCATTAGTTAGGAAGCTTTAAAGTGAGCCACATCATTTTCGTGCTTTAACAACAACAGAATCTAGACTGATGATTTGGCGCAAGTAAAACAAATGTACCCCCTCCCCGAGTGGCTTAGGCTGCTGTCTGTCCGTTCGAAGGCGGTGGTTCTGTTGTTGTTGTTTAATTGTTTTATGTACCTCTCATTGCTTCTGGGGGTTCTGTGTTTGGTCTTTGTTTTGGTAGGTATTACTTTATGTCCTTTCTAGTTTTGCAATCGTCTTGAGCAGGAAGAGAGAGATGGCTGCTTTGCTATGATTGCCTTCCTGGTGTCTTGTGACTGTTCGTGTTCTTCGGCTCCTCCTCACGGTGGTGTGGGCTGGTCTGCAGTGTTTGATTGTGGTATTTCCTCATTATGCGCACTTACTTTTGGAGCGGTTATGTCTAGCTGCTGGGTTATTAACATGCCGATAGTGTCAGGTATATAAATGTAGATAAATGACTAGATTCCAGGTCATAAAAACCTCATGATTACCAAAAAAAGTAAGTGAGTATGATCAGGAAATACCACAATCACAAACTGCAGACAAGCCCATGACGCCGCGAGGAAGAGCCACACAACAATCTTGAGACACCAGGAAGACAAACTAAGCAAAGCAACCAGCTCTCTCTTCCCCATCAAGATAATTGCAAAACTAGAAGGGCCATAAAGTAGCGTACAACAAAACATAGAACAATATTGAGTTTTTATAAAATTGTGGACGGTCCTCATGCGGGCCATATATACTTGCTAGAGTAATTTATGCATGTGCATTATTGCTTAAACAAACATTTCATCAGACTTGGAGTATAATGAAATTTCACTTTTGAAACCAGGGAAGCCTTCAATTTGAAAGGATAAGCTTAAATGTTATCATGATCTTACAAAATATTTACTTTGTAACAACCGCGTTGCTCTGTAATATAACTATCGCATACATTTTGTACTTAATATATGTTTTTCATTGAAGTGACCAGGAAGCCATTTTCGCTTTAGTAAAAACCATCATTGTATAATTAGCAGAACACGCAATGGAATTGACATAGTACTTCTACATTAGCATATTAATTATATAGCAGGAGATCGAACAAAGATGAATAACTGACCAATCCTGACACAGGATTGCTTTCTTGGCAATTAAGAAGTCGTGTACTTCTACTAAATTGTTTATACTTTCAACTTCTGTTTATTCTGCCATAAAATAAAGTTATATTTGTTTTCTCGTTTTTTCATTTCTGAACAACAGCAAACAATACAATTTCTGGTCATATTTGCAAGATATGTACAGCCTTTCATTTGGAGAATTTCTGAGATGTAAAATGGAGAAATGTTTTAAATTACCTTAAGCATTACTTTAGTTATGTTTCACGTTTTCTGTATTACATTTTCTAGTCTGTTCCTTGCAGCCATGTGATAACCTACTGGGAAATGGCTGTCCTCTTAGCTCTCTTGTGTTTCTTTAAGTTTTTGTCACTTTCGCATATCGTGTCTCTGGTAAGGTGTGGTACTGATTATATTGATTCCTGATCTTTGGCTTCTTCTATACTTTATTTGATGGAGACTAATTCATCAACGATAACACACATGTATTTAAAAGTCACATTAGCATCTTCATATACGTTTTGCCAAGTAGTAATTTACAGATTCTTCTTTTTTTTCAATTTAATGTATACTCTGTACAATATATCATTAATAACATACATGTATTTAAAAGTCATATTAGCATCTTCGTATAGGTTTTGCCAAGTAGTAATTAACAGATTCTTCTTTTTTCAATTTAATGTTTACTCTGTACAATATATCAATAATAACATACATGTATTTAAAAGTCATATAAGCATCTTCGTATACGTTTTGCCAAGTAGTAATTAACAAATTCTTCTTTTTTCAATTTAATGTATACTCTGTACAATATATCAATAATAACACACATGTATTTAAAAGTCATATTAGCATCTTCGTATAGGTTTTGCCAAGTATCAATTTACAGACGTTTCTTTTTACAATTTAATGTATACTCTGAACAATAGATTTAGCAATATATTATGTTTTGCATTTTATTTTGCTCACCTTAGAACAATATCGAATAATTGCAATGACCAGGAGAGGAAAGTATCCTTCAAAATGCATTTTTCGGAGAGCAGCAATTGCAGAGGGGGTCAGTAAAAGTAAGAAAGGGTGCAAAGATCAGGAATCGATACAATCAAGTACCACACCTGACCAAGGATACCAATGGGAAAGTGACACTCACAGTTAGACACCACAAACAAGCGCCAAGAGGTCAGTCCTTTCCCAGCAGGTGACCACAAAGCACATATAAACAGACGCGCACAAAGACATAGCAAACAAAAGACAGAACAAAAACATATTAGATCCACAAAAGGAAGGGGTCAGTAACCAAAATTCACATCCATTTAAAAATAATTGCCATTACAATGACTAGAAGGGGAATTTAGGCAAATGAAACCACGGATTTACAAACGCCATCCTTTAAACAAGCATTGGCACACTGGTAAATGTATACGTCGATTTGATGGTATTTACGCGTATTGCCGGTACTTCATAGACCGGAAGTGGTAGATATTGGTGTTTATACTATATAGAAAAAACATGCCATATGCCTAAAGGACTATAGATTCGAGCACCGATCATTCAGATCGGTACTCGAATTGTTTCCTAAATGCTTACATAAATCGCCATTTGCATGCCTAATACTTAAAAATGATCTAATTCTATAGTCCTTTAGGCATATGGCATGTTCTTCTAAATAGTATTAACACCAATTTCTACCACTTCCGGTCTGTGAAGTACCGGCAATATGCGTAAATACCAGAAAATCGACGTATACATTTACCAGTGTGCCAATGCTTGTTTAAAGGATGGCGTTTGTAAATCCTGGAGCGCGCAGCAATTGCAGAGGGTTCAGTAAGCACAATTCACATCCATTAAGAGAAATGCGAAAATGACAAGTGTATGATTTGTTGTATTGTCTCTTTGATCTCTCTTAGGCGTCCTGCACTAAATAGAGGATCTTACATAAGTGCTCCTGTTTCATTGGATTTATTTAACAAGTTGGGGAAAAGTGATAAAGTACGAGGCTTGCCGAGCATTTTATTACCATTTTGCAACGAGTTTAATTAATTCAATAATACAAGATCACGAATATTAGATTCTATTTATCGCAGGACATTAAAATTAATTGAAAATCACATTTTGGCGTGAAAACATCAAGACTGCTATCTTTTACGCAATATTATAATTGACGTCATAACGTTTCCCAAAAATATGTAAGCCACTAGTCGTTTCATAGCACTATATCACTCCTAGATCACTCCAAGATGCGACGTCATGTGATAATTAAACTTATTGACTTTTAACAGACATGATAGAGCTTTTATTATGAAAAACGTCAGCTGTCATCAATGACGCCACAGCTTAATCATTTGGAGATTATTCCTCAGTTCAACAGAGAATCAAACTGCAAAAATTCAAAGGCTAGTATTGTAACCCATATCCTGGTTGATTCAACCCTTAAATTGCTGATAAATAACGTGACGCATTTGTAAGATAACGGCGACGTAACACTTTAAGTTTTAGATCGTACTCCGTAGCCGTTAAGACGTTTAACTCAAAAACACTTGTCTAAGAATGTTGGAAGGCAACCTACAGCTTTACATGCTGATGCTGTTCAGGGGGTACCGATTAGAATATAGGGATTGCACATGTATTGTTCATGCTTTAACATTAGCTGGGGCCTGAGGGAGTTGTCTGAACGTGAGGCCGTAAGATTGTCCAAATGTATGAAGCATACTGTTGAATTAGATGTACTATAATTGATGAGGTGTCATATTGGATGGAAAGTCGCAATGTATGTAGTGTCATATTGGATGGAATATCGTAATATATGAAGTGTCTTAATGGATTGAATGTACCAATTGATAAAGTATCTTATCAGTCACCAGTAATATTAACATGAGTAACTCAACATAACCTAATAAACGTTTCCTATCTCACGGCATGTTACCTTTATCAGGTCATGATGACGTTGCACTTTTTGAATGACGCCGCTAATGACGCTGTATCAACACAAAAATAAAGAAAAATACGTCATAATCGCTGGTTTGAAGAGTGTTCAACAATTTGTAAATTGATAAATAGAATACCAGGTTCGCCTCTTTTGATATCAAGTTTACCAGGCTCGGCTTTGAGAACGCATGTTGAATCGCTCGGCAAGCCTCGCGATGTCAACAAGCGTTCTCAAAGCCTTGCCTGGTAAACATGATATCAAAAGACACTCACCTAGTATTCTCTATGTATTGGACGTAATGTCACATTGACAAAGCGTTGTGTTGGATGGAATGTCGCAATGTTGGAAGTAGTGTATTGGATGGAATGTCGCAATGTTGGAAGTAGTGTATTGGATGGAATGTCGCAATGTTGGAAGTAGTGTATTGGATGGAATGTACCAATTTATGAAGTTAGTGTTGTTTCGGACGTAATGTCACAATGACAAATAGAGAAAACTAGGTGAGTGTCTTTTGATATCAAGTTTACCAGGCAAGGCTTTGAGAACGCTTGTTGACATCTCGAGGCTTGCCGAGCGATTCAACATGCGTTCTCAAAGCCGAGCCTGGTAAACTTGATATCAAAAGACGCGAACCTGGTATTCTATTTATCAGTTTACCCATTGTTGAACACTCTTCAAACTAGCGATAATGACGTAATTTTTGATTTTGTGTTGATTCAGCGTCATTAGCGACGTCACTCAAAAAGTGCAACGTCATCATGACCTGATAAAGGAAACATGCCGTGAGATAGACAACGTTTATCAGGCAACGCGCAACAATGCAGTTAATATGACAGGTAACTGATAAATTGTCGTATTGGATGGAATGTCACAATTTACATAGTGCACTGTTGGATGGAATGTCCCTAACTAAGAAGTGTTCTTTTTTCGTTATTGTTGCTTTATTCTCCCCGTCCATTGGGTGTGTAGGGGGGTCGGGGAGGACCATCCCTCTTTCATAACTTACAAACTACATTTTTGTGTGTGTTTTTATAAATAAAACCAATGTAATATATACTTAAGACCAAAAGTAACTTTACACTGTTATTATATATACCTTTTCTGGGTATTGGTGAGTGGGTATTTTAAATATATTTCTTTCATATTAAAGTTCAATCAATTATCCATATGACAGTTGAGTTTCATGTTTTTGCTTTCATAAATGCAACCACAATGCCCTAATGGAAGAGGCAAGGGGGCAAAATAAACTTTTCCAAAACGCATCACCTTTGATGTGTTACTATAGCTCTGCGATTGGACAATTTTTAACCTTAAAGAACCAGTCTAAAAACAGGCTATTGCATTTTTGTTTAAAGTTCAAATCAGCCCGGATCACCCTTCGAGTAACAAAAATTAGAGTTGTGTTTTACGTACATACCCCTATTGTGAACTTAACAGTGCTTTCAATGGAATTTCCCATAAGATATAGTGTGCCATGTATCTTCCAAACCGATTGGAATTTTTATCAGATTATCTTGACACAAACTCAGGGCAAAAGTCCCAACAAATCGCTGATTAAAAAACTTCAAATGTCATCTGAGATAAAGCTTTTAGCAAGGACTAAAGTCTACTATTGATTTAATTCAAAGGGAGATAATTTCAAAGTGAACTAACTTTAAGATGTTGCCATAAACAAACTATACGTCAGTGACAAAATGTCTTGCAGTATTTTTAATGGGCCATTGATGGCCTTTCAAATGGCGTGTTAAAATCCTAGGTTTACTTTGGCTTTTGCTAGGAAATGCTGATTTTGTGTTTTTAGTGAAAGCACAGATAACTTGAAAGAAGATTAATTTACCTAAGTTGTTTTTTCGTGAATTAGGTTAGGGCGGGTACCAGCAACTCATTGCAATATTTAATTTGGTTAAAATCAAAACCAGTAAAGATATATTCGGTAGTTCAAAGTGAAAAGTTACTTTTGGTTTTAAGTATTAACAGAGTTTTGCTTACTGTAAAGGCAGCAACTTAAGTATTCATGTCTGGTCGAGGCTTGGCTGTTTCGTTTACTAAGGAAGGGAAATCAGGTTTTATTTTTAATTTGGTAAAGAGTTAATAGGCTTTTTAGCCATGCAGACGTGCGGGCATTTCATGAAAGTCCAGACCTTATATGCTCTGACCTCACATGTATTAACCTTTAAGGCTACTAACTCTAAAAGTTCCTTGTTTTTGTTGTTTGCTGAACAATTTTGAAGCCTCTTTATCGAACAGTGTAGATGCAGTTAGGCTGTCTGTAGGAACAGTCCAATCTGGGTCCACACTGTCTGTGTCTATATTTATATTTAACAATAAACATACGCTACTTTGCTGGCATTTAAAGTTTGAATCATTACTGTCTTTACTAGAGTAGTATGGTACTTTCAAATAAAACCGCACCTCATATTCAGCTTTTACCCTTGTTTAAAGTAGACCAGTCCTAATTACGCATTCATGAGGTGCCGCCTTTACAGTAACCAAAAAGTTAAAGAATACACTTCCACACACCCTAGGCTAGACAGACTGTATGGGATACTACATAAATATGCAAGCTACATCATCAACAACAACAACATAAAGTAAAAAAGCAAAAAAGGGAGATATGGATAGAAAGAGTGAGGAAAAAAGGAAAAAATAGAAGAGAAAGAAAAAAAACAAAAAAAGGAAAATATGACCCGTGAACAGGGCATGAATGAAAATTAAGAAGTGTTGTATTGGAGGAAACGCAATGTGAAAGTGTCACATTAGATGGAATGTCGTAATGTTCAAAAATGTCGTATGGGATGGACTGTATCAACTGGCAAAGTGTCATTTTGGAACGAATGTCACATGGACAAAGTGTCATATTAGATGGGATATCGCAATGTACGTAGTGTGTTATTGGATTTTTGTTTGTTTGATTTGTTTCTTTACGTCCCATCAACAAACTTTCAGTTATAAAGGGACGGGTCTTCCTGGGTTGAACCAGTACTTAGCTAGGATTAATGTTCTTGCTCAAGGACACAACGCAGTGACGCCGGTGAGGCTCGAACCCAACGCAGTGACGCTGGTGAGGCTCGAACCCGCGGCCCTTCGGTCGAGCCGGTGAGGCTCGAACCCGTAGCCCTTCGGTCGAGACCGAAGGGCCGCGGGTTCGAGCCTCACCAGCGTCACTGCGTTGTGTCCTTGAGCAAGAACATTAATCCTAGCTTAGTACTGGTTCAACCTAGGAAGGATGGAATGTACCGAAATTGGACGGGATATCACATTGACAAAGTGTCGTATTGATTGAATGACGCAATGTAAAAAGTATAGTATTGCATGTACATGTATTTGCCTATTGGTGAAGAATCGTATTGGAAACATTGCCCAAATGACTAAGTGTCGTGTCGGATGGATTTTTGCATTTTTACACAGTGTTGTATTGTATAAAATGTCCAAATTGAAGTTGTGTTATATGTTGTAATGTCCAAAGTGTTGTAGTGTTCAAACTGACAATAATTAAGACTAACAAGCATCAACACAATTGATACTGGAAATCCACTTGCGTTTGTTTTCAGTAAGGGTGGGGTATAAAACACAGATTTAGTGACCATGTAATGGCCGACATCAGCCATGGTTTTTATTTTTATCCTTTGTGTAATCGTTGTCATACACAAGCAAAAGAAATTAAAACAAAAACGGTATCAAATGATGTTAGGTTAATGAGAATGGGGGGTTCTTAAATTGTTATTTGTATAATTCAAAGGGAGGTAATTTCAGTTAATTTCGTAAATTAACAGTTTTGAATTGCAATGTCGCTCGTTTAATAAGTACAATTAGAATTTTAAATGTTTTTTCATCGTTGGACGTACCTGGTTGTCATTTATCGTAAAATGTGTCACGTTTTGATGATCAACTTGCTGATGATAATGGAATGAGCTGTTTTCATTCAGGTTCAATAACTCTTCCCGATATGAAGTAAAATCAAATAATTACCAAGTTTTGTGTGTCGGATGTTTGATAAACATTTTGGCTTATTTTTTGCTGCGACATCTTAACTGGATCAAAAGATACAGTATCATGAAAATCGGACGTATCTTTTTTGTTTGAGTATATTAGTGCATAAAGGAGATGTCCTGTTAAGGCGTGAAATCTCCCTAAAAGTCGCTTGTGAATAAGACTCATTTTCAAACTGTGATTTTTTATATAATTTTCATGACTATGAATTGACATGCATATAAATTATTCAAAACATATTTTCTAACGGAGGACAAACGCACTGATAAATGTATACGTCGATTTGTTGGTATTTACGCGTATTGCCGGTACTTCATAGACAGAAAGTGGTAGATTTTGGTGTTAATACTATATAGAAAAACATGCCATATGCCTAAAGGACTATAGAATTAGATCATTTAAGTATTCAGTATGTGCGTGGCGATTTATGTAAGTTTTTAGGAAAAGATTTGAGTACCAATCTGGATGATCGGTACTCAAATCTATTCCTAAATGCTTACATAATCTCCATGTGCATGCCTAATACTTAAAAATGATCTAATTCTATAGTCCTTCAGGCATATGGCATGTTTTTCTACATAGTATTAACACCAATATCTACCACTTCCTGGCAATATGCGTAAATACCAGCAAATCGACGTATACATTTACCAGTGTGGCAAAGGGGAGATGATTTAACATAACTACTCAAAAAATTGTATTTGATACTGTATCAGTTGAAAGGCTAAATTCCACAGCTGTGTTTTACTAGCATTGAATAGAAAATAGATCCATATAACAGTGTATGATTCAGTGTCTGATCAGTATGCTTGCATACGATTTAAGCATACAACATGCAGTTTATTCTTTCGACTGTAAATAGACATACGGGGATACTTCGGTTTTTTTTTCGCATAAACGTATGTTCCTCACCTTGATCCAGCAAATCCTTTAAAAAGTAAACGTCTTCTATGTATTTACACACTATATGTGAGTGGAAAGCTGGGCCAAGGTGGGGAACATACTTTTATACGAAAAACATTGAAGCATCCCCATTTGTCTATTTACAATCGAAAGTATTAACTGCATTTTGCACGCTTAAATTCTGCGCAGGATTACTGATCAGATATTGTAAGATACATATATCTTAGATTCTTTGATGATACAAAAGTTGTGGAATTCATTAAAACCTGATTTTTGGCCCTTTAACTGCTATAGTTTCAAAACAACAATCCTTTTCGGAGTAGTTCTGTTAAGCTGTATTTATCTTCTCTTTGCCCACGGTGTGAACATCATTTAATATGTTTTTGAATAATTGATATGTAAGCCCATTTATTTTCACGTAAATTATTGCAAAAATCACAGTTTGAAAATTCGACTTTTCACATTTGACTTTTCAGAGGGATTTCCTGCATTAACATGACACCCTCTTTTGTTTCTTGACAGCGGCCAAGTGGCCAAAAATTGGAAACAGTGTGGAAATAGAATTATTTATCAAGTAAAATGGCCATCAGATCTTTTCTTTTAAATCTATGCAATAGTTGTAGTATGGCCCATGCTTTTTTGATGTTTAAATAAGACACCCTAGAATAATGAAGAAGGTAGTGCTTAAAAACCGTACTCTTACAATCAAATTATTTAAACAGCGTTGTAATTGGGCACTTCATAACATGATAGCGACAAATTAACCCGTACATGTAAAATAAGTGACATTTCGACCGGATGCAGGGAGGAGTGAATGTAAATTTCGTCAGGTGACATTGACACGTGTTTATTTGTTTTTTGGTCAGTGTATATTACCAGCTTATGCCTCACATTAAAGTGTAAGCACCACCATAAACTTTTAGCATAAGCTTTAAAATGTAAATTGTCGCCAGCATAATAGTTTGAACGTCTATCAGACGGTGCCTCGAAAAGTCATCGGGGTGACACTACGATACAGAAAAGAACAGAAATGGCCGTCAAAATAGGCTTCGAATAGAGAAACTGTCATTTTGGACTAAATTTAAGGCTTTCGCAGAATTAGATATGAGCACAGCTAAACACAAAAATATTCTGAGGGAAATTATTCAAACATTAATATTTTTTCCACTTTGTTTACAGTGGTTGACAATTGGTTGCCTGATGTAGTATTAGTGCATAGAAAGGAGATGTCCTTTTAAGTAAAAGTCACTGGTGAAAAAGTCTAATTTTCAAACTGTGATTTTTGCAATTAATTTCATGACTATGAATGGATAAACATATTAATTACTTAAAGCATATTTAATGACTTTCTAACCGATGGCAAAGAGGAGATTTAACATAACTGCTCAAAAGTTTTATTTTGATACTATATCAATTGAATAGCTAAAAAGGAAGTTGTTTTATTAATTCCACAGCTGTGTTTTACCAGCATTGAATAGAAAAAAGATTCATATAACAATGTATGATTCAGTATGTCTGTTGGGTATGCTTGCGCACAATTTAAGCATACAAACTGCAGTTTAAATAGACAAACGGGGATGCTTTGGGTTTTTTTTCACATAAAAGTATGTTCCCTACCTTGATCCAGCAAATCCTTTAAAAATTAAACGTCTACAATGCATTTATACACTTTATGTTAGTGGAAAGCTGGGTCAAGGTGGGGAACATACTTTTATACGAAGAACAGTGAAGCATCCCCATTTGACTATTTACAATCGAAAGTATTGACTACATTTTGCACGCAGGATTACTGATCAGATATTGTAAGATGAATCTATTTACATTCTTTGATGGTAAAATCAGTTGTGGAATCAATCAAAAATCTGCTTTTTGGCCCTTTTACTGCTATAGTATCAAAACTACAATACTTTTTGGAGATGTTATGTTAAGCTGTATTTATCTCCCTTTGCCCACGGTGTGAACATCATTTAATATGTTTTTGAATAATTTATATGTATGCCCATTCATTTGCATGAAAATTATTACCAAAATCACAGATTGAAAATTTGACTTTTTCACATTTGACTTTTAAGAGGGATTTCCCGCATTAACATGACACCTTCTTTGTTTCTTGACAGCGGCCAAGTGGCCAAAAATTGGAAACAGTGTGGAAATAGAATTATGTATCAAGTAAAATGGCCATCAGATCTTTTCTTTTAAATCTTTGCAATAGTTGTAGTATGGTCGATGCTTTTTTGTTGTTTAAATAAGACACCCTAGAATAATGAAGAAGGTAGTGCCTTATTCTAAATGCAAAAATTACCTCGAACGAAATAGATAAATGCATTAAAAATCTTAAAAACGGGAAGGCACCAGCCCAGGACAAAATATTAAACAAATACATCAAGTCCACAAAGAATTTATTTCTGCCAATCTACGAAGCACTATTCAATGCCGTTCTCGACACGGGTATTATTCCCAGTACTTGGCTGGAAGGTACCATTTGCCCTATTTACAAAAACAAAGGAGACCCCAAAAATGTAAGCAACTATAGACCGATCACAATATTAAGCTGTTTGGGAAAGCTTTTTACATCAGTGCTCAACCTCCGCCTAACAAAATTCCTAGATAACAATGAAATATTACACGAAAATCAAGCTGGCTTCAGAAAGGGGTACGAAACGACTGATCACATATTTGTCCTTAATTCTTTAATTGAGATACTAAAACAACGAAAGCAAAAACTTTTCTGCGCATTCATAGACTTCTCGCAAGCCTTTGACTCTATCTGGAGAATAGGGCTATGGCGCAAACTTCATTTCAATCTAATAGACAGTAAGTTTTTTCGCGTTGTCACCAATATGTATGAAAACATAAAATCATGTGTTAAAGCTAACAACATTACATCGACTTTCTTTGCAAGCCAGTGCGGGGTCCGACAAGGGGAAAATCTATCCCCAATGCTATTTGCTCTATATCTTAACGACCTAGAAACTTTTCTCTTGTCGGGAGGCGTCGAAACACTAGATCTCGAAATACACACAAAAGAATTGAACTTTTACTTAAAGTTACTGATCCTTCTCTATGCCGTCGATACCGTCATCCTGTCAAATAATAAAGAAAATTTTCAAAAATGCTTAAATGAATACTACGATTACTGCCAAATGTGGAAACTTAATATAAACCTCAGTAAAACCGAAATAATAATATTTAATTCAAGAAACAATAGTAATTTTGAATTCAAACTAGGAGACAATACTATCAAAATCGTAGATAAATACAAATATTTGGGTGTAATATTCTCTAGATCAGGCAGCTTCTTACACGCAAGAAAACACCTTGTTGAACAATCAAAAAAAGCTATGCATCTCCTTTTCATGAGAGCTAATAATCTTGATCTACCACTTGACCTGCAGTTGAAACTTTTTGACAATACAGTGCTACTTATTCTTACATATGGGTCCGAAGTCTGGGGGTATGAAGGCCTGGACATGTTAGAACATGTTCACACTGATTTTTTGAGACGTATAACTAAGTGTAGAAAAAGCACACCCAAATACATGCTATATGCAGAGCTTGGCAGACACCCAATTGAAATAACTATAAAACAAAGAATGGTCAGTTTTTGGACACGTCTGATTACTGGGAAAATATCAAAGCTGTCTTACAATATGTTTTTATTTATGCTGAAATCTGAACAAATTAACTCGAAATGGATTCACTTTATCAAAAGCATATTAAATAACTCAGGCAAATACGACGCATGGTTAAGGCAATTCACGACAGTAAACCTATCTTTAGGCAAAATAATTAAGCAAAATCTACTAGACCAGTTTCTTCAAAATTGGAATGCACAAATGCATGCCTCCTCCAAAGGACGCAACTATGGCCTTTTCAAAACTGATATCAACCTAGAGAAATATATCATTAACCTAAACGGTTCACTATTCTATAGTATGATACGATTCCGTACAGCCAACCATAAGCTGCCGATTGAAACTGGCAGATGGAACAATACAGATCTGTCCGAAAGAAAATGCGAGATCTGCACAGAAAATGACCTCGGTGACGAGTATCATTACCTCTTACGCTGTACCTTCTTTAAAAAAGAAAGACGCGCTTATATTGACCCATATTTTTATACTTGTTCAAATACACTAAAATTTAAAGAACTACTCCAAATAACTGACCAAGAAAAACTAATGCGCCTCAGTAAATTTATGCGAACAATAATGTTGAAATTCCAGTAATACCCAAACAATAACCCTTGCCAGATCTACACACCATCAGACTATCAACATAATGCGCTTCGCCTTGTCCGCCAGTTTAACACTCGTTACATCACAGGTATCATACCGTTTTCTGACTGTGGAGAATTTGCGGCTAGTCTTGTCTCGGGGGTCGTTTCTTTTATGGTGGAGGGGAGGGTTGGTTCCGTAAAAGGGTAAAAAAATATATTTTTATTATCTATATCCAACTCAAATCTATTGTATCAACACAACCAAACACTCGTCCATGTGCTTAGAATATCGCAAACCTTGCAAACTCTACTGTTGGACCACAAATTATGGTTTAAAACGGTGGAAATTATTTTGAAAGGCAAAAATTGCTTTCAGTCGATCGAACTGAGAAAATCCTAAAATAACATTCCATTTAACATTGATATCTTAAAAGCAAGGTTATCGATAGCAATTTTGCAAAAAATATTATAGTAATTGCTCTTAGCATTTACTAGATAATGTCATATAAACATGGTGCCTATGCTCAAAAATGTTGATCTTATCCGCGGACGTTGGTGTACCTGTCCGCGGGGCACACCAAGAGTTTGCTAGTCTAACCGAGGTGATTACTTACGGAAAATGCTAATACTGAAACGCGGATGATACGGTGTTGAATCCTAGTACTGTCCTCGAAGTTGTAATAGATAAATTGCTTAAAATGCAATAATCTGAATCAACATCGTTGGGGTAGCTACCATTACGCAGTTACGCACGTGCGTAATAAAAATTAGTAACATTCAAGGGAGGTCACCTAATGTAGTAAAAGTGATTTTTCATACTATAAGGAACTGCTCATAAAAAAAAGAATTCGCTCCCTCTGGGAGCAAATCAGTCTTTCCTTTAAGAGAATTTCCGCTTTTGAAAAGGGGCACAATTAATTCTTTTATTTAGTCAAGCAAACCTCAGTCTAAATTCGGCAAATATATGATGCCTGTGTGGACATGCGTTTTTCAGTATATCATTACATACTCGCATTTGATGTGCGTAACTTTTCCAGCGTTCTGGCATGTTTTATTTAAAATAAGTATGCAATGATATACTGAAAGGCGTGGGCCCGTATAGGTATCATATATTTGCTGAATTTGGACTGAGATTTGCTTGAATTAAATAAAAGAATCAAATCAAAATAAAATGTTTTGTCAGTATCCCGATCTTCCCCTAAATGTTTGAAAATATGGCCAAACAATTTATTTGTGCTTGTTGTTGCTCCATGTTGGAGAAGAAAGTCAAACTTTTAGGTTCGCAACACTATAATTTGATTTCTATGATCAATTTAATACAAATGGAGTTCCCATCATGCATCCCTTATGTTGGTCTTAATATTGTTTTGAACATAACAGGCCTTCAGTTAAGATTGTGTACATTTGTAACAGTAACATAACTTTCTTATTTCTCAACCAAAGCATATGTTTTTTAAGCTTACATGAGACGAGAGGACGTACTGGAAATGTAACGACAACGAATTCTGAGGATGGGCGGTTACTGTTTCAGAGGAACGTCAAGTAACTAAAGACCATTCTCGTTTTCCTGACTCTGCACTGATTGAGGCAAAGAAAGGCTACCACAGGGTGAAATTTTTCAAGCGTGTACATGTGCCCAAAAGAGTTGTTTCGTCGAGACGGTTCTTTTGAGCACCAATAACATATGTTCTGGTAAAAATAGGAAAATTCTGATATTGTTTTTCCCCCTTTCTTTTTTTGAAATTCCAGTAATACTCGAACAATAACCCTTGCCAGATCTACACACCATCGTACTATCAACATAATGCATTTTGTCTTGTCCGTCAGGCTTAACACTCGTTATATGTGCTCAAAAGAACCGTTTCGTCGAGACGATTCTTTTGAGCACCCATAACATATGTACTGGTTAAAGTAGGGAAATTCCTGATATTGTTTTTCATCTTTTCTTTTTTTGAAACTCAGTAACACCCGAACAGTAACCCTTGCCAGATCTACACTCCATCGGACTATCAACATAATGCATTTTGTCTTGCCCGCCAGGTTTAACATTCGTTATATGTGCTCAAAAGAGTCGTTTCGTCGAGACGGGTTAGATACTAGCATCTATATTCATCCCAACTTACCAAATGAGCCAGTGCATGAGATTTCCAACAATGTGGTATGTGTGACCGGCAAAGCCTCAGATCAGCCTGCGCATACGCACAGTCTGATCGGAGCATTTGCTAGTCGTTTGAGCGTTCTATTGCTGTAGAGCTACATGTCATGGCTTAGCACCGTGTGAAGTCTCTGGGCTTGGAGGGATGCTGCGCAGGCTCGCCTGGGTCTGCACTTGTCGGGGTGTCAAATTGTTGGAAAACACATGCCACGGCTCAAGTTATGTCCAAGTGATTATATCATGTCCCCGAATTGGCGATATGGCCCACATTATGTAGACCTCCGAATGAGCCGTACATTTGTACCGTTGAGAGTGGTACTCTGGCTTTTATCAAAGATAATAAGACAACGAATTATCAGGAATGTGGACCCGATATGGTGTGAGCTTTACTACACTCGTTCTTTATCTGGATCCACACTTTACATTTGCTTCGAAAATAAAATCAGCTGACATCTGTAAAGACTGAGTCCGAAGTTGACAAAAATGTCTGATCAGCATCTTCGCTTCAAGTTAAAAAACATAATACAGGAATATAATGCAGACATGAAAATGCGCCAAAGTCACGAGAGCAGTCGCTTGAGGCCAAATCCTTATCAGCTATTTTCACACTTTAAACACAGATGAGCGATCTCCCACTGAGTTCCCGCTGTGTCAATAAGAAATGACCACATCACAAACTTGTGACGACTGCCAGATTCTTTAACCATACGCGAACAGCGTATATTAATGGAGCAGGTCAGTCTGTGCATATATTACATGCTCATAGCAGTTTCTTGTCTTCACTGCCCAGATGCTATATATCAGCATGACTTTTCAGTTAACCATATATGCGAACAACATATGCGCATAATAATTTATCTGCGCAGTCTGGTCAGCCCATTGCTGTTTGCTGTTGAAAGACCTTTACCTTTTATAAATTGTTTTTGGTCAGTTCTAGTCCTCACTGACCCCGATCAGCTCGGTGTGACGGGGTTTGTTTAAATATATGCCTTCTGGGAATTTCTAACCGACACATATGGAACGCAAACAGCAATGGTTCAGGCCAGGCTGCGCTGTGCATTCTCACCAGAACCTTTGCGCTGAACGGCCTCACTTAAAACTCAATTATTAGTTTACAATTATGTTTATGTTCAATATTGCAAACAATGCAGGCTTGGAGAGATGTCTTGTTATGAAGTATCTGGATCTACACTGTTGCTTATGCTTCATTTATAGAACTCATCACGGATTCTAAATTACCAATATATGGACTCATCGGCATAATATATGCATGTCTTTTACTGTACTTGCAAACGAAACTATTTGTGTAGTCTGAGCATGACAGATTTGGTAGTATGACAGAAAAAAGGTTGTTATACTGAGCAGTAAAGACCCTGACGAGACGCCGCATGACAAAACTAGTTAGATGGGTGTACTGTGCATGAACGCTGTTGTGATTAGCTAGTCTGGGTATCTGAATTTATGCATAAGTTTTTAGGCGCCACACACAGAGTCGTTTATTCGGTCAAAACTTTATTAGGACCAAGATAAGACCTATAGCCCCAGGGATTATCTGACACCTGGGATTATCGCATATCCCGTTATGAGCAGAATCGCACCGGACAGGCGGCAATCAAAAATTCTTATCCTATCGACGAACGTGGATCAAAAATGGTTAGAAAAAGTGTTTTCGATTGCCAGTTGTCACCAGTCGGGCGACAAATAGCAATCGAAAACTGTTTTAACTATTTTGATCTACGTTCGTCGATAGGATAAGTATTTTCGATTGCCGCCTGTCCGGTGTGAGACTGAAGTACGAATATTCTCTTGCTATAAATTTTTGCTATAAATAGGCAAATAGGTTAAATAATTTGTTTGATTTGATTCTTTACGTCCCATCAACAATCAGTTAAACAGGGACGGGTCTTCCTGTGTTGAACCAGTACTAAGCTAGGATAAATGTGTCTTTCTCAAGGACCACAACGCAGTGACGCCGGTGAGGCTCGAACCCGCGGCCTCTCGGTCTCGAGTCAAGCACAACAATGAATTAACAATAGTTAAATAATAATAATAATAATAATAATAATTGTTATACTTAAGATTAAGATTAAAATATAAATTGAAGCAACTTGTAATCAAATTATTTTTTATTTCGGCGATAAGATACGGTTATTGTTATTTTCTTAATTTTACTAAAATTTAGATTTTTTTCATAATCATAATTATTCATTTTTCATAATCATGTCTCCCAATCAGCTTAGTTTCCCCTTTCTTTTAAAATGCTGTTAAGATTTCTCAACATTACCTAAGCAAGCATATCGCATATTGTGGAAGCATTACAGATCCACAATATTCGAACTTAGACATTTTCTCCGCTCTGGTAAGAAGGCGCTTAAACTCAAATTTCAATCTAAAAATGACAGAACTAAAATGTAATTTATTTCTATGAAACTTATATGATTGATATTGTTGGATGATAGAGATACCATTTATAACTTATAAAACATTGGGAAAATATCAGAACATGATTATTTTGGGGCCATAAAATGCTCACCCTAAGCATTTTCATTCAATTTACATTGAAATGAATGGGATTTTACCAGTTAAAAAGATGAACAATTTGACAAAACTAAATATTTTGTTATTTCATATTTGTTTATATCATTGTAAAGATAAAACATTAAATTTTCTTTTGATAACTTATAAAATAATGACAACTTAATAATAAGTTAGTTATTAATAATTTATTTAAAGGTTTGCATACTTTTCTGTGTAATTGATGCCACAGATTTCAACAGGTAAGTTGCGAGAGTGGTCAATATTCAAGGGAGATAATCGGTCAGATAAAACCGATAACAGCTGATATTGTCCCATATGCTGATACTGAATGAACCCCTCTATACGAAGAACACACTAAGGCGCGGAGCAGTGAAGCATATACATCGGCTGATCGGCGCTTTTGTGTATTCGCTGTCTAGAATTCAAAAGCCGGCAATAGCCGCTTTTTCTCTCATGACGAAGCCAAAATCTTCCCAAATCGCTGCCTTTAAAGTAACATACAAATGCTTACCCCTAAATATGTACGTCCAATAACCAAATGTCCGCTTTAATGTGTGGCCTGAATAAACTGATGGTCACATACACAATAGCACTTACTACAATGGTGTGGCTTGACCGCATTTTGTAAATTCTCTGTGCGTGCACGAGATTCTCTCCACTTGACCGATTTCGTCAATATTATGAATGAAGCGTCAGAACCGGAAAACCTGTTACTACGAGAAAAGGTTTCATATCAAGTTGAAATGACTCGGTTCATATCACACCAGATGGGCGGCAGTCGGGGGACTTCTTGACGGCCGGCGGGCGCGTGTCGGGGATCGCTCGGGCGGTTTTTTCGGTGGCCATTTGGCGCCAGTCGGGCGACAGATGACAATCGGGAGATCTGTTCCTGGCGGTCTTTGGTTTGTGTTCGTCGGGGGTGGTGGCGTTTTCGATTGCCGTTTATCAGGTGTGCACATGCTGTCTGCTATATATATGTATATACATATGTCTGGGTATAATACTTGATTCATGTACATTGTAACCCGCACAACAGAAAATTTAACAAAACGGCCCAGACACCCAAGCTCCCCTTTGTTTTCCTGTTCTGGCGCAACAATTTCTTTGATATACTTCTCATTTTCAGATATTAAGCATTCCTCTTGTGTGCATACATGTATGTGAACGATGCGGACCTAGGTCGTGCGTGGTGCTTGACCGGTCCGCATTGCTCGCGATTGTGAAAAATATGACAAGGGACACAAATCCCACAAACTTAATTAACAATATTCAGATTGTTGCTCATCTTATTATGAAGAGCATTAATCTGAAAGAAAAAATATGACAAGGGACACAAATCTTACAATCTTAATTATCAATATCCAGATTGTTATTCATCTTGCGATTGAGCATTTTAACCTTGCAAGTATTATGAGTGTATCAACCAATTCGTCTAGAGAGCATTAATTTGAAGACAAAACTGACTTCGTGGAAGTACGTTCTCCCTCTGACACTTACCATATATTGTACAAACATGATACTAGCAAGGCCTCTATTACTTTACTAACCAAAATGCTGCCACCCTCGCTAACATTATTAGTTGTTAAATGTGTAATACCTTTTATGTTGTTAATTCAACAAAGAGAAATAAAGTTATGTCTGTCTGTCTGTCTGTCTTTAAACAGCGATTGTGATGGGCACTTCATTACATGATAGCGACAAAGTAACCCATACATGTAAAATAAGTGACAGCTTCGGCCGGATGCAGGGAGGAGTGAATGTTTTCGTCTGTTGACAGTAACACGTGTTTATTTGTGCTTGCGCATACTACAAGCAAAATAAAGGACAATTCCTTGGCTTTCTGTTTAAACCGATCGGTGGGCTACACCCACCTCGCGGCTTAAACTAGAAAGCCTTGGAAAAGTGTCCATTATTTAATACATATAGATCAGTATATGGTTAAACCTAAACCTTGATAATTCAATCACTACGCCTATTCGACTGGTCATTTCGTGCTTCACGACTTTAATATTATGACATCATCTGTGTTGCACATTTTCTGTTGCAATTGACGTTAAGTAGAAATCATCTAGTCTGGTACCCTGCCTCCACGAATATGTCTATAGAACCTCGTTTATATATAGGAAATGCATTCTAATACCAATCGCAATCCAGGTGATAGCGCTGGTATATTGGATACGGCGTTTTGCGTTGAATCAGAAGGCCGTGGGTTCGAGTCCCCAAAACGGTTCTTCTTTTCATACTTTTATACGCCGCGGCCTGAATATTGCACAAAACGTCATAACTGTTATGTTTTTATTACTATTATTTTTATTGTTTTTTCATCATGTTGCTTCAAAGTGAAGCGGCCATTTCATGAGACTTATGCACCAGTCATTTGTAACCATGGGCCCCAGACCTAAGGGAGGGCGGGGGATAGCAGAGCGAATGAGCCTTTTTTTTACTTTTACATTGAATTCGATGAATTAGATATACCAAGGCAAACACGACAATGCAATGCTAAACATACTATACAACATGCGAAAACTGCCATGGGTTTACCAACCTGCTACCCTGCATTGCGAGGGTCATAGCAGCGAACTGCAGATTAAAGTCTAAATCACTGCTGTCCCTGGGCTGGGGCGTGGTTACAGATGACTGGTACATTATAATAGACCTGTTTCCAGCATATAAGAAACAAAAATGTGGGTATTAGAATGTCCAAACGTGCAGTATGTCCAGCACCTATGTTTCCATCGCTTGGATATGTTTTATAATTATAATTTGTACAAATACTCTTTGTAAATAAATTGAGTTGAAGTTGATTGGAATCTCCAAACAAAGATTTTTTCACGAGCAGGTGCATGCATGCAGATCAGTGCATTTTTTATATGAATAGCATTGAAGTTGTAAATTAGATAAAAAAAAAGATAAAGAAGTTTGTATTTATTTTAAAAACATTATGGAAGGAAATAAATTAAATGAAACAAAAGCGACAACAACAAAAATAATAATAGTAGTAAAATCCGTGATAGTCGACAGAAATATGTCCAGTAACAGTGTGATAGGATCTTCTGAAAAACGCACAGGGTTGCTTATTACATATACAACCATCGAGGGTTTGGACGGGCCTACGCATCCGCACAGCCCCGTCCATGCCTTCATTGGTTGAGTACAAAGTTATAGAAGTGGCCATGCTAGTTACGTATTACATATACAACCATCGAGGGTTTGGACGGGCCTGCGCATCCGCACAGCCCCGTCCATGCCTTCATTGGTTGAGTACAAAGTTATAGAAGTGGTCATGCTAGTTACGTATTACATATACAACCATCGAGGGTTTGGACGGGCCTGCACATCCGCACAGCCCCGTCCATGCCTTCATTGGTTGAGTACAAAGTTATAGAAGTGGTCATGCTAGAAAGTTGGCACAGTGCTACTTATTATATATACAACCATCGAGGTTTTAGTCGGGTCTGCCCATCCACACAGCCCCGCCCATGCCGTCATTTGTTGAGTACAAAGGTTGAGTACAAAGTTATAGAAATGGTCATGCTAGAAAGTAAACACAGGGTTATTTATTACATACACAACCATCAAGGGTTTGGTCGGGCCTGCACATCTGCACAGCCCCGTCCATGCCTTCATTCGTTGAGTACAAAGGATATAAAGGTGGTCATACTAGAAAGTTGGCACAGGGTTACTTATTACATATGTTTGGTTGGGCCTGCGCATCCGCACTGCCCCACCCATGCCTTCATTGGTCGAGAACAAAGTTTAAGTAGTGGTCACACTAGAAAGTTTGCACAGGGTTACTTATAACATATACAAGCATTGAGGGTTTGGTCAGGCCTGCGCATCCGCACAGCCCCGTCCATACCTTCATTGGTTGAGTACAAAGGATATAGAATTGTTCATGCTAGAATGTTGGCACAAGGTTACTTATAGCATATGTTTGGTCGGACCTGCGCATCCGCACAGCCCCGCCCATGCCTTCATTGGTCGAGAAAAAAGTTATGGTAGTGGTCATGCTAGAAAGTTGGCACAGGATTCAACCATTGAGGGTTTTTGGTCCTCGCCTTCATTGATTGAGTACAAACTTATAGTAGTGGCCATGCTAGAAAGTTAGCAATGGGTTACTTATTACATATACAACCATCAAGGGTTTGGACGGGCCTGCGCATCCGCAAAACCCCGTCCATGCCTTCATTGGTTGAGTACAAAGGATATAGAAGTGGTCATGCTAGAAAGTTTGCACAAGGTTACTTATCACATATACAACCATCGAGGGTTCGGTCGGGCCTGCGCATCCGCACAGTCCTGTCCATGCCTTCATTGGTTGAGTACAAAGTTATAGTAGAGGTCATGCTAGAAAGTTGGCACAGGGTTACTTATTGTACAACCATCGAGGGTTTGGTCGGGACTGCGCATCCACACAGCCTCGTCCATGCCTTCATTGGTTGAGTACAAAGATATAATAGAGGTCATTCTAGATTACTTATTACTTATACAACCATCGAGGGTCCGGTCGGGCATGCGCGGCCGCACAGCCCCGTCCATGCCTTCATTGGTTGAGTACAAAGGATATAATAGTGGTTATGCTAGAAAGCCCATATCATCCCTGGCTGAGATATATTACTTAAGGTAGTACCGGACTCACCGGCATATGTCCAAAAGTGTTTTATCTTTTAATATATTATAATATAGACTTATACTTATAATCTAAGACAAAAAAAAAACAATACCTCACCGTTCTTTTTAAAAAGTTATTTGATGTCAAAAACTGCAAAATCGCAGGTTTTTGAAATAAACAAACACAGATTTTGTTAACAAATAAACAAGATACGGAATAGACTTTTTTTTAGTACAAATACTACTCACACCAGAGATATAAATAAAAACAAAAAATAGTGATATAACATGTATTTACACAATTTATTAAGCAAAATCCTAATTAAGTCAAACGAATAAATGCCCAAAAAAACATTAATATTCAAAATAAACATATCAGAGAATGTAACTGGAACAACAAAAAACATAATTTTACAAAGATATTTTCATGAAGAATCTAATGATTGAATAAAACATATGTGTCACCGTGCTCGTTTTTTTGTTTTGGTGACTTTTCTGCAAAATCCTGAAAAAAATAAAGACTATAATAAGTGTTGTCTCCCCTTTCGACCAATTGTTTTGTTTGTCTACGCCCTATGTATATCACTGGGCCGAGAGATAGCTATTATTGATTAAGCACTGACAAATGGGCGTAGAAAATGCCAAAAAAGATTTTGACCTAGCACATTACATTATGATTCTCATTAAAGCATGGCTATAGCATGTCTTGATACTTTGATGCTTTCTTATACGTAGGATTTATGTAGATAAAAGCTAAAAATTATAGCTTTATTCCTGATGCATAGATCTAAATGTCATTTAAAGAATAAACTTACAAATATGCAATAAGAGGATAAAACATTCTTTTCCTTGTATGAATGTTTGGCAAGCCTGAATGTGATGTGTTGCAACCAGAACCATAAAGCGGTGAGGCCTGCAACTGCAACACATTATCGCACAAGGGCTTGACAAACGTTAATATACAGAAAGGAATGTTATATTGTCATTGTTATATATTATAGGACTTTTGGGGTACTGTAAAGGTGGCCACTTTAATTTTCATATCTGGGCGTGGTTCGGTTATTTCAACTGCTCAAGAATGGAAATCAGGTTCTATCCATGGGTTAAGCGTTTAAAAGTTGCTTGAGCCGCGCAGGTCTGCGTGCATTTCATGAAAGTCCTGTCCGTTAATGCACTTAACCCACATTTATTAACCCTTAAAGCGTATATTACAACACAATCGTATGTTTTATCGTCTATTGAAATATTATGAAGCCTCTTAAACAAACAGTGTAGATCTAGAGCAGACTGCTCACCTAGAGCAGACTGATCTTGGTCCACACTGTTTGCCTCTATACTAATGTTAAACGATAAACAAACACTTTCGAATGTAGTTATAACGCCTCATTTTCAGATTTTACCTATGTCTAAAGTAGACTAAGAAGGCAGTCATGAGGTGCCGCCTTTACAGTATCCAAACAGTTCTAGAATACTTTCCTTTCAAGCAAAAGCATTTCCAAAAAGAATGTCCACTGTAACTTCGTGAAGCATACAACAAAACCACACCTTATAGGCGCAACCGAAAACATCAAATTATCGACGATTATAGACCAAAAATAGTTAGAATCATAGTTTTTTTTTTATTACCATCACTCATCGAACAGGCGACACTTTGCAATCAAAACACTGTTTCTAGCGAGATTTGATCCGCGTTCGTCAATGGTTAAGAGTGTTTTCGATTGCTCACTATCCGGTGTGGAAACAAACTTTTTTTTCAACAGAAACATGACTGAAAAATGTAGATAACTCCTAGCTCTTGTTTCAGATTGTTTTGGTTACGTATTTATTGTATCAATACACATCGCGGATAGGTGGCAATCGAAAACGTTGATGCTATCGACGAACGTAGATCAAATACCGTCAGAAACAGACTTTTTGGATTGCAGTTTGTTTGCCTGACTGGCGACAAATGGTAAATTCTAGCGATTTGCGATCCACGTTCATCGATTGTTCAGAGCCTTCTCGATTGTCGCCTATCCCATGCAATAAAGTAGCGTATCTTATGATAATTGAATATTTTGGTCATTTCTCAATAAAGCATAAGCGATGGTGCCTTAACTCGCAGAGGATATCCGTGAGCAGGTTGAAATGACAATTAAGCCCTCTGCAGTCATGTTTTATCGGAAATAAAGCCCGCGGTGTAGAGCCACAAAATGCTCCATACACAATATGCTCTCTCGAGGTGCATATTGTGTACCCTGCATACACAATATGCTCCCCCTAAAATCGGGAGCATATTGTGTAGGACATGTATCATACCTACACAATATGCTCCCTAGCTGAGGAGCGCAGTCGTGGTAGAGTGCTTGACCCGATGTCGATGGGTTGCGGGTTCGAGCCTCACCTGAAGCACTGCGTTGTGTTCTTGAACATGACACTAAATATCCTGTGCTCAGTACTGGTTTCCCCCCGATGAAGTCGGTGGCGTCGGCCGTATATGCAGCCGTCTGTCTGTCTGTCTGTCCACCTGTCCTTCCAGAAACATACATAAGTACCTATTAGTCAGATTTGGTGCATTCTCTGCATGAATGGATAGTACCATGGACAGTCCCAAGTGCGGATCCAGAGGGGGGGCAGGGGGTCCGGACCTCCCCCGGAAAATCACAAGTTATATATTTTCTATAGGAATAAGCAATTGGAACCCCCCACCGCGGAAAAAGTTGGACCCCCCTCCCCCTGGAAAATGTTGGACCCCCTCGGGAACCTTGAAAAATGATAGTTTTCTTTGAAATTAACCATTTGCGACTGTAAAATAAGCTGAGGAATAAAAAAAGGTTGTCAGTTGTCAGAGCTTTTTTGTCAGATTGACCTGGACCCCCCCCCCCCTGAACAAAATTCCTGGATCCGCGCATGACAGTTCTATATCGTATAAGTTTAATCAAGATCAACTGATAAACTAATTATTGCTCTGGCACTTATAATGCAAAAGTTGTAATGGCTTTCTTAGAGAATGATCTAAACATTTCCCCAAAGCTATTATGTATAAAAAGCCTGTAGATAAGTATGACGGTGTAAAATGTAAAAATAAATACCCCGCCCACTTGAATCTTTAGGCAGGGTCAAAGGTCAAATACATTAATTTGGCAATAACTTAGTCAATTTTCAATATTATTACCGAAACTTTGTATGCAGACAGATAAAAAACAACAATGGATATGAAATATATCAGACTGGATATTTGATTGGATGCCTGGGTCCGATCCCCTGGGTAGATTTAGGGGATGGGGCGAGTCCAAAATGAAACTTATTCTGAATATTGTCATGCTGCATATAAAATTAAGGGAACAGCACATGACAGCACCATGATAGCAATTATTTAGCACGCTGAGACACCATTGACCACTGAGGAAGGGGGTCAAAAGGTCAACGCATTTTCACCTTGAAATTAGTCATGTTTCGTAGAGCACCTTGAAAACAAGCATTCTGTCCTTACATACAACCAAACCCCTTGGGTAGTGGCAAAAGGTCAAATATTCATTTTTTGAATATGGTCATGCTGCATATCAAATAGAAGGGACTTACGCATGCAGCAACATGGTAGCAAGTATTGTTCCAGAAGACACACCGCGACTTCGGGGTGGGTCAAAAGAAAAAACATTTTTTTCTGAAATCAATCATGTTGAAGATCAGAATGGAGTGTACCTATATAATTTGCTTACATTATCATACTACCAAGGTAGCATATTGTGTACCTTACCTACACAATATGCTCCGAATATCATAATACTACTGAGGTAGCACATTGTGTACCTTACCTACACAATATGCCCCCATTACCAAAATGCTACCAAGGTAGCATATTGTGTACCTTACCTACACAATATGCTCCAATTATTATAATACTACCGAGGTAGCATATTGTGTACCTTACCTACACAATATGCTCCCATTATCATAATACCACCAAGGTAGCATATTGTGTACCTTACCTACACAATATGCTCCCATTATCATAATACTACTGAGGTAGCATATTGTGTAACTTACCTACACAATATGCTCCCATTACCAAAATGCTACCAAGGTAGCATATTGTGTACCTTACCTACACAATATGCTCCCATTATCATAATACTACTGAGCTAGCATATTGTGTACCTTACCCACAAAATATGCTCCAATTATAATAATAGTGCTGAGGTAGCATATTGTGTACCTTAACTACACAATATGCTCCGAATATCATAATACTACTGAGGTAGCATATTGTGTACCTTACCTACACAATATGCTCCAATTATAATAATAGTACTGAGGTAGCATATTGTGTACCTTACCTACACAATATGCTCCGAATATCATAATACTACTGAGGTAGCATATTGTATACCTTACCTACACAATATGCTCCAATTATCATAATACTACCGAGGTAGCATATTGTGTACCTTACCTACACAATATGCTCCGATTATCATATTACTACCCCATTATCATACTACCAAGGTAGCATATTGTGTACCTTACCTACACAATATGCCCCCATTACCAAAATAATACCAAGGTAGCATATTGTGTACCTTACCTACACAATATCCTCCAATTATCATAATACTACCGAGGTAGCATATTGTGTACCTTACCTACACAATATGCTCCGATTACCAAAATGCTACCAAGGTAGCATAATGTGTACCTTACCTACACAATATGCTCTGATTATCATATTACTACCCCATTATCATACTACCAAGGTAGCATATTGTGTACCTTACCTACACAATATGCCCCCATTACCAAAATAATACCAAGGTAGCATATTGTGTACCTTACCTACACAATATGCTCCGATTATCATATTACTACCCCATTATCATACTACCGAGGTAGCATATTGTGAACCTTACCTACACAATATGCTCCCATTATCATAATACTACTGAGGTAGCATATTGTGTACCTTACCTACACAATATGCTCCCATTACCAAAATGCTACCAAGGTAGCATATTGTGTACCTTACCTACAATGCTCCAATTATTTTAATACTACCGAGGTAGCATATTGTGTACCTTACCTACACAATATGCTCCCATTATCATAATACCACCAAGGTAGCATATTGTGTACCTTACCTACACAATATGCTCCCATTATCATAATACTACTGAGGTAGCATATTGTGTACCTTACCTACACAATATGCTCCCATTACCAAAATGCTACCAAGGTAGCATATTGTGTACCTTACCTACACAATATGCTCCCATTATCATAATACTACTGAGCTAGCATATTGTGTACCTTACCCACAAAATATGCTCCAATTATAATAATAGTGCTGAGGTAGCATATTGTGAACCTTAACTACACAATATGCTCCGAATATCATAATACTACTGAGGTAGCATATTGTGTACCTTACCTACACAATATGCTCCAATTATAATAATAGAACTGAGGTAGCATATTGTGTACCTTACCTACACAATATGCTACCTCGGTAGTATTATTATAATTGGAGCATATTGTGTAGGTAAGGTACACAATATGCTACCTCGGTAGTATTATGATAATTGGAGCATATTGTGTAGGTAAGGTACACAATATGCTACCTCGGGAGTATTATGATAATTGGAGCATATTGTGTAGGTAAGGTACACAATATGCTACCTCGGTAGTATTATGATAATTGGAGCATATTGTGTAGGTAAGGTACACAATATGCTACCACAGTAGTATTATGATATTCGGAGCATATTGTGTAGGTAAGGTACATAATATGCTACCTTGGTGGTATTATGATAATTGGAGCATATTGTGTAGGCAAGGTACACAATATGCTACCGCAGTAGTATTGTGATATTCGGAGCATATTGTGTAGGTAAGGTACACAATATGCTACCTTGGTGGTATTATGATAATGGGAGCATATTATGAGGTAAGGTACACAATATGCTACCTCAGTAGTATTATGATATTTGGAGCATATTGTGAAGGTAAGGTACACAATATGCTACCTTGGTGGTAATGGGAGCATATTGTGTAGGTAAGGTACACAATATGCTACCTCGGTAGTATTATGATAATTGGAGCATATTGTGTAGGTAAGGTACACAATATGCTACCACAGTTGTATTATGATATTCGGAGCATAATGTGTAGGTAAGTTACACAATATGCTACCTTGGTGGTATTATGATAATTGGAGCATATTGTGTAGGTAAGGTACACAATATGCTACCGCAGTAGTATTGTGATATTCGGAGCATATTGTGTAGGTAACGTAAACAATATGCTACCTTGGTGGTATTATGATAATGGGAACGTTTTGTGTAGGTAAGTTGCACAATATGCTACCTTAGTAGTATTATGATATTCGGAG
Source organism: Loripinus fragilis (assembly GCA_964019695.1). Classification (NCBI taxonomy): domain Eukaryota; kingdom Metazoa; phylum Mollusca; class Bivalvia; order Lucinida; family Lucinidae; genus Loripinus; species Loripinus fragilis. The sequence goes on from OZ026524.1 coordinate 13,548,452, forward strand.
CATATAGTGAAGGTAAGATACACAATATGCTACCTTGGTGGTAATGGGAGCATATTGTGTAGGTAAGCTACACAATATGCTACCTCGGTAGTATTATGATAATTGGAGCATATTGTGTAGGTAAGGTACACAATATGCTACCTCGGTAGTATTATTATAATTGGAGCATATTGTGTAGGTAAGTTACACAATATGCTACCTCGGTAGTATTATGATAATTGGAGCATATTGTGTAGGTAAGGTACACAATATGCTACCACAGTAGTATTATGATATTCGGAGCATATTGTGTAGGTAAGGTACAAAATATGCTACCTCAGTACTATTATTATAATTGGAGCATATTGTGTAGGTAAGGTACACAATATGCTATCGCAGTAGTATTATGATATTCGGAGCATATTGTGTAGGTTCACAATATGCTACCTTGGTGGTATTATGATAATGGGAGCATATTGTGTAGGTAAGGTACACAATTTGCTACCTCGTTAGCATTATGATAATTGGAGCATATTGTGTAGGTAAGGTACACAATATGCTACCTCAGTAGTATTATGATATTCGGAGCATATTGTGAAGGTAAGGCACACAATATGCTACCTTGGTGGTATTATGATAAAGGGAGCATATTGTGTAGGTAAGGTACACAATATGGTACCTCGGTAGTATTATTATAATTTGAGCATATTGTGTAGGTAAGGTACACAATATGCTACCTCGGTAGTATTATAATATTTGGAGCATATTGTGTAGGTAAGGTACACAATATGCTACCTCGGTAGTATTATTATAATTGGAGCATATTGTGTAGGTAAGGTACACAATATGCTACCTCGGTAGTATTATTATAATTGGAGCATATTGTGTAGGTAAGGTACACAATATGCTACCTCGGTAGTATTATGATAATTGGAGCATATTGTGTAGGTAAGGTACACAATATGCTACCTCGGTAGTATTATGATAATTGGAGCATATTGTGTAGGTAAGGTACACTATATGCTACCTCGGTAGTATTATGATAATTGGAGCATATTGTGTAGGTAAGGTACACAATATGCTACATCGGTAGTATTATTATAATTGGAGCATATTGTGTAGGTAAGGTACACAATATGCTACCTCAGTAGTATTATGATAATTGGAGCATATTGTGTATGCTAGGTACAAAATACGCTACCTTAGTAGTTTTATTTTATTGGAAGCTGATTGTGTAGGTACGGTTCAGTAAAATGGTACTTAGGTAGAATCATTGTGTTGGTATACTATTCAAAGTTAGATAACGCTATATGTTAAGAATTTATAGAGCAAGAAACTACTGCGCCGAAGGATATGAAGTAAGTGCATACATTAAAGCATCACCATAAAACTGTCAGTAGCAAGCAAATTGTCAAAATACATTATTCAAGTTTACTCAGTATTAGTTCTGATCATAATCTTAAAACATACATACAATAAATGATTCGTCACCTTTATAATGAATCGTCTCATATCTTTGCGAGCGCCAGCTTACTAGTAAGTGTCAGTGCAGAACATTGTATGTTTCTGTGGTCAATACCTGAATTAACCGCGTTCAGAAAGTCTCTATTCCCATGTTAGCTCCATGCCTTCCAACATGTTTCAGTATAACCTGACATACAAAAAAATCAAAATAGTTGCCATGGGAGCCAAATTGGATATCAGAATCGAATGATTCAAGCAATTCTGAATGTCCATGTTGCCCCTATCCCTCAAACCAAGTTTAGATTCAATCTGACGTAGGGATGGGAAAAGATGGTATTTGAAGGATATCAAGATGGCTACATATTATATATTCCAATGGAACATTTATGAATGTCCATGGTGTCCTCGACTCATACAGGTTCATTACATTTCTACATTTAACCCCCGGCGTTTCCCCATTTTTCCTTACTACGGTTTCCAAAGGTTGATTTGTCGGGAAAGAAGCCAAATTTGGAGACAATGTCTCCAAAATGTTGTTGATGGAGATTAAAGACCACTATAATACAATTATGACGCGGGCATGGCTTTAGACATAAGGTTCGTAAGATAGACAGATGGATGTCGAGAGGACAGTTAGAAAGAAAGGCAAATCCCACGAGACATGTTTTCAAGAAGAGCATATTGTGTACCCTCGGACGACCACTGAAATAACATATGTATCGACCCCACACAATATGCTCCACTGGTAGCATATTGTGTATGCAGGGTACACAAAATGCTCCAGTGGAGCATATTGTGTATGCAGGGTACACAATATGCTACTAAAAGGAGCATATTGTGTAGGGGAGCATTTTGTGGACCCACACCGCGGTCAGTGAATGGTCAACAATCAACCAATATATGACACATTATTAAATAAAATGTACAATTGTCAGCGATTGAAACACCTCAAGTTTTTATAGTAAACACTTATTATAAGGTATATAACAATAAAAGGATGATACATTCTTCTGTCTATAAACGTTTGCCAAGCCCAAATGAGATAGTGTATTGTAGCCTTAACTATGAAGCTGTGAGGGCTGCACCAAGTGCGGATCCAGAGGGGGGCGGGGGGCAGGGGGTCCGGACCACCTCTGGAAAATCACAATTTATATGGGTTTCTATAGGGAATAAGAAATTGGACACCCCCTGAAAAAGGTTGGACCCCCTGGAAAAAATTGGACCCCATCTGGAGCCTTGAAAAACGATAGATTTCTTTGCATTTGACTTCTGTAAAATAAGCTGAGGACTAAAAAATCGTTGTCAGAGCTTTTTTGTCAGACTGACATGGATCCTCCCCTTCCCCTGATGAAAATTCCTGGATCCGCGCATCTGTACCATGCTTGCCAACCGTTAATATACAGAAAAGAATGTTATATTGCCATATATCTTCCTTTCAGGCACATGCAGTTCCAATTAATTTTATTAAAATGTATGCAGAAATGTCAATTTTATCATCATGAAACATGCAACGAAACAAAATATTTTTTTCAACAGAAACATGAAATAACTCCTAGCCCTTGTATCAGATTGTTTTGGCTATATCTTCAGTATATCAAAAACACACTAGATAGGCGGCAATCGAAAACGTTAATGCTATCGACGAACGTAAGTAGATATTGTAAGTAACAGAATTTTGGATTGTTGTTTGTAGTCCGATAGGCAACAAATGGCAATCACAAACACTGTTTCTAGCAATTTGTTATCAGCATTCATCGATTGTTTAGACTGTTTTTTATTGCTGCCTATCCGGTGTGATAAGGTAATTGAAATAGTTACATCATTTCTCCATAAACATTAGTGACCATGTACCTCCATGGAACCTAAAACATGAGAATGTCACATACAAGGCATGTGCACGTCTACAACCCCCCCCCCCCCTTTTTGGGGTGGGGGTGGGTCTTAGGTTAGTGGCAGCATGCAGAAATAGCAACCGAGACATGTATATAGTATGTATATTTATACGGTCCGCAACTCTTAACCATCAAAATATTGAATGACATCATACTCTGGGTGATGTTTTTAAAAGCTAATACTTGCATTCCTTCTTTTTGTGAAAGCAAAATACTTACAGAATTACGTTTCAAGCATCAAAGAGTTGTCAGGGGAGAATAATATCTACCGTCTTACAAATAAGTATGCTCTTTTAAAAACAAGATTCAGGAACGATAACTCTTACACTCTTACTTTTAAGTAAAAGTAAGGTTATCTTTTGACATGGGTCCCGTACTACCTTAATGAGTTAAGTATACTTTAAGTATACTTTAAGTATACTTAAACTATTTCCAGTGCGAGATTCACGAGCAAACAAATATGTTGCGTCTACAGTATATGGTCAGAATATTAATGTAAATGCATATAGTATCAGTGTTGTTCCCAAAAGTTATGCCCAGGTCACACATTCACGGACTGGACGCCGGATGTATATTCATGGCAATCCTTAATGGTCCGTAGCTTTTCGTATTACATCCGTTATCATACGTAGTAGTACTTAATCATACGCATATAGTGCATCCGTATCGGACTACAGAAATTGGCATTTCCGGCGGCATCCGTGAGATTTAATCCGTAGTAGATACGGCGAGGTGATCCGTGAATGTGTGACCTGGGCATTAGACATCATATGTATTTTTTAAGCGCAACCGTTTGCTGTTGTGGTATCTGTTGTCTCGTCGATTATTTGTTTTGTAACTCTATTCAGGTTTAGTATGATATAGATGTGGAGACTAACGCTTTTCAGCTACTGTCTAATCTCGTTAATTCGAAGACCAAGGAAATCCAAGTACAATTTTTGAAATTATACATACTGAGGCTTAGAGATGTGTATGATCCCAATCGGTTCAAGATTTTCACACCAGACCTCTAAAATTATGAAGCGAAAAATGAGGGTGCCGTGCAGACTGCGCATGTGTATAATGTACAGTCAGCGCATCACCATTGGTGTTCCGCTGTCAAGATGATATAGAGTTTTTTTGTGTGTTTGCTTCAAATATCACTAGATGTAGCCTCTGAATATATGATGTCTTGTGGTTTGCCAAATTTATGACACGATATGCTATATGACCTTACTTTTATCCAAAAAGAATATATGTATATTGGCTTCGAGCTTTTACATATACACTGTATATCGCTCAGGTAAATATGCAACGAAGTGACATAACAATCTATTGACCATTGATCTGCTGAATTATTTTGGTCAATGCGTAAATGTTGGCTGGGAACAAACATTGAATTCATACCAAGAGACATCGTTTTCATTCAGCGCTGCCACATACATTCGAAATAATTCAAGTTCAAACTGTTCTAGGTTGAGGCTAGGTTTTCCTAACGAATGGGCTTCTTTGGGATACCCCCGTTTCTGCGTAGAAGTAGAATGTTTTTACTGCCTGTATCAGACGGGTGCATTACCTCCAAAAGTTAAAAGATATATCACTTGAAGCAGTTAATCTTTTTTGACTTAACGATTATGCAAGAAAATTTCGCATGCATCGTCTACAAATTTGTGCGCAAGGTCTTTGAAGATCAGAAAATAAAATAAGATGCCTTTTGACCTAGATCAGTTATTTTTTGACCCTTCACATTTGACCTCGTCATAAATAAATTCAGATATAACCTTAATAAGTTATGTTCTATAGCCTCACTTTGAAATCATTGCTGAAAAGGCACATCTTTAGCTTCTTCAAGTGTTGTATATTTTCGCTTATACGGGTTATGCCCCTTACTGTGTATGGATTGTGTATTTGAACATATATGTAGCTACCCTCTTAAAACTGCCAGACGACTTAAAGTGAAACTGATATAATATTGAAGCACCTAGACAAGCTTTTTAGGCACAGAAAATTGTTTTCACATAAAGCTACCCCAACGGCACTGATAAAAGGTAAAGTGCCATTGCAAAATGTCAGCGATATCAACGCAAAAAAAAAATAATAATGAGCAAATTTTATTTTATTCTGTCGCAAGATAAACAAATAGCCCAATGGGCGACGATCGCTGACCTGGGAGCCAGCATAATGTTTGGAGATACCACAATTGATGATGCTCAAAGGCAGGTAACTCTGAACTTGAAACAGTGATCAGGAACTAATTGAAAAAACAAAAGATATTATGCCAGTCCTGGTTATCTGCAAGTTTTATATAGATTTGAAATGGTGAAAGTGTATTTTCAGATGCTGAAGGACAGCTAACTCTAATGTCAGTGATGGGTTCTGACCAATCCAATCTTTAATGTATGTCCTGATAACCTACAAGGATGAAAAAAATTAAATGAAAAATGAAGGCACAAGAGTGGTCACAACATTATACAGCTATATTTTAGACGCTCAAGTGCAGCTGACTCTGTAATTGGTGGTTGGTTGTAGCCGATAATCTAACTCATTGAAGCTTTTATGGGTGTCATTGTTACCTGCAAGAATGAGGAAGATCCATTTTAAAATGAGGGTGCTAGAGTGGTCACAAAAGATCTCCCATTGTAAGTCCATGCAAATTATTATAACACTCAAGGGCAGTTAACTCAACAGTCTGATGTTAGTTCTACTTAAAGTTCAAACTCATCCAAGTTTTATGGTTGTCCTTGTTACATGAAAGAATGAAGAAGATCCAATCAAAAATGAAGGCGCTAGAGTGGTCATAACATTATCCATCACTTTTTAAGATGATCAAGGGGAGCTAACTCCATAATAGGTGATGGGATCTTGATGAAATTCAAACTCATTCAAGCTTTTGTAGTTGTCCTTCTTATCTGCAAAATAAAGAAGATCCGTTCAAAATTGAAAGCACAAGAGTGGTCACAACGTTTCTCCCATTATTAGTCTATGGGGATTTTTCAAGATACTCAAGGGCAGCTTACTCATAAGTCCTTGGTCTGATCCTGCAGAATTTTAAACTCATCCACACTTTTATGACTGTCCTTGTTAGATGAAAGAATAAAGAAGATCCAATAAAAAATGTAGACGCTAGAGCGGACACAACAATATCCATCAATTTTTAAGATACTCAAGGGGAGCTAACTCCAAAATAGGTGATGGGATCTTAATGAAATTCAAACTCATTTAAGCTTTAATAGTTGTTCTCATTGTCTGCAAGAATGAAGAAGATCCATTTAAAATTGAAAGCACTAGAGTGGTCACAACATTTCTCCCATTACAAGTCTATAGGGATTTGTCCAAACGCTCAAGGGCAGGTAACTCATAAGTCCCTTGTCGGATCCTGCTGAATTTCGAACCCATTCGAGGTATTATGGGTTAACTTGTTGCCTGTAAGAATGAAGAAGATCCAATCAAAAATGAAGGAGCTAGAGTGGTCACAACATTATTCATTAACTTTTCTGACGCTCAAGGGCAGCTAACTCCCAAGTCAGTATTGGAATCTTGCCGAAATTCAATCTCATCCAAGCTTTAATAGTTTTCCTTATTGTATGCAAGAATGAGGAAGACCCATTCAAAATTGAAAGCACTAGAGTGGTCACAACATTTCTCCCATTACAAGTCTATGGGGATTTTTCCAAACGCTCAAGGGCAAGTAACTCATAAGTCCCAGTCAGATCCCGCTGAATTTCGAACCCATCCGATATATGATGGGTTTACTTGTTGCCTGCACGAATGAAGAAGATCCAATGAAAAATGGAGGAGCTAGAGTGGTCACACCTATATTCATTGATTTTTCGGACGCTCAAGGGCAGCTAACTCCGAAGTCAGTGATGAAAACTTGCCGAAATTCAAACTCATCCTAGCTTTTATGGTTGGTCTTGTTATCTGCAAGAATAAAGAAGATCCATCAAAAAATGAAGGCACTAGAGTGGTCACAACATTTCTCCCATTATAAGTCTATGGGGATTTTCGCAGACGCTCAAGGGCAGCTAACTCATAAGTCCCTGGTCGGATCCTGCCGAATTTCGAACCCATTCGATATTTTATGTTTGGCCTTGTTACCTGCAAGAATAAAGAAGAACAAATCAAAAATGAAGGAGCTAGAGTGGTCACAAGATTTTCCCCATTATAACCCTATGGGAGCTATCTGTTGCCATGGAAACCAGAGTTCTGATCACCTAATGCAATCAATCCCCCATCCCAATGATGCTTCTGATGAAATTTGATTATGATTGGCCAGCTGGTTTCAGAGATATTCATGTTTGAAAGTGTGGACGCACGGACGGATGCACGCACGGAGGGACGCCGGCTCGAGTCCCATACTATAAGCTCACCCTGAGCCTTCGGCTCTGGTGAGCTAAAATTATGATACAGAATTGGTCGCGCGCGTGGTGCTTGCATGTGTGAGGAAAAATGTGCTCTTGGGCAAGAAATGGTTGCTCCATGCACAATAGTTAATTTACATGCTGCAAGTCTCTTTGATATCATATTACACAGTCACTATGCACAGTTTGATAATTTATATAGTTATTTAATCTATTAACCCCTTTAGTTTTGTAGGATCTTGCTGCGCATTTTTTTGTGGTATAGGGGGTCATAGGTTGGAATTTCTAAGTATCACTGAGGATCGCTTTTGTCTTGGCAAACAGTGCAGACTCTGACGGAATATCACCTTATGTGGCCTTTTATCTGGGTCTTCACTATTTGCAAAAGTATGTGTTTACCTGTAAAACTAAAGCGGGAAGGGGTAAGGGAAACATTGATTAAAAAAGTTGATATATTGTTTAGTGATTAGAGAAGAAACACTCAAATTTTCTCAAATACCGGTTTCGCAAAACTGGTTATAAAAGGATGAAATTGTTTAAGAATACCCGACCCAGATCCCCCCGCCACCCACACCATCGCGGATAGGTAAACCAGTTTTTGAAGCAGACTGTGCATAGGGCTTAATGCTAAAAGATATAGACAAAACGTTATATTTGCATTTCCTTCAAACTTATGAGCCTTTTTTCTGTTTTATTACATGTATATTCTTTAGGATGCACCTTATGTATATTGTCAATCTACGCCATGTCTACCAACGCCTTCTAAATTTCTTTTTCATATATGGTCGAAATGAATATATCAATTTGCTCTTTTAATGTCAGAGGATTGGGCCAAAAATCAAAAAGGACACAAATATTTAACTTTCTAAAAGCTAAAAAATTCAAATATGCTTTCTGCAGGAAACACACTCGACACCAGAAATTGAAAAAACTTGGGCAGTGGATAACACATATGATTTTTATTTTAGTGGTAGAAGTAGTAACAGTGGTGGTATTTGCATAATGGCGGATAAAACTTTGGACTATAATGTTAAAAAACATACAGAAATAATACCGGGGAAACTCCAAGCACTGAGGCTAAAAATTTTCGATTGTAACATTACATATATAAATATTTATGGACCCAACAAAGATGATAAAGCTTTTTTTTGAAACTTTGAATAAATATTTAGCTGAAAATGAAGAAGATGAGTTCATTATAGGGGGAGACTTCAACACAGTATAAGAGCCAGATGTCGTTAAAATAGGAGAAATATCAATAACTCATGCAAAAAAGTAGAGAAACAATAAAAACAGCCATGGACAGTTTTGATCTAAATGATATATGGAGACTTTCGAATAATAATACAATGTAGTTTACTTGGCATTCATCAAGCAAACCTTACATATATTCACGATTAGATTTTTTTCTTATTCTCAAATTCCGTTGTAAATAGCGTTTGCAACTGTACAATTATACCAGGATTTAAATCTGAACATTCAATTGTCACAATTAATTTACATTTAACACCTGAGCAGCGTGGACCAGGTTATTTTAAAATAAATAATAGCTTACTATTACAAAACAACTACCAAGAGAAAATAAGGAATATAATTCGAGAAACTGCTGAAATTAATAGCACAGCTAACCCAAATGTACTATGGGAAGTTATAAAAGGAGCAATAAGAAATACAACCATACAGTATGCAACCAAAAATAAGAAGGAAAATAATAATCAAGAAAACGAACTGATTAAGGACATAAATGATATACAACAAAACATCTCAAATGGAAATAATACACAAGAAAATAACACTCTATTGAAAGACAAGAAAAACAAACTGGAAGAAATAAATGAAAAAAAAGTAAATGGATATATAGTAAGGGCAAGAGCGGAATATCTAGATTGCGGAGAGAAAAACACTAATTTTTTTGCTAATCTAGAAAAGAAAAGAGCAACAGCAAAAACAATCACAAGACTTAATAAAGATGGTAAAGACATTATTTATTCTAAAAACATATTAAAAGAACTTGAGTCCTACTATAAGCAATTATATAAATACCAAAACATAGATACTAAAAATATTAAACAATTCAACAAAAATATAAATAAAAAACTAACAGATGATGAAATAATAGTATAGAAGGTCCCATATCAGAATATGAGTGTGCAGCAGCCGTTAAAGCAATGCAAAACAACAAAAGTCCTGGTTCTGATGGAATAACCACAGAATTCTACAAAATATTTTGGAGCGATATAAAAAACTATTATATAAAGTCACTCAATTATTCATTTGAAAATGGAGACATGACTGATATGCAAAAACAAGGATTAATTTCATTGCTTCCAAAAACGAATAATGACCTAGGCAACTTAAATAATTGGCGACCTCTAAGTTTATTAAACATTGATTATAAAATAGTAACAAAAACAATTTCAAATAGAATTAAAAAATACATATCTCATATCATAGAAAATTCAATAACTGGTTTCATTAAGGGAAGATATACTAGAGAGAATATTCGACTCATACAGGAAACAATAGAAGCTCTGGAAGGAGAAAATCATCCAGGGTTAATACTCTTCGCAGACTTCAAAAAGGCTTTCGACAGTATTAGTCATGATTTTATGTTTAACTGCTTGAAGTGTTTTAATTTTGAGACTGATATTATTAGATGGATAAAATGTTTTTACAATGATGTAAAAAGTTCAGTTACCAATTCAGGATATATGACCGAGTTTTTTCATATAAAAAGGGGTTTGAGACAAGGATGTCCACTATCAGCTTACTTATTTATAATCTGTATTGAATTACTTGATGCGGCTGTAAGAGAAAACAAAAATATTGGAGGTATTTCATCATTTGGAAATGACTTTAAAAGTTCAATGTTTGCAGATGATGCAACCTTTGCATTGGATGGGACTTTTAATTCATTCTGAGAGCTCATTGATGTTTTGGAAGCCATCAAATCAGTGTCTGGATTAAAACTAAACAATACAAAAACCACTGTCCTACGAATAGGGCCTTTAAGAAACACTACTGTTGAATATTTGAAACACTTAAACTTTAAATGGACATCAGAATCAGCAAAAACTTAAGGAATAGTATTTTTTGCAAAAAGTAAAAAAAATGCAAGAACAAAATCTGTATCCAAAACTACAAAACTAGAAAATTGACTTTGATGGGTAAAATTACGGTTATCAAAACTTTTGCTTTAGCAAAACTAATATATCCTTTCACTGTATTGTTATACCCCCTGAGAGAAGTTATACAAAAATTAAATTCAGAAATATTTTCCTTTATATGGGACTCAACACCCGATAAAATTAAAAGAACTACACTATATAGAGATTATAAAAATGGGGGTCTAAGAGTGATAAATCTTAAATACTTTTTAAACGCATTAAAAGCAAGTTGGTTGAAACGAATTTTTGATGATGAGTCTACGTTCACTTCATGGAAAAGCTTTTACAAGCAAAAACGTACCAGTTTTGGAGATAATCTCGTACTAGAAAGTAGTCTTAAAGAAAATGACTGTGCACAAATAAGTAAAAATAATAATTTTTTAAAAAATATTTTAACAGCATGGAGTAAAATTAATTACAAAGATACCCCCACACGCATATCAAAACAAATCATTTGGAATAATTCTTATATCAAATGTGATAACAATATAATTTATTATAAAGAGTGGCATGACAAAGGAATAAAATACATATACTTAAGGAATCTTCTAACGCATACAGTAAATAATTTGCTACTAAAGCTTAATAATGTTAAAAGTATTCAATTTTTTGTTGTTAAACAAATAGTAAATATTATTCACATCATGTGTGATATTTTCACAACAATACATGGGTGTTTTGCAAAATACAGCTTTTTTAATTTAAAAGGGTGAAAATTGGAAGTCACAAAAATTGGAATTTAGGCTCAAAATAATCTGAAAAAAGTCTGCCTTTCAGTGAGGCAATTTTAATTTCATTCGTCATGCTGAACAATGAAAAACGTCATTTTGTAATAAGAAAAGTATGAAATTCATGGTGGTAAGGCTTCAAACTCAATGACGACCTTGGCATTAAACTTTCATTTGTGGATCGGTGCCTGATGTTTATCTTTAAATGGGCCCACCGTGGCTCAACTGGGGTAGGTTTGTTGTTAGCTCTGACTGTCGATACGATAAGTTCAGGGCCATTTTCGTTGTTTCATCACAGTAATTAACTGATTGTTTCCCTGTGATGATACAGTGGATAAGTAAGTAAGCCTCCAAGCGAGCTTAACATCGTTTTTTCTGTTTTAACAACAGCAGAATCTAGGGCGAAGATTTGGCCAGTAAAGTTAATTTAAGCACCAGTAACTTCGACTGAGTGTTCTGTTGTTGTTGATTCATTGTTTATTGTTGCTTCAATTGTTTGTTGGTGTTTTGTGTTTTGTCCTTGTTTTGTTGTGCGGTACATAGTGTCGTTTCTAGTTTTGAAATCATCTCGCTGGGGAAGAGAGAGTTGGTTGCATAAAATTGCCTTTTAATGTCATGCGACTGTTAATGCTCATGGTGCAATGGGTTGATTGTGGTATTTCCTGGCCATACTCCACATACTTTTTTCATGTGATTTTGCTCAGTTGAAATATAACAAATCCACACTGTGAGTACCATCAGCAGGGCTCTGCTGCTATCTAGCAGAATACACGTTTACCATGGCTATCCTGCTCCCCAGATCTAAGGCCATTCGAGCACATAATGCGATGCGATTGTCGGGAAACATTTAATTACTTGCGTGTGCGCATTGTCTGTTCACTTTTATAACTATGTAGAAGTTGGATGTTTTGTTTTCTTATTTTATGAATAATAGAATACAGACTAACTTACCTTTGAAAAAATTCATGTCTCATTTATTCAAGTTAATAAATTGAATGCATTGACTAGCTATTCTGTTTTCCGTATTGATTTTTTTTGAAAAATGGTAAATTTGCGACTTTCGTCTTTTGAAGTTTTCAACTCAAACTTCAATATTTTAAATGTCCTTAGTCCGTTTTCTCTGAAAATGACCATACATTACCAGAAAACATTGTTCTAATTTATTCCAAAATATCTTTTAATTCGAAATTCTACTTTTTAAGAAAATGCCAAAACAAAAGTGTATGCGTTAGAAAATTCCTTAGGTGTAGAGCATATTTATGATTATAGATCAAACACGTTTTATAATTTTAATACTTTACAGAATTTATATGGTATAAACACTAATGGTTTTCTAAAATACCATAAAATTATAACCAATATACCTGAACGTAGGAAGCTTTTACTCAAAGGCGAAAATGCTGTGGAACAAGGAATAGATCAAAGCCAAACAAATATAGACATCATTTCGTTGAAACACAACATTAATAAAACCCTATACAGCACACAGTTAAAAGAAACATCACAAGAAAGATTAAAATCAGAAGTAAAATGGACAAAAGATTTCCAAAATTATGATATTGTTTGGGAATTGGCATATCAGATGTCACACAGATGCACAATTGATATAAAATTGAGAAATTTTCAATACAAATATTTAATGCGGATTATACCAAAAAATAAATACTTATTCAAAAGTAAACTAGCACCAACTGTTTTATGTGAATTTTGTGCAATGCAGGAAGAAACCAATGCACCTTATTCTGGAATGTCATTTTGTGCAAGGGTATTGGTCAAAAATCCAAAAGTTTTTACAAGATAACAATTTTGAAATAGACTTAACGTATTATAGAATAAGTTTTGGTATTTTAGATAAAAACAGTGTAAAAACACCAATGATGAACTTCATTATTCTAATAGCCAAATATTGTATATTTGCATCAAAGTATAAAGTGCAGAGACTAACTGTTGGGAGCTTTCTTAAGACATTACACCAAAGAAAGGAAGCAGAACACTATATTGCTTTAGCCAAGGACAAAATAAAACAACATAATCAATAATGGGGATTTTTGGGAAACTTCTAATAAGTTTTGTTCTTGAATTTTTCTTTTTTTTGTCTGATTGCTTTATAATAATAGTTATAATAGGAACGATTACCAGCATCAAAAGTTTCATCAAATATACTAAAAAATAGACCCAAACCCTCTTATTTGCTAGCGTGTTAGAAAAGACAAACATTTTATACAAACAGACAAGGACGTTGGGAAACAGGCGTAGAGACCTTTTTCTATTTATTTATTTATTCATTAGTTTATATATTTATTCAATTATTTATTTAATCATAAATAGTTAAATAGTTAAAATACTGCAGTATTTGGAGCTACATTTGGACATTACTATGTAATACATACTTAAGTCTAAATTTATTTGACAAACCATTTTAGCATATGTTTTAACGAGAATCAACATGGTTGACGCTACGGAGAAAACAAGCATTACTATAGTATAGTTAACTAATTAAAAAACAAAAACAGCGGATATATAAAGGTGTTTATTTGGTTAAAAAATTACACTTATCCATATATACAATCGCATTTATATTGCCTCTACCGTGTTGGTTCTCGCTTTGATAAAATATTGTGTCATTGTCAAATATTCTGTATTTTAATTTCATGTTACATATACTGTACAGATGTATTTCTGAATAAAGAGTAAATAACAAAAAAAAATCGTTAGTTTACATGTATAAACATATATTTTCAAGGGGTCTCAATCGTGGCTGGGTCACGAACCCTGTTGGTACACCCCTACACATTTTGATATTGATTGCCCCCCCCCCCCCACTACCGGTTACTTCCTTCGATCTTGTATGTAAATTGAAAAAGAAATCTCAAGAAAAAAAAAATCACAACTACCTGAGATTCGAACCACATACCCTGAGTATTACAGATTCCCCCTTATTCAGTCGGCTATATATCAAATGTTTATATTCCGTTATAATATTAAATGCAATTCTTAATTATACATGTATCCTGTGCCTTCTATTTACATCCCTGCCAACGTTTTGTGAATCGCACTGTAAATGTTCAATTTTGCATTTTTATTGTCTATAACTGGAGAGTAGGCTTCCTCTTGTTTTGTTTTATTTTGTTGCTTTCAAGTCAAGGTCGCCCCACACGCTTTTGTTCGACTGGTCAATATTCATGAAGTACGCTTTTGTCACTGCGCAAGTGGGCGGAGCTCAGTATTCATATAACGTGAAGCGCGAACATTTACCAGTCGAATACGGCTAATGTATTTGGGTATTACCAGGTCTATAGACAAGTGCCTAATTGATTCTGTTTTCGTATTTCTCAGCCAAAACATTCGTATGGTGTGGGTTCTTAAGAATCGTCGCAACGAGAAGGTTCTTTTGAGTACCCGAAACATATTACTAAACTGATGGGTAAGGAAAAAATACAATTTTATGCTCAAAATTTTCCTTAGGTGGACCTACGAACTCGTATAAATATAATTTGAATGTTATTAATCTCTATATAGATATATACTTAAGACCAAAAGTAACTTTACACTGTTATTATATATACCTTTTTCTGGGTATTGGTATTTTATTCATATTAAAGTTCAATTATTTATCCATATGACAGTTGAATTTCATGTTTTTGCTCTCATAAATGCAACCACAATGACCTAATGAAAGAGGCAAGGGGGCAAAATAAACTTTCCCAAAACGCATCACTTTTGATGTGTTACTGTAGCTCTGCAATTAGACAATTTTTAACTTTAAAGAACCAGTCTGAAAAACAGGCTATTGCATTGTTGTTTTAAGTTCAAATCAGCCTGGATCACCCTTCGAGTAACAAAAATTAGAGTTGTGTTTTACGTACATACCCCTTTTGTGAACTTTACAGTGCTTTCAATGGAATTTCCCATAAGATATTGTTTGCCGATTATCTTCCAAACCAATTGGAATTTTTATAAGATTATCATGACACATACTCAGGGCAGAAGTCCCAACAAATCGCTGATTAAAAAACTTTAAATGTCATCTGAGATAAAACTTTTAGCAAGGACTAAAGTTTACTATTGTTTTAATTCAAAGGGAGATAATTTCAAAGTGAACCAACTTTAAGATATTGCCATAAACAAACTATACGTCAGAGACAAAATGTCTTGCAGTATTTTAATCAGCAATCGATGGCCCTTCAAATGGCGTGTTGAAATCCTAGGTTTACTTTGGCTTTTGCTAGGAAATGCTGATTTTGTGCTTTTAGTAAAAGCACAGATAACTCGAAAGAAGATTAATTTACCTAAGTTGTTTTTCGTGAATTAGGTTAGGGCGGGTACCAGCAACTCATTGCAATATTTAATTTGGTTAAAATCAAAACCAGTAAAGATATATTCGGTAGTTCAAAGTGTAAAATTACTTTTGGTTTTAAGTATATATCTTGTCCTATTATATACATTGTTATAACTCTACGCATGCGTGGTAAGTAGCTGGGCTAATACATACTCCTCAAAATAATTGTAGGACAAAATCTTTGGAAACTGGATATAATTTGAAACATTTAAATTCTGCAAGAACACGGCCCAAATCCTTAAACTGTTTATGCCCATAAATAAAGATTCAATACAACTGATTTCCATACATGGTTCTGTCTGAAATGCACATACCCCCCCCCCCCCCCGAAAAAAACAACTTTCAAAAGGTAGTGGGTAAGGTAAATATTTTTTCTGTGGTCATTCTAGTAGAATGAAAGTGACATCAAAATAAACGTTTACAGGTCGGCTTACATGCAAACAGTTTCATTATACTTGGAAACAATCATTTTTATCTCTGACAATGGAGTTTTGGTATTGTTTTGTTTTCTGGAAATAATACTGGGCCATCAAGATTCATAGTTCCAATCGTTATCAAATGCTTTTGAGTGTTGGAAAGATGCCCCGACGAAGTGTGCAAAGATACTCATGGCAAAACAAACTGTCGGAACTCATAGGCTGGCCATTACATCTAAGCTAAAATGGGCATATTTTCTCACAGGAATAGGTGGGTTGTATCAGCGTGATTAAAACACCTAACCATGAAAGCATGCGAAAACAGAGATATTAGCATATAAAAGCATTATTCATTCATTCCATGTAGTTCTGTGGCCAATGTCTCGGAAACAAAAATGATATACAGCTAGATAAAGTTTTAAATTGGCGCAAAATTCATTTCAGCAACATATTCTTCTATTTTCTTTCTGCTGATTTACGTGGGGCCTCAAAGATATCCAAAATATTTAGACTAGATCGTAAAATTGCTTTTCAACGCTCTAATTAAAATCCATCAGTATTATAATTGATAGTGTTGTTCCTTCATTTATTTTGAGGAGTATGGCTCAATTTACTTTTTATTTTCTCTCTGGCTAGAATCAGTTTTGCCAAACCGCCTTTCTTTTTAAGTAACCATGGAGAGTTTTTGTTACTGTTTGTCAATCAATAGTATCTTTGAGTTCTCCAGAGGAATGTGTGTGTGAGTGTGTGTGTGTGTGTGCGTGCGTGCGTGCGTGTGTTTTTTTTTCTGGCTATATAAAT
Source organism: Loripinus fragilis (assembly GCA_964019695.1). Lineage (NCBI taxonomy): Eukaryota > Metazoa > Mollusca > Bivalvia > Lucinida > Lucinidae > Loripinus > Loripinus fragilis. The sequence continues at coordinate 13,565,578 of OZ026524.1, forward strand.
GCCTCTTCAAGGGATCGTCCTTCTTGACCACTGCTTTTATCTGGCTGTAGAAATGCTTGTTCACTGAATCGTCCTTCTCAAACCTCTGTTGAACCTCTGCTATTGCCCATCTCACTAGCTAGGGGACCACCATGCCATCAATAGAACTAGGGTTAACACGACACAGCCTCGCAGGTGACTATCGTTTTTACATGAATGACTTCGTTGTAGAAGTGCTTCGTCTAGAAAGAAACAGAAAGTACTATATGTCTTTTTGGTTACTGTTAAGGCGGCACAACACGAATGCGTAATTAGGACTGGCCAACCTTAGACATAGGTAAAAGCTGAAAATGAGGCGTGGTCTGTATAATCTTGCGCCATTACATCAGTATAGACGCAAAGCACATTATTTAGTCCTTAAAGCGCCAACAAAATAACTGCATCTGAAAATGTCTATTTAACATAAACATAGAGGCAAACATTGTGGACTCAGATCAGACTGCTGATCTGAGTCCATTTTGTTTGTTTATGAGGCTTCAACTATTTTAGTGGACGACAAAAAACATACATTTTGAAATTGTGCACTATAAGGGTTAATAAATGAGTTCAGTGTGCATACGGTAAGGATTTTCATGAAATGCACACACGTTTGCGCGGCCCAAACAACTTATTAATTCTTCACCAAATTATAAATAGAACCTGATTTCCCATGTTTAGCAGATGAAATAGCCGAACCACGCCTAGATATGAATATTAAAGTTGCAGCTTTTACAGTAACCGAAAAGACTATGAATACGTGTCAATTAAATGGGGTTCCATGCAAGAAGACTTGTCTCGAGGTCTGGCGTCCAGGTAAGACTAACACCAGTCTACTCAGCTACAGAGACAAGAATGTGAAAATTTTGTACGGACCAAATTCAGTTAATGAACTTTCTAAATTTCCAGAGGACGAACAATAAAGTCGCTGATCAGACTGAGGATGTGCAGGCTGGTCTGTGCCTTTTTTGTTGTAACATGTATGATGTTTGTCTTTTAGTTACTAAGTTTCTGTTGACCCAGATATTGGAGATATGGTAAACAAGTTGTAAACAAGGTGTTTATTTGATTATGAGATTTTTCTAGAAAGACTAATCATCTAGAAATTAAAAATGAATTGTCATGGAAGTTTCCTGAAAAGTCCGGAATTTTATTTTCCATGCCAATAGAAACTTCTTGAAGTAAGATGAATCATTGATGAGTTACTGGAAATTTCCAGATTGATTTATATTTAGCATATGATATCATAGTTGTTAACTGATCGTTCTGGAACTTTCTTTAACAGTGTATATATGAGGGCTGTTCAAATATGAATGCAAGTAGCTTCAAAACTTTCTTCACATATATGCTACAACAAAATTGTGAAGTTTCTATAAAGGGCTATACGTCACCTTTAAACTGGCACCAGGCCTAAAGAAAAATACAGTGTACTTATCGAGCTATAGCCCTCTGAATGAGGGTCACTTTAGAATACTAACAAACTCAATACTTCGAACATATACCAGTGATATAGGCAAGCGTATAATTCTTCGATAAACAGGTGAAATTTCTTGAAATTTTAAGGAAGTATCCCCATATGCTTAATAAATGATTCTGTGAAAGTTGCGAAAATCCCACATCCTTTTGTTAAATTACAACGAATAGTTTTCACAAAAGTCTCCTTATGTTTGCAAATAAATGGTAAACAAAACACCACCTTTCAGTTTTCAGTTAAACTTATCTCTAACAAAATGCACGAAGCAACATTTAAATTAGTTTTAAATCAAAGAAAATATGTTGATCACTCATACTAAGTTGTTGCTACAAATAATTGATGTAAAAGTGGGTATTTTTTAAACGCTGAAAAGCATTTTTATTTAGTCAAAATGCATTAAGTGAGGAGGTTGTAAAATTTATAGTACTTAATTTTTTTTGTCATAACATTGCTGCTTTTTTCTAAATTTGAACGAAAACTTTAAGTTTGACCACTATAGGCATTATTTACAATAAAATTACTCACCTGCTCTTGATGACTAGACAGATTGGACATATTTTAATTAATGTACACAAGTCATTTAGAGGCAGACAAATGCTTGGAAAATGATATTAAATGTGATTACTCCGTAAATAGGGGAGTGCTCGTTTTGAAAAATCCCTTATGTCATATTTAGCATGTTTTCACCAAAATGCAAGGAAACGACACAGCGATGTTAATTATTCACCAGTAGATAACTCAAAATGACGTTTATCATAAAATTAATGACGTCGCAAATGTGCCTGTTTACTTGAGATTAAAACAGGATTATATAAACTTTATCCTGCAAGCAACTTTTGGATTCTGACTTATACTTGCATCTAAAATTTTATGCCATTTTGTCTAAAACTTACAAAGATATGACGCTATATCCGCACATGTACAAAAACTTGCATTGCAATTTGCTTCAGAAAAACTTCAGTATACAGGAATGGCCTTTATATAAGGGTCTGTAACTGGAGAAATATAGTGAGTGTTTCTTTATGTTAGGTGTCATTTTAAAGGCGACAATTAGTTCTTTCCAGAAAAGTATGAGATTTTGTCATAGCATATATGTGAAGAAAGCTATGAAGCTACTTGCATTCATATTTGAACAGCCCTCGTAAGAGTAAATTTTTATAAGGGCATCTTGGAAATAATTTCATCATTTAAAAGTTTAAACCTTTTGTGCTGAAATTCTAATTTATTCTTTCTGGATTACTTTGTGACATTCAGTGTTGGATTCAGACTAAGTGTTAATTTGGAATTAACTTCAAAGTCTGGGGATCAGAAACTGCTGCAGAACCTGTGTTGATAAATATTCTGTGGGACAGTTTTGACATATAAGGTATTGTAAACTTTCTAAATTGTTAAGCTCGTGTCCTACATCTGTTAAAAACATGTCATCAATTATTGTGAAAAGGTATATGAGAGATCAGGTAAAACCCTATTTTGGTCTATTAAAAATTCAGGTGAAATTTTAGATAAACTAAAAGCTAGAGATTTCAATACGACCAGACCAGTATGTCTACTTATGATTTTTCTACTCTTTACACTACTTTACCTCATAATCTAATTAAAGATAAACTTATTGCTCTTATTGAAAGAACCTTCGAGAGAGAAGGCTCACCTAACCTTGCATTTTATGACAGAAATGCCTTTTTTACTTCAGAAAAACCTAAAAAATATCATGCATGGCTATGTCAAAATGTATGTGATGGGCTGACTTTTTTGTTGGACAACATTTTAATTCGATTTGGCACCAAGCTGTATAGACAAGTAGTTGGGAATCCTATGGGCACTAATTGTACTCCCCTGGCTGCAGATTTATTCCTGTTTTGTTATGAGAGAGACTTTATGATGTCTCTTTCTGGTGATAAGCAGGCTAATGTTATTGATGCGTTTAACACTACATCCAGATATTTAGACGATATTTTAAACATTAATAATGTTTATTTTGACAATATGGTAAGTCAAATATACCCTTCAGAGCTCCAACTGAATAAAACCAATACCTCTGATACCGAAGCCGCATTTTTAGACTTGCATTTGTCAATTTCTAATGATATTGTGTATACTAAAATTTATGATAAACGTGACGACTTTGATTTTGAAATTGTCAATTTCCCATTTTTAGATGGTGATGTTCCTCGCTCTACATCCTGTGGAGTCTATATTTCTCAACTCATTCGATTTGCTAGAGCATCTAGCTATGTTGCTGACTTCAATACTCACAATAAATTGTTAACTTAGAAACTTCTTAAACAAGGCTACCGGTACCATAAACTTTGCAAACCCTTTTCTAAATTTTATAGACGATACTATGGTTTGATTTCTAAATTCCAAGTTGGACTTAAATCTCTCTTACGCCAAGGATTTTTGGAACCTGATTTCTATGGTGACTTGGTGTATAAATTGAAGAAGATTGTTGACTCTAATAATTTTTCAGCGCAATTCATTAAAATAATTTCCCATTATAAATAGATTGGCTATACGATCATAACATTATTGTATTGCAACAGACTGCATGCTTGGTGGTCAACCCAATCACTGTTGGCAACTTTGCTTTCCTCTTTAATTGCACGCCGGTGGGTCAGACTTCAGACTCTATGATGGTTCCGACTTAAAGACTTATCTATTGATGAGATGGTGGGGGCCTGCTGCTTTGGCTATTTATCGGGCCCTCTGGGGTTTATCTGTTGGATTTCTTTTGCTCCGGTATTCAGTTTTATGTACTGTTGAGTCCTAATCTTTTCTTTATCCTCTCGTTATATCTTGATTTATATGTTATAGGAGATGATGCATTGATAAGTTAGGGATCTTTATTGCAAACCAAATATCTATGTGTCTTGATCCACATCTGAATTGAGGGTGAGGTTGGCGCCGTTAAACCGGTCTGACTGTGAGTTTGTCACTTTCCCATTGGTATCCTTGGTCAGGTGTGGTACTTGATTGTATCGATTCCTGATCTTTGCACCCTTACTTACCTTAAGCCCTCCAGTAAAATATTTTACTGACCGTTCCAAGGCGGTAGTTCTTTTGTTGATCTTTTATGGTTTTTCTGTCTTGTGTTTGCTTTGTCTTTGTGCACGTCTTTTTATATGTGCTTTGTGGTCACCTGCTGGGAAAGGGCTGACCTCTTGGCTCTCGTTTGTGGTGTCTAGCTGTGAGTTTGTCACTTTCCCATTGGTATCCTGGGTCAGGCGTGGTACTTGATTGTATCGATTCCTAATCTTTGCACCCTTACTTACATTGTAAATTTGACTTTCTTTGGTTGTATAACTATACTGAGCGAAACTTCCAAACCGCCACTCGATATTTTCTCATAAATTTTAACATATATGATACATACATGGCTGCAATTTACACTCAATATGGAAGAATCAATTAAACAGAACCTGTCAAAATTTCATTTTCATAAATTGAAATTAACATGCTCAATGGATAGACTGTATAAAGGCACCATCGCATTTCATTTTCACACAAACGCTAAAAATTGAACTAATCGCTTAAAACCGAGTATTCTAGGGACCTAAAGTGAAAATCACCAATTTTATGGTGTTATAAAAGGACAATATTGAACATTTTCGGTTTTGCTTTTATTAAGTATGAGTTTTCAGGTAATCCACAATGTTCCTATGGAAGCCCATATGACATAAAACAACACAAGAATGCTTGATGGAGATGACATGTGTTTGTCAACAATATTATTTAAATTTTCTGGTGCTGTAAATGGACATTATTGAACAAAATCGTGTTTATTTTGTAATTAAGTAGCAATTTCCATGCAATTCAGTGGTCCTATGAAGGCCCATGTGGCCTATAAGATCACAGAAATGTGTTTATGGTGATGAAATGTTTTGTCTACAATATTATTGAAACATCTGTCACCCATTAACCATAAACTGCACATCAGTCTCGACACTTCTGACGTTCCAATGAAGCGTTTGTGCATCACCTCTCCAAAGTATGGTGGACTATACAGGACATTTTATGACATACGTAATACTCAGTTTTTGTAGATTTATCTCGTCATACAAGTGCAAAAATGAAAAATGACTGACAGATTGTGGTGTAAACTTTCGGCTGTATCAAAACATGTCAATTTTTATGATGAATTATGAATCAGTGTCAGTGAGGCCACATTTTTTTTTATTAAACCCACAGCCTGACCCATCTACTTTATACTAATTCAACCCAAATGTTGGCATTTTTGTGATAAAATAAAGTTGTCGGTAAGTTGTCGATGAAAATACGAGTATACACAAGGCGAAAAACATTTAGCATCGTGTGCCACGTTTAAAACCGGTATTAGTACTCTATCGATACGCATAAATGAACATGCCTTTTGAATCAAGCTTTGTTATGTTCAATTAACAGATACATATGCCGCAATATACTGTGTCAAATATCATTTCAAACAGTTTAATAATAAATGAGCTATATTTGTTAACTGTCGGTTTAGAAGTTTCGTTCAGTATATTTTCCATTGTTTATTGTAAATGATTATTTTGTTTTAATAAATTTTGATAAATTTTAAAAGTGCTTTTTGCTGACTTTCCAAATAGCAAATATTGGTTTCCTGAATTTGTTTCTAGTTACGCCTGTTAGCATGCAACAAAACCATGTTTTCTTAGAGATGCATCTCATTTATACTAGTCGCCAAAATCTTATGAAAACAATTATTAAGACTTATCCACCTCCACAACCAAATAAGTGCAGTAAACGCCATTTTCTCCTAAGAGAGAAATAAATGCTTGACACGTCTTTTGAATAACTTATTGGCAGCTGATTTTCCCCTTATATAAATATTTAAGCTCAGTATAATTAAATGACATACCGGTATGTCTAGTTACCAGGATCATTCGATACACAGGCAGTGTGGTGTTGGAACCTTTTACTGTTAACAATGGTCATGTTTTACATAGTCAGCATATTTTACGGGATATTTTAATTTACTGGGGCCATAATATACATGGTTAGTTCTCACTTCAGGGCTGTATGACAAAGATGCATAGTTCTCACTTCAGGGCTGTATGACAAAGATGCATAGTTCTCACTTCAGGGCTGTATGACAAAGATGCACATCGACAATAACCTTCCTATTCAAAGAAGCCTGCGGTTTAAAGGCATTTATGACAAAGTAAGGAACATATTTACGATCTGAGGCATCCACATAATACAATCGTCAAATGATTACAACTTTATTTTCAGCTTTATCTCCTAGAGTAAAGTATAAAGAAATTTTGCAAAAAACCCGTTTTTGAAAGTGGACATTCTGCTTTCCTCTCAAGAATAGTGATCTTCGTCAAGGTGATAATCACGCAAGACAAGGTACACATGAAGGGAATTATTTTGATTATTCTGTTTTGTATTTTCCCTGCTGGGAACACATACCACGAGACAATCATGTACTACTGAGTGTCGAGAAATCAATCGAAAGACATTGTAAATCAATACCGTCAACATAGAGGGAGTGAAATCAAATATACCTCTTTGAAAATACCATTCTAAGTCTGAGCAGATAATATGTTGACAGGAACATTGGCTTTAAATGACTATGACCAGCAAACGTAAGAAAATGTGATTCCTAATTATTCAGCGTTTGTTCGATGTTAGGACAATAATAAAAAAAGCACACTTGAAAGCACGTCGGGGAAAAGGTGGTGTAGCTATCTTGTGGCCGAAACATTGAACTCAATATATAAAACGACCAGACGAGGGGGATAAGCGGATAATAGGAATTGAGGTGAAAGCCTCCCAAAATAGTGTTTTTATTATCGATATGTACATGTAAACAAACGAAACCAATTCACAAACAAATTTAAATAAGCATTTGTATAAATATGATAGCATGATATAGCAAGATGGGAACTTATTGTATGTGGGGATATAAATTGAACACTCATTGTATAAAGAAACTATGGTCATGATAACAGCTTTTTAACAGGATTTTGTGAAAAAACATAACAAACTCGTCCACATGTTTCATTGTAAATGGAAAAAGTTTACAAGATCCTGTTTAATAAATGATACCTAAAGTTAGAATTATAAGGAATGAAATTTATTTTTTTGGTTTTTATCGATGTGTAAACTCCAGCGAATAACTCACAAATTGAATAAAGCCCAATTCGAAGTTTACACATCAATAAAAACCAAAAAATAAATTTCATTCCTATAATAAATTTGTAAAAAATATTATTATGAGGACTTAACAATGCTTAAAGAGGATATTCTTTTTTATGAATATTATTTTCAACAAAGTGAAATGCACATTGAGTTGATTCATAAATAAAAACGTTTATGGAATTTGAATCTACAGAGCCGTTTACAGAAAGTGAGATTGAATCATGCTTCAAGCAACTAAATAACCTGGAAAAACGGATCCTTCAGAAATAGAGAGAGCCTTCTTCAATATAAGAAAACAGGCTGTTCAGGAGAAATAATAGAAGGTACCAAAATCTCACGCCCCCAGCACCGGCTTAAGCGGTATTCTGTTTTCAGTCCAAATAGAACTATTGCCCAACTTAACAGGTCATTTATGGTTCTTGATCACCTAAATAATCGATAAGTCAATTGTCCCCCTTACACCACGGCGATTATATCGCGAAATCGATTGTATTTCGGTCCAGGTACCGATGGTATTTGTCTGACGAAAGATGCCTTTAGTATACCATCTCAATGTTTTACCATAATTGTTGGATAGAATTTTCATTAATGTAACTTAAATTGTGCATTAATAGGAGTATGAATGCATCTAATTGGAATCAAGAAAAATGTTGTAAAACATGTTGTCCACTATTCGTGTGTTCTAAGTTGAGTCTTAAAACAGGACATAAGTACTTAACCCTTAAAGCGCCAATCGCAACAAAAGTCGTCTGCTTTTCTCGTCTGCTGAAATGTTAAAGAAGCCTCTTTGACAAACAGTGTGGACCCAGATCAGACTGCTCCTATAGGAGCAGTCTGTTCTGGATCCACACTATTTGCTTCTATACTTAAACTCGTCATTAATGTTTGGCAATTATTTGCAGCAGACGTCTTCAGCAGACAACATTTTCAGATGCATTTTTTCTTGGCGCTTTAAAGGGTTTATTTCTGAATGTTGATAAAAAAATTATGTGGGCCAAGACGTGAGAAAGACTGTCTTTGGGGGGTTGAGAACAACAAAGATCAGACCAGTCTGCGCTTCCGCAGTGGTTTAGAAATAACACAACTTCACAAAACATGGCCGTCGGCGGCGGTACGGCCATGGTCACTTTTTAGGCCAAAAAAAAAACTTTTGAATATGCTTATTTGGTCGGGTTATTTTTCATCAGTTTCCTCTAGACTTTTTAATGCGATTATCTAATGAGGTCAATATTTGTGGGTCAACGATTAGGAAAGTGACATCTGTGTTAACGACAGGAAATATAATTTGGAGTGATCATGCAACAAAGTATTCTTTAATCTGAATTATTTCAGAACAATGAGGCATATCTCTATTATTTGAGAAGGAAGAGAAAATTAATATAATTATGTATTCCAAAAAGATAACCAATATCAGTATTGTAGATGCGCAGCCTGATTTGAGTCTTCTCTTGGTATAGATCTAAAATTATAGGTCTAGATAAGAAAAAAATCCAGCATAATATTGTAATTATTTTCTTATCCAACATTTTAAGGTTTGCTTTGGGCGCTCAAAAGAACCGTCTCATTTATTGTATAAATAAATAAAAAATAAATAAAGATAATTGAGTCAGTTCTTTGAGTACGAATGTAGGACAAAACATCCCGCGACAAAACATCCCATGCCATTTTTTGTCACCCCGGACAAAACATCCCGCATCGATTTGCCACCCTGGACAAAACATCCTATGCAGTTTTTATCACCCCGGACAAAACATCCCATGCCATCTTTACCGCCCCGGACAAAACATCCCATGTCATTTCTGCCACCCCGGACAAACCGTCCCACACTCTATTTAAAGCCTATGAAAGTGCACAAAACATCCCATTTAGTTAATTATCACTATTATTAATATTCTTATTTGATCATACCTATTGAAATGATTGGAGATCAAAGGTAGATATATAATTAGACTAATTAGACATATGTCTCCCAATTATAATAGTTTGTTTGACCCAAACTGTAAAATGATTTATTGGCTTCTTAACACTCAAATTTAGTTGTTTGTCACAAGAAGATATAATTATCTTTCATTTGATTTTATTTACACTGTGAAACTGCCTTTCAATCAATTTAAGATCTAGTTTATATCATTTGGACAGTCTTACTAGGGCATTCACTGCTAGTACATGCAATAGTAGATGAAGGTCCCAAATGAGACTTACCCTGAAGGAGCAGTCTGAGTGTGTGATGTTTTGTCCAGGGTGGCAAAAATGGCATGGGATGTTTTGTTCGGGGTGACAAAAACAGCATGGGATGTTATGTACGGGGTGACAAAAACAGCATGGGATGTTTTGTCCAGGGTGGCATATCTGTGTGGGATGTTTTGCCCCGGGTGTCAAAAAATGGCATGGGATGTTTTGTCCCGGTATGTTTTGTCCGGCTCCCTTTGAGTACATGTGTACCCACAGCATTAAAAAGTTGAGATCAGCGTCTTCAGTTCAAGTTAAAAAAACATTATACAGGCATATAATGCAGACAGAAAAATGCGCCAAAATTCATGAGAGCAGTCGCTTTAGGCCAAATTCTTATCAGCTATTTTCAAACTTTAACACAGATGAGCGAACTCCCATTGAGTCCCCGCTGTGGCAATAAGAAAATGACCACATCACAAACTTGTGACGACTGCCAGATTCTTTAACTTTACGCGAACAGCGTATATTAATGGAGCAGGTCAGTCTGTGCATATATTACATGTTCATAGTAGTTTCTTTTCTTCACTGCCCAGATGCTACTATAAGCATGACTTTTCAGTTAACCATATGCGAACAACATATGCGCATAATAATTTATCTGCGCAGTCTGATCAGCCCATTGCTGTTTGCTGTTGAAAGACCTTTACCTTTTATAATTTGTTTTTGGTCATTTCTAGTCCTCACTGATCCCGATCAGCTCGGTGTGACGGGGTTTGTTTAAATCTATGCCTTCTGGGAATTTTAAACCGAGACATATGGAACGCAAACAGCAATGGTTCAGGCCAGACCGCGCTGTGCAATCTCACCAGAACCTTTGCTGTTGAACGGCCTCACTTAAAACTCAATTATTAGTTTACAATTTATATATGTTAATGTTCAATAGGCTCAGAGAGATGTCTTGTTGCGAAGTACCTGGATCTACACTGTTGCTTATGCTTCATTTATAGGACTCATCGGCATATATATGCATGTCTTAGACTTTTACTGTACTTGCAAAGCCTAAACAATAGTTGAATTTCAAACGAAACTATTTGTGTAGTGTGAGCATCTGTCCATGAAGTGACAGATTTGATAGTATGACAGAAAAAGGTTGTCATTTCTGACGAGACGCCGCATGACAAAACTAGTAAGATGGGTGTACGAATTACGGACAACTCGGCCCAAAACCAACTCGGCCCGTGCCAACTCGGCCCACATAAAACTCGGCCCATGCCAACTCAGCCCAAGTTTATAAGACAACTCGGCCCAAATTCATAAGACAACTCGGCCCATATATTTTTTGAAGTACATACGAGTGGCATGTTCATGTTATACCTGTTATACATGGAGGATACAACCAGAATGTATGTGCATATGTATGTCTCTATAAGCAGTGGCGACCCCCCCCCTCCATGCCCCCCGTTTTTAGATATCCTATGAAAATGAATTAATTTGGTCTCGATGGTATAATGATATATAGTTATTTTATAAATATTCAACGGCGTAGCTGAAAAGTAATGCACATCAAATCTTTTAAAGGAAAGAATTTGGTCCCAGGAACGAAGTCTTTCCTTTATGAGAAGTTCCTTATAGTATGGAAAATCACTTTTAAAACATGAAGTGACCTTGACCTCCATTGAATGTTACTAATTTTACGCACGTGCGTAACCTGCGTAATGGGTACTACGCCACTGGTATTGATGAACAAGAACCAGAGAGTGATTCTGATGACAGTGAACCGCCCGTGCTGGAACTTAGTGTACCTACGCCTGCCTATGCGGATCAAGAGTTAGAGATTTTGAATTCAGATGCAAGCTTCGTGAGTATAAAATTTAAAACTGACTTTTACCGTACGTTTGCCAGTATAAAGCATACGAGAAAATACATATGCCATTATTTTAGGCACTAACCAATTTAGAGAAGTTTGGCGTAAAATATGAAACACAGTGGCGGATCCAGGACTCCTTATGCTGGGGGTGCTTGATAGATGGACACTGACAGTCAATACATGTATATTACAGATATTAAATGCGCAAATGAGTTTACATATAGAACAGTGCCCCACTGAAGCATGGGACTCCATTAGCCGAGCAGTTGGCCTTTTGGTTTCCGAGATAAAAAAATCTTTTTTATTTTGTTCAAGCAAATGTCCCTGATGCGTGAACAATTTGGGTTGACAGGGTTTACGTTTAGAAAATAATAAACTTTGCATCATATTAAAAGTATTAGCTGTGGACAGAAGTTTTTTTTAAGTTTTTCCCCCCATTATGATTATGGAAGTGATCAACACTGTATTTGGTAAATTTTTGAACCCAAGAGGCATGTTTGGCAGTATCAGTATCAATTATGTATGGGACTACAAGCTGAAGATCTTATGGTTTCAGAGGTGAAGATTTTTAAGCGTTTTCCCATTTTCAGTCAATAGAAGCGAATGACTCCTGGAGGCATGGCTATTTATGACACCAGGAGCATAGATGGCAGGCTTTATGTAAGGGAATACAATACATAGACCTATAAGTTGTGAGTCTTGTCATTTCAGAAAACAAGATCTTTAAGTTTTCCCCATTATAAGTCTATGGAAGCTATATGCCAGAGTACCAAGAACCACATGCACCCTTTCCCCTTATCTGATGATGCTTTATATGTAATTTGACTAAAATTTGTCCGCTGTACATTTTTTTTAAAAAGCGTGAACGGAAGATGACGAATGTCGTACCATTGGTATTACTAATTACTAATACTTCACATGAGTTTTCGGCTCAGGTGAGCTAACAATATTGTTACTCAACTGGGTCCCCATTTAGATTATTTCTGAATTAATAGAAGAAGGCAGGGGAAGTGGAATCATTTCTAAATGCTCCCATCTACCATTGTTTGATTGTTGGATTCAAAAGGGCCTGGAGTGGGGTATTGCCAGTAATGACAACTAAGAATGAATGGAATGGGAATGACTGTAGAAAATATTTCATGACCAATTTCATCAAAAGAATTGCGCTGGCCTGGATCGTAGCAGCCTTACCTGGTGCATTTTAACAGGGCTGCATGCTGAGTTCGATATTTCGCAGTGTTTGTATCTGTAGACTTTTTAAAAAAATATATTTCATGTATACGTCAGAATTTCAAGTAATCCGAAACCTTTTCAAAATCCCGGGCCTGATATGAGTCCAGACTGTTTGCTAATGTATTCAGTGGTGTTACCAGTTGTGATTGAACAACCATTAATCAAAGACACAACGGGTATTCTGTTAGGTCACGCGCGTTGTTTCAGTGGCCACGACGCGTGAAAAAACACATGACTTTTGAAAAAGTGTCAAACTCCAAAAACATGACCGCCTTTCAACGGTTTGAAGGCATATCATTTTCAATATTGAACATAATTTGAAGAAAGCAGTCCTCAAGACTTATTTCAAAACAGTCTTGCGCGACCGTTATACAAAACAAATCAGACTTTAGAAGTTCTCTGTTTTTCGCACTGACATGAAGATTAGGTTAGCCAAATTTAGAGGTAACTGGTTGCCGATTTGTTCGACTCTGATTGGGGTAACTTAATTTTATGACTAGGTGTGACAATTAACAGCTGTTTTAATCTCTAGGGTGCTGACTTTTAAACCGGTTTACAGGGGAGCCGGACATTCCCCCCCCCCCCCCGGACATCTGCCCCCCCCCCCCCTATGAAAAATGGCATGTGTGGACATCTGCCCCCCAAGCAATTGACAGGGGAGGATAATTGCCCCCTCAACAAATGCATAATGGTGGATATTTGCCCCCTCTAAAAAAACAATGGGAGGACATTCCCCCCCCACTTTCTCACCCTGATACCCTAAAATAGGGTGAACTGTTAACCTTTATTTAGCTGACATGGCTGAATAATTGTTGACTGGGAACAGAGACGGATGATACTACCTAGGTAGTATCATCCGCCTCTGCTGGGAAGTAAAGCCTCAAACAAACAAAGTAACCAAAAATGAAAATGCACTCCTGTTGTGCTTTCACTCAATGTACATGTAAACAAGTGCATTGAATACTACAAAACATGAAGAATGCTTTGTATTGTCTCATAGGCTACTACAATAACTATAAAATATTTTATATTTTAATTGCTATTGTGCTCATTTGATTCCAATCTTTAATCAAAATTGTTATTTTGGCTAATGAATTTTAACAGTTTGCTTACAACACAATATTGTATTGTAACTATTGTATATAGTAAATCTTAAGTAGTGCTAATAAAACAAAGTACTTATGATAATGTCATTAATTATGAATAGTTGTCAGTGTACATTTAGTTTGATCAGCTAATTGCAGATCAAGCTTGAAATGTTCATTGACTGTGTGTTGATGAATGGGAGGGGGGCAAATAACCATGCTATGCACTTTGTTTAGGGGGCAAATGTCCTACACCTTTTTTTCAGTTTGGGGCACATGTCCTCCTATGTCAATTGCTTGGGGGGCAGATGTCCTCATATCCCATTTTTCATAGGGGGGCACATGTCCGGGGGGGGGGGGGGTGTTCTACACTCGGTTTACAGAACACGCAAAATGTTACCTATGGTCCTATTGAGAAGGAAAAAGGTAGGTTAAGAATAGTTTTACTATGGACTCAGCTGGGGTGCTGAAGCACCCAAAGCACCCCCCCCCCCTAAATCCGCCACTGAAACATGACGTTTTCAGACATTGACCATTGTGTTGTATGCACCAAACTTTAAGCTGAAACAAACAATTAAGCTGAACCAAGCAAATACCCTTTTAATTGATCCAAAACTATAAGCTTGTCCAGGAAAAAATGTGGTTAGGTGAACTGACCATCCCGCCATGACCATAGCTGTAAATTTTCAGAGCACCAAATAGCTCGTGATGTGCAAGGTCTACACTGATGTAGGTGGTATAAATGTTAAATGATTAAACACACATACTACAATTCCTCTTAAATGTGGGACGAGTACATGCGCGGATCCAGAAAGTCTTGTCAGAGGGGGTCAAACTTTGACGTCATTTTTTTAGTTGATGGGGGGAGGGAGGATCTTAGTACCACTATAAGCGGGTCATCATCGGCCCACTAGCGAAACGCCATTAAATGGCGTTTCGCTGGCGTGCCTATGATGACCCAACATTGAATAATGTCTTGGTAGCTGCGATTTTTCATGGGATCCGGACCTGTTTTGCTAGAAAACGCTATATATTTGTGATTTTTCAGTGTGTGTGTGTGTGGGGGGGGGGGGGGGTCCGGACCCCCTGTCCCCCCTCTAGATAAACACATGGAGTTGTCTATATATAAAACTTAAATTTGGCCGAGTTTAGCATCTTGAGCCGAGTTTGCATGGGCCGAGTTTTATGTGGGCCGAGTTGGAAGGGGCCGAGTTGGTTTCGGTCCGAGTTGTCTTTCACCCGGGTGTACTGTGCTTGAACGCTGTTGTGATTAGTCTGGGTATCTGAATTTATGCACAAGTTTTTAGGAGACACACAGTCGTTTATTCGGTCAAAACCGTAAAAGCAATTTGTCCTTCCAAGGGTTGCGATTGTCTAATCTAACCTTTGATTTTCTCCGATTGAATACGTCATAAGCCGAAAATAGTAACAAGTAATATGGGTGCAAAAAAATCGATAAACACCAGGACCTGGTTGTACGAAGCTCTATTAAATTTAATCATGGATTAAGCGTTAATCAATCATTTAAATCTTAACGATGGATTAACTAATTGATGTATTTAAATGTGTTGTACGAAGCCTCATTAAACGGTTGATTAGTTAATTGACCTTTAATCGAGGGTTCGTAATTAATTTCAATAGAAATCATGAAACCAGTCTCCCATAATTCAGCCATGTAAACAAAACGCCGCCATATTAGAAAAGAGAAATTCTCGAGTCAAAACTTACAAATCAAGTTTAGGACGTAAAGAAAGAGGAGGAATCAAGCTGATCGGGATGGTCGATTGTTACCCAGGGATCGTTACTCCTGTAACGTTCTTTTCGCAATAAAAGGTTAATTTTCTATGAAACACAGTAAGAGTGTAAAGATATACCAAGTATCCAGATATCACGGAAATGTTAAGGCTGTCCTTTCTGTGATTGTTTTATTGACAGAGTCTGTTGAAATATCTGGTAAGCGTCGCCAATGACAATGTAAACAATGACGTCATTGTCTTGTTGCTATTTTCATCACGCCAGTTTGGGCACCTGGCATCGAGGTTATAAAACTTGAGTTCATTCTCAGACTCAAAATAAAGCGCAATGATTGGCTGATCGCGGACACGTGTCCACAAGCAGCCAATCATTGCGCTTTATTTTGAGTCTGAGACTGTACTCAAGTTTTATAACCTCGAGGCCCAGGTATAACTATGCAAGAACACTCCCCAGGGGGGAGAGGGTATCTGATATTTTCATAGATACGAAGGCTCGGGTAAAATATTTTTGGGTGCTTGAAATTCCTGATATTTTTGGGGGTGAAAGTTAGATGTTGGGCGCGAGCCTACGCATGCAGAAAACAATAGAGACCCCCCGGGAACACTCAGGCTTCGCAGAAATCAGGCGTTTGAAAAAGGCGAACATGTTCGAGATTAAAATCATGAACATGGGCCCATGGAGGCCCTGAACACCCAAAAATAACGATACACTCAGGTCGAAAACGAAGATGACCAAATGACAGAGTTACCACCGAATTCCGCATCCCTAACCAACCCCATGCCTCTCCTCAAAATTAGCTCTATGATATGAAAATGAAAAAAGAACGCAACCGTAACGTCGTGTTTTCATTCGAAATAGTTAAACAATAAGCCTAGGACAAAACGAACGTCAGATGCTACCCCTAAGTAAACAGTATTGGATCTATCCAGACCTGAAACGGCCGAAATCAGTTTTAAACTATAACCAAACGGAATACAAAACAAACACCCTGGAACATGATCAAACATGATCAGACTTACAAAATTCGGGACTGCGCCTGATTCACGGTGTTTGTTTTGTTTGTTTGATTTGATTTTATTCTTTACGTCCCAGTCAACAATCTTTCAGTTAC
This sequence comes from Loripinus fragilis, assembly GCA_964019695.1. Taxonomy (NCBI): domain Eukaryota; kingdom Metazoa; phylum Mollusca; class Bivalvia; order Lucinida; family Lucinidae; genus Loripinus; species Loripinus fragilis. Next base: position 13,582,437 of record OZ026524.1, read on the forward strand.
GTAGGGACGGGTCTTCCTTGGCTGAACCAGTACTATGCTAGGATTAATGTGTCTTGCTCAATGACACGACGCAGTGACGCCGGTGAGGCTCGAAACCGTGGCCCTTCTCGAGTTCGCAGTGTTTGAATACAAAATGCGGTCAAAGCAAACGCTTTGGAACCGGGCCTGGCCGGAGACCAGATTGGGTCGGGTACGGGTCCAGACTTTTTGGCCAAACACACAGCTGCCACCCATTGGGTGGCAACTACTTCGGCTATCATCAAAAAACTTCTCTAAACACAGACTGTTCTTTGATTTAATATACAATTTGATATCCTCTGTGATTTGTAAATAAGTTTACAAATGACTCTCGTCATGCGAAAAAACTGCTTTATATAAATGTGAAAACAATGGCTTGACGAGTATCCGAGCGAAAATATGGGCATATACATGGGTGTCAGAAAAGTTTGGCCATTCAAATGCCAAAACTCAGAAAACGGGCCATTCATATACTTTCTTTATTAAAAAGTGGGTTTATACCTGGCGGCGCTGAAAAAGGGGGTGTTCGGGCGCACATCCGTACTATGTCATACATAGGGAGTTAGCGAGAATGTCGTAAGGGGCGATCAAAACGCCTAACAATGCCTTCTTAAAGTTAAGCAAGACTTATGTTAAGTATTGATATTTCAACATGATACATTAAATGCTAAAAAGTGCCTGCATCGATGTGGGATATCATTGTGATCTTCAGAAAAATTAAAACTGTTTTGATTTTTATCAGTTTTAAATGTTATTTTTCGCATCCTGAAAAATCAAAACTTAACTTAAGTCTTCCTTAACTCTAAGGAGGCATTGTAATTCCCGATCCAGATCTTGTAAAAGTTCAAAATAGGCGTAAGTGACTGTACCGACGTAACATTTCTACAGATGTAATGATTTAATAACTAACTCAAACACATCAGCATTTGATACATGTATATAGCAATCTTTTATTGTTTAGTCGGTATGTGAAATTACAGGACTTGTCACAGAAATAAAGATGTCTCTTCCGGACATACAGCTGCATCTGAGCCGATCTTTCTGTTGGCATGCTGGTCTGGGTTACGGTACAAGAAGCTCGCCACAGATGAAGACAAATACTGTAACATGAATTTAACATTGCTAACAACAAACAGTAACTTTGGCGACGAAGCGATGGGGTGCGGAGGAGGGGTTAATTATTACTCCCTGCGCTTCTCGCATACATATACCTGCAAACCATCCCACGCGTTACTAACACATGTAACTTAACCGACCCCAAACTTATTGGTTACAAAATCATGCGCGGATCCAGGAATTTTTTCATGGGAGGGGGTCCATGCCCGACGGCCAGAAATGGACAACGTATTTTATTTTTTTTTGTCCTCAACTTATTTTACAGTTTGTAGAGGGGGTCCAATGGTTTTATTACAGAGAAAACTATACTTTTCCAAGGATCCAGAGGAGGTCTGACATTTCCCAGGGGGGGTGTCCAACTTTTTCCAGGGGGGGGGGGGGGGGTCCTAATCATAATATTTATAGAAACCCATATAACTTGTGATTTTCTAGGGGGGTCCGGACCCCAAATCCCCCCTCTGGATCCGCACATGCAAAATTGCAATTTAGGTCTGTTTTGAGCCATGTCATACTCGAGCGGCGCCCATCCCCTGTAAGAGTGAGCCCATATTCCCACTGACTATAGGTCATCGAATGGTTGGTCTGGAGTTAAAATTAAAACTAAATTCCTCCCAATGGAAATAATCACAAGTACTCCTCCTCACTCCACAAAGTCTCAAAATAAGATAAAACTAGAGGACCTGAAGGTCCTGAGGCGCTCACCTGATCTCCTTAATAATGTTAAAATAGGTCAGATCAACTACAGCTTATAATGGAACAAATTTTGTTTTTACCATATACATTTTGGTCAAGTGACCTTAACAATCTAATGAATAAACCATCAAACAGCCCACTGATTTCTGAGAAAAAGATGTTTAGACAGGCATGTGGCAGTCCAAATGAGTGGCCTTGGATAAAAGGTCACATGTCAGCTTGACATTTGGTACTTAATACACCATTGTCTCAATAGGTTTAACTATTATGAATTCCGCTCAGTTCTAGAAAATGAACATTTTAAGATTTTTAGGAATTAGGAATCAAATTTGACCTTGCAATAAAGTAAGTCAAGGTCAACCTAGATTCATCATTTGTGCTAACCTGGTATGGCCCACATACCCGATCCTACCTACCAAGTCCCAAAGCCAATGGCCTTTTAGTTCCAGAAAAGAAGAGATTTAAAGAGTTTTTACCATATATGGGCATGGTGGCCATGTAAGTCATGTGACCATAACAATTTGTATAAGTTTTGGCTAACCAATCATAAGGAGTTGTCATATGAAAATTGGTTTCAATTGGCCAAGAATTGTCTGAGAAAACTATGTTTTTATATGTTGATGGGATTCCAATATAAGCGACCATGGCTGAAAGGTCAAAGATCAATCTTGACCTTTGAAACCTATTTATAGACACTAGATTGAACATATCAAGTGAGAATAATGACTTTGGCTTCCACAGTATCCAAAAAATCAACTTTTCAAAAAAATTTCCCATTCAAATGCATTAGGAAGCAAACTTGACCTTGATGGTAAGTAGGTCAAGGTCAATCTAAGATCATCATTTGAACAAATTTGGTAGGCCACACATCCTCAATACTACATACCAAGTCTCAAGGTCACTGGCTTTCTGGTTCTAGAGAAGAAGATTTTTAAAAGGTTTTTACCATATATAGGCATGGCGACCATCTTTGTCATGTGACCAAAATATTTTGAATAAATTTTGGTTGTCTTATCATAAGGAGTCTTCACATAAAATTTGAGCTCAATTGGGCCAATAGTCTGTGAGAAAATTATGTTTTAATATATTAATGGGACCACAATATGAGCAACCTTGGCTGAAAGGGCAAAGGTCAACCTTGACCTTTGAAACTTATTTATAGCCATTGTCTCATTAGTTTTAACATATCAAGTAAGAATAATCACTTTGGCTTTAACAGTATTCAAAAAATCAACTTTTCAAAAAAAATCCCATTTAAATCTATTAGGAAGCAAATTTGACCTTGACGTTAAGTTGGTCAAGGTCAAACTAGGATCATTATTTGAACAAACTTGGGAGGCCCCACATCCCTAATGCTACATACCAAGTCCCAAGGTCATCGGCCTTCTGGTTCTGGAGAAGAAGATTTTTAAAGGGTTTTTACCATATATGGGCATGGCGGCCATCTTGGTCATGTGACCAGAAACATTTGAACAAACTTTCCTTCCCCCACCCTAAGGAAGCTGCATATGAAATTTAAGTTCAATTGGCCCAGTGGTTTCAGAGGAGAAGATGTTTGAAAATGTTGACGGACGGACGGACGGACGGACGGACGGACGACGGACGACGGACGGACGACGGACGACGGAGTCACTGGTATACTAATAGCTCACCTCGGAGCCTTCGGCTCAGGTGAGCTAAAAAGACTATTAATTGGGTATTTATTTCCCTTAGTTTAACACACAGAGCTTGTGTGTGTGTGTGGGGGGGGGGTTATTATACAAGAACAGGCCGAAGATGCGGATTGCACTTTTATACAGAGTGGGCAGGTGCCCACATTCAAAGGGGCAAATGACAATCCCCTTATATAAGTTAGATACGATTTTTATGTAGGGGACAAACAACCCTTGCCATGAGGCATATGTTCGCAGACCCGATGAAAAAAGTATTTTAGTTAGGGATTAAAGCAATGGGAAGGGTTTTAATCTGACATACATGTACACGGGCATTAAATGATAATGATTCACATATCATATTTACTTCTACTGACTGCTTAACAGGAAATGGCTCGTATAGGCTTTTAAACCAAGGACATTATTAAGCGCCCTCCCCCCCCCCCCCCCTCCTTCTACACCGTCACTCTTGACAGAATATTTCCGCCGGCGTAAAATGTGGCATCTTCCAAAATATTGTCCAAATGGAAATGGCATTTTTCGTGAAAACTTTAAACGATATGTGTATAGGAAGAACAGGAAAAAGTAACGTAGCAATAAAACAATGCTAGACTCTAAACTGGTGTGCCACACGCACTTTGCAACTTAGCTGGGTAGTTCCATGACGTCATTCTGCGGTCACTAAGTAGAACGACTTTCGTTTTGACAGAAGAAAGCTGATATTTTACAATGAATGTTTGATGAAAAACAGTGTTTTAGGGATTCACTCGGAGTTCGGCACTGATGGGATTTGATCTCTGTGTACTTTGGCAGGCAGTTTCTTTGATCAATCTTAAGATGAAAAGGATGTTGGCCTTTGAGAAGCGGTATCTCCGGCGCAATTCCACGTCGGTCATCTCTACATGCCATGGTTTGCTCTTTCTCTCACTTTTTTTCCCCATTTCTTTGCCTTCCTGAATGGACAAACGCTATGTCGGCGGCCATTTTGTTTCGGGCTAATGACCAAATAAATTGGTTAATTCACCTCCTAGACGTCGATTAAATTTAATTGAGGAATCGGGGTTAAATCAAGGGTTTAATCCATGATTAAAAGATAATTGAGCTTCGTACAACGCGATTTAATAAGGCGCTAATTAATCAAGGTTTTAATCCATGATTAAAAGATAATTGAGCTTCGTACAACCGGGTCCAGGCCTCCAGACAAGACGGCGTAATTAATGTACATTTAGCAACTAAAATATACGTTTAAGGTGCTCAAAAGAACTGTCACATTAAGATGGTTATTTTGAGCACCCATTTGTCTGTGTTTCTGTAACATGATCATACTCACTTACTATTTTTGAAATGAAGGATAGAAGAAAAATAAATAATTTTACGACTAAAATCTTTGCTTATCTGGACTTATGGAGACTTAGCAGGCGGTGTATATTAGATGCCGATAAACTGCTACATTTAATCTGATTGGCAGGAAGGTATTATCGAAAAAATCCTTCCTGGCGTTTTCATTGGTCGATTAGTCTGTGCTAATAATAAATTTTGATGGTCGTGAGGCGAAGGGTTTGTCGAAAGGTAGATGCGACGAAACCTTCGCTGGTGAAGGTGTATTTTATTAGGACCAAGATAAGACTTATAGCCCCAGGGATTATCTGACACCTCGGATTATCGCATATCCCGTTATGAGCGTCTCAAAATCGTTTGTCTACAGAATCGCACCGGATAGGTGGCAATCGAAAACACTCTTAACAATCGGCGAACGTGGATCAAAAATGGTTAGAAACAGTGTTTTCGAATGCCATTTGTCACCAGTCAGGCGACAAATACCAATCGATAACTCTGTTTTTGACTATTTTTGATCTATGTTCGTCGATAGGATAAGTATTTTCGATTGCCGCCTATCCGGTGTGAGACTGAAGTAGGAATATTCTCTTCAAATATGTTTTGCTATAAATAGGCAAATAGGTTAAATAATTTGTTTGATTTGATTCTTTACGTCCTATCAAAAGATCAGTTAAACAGGGACGGGTCTTCCTGGGTTGACCCAGTACTAAGCTAGGACAAATGTGTCTTGCTCAAGGACCACAACGCATTGACGCCGGTGAGGCTCGAACCCGCGGCGTCTAGGTCTCGAGTCAAGCACAACAATGAATTAACAATAGGTTAAATAATAATAATAATAATAATAATAATAATAATAATAATAATAATAATTGTTATACTTAAGATAAAAATTAAAAAATAAATTGAAACAAATTGTAATAAAACTATTTTTATTTCGGCGATAAGATATGGTGATTTTTTTTCTTAATTTCACTAAATTAAGATTTTTTTTAATTATCATGTCTCCCAGTCAGCTAAGTTTCCACTTTCTTTAAAAATGCTGTTAAGATTTCTCAACATTATCTAAGCAAGCATATCGCATATTGCGGAAGCATTACAGCACCACAATATTCGAACTTCGACATTTTCTCCGCTCTGGCAAGAAGGCGCTTAAACTAAATTTTCAACTTAAAAATGACAGAACTAAAATGTAATTTATTTCTATGAAACTTATATGGTTGATATTGTTGGATGATAGAGATACCATTTATAACTTATAAAACATTGAGAAAATATCAGAATTTGATTATTTTGGGGTCATAAAATGCTCACCCTAAGCATTTTTATTCAATTTACATTGAAATGAATGGGATTTTACTAGTTAAAAAGATGAGCAATTTGACAAAACTAAATATTTAGTCATTTCATATTTGTTTATATCATTGTAAAGATAAAACATTAAATTTTCTTTTGATAACTTATAAAATAATGACAACTTATTAATAAGTTAGTTATTAATAATTTATTTAAAGGTTCGTATACTTTTCTGTGTAATTGATGCCTCAGATTTCAACAGGTAAGTTGCGAGAGTGGTCAATATTCAAGGGAGATAATCGGGCAGATAAAACTGATAACAGCTGATATTGTCCCATATGCAGAATCCTATCATTCCTGAAGGACCAGAATATGAACTCAAATATCAACACAGGAAATAACGGCTCTCAAACTACACAGAGACTTGATTTTAATGTCATTTTTACGTTTTCGCACATGAGATCAGGCCTCGAGGTTATAAAACTTGAGTTCATTCTCAGACTCAAATTGAAGCGCAATGATTGGCTGCTTGCGGACACGTGTCTGCAAGCAGCAAATTATTTCGCTTTATTTTGAGTCTGCGACTGAACTCAAGCTTTATAACCTCGAGGCCAGGAAAAGAATAAAAATAACACCCTTATGTAATAACCCGATACAGTAGACAATTTAAACAGAACAAAACCACTGAATAGATGGGAAAGAATTAGAGGTTAACTGTATTCAAAATTTTCATATTGGGGAGGTATATCGTCGGATATACGGTGGGAAATTTAGTTTTACGGCGACGCATAAGCGGAGCCGTAAAACGTGATTTCCGAAACGTATATCCGACGATATACCTCCCCAAATGAAAATTTTGAATATGGTTTATCCCCATTCTAATGCACTATTAACATTTTTCCTCCAAAAAGACAGCAAAAAGGTACCATTGTGCCCTACGACCAGCGGCTGCCAGCTGCATAAAACCGTTCGACAGCTACGTATATTCACTTGCAAACCAATGAAAACCGACATAACGTAATGACGTCGAGTCTCGGACAGTATATGGCAGGATATACTGTCGCAAATGTATGACGTTATCCAATCAGACGCCGCGCGTTGTATTTGCATGTGCATTAGAATCGTGAATAATAATATTAACTTTCTTCAGTTAAAAAACAAACTCCACCACCATTAATGGAGTCCCCAGAGCTCAGTATCTGGTGATGTACAACAAGAGTTTAACCCCCAATTGTACCCCGTTTGGTAATCTGCGTTTTAACCCATTCATTCTAGATACCGGTTAACAGGTACTTTTGTATATAGTGAAGATTCAGCTAAAATTCTGCACAAGGTAGCATTTCATCAAGGTATACACTATATGGTATGATAAAAACAATCTTCAGAAACAGAAATAAATATAAAAAATAGAAGGTTCTACCTGCAACCCTTTAAAACACAAAAATGGACTACACCTAAGGAATCCTCTAACGCATACACTTTTGTTTTGGCATGTTCTTGAAAACTCGAACTTCGAATTTAAAAATATTTTGGAATACACTAGAACAATGTTATCTGGTAATCCGTTTTTATTTTCAGAGACAACTATTTGGGTTGAAATCTTCAAAAAACGAAAGTCGCAAATTTACCCTTTTTTTTAAACAAATCAATACGGAAAAGAGAATAGCAATTTGTCAAAATTTTCCATTCTATGAGATATGAATTATTTTCAAATTAAAGTCAGTCTGTATACTATTATTCATAAAATAAGAAAAAAAAACATCCGACTTTTATCTTCTTCATCTATAAAATTGTACGGAAATACACACAAGTAATCAACATTTCCTGACAATCACATCGCATATGTGCTCGATAGGGTTTCGATCAGGGTAGCAGTATGGCCATGGTAAACATTTGTTTTTCTAGCTTCGAGCAGAGCCCCGTTTATGATTATTACAGTTTGGGCTTTTAAATTTATACTGAGAATAAAGTCACATGCAAAGTAATTGAGTATGACCAGGAAATGCCACAACCACACACTGCAGACCAACCCACGGTACCATGACATAGAGACACAGAACACTAACAGTCAAATGACTTTAAAAGAAAATTTAAGTAAAGCAAACAGCTGTCTCTACCCCAGCGAAATGATTTCAAATCTAGAAACGACACTAAATAATGTACAACAAAACAAGAACCAAACACTAACGTACAACAAAACAAAAACCCACCATTAACCACCCACAACACAATGGGGCAACAATAAACAATGAATCAACAACAACAGAACACAGCCTTAGAACGCTCAGTCGATATCACTGGGGGTTTTAATTAATTTTACTGCCAAATATTTGCACTAGATGCTTCTGTTGTCAAACCAGAAAAAAAATGTTAAGCTCGCGTGGAGGCTTTTCTTGCTTATCCAATGTATCATCACTGGGAAACTATCAATTTTATAGACATACTGTTATAATACACAGGAAAGTGCTCGCAACCCACAGACGGGCAGCGCTAAAGAAGAAACCAAGTTGAGCCACAGTGGGCCCAGCCAAAGACGAACACCCGACACTGGCCCAACGATGAAAGTTTTATGCCAGGGTCGTCATTGAGTCTGAGAATTTCATGCATTTCTTGTTACAAAATGATTTTTTTAAATTGTTTAGCATGACAAATGAATTAAAATTGTCTCACTGAAATGTAGACTTTCAATAGCCTAAATTCCATTTTTGTGACTTTCGATTTTGACCCTTTTAAATTAAATAAGCTGTACTTTGCATAATACCCAATGTATTGTTCTGAAAATTTTACACATGATGTGAATGATATTGAAATTTTGTTTAACAACATAATATTGAATGTGATCAACACAATTAAGCTTTTGTTGTTAACTGGTTACTGTATGCGTTAGAAGATTCCTTAAGTATATACAGTATTTGTTCATCAATAGGATTGGGAAAATCCATCAGAATGTAAAGGGGGAAAAAGTGTTTTATGATTTCTAAATTCAGAGAATTTATATACATTTCAAAATGCAAAATACTACATCAAATATTTTTAAAACAGTTGTTAAAACTTGTGAAGAAGCCTTCAACGAGGAAGGATCCAAATACCACTATAAGCGGGCCATTATCAGCAAAACGCCATTTAAATGGCGTTTTGCTGGCGTGCCGATGTTGGCCATACATTGAATGCTGGATTTATAGCTTTGTGATCTTTCATGGGATCCGGACCAGTTTTGCTTTGAAACCATATAAATGGCGCTTTGCTGGCGTGCCGATGATGACCCGACACTGAATGCTGGCTTGATAGCTTTGTGTTTTTTCAGGGGATCCGGACCCGTATTGCTTTGAACCCATATAAATGGCGCTTTGCTGGCGTGCCGATGTTGACCCGACATTGAATGCTGGCTTGATAGCTTCGTGATTTTTCAGGGGATCCGGACCAGTATTGCTTTGGACCCCTATATTTTTGTGATTTTTCAGGGGGAGCCCGGACCCCCTGCCCCCCCCTCCTCTGGACCCGCGCCTAAGAACAAGCCTTCCCTAAAAAGTATCATTCAGCTCGGTCTTGCAGCCTTGGGTGAATATCAGTTTTCAGGCAGACAAATCCTCATGCTTCCTTCATCGAAGTAGATCAGGAATCGATACAATCAAGCTCCACACCTGACCAAAGATACCAATGGGAAAGTGACAACGTCAACGTCACAATTACACATCACAAACGAGAGCCAAGAGGTCAGCCCTTTCCAAGCAGGTGACCACAAGGCATCAACAAACAGACGTGCATGAAAGCAAACCAAATAAGACAGAAATAACATAAATGATCCACAAAAGAAGCACCGCCTTGGAACGGTTAGTAAAATCAATAAAAAGTCAATACACTTAAGCAAACTTATAAACGAACACTTTACAAACTATTTTTTTCTGACTAAGGCACCAATAATATTGAATAAATTCTTACCTAATCATGAGCATTTCAATGGACAAAGGCTTCAAAGTGTTCCGGGATAGTTTTCATTCATTTTACATTTTTCGGGTTCAAAAATGTAAAAATCAACGTTTTTGATGAAAAATATTTTCAGATGCATTTTTATCACATTGAAGTGCAGGTGTTTTCGAACTGGTCCAGGTGACATAAGAAAACATCAAACATTTGAAATTTGATGTACGGCAGATTTTTTACTTTAAAAAAGATGAAAAAAAACAACACTTTTTTTGAGAATTCTGAAAATCGTCAGTAACACACATTAAAATCATTGTATGCGTTTTATTCTATCCGAACATGGTAGACAAAACTGAATAGAACTCGATCCATCTATTCTGTGGCGATATTTTTTTCACGACTATTCCGGTTTCATTGTGAAATTTTAACAATTAATTTGACGGCATTTGTCAGAGACTTTTTACCGTTCAAAAGAGGAAAGGTGACTTCTGGTAAAAATGAATAATTGCTGAAAATGTCAATGCCGTAGAGCGGTTAATAAAGCGTATAGAACAGTGCAAAGTGTGTACCTAAAGTACATGCTTAAAGTCGAATTTAGATTAAACTACCGACAGCCACTATGTTGATGTTATTACGGAAAAGAAATGACGAGTCCGATTGTGTCACAACTTTTGATATCATGGCAGATAGTTTCATCTTCAAACAATCAAACATGCAAACGGGTAATGTTTCTATGGAATATTTAATATTGTTGTGAAAAGTGTTATTTTTTTAAATGAGGGTATGTTTACTTGGATGCCCTCTGTCCAAGACGAACGAGACATTTTCAAATGAAATTACTTGTAGAGTCTCGACAAATGCTTGGTTTATTTATAGAATTAAAATATTGTATGACAGATATTTACTTTCTGAACTAGCATAAAAAGTTTAACATGTTCGTTTATAAGTTTGCTTCAGTGTAATTCTATAATAACAACCTACCATATATCTCCATTGAGATTTGCAGCAACACGGCGGTTCAATAGTTGGTAAATCAAGTATGTTTCCTCTTTCAAAAATACCACCATCATCTAAGTATCGCTCACATTTTCTGACCACTACGGGAAAAAGAATGCCACTGGCTATCGTGTAATTCATTCTAAATGACTGTTTTTGGCAGACACATGCAGCCGCTATGCTCCCCACCACCAAACTAAGAACTAGTGTCTGGTATAGACGTTTTGCCATCGATGACTTTAAACAAATGTCTGAGAAAAAAGAGACAGAAGTTACTTAAATATAAACAGCACAAAAAGGGGTGAAAGGTGTACAAAAAATTGGCACATTTTCCTGATCAGCCATCACTCATTTCCGTATAGTAACATCTTAACCCTTAATGCGCCAATCGCAACAAAAGTGGCCTGCTTTCTCGTCTGCTGAAATGATTGAAGCCTCTATGGCAAACAGTCTGGACCCAGATCAGAATGCTCCTATAGGAGCAGTCTGGTCTGGGTTCACGCTGTTTGCTTCTATACTTAATTCGTCAGTAATGTTAGGCATTTATTTGTAGCAGACGACTTCAGCAGACGACATTTTCAGATGCATTTTTTTCTTGGCGCTTTAAGGGTTAATATTTCGTATGCTAATGTCGTCCGTTTATAGCCTTGGCAAACAGTTCGGACCCAGATCAGGACCAACATAACGTCCGGACCAAATTGTTAACACTATGTTCGAGTTTTTGAAAGAAATGTTTGAAAAGTCAATTTTGAAAACTTATCAGTAGACGTTAATAATACACAGCATGCAAAAACACTAGCTAGCGACCAGTGTCAACAATCAGATAAATCGAACGCTGTCATGCGTGTTGTGTCCGATTACTGTATTTAAATTAATAAAATTATAGAGTGTGAATCATTTTGTCAATGAAATGTTTTGTAATTACATACTATATTTCTCTAAAGTCGCCCACATTTATATGTTTTAATTAATGTTAACTACTAGTTTCAGTAGTATTCTATTCGCTCATCAATCTGAACTACAAAATTTAATAAAGAGTTAGGAAAGCTAAAAGTGTGGGCATTTGGTTAATATAATTCGCTCCAATTGCATGACCCTAAGCTGAAAACATCACCATTCATCTGTACTGCGGATCGTCCGTCCGTCTGTTATCCGTTGTAAATAAAAGTTTCAAGGGCTACCAAAGAACTACCAGAGTCAATGCTAGAAAAATGTTTGTATCCCAGGATAGTTTCTACCAGAGACAATGCTAGAAAGATGTTTGTGTCCCAGGATAGTGTCTACCAGAGACAATGCTAGAAAGATGTTTGTGTCCCAGGATAATGTCTACCAGAGACAATGCTAGAAAGATGTTTGTGTCCCAGGATAATGTCTACCAGAGACAATGCTAGAAAGATGTTTGTGTCCCAGGATAATGTCTACCAGAGACAATGCTAGAAAGATGTTTGTGTCCCAGGATAATGTCTACCAGAGACAATGCTAGAAAAATGTTTGTATCCCAGGATAGTGTCTACCAGAGACAATGCTAGAAAGGTGTTTGTATCCCAGGATAGTGTCTACCAGAGACAATGCTAGAAAGACGTTCGTGTTGCAGAGTAATGTTTACCAGAGACAATGCCAGAAAGACGTTCGTATCCCAAGATAGTGTCTACCAGAGTCAATGCCAGAAAGACGTTCGTATCCCAAGATAGTGTCTACCAGAGTCAATGCTAGAAAGATGTTCGTATCCCAGGATAGTGTCTACCAGAGACAATGCTAGAAAGACGTTTGTATTGTATCCCAGGCTAGTGTCTACCAGAGTCAATGCTAGAAAGGTGTTCGTGTCCCAGGATAGTGTCTACCAGAGACAATGCAAGAAAGATGTTCGTATCCCAGGATAGTGTCTACCATAGAGAATGCTAGAAAGATGCACGTGTCCTAGGATAGTGTCTACCAGAGACAATGCTAGAAAGATGTTCGTTTCCCAGGAAAATGTCTACCAGAGACATTGCAAGACACTTGCTCGTGTCCCAGGATAGTGTCTACCAGAGCCAATGCTAGAAATATATTCGTTTCCCAGGGTAGTGTCTACCAGAGACAATACAAGAAAGGTGTTCGTATCCAAGGATAGTGTCTAGGAGAGACAATGCTAGAAAGATGCACGTGTCCTAGGATAGTGTCTACCAGAGACAATGCTAGAAAGATGTTCGTTTCCCAGGGTAGTGTCTACCAGAGACAATGCAAGAAAGGTGTTCGTATCCCAGGATAGTGTCTACCAGAGACAATGCTAGAAAGATGCACGTGTCCTAGGATAGTGTCTACCAGAGACAATGCTAGAAAGATGTTCGTTTCCCAGGAAAATGTCTACCAGAGACAATGCAAGACACTTGCTCATGTCCAAGGATAGTGTCTACCAGAGACAATGCAAAACTTGCTCGTGACCTAGGATAGTGCCTACCAGAGACAATGCTAGGAAGATGTTCGTATCCCAGGGTAGTGTCTACAAGAGACAATGCAAGAAAGGTGTTCGAATCCCAGGATAGTGTCTACCAGAGACAATGCTAGAAAGATGCACGTGTCCTAGGATAGTGTCTACCAGAGACAATGCTAGAAAGATGTTCGTTTCCCAGGAAATTGTCTAACAGAGACAATGCAAGAAAGGTGTTCGTGTCTCAGGATAGTGTCTACCAGAGACCATGCAAGAAACTTGCTCGTGTCCCAGGATAGTGTCTACCAGAGTCAATGCTAGAAAGATGTTCGTGTCCCAGGATAGTGTCTACAAGAGACAATGCTAGAAAGATGCACGTGTCCTAGGATAGTGTCTACCAGAGACAATGCTAGAAAGATGTTCGTTTCCCAGGAAAATGTCTACCAGAGACAATGCAAGAAAGGAGTTCGTAAATCAGTATAGTGTCTACCAGAGACAATGCAAGAAACTTGCTCGTGTCCCAGGATAGTGTCTACCAGGGACAATGCTTGAAAGATGCTCGTATCCAAGGATAGTGTCTACCAGAGTCAATGCTAGAAAGATGTTTGTATCCCAGGATAGTGTCTACAAGAGACAATGCAAGAAAGGTGTTTGTATCCCAGGATAGTGTCTACCAGAGACAATGCTAGAAAGATGCACGTGTCCTAGGATAGTGTCTAACAGAGACAATGCTAGAAAGATGTTCGTTTCCCAGGAAAATGTCTACCAGAGACAATGCAAGAAAGGTGTTCGTATCTCAGGATAGTGTCTACCAGAGACAATGCAAGAAACTTGCTCGTGTCCCAGGATAGTGTCTTCCAGAGTCAATGCTAGAAAGATGTTCGTGTCCCAGGATAGTGTCTTCCAGAGACAATGCTAGAAACTTGCTCGTGTCCCAGGATAGTGTCTTCCAGAGTCAATGCTAGAAAGATGTTCGTGTCCCAGGATAGTGTCTTCCAGAGACAATGCTAGAAACTTGCTCGTATCCCAGGATAGTGTCTACTAGAGACAATGCTAGAAAGATGTTCGTATCCCAGGATAGTGTCTTCCAGAGACAATACAAGAAAAGTGTTCGCATCCCAGGATAGTGTCTACCAGAGACATTGCTAGAAAGATGCTTGTGTCCCAGGATAGTGCCTACCAGAGTCAATGCTAGAAAGATGTTCGTTTCCCAGGAAAATGTCTACCAGAGACAATGCTAGAAAGATGTTTATATCCCAGGATAGTTTCTACCAGAGACAATGCTAGAAAGATGTTCGGATCCCACGATAGTGTCTTCCAGAGACAATGCTAGAAAGATGTTTGTATCGCAGGGTAATGTCTATCAGAGACAATGCTAGAAAGATGTTCGTGTCCCAGTATAGTGTCTACCAGAGACAATGCTAGAAAGATGTTCGTATCCCACGATAGTGTCTACCAGAGACAATGCTAGAAAGATGTTCGTATCGCAGGGTAATGTCTATCAGAGACACTGCTAGAAAGGTGCTCGTGTCCCAGTATAGTGTCTTCCAGAGACAATGCTAGAAAGATGTTCGTATCCAACGATAGTGTCTACCAGAGACAATGCTAGAAACCTGCTCGTGTCCCAGTATAGTGTCTACCAGAGACAATGCTAGAAAGATGTTCGTATCCCAGGATAATTTCTACCAGAGACAATGCTAGAAAGATGTTTGTGTCCCAGACTAATGTCTGCCAGAGTCAATGCTAGAAAGATGTTCGTGTTGCAGGGTAATTTCTACCAGAGACAATGCTAGAAAGACGTTCGTGTTGCAGGGTAATGTTTACCAGAGACAATGCTAGAAATGCGTTCGTGTCCCATGATAACGTCTACCAGAGACAAAGCTAGGAAGATGTTAGTGTCTCAGGGTAATGTCTACCAGATACAATGCGAGAAAGGTGCTCGTGTCCCAGGGTAATGTCTACCAGAGACATGATAGAAAGATGTTCGTGTCCCAGGATAATGTCTACCAGAGACATGCTAGAAAGATGTTCGTGTCCGAGTAAAATGTCTACCAGATACAATGCTTGAAAGATATTCGTTTCTCAGGATAATGTCAGTCAGTTTTAGGTTTTTAGCAATTGACAGTTTACCGTAAATAGTCGCTACGCTTTAAAACGGTGTTGTGTAACCCGAGTGCTTAAATAATTTGTCAGAAACGAGGCCCTTTCGAGTTCTGACGAAATATATCAGGCTCTATTTAACCCCATTACTGCTGAAGATAAGTTGTTGCACAAAAAACGTCATGCGGAATTCTATTATCTTGATTATGCCAGCTCATTTCATCCACAATACTTCACATCATAAGAATTTAACCTATAAGCCCATGACCCGCCAACTTCCTTTTATTTTCAGCCAATCAGTTGCAAGAAAAGGACCATATTCAGCGTGGTATATTTTCCATAACTCACACTTTTGTGAGACTCATTCCCAGTTTTATTTAGGGTTCTAAAAACAAAAATAAATTTGGTGAAATTAACATTTTTGACAGCAATTTCCTCTCATCAAGTTATGGGAATGAGTCTCACAAAAGTGTGGGTTATGCAAAATATACCACGCTGAATATGGTCCTTTTCTTGCATCTGATTGGCTGAAAACTAAAGGAAGTGGGCGGGTCATGGGCTAATTTTAGAACCCTAAATAAAACTGTGATAAGAATATTGACACAAAAATATGTAAATTGCAAATGTTCCCTGTTTCACAGAAAAGTGGCGACAACAGAAAACATCGACCAGGCTGCACATTTACATTGAAGCCTGGTCAGAAATTACACTGCTTGTTCCGAAATGCTTTTTGCAAAAGACAGCATGACCAAACGACACATGAATACATACACGCTGATCTGAGTGTCTCCACTGTTTGAGAATCAGGGCGGAATGCACAAACAGTTGGGACTGATCAGCCTATACGAGGGGTGTTCAAAAAATACGCGAACAGATGCTGCCATTTCTACATTGGTTGAGCAATAGAGCAGGAATTACAGCACATAATACTGTAACATATATGCAGTTGATCGGTTACAACATGCTTGGTGTTAGTCGTCTACGTGCGTTACAGCTGTCGTCAAGGCAACGCTATATAGCGTAAACCGGCCAATTTTACGTTGCATTTTGACGTTTTACTACACAACCACTTAAACTTCAACCTTTTGTAAAATTGTGTTGAGCGCTGATAGCCCATATTGCGTTCCATTCATATTTAACGATATATTTAACTCCTCTTCTATGCAAACTTTCAAAGATTTATATCTAACGGATGGTGTTCTAAATCGAAACGAATAACAGTACTGTCAAAAGGCAAAGCATTCAACTTCTATGAACCCATTACCTGCTTTTGGCATGTCAATTCATTAAAATAAACTATATACACACTTCGAAAAACACCCTTTTCAGGTCAGTAGATCTAATATTGATAGTTAAGTCTGATATTATAATTATTGTGATGAACATTGATAAGAAAATATGTTTTTTATTTAATATTTACAAAAAACTCGAAAAATTGACGCATTTTAAGCCTGCCCTTCGGACTGAAACCTATTAATTTGAATGCATTGCGCAGCGGAATAACATAAAAATCTCATTTTATGTTCAAAGAATGACGGAACATTATTTTCCGTTAAAGATACCAATCACTTCAAGCATAACTACGAGTTTTAGCCCCAAGAAGCAACCCAGGGGTACAGATGGGCAGGTTCCAGCGAAGTGACGTCACAGCGGCGCCTCGTGATCATACGTCTGACGTCACATGTTCTAAATTTCAATTTCAGTCAACTTGCTATGAATAGTAGTTTATATTTATGAATTTTCATTGCCATCGATAAAAGAAATGCGATTTAATAGCACTTTTCCGCGAACTTTCTGATCACCCCTCGTACATCTGTAACGTGTGCTCAATTATCAAAAAGCTTCCTAGATAATTTTGAAAAAAAAATCTAACAAAAATGCTGCTAATAAAATCCATTTTGTCCCATGTTAACGCACCCATGGCTAAAAAAGAAATAAGACTCCTAAACGTAATGCAGCAAAATTTTACATAATGTGTTCATTTCAGGATGTGAAATCATCACAGGAAACAACTGACGTCCTGCCAAATGAGTGGGTCGAAACCAGAGGGCGTAAAATTCAATTGTTTCTAATATTTTCTGTAAAATGATACATTGCAAGTACTTATTGAAAAAAAAAACTCTACATATGTATGGATGAGTTTTTCATATTTCTTTTTTGTCGTCTGCTGATATTTTTCCATGTCAAATTTACGAGAAAAATCTAGAAAACCATCAGAGTGACAAACAGTTTGTATCCAGATCATTCCCCCCAAAAATGTTGTCTGGTCTGGGTTCAACGACAGAAGTCGCCATAAGCAGACTCGTCCCGCTTACAAGAGGGAATATTTGTATGCACTCGTAAAATTGTACAAAAAGCTAAGTATTAGCTACGTTTTAAAATATACGTCATCCTCAGCTCTCCACTGACAGATTTTTGAAACTTTAGGACGGCAATTTGTTTGGTAATCTCCAAATACTTCCCATTTGGTTTACTTTTCTTCTTGCACAATATAATATTCTGAAAAAGTATGAACGCCAGGGTGACGTCGAACGTTGGTGACTGCAATTCGAAATTTCATTTACTTTGTTTTAATTGAGATGTTTGTCATGGCCTATGGCGAAATTTTACATCCTCACCAAATTAATAACGAACCTGGGGCCAATTAAAAACTGTCGGGTTTCTTTTGTAGTTGAGTACAGTATGCTCATATCAATTTTGCACTATCGCGTGTGCAAGGAAAGACGTTGGTGACTATTGTTCTTCTGAAGCAATAATCGAATACCCTTTTTCACCTGAGTCAAAATTTTACCACCTTTGGCATGTTATGTCATGCGCGGATCCAGTGGAGGAGGGTGGCAAAGAGTCCGGATCCCCCCTATGGAAAATCACAAGTGGTTAGGTTTCCAAAGAAATTGTGGTACGGACCCTCTTCGAGAAGGAGGTCCGCACGACCCTCTGTGAAATACGTTGATGACTAGAAAAAGACCAGTTGCCGAATTTTTCTCATGTGCAGATCCAGAGGATGGGACAGGGTCCGATCCCCCTATAAAAATCAAAAAACATATAGGGTTTTCTTGCAATATAGGTCCGGATCCCCTGAAAAATCACAGCTACCAAGCCAGCATTTAATGTTGGGCCATCATCGGCACGCCAGTGAAACGCCATTTTATGGTGTTTCGCTACGCCATTTTATGGCGTTTCGCTGCGGGCCGTTGATTGCCCGCTTATGGTGGTACTTTGATCCTCCCTCCCCTCATTTTCTAACAAAAAACGTCAAAGTTGGACCCCTTCTGACAAAACTTTCTGGATCCGCGCCTGTTTCTGGATCCACGGTTGTATGTAACAGTTACTCAATTGTCTTAAGGACATATTGAAATGTTTTAGATACCTAATAGCTAAGATTATAGTCTGTCTTGCTATATGTGGAGCGCAGTGGCTCAGTTGGTGGGGCGTTAGACTGGGAATCGAAGGGTTGCTAGTTCAAGTCTCACTGCCGGCAGAGTCACTGTGTTGTGCCCATGAGCAAGACACTTAGAATCAAGGAAAACCCGTCCCGACATAACTGAAAAAATGTTGACTTGGACGTAAGAATCGCAACAAACAAGAACTGCCTTGCTAGTTAATGCACCCGAGGTCGCTTTTAGACAACTTCTAAAGATGTATCATGAAGGAGTACTCTGTGCCACATATCACCACGAGCTGAATATGTAACAGTTATACCATGGGTTGTCCGCCTGTACGTGGAGATAATCCGAGCGCTTTAGCGAGTGGATTATCTTACGTACAGGTGGGCATACATGGTATAGCTATTTTATACCACCTACATCAGTGTAGACCTTGCACATCACGATATATGTCATGCTAAAGTTGGCAAAGGAGGTATAAATATATTTTGCGCATGTATGTATGCGTGCGTGCAGGCATGTGTGTGAGTCATGGAGTCGCAGAGTGTCACGTACCCTTTTGGGACCACCTTGACCTTGACCTCTGGTCTCAGTTCTAGAATGACCGCGTCCGAAGCATATCTTCTAAATATATATTATTTAAGTAGGACTGCCGATGCTTATTTAAGGTAGGACTCCCAAGTTTGGTATGTGGATGCAATGTGGAGTTGCGTAGTGTCGCGTACCATTATGGGTCGCTGTGATCTTGACCTAGACCTCTGGCCTCAGTTCAAAAATAGTCGTGTACGGAACATATCTCCTACATTATTTGAGGCAGGACTCCAAATTTTGGTATGCGGTGCATTATGGTATTGTGGAGTGTCAAGTACCATTTTGGATTACTGTGACCTTTAATTTGATATCTGGCCTAAGTTCTAAAATAATCGTTTCCGGGATATATTTCCTATATTCTTTAAGGTAGGACTCCCGAATTTCGTATGTGGATACATCATGGCGTCGTAAAGTATGGCATACCATTTTGTCATTGTGACCTTGACCTCTGGTCTCAGTTCTAGAATATTGTGTCCGGAGCATATCTCGTAGGAATCCAAAATACGGCGTGTGGATCGCGGAGTGTCGCCGCCGCATGATACCAGTTTTTGGCCCCTGTGATTTTGACCTTGACCTCTGGCCCTAGTTCTAGAATAATCATGTCTGGAGCATATCTCTTATATCATTTGACATAGGAATCCCAAAGTTGGTGTGTCGATACATCTTTGGATCGCATACTGTCGTGTATTGTTCCTGTGTCACTGTGACCTCGACGTTGGCCCCTGGCCTCAGTTCTAGAAAAATTCCAGATTATATCTCCTATATTATTTGAGTTAGAAATATCAAATTTGGTTTGTGGATAAATCTTTGGGTCGCAATGTGCCACATTTTGATTTTGACTCTTTTTGGCCTTGACCTTGACCTTCGGTTTCATTTATAGAAAAATTCATGTAAGGGACATACCTTTGTGGATATATCTTGAGATTGCAGAATACTACATACTGTTTCCAATTGATTGTGGGATTAACCCTGACCTTTAACTCAGTGCTAGAAAAAATGTCAGGAGCACATCCCCTATATTTTTTCGAGGTAGGAATCTCAACTTTGGTATGTGGATACATCTTCATTTGGTCTGAAAAAGTTAAACTACAATGTAGGTCATTAAATTGATAGAGCATCTCTGCTCTAAATACCGTCAGTGCTGATGATGTTGCACATGTTCACATAGTACATTGACACTAATTTTATATAGAGGATCTTACATGAGAGCTAATGTTTTATTGAATTTATTAAACGAGTTGGGGAAAAGAGATAAAATGCGAGGCTTGCCGAGCATTTTATCTCTTTTTCGCAACGAGTTTAAAAAATTCAATAATACAAGAGCACGAATGTTAGATTCTATTTATCATATGACATTAAGATTACTTTGAAATCTCATTTCTCGCGTAAAAACGTTATAATTTTGTCATTATGTTGTTATGGACGTCATAACGTTTCCCGAAAATCGATAAACCACTAGTGGTTTACAGATTTTATTGCATGGCGTTATTTCACTCCCAAACGCGACGTCATATGATAAATCACATATATTCATCCCAACATTGGTCCTTGTATTGACAATCACATCTGCCTGTAACTGTTCGTAACCCCTTTGTAGGGCCATATAAAGACCGATGAGAGACCACCTATAATACTTACTAAACAGTGTTATTGTTACCACAACTGTCAACAGACAGAGAATGGTCACCATCTTAAAAGGTACACTGGACAACATCCATGTTTAAATATATCCCAGAGATTTTATTCAATTAATGCATATTATACAATTATTGACTTCAATGAGGTAGACATGAAGATTTATCTATCCAAAAAAGTGATAATTCTAGGCCGAGCTGAATATCACTTTTAAGCGTAGATAAATCCTCATGTCTACCGAAATTGAAGTCAATAACTATTTTGTTATAATAAAAAAGGATCATTGACACTTGCTATGGGTAAATGCCTACGGTTTTCAGTAAAAATAAAAGTTTGTCAATCATCCCTTTCTTCACCGTGAAGCTACCCTGACCTGAGTACTTTATGGCTGTGAAATCCGCTTTCGATATTAAATGCTTCAAAGATGTAAATTTTCGGGTAGAACAATCAGTTTTACATTAAAATACAAATGTATATAGAAATCCGAAAACATTTTTTAAAACATCACCCCCCCCCCCCCCCCCCCCCGTGTGCCAGCAAAAGCTTTTGCATGTATATGTGTTACCATATTTTACACATTGTATGGAAGTGGCTTGCTGGCACACGGGGGGAAAGATGTTCAGCAGCCCCAAAACCCAGGGTCTAAGCCCATAAAATGCCTTTTATGCCAAATAAGAAATTAACGACACTAATGAAGTTCTCTAGAACCAACCTCCTAAATTGCTTTATATTCTGTGCTAATTTAATATAAATTACTTTAAGATTAAAAGTAGAACTAGCAAGGTTTTATGCATTTTTTCATTAGAAAAAATCGCACTGTTATTAAATGACACATTCTTTTGCAAACGTCCTGTACTTATCTATTTGCATGCTAGGGAATTGTTCATGTTTTTATTTTCGTCTGCTGACTTTCTTCAAAATTAAGTTTAAAAAAAAATAAACCACTCAGGACCACCATTGGAGTGTCAAACAGTTTGGATCCAGATCAAGACCGACATTCTGTTGGTCTTCACCGAGTTCAAACTGTTTGCAAAAGGCTATTGAAAGACAACAAAATTATCCACTGACATGCAAAGAGTTCTAACAGGTAAATACTTTAGTGTTCAATATATTGTCTCATATAGGGATACATGTATATGTATACCATAAATATTCGGACACTTTAAATACATTTAACATGCTATGCCCTTTATACAAAGCAAAAGTAATATTCAAAGGATCTAGTTAGAATCAGTTTTACTTTCCAATGCTAAATGGGGCACTTTCATTCCTTCAAAATTATATATTTCTATTGTTGAACTTTCAGTTTTGTATTATTTACGGTACATGTAGTCAAAAATGTATAGGTAACTTCTAAATTATCTCCCCAAAGTCATTTTATTACAAAACATATTTTGTTTTTAAAACAATTTCATCAATTATCGTGATTCGTTAATACTCTGCATATGGTATGTTCAATAGATATAACCATGCCTACCAAATAAATTCAAGAAAACGAGCAGAAATCATTTTTAAGCACTTTTTATTTTCATGAAATTTCAGACCCCCTCCCCTTTCTACCCGCCATAACTCTCGAGTGTGTAGGAATTTTGAAAATATTTTGCTAGCTGGCTCTTGCCATTAGATTCACCTATTGCACTGATACTACATGCAACACACCAGAAGCTCAAAAGCAGCGTTCTTGGAATCAGAAAAATGGGCGTACAAGGCCCAAACCGTCAATGATCATTTCTTCTTTCACTTTTGTTGTTGAAGTCATGTTCAAACTTCAACCTAAGGACTTTCTCTTCAGTTTTACTGTTATTAAAATATTTTAATGTATAGATAGACCACAACCTCTGACCGATGACCTTTGGGTCTTTCTATTTCAAACGCGTAAAATGAGCCAGTTCGGCTGGAACACATGTGTATGTCAAAGCTTTAATAGTAAATTTAAATGAATGCCTGAAACCCTTTTTTTCGGGAACAGTTCATCAATATTGTAAATAGAGTCACGATTCAAAGCTTTTGGTTTATCTGTAGTATTTTGCATTTTGAAATGTATATTAATTCTCTGAATGTGAAATGTAAACTTTAATAATAAAACAAACAAAGATAAATGAACAGACAAAAACAACAACAAAACAGTGGTTAAATTCATGAAAGTCTTAAGTTTACCTGTTCGGATGTGAAACAGATAATCATGTCAATTTCATGCAGCCCGTGCTAGTTTTATACTCATCATGCTGTTTTTAGCTCTCCGAAAAGTGTCAAAAATATTATATTCTGGAAACTAGTTTGAGTACCATTTTTGTGTGATCAGCATTTTGAAGACGAAGCAATGCAAAGCAGTGCGACTATTTTTACGTCTAAAAATCGCATGCTACAACGCACATATTGTGATAAATATATAACCGACAGTAGATTTAAAAAATGCCCTACGTTGGTATTTTTGTCAAAATAATAATTGAAACCAAAAAAATTTTTGTAAACCAGAGAAAAGGGAACGTTAACTCTTAAAATGGTCCAATTTGCAGAATGAGTAAAGCTATGAGTTGAGGTTGTGGTTCATTTCAATTGAAAACAATGGAAAACAAAAATATTAAAAAATATCATGAGAGTACTATCCTGCCAGCCAACAGTGACAGTGGCGTCATGTTTTGTTTACAAAGATATTTGGGACTTATAATTGATATATCACTTGTGTATTAATCCTATCCACAGGATAGGATTAATATACAAGTGATCTATCGATTCGCGTTAGCTCAAGTGAAGTGTACACTTTTGTATTTTACTAAGCAATTGTAAACACATTATTACGTCACTGTCACTCTTGATTGGCACGACAGTAGATAGTGATCAATCAATTTTGTGATGGATAACGCGATACCATGAGAAGTTCTTATATCATCGACAAAATAAGAGGGGTTGAGTTACCGAACCCACTTCTTGAAAATTAGGGGCTGTGTCATTAGGAATATTTTTTTTTGAATACAGACTTTATCAAGCCATCCTTTTTGCGCGACGTATTTTTTTATGTATTGTTCGATACAAATAAAGCAAAACGTACACTCAATAGGCATTTTTCGTTCTACTGTAGTGACATGATTTATAATAAAAGGAAAAAGAAAAATCGATGATAAAGTCCCATTTTTGAAAGTTTACCATTTCTCTATTAGTCAACATTTTTAAAATATAAAGGTGTAAGACGTGCAAGCAGTGATCGCATAATATATTTTGATAAAACATAGGTTTGCACCAAATCGTTAATTTGTCAAATCATGATCGACAATAAAGTCTCCAATTCTCTTTCGTTTTTTTTTTTCAAAATAGTTTGCTTAATATAAAACCCTTCTCATTTTGAGTATGCGCTGCGCGTGCACGCCAAGGCCTTTTTCGACAAAAATGAAAGCCATTAAGTAGCCGATGAATTCTAGTTTCCAAAATGTATTATATGATAGCATTTATCTACGCATCTTTCTTATTTTCAGTATGATGCCATGCTACGCACTTTCCAAAAATAAACCTACAATTGTGGAAACGGATATGCAACGGCTATGGAGGCTATCATGGTTAGCATTCATCGACCAAAGCACATTTTTGATCTTGGGATTGATTTAGGCAGCCAAATCGAATTACGTACACCAAATGCAGCCAATTTTTGTCCCACATTTTTTTGGCTTAGATTTTCTTTGTTATGTTATTCTTTACCTATTGGTATAGGTGAATTAGATAATGATGTCTAAAAAAGTGGCATCCAAAATTTCAATTCATTCACAAAAAGCATCGCTGAATTTGAATGTGAACTACGTTACTGTGATGAAGTATACATGTACATACCAAATTTCTTACAAGACTGAAATATTTAAGAGCTTTGATAGCATGCACTTCTATTTGGCTCTCTTGCTGATCAAATAAGCCTATTTTGTAGAATTTATATCGTGCTTTTGCTTCTCAGCATGGTCTCAGCAGGTTTGTTATGAACTGACAGTCGAATTCAACTGTAATTCTATGAGTACAATTATTGTTTTAATTGTATCCATTAAATTTGAAGAGTTGACCAGTAAAAAATATTGTTTTTAAAACAGTAGATAATGAATATTAAAAATTACGTTCTTCTGTGGTATTGGAAATAATAAATTATATTCTTGGATAAAGAACATTGTACTTCACATACCTTACACTCTGGTCTTATTTCCTGTGTAGAAACACATATTTTTTTCTGAAAAATATCAGGTTCTAGTGTGTTGCTTAACACTTTTTATTACCTACTATGTAATGAAATACAGGAAAATATTGATTAAATATAATGCATATATTTCACAGCCATGAAAATATAAAGCCTTGTATTTTCACAGCAGTGAAAATACAAGATTTGATATTCTCATGGGAGAGAAACCGTAAGATTGGAACTACTTTTTTCTATTTTTCTCAATATGGTGTAAGGTAAGCAACTCTTTATGGCACATCTGTTTCTTTTCTAAGGGAAACAACTATTGGTGAATGTTAACAAAAAGTCGGAATCACTTAGAAGCTTAATAAAAGAAAGAGCTTTTGTAAATTCGTCTGCTACAACTAGAAAATCAAAACAAAAGCTAATGTAAAGTAAGATTCGCTTCTCTTTACCTTAAAAGCTTATGGGAAATTTGTAGATAATAAAAAGAAAATTCAAATGTGTTTTGTTAAATATGTCTTTTCTTCTCTTGTGAAGTGGACAATAATTATATTTCATTCGTGGCTTCGCCACTAATGAAATATAAATATTGTCCACTTCTCTCGTGAAATAAAAGACGTATTTAACAAAAACATTTGAATCTCCTCTATTTACATCATCCTTTACACATTAGAAGTAAGCTGTTGTATCTAGTTTCATTAATCTTGTTGGAATAACACTTTAAAATATGATTATAGAATAATGGTTAAAATATTCCATATATTTGAAAACTCCTTGTGGCTCACTTAAAACCAAGTCAATGCTGAATAAATAGTCTTACCTCAATAAATGCCTTTTTATGTACATATAGTACAAAAAAGCAAAGTTTGCATCATTCACAAAGATACGCCCTTCTCAGAAATATGGCAAACATATAGTACAAAAAAGCAAAGTTTGCATCATTCACAAAGATACGACCTTCTCAGAAAAATCGCAAAATGTTCACAGTAACGTAATTCACATAGCCAATTTGCTCAATTCAATTGAAGATAAGAAGTTTTACATTCAAAATGCTTTGAAAAAGAGAAAATAACAATTGATCAGCAAGTCAGAAACTTCTATCACCGCGGATTTGTTGCCTTTGTTCCTTTGATTGGACTAATCTGGGGTTTTGTAGAATGTGAATTACGTTACCTACTTGTGAATTACGTTACCTATGTTTAATCCAGCTCATTTCAAAAACCTTAGAATTTTACACTATTCAATTTTGTTTTTCAAACAGATTATTTTGCATGTGTTGTGTTGATATAATGAGTATCTTAGTAAGTTACATGAACAGGGGAGTACCCAGAGCATATAGGTAAATCCTTGTTTAAGTAAAATGACAACTGAAATATGGTTTAAATTGATCTTTATTAAGTGGGACAGATTTGCTTTGATTAAAAACAAACATTTTATTTCAGCTAGTGTATGCATTTAGAGAGGTATTTGGATTTTATAAAAAATTGTAGTAACGTAATTCACAGTAACGTAATTCACAAATTTATGTTTCCACTTATTTTTTCGATGCAAACAACTTCTTCAAAAGTCCTTGTGTGGTTCGTTATATAGTTAGGTTATAGTTCTTACATTGGCTTCAATCGCAATATTTATACCTCTTCGTATACAAATAAGACACATAGGGTAACGTAATTCACAAAACTGCAGATTTTTAGACAACCTCAGATATCTTCTCATCTGCGAAAATTAAACAAATGTTTCCCCAAATTCGCTTCTTTTGTCCATGCACATATTAATCCTCTTGACATAGAGATGTTTGATGTGAGCTTAACATGCATGATTTGTAATTTGTGAAATGGTTAAATAGGTAACGTAATTCACAATAGATTGTGGGACATTAACCATCAATACAACAAAAAAATTGTTTTTCACTTTTCAATCAAATGAGGGATATTAAATTGAAGGTAGATAATTATGTGTGTCAATAAAATAAAGTTGAAAACTGCTCATAAAAACAACCATTTGAGCATAATACATTCTTAAAATTACATGCTAAGACGATTGGACATCATTTTTTGGCAATTTTGGGGGTACATACTGTTGATAAACATCGTAAGGAATGACTAGTGACCATTTCCATTGTTTTTCTTTTACTTGATTGTTAAGACATAAACCTGAACTAAACTTATAAATCTTAAAGCGTTAGAAAATACACTGTTTACATGCTAAAATGTGGAGGGGACACAAAATAGACCGAATTGGTGAACTTAACTCGTTTTGGCTGTACAAGGTCGTGTGGCTCAAGAGTTATGAAAATTAGCGTACTTACAAATGCAGATTATCAGCTTATCTATTTTTGTCTTTATGTCATTTATTCATGATGAATACACGTGGGTTGCATTTTTATTGATAATTATTAGTTTTGAAAAGCAGCTGCGGTTTTTATCTCTATGCTATATATAAATTATTCATAGTTGTTAACGTCGGGTTAACGACATGATACGGATCGACCCAGTCTGCTCAGCTACAGATAATAGTTTGAATATTCAAAGTTCATCTGTAGAATAGTAAGTTTGTGTACTTTCCATTGAGAAGTCCAAAGGGCGCACCTCTGGTATACCGGGCGCAGAATATTAGTGAAAAAGGCGCGCTTCGCGTGCATATTTCTCACGGTGGGCGGCCGAAGGCCGCAGCGTGCTTCTCACGCAACACACTAAATAGAGAGACACGCGATAGCGTGTCGATCTTGTAAAATAGCCCCTAAAACGCAAAATTAACCCCAAAATTGAATTCTACGTGCGATTTTATGCTAATACCTTCGGTATATACTACCGAAAGGTATTAATTAGTTATGTAAGATAAAAACAAACCGTCCATAGGTTTCCATTTTGAAGAATCAGCTGTTCTTTTGTTTTGACACGTGACGTTCTTCTTGACGTAATATCATGTGATCTATTCCAACGCTTTGATTGGATTTGACGTGAACGCGCCCTCCATGTCTGTTTGTAAACAAGGAGCTGTCAAAGGATGCCATTAGTGTACGACGATATTTATGAAATTACAAGAGATTCGTATAAAATTGTGTGGCTGCAAGAAAGAGGAGTGATTGGAGATTTTTCTAGGGATTGTGTTCGGTGTTTCGAAGGAAGGTTAACTCTCAAGAAAGATTCCAGCTATGGAAGAGATGGATTTATATGGAGATGCACAAAGAAAGAGTGTGGTTACAAGGTCTCGGTAAGAGCTGGGAGCTGGTTTGAAAACTCTCATCTAACACTGAAAGAAATCGTCAAATTAACATATTATTGGGTGCATAAAACCAGGCAGGAAACAGTTACACTACCGCCCATTTATTTGTCCTTGTCGAATTCGCGTTGAAAACGCATTGAAAACGCACGTAAAACGCATTAGTTTTCCAACGCGAATTTCGTAAATCCAATCAAAGCCCACTATCGATACGCGTTGAACTGCAGTGCAACGCAGTTACCTGTTAACCAATCAATAACTCAAGTATAGCAACGCAGTTCAACGTACAATTTGCGTTGAAACTCATGGTTGAACAGCCAATCAAAAAGGTTCAAGTGCGTTGCCAGATCTGTTACGTAAATCATTGTTTATTTCATTATTGAAACCAAGACAACAGCGAAAACATTATCCCACAAAACGCTTTGTTTATCGTTTCTTTTGCTTTTTTGTGTCAATGGCATTCCCTCATTTTTGGCCATCGTTGCGAGACATTTCATGTCAGCTGACTTCACATCCCATTGCATTTGTTTAACATCGGTTACAATTCCACTATGTGGACCAGTTCATCGTGTTCAGTCGATCAAACAGGTCCGTGGATCTTTGTTATCAGGCTGGGGATCAGGTTTCAGAACCTGAACCTGCTGCATTTTGATCAAATAACTGGCTTGAAGTCTTTATCGATCTATCTCTTCTTACTGGCTCGATTAAATTAAGGTCTTCAGATGGATAGGCTCCAAGTCCAAGCCTCAAAGGAGGCACTGTGTTTGGAGAGAGAGAGAGAGAGAGAGAGAGGGAAAGAGAAAGAAGGCAGTTTAAACTGTGTCGGAACCTACCTGCCCGTCACTGTGTTGCAGGAGTGCAGGCTGTTTTAGCAGTATTGGAACCTACCTGCCAGGCACCGTGTTACAGGGGTGCAGGCTGTATAAGGGGTGTCGGAACCTACCTGCCGGGCACTGTGTTACAGTGATGCAGGCTGTTTAAGTAGTATCAACACCTACCTGCCGGGCACTGTTGCAGGGGTGCAGACTGTTTAAGCAATGACGGAGTCTACCTGCCGTGCACTGTGTTGCAGGGGTGCAGACTGTTTCAGCAATGTCTGAACCTACCTGCCTGGCACTATGTTGCAGGGGTGCAGACTGTATAAGAGGTGTCGGAACCTACCTGCCGGGCACTATGCTACAGTAGTGCAGGCTGTTTAAGTGGTGTCAGAACCTACCTGCCGGGCACTGTGTTAAAGTGGTGCAGACTGTTTAAGCAATGTCAGAACCTACCTGCCGGGCACTGTGTTACAGTGGTGCAGACTGTTTAAGCGGTGTCTGAACCTAACTGCCGGGCACTGTGTTACAGTGGTGAAACCTGTTTTAGCAATGTCAGAGTCTACCTGCCCGGCACTGTGTTACAGTGTCACAGTGATGCAGACTGTTTAAGCGGTGTCAGAACCTACCTGCCGGGCACTGTGTTACAGTGATGCAGGCTGTTTAAGTAGTATCAACACCTACCTGCCGGGCACTGTTGCAGTGGTGCAGACTGTTTAAGCAATGTCAGAG
This sequence comes from Loripinus fragilis, assembly GCA_964019695.1. Classification (NCBI taxonomy): domain Eukaryota; kingdom Metazoa; phylum Mollusca; class Bivalvia; order Lucinida; family Lucinidae; genus Loripinus; species Loripinus fragilis. Next base: position 13,612,505 of record OZ026524.1, read on the forward strand.
TCTACCTGCCGTGCACTGTGTTGCAGGGGTGCAGACTGTTTAAGCTGTATCAGAACCTACCTGCCATGCACTGTGTTGCAGGGGTGCAGACTGTATAAGAGGTGTCGGAACCTACCTGCCGGGCACTGTGCTACAGTAGTGCAGGCTGTTTAAGCGGTGTCAGAACCTACCTGCCGGGCACTGTGTTACAGTGGTGCAGACTGTTTAAGCGGTGTCTGAACCTAACTGCCGGGCACTGTGTTACAGTGGTGAAGCCTGTTTTAGCAATGTCAGAGTCTACCTGCCCGGCACTGTGTTACAGTGTCACGGTGATGCAGACTGTTTAAGCAGTGTCAGAACCTACCTGCCGGGCACTGTGTTACAGGGGTGCAGACAGTCTAAGCGGTGTCTGAACCTACCTACCGGTCACTGTGTTACAGTGGTGCAGACTGTTTATGGGGTGTTGATACCTACCTGCCGGGCACTGTGTTATATTGGTGCAGGCTGATTAAGCATAGTCAGAACCTACCTGCTGGGCACTGTGTTATATCGGTGCAGGCTGATTAAGCATAGTCAGAACCTACCTGCCGGACACTGTGTTGCAGGGGTGCAGACTGTATAAACGGTGTCGGAACCTACCAGGTGGGCACTGTGTTTCAGTGGTGCAGGCTGTTAAAGCGGTGTCAAAACCTACCTGCTGGGCACTGTGTTGCAGGTGTGCAGACCGTTGAGGTGGTGTCGGAACCTACCAGGTGGGCACTGTGTTACAGTGGTGAAGGCTGTTTTAGCAATGTCAGAACCTACCTGCCGGGCACTGTGTTGCAGGGGTGCAAACTGTTTAAGTAGTGTCGGAACCTACCAGGTGGGCACTGTGTTTCAGTGGTGCAGGCTGTTTAAGCAGTGTCCCAACCTACCTGCTGAGCACTGTGTTACAGTGGTGCAGACTGTTTAAGCGGTGTCAGTACCTAGCTGCCGGGCATTGTGTTACAGTGGTGCAGGCTGTTTAAGCGGTGTCAGAACCTACCTGCCCGGCACTGTGTTACAGGGATGGAGGCTATTTAAAAAGTGATGGAACCTACCTACCAGGCACTGTGTTTCAGTGATGCAGGCTGTTTAAGCGGTGTCTCGACCTACCTGCCGGGCACTGTGTAACAGTGGTGCAGACTGTTTAAGCAATGTCAGAACCAACCTGCCGGGCACTGTGTTACAGTGGTGCAGGCTGTTTAAGTTGTGTCAGAATCTACCATCCGGGAACTGTGTTGCAGGGATGCAAACTGTTAAAGAAGTGTCAGAAACTACCTGCAGGGCACTGTGTTACAGTGGTGAAAGCTGTTTTAGCAATGTCTGAGTCTACCTGCCAGGCACTGTGCTACAGTGGTGCAGACTGTTAAAGCGGTGTCAAAACCTACCTGCCGGGCACTGTGTTACAGTGTTGCAGACTGTTTAAGCGGTGTCAGAACCTACCTGCCGGGCACTGTGTTATAGTGATGCAGACTGTTTAAGCGGTGATGGAACCTACCTGCCGGGCACTGTGTTACAGTGATGCAGACTGTTTAAGCCGTGTTGGAGTCTACCTACTGGGCACTGTGTTGCAGTGTTGCAGGCTGTTTAAGCAATATCAGAAACTACCTGCCTGGCACTGAGTTACAGTGGTGAAAACTGTTTTAGCAATGTCAGAACCTACCTGCCTAGCACTGTGTTGCAGTGGTGCAGGTTGTTTAAGCAATGTCAGAACATGACGGCCGGGCACTGTGTTACAGTGGTGCAGGCTGTTTAAGCAATGTCAGAATCTACCTGCCGGGCACTGTGTTACAGTGGTGAAAGCTGTTTAAGCAATGTCAGAACCTACCTACCGGGCACTGAGTTAAAGTGGTGCAGGCTGTTTAAGCAATGTCCGAGTCTACCTGCCGGGTACTGTGTTACAGTGGTGAAAGCTGTTTTAGCAATGTCTGAGTCTACCTGCCGGGCACTGTGTTGCAGTGTTGCAGGCTGTTTAAGCAATGTCAGAACCTTCCTGCTGGGCACTGTGTTACAGTGGTGAAAGCTGTTTTAGCAATGTCGGAGTCTACCTGAAGGGCACTGTGTTACAGTGATGCAGGCTGTTTAAGCGGTTTCTGTTTCTACCTGCCGGGCGCTGTGTTACAGTGGTGCAGATTGTTGAAGCGGAGTCAGAACCTTCCTGCCGGGCACTGTGTTACAGTGGTGCAGGCTGTTTAAGCGGTGGTGGAACCTACCTGCCGGGCACTGTGTTACAGTGGTGCAGTCTACTTAAGCGGTGTCGGAACCTACCTGCCAGGCACTGTGTTACAGTGGTGAAAGCTGTTTTAGCAATGTCAGAGTCTACCTGCCGGGCACTGTGTTACAGTGATGCAGGCTGTTTAAGCGGTGTCGGAACCTAACTGCGGGGCACTGCATTGCAGGGGTTCAGGCTGTTTAAGTAGTGTCAGATCCTACCAGGTGGACACAGTGTTGCAGGGATGCAGTCTGTTTAAGAGGTGTCAGAACCAACCTGCTGGGTACTGTTTTGCAGGGATGCAGGCTGTTTAAAGGGTTTCGGAAGTTACCTGCCGGCACTGGTTTGCAGGGGTGCAGGCTGATTAAGTGGTGTCGGAACCTTTCTCCTGGGCACTGTGGGGCTGGGGAGCAGGCTGTTTAAGTGGTGTTGGAAACTACCTCACAGGCACTGTGGAGCTGGGGTGCAGGCTGTTAAACAGTGTTGGAACCTACCTCCCTGGCACTGTGGGGCAGGGGTGCAGGCTGTTTACTCGGGGTTGGAACCTACCTCCTGAGCACTGCTGGGCAGGGGTGCAGGATGTTTAAGCAGTGTCAGTTCCTACTTCATCAGCAGGTTAGAGGGGCAGAACTGGATACTGTTCTACTTTTATTTTAGGACTGATCAGGTGAAGCCTGGGCACATGCAATTGCTTTTGCTTAGGACTGCCTTCTTATTTCTTTTGAGAGATATCTATATAGTTAAAATGTCAACAAGTGAGTTCGATAATTTAACTCATGCAACAAGGAGATTTTGCATCTAATCTCAGTTGACCCAATCTTAAAGTTCGAAATTGTTTGATGCGAATCCCCAGAAACAAAATTGAATGCAGTGAGACATGATTTTAATTCATCTGCTTCATGTCGTTGTTTTAAGAAAAATATTTTACATTGGGCACTAAAAGAGACAAATTATAGATCTATATCTGATGATGATCGATGTGATTTTACTGTTATACATTCATTTTTTGGCCTTGAGTAACTCCATTTATTTCTCTGCTGAAAAGACGTGATAGTCGGCTCAAAATATTGATAAATGAATGGAGTGAGATATTTAATTCAAACTAGGCTTTAAAAGCTCAAAGGAAACGGGAATTGAGATTTGCAAGACAAATCTTATCAGTAATATTCAAACCGAAGTTAAACAATAACAATGTAAACATTGAGCAAGGTCAACTAAATTTTGATTGGTTTACGCATCACTGCGTTGTAACAAAACGATTTGATTGGCTAAAGGAAGAAGCGCATATTTTATCGTTGAAACGCGTTGGAGGGCTGCTAATGAATATTCATGAGTTTCGAAATACGTTGATTCGCGTTTCACACGCAATTTAAACTCAACGCACGTACAACGCGTTGGAAACGCACATAAAACGCGAATTCGCAGGACAAATACGCAGGCGGTAGTGTAGACTTGAGCTCAGAATAAATTGCAAAGAAACAGTTGTTGACTGGTTTAATTTTTGTAGGGAAGTCTGTTCAGAAATAATTGAAAAACTGTGGAAATAGACGAAAGTAAATTTGGAAAGCGAAAGTATCACAAGGGCAGGAGAAAGGAAGGTGTTTGGGTGTTCGGCGGAATCGAGAGAGAATCAAAGAATTGTTTTTTAACAAGTGTTCCAGACAGAAGTGCTAAGACTCTGATAGCAAAGATCAAAGAACACGTTTTGCCAGGCACAAATATCATTTCTGATTGCTGGAAAGCATATTCTAGGCTAGCAGAAGAGGGTTATGTCCACCAGACAGTGAACCACAGCAAGGAATTTGTAAACAAAGAAACGGGAGCACACACCAATACGATAGAGAGTACTTGGAGGGCGGTTAAGACATCTTTACCCAAGCACTGGACAGTCAAGAGTCTTTACGACACTTATTACGTGGAGTATATCTTCAGAAAAAGATTTCTCAATGATGCTGAAGACAAGTTCCTCGCTTTCTTGGAAAACATAAAGAAAGTTTACTCCCCACAAGACTCTAAGAGGCTAGATCCTATTCCCCGACCCATCAAGCGAAAGGAACCCATCCCTGAAGAACAGGTGAAATCAGCCAAAAGACCAGCCCTACTACCATTGCCGCCATCCTTTCTTAATATTTCGAGTGACGATGACTTTCAGTAAGGTATGTCTTTTTAATATCAAATAGTTTTCTTGTTGGGGGCTGCGTCCCCAAACCCCGCTGTCCTCATATTTCAATTTGTTGAAAATGATAGTGCAGGGCATCATTGGGGAAGAAATACCAGTGACAACGGCGGTTATTAATTTCTTTATTATCAAAGTGAAGAACTTTAATCAGTTAAAGTTCGTATTTTTGGGGAAAATCGATTTCGTCTGAAATGTAGGAGTATCGATGCGAAGCGGACAAAATAAAATCCAATATGGCGACTGTTTACAGTTGCTAAGCGGCGACTGCGCAGCCGCAAAACGTAGAATAGAATAGAATAAAGTGCGTCCGGTAAACCAGAGACTAGCCGTCCAAAGAAAACGACACTGATCAGACTTCTGAGTATATGCAGACCGGTCTTTGCTTTGTACCTGTCTTGTTTCGCCGTTAACAATAACTAGAGCGGTCATTTAATCATTTACATAACATTAAAAAGAAGGAACAAAAAATATTGAATCATATGTTCAGTCTCATTCCTTCCCACACAATCAAACCACAAATAACCTTCACATAAATATTTGACTTTAACCTCAATTCACTCGAACCCATCGTGACTAAACAAGAATAGAGACTACGTGTGTGAGCCTCTTGTATCGGAAATGCTCTTAAGTAAGAAAATTACTCTTACATAGTTGAAAATAATGCCTTTAAGTTGGAAAAAGGTTATGAGCTTTATTAAATGATTATAAAATATTTTGATGACTAATTAACATGTTATGCTCAACCCAAAAAGTGGAAACTTATTTATTGATAAAAAATGGACGCATCAAATGGCCCGGATGGCTGCACATAAAAATGAATTGCACAGTGCTCCCTAATTTCGCGTGCTTTCTTTGGCTTATTTTCACTTCAGATGCGCGGGATAAGTAAATATCGATTCCAGGCAGCGGGGGAGTTATAATATGTATTAGCCTGGGCCCGGAATTACAATACCTCCTTAAAGTTAAGGAAGACTTAAGTTAAAAATTGATTAAATCTGATTAAAACCAAAATTGTTTAATATTTTCTGAAGATCACAAGTACACATCGATCCAGACAATTTATTTAGCTTTTAATATAGCATAATGAAATATCAATACTTAACTTAAGTCTTGCTTAACTTTAAGGAGGCATTGTAATTCAGGGCCCTGGTCATGTAGACATGGCTTTAACCTAGACGAGCATCAAATACGTATGCTTGCCTGCGAATCATCGTAGTCTGCTCCGTTTATTGTTTTTCGCTGCCAGGAAAGCAGCATATCCCTTGCCATATTATAGCCGCATTTCTTCTTTGGTATCATCATCACATTAAATAAAGAAAAAATATCACTCATGAATGTTGTGTTAATCTATCCAATTTAGATCAAATTTATCAGACAGCGAATGAGATACTTGTTGCATTGTCGAGCAACGAACGCTCAGGCGAGTCTGCACATATGCGCAGACTCGCCAGAGCTTTGGCTGTTCGTATTCTCAAAGGATGGATTTGGATGAAAACCTCTAGCCCCACTGGATACGTTAGCATGGTCAATTAAAGGAGGCGATAAGTATCAAAATCTCTTGAGCTGATCCATATTTTCACTGTGGCACGACTGGCTAATAAGGATTTCAAAGGAAGAAAGGGTGCAAAGATCAGGAATCGATACAATCAAGTTCCACACCTGACCCAGGATACAACTTGGGAAAGTGACAAACTTACAGTTGGGCACTACAAACGAGAGCCGAGAGGTCAGCCCTTTCCCAGCAGGTGACCACAAGGCACATATAAACAGACCCGCACAAAGGCATAGCAAACATAAGACAGAAAAAACCCCAAAAAAGATCCACAAAAACCACCACCTTGGAACGGTCAGTAATATATTTTACTGGAGGGCTCAAACCAGTTTCACGGCGCCAACCTCGCCCTTAATTCTGATGTGGACCAGAACACATTTGGGAAAGTGACAAAACACAACAACCACGACAGCCAAGAGGTCAGCCCTTTCCCAGCAGGTGACCACAAGCCTCATTGCGTGATTTTTTGACAGATTGTTGCAATATTGGCGAAGAATTTACCTGTATCTAGGCATACCAGTCTGCTTCAATGCCACACGGTTCTCTAGTCATGCGGAAATACAGCTAATATCTAATTCAATGGTCTTGTTAAAGCATTTGTAAATGGATCTCAATATATATAATGCAAAAAAAGTTATAAAAGAGACTAGATCTGTAACTATGAACAATTTTCGAAAAAAAAATCTTATTAAATCATTTGTAAAGTAGAATTAAGTTATGTTTTCACAACAAATATGTTCAGTACAGCTGAAAACTGCATGGAAAAGTGAATTATCTTATTAAAATAGGTGTTTTTCTCTTATTGGTAATTAATTTCGTCCCTCAAATAATTCTAGACAGTGGATTTTGCTGTTGTTTTGTTAGTGGTAATTTGTTAAGATTTACGAAAATGGTAAAATATTTACCTGAATTTAAGTATTTTTACTGTATTCGTGAAAAATAGAAACTTTATTTCTAAAACTAAAAGATCAAAAGTTACAGACTATGCAGCTTTAAAAAGCGTGAGATTTTTCAGTTTCCTTAACAATTAGTGACATTTCTTTACAATTATCTTAAAAACGGGATTTGGTTGAAACAATTCGATTAGACATGCATCATAAAAGCAATACTTCTTGCCTTCACCAAGTGCAACAATCATGCAATAACAATGTCAAAAAATCACGCAATTAGAAATCCATATTAACCAGTCATTCCACAGTGTTTTCGAATGATGTTGATGAGGAGGTACCAGCTCATGAGATTTTCGTACTTGTCATGTATGCTCAAAAGTCTCCTTTACATGTGTGGAATTTTCAGGATTAATCCTGAGAATTCAGGGTTTTTAGGTTGACTTTCCGTAGAAAGTCAGCCTCAAAATGCTGAGTAAAGGAGATAATAATAGCTCCTTTAATTAATAGTTTGGTTCTCTAAACTCAATTCATCATTTAAATGCCAGTTTTAAACTTTGAATGTCTAAAGTTCAGGATTTCGGAAATTTGGAACCCTCACCATACCTGTTAAATGCCAATGCTAACGTACCCCTTGAAGCTAGGAGTATGCATTTTGATCTTAGTCTTCATCCAAATCCATCATTTGTGTATGCGAACAGAGAGAGCTCTGGCGAGTCCTTTAAATGCCCATGACGACATGGTCAGGTCATAGAAGCGTTTCATTGACACTAATAAGACATATTCTTCCAATAGGTGGCATGCATATCACAATCTGACATTATCTGATCTGAGCATTGTGGGTACATGCGACATACTTGTTTACCAAATGCGTCACGAAGTCATGTGATTCGTCCGATTGGTTGATTCAACCTTGTATCATGCTTGAAACTTCGTCTCGTGCGACACGCACCAGGGAAGGACAGGATCCGCTCGACGTGATCCGTCCGGATCAAGTTACTAAAGAAATAATGTGTAAAGTGAGCCACTTTAGTTACGCACCACTTTTTAAGGGCCCACATTTTTTCACAAAAATGCTGGAATCGAACATTCTCTATGATAATTTACTTATTGACATTTTATCTGTTTGATGACATCGAAAAAAAATATCGGAATCACTCATGTGAATCATTCTGCAACGCCAAATGCAATTTTGACAAAAGTGTACGACTGCACGTGCAATCTGAACGTCTATATTTTCTATTTGCGTTTTGCGCTAGGCGTTATCCATGGTGATCGTTGTGACAGAAAAACACCAAAAACAATTATTTTATTCAAGTAAACCCCCTTTTTTCGGTCGTTGAAATCAGTAGCACTGTTACTGTTTGAAGAAATGTTCGTTTTGACGTCATATTAACGTCAGTTACAATAGTCAAACAGTTTTTCCTTCGTAAATTGTCTTGTTATGAGTCACTTGTTGACATAGAAGTATCAAGAGACAAAAACATCTTATCATTGACGCGTCTTATAGCCTTGGTAGTAGTGACGTCATCACTAACGTCAACACCGTGACGCCAATAAATTTATTATTTTTTTACGAAATAAATGGCGGATATATGGTTGTTTAAAATGAAATTATAAAAGAAGTGTTCTGATTTACTAAGAAGCATACGAAATTTTATCTAACTTTAAAAATAATACTAAAATCAACTTTTTTCAAACCTTGGCCAGCTGGGAACCAAACTAGTAAAACGTTATTTTTTTTTATAAAGTTAACAAACACTATTCTGTCTTAGATATTGCCAAGAATAAATCGGTTCATATCTCTGGCATAGCAGAATTTCGACCCTGAAAAAAGTGCAATGTGATCTGAGTTCTATTCAAAATAATGGAATGCGAAATGGCGTTTTGAGGGTAGTGCCCTTCAAGATCCATTTTCTCATTTGTTTCTGATCTGATCACAATAAAATTTCAATGGCTAATGCAACTATAGATGCGCTTTACGCTGGTAGTCTCAGATTTAAAATATCCTATTTCTTCATTGAATGATTTTACATTTTATAAGTGATGCGTAACTAAAGTGGCTCACTGTATTTATTGCATGACGTTATATCACTACCATGCACGACGTCATGTGATAAGTCAAAAACTTATTTTGAGTAAAAGAATAATCTAACTTTCATTCAGTCGGATATATAAGACTGTTAATTTGAGTTGGTTGTACTATCATCCTCTCCTTTAAATTAAAATAAACACCTTGACGACGTATCGGTTGACATTAAGAAAAAAATATTTACGACATACCCTCATGATATCATTTTTTCGAGCTGAAATATGGAAACTTTTAAGACAAAAACATCCAAAACAAAAGCAATGTATGTTTAGTTTTTCTGAGAAAAGCTAATTGAAACACGACTGCGATATGACGTTATATGCTAGAGGACTTTGAAAACGCATCACAATATTTTTGCACTTTTCTTGCAAAGTGAGAACAGCAGCAAGGATCAGGAATCGATAAAATCAATGACCACACCTGTCCCAGGATACCAAAATGGAAAAGTAACAAAATCACTATAAACATCACAAAAACCAAGAGGTCAACCCTTTCCCTTCAGGTGACCCCAAGACAGCAATGGACAGACGCGAAAGCATGACAAACACAAGACATAAATAACACAAATGATCCACAAAATAAGTAGGGCCTTGGAACGGTCAGTAAAATATTTTACTGGAGGGCTTAAACCGGTTTCACGGCGCGCCAACCTCACCTCTGATGTGGATCAAGACACATAGATGTTTGGTTTGAATGAAAGACCCCACTGTATCCATGCATCATCTCCTAGAACATATAAATCAAGATATAAAAAGGAGTTAAAGCAAAGATAAGGACTCAACAGTAAATAAAACTGAATACCAGAGCAAAAGAAATCCAACAGGTAGACCCCGGTGGGTCTGACAACAGCAAAAGCATCAGGCCCCTACCATCTCATCAATAGGTAAGTGTTTAAGCTGGAACCATCATAGAGTCTGCCATCCGACCCACCAGCGAGCAATTAAAGAGGAAAGCAAAGTTGACAACCCACCAAGCATGCAGTCTGTTGTAATACATAAATGTTATAGCGAATCTTTATAATGGGAAATTATTTTAATGAACTTCGCTGAGAACTTATTAGAGCCAACAATCTTCTTCAATTTATACATTAAGTCACCATAGAATTCAGGTTCCGAAAGTCCTTGGCGCAAGAGAGATTTAAGTCCAATATGGCGTGAGTTAATTGTTAAATACAACATAGGAGTTAAATATGTTCTTAAAAGGGTATCCTTCGGAAGCAAAGACTGCACCAAAGAACTGTAACCAGAGTGTGCATATTTCCTGGGCCAGACTAGCTAGTTTCTGCCATTAAGGCTTCATCAGTGACCCTCTAATAGTTTCAAAGTTCCACAATAAAACCCATGATCGCGAAGGACAAAAAAATGAAATCTACACTATAGTGAAGGACAGGGAGACGTTCTACCGCCGCCACACAGTGCCAGTCACAAGCTGTAGTGAAGTTAAATATGTTCTTAAAAGGGTATCCCTTGGGAGCAAAGACTGCACCAAAGAACTGAAATCAGAGTGTGCATATTTCCTGGGCCAGACTAGCTAGTTTCTGACATTTAGGCTTCATCAGTGACCCTCTAATAGTTTCAAAGTTGCACAATGAAACCCATGATCCCAAAGGACAAAAAAAAAATGAAATCTACACTTTAGTGAAGGACAGGGAGACGTTCTACCGCCGCCACACAATCCCAGTCACAAGCTGTAGTGAAGTCAAATATGTTCTTAAAAGGGTATCCCTTGGGAGCAAAGACTGCACCAAAGAACTGAAACCAGAGTGTGCATGTTTCCTGGGCCAGACTAGCTAGTTTCTGCCATTTGGGCTTCATCAGTGACCCTCTAATATTTTCAAAGTTCCACAATGAAACCCATGATTCCAAAGGACAAGAAAATGAAGACTACACTATAGTGAAGGACAGGGAGACGTTCTACCGCCGCCACACAGTCCCAGTCACCAGCTGTAGTGAAGTCAAATATGTTCTTAAAAGGGTATCCCTTGGGAGCAAAGACTGCACCAAAACCTGAAATCAGAGTGTGCATATTTCCTGGGCCAGACTAGCTAGTTTCTGCCTTTTAGGCTTCATCAGTGACCCTCTAATAGTTTCAAAGTTCCACAATGAAACCCATGATCCCAAAGGACAAAAAAATGAAATCTACACTATAGTGAAGGACAGGGAGACGTTCTACCGCCGCCACACAGTCCCAGTGACAAGCTGTAGTGAAGTCAAATATGTTCTTAAAATGTTATCCTTTGAGAGCAAAGACTGCACCAAAGAACTGAAACCAGAGTGTGCATATTTCCTGGGCCAGACTAGCCAGTTTCTGACATTTAGGCTTCATCAGTGACCCTCTAATAGTTTCAAAGTTCCACAATGAAACTCATGATTCCAAAGGACAAGAAAATGAAATCTTCACTATAGTGAAGGACAGTGAGACGTTCTACCGCCGCCACACAGTCCCAGTCACCAGCTGTAGTGAAGTCAAATATGTTCTTAAACCTCTTCTGCAACAAGGCATATCAGAACCTATATTTTATGGTGATTTAGTTTATTAATTCAAACGAATTGTTAGAAAACCTAATTATAGTGATCAATTCAACAAGATTATCAAGCGTTATATAAAGGTTGGATATAACTTCGATGCCATGAGAGAGTCTGCATGCCTGGTTTTAAACCCATCACAGTTTATAGCTATGGTTTCATTTTTAATTGCACGACGGTGGGTCAGGCCTCAGACTCTATGACGGCTATGACGTAAAGCTTTAATCGGTGGGTTGGTGCCTGATGTTTATCTGTAGCTGGACCCACCGTGGCTCAACTTGAGGTTTTCTTTAGCTCTAACAATCTGCGAGTCATGAGCCCTTTTCTTTGTTTCATCATAGTGTGTTAATTTGATTAGAGTGTATCTCCATGATGAAACATTGTATTAGTTAGAAAGCTTCCATGCGGGCTGAACATTTCTTGCACTTCAACAACCTAGGGCGAAGATTTGGTACCAGTAAAAATCATTTAAGGCCCCATGGCTTACGCTGCTGTCCGTTCTAAGGCGGTGGTCCTGTTGTTGTTGAATATTGTTTAATGTTACTCCCATTGTGGGAGTCTGTAATTGTTCTATGTTTTGTTGTACGTTACTTTATGACCATGCTAGTTTTGCAATCATCTTAATGGGGAAGAGAGAGCTGGTTGCTTTGCTTAGTTTGTCTTCCTGGTGTCTCGTGATGGTTGATGGCTCTTCCTCGCCGTGCCATGGGTTTGTCTGCGGTTTGTGATTCTGGTATTTCCTGATTATACTCATTTTTAGTGCCAAATCGAATAAAAATGTTGTCCAACAAAAAAGTCAAAGCATCACATACCTTTTGACAAGACCATGCATGATATTTCTAGTTTTATTTTTCCTAAGTAAAAATGCGTTTCTATCGTTATATGCAAGGTAAGGAGAGTCTTCTCTATTGTAGGTTCTTTCAATAAGATCAATAAGTTTATCTTTAAGCGAATGACAAAGTTTGGTGTATCATATATGATACACCGGGCATTTTTTATGTATCGTATATGACACATTGTGTTACAAGTAAACATGTATTAATTAACTACATTTCATTTCATTACTTGTATCTTTTGTTTCACAAATATAGATCTACTCTTTAAACAAGCCTATAGAAAACATTTAAATCAGCATTATCCATATACTTACATTCTATTACACATCAGCCAACATTTAATTATGTATCATATATGATACAATGGGCATTTCAGGAATGGATAATATACAACAGCCTAATTGGACAACGTGTGCTATTAGATAGCTTTTGGGTAATGTAGAAAGTGATTTTAGCTTCTGAGATGAGCTTCAAATAAAACAAAATAATCATTTGATGACTTGAATTGTAGATTACCTTTTTGTGTGGAACTCAGGAACAGTCAGACACCACAAACTCCCATCATATTTATTTAGTAGTAGCCTTGCATTGTTATTTATGAAATGTTTGGAATGTAATCATCATCTAAGCACAAATAAACAACTCCAAAGCATGCCATATGTGCTGTGTTAATTAAATGTATATAGTAAGCATTGTAGACCCCATGCTTGATCAGGTGCGCTGTTTTGTTACATCCCATTGGGGTCAATGTGTTTTTTATAAGCGATATGTATGACGATAAAATATTCTAGTATGTAAATTTTACATAACAAACCATTTGCCCAGTAATTAAGCATAAGAAAAGATATAGACACTGATCAGATGCCAGATTCTATGTCGTGAAATCACATTTTACCACACGTTTAGCCCATTTGGTGGGGTGGGGGTCATAAGGCCTCTAGGGTTATGTTTTCGATCCATATTGTCCTTGTTACTAGTTGTTTTTTTCAAGTCTGAAATGTTTTTTCACTGATATTTGTCTTTTGAATAAGATTACATAGCTTGATGTTCAATATATATCTTATATGAACAAAACTGTATTAAATTTATGACATTCTTGATTTGATGAGTTTTTTTTACTGTGCTTCTGATCTATCATACTGCTGTTCTATATAAGCCAGTGCATGAAATTTCCAACAATGTGGCATTTTGACATGTGTAGACTCGGACGAGCCTCTGCAGCCTCATTTTAAGCTAAGAAATTCCAAATTGTGTTCAGTCAGTAGCTTAACAATCATAAAAACCCAAGCGACTAGCAAAGGCTCTGATCAGACTGCGCGTATGCGCAGGCTGATCTGGCTTTGCTGGTCGCACATACCACATTGTTGGAAATCACATGCACTGGCTCATATACGAGGGCTGAGCAAAAAGTTCGTAGAATTTGTTAATAAAATCAAAAGTACTAGTGCTGTTGCACTCAAATTTTTACATGTTTAAGATCCATTCAAACCTGACAAACTTTAAAAGTGTCAGACAAATCGTTTGAAAACTTTCGTCGCTATGACTCCTTCTACAACGTATGTAAAGTGTACCCGGAGCACGCCATGACGTTAACATCATTTGACAATATTTTTAACGTTATGACGACGCTCTATCAGCGTATAATTATGGTCTTTGCTGCATGTATGCACATTAGATATACTTCATAAATAGCGGTAATAAATAAATCTAAATGTAAAATAATTTATATCTCTAGTTGATCAGAAATTTGTAGAATAAATTAAATACTTATACATAATACTGTGAGTTGACCGTAACCCTCACGGTTACAGCTTGGCATAACAAGATTCTCTGTTTATCCACACTTTTTTAAACTTAAATCTCTCTCAACTCTTAGCAACTTGGACCTCCAGCTCTTTCTGTTCTAATATGTTAAGGTTGCTGCTTGATTTTGGAGTCAAACTGTCAAAGCTGATGTTCATCACACTTGATAATCATGTTAAGGAACCTATCACCTTCATGCGTATTTGGCCGTCAAAAACTACTTTCAGACAATAACCTTTCTATCCTGCTCCTCCTTTGTCAATAACTTTTGCACCCATCATGCGAATAGATGATGCATGTGCAAGAGATCATGCAAAATATTCTTACATTTTAATACGAGGATTATACAGCTCTCTAAACGTTTGCACACGGTCTTTTTCACATCGTCACAGATACACGTCACAAGTTTATCGCTAATTATCTTTGCACGCCCACTCCTTGGGCTTATTCAAAGGTCTTTCTTCCTTGCTTAAACCTTCACGCCACTTTAACACTGTCAATTTTTACATTTCTGATGATCCCGCAGCTATTTGTAATAAATTATAGGTTTCAATCGGCAACTATCATAAATTCAAAAATAATTTTATCTCTGTGTGAGTTTCTTCCATTTCCACATTTTGCTGTATTTTTCCTCCCATATGGCTCACAAAAACTATCGCCTTTCCTTTATTTTTGGAAGTGACGTCGGAAATTTAGTATGGTACATCAAATGGCTCTATTCTTGTTGTTGATGTAGTTTCAGTAGATTTGACTAAGACAGTTTTGAAATTTGATGATTTTTTAAAGCATGACACCACCTAATTAATGGCGTGCTCCGGTGTAGTGGACCCTGCACTTTTTAAGGTTCAAATAAAAATATTTAAAGTCGATTTAGACTTATGAAACTTTACTTGGAAATTGATAATCAGACCATATTTACGCATGTGAAAATCTAAAGACAATGGGACTTCAAATAAAAAAGTTATGAAGAAATTCTATGAACTTTTTGCTCAGCCCTGGTAATGTTGAATTAAAATTATGTTTCAAGTAAACATTTAATTTTTGATGATGTTTTCATATTACTGAGGCAAAACACATCTTATAATTACTTGACTTTTCGCTTACTGTAAAGGCGGCGCCTCACGAATGCGTAATTAGGACTAGTCAACCTTAGGCATAGGTAAAAGCTGAAAATGAGGGGTGGTTTTATTCAAAAGTAACTGTATCATCTTGTGCCACAACCTCAGTCATTTTTTAAGTCCTTAAAACGCCAGCAAAATAAGTACATATGAAAATGTCTATTTAACATAAGCAGGGAGGCAAACATTGTGGACCCAGATCAGACTGCTCCTACTGGAGCAGTCTGATCTGGGTCCACAATGTTTATCTATGAGGCTTCAAATAGTTTAGTGGACGACAAAAACATACAATTTGTGATTATGCGCTTTAAGGGTTAATAAATGTGAGTTCAGTGTGTATACGGTAAGGATTTTCATGAACTGCACGCACGTTTGCGCGGCTCAAAACGCTTATTAACTCTTTACCAAATTATAAATAAAACCTGATTTCCCTTCCTTAGCAGATGAAATAGCCGAACCTCACCCAGATATGAATATTAAAGTTGCCGCCTTTACAGTAAGCGAAAAGTCAAGTAATAATGGTATGTATCATAGATGATACATTACAACGTAATGTCCAATGAAACATATTTGATACATGGTATAAAATCACATCCGTTACATAAACTATCACAACAAATACGATTTTGTGGTTTTAGTCATGACAGGAACCAAATACTTTAAAATAATAATTTTCTCACAACTAAAAAGGGGTTTGGGCACTAGAGGGTTATACATACAACAACAGAGACGTGATACAAGCGTAATTTATGCATAATATGTCATTTGTGTATACCCTTAGCGTCATCCAGCAAAACCGGACGTAAACAAAATCGAAACTTTGAAAGCCCAAGATGCTGAAATTTATTACTAGACTATAGTAAGCAGAGTGGCTGGGGTATGTTGGTATCTTTAAAGGGTTGTAAATTTGAGCATACCGATATGTCAATTCATTTCGAATCGTTCAATGATGAATGTGCAATCGTGAAAGAAGCCCAGGACGCAAATCTGTTGAGTCAGGAATCAAAACTAACCCGTGTCAACTTGCAGCTGAATTGGTATCCTTCACAATCGACCACCCCTGTCTTAAAACTGATACTTTTTCAATACCTTAAACTGAATTTACAACCATGAATTTTTCTAGGACACACTACATGCAGGTCAGACTATGATACGCAATAACAATGATCTCGCTGGCATTTTCAGGGTTTGTGAAATAAAGGATTTAATCTGGGTGATGCGTTTTCAAAGTCATTAAGTATAGTTCATATTTTTTCTAAAACAATCACCCATCTCAAGTGAAATCAACTCAATGGAAACGTAGGAGTGATAAAATACTCGACTCTGGGAAGTGTCAGATTTTTCTGTCGTTTCTGAATATTAATTGCAATTTTATTTACGATTTTTAAACATTTGACCCAAGGGAACAATAAAAGCCAATGAACCATTTACCTCCTTCAGCTTGATGCTTAGAGGCTGAACCTTGCGGACCTTTGACTGAGTTCGTTTTTTGTAAAAATGCTTCGAGGGACACAAGTCCTGCTTTGAGGGACACAATCTGATTCGAAGGACAGCTTCTGCTTGTGAAAACTGGTCTTCGCAACACCATGAACACACTGCTGAAAAAGAAGTTGGCCTGACCTCAGTAGTATAGTACACATACAGTGGAATCCCGTTAAATTAAAGTACTAGGGCTTAGATAATTTATTTCGAAGTATCGAAAGTTCGAATTATAGGGATGTAGATATTTATAGTTTATTAATCGTTCTATTTAAAATATGGGATTTATACACCTCGGAAGGTGAAAATCCGATAAAGAAACGAATGAGCAAGAACGAGTTTCTTTATACGATTTTTACCTCCCGAGGTTTATAAATCCTATATTTCAAATTGAATGATTCGATAAACTGTAGACAGACAGACAGACAGACAAAACGTTTATTCTCTTAAGTCATGTATATGACATACAAGGAATAACATTAACATACATGACAGCAAAGGTGGTATTACAAAATAGTGTTTTTTTGGGAGAATGTGCGGACCAAAATAGATAATTGAGTAATTACAAATAAATAATTTCCCAGCATAATAATGTGATAATTCTTATCATTAAAAGCATATTGTAATTTTATTATAAAACTGCATGTTTGACAACATTGAAATCTTTACCTAGTTCCAAAAGATGAGTACATATATTTATGTTGGGTTTGTCTATTAAAACAGAGAGCGCACATGTTGGTCTGTATATCGATACATGCCGGCACAGACACTCTCTGTTTTCGTCCTAAAATACTCAAGAGAATGTAAATTACATGTATTCTGCTTGAACTGCTTGCTTAAATCAAGAAAATACTACGGTATGCGATGTGGCAAAACTAACGGGATCTTGACATGCCTAATTCAAACACGAGTAGTAATACATCAGCTAGCTGTTCCCTGCTGAAAAACGGAAGTCCGCCATTTTGGAACTCGTCTTCATCGAGTCCAGCTCAGAATTTCAAATGTCTGTAACTTTTTTTTATTCGTGAACGAAAACATAAAGTGTGGGTAGTCATTTTCTTAGTTAGATCGTAACGAACATTTCGGTACTGAATTTATTGAGTTTTTCTAGAATTTTTCGTTTTTGTTCCTCGATCCTCCAGTTTCAGTGTTGGAAGACAGAAACGTTATGCAACGTTACGCATGTGTAAATGACGCAATTTGTTAATGTTTGTGACGTCAAAAGTGCAGAGAAGCGTTATGCTTGTTTAAAAATTTGAAATAATAAAACGAAAATGAATATGACATGCGTTTCATCTCATCGATGCCTTGGGTCACTTGTGGTCAGGAAAAAGGGGTTCCAGCTAAAGGATTTTATTTCCCTAGAGGAAATAAATCTTTCTAGGCAAAAACAAAATTACCGATTTTATTTGTTTGATAAATCATGCTATTTTCCCGCCAAACATGTAATATAAAATTATCTCGAAAGAAAGATTAATAATTTATTAGTTTTCCTCTATCAAACATAATGTTTTTTTTGTGCGTAAAAGAAACGTCTCGGCTCCGATACGTTTCTTTTACGACATCTGTTTTCATACATAGTATTTAAAATAGTTCATAAATAGGCCCTTCTCTCTGAATCAATTGTGTCCGGAATTTATTTCGAATAAGCGAGTATTTAGAAAAATCGGAGTTAGAATTTTCGAGGTTTTACTGTAATTACAGTATTCAACCTAATACGTGCACATTAGCTTTTCTAAACTTGCCCCATTTGGTGTACACTTGCTAAACCAACATGAGCCCAATAATTTTCCAGTGACAAAATGTTAAAACACGTGTACATGTACTTTTGTCAAAAGAGGTACAACTCTGACAAGGTTTTTTGTTTTTTTTCTTTTTTTTATGAGGGGAGGAAGGATCCAGATACCATTTTAAGCGGGCCATCGTCGGCCCGCCAGCGAAACGCCATTTAAGCGTTTCGCTGGCGGGCCGATTATGACCCCACATTGAATACTGCTTTGTAATTTTGTGATTTTCCAGGGTTCCGTACCAGTATTGCTAAGAGACCCTATATTTTGTGATTTTTCAGGGGTGGGCGGTCCGGACCCCCTGCCCCCCCTCTGGATCCGCACATGTTCTCTGGATCAATACAATCTTGTTTGCTAGCACAGACTCATCAGAGCTTTCGCTGCTCGTCAAGGCTTTCGTCCTAAATTAGGTAAGGAAAGTGAAGGTCAGACCAACTCACTGGAAATATACCCGCAACCTGCTCTTCGACAAGCTGCGCATACACGTTAGTAACACTTTGCATGCTGGGTAATTCCCATGCTTTGACATATGTTTTCAGAATAGACCCCTTTCCCATTATCCGATTTTACCTGTATCACGTGATATCGGCTGACCAGTCCAACAATTGGACTACTTCCGGTATATGAAGCTGTAATATCTTACTACCAATTTGGCATGCATTTCACTTATATTCATACGTTTAAAACACCAAACAAAAGGAAAATGGCAATTATATGTACCACAATTACATTATGCTGACAAAAAGTGTTAATTTTATTTCAAGTTTATCTAATTTACGCTTACTAATTCAAACTCTCCCGCTTGGAGGAAATAAAGTATATCTATCTATTTCCACAACTATTTCCGCTGCTGCTGACGAAGGCCCTGATGAAATGATGTGTTTCCCTGCGGGTCTACACTATTTATTAACTTTCCCAACAAGAATGTGCGAAATATCACAGAAATTGATGTGTCTTTATGCGAACTTTTCTGAGAAAGGATGTCTTTATAATACCATATATGCGAACTTCTCCAAAAGGGAGAATGAATAAATAGTGTAGACACGCGGGGAAACATATCTCCCCAAGGCCTTCATCGGCAACGGAAATAATAGGGAACTGTCTGCCTGTTTCACAAACGTCTCATTTTAGCCAAAAATCATCTGAGAATAAGTAATAATTTGGACATGTTCGCGCTCGAAACAAATACGCTGTTCTTACTTTTTAGAAGTTGCATCAATAGAGACCAATTGAGTAAAACCTCGACAGCTCGAATCCTGGTACATCGAAGCATCCGCATATGTCGAATAGAATATATGAAACATTGGATTCCGAATATAGTATAGGGTATATTTCTTAATATGCAATGTTTCGTGGGTACTCAAAAGAACCGTGTCAACGAAACGCTTGTTGTTGTGTATTCAAACGCATATGTTTTGTGAGACTCGGACCGAGTGTAAGATTAGAGGAGAATAATAACTTTTTGATTCAATTTTATTTGCAAGCAAACTCCTTTAGCTCAAACTACTGAAAGTTCGCTGTGAACTGTCTGAAACCCGCGCGCACTTCGAGTTGAAAAGAGTGAATATTTAAATGGGTCCCTATTTGTAGAGAACCAGTTACGTAAAGGCATAGGTTTTGAAAGTTGGTACCGCATATGCGCCCAAAACTTAACGTCGGGTAACTCATATCCCTCCTTGGTAAAATTGTTATTGCTTTGTAAACGTATGAACGCCGAATGTCAATAAAAAATTTTAAAAAGTGTTTCTACAGTATCTGTTTTCATAGCTTCGCGTTGTAAGTCATTTGGGAACATTAACAGATCTTAATTATTAATTTACTTGAAGAATTTTCGGGCAGAATTTCTAAAGATGTCTAATTTCATTTAAACGTTTCAAAGAAACTTCAATATGTATTCATTTTACTATTTTGTTTGTTTGATTTGATTCTTTACGTCCACTCAACAATCTTTCAGTTATGCGGGACGGTTCTTCCTGGGTTTAACCAGTACTAAGCTAGGATAAATGTGTCTTGCTCAAGGACCACAACGCAGTGACGCCGGTGAGGCTCGAACCCGCTACCCTTCGGTCTCGAGTCAAGCACTCTACCACTGAGCCACTGCGCTCCCTTCCATTTTACTATGTTTGGGCCACTGAATGTACGCACCAAAATTCCAATCCACCGTAGTCTAGCTATTAAGATCTTAGGAACGGAATCGCTACTTTTCTTATTCTCGAAAAAAAGATAAATTTAGATTTTCATATACATTTTATAAGTCTTACGTATTTTTTTGACACTACATGTAAAAGGTGTAAATTATACTTCGATTTCGAGCTATTATAAAAATCAACGCAGATTAAAGCAGAATATAGAGAGCGCACAGACTCGTGAGAGTCTTCGCTGCTCGCATTCACCAGGGTCTTTCTAGTAGAACACACACACACACACACACACACACACACACACACACACACACACTTTGGATGTAAATGATCAAGCCCCGCTGGATAAGTTAAGTTTGCGTGGGCGTTTTAGAGGCCTTTACATATATGTCATAAGTAGACGTCTAGCTGGGCTTCTTATTAACTTCAAAGAAAGCGACTGGTCACGCGTGCCGAAATTCTAAAGCCACATGTGCAAGATTTTATTGCTTTCAAACCCCCCCCCCCCCCGGGCACTTATTGAAGAACCGGATGCAATTTGGACCAGCACAAAATCACTCAGTGGACAGTGTATAGATGTAACCATAAATGACCATAGTGACACGCAGTCTTGTCAGACTCTTCAATTAATAATTGCCGTTTTTTTTTTACTTCTTAAAATGAAATTTTAATCGATATATAGAAGTTCTATAAAGTTAGATCAACAGTCAGTATATGTTACTTTATACCGGAAGTAGTCCAATTGCTGGACTGGTCAGCCGATGTCACGTGATATAGGTAAAATTCGATAATGGGAAACTCCTCTATTAACGTTTTCAAACATTCTTTCAGGAACACTACCAGAGTGTCAAACAGTTTGGATACAGATCAGGACCGACACCATTTTCCAGAAGTAACGTTTCAAACATTCTTTCAGGAGCACTATCAGAGTTTTGTCGGTCCTGATCTAGGTCCAAACTGTTTGCAAAGGTTATCAGATGACACAAGTCACCGCTTGCAAGGAAAAGAGTTAAAATGGGCAAGCACATGATAAGTTGGTACCTCCATTAAACGCCGATGCTGACGCATGCAGCTAGGCTAGAGGTAGTACAGTAAAACCTGTGTAAAACGACCACTCTCAAAAAGACGAAAATTGTTTTTCAAGACCACGTATCGGTTAATAAATGCAGAGGTCATGAGTACATGTAGAATGCTCTAAGGGGAGCATTCTGCAATACTTTTGACCTTCAATAAGCTACCATTTGCCATTAAGATCTTTGATTGTCTTTTTTTGAGTGGCCGTTTACACAGGTTTTACTGTATTATAAGTATGGTTTGAGCCTTCATCTACACCTACACTTAGTGTGTACGAGCATTAGAGGCTCTCGGGAGTGTGTATTCAGAAAGCAGAACCGCTTGTGCCTTCGTTGCTCGATAATGCGACAAGTATATACTTGTGAATGTACCAAAATGTTCCTCATTAAATGACTTTATATTAAGCATATAGTCTCAGGGAGAAACCCGTTCACTGATAAGCTTCTGCTATAGCTATTATAGCGACTCTCCCTCAAAACGAGGTACTGCTTACTTGTTTACCTTATAGACCGCATATGCGATAGCCGTATGCGTTCCTCGAGGTGTTCATACATTCCCGGAGCGAAGACGAAACAGCTTGCGCATTTTCTTCGTTTTTGTTTTTTCTAAACAAACATATGCCGTTGAGCCAAAGGCGTCGTCATACTGCCACATGTACACTGGCCTAGAATAAATAGGGCGATCTACATAGAGTGAGTTAGTTGCAGATAAGTTTTCAAATCATTTCTTCATACGGGTATGTAACTTTTTATTCTACACTAACCTCAAATTAAAACTTTACATATTATATAAAAATATATATTATGTTGATAAATAATTTTCGGGCTTACCTTTTCTGTCATCGAATCGTCAATGCCTTATTGATGTCTCTGAAAAACTTAATGGATGAAAATCATTCAATTGATAGGGTTCGGAATGAAAATTTCTGAAAAAATTAAAAAGATAACACAGCATTTGGAAACAAGAAATTACTGACTGTCTGACTGTTAAAAGAGAATCATCAGTAACCATTTTTTTTGAATGCAAAGCAGAATGTCGCCTCATTGAATATGAGCACGTTAGGAAAACGTTTGTCATTCTATTGGAGTCCTTTATCGTATTCATTTGGTGATTGGATCTGGCCCTCTGGCCCAATTCATCATCCATATGTGTTCTTATTGAATTGAGTTGTTTTTGTTTGCGTCGGATATCAAACACTAATATCATCACCATCACCATTCAATTTTAAGAGCATATACTGTAACCAAACAGCGAAGCCGCTCATAAATAATGCATGTTGCGTACGGTCCATAAAAGGGAGTTAGGCTTAATCAAAGCTGATGCCCCTCAAAATGAATGCTTACATGTACATACCCTTTATCTCTCTTATAGCTCCGTGTGCTAAGACTAAAATGACATTCAGATACATGACTATAAAATGTCTTTTAGAAATTATAGCCTACGATCTCTCAAATTATATAATAGAACATCACATCCATATTAGTTCAATGTATATAAGAGAACCCATCATTACAAAAAGGTGTTATTGCGTAATTCTTTTTTTCAGTCTCGGAGCTGTGAACTTGACAATGAGGGTTCTTTATATTAGCTTGTTAGTGGCATTTTCCGTTACTTTAATTGCCCCCGGCACGGAGGCTAATTTCTTCAAGTGGATAAAAAAAACGGTAAAGGACGTTGGAACGTTTATCGACAAAAATGCCAAAGAAATATGCAAGGTAGGAATAAACACAAACCTACAACTTTTCCAAATTATTAAAAATATATTCATTTACACCACCCTATCAACTTTAGCATGAACAATTTCGTAACGTTCAAGGTCTACACTGATGTAGGTGGTATAAAATAGTTATATCATGGTTTGTCCACCTGTACGGGAGATAATCCACTATCTCCACGTACAATGTACAGGCGGACAAAACATGATATAACTATTGCGACATATGATTTCCAACAATGTGACATTTTGACAAGTGTAGACTCAGACGAGCCTGTGCAGCCTCCTTTTAAGTTTAGAAGCTCCAAATGAGGTTCAGTCAGTAGCTTAGCAGTCATATAGGATTCAAGCGACTAGCACATGCTCTGATCAGGCAGCGCGTATGCACAGGCTGATCTGGGGCTTTGCTGGTCGCACATACCACATTATTGGAAATCTCATGTCACGGCTCAATTATACAAACCATGATATCACTACCCGTATTTCATACACACACACCACAGGTTTGACAAACGCACATTCTTGTATAAATATCTATGTGCAAAGTTGCTTGAAACCATTATTAAATGAACGAAAATTCAGGCTCAAATAATTAGGGACACTGTAGCTGTTTGAATATAGAGGCCCTTCCAGGGGATTTGGGGAACAGGGGGAAGGGGCATTTATTTCAGTGGAACAGGGGAACAAAGGCCAAATGTTTGGGAGAACAGGGGAACAAAGACAATATAGGGGAATAGGCAACACAAGAAAAGAAATTTCCAATTTTTTAGGAACAGAGGAACAAGCAATTTATTTCAGGGGAACAAGGAAATAGGTACCACCTGGGAGGGCCTCAATATAGGGATCACACATGTTTTTTCATGCATTAACATTTGCAGAGGGACCCAGTTAGTGTTATATAATGCAATTAAACAAGTTTTTTTTACTCGTGTATTTAGAATGGGGATAATCATATCCAAAAGTTTCATTTGGCGAGGATATACGTTCGGAAATCACGTTTAACAGCTCCGCTAACGCCCGGCGCCATAAAACTAAATTTCCGACCGTATATCCGACGGTAAGCCTCCCCAAATAATGTGATTTTGTCATATTAAGTTACACATCAGAACAATGCATGAATGGGTAGAATCAGACTCTTCAATGGGAAATATCTTTCATTTATTGCATAAACAGCTTTCAGATTCAATTCCGAATTTTTTGCCATGGTGTTCACTTTCGCGAATCTTCGAGGATGCAAAGTTTTGCGAAAATAGAACCCTAGCGAAATAGCGTAATCACTGCCGTTTACACTGATATAGGTAAATCATGCTTAGGCCTAAGTCGCGGGTTTTTAATGTCGCAAATATGTCTTTTAACTTCTCATGAAAATTTTAGAATTTAGAGTATGTAAAAGCCTTCCCTATTTTGATTCCAGGTCGGTCTCGGCGTAGCTTGCCCAGCGGCTGTGACTATTGGTGCAGCGGCCGTGGTTGCCTCGACAGCTGGTGCGGCGGCCCCAGCAGCTATTGCCGGAGGAGTTGCTGGACACACAGGATGCCACATTGCAAAGAGTCAGTGCAAGAGAGAGGTAAGTGTATATCTGAGCTAGCTTGTGTGAACGGGAAGTACCTACCTATCTACAAGCCTCGATTTTTTATTGGAACCAACTCGTCCTGTAAAATGTTCACTCGTCGTTACTACAGTTGCGCTCGTCCTTAAAAGGAAACATTCACACTTTTTTGAAATGCATTTATTATAGAGCTTACAGCATGGTAGGACTAATCATTCATTTAATGTGTGCGAAATCCCTTCAATTAGCCTGTAATTAATTACTTTCAGTGGGAACTGGGGGTCTGGCCATTTGCAGGTCAATGAGCTCCTAACAAGTGGACTGAAGTCACTATGACCTGCTTACACACAAACAGACCAAAGTCTTAAATCCTTGATAATGACAAAAATTAACAATATTTCAAAGTAACATTTTAAGCGGTGTGTACATTGATAACTATATTTTGATACATGGGCCAAGGTTTGATAATTATTTCTAAAATTCAACCCTTAGATCCCTAATTATTACTATAGCAGACGACATATTTTGTAACAACTTTCTTCATTTTTGGTACAATAAGACATAGCAAAATCAACTGAAACTTATTGAAAAATGTTATTAAAACAGAATATCAATTATCCAATTATCCAATATTGAAATGAAGCAATGTATGGAACCACTAGCAAGTTGATTCCATGAGTCATTTAGCTGACCTGAAATAGAGGTTTATGTCCATCTTTTAATGTCCATTACTGTAATATGGCAGCCCCCAGATGTTTAGATTAAGGCAATGAACACAGCCATAATTAACTTAGCAGATGAGGGGATGATCTATGAAAAATAAATAAGTACATTATGGAATATTTATTTTTTATTTAAGTAAAATTTTCAAAACGACTAACATACACTTTAATCAATTACTTGTTTATTGTAAGTTTTGGTTAAACATATTATTTTTCAGTTTGAGAATATAAAACACAATTTTCAATCATTCAAAAATTATGATTAGAAAGGAAGAAAGCGCTTAATGAGATCTTCTTTACTACAATAGTTTAACAAAGTGTAGAAGGTCATAACTTCAATAATGCATAATACAAATCCATGGGCTAAAATGACAATTCCATCAAGTTGACTTAGGCCACTGGCTGGGTATGGTTTACCTCCCACCAGGGGAATTTCGTAGACCATATTTTTCTTAAAGCCCAATGTCTTGCAAGGATTTTGCAACATGCTAGCCCTCCGACAATGGCAGCGTTAAGCTGTAACAGCCTGTTACATACGTTACCTAACAAAATATTTGATAATTAAAATTCTTTTTAAGATTTCAGAAAAGTGCAAAAGTTAAGGTAAAATTTCCAAATTGGTTATATTTTCTAAATAAGCTATTACTGGGCAAAAGATAATGACATTTGAAAACAAATATAGTCATCCCTGATGTAGTGTATGTTACATTTTTTCATTGAACCCCATTTTAAATGATAAATGCATCTAATACAGTTTGTCTTAAATTTTATTGAAACCAGTTTATGTTCATTAATTTGGTATTACATTAAAGATATTTTAGTTACCTTTTCAAAACTGCAAGCATTACGTTTCTATCTTATATACTTTTTGAGTTATTAGATGATGAACATGGTACCCCCATATCACAGAAAAATTAAAATGTAATTCTCCAGGCCTCGCGCTGGCTATAGACCCCACTTCCCCTAGGGGGAAATTCTTACACTATGATTTCCAGATACTAAATTATATAAGCCACAAAATAAAATATGTTAGCTCTCTGAGAGTGGCAGCGTTAGCGGGTAACATCATGTTACGTACGTTACCCGCAAAATAACATTAAATTTTCCTGATAATGTCTCCAACATGACATATTCACACTTTTTTTGAAGTCTGGCACATGTTTCAGAACTTCATATAGCACAGTTACATAATTTTAGCATTTATTTTATAAATGTTTTTAGTTTTTGCTGTTGTATATTTTACTTAGTGTTTCATATGTTATTTCCAAGTATCAGTATGGCAGTTATTGACTATACATGTATCTCATCCGTCAGTGAATATAGTAAATCTTTAGGGCTGCTATTCAAATGAATTAAAGTTCCTTATTATGGTGTCTTACACTATTTTACAGCCCAGGTTACATACGTTACCCTCTGAATACCATTAAACATTCAAGATATGGTCTCCAACACGACCTGCTAGTACCTTTTTGCCTGCTGGCACAGGTTCATGTACTTCTTTTCACTCTGGCTCATTTGCTGAGGAAGTAACTCAAAACACCAACTACATTAAACCTCTTTTCCTTTTGTAGAGACATTAAATATAGTTGACATAATACTCATGGAAAGTTTGTAACATTTAGTGCAATGTGGGAGTAACAACTTAAAAGATCAAAGAATACCCATCAGGTAGAAGTTCTAGAGCAAATCTTCATATATTATCCAAGGGTTTTAAAGAATTTTCCTATACAACTTATTACTCCTCTATCAGATATATCTTGTAAGGATTTTGCAATATGCTAGCACTCTGGTAATGGCACCATTACCCTATAACAGCCAATTATATATATATTCCCCATCAATATCTTTGATGATTTTAGTAAATGACATGACTTCCGAAAAGTGCAAACCATAAGGTGAGATTTCCAAATTGGCTATATCATCCAAGTAAGTTATTTTTGCATCGCAGATATGGACCTTTGAAAACAAATATGCACCCCAAAGTGTCACGTATGTTACTTTTCATTATTCCTATATAAATGATTTATGAAACTAATATAGTTCGATATTTTGTTAATGTGAATGTGCTTTCTAACTCATTTTGTATTAAAGAACGTTTATGTACCTTTTGGAAACTGCAAATATTATGTTTCTATCTTTTATAAGGTTTGAGTTGTTGAGTTTTAAACATGGTAACCCCATATCACACAAAGTGTAAAATATAATTCTGTGGCTCTTTTGTGAGGGTACAATCAAGATTTCTTTCACCCAGAGGTACTCAATTTCCTTCCCATTTATTTTCAACACATTTTGTCCATATCAGGAAAGCCTCACTTGTTTTCATGGGAAAGACTTGATAGTTCAATCTTTGTATGTACATCTTAAGGACAGAAAAGCAAGGTGTAGGTAAGCGCATGTTCATGCCATTTGAAATAGTCAGTATATGAGTATGGCTTTGGTACTTTTTTCAGAAACATGTCGTACTGCAGCTTATTCACAATTACATAAATAGCACATGTTAGGGCTTCATATCACTGATGATCTGGCCAATGTTGTTGACATTCTGAAGGTGCACCTTTTGTTGCATACATCATTGTTGAACAAAACACCCAGGTTATCCTCTGCGAGAAGGTTTGTAAGACTTTATAGACTGCTGCTTTATATCGTATATATATATCAGTAACAGAACCAACATGGCGTGCCTTTAGTGCCTCGTTGAATACTGGTGCCATCAGATCCATGAAGGTGACAGGAAAAGCTATTATGCTCTGTAGTTACGGCATTAACATCAACATTATGTGCAGCACTACATGGCCAATCTAATGTTGGTTCAATGTGTGATTGCAAGCCATGCTGAAGTTTGGACTTGTCAGTTTCTGTGGAAATTATATCAGGAGTTGACAGTGACCATGGTATAGGTCCCAGAAGGAACGGCAGTGTCAAGTCAAGGTCAACAATATGTCCAATAGAAAGTAGGTCATGCTTACCAAAGACGCTCCTTTAAGCTCTCATCTGGCTGTTTGCGTTTTGTAAATTGTGCAATTTCTTCTTGCTTGACCTCAAAAGCATCAAAACTTTATTAGCTTGTAGCATTTTAAGGGGGATGTGAAAGACAGATTTTTTAACTAAAAGTGAGTCAATGAAGTCTGCAACAGCCTTCCTGCCAATGTCATCAGCCTCAATAAGATCCTTAGCTATGCCAGGCTTAGCAGGCACACCGAAAGACAAAAAGTCTTCAAAACTAGAACTAAACGGATTGGTGAAGCCTGAAACTGCCTCTAGTACTCATTCTACTTTGCATCTGAGCAAATTGAATGTTTCATTTCAGTGCATTGAAGAGTTGTTTCAATATATTGAGCTCTGATGTGATGAGTAATACACCATTCCATCTGTTGTACGAAGCGTAGTTGTAGTTGCTGAAGCCTATAATACCTCTTTATTGTTTGCCTGATAGTTATGTCAAAAGCATTTCTCAAGCAAAGAACCAATGGTTGTGACACACTAAACTCATTTTGTGTGAGAAGTTCTTTGCTTCTGCGATGTGTATCAAATTTATGAGTGTAATCAGTTACACAGGTACATATTGTACGTAGTTGTTGTGATCGTTTGCTATGAACATTGGTAACAAGGCATACAGATCAAGATAGCATGCAATTCAAAGTTGTTTTCCTTGTAGCCCTAATCAGTGTCAACACCATCTGAATAATATCCATATACCTTGCCCAGAACTGAGCTGTTTCACAGTGACTATCTTTTAGAACTTCCGATTTGAATGCATGGTATCGATACTGTTTATGTGAACAAACAGCGAAGGTTTATAGATCACATTATATTATTAGTTTAAGTCACCATAAATCAATAAAGAACTTCAATTTATTTCAGCCTTATAAATTTTCTAAACTCTCTGACAGACTTTATACATGTATAGTCAACAACTTCTATACAGATACTCAGAATAACTTATGTATCATTTGGTAACACACATAACTGTTAAAGCTCAACACATTTATTAAATGAATACTTAAAATAGGTAAACCTTGTTATAAGAAGTACATAAACCTGTGCAAGCATGCAAATAAGTATAAACAGGGCTTGTTAGAGACATTAACTTAAATGTTTAATGCTATTTTGAAGGTAACATACATAACATGGACCTGAATAATAGTGTAAGCGACCATAATAAAGAACTTTTAATCATTTAAGTAGCAGCCTTATAGATTTACTATATTCTGCGACAGATGTTATACACGTATAGTCAATAAATGCTATACTGATACTAGGAAATAACGCAGGAAACACTAAGTAACGTATACAACCGTAATTACTCAAGACATTTATAAAATTAATTCTAAAAATATGTAACTGTGTTATAAGAAGTTCATAAACCTGTGTCAGCATGCAAATATGTACGAACATGTCATGGTGGAGACATTATCAGGGACGTTCAATGCTATTTTTTTTTGGGGGGGGGGGGTAACGTATATAACGTGCTGTTACACGTTAACGCTGCCACTCTCAGAGGGCTTACATCTTTTATTTTGTGTCTTATATAATGTTGTTTTAGAAAATTATAGTGTACAAAATTCCCCCTGGGGGGAGGGGGGTCTATAGCCAGCTAAAAGCCTAACTGAGGTTACTTAGACAAACTCATTTCAATATAAGGGGTTTGTTTAAATCAAATGTAGGCTAGCATTGCGATGATATATACCCTATGGTAGGAATAAAGACCATCTTATTCAATATGTGGAGTTTGTTAACTTGTAAGTTAGCACACCTTTCTCAGATAACGGGGGTGGGGGTGGTGGGGTACGATAGAATTGGAGACTATCTTATTCAATATGAGGAATTTGTTTACTTGTAGGTCAGCCCAGAATTATATACCCTTTCTCTGATAACTAAGGGCGGGGGGTGGGTGGGTAACGTTTGAAATGGAGACCTTGAGATTCAATGTGAGGAGTTTGTTTTAGGTCAGCACAGAGATTATATACCCTATCTCGGATAACTGGGTTTGTTTACTTGCAGGTCGGCACAGAGATTATATACCCTTTCTCGGATAACTGGAAGGAATACTATCTTTTTCAATATGAGTTACTTCTTTACTTGTAGGTCAGCACAGAGATTATATACCCTTTCTCGGATAACTGGAAGGAGTACTGTCTTATTCAATATGAGTTACTTCTTTACTTGTAGGTCGGCATAGAGATTATATACCCTTTCTCGGATAACTGGAAGGAGTACTATCTTATTCAATATGAGTTACTTCTTTACTTGTGGGTCAGCACAGAGATTATATACCCTTTCTCGGATAACTGGAAGGAATACTATCTTTTTCAATATGAGTTACTTCTTTACTTGTAGGTCAGCACAGAGATTATATACCCTTTCTCGGATAACTGGAAGGAATACTATCTTATTCAATATGAGTTACTTCTTTACTTGTAGGTTAGCACGGAGATTATATACTTAATCTCAGATAACAGGAAGGAATATGATGGAAATGGAGACAATCTTATTCTATATGAGGAGTTTGCTTACTTGTAGGTTAGCACCAAGATTATATACCCTATGATAGACATATAGAAACTCTAATTTTATATGAGGAGTTTGTTACCTTGTAGAACAGCACGGAGAATATGTACCCTATCTCAGATAGCTGGAAGGAATACAATAGATATGGTGACTATGTTATTCAATATGAGATGTTTGGTAACCTGTAGGTAAACACCAAGATTATATACCCTGTCTTAGATAACTGGGATTAGTATAATAGAAATGGAGATTATCTTATTCCATATGAGGAGTCTGTATACTTGTAGGTTAGCTCAGATATCTCAGATAACTGGGGGGATACGATAGAAATGGAAACTGCCTCATTCAATATGGCGAGTTTGTTTACTTTTATGTTAGCTTAGAGATTATATACCACACGACAGAAATATAGACACTCTTATTTAATATGAGGAGTGTGTTAACTTGTAGGTTAGCTCAGAGATTATATACCCTATCTCAGATAACTGGAAGGAATACAATAGATATGGAGACTATGTTACTCAATATGAGTAGTTTGGTTACTTGTAGGATAGCATGGAGATTATATACCCTTTCTTGGATTATTGGGCGGAGTACCATAGATATGGAGACTATGCTATTGAATATGAGGAGTTTGCTTACTTGTAGGTTAGCTCAGAGATTATATACCCTATATCAGATAACTGGAAGGAATACAATAGGTATGGAGACTATGTAATTCAATATGAGGAGTTTGTTTACTTGTAGGTTAGCTCAGAGATTATATACCCTATCTCGGATAACTGGGAGGAATACGATAGAAATGGAGATTATCTTATTCAATATGAGGAATTTGTCTACGACTTCTTGGCCAGATTTAACATGCAAAATCCTGCAGAACTGAAAGCACTGTTTGACATCGCGGATACAAATGGTAAGGAACCAATCATCGAGGCTTTCCTAGGGATGTGAGGGACAGTTTAAAGGGGCATTTATTTCAGCGAAACAAGAGAACAAATGACAAGCTTGTTGGAGACTTAGAAGCAAATACAATAATTCCAGGGAACAGGGAGCATGAGAAAACATTTAATAGTTTGGGGGAACAGGGAGCGTGAGAAAACATATAATAATTTTGGGGAACAGGGAGCATGAGAAAACATTTAAAAATTTTGGGGAACAGGGAGCGTGAGAAAACATTTAATACGTTTGGGGAACAGGGAGCAGAGCATGATATAACATGTAATAATTTTGGGAACAGGGAAACAAGTGAATTTATATAAGAGGAACAAGGGAACGGGTAACCCAAGTGAGAACCTCATCATCTGCTAAAAGAATATACAAGGCCTTTAATTAAGGGCGCGTACCAAACAACATACATCTCAACCAAAACATATGTTGTGGGTACTCAAAAGAACCGTCTCATTGAGACGGTTCTTTCGAGCACTCAAAACATATGCTACAACTAATGGGTAAGAAAACATTAAAGATCTTACGCTCCTAAACGTTGTTTATCTTAACCTATGACTATTAGACTAGAGGTTTTCCCAAGTTTGAACCAGTTCATTAGATATTGGTACTTATCGCATATGATTGCAGAGAAGGCTCAGATGAGCCTGAGAAAATGGGCAGTCTCACTAGAGCCTTCATGCGCGGATCCAGAGGGGGGAGGGGGGGCAGGGAGTTGGGACCCCCCTGGAAAATCAGAAAAATATAAGGTTTGTTAGCAATACTGGCCCGGATCCCCTTAAACATCACAGAGCTACAAAGCCAGCATTCAATGTAGGGCCATCATCGGCACGCCAGCGAAACGCCCTTTAAATGGCGTTTCGCTGGCGGGCCGCTGATTGCCCGCTAATAGTGATATTTTGATCCTCCCCCCCCCCCCCTCATTAAACTAAAAAAAAAAGTCAAACTTGGACCTCCTCTGACAAAATTTTCTGGATCCGGGCATGCCTTTGTTGCTCGTACACACAGAAAAGGGACGTAGATGAATTATCAGGCCAAACATTAGGCAGATACACTGTAGCTTTACATGTCTGTTTAACTATTTGTTGTCTGACTGGAATCCACGAACCAGGTACCTTTGTAATCTGTGGTTCATGTGTATTTGCATATGTGTGTGTGCGTGTATGTGTGTGCGCGCGCATGCATAACGTATCTGAAATGTAATTCAAAT
This sequence comes from Loripinus fragilis, assembly GCA_964019695.1. Lineage (NCBI taxonomy): Eukaryota > Metazoa > Mollusca > Bivalvia > Lucinida > Lucinidae > Loripinus > Loripinus fragilis. The sequence continues at coordinate 13,645,838 of OZ026524.1, forward strand.
TAGCAGGTACATGTAATTGTAATTAGAACTACATCTATTTTGAATTATCGAAATTCAAATAATCCTTTTCTATCCATAGTGTGGACCAGAAACGCCTAAACGGGTACTTTGACAAACAACGAAGACCCAGATGAAATGCCGCACTTCATCATGGTCATTGTCTGCATTGTTTGCTTTTAAAGCCACGAAAATGACATTCAGAGAAAGAAACATAATATATTAATAGTTCTGGAAATTATAACATGCCACCCCTCACTATATACAATGAACTATCCTGACTTAACTGTATCAAACTTTATGGAACATACCAGTGGTCTTAAAAGGGTTAAATGAAGTAAGATATTTGCATTAAGAAAGGTACTTTTTATATACAATGTAAATATATTCAGGAACTTACAGTAAGCTATGAGCCACTTTGTAAGGAATTTCCTATAAGTTGACAATCATGAATCACTGCCTACTGTCCTGTCAGCCAAGAGTGACAGTGACTTCATGTTTTGTTAACAAAGTTATCAGGGACTTATAATCGATAGATCTCTTGTGTATTAATCCTATCCTCAGGATAGGATTAATACACAAGTGATATATCGATTCGCGTTAGCTCAAGTGAGGTGTACACGTTAGTGTTTAACTTCTAAACAAAGTATTACGTCACTGTCACTTTTGGTTGACACGACAGAAGCTTTATCATTTCAGCTGATGCCGTTCTTACCAGGTCCGAGTTTCATAAAGCGCCATTTGTGTTGGGACGTAAGTTTATTCTTAATCCTACATAACTATTTCCTTGTCAGCCGTGAAATTTGTCGTCTGCTTATAAGATTGCCGGGCCACGTAGCGCAGTCGGTAACGTGTCTGGCTACACATGCGTGTCTGACTTCAGATCCAGGGGTCGTGAGTTCGATCCCGGTCCGGTTGTAAGCTACAAACGAAAGTATGCGCATGAAGTACTGGTTAACTGCCTGTTCAAGCCTGCCCAGGGAAACGTGTGGCTAGGTGAACTAACCGTCCTGCCATGACCATAGCTGTTGACTTGAGACGTAAAGCAACAAAACAAACAAAATAACATTTGCAAGCAGTTTGGACCCAGATCAGGACCAACAGAACTGGATCTGGATCCAAGACGTTTGAAACTCAGAGAGTGTACCTAAAAGATTTTGTTTGAAAAGAAAAAAGTACAGAAGACAGGTAACAAAAGCATGCAACATTACCCATCGTGCAGAGAGTTAAAAATACATAAGTCATATTTAGCTAATTGGGCACATGCAAACCACATCAATTACCAGTTCTAGTATAAAACTGGCTTTACAAACTCGTGGTTTATTCTTTAGCTAAAAGAATGCAATTTATAAAAATGCCAACACATAAAGCCTTAGAAAAAAAACTATTCGCTACACATGCGACGTTTTGCTGATTTAACAAAAAGTGCTGTTTCAAAGCTTTACAAAAGATAGTTTGATGTATGAGAATATATGCTATAGAATGTTATTTTTCGTTTATTACAGATTATGAGGTGAAAGTTTAGATCTGTGTTAAAATTCGTCTATAAAAGAAGAAGATGCATAGTGACATGTTAATAAACAAATAAATAAAGATAGAAAAATAGAATGTTTCTCTCGTGCATTTCTCTCTACCCACCCCCACTCTCTCTCCATTAATTTCTGCGTCCATCCAAATATACACGTTCATGTTCAGGTTAACAGGAAGCAGTTTGGTACAAAATAAAAGGTAACAATAACATAGAAAATAAAAACGAAATCAATGTGACAGCAACATAAAATGTAACAATGGCATGGAGCTGGTATCCAGAACAAGGTACATGTTGTCGTGTGCGTACAGTGGAGATTTTAATCAGTCTGCTCATCCGCACAGTCTGGTCAGAATCTTAGTTTTCCGCCTGAAGAAACGTTGGAACCTTGACTACCTATAGAAAGACCATCAAATACTCTGATCAGATTGCGCGGATGCGCAGGCTGATCTAAGCCTTCGATGGGCTTGTACTTCATGCTGGATAGTGGCTCATAAATGTATTAAAGACATAAATGTAACAACAACGTAAAATGTAACAAGAGGTACGTTGGTTACCTTCTTAAAAGTAGGAAAGTCGAATTTTCTTACATAAAACGGTTGTACGTTAAAAGGGAAAGTTCGATTTACCTACAGAAGATATAACATTCATAAAATTATTGTCGTTGTTACATTTACGTTTTATTATATACCTATAAATGATACGACTTTAGAACTGTCTGTTTTCTGGCCATCTGATACAGAAAGTCGGATCAATGAACTGAGGTTTTCTGAATCCATATCACTACCCTTTAAAACGAGGCTAACGTCGGCTACCTGCTTTTGCGGCGACGTTACGTAAAGTCGTTTTCAAGCATGGAACCAGAGACGGAAAACATGATGACATAACGTCATATTGTATGACGTGAATATGACGTGACAAAGCGTAATGGCAAACGTTCCCGCATTTTTTTGGATTAAAGTCCTAAACAATTTATAAAATCAAAATAATGTCAGAAAAAGGTATATAATAAACATATTATTATAAAAGTAACTTGATCTGGCGTACAGTATCACGTCTCGTGGATAAGGCCGTACCATTGGATCACCCTCGACGCTTCGCGTCTCCGGTGATCCGATGGTATGACCTCATCCACTCAACGTGATACAGTGCGCTAGATCAAGTTACTTTTATAATAATGTGTATGTATCAAGCAGTTGCTCAAAATGTTGACAAAATAGTGGTTTACAATAATAAATTGTAGCATTACTTTAGAATTCCTCTTTTTTAACACACCACACTTAGAAAAAAATGTGTAACTATACATACAATTTGGTGGCAGCTGAACTGTCACTGCTTTTAGTATTACCTTTAAACTGCTTCAAAGCTATGATCTGCATCTGTAAAATAACTACAACAACGACAGGCATACATATTTAATATCTATCACTGGCGAAAAATGTTCGCCTCAAGTTGTTTGAGCAGGAAAGTAAGTGTGAGTTTACACCAAAAGGGTTGGCAGCTGAGCTGCCACTCCTTAAAGAGTTAAATAATACTTAATTTTTAAAGATAAGTTCTGTCAGATATCTATTATTTTTTAAATTGTTTTCGTTAGCCACAAAATCCCCTACATCTAGTTAATTTCACTCTCTCCGATAGCTTATTGATGCCAGAGACTGGAGAATTGTTCAAAACTGACGGTTGTACTTAACGTCGTAATAAGGATCAGCGTTGCCGTTTTGGATCGAGTGGACCTGAGTACCAGAAAATAGTCTTCTATTCTTCCTCGAGCTGGGCGATGATGCCTGCAGTTATATAGAGGATCTTACATGGGTGCTCAGGTTTTATTTAATTTATCAAACAAGATGGGGAAAAGAGATAAAATGCGAGCCGTGCCGAGCATTTTATTGCTTTTTAGCAACTGGTTTAATAACTTTAATAATACAAGAGCACGAATATTAGATTCTATTATCACATTGCATTTAAATTAATGAAAATAGAAATTCATAAAATTATTGTCGTTGTTACATTTACGTTTTATTATATACCTATAAATGATACGACTTTAGAACTGTCTGTTTTCTGGCCATCTGATACAGAAAGTCGGATCAATGAACTGAGGTTTTCTGAATCCATATCACTACCCTTTAAAACGAGGCTAACGTCGGCTACCTGCTTTTGCGGCGACGTTACGTAAAGTCGTTTTCAAGCATGGAACCAGAGACGGAAAACATGATGACATAACGTCATATTGTATGACGTGAATATGACGTGACAAAGCGTAATGGCAAACGTTCCCGCATTTTTTTGGATTAAAGTCCTAAACAATTTATAAAATCAAAATAATGTCAGAAAAAGGTATATAATAAACATATTATTATAAAAGTAACTTGATCTGGCGTACAGTATCACGTCTCGTGGATAAGGCCGTACCATTGGATCACCCTCGACGCTTCGCGTCTCCGGTGATCCGATGGTATGACCTCATCCACTCAACGTGATACAGTGCGCTAGATCAAGTTACTTTTATAATAATGTGTATGTATCAAGCAGTTGCTCAAAATGTTGACAAAATAGTGGTTTACAATAATAAATTGTAGCATTACTTTAGAATTCCTCTTTTTTAACACACCACACTTAGAAAAAAATGTGTAACTATACATACAATTTGGTGGCAGCTGAACTGTCACTGCTTTTAGTATTACCTTTAAACTGCTTCAAAGCTATGATCTGCATCTGTAAAATAACTACAACAACGACAGGCATACATATTTAATATCTATCACTGGCGAAAAATGTTCGCCTCAAGTTGTTTGAGCAGGAAAGTAAGTGTGAGTTTACACCAAAAGGGTTGGCAGCTGAGCTGCCACTCCTTAAAGAGTTAAATAATACTTAATTTTTAAAGATAAGTTCTGTCAGATATCTATTATTTTTTAAATTGTTTTCGTTAGCCACAAAATCCCCTACATCTAGTTAATTTCACTCTCTCCGATAGCTTATTGATGCCAGAGACTGGAGAGTTGTTCAAAACTGACGGTTGTACTTAACGTCATAATAAGGATCAGCGTTGACGTTTTGGATCGAGTGGACCCGAGTACCAGAAAACAGTCTTCTATTATTTCTTGAGCTCGGCGATGATGCCTGCAATTATATAGATGATCTTACATGAGTGCTCATGTTTAATTGAATTTATTAAACGAGGCTTGCCGAGCATTTAATCGCTTTTTGCAACTGGTTTTATAAATTCAATAATACAGGATATCACATGACATAAAATAATTTTAAATCGAATGTTTGGGCTGTAAACGTCATCACTTCGGGTAGGCGGAAATCGAAAACATTAATAATATCTATCAACGTAGATCAAAAATCGTAAGAAACAGAGTTTTTGAGCGTTTTCGATTGCCGCCTACCCAGTGTGGTCCTGATTTTGACATATTTTACGGCCTATACGCAACGTTATAATGGACGTTATTACGCAACGTTACGAAATCTGTAAACCAATATAGGGATCACACATGTTTTTTCATAACGTCATGTAAATCCCAGGGCTCATTTGAAGTATTTTCAAGTTTCAACCCATGTTCAAACAGCACGTGAATCTCCTGATTTGAACATGGATTTTCGTTCATTTGATAATGGGTTAGAACAGCTATACAAATACAACATGTAGATATCTATGCAATAATATAGGGATCTTACATGTTTTTACATGCATTAACATTTGCCAGGTCCTGAGGCAGCTGTTTGAACACGAGCCCCATAGACCGGCCGAGTGTTCAAAGATCTTCCGATGGAACGGGCAAGTGTTAATGAAACAAATATGTACGATCGTTATTCTTGCATATTTTACTTTATTCCAAATAAATCCGCACTGAAAACGCTGCTAAAACAATAAAATGTCCATTTTCTTACACTAGATTTCTCAAAACAAAATGGCGTCGGCTGTAAACTATCGAATGACATAATGTCGCCACATTGTCATAACCGTACGCAACGTTCGTGAACAAAAACATTGGTGAAATGATCAGTCTAGTCCACAACGCTTTCCGTATATAACTTGAGTGCAAATAACACACTATTTTCAAGTTCAAACCCATGTTCAAACAGCACGTTCATTTGACAATGGATTGATAGGTTTCTATGCAAGAATAGTGGTTTATACGAATAGGTTTCTATGCAAGAATAGTGGTTTATCGATTATATTGCATGGCGTTATTTCACTCCCAGACACAACGTCATATGATAAATACTAGATAAATAGTATTGTTTAAAGAGCAAGTGGATTTAACCAGAAAATGCCACATTCACAATTCACACCCCGGACATTGGCAACCTGGAAAAAAGTCGCTAGGCTATACAGACAAGGCCATTCCATTTCCTATGGGATGTTTTAGTGCTGGGTATGCAGGTAGCATTTTTATTTGCTTTTTAGTTTATACATATATTATTGCCACAAATTACACCAATGGAGTTGGCCCACAAGTTCTCGCAACATTAGTTAAGACCTTTTCCCTACATAGGTAGCGCAGTGGCTCAGTGGGAGAGTGCTTGACTTGAGACCAAGGGGCCTCGGGTTCGAGCCTCACCGACGTCACTGCTTTGTGGTCGTTGAGCAAGACACATTTATCCTAGCTTAATACTGGTTCAACCCAGAAAGACCCGTCCCTGTTTAACTGAAATATTGTTGATGGGACGTAAAGAATCAAATCAAACAAAACAAACTTCCCCTACATAAATTATACAGATAAATCAAAGCATATAAGCATGGCTATAAATCATATCTTCAACTATACAAAATCATATGAATAAAATAAATAAATGAATATTTAAGAGTACTTTCTGAGTGCAGATTAGCATGATTCAGATTTTTAAAGGCAAACAATCTGTCTCTGCCCATCCTGCCCATTTACATATGCAAAAAATATTAAAAAACACTTTTATCTGGGCATCAAAGATAAAAATATTTTATCCAAAGACTGTCAGAAAAAGATCCAGATATCATCATTTATACAAATGTTAGAGATGAGACATAATGTGTAGGAATTTCGCTCAGTGGGCAAAAATGAAAAGCAAAAATAAATTTCCTAATTCTGAGGCCATAAAACGTTTTTGTTTGTAGGGTTGATTGCTGGGTAGGTAGGGAATGGCAAACAAACACTTTTTTACTTTAGGCCGAAGCAAAGACACTCGCATAAACAAAAAATACAATGATAAGCAAAACAATCAGGCCGCATGGGCGGATCCAGAGGGGGATAGGGGGCCAGACCCCCCTGAAAAATTGCAAAAATATTGGGTTTCTTAGCAATACTGGTCCGGATCCCTTAAAAATTTACAAAGCTACAAAGCCAGCATTCAATGTTGGTCCACCATCGGCATACGTTGTCAATGTTTGTCAATGTTGGACCCCCTCTGACATAATTTTCTGGATCCGTGCATGGGCCCCGAGGTTATAAAATTTATTCCGAATGCCTAACTGAACTGATTTTCGTTGTCATAAATGTAAACATGCCAACAATTGTTGGCATTCTAACGTTTATTAGTATGATAACTACAACATCTGAGAGTTTTAAAGCACATACCTTTTTTATTCAGAAGTTTAGCTTTTATCAGCAGTTGAAATTTTATACTCATTTCAGTTGAGTAAAATTTGTTTTTATTACCTTGGAGCCAGCTCTCTCTTTCTCAAGCATATGATAGTTTATTTCGAAGGACATAAAGAACTCATCACAAAACTGCAGAACAAAACGCGATCCACCACTCACAATGAGAGCAACAAAGAACTAATTAACTTACAACAGCAGAATAGCCACCTTATAATGGAGCTTGGCAAAATTTTTGCCTTGATTCTTGTGCCTTGCTAGCGGCGACATTTGTCGTCTGTTTGTAACCATTGCGAACTATTTGGACCCAGATGGTGTAGATCCAAAGAGTTTTGACACTCTGATCGTGTTTCTGAAAGATTTTTTTGAAAAAAGGTTAATTTTGAAAAAGCTCAGCAGACAACAACAAAATCATGGACAATTATCTAGCATGCAAAGAGTTAAACATGCATTTTATAGCTTGTATAAATGCTTCCTTTCTTATTCTATGTATGCGTATCAGGGCAGAAAAGCTGCTCATATCAAATCATATCAAGTTAACTATTGCGTGACAAAAAAGTTGCCCATTACCTACATGTTGATGGTGAGTACAGAAACCTATTGAACTTATGGGTGGGAATTGGGCCGAAAGTCTACCTCTTTACCAGCTGGTAGGATATTCGCATACCTAAACATTTATCTAACTGTTTGGGAGTTCGATGCCACACCTCTGTTTCTTTTACCAGAAGAGTTCCATTGCCCACCGATTCTACCAACACAGACACATACTATTATCAAAGTATACCATATCATATTGTGTGACGATAATTAGAAGATGGCTCATTACCTACAAACTGATTGGGGAGTACAGAAACCCTACTGTTCAACTTACGGGTGGAGGTTGAGTTGAAAGCCCACCTCTTTACCAGCTGGTAGGGTATTCACATACCTAAACATTTCTCTATCACTGAATACTGTAAAACACTTGTATTTGTCGCTATTGACGATATGAACACAAATTGCTAAAAATCGCCAAAATGTATGAAACTGTGAAATACGGTTTCGATTAAGCAATCAATTGACACATACCCATTTACCAACTTTTAAACGGTCTCTAAGAGTCTGCTTTCACGTTCAGAACAACGCGTCTTAAAACGTGAGGGGCTAATATTAAAGAAAAGAATATGTTTCGCATAGTGCTATAGTTAAAAGAAAGAATATGCTCCACATAGGAAGCATATTCTTACTTTCAAGAGTAACCGCAATCATAATAGAATATAACCGGCATTAAATTGAGAAACGGCGAAAATTAAACCACGCCAATATATTAAAATTGCCAAATTATGATTCAGCGATTATTAAGTGTTTAAAAGTAGTCGTTGGGAGTTCTATGCCGTACCTCTGATCTACTTGATGGGGATTCCAAACTCAGGGTGTTCAGTCTGGTCCCGACAGCATCCTTCAATCTTGAGTAAGCAAGACATATCCCAAACACTGTGACAAGTGACACTAGAATAGCAGCTGCAGCAAGAGCTACACTGGCCGTCTCCCAGAGTGAATCAGAGCTGCTTGAACCGTTGCCTGAAATATAGCGTGTCAAATAATCAGGGTGTAACAGGGCAAATACTTTTTTGCTATTTAAATTTTCGTTTTCTCATCCAATAGTCTACAAACAGGAATTTGTCGAGAAGAAAAAAATCTTTAGGTGGTACTTGAATGATGATATAGAGGATGAGTGCTCATGTTTATTTGAATTTATGAAACAAGTTGAAGAAAAGTGATAACATGCGAGGCTTGTCGAGCATTTGTCTCTTTTTCGCAACGAGTTTAATAAATTCAAAAATACAGGGGCACGTATGTTAGATTCTATTTATCATATGACATTAGAATTATTATATAACCATATTTTTGGCACGAAAACGTTAGGGTTTTGCCATACGCGTGACGCTAAAAGTGTCATTTCGTGACGTTTTCAAAAAATCTGTAAACCACTAGTGGTTTATCGATTTTATTGTGTGACATTATTTCACTCCCAGACTCGACGTCAAATGATAATTATATTTCTCTTTCATTCGAAATTAAAACTGGTCTCATTGGATTGTTTATTCCGCAATTCATATCTTTTCTTACATGTTAAATGACCCTAGGGTGGGACCAGGGGTAAAAATCAGTTTTTTTGAAAGTCGTCGTATTACATATCAAGCTGAAAGAAATGGAGTGATAAAGAACGCACTAACAGTGGAATTTTCGAGGGCTCATCACATCAAGAAAGCAAAACATGAGCAAAAGTGCCAAACTGTTAATATTGAAGCCATTTGTGTGATATTTCATACACTTTTATCACTATATACGGATGTGCGGTTAATAAATGATTGCCTTTAACTCTTGTCGTCCCGGACCGTAGGACGCTGTGATTGTGAACTGACAGAATTTTTTGAAAAACGTCAATTTTAAAAAAAAGTCAGCATGCGAAAAAAAAAAAACCATGAAAAATAACCCAGCAAAAAGTTAACTTTTTATCTCCTTCTGTTGTCTGCTGATATCTTTTAAAAACAGTTTTAAACAAGACCAGATCCGACAGAACGTCTGTTTGACACTCTGATCGTACTCCTGAAAGTATTTTTTGAAAACGTTGATTTAGAAAACAAAATTAAGCAAAATAAATATCGGAAGACTGCAAAAAACGAGAAAAATACTATGGGATAAAGTGTTAATAGAAAACAAACACGTGTACCTGAATCTGTGACCGTTGTTGTTGTTGTTGTTGCTGAGTCATCTGACGACACCTGGAATAAAGAAAATTGTAACAGAGCTCTAAACAAAGTTAATATCAGATTTAACCAATTTGACAAGTATCAAGACACAGGATACAAAGCTTATTACATGCTTAGCACATAGTAAAATTTATGAGCCAGCAAATGAGATTTTGATACTAACCGCACAGCCGACAGTCAGTGCTCAAACTGGTCAAAACCTTCGCTGCCATCATACACAACGAGTGGATGCAGAATTCCGACTCAAACTGTTAAGACCTCTATTCACCAGAATTGGCGCTTGACGGAGGCTTTTGCGCGTATGCAATATATATCATGTGATGGTTTAAGTTTGTTTCAGTTAACTTCATAAAAACACGAGTTGACAATAAAAAACTGACTCTAGATGCCCAATTTACGCAATGTGATCTATTTTAAATCTTAAATATCTTTATACAAGTTTAATATATTTTTCCTGGCTTCCTCTATTTATTTATTTACTTATTTATTTATTTATTTATTTATTTATTACTGGGTGAAATTCTTTATTTTGCAATGGTACCCTACCAGCTTTCCATAACATAAATACTTTGTCTTGACCCTTTTTTAATCCCTAGAAGCATCTTACGAAACTGTGGGTACACTGTCTTCTGTTGTTCAGGTTTCAGAAATCCTCCCAAATCCCAACCATAAGTCAATATAGGAGCAATTAAATTGTCAAAAAGATCAAGAGTATAGCTAGATGAGATAGCAGGACATTTATATAGATATTGGTTTGATCAAAACTGCTTTAACAAAACTTGCCTTGACAAGGTTTGTGAGTTTCAATAAAAGACCCATCAGTCAAAAATGCAGTGCCGATATAAACGTCATATTCTAACTTATTAAAATGTCTACCATAATTCCTTGAAATGCCAAATAATTTTTCTTTTAGTAAGATACCCCTCTTGACATACCATTATCTCAGTAAAAGCAAAGTTTACACTTAGCTTTCATTTCTGGCAGTAGTCAGTTACATGTACTTGAAAATAAAACCGTTAACACCTCATTGAATCATTTTTCTTTGAGAGTCGTTAATATATATGCTTAATGAAACGGAGGTAGACACTTGACTTGTCTAACTCCTAAATTAATACTTTTGTACGTGGACTAAATTGCATTTATTATCTTACCTCAGACTCAAAATAATTTATGAGAAATTATAATAAGAAAACACTTTTAACTCCAATTAACCAATAAAGGCAGAAGGTTATGTTCAGTACAAATGATTAATATACATTTAGTATATACAAACACTGTGTACGCTTTTTTAGCTGTTCTGAGTTAGCGCCAACAGCAACTTATGCCCCTATTCCACACAGACCATGAATCCCCCGAATCACCAAGAATCGATAAATGTTAGGATTCGGCTGGATTCGTGGAGAATTGTAATGTTTTCAACCCATTCTGTCACGGATGCTCTACGATATATTCACGGGATTCGGCTGGATTCGGCCGGAGTTGTCGCGATACTGTGCTGAATTCACTATGATGTGCAATAACATATGTAGAAATACTGCAAGAATCGCTCACGAATTAGCTAAGACTACACCAAATGCAGCACGAATTGGGCACGGATGAGCAGAAATCCGCGACGATTCGCCACGATTCGCGAGAATCAGTTAAGATGTTCACGAACTGACTTTTGAGCCAAATTCCCAAATGACCTACGAATTGCAAGAACTGACTACGGACTGTGCGATTCAGTTAAGACCTTCAAGAACTGAGTACGTTTCAGCCACGAATCCAAATATTTGTAAATTCGTGTCAATTCGTGGGATTCGGGGCCTGTGTGGAATAGGGGTATTAGACTTGTATTTCTGGGGAAAATCTCTCAGATAGCAGAACTACAGGTGGAAATCGGTGCCTTAGTCAAAACAAACTGAAGTCAGTCTACTTACAGCTGTAGACGAGCAGTTGAGGGAAATCACGGCTCTGTTCAGATTGTAACCATTGTATTCAGCTGGTGTGGCGCAGTCTACTGTTATGGAAATTCCTAGAAAAAACCATAAAATCACCAGATCTGGATTAGTAGTGGATTTTGCCTTTGCAAACAATTTGGACCAAGGTAAGTCCCATCAATTAAATGGGACTTATATGGCTCCAAGCTGATTGCTACTGTGCTTGTATTCCTAAAAGATTATAGACAACAAAAACAAACTTACCTAAGCTTACCCAGTTTGCAAAAGTAAAATATAATGAGTAACGGGTTCAGATGATAACATGAGTACTGTACCCACGAGGTTTCAAAACACTTTGCCACATGACAATGTGAGAAATATTAAACTGCATTTAATTATGAAGATTGTAAAATCACCATCTTATATAGATGTATATGTAAAAGGTAGCCTCTGTTGCAGCATCAAAGGCAACAATGCACCAGTGGCAAGAATTGTTGCCTATGGTGCATTCTTGTCTTGTTTGAATGTTTGTTTTGTTGCTTTACGTCCCATGTCAACAGCTATGGTCATTGCGGAACGGTCAGTTCACTTAACCACACTTTTTACTGGGCAGGCTTGAGCAAGCGGTTAACCAGTACTTCGTGCATATACTTTTGCTTGTAACTGACAACAACCCTACTTGAATGATTCAGCGGAAGGGAGGAGAATGACCGTATAAATTATTGCATGATCAATCTCCACGAAAGTATGGGCCCAGGCCGGGACGGAACTCGCGACCACTGGATCTGCAGTCAGACACGCATCTGTAGCCAGACACGTTACCGACTGCGCTATGCGGCCCGGTTTTGCAAGTTTGAATACTCAATCATATCAAGGAAATAACACCAAATGCTAGATAAACGGAGAGTTACGCGATATAGGCATTGAAACAGACCATAATATTCGGATATTTTGGGTGGGAAGTCGCAACCAGAAGATATATGTTCGATACCATGCACGCGCTCAGATACCATGAATACGTTCTGGCAGCATCAGACGATAGTCGCATGGTGACAGAATTGAAATAGCATGTATGCCGAACAAATTCTCAGATCAGCCAAGGCATCTACCCAGGCTAAATACTGCATAACAAAACAAGAACTAAACAAAGACCCCCCCCCCCCCTCAAACAATGGGAGCAACAATTAGCAATGAATCAAAAACAACAGAACTACCGCCTTAAAACCGAAAGCAGCTTAAGCCACTGGTGGGATGGAAGGGGGCTTAAATGCATTTTACTGACGCCAAAATATCGTTTTATGGAGGCCATAGTTTATGCAAAACATTAAATTGGTTCAAGATTTGGAAAAATACTATATACATCGTCCATCTGTATACATAAAAATAATTGAGCCGTGACACGAGATTTCAAACAATGTGGTATGTGCGACCATCAACGGCTCAGACCAGCCTGCGCATCCGCGCAGTCTGATCAGAGCCTTTGCTTGTCGCTTGAATAATCAATGAATAATATGAATTAAATAGGCACTACCTATTTCCGTGCGTCCAAGTTAAGCTATCTAGATTTGTATTTGGAAAGAAAAAATGACTTTTTGGTAATAAACATGATTTTTTTACTTTAATGACATGCCCATTTGTAAAGCATACACATTTGCTATTTTTACTAATGTTGATCATAATTGGAGTATATACCTTATAATTGGTTACTTCTCATTGCATCAAATGGAGAGTAATTTCGGACACACCATTCTTTCCAGAGAAATGGACGAAATGATGAAGCAATATTCCAAAGCCTATTAGTTTCATAACTAGAGGACCTGAAGTGCTCACCTGATTTTGAGTCACAAGATCTTAATAATGTCTAACTACGTCTTGGTCAACCTAGGCGTACCATTTAAAAATATTTTGTATGGCTCACAACCCTCACATACCCAATGCTACATACCAAACCGACCTTATGCTACAGACCAAACATAATTTGCCTTTTGGTTCAAGAGAAGAAAATTTAAAGGTTTTTTTTACAATATATGGGCATGGTGCCCATTTTGGTAAAGTTACCAGAAACAAATGTAATATATTGTTTTATCTAACGCATACTCCATTTAAAATTTGAGTTCAGTCAGCCGAGTAGTTTCTGAGAAAAAGATGTTTAGATATGTAAACTGAACCGAAGTAATAAGTGGCCACCTACATATTTCTTGCGCCTGTTCAAAGCTTTTCCAAGACTCTGAAAATTATGTCATTTCAAAATGACTGGTAGATCTTGCACAGACGAAGTCAAAGAAAAGGTACCTTCATTTCAAAAAGTCCCAATTTTTACTGTGATATAAAATTTTCCTCAGATATGTTATCCATTTATATTTTAATCAGTTTGAAGCTGTTAAAAAGAGCTGTAATATAAGATCAGCAGCTTAATCAAAGAGTTTTAGCTTTAAATATGCATTTTGCATATCAACTTTGCATTGCTCTGTACACTTTATTATCTGTGGCATGCCATTGAAATTTTCAGCAATTATTTATTATGAATAGGCTTCACTGTTTTATTTAGAAAATCAAAGTCATCTTTGGCATATGCCATTTGAATGAGCTTTAAAATTTCATGATAAAACCGTCTTGAAAGAAAAACTGTAAAAAATGGGCTGATCAAGCTGTATTGTATTTGGTCTAATATGTTTACATAAAATAAAACGCATACAATGATATTAGTATGTGCAGTTGATTTTTAGGAAAATATCGGAAAATGTGGAAAAAGAGCTTTTAAAAAAAAATCATAAACAATCGTTCATAGGCAAAAATTCAGAGGTTTGGTGTTTTTTCAAGTTGGCTAGACGGATTTGAAATCACCCATTCTTCAATTAGAAAAAAATGCACTCAAGCTATTTTCTTCAAATATTTGAGTTTTGCATTTTTGAACCCCAAAATTGTGAAGTGATAGAAACTCTTTCAAAGCAACACTTTAGTCCATTGAAATGCACATATTCGAGCAAAATTCATTTCAATAACATAAGCGCTAATTCAGAAAAAACGAAATAAAAAAGTGGCCTCTTAGAACTTCGTTTCAGTGTATGTGACAGTCCAAAGTGAGCTGCCTTGGTTGAAAGGTCAACTTTACATTTGGTACTTATGTAAAAAATGTTAAGTATAATAGTTTAGGGGAAATGTGAAGTTCCATACACAAAAAGCCAATATAGCTTTAAATTATAATCCTCATATATACAAGAGAGCCTTAGGGCCCTGGACCGCTCACCTGAATCTTGGCACATGATGTATTGGTCTGTGATTTTAAGATTTTTGCTCTTATAGCCATGTTGTTAAGCCTAGCTGAACGTTCTGAACAATTTTGGTAGAGGGCATCATGAGAAACATTTCTGTGATATAATTTCGAATTTGGACCAGTGGTTCAGAAGATGTTGTTTATAGTCACTTCTCATCGGGAGCTCTGGTGACCCCTTCGTTCAGTGGAGCAGAACCACGTATGCAATTTTTGTAGAGGACACATTAGGGACAATTCTGTGTAACTATTTTGAATTTGGACCAGCAGTTCAGGAGATGTAATTTAAAGACATTTCATATCTTGAGCTCTGGAGGCCCTTTTGTTCAGCATAGAGAACCGTTTGTGCAGTTTTTGTTAGAGGACATTATCAGGAACAATTCTGTGAAATTATTTTGTATTTGGACAAGTGGTTCAGATGTCGTTTTATCTAGAGTTCTGGCGACTCCTTTATTTGGCCAAGCGGAACCATTTGTGCAATTTTGGTAGACGCCATCATGAAGAACAATGCTGTGAAATTATTTTGAATTTGAACCAGTGGTTCAGGAGATGTTTAAAAAATAATCCTTATCTAGTGTTCTGACGGCCCTTTTATTCAGCTGAGCAGAACAATTGGTACAATTTTGGTAAAGGGCATTATGAGGAACAATCCAAGATGCATACACACACCGATTATGGGAGTCCAAACTCAAAAAGTGCAGGAAATATGCTACGGACACAACTATTTTAGAAAGGAGGTCAGAGGTCAAGGTCAACATTGACCCCAAAATGGTACTAGACACTCTGTCATCCCAAGATGCAACCACACATCAAATTTTGGATTCCTACCTCAAATAATGTAGGATATATGCTATGAACATGGTTATTCTAGATATTAGGTCACAGTTCAAGGTCACAGTGACCCAAATATGGTGTATGACACATTGCCATCCCAAGATGCACCCATACACCAAATTTTGGATTCCTACCTCCAATAATGTAGACGATATGCTCCAGACACGATTATTCTAGAAATTAGGTCAACAGTCAAGGTCACAGTGACCCCAAAATGGTACGAGACACTCAGTTATTCCAAGATGCATCCTCACACTAAATTCGAGATGCTTATCTCAAATAATATTGGAGATATTGAGCGGACACGAAAGCGTAACTGACAGACAGAGGGACGACAATGAGCATACCTATTGTCCCCTGAATAGGGGACTTATAATTTGAACAAACTTGGGTGATGCTACATACCAAATATCAGGCTCTAGGCATTGTGGTTTCAGACAAGAAGATTTTCAATTTTCATCTCGCAAATATATTCTTAGCCCATCTGATCTAGATATACGATGGACAGGAACCATTGTGAATAATTATTGAAGAGGGTCATAAAAGGAACATTACTGTAACAGTGCCGTGGGCTGGTCTGCAGTGTTTGATTGTGGTATTTCCTGATCATACTCATTTACTTTTTGAAAATCCAATCAGCAGTTTAGGAAATGGCCTTTGAAGCAATTGTTGACGACGCATGATGGACGACTGACATCCAATGATCACAATAGGATCTAAAAACTATCCAATGAACATTCCTGTGACGCTTCGTAGTTTAGGGAATGTTATTTAAAGCAAATTGTTGACTGACAGATGACGGACATGAAAGGGTCACAAAAGTTCGTATTGAGCCTATGGTTAAGGTGTAATGGAATGCAGTTTTGATTATAAAAGACTATCATTTACTGTTATTGGACTACCATTTACTTGGCATTGTTCATGGGACTAAAATTATAGCTCCTTGCTGTACTCTATTGGAACTATGTTGGAATGGAGTGCAGGGACATGCATGACGATTTCAAAGGACAACAAGAGCATCGTCAGGCAAGGCATATATGCACAAATACAAGTTTGACAGCAAAGGGGCCACCAATATAAAATCTTGAAAAGAGAAAATTCATAGGCTTTTGGTTCCAGAGAAAACTATTCTTGAATGTTTTGCCATATTTTAGCCCAGCAGCAATCTCGAATGTGTAATCAGTACCATTAAACCAGCTTTTCTCGCTCTATCCTATGGATCTAAATGTGACATCTGAGTTGAGTGCGCCCAGTGTTTGAAAA
The DNA here is from genome assembly GCA_964019695.1 of Loripinus fragilis. Lineage (NCBI taxonomy): Eukaryota > Metazoa > Mollusca > Bivalvia > Lucinida > Lucinidae > Loripinus > Loripinus fragilis. The sequence continues at coordinate 13,662,985 of OZ026524.1, forward strand.
TGTTGAAAGACGGATGACCGAATCTTTGGTATACTATATGCTCGCCTATGAATCAGTTCATACTAAATGTGATAGTTGACCAACAAAGAAGCTTAAATATCGTTTCAGTGTCTATCCTATAACCTCACTTGCATAATTGGTCAAGTTTGTAATCTAAATTGCTAGAGACTTAGAGACACAATAAAAATTGAGTTATTCTCAAATACAGCCAGTAGTTGTTGGTTTTCATAGGAAGATATTTGAGTACATCATTTATGATGCCATTGCAAACCAGAACCTTTTATGATAACGTTTTGAGCAGAGGGACAACATTTCTTGTACGCTCACATTGAGCACACTGTGAGCAGGACAGCTAAAAACTACAGCCTTTAACAAATGAAAGGATTTACCATGGCAACAGTGTTTAGATACCCAGTTAGAGTTGTTTACCAACTTCCTCTGATTTCTAACCAATGGTCGACCATACATAGTCTGGACAGTTTGTGGTACTTAGCAAGTTAGTATACAGTTATCTCTCGTTAAATCAAAGTCCCTAGGACCAAACTTTTAACATTGTTTTATTTGTAGCTTGAATTAAAAAAGTGGATCTGTAAAAGGATATTACAGTGTATAAGCTAATCAAGATTGTTTCCAAGTATATGCTGTACACCCAATAACCGTCTTATGGAGACAAGCTGTTGGAATATACATGTACAATTATGTGTTGTATAAAGTACATGTACATGCACGCACAAACAAGAACAGTCTCACTGAGACAGTCCTTCTAAGTACATCCAAGTCATCATAGTTTGGGATAGAAAATAATTGTGAACAAAGTCTGTTAAATATGAATTCATCCTACAATTTACTTTGACTTAAGAGGGTAGTTTGAGTTTGAAGGATTCGAGTTTAGCGAGAGTACACTGTATTGATCATGTTTAAACATTAAAAACACGAAGTTATTAATTAGATCCTGCTATTTATTGAGCTTTGTCTAATACAACCCATGCTACACAGTACACTGTATCTTACAGAGGCTTGTTTGAATGCAACACTTCATTTAATGGTGACTTCTTCAAATGCTACACAAACTCCCCCACACACAATGATAACATCATGATAGACTAAGACTTTTGGGGAAAATTAAAAAAGTCACCATTCTATGAAGTGTAACCTTCAACTTTTAGAGTTAATAATGTGTTATTTTGCATCTTGGGCCTCTGGGGCTTGCAGTTGTAGTAGCTCCATCCTTTCTATCTCCGAATGGTATCTGAAAGTAAATTATGACAGACTAAGATTATAAGTAAAAAATAGTGTTAACATAAAAAGTAATATTACACAAGATTATTAAGCTCCTTTTTAAGGGACTTAGAGTAGACAAACAATGCAGACCCAGATCAGATGTTGTGCATTCCCCACAACCTCTGATAAGGGTCTTCGCTCCTATCTTAAATAATGTTCTACTTCGCTTTGAATTCAAATGAATGATAAATATCCTCAAGCAGCCCCTAAACTTTAAGACAGACTCATCCAAATGATTAGAATTGGAAAATCTATTCAGCTTAAATTTGTTAAATATATAGAAATTATGTAACTTTCTGTATGGAATGCATGATCTTTTCAATAATATTCTCTGCAAAAATATTCTGGTGCTATGGCAACAAGTATGATATAAATGCATGCCTATGTTTTGATAACTATTCATTTTGTCCCCTCCCATCCATGATAGGAATCAAAAAATCATTAAAGAACAGTTCTTGAACATATAGTTTATCTACCATATGATAAACATGTAAGGTTATTTCCAGTATCAATAAACACTGAGGGAAAAAAGTTTAGCAATTAAACTCCGGCTGTTTAGTTTTTAGACTTAATTTTTCGCAATAACTTTTTTATCTTCAATTTTAGCAAAAAGTCAAAAAACTTACAGCTGGAGTTTAGTTATAAATTATGGGTTTTCCATTGGCTATCTTTGTAGCATTAGATCTAATTCATTAGCAAGTGCACAAACATGTCAATTGTTTGAAAATGAACTAGTGGCTACCCTCAAGAGGTCAAAAGAAACAAATTACAATTTCATAGCGAGGATTTGATCTGCTGAGAATTTTAATTTCAAACGCTATTCAATTGAAAGGGAGATAATTTGAAAAAATACGATTTTTAACTAAAAAATGTACGAAAATGGTGACCATACTTTCAGTTTTATACTGGTTTTCACTTTTTGGCTTTTAGATCTAAACATTTGATGGAAAATGAAACTGTTAATAGACAAATATTCGTGTAATTGCCATATAAGCTGCTTTAGCAAGCGGACTTAAAATCAGACTTTACATTATGTGAAATGCCAACCGGTTAATTTCATCATACTTGTAAAAGTTTGTCAACATATAATTTTGATATTATGAAATTAAAAATCACATTAATCCCAAAAGTATATTGCTAAACTTTTTTCCCTCGGTATATTTATAGAGTTCTCACCAGCTCATGGTTTTGAGACATTCGTGTAAGTTTGTTTGTTTGTTTGATTTGATTCTTTACGTCCCATCAACAATCTTTCAGTTATAAAGGGACAGGTCTTCCTGGGTTGAACAAGTACTAAGCTAGGATTAATTTTCTTGCTCAAGGACACAACACAGTGACGCCAGTGAGACTTGAACCCACGGTCCTTCGGTCTCAAGTCAAGCACTCTACCACTGAGCCACTGCGCTCCCTAAATTCGTGTAAGGAATCTCTCTAGTATGAATAAACATTCGTATAATAGTTCTCTCCAGTATGAATGTACATTTATCTACATTAATCTAAGGGTTCTCTCCAGGAAAGGCTGAAACAGTATATACTCCCCTACATGCCTCTAGATAAGAATTCCTTCCCTTATTTATCTTGTGGGTACTCAAAGGAACCATCTATATCAAACAGTTCTTTTGAGTGCCCAAATGAAATTTATGTTTAAACTGATGGCTAAGAATTGTTTTCAAATATCACTCTCTTAATGCTTGAACTAGACTTCTGAGAATCAGAGTGTAACCATTTGTGCAATCCAAGTAGAAGGCATCATCAGGAACAATTCTATGAAATTATTTTGAATATAAACCAATTGTTCAGGAGAGATGCTCCTTAAAGATATTTCTTATCTAGAGCTCTGTAGGTCCTTTTGTTCAGCAGAGTGCAACCATTTGTGCAATTTGGTAGAAGGCATCATGAGGATCAATTCTGTGAAATTATTTTGAACTTGGACCAGTGGTATAGGAGATGTAGTTAAATATATTTCTTATATAGGCTTATATAGGGAAAATGTGAAAAAATCCTCTTGTCTGAAACCACGGGGCCAAGGGCTCTGACAATCCTTTTGTCCTTTTCAGCTGAACCATTTGTGCAATTTTGGTAGAGGGAATCAGGAGGAACAATTCTGTGAAATAATTTGAATTTGGATTAGTGGTTCAGGAGATATTGTTTAAAAGACTTCAAATCTAGAGCAATTCATACAATTTTGGCATTATGGGGAGCATTCCTGTGAAATTATTTTAAATCTGGACAAGTGGTTCAGGAGTAGATGTTATTTATAGAAAAAGTTTATTAAGGGAAAAGTGGACCTAAGACACATGCCAGACCAAAAGTGATCACAACTAGAGGACCTGAAGGTCCTGAGACGCTACCTGATCTCCTTAATAATGTTAAAATAGGTCAAAGTCAACCACAGCTAATAATGGAACAAATTTTGTTTTACCATATATGGGGGTTGCAGCCATTTTGGTCAAGTGACCTAAAGGCTAAACAATCTAATGAATAATCCATCAAACAGCCCAGTGATTTCTGAGAAAAAGATGTTTAGATAGGTGTGTGGCAGTCCAAATGAGTGGCCTTGGATAAAAGGTCACAGGTCAGCTTGACATTTGGTACTTAATATAAAACCATAAGGTTTAACTATTATGAATTTGGCTTTAACAGTTATAGAAAAATAAACATTTTAAAATTTTCTCCATATAAATGCATTAGGAATCAAATTTGACCTTGCCATAAAGTAGGTCAAGGCCAACCTAGATTCATCATTTGTGCAAACCTGGTAGGGCCCACATCCCCAATGCTACATGCCAAGTCCCAAAGCCAATGGCCTTTTGGTTCCAGAGAAGAAGAGATTTAAAGAGTTTTTACCATATATGGGCGTGAAGGCCATGTTAGTCATGTGACCATTACCATTTGGTTCAAAACTACTCCACTCAACTTAAGGAGTCTCCATATAAAATTTGAGTTCAATTGGCGAAGTGGTTTCTGAGATAATGGTGTTTTAATATATTGATGGGCCTCCAATATGAGTGACCTTGGCTGAAAGGTCAAAGGTCAACCTTGACCTTTGGAATTGCCTCTTAACATATCAAGTGAGAACAATGACTTTGGCTTCAACAGTATTAAAAGAATCAACTTTTCCAAAAAAAATCCTACTTAAATGCATTACGAAGCAAAATTTGACCTTGACGTTAAGTAGGTCAAGGTCAACCCAGGATCATCATTTGAACAAACTTGGTAGGCCCCACATCCTCGATGCTACATACCAAGTCCCAAGGTCATCGGCCTTCTGGTTCTGGAGAAGAAGATTTTTAAAGGGTTTTTACCTTATATGGGCATGTCAGCCATCTTGGTCAGGTTACCCAAACAATTTGCATAAAATGTTGGCTAACTTATTGTAAGGAGTCTTCATGTGAAATTTGAGTTCAATTGGCCCAATGGTTTTTGAGAAAACTATGTTTTAATATATTGATGTGACTCCAATATGAGCGGCCTTGTCTGAAAAATCAAAGGTCAACCTTGACCTTTGGAACTTCTTCATAGCCATTGTCACATTAGATAAAACATATCAAGTGAGAATAATGACTTTGGCTTCAATAGTTTTCAAAAAATCAACTTTTCAAAAATTTCCCCATTTCAATGCATTAGGAAGCAAATTTGACCTTGACGTTAAGTAGGTCAAGGTCAACCCAGGATCATCATTTGAACAAACTTGGTAGGCCCCACATCCCCGATGCTACATACCAAGTCCCAAGGTCATCGGCCTTCTGGTTCTGGAGAAGAAGATTTTTAAAGGGTTTTTACCTTATATGGGCATGGCGGCCATCTTGGTCATGTGACCAGGACCATTTGAACAAACTTTCGTTCCCCCATCCTAAGGAGTCTCCATATGAAATTTGAGTTCAATTGGCCCAGCGGTTTCAGAGAAGAAGATATTTGAAAATGTTGACGGACGGACGGACGGACGGACGACGGACGACAGACGCCGGAGTCATTGGTATACTAATAGCTCACCTCGGAGCCTTCGGCTCAGGTGAGCTAATAAAAAACAAGAGGGCCATAGTGGCCCTGAATCGCTCACCTGTACTTGTCCACCAGTCTTATTCAGTGGAAGGTAATGATTTAAACCCTTCTGTGGAGGGCAATCAAGCTTGTCTCTTCTGTAGTATTGTCTTTGAGTGCATAACAAAACCCTACCCCCTCCCCCCACCCCACACAAACATTTTCTACATACCAAATATTAAGGCTGTTACATAACAAATATCAAGGCTCTATGCTTTGTGGTTTCAGAGAAGATTTTTTCTTGTCATCCCTATATAATCCTATATAAAACATGTGACCCCGGGGCTGGACCATTTTTGACCCCAGTGGCATTATTTGGACAAACATGGTAGAGGTCCACTTGGTGATGCTAAATACCAATTATCAAGGCTCTTGGCCCCGTGGTTTCAGACAAGAGGATTTTTTCACATTTTCCCTATATAAGCCTATGTAAAACATGTACCCCCTGGACGGGGCCATTTCTGGCCTCAGGTCTATAATTTGAACTTACTTGGTAGAGGTCTACTAGGTGATGCTAAATACCAATTATCAATAGTCTAGGCCTTCTGATTTCAGACAAGAAGAATTTTTCACATTTTCCCTATATAAGCCTATGTAAACAAATTGACCCCCGGAGCTGGGCCATTTTGGCCCTAGGGCTATAATTTGAACAAAAATGGTAAAGGTCCACTAGGGGATGCTACATACCAAATATCATGGCTCTAGGCCTTGTGGTTTCAGACAAGAAGGTTTTTTCATGTATTCCTTAAATAAGCCTATGTAAAACACGTGACCTCCAGGGCGAGGCCATTTTTAGCCCAAGCAATATAATTTGTACAAACTTGGTAGAAGTCCAATAGGTGATGCAACATACCAATTATCAAGGCCTTGTGGCTTCAGACAAGAAGATTATTTCACATTTTCCCTATATCAGCCTATGTAAAACATGTGACCCCCGGAGCCGGGCCATTTTTGGCCCCAGGGATATAATTTGAACAAACTTGATAGAGGTCCACTAGGTGATGCTAAATACCAAATATCAACAGTCTAGGCTTTCTGGTTTCAGACAAGAAGATTTTTTAAAGTTTTCGTCTCGAAAATCTATTTTAGCCTCTTTGACCTAGATATGCAACGGACCAGAACCATTTGAACAATTTTGGTAGAGGGCCACCCAAGGATCATTTGTGTGAAATTATTTCAAAATTGGGCCAGGGGTTTAGGAGGAGTTGTCGATTAAGTCAAAAGTTAACGCACCGACGACGGACGAAGACCGCTCACAAAAGCTCACCTTGTCACTTCATGACAGGTTAGCTAACAAGAGGGCCCTAGGGCCCTGAATCGCTCATCTGAATCCTTAAACATGAGGAGATTATGTATTGGCTAGTGGCTATAGAGATATAATTCAAAGATTTTTTTTATTTTTAGCTCTGGTGGCCATTTTGTCATCAATGTTGATAGAGGGCATCATGAGGAACATTTCTGTAAAATTATTTTGAATTTGAACCATTGCTTTAGGAGATGTCGCTTAAAGACATTTCTCATCTAGAACTCTGGTGTCCTCTTGTGTGATGGAGCGGAATCATTTGTGTACTTTGAGTAGAGAGCATTATGAGCAACAGATCTGTTAAACTATTTTGAATTTGGATCTGTGGTTCAGGAGCCTGTAGTGGATCTCATTTAAAGACATTTCTTATCTAGAGCTATAGCCGCCTTTTTAATTTGGCACATCAGAACCATTTATGCAAATTTAGTAGAGGTCATCAATAGGAACAATTCTGTGAAATTATTTTTAATTTGGACCAGTGGTTCAGGAGATGTCATTTAAAGACAATTCTTATCTAGGCCTCTGATGGCCCCTTTGTTCAGTGGAGCAGAACCTTTGTGCAACTTTGGTAGAAGGCATCATGAGGAACCATTCTGTGAAACTATTTTGAATTTGGACCAGTGGATCAGGAAGAGACGTCTTTTAAAGATACTTCTTATCTAGAGTAGAGTTTATCGGACGGAGCCATTTGTGCAATTCTGGTAGAGGGTATCATCAGGAATCGAGCAAACCTATATAGTTCCCCAAACTTATAACAACACTGACTGCAAGATTTAGTAAGTCAATGTAATTACCTTTAACAAGGACATTTGAACTTGCGATATATATATTCCTTCTTCCTTGATCACCTCACAGATGTTCTGACCGGAGTCAGACTTCTTAGCTAGAGTCATCTGAAACAAACATGTATATGGCTCTAACTTAAGCCTATATATAATAGATGTTCTAAAATTCTTAACACTAGTTGTCCATAAAAAGGCCTTACTTACTAGACAGTAGACATACAGTGCAAACCCAGATCAGACTGCTTCTGATGTAGCAGTCTGATCAGCGTCTTCCCTGTTTGCTATTCTGACAAGCACTCGATGAATTCCAGCCTTGATAACCCACATGTAATCTGAGAACAAAAAAGAGAAATGTTCTAAAGTTTAGAAAATTTACCGACACATTGTGAATGTTCAAAGAGCCACATGCATTAACAGGCTTTTTTGGCCCCTCTATGAGGCTAAACTATAAAAATGGTTTTAACTAATTTGTTCTCAATGAATGGTTTATTAGTAAAATAATCAGAGTGTAAAAAGTCTCGAATTAATTCGACTTTAACCATTGCTATGGTAACAAAAATGGCCACCAAAATAGGCTGAGATGTTCGTCTTGACAGATCAATTAACACAGAATAGAGCACAAGCAAATACCAAAAAGATATCTTAATGGCTGAAGAGAATTATCACGGCACACAACATATTAAAAGGATATTTTGGTATTTAGCTGTGCTGATCTAATTTTTTAAAAATAGGTCTCCAAATGCCTTAAACTTGGTACAAAATGGTAATTTCTCTATTTTAAGCCTACTTTGTGGGCCATTTTTGTTACCATAACAATGGTAAAATTTAAAAAAAATATAAGAAGGTTTTTCGTATATTTTGGTTGTTTTCGTCTATTTTTAGAATGGTCAGTGAGAGGCAAGTCTAATGAGTAACATTTTCATATTTTATTTTTACAGCAGCATTATTATATAAACTGTACATGTCCATCCACATTTTATAGCAAGGCAAGGGGACAGACCCCTTGCAATTTCTTGATTAAATATTAAGTCACATTTTAATTTTCTTGGGTTTCTTCACTTTAAAATATGTTCTACTCTTCCAAAATCTATCTTAGAACTGACAAGTTCTTTGTGCTCAAATCTACAGGTTGTCACTTGAATTATTTATTATTTAGGGTGTTAAAGCCAATAGATAGTATTAGACATCTTTAAAGCTGCATAATCTGTAACTTTTGATATTTTCATTTTAAAGATAATGTTTCTATTTTTCAAGAACAAAGTAAAAATACTAAAATTCAGGTATACATATTACCTTTTTCGTAATAATTAACAAATTATTAGTGCCAAAACAACAGCATTTATGCTAAAACTTAACTGTCTAGAATTATTGGAGGGACGCAAATAATTACAAACAAGAGAAAATACACCTGTTTTTATAAGATAATTCACTTTTCCATGCAGTTTTCAGCTATAGAAATTAGATTTATTGTGACAACATAACTTTATTCTACTTTTACAAATGTTTTAAAAAGAAAATATTTTTTTTCGAAAAATGTTCATAGTTACAGAGTATGCAGCTTTAAAAGAAAGTTAATTGTTTTGTGTAACATTGCCTATATAAGCTTATAGATTTAATTAAACCATTATTGGAGAGAACACCTGTTTCATCTTGCCATTTCTTGTGTACCGTATTTAACATAAAAACGCCAAGCTTTATGAAATTTAATGTAATGCGATGAGACCTATTTTTCCCCTGTCACAAATTCTCGCCCTTTGGAAAATGTTTTGTCCCCAAAACAGCAAAGTATAATTAATGGTTTCTTTTTTTTTAACTTTTTTTTTTCATCACAAGAGATACATCCATGTAAAAGTTCAACTATCCCTTTGCTTGTTGCTAGTGAGTGTATAATGTTGCAAGACATTTAAGTTAACTTGTGGTCTTTTATGTTTTATGTATGTGTTCATATCTATAAGGCAATTTCAGCAGTGCCACCTTATGATTTATATAATTATTCCCCATGCATGCTCACCCTCTGCATTACAAACCATTACTTGTGTACCTCTTGTGTAATATATTGGCCTAATGCATTAATGGCATCATGTATTTTGACCGACAAGTTAGCTTATTTTAATGTCTTGAACTCTCACTTTTATCGTAACAGATTTTCATAAAATGTACTCTTGTGATTAATCTGTGAATGACACATTAGATGTGAAAGTGGACCGAAATTCAGTTCATAGGAAGAGGGGGATCAGTCCTCTGTATAAACCTTACTTCAGATAACAGCATAATTCTTTTGGCTAGTACAAAACAATTAAGCTGAAATCACTTTATACCATCTCTGTGCATGAAAATATTCAATTTAACTTGTAATAGTTATTATAAATGTGCAAGTATTTAGGGTAAATACGGTATAGTATATTTTGCTTAATTTTTGCTACTGACATGGTCATATTTTCAACTGAAAATCAAAATCAAGTTCACTCTGGTAAATCATTATCATTTAATGGTTAAATCAGAAATATAAATTGTTTCTTATAAAGAAAATTCTAAATATTACAAGAAAAAAATTAGAATGGAGGACATGTACAATTAAACATGAAAATAAAGACATAAATATATACATACATACAAAAATATGAGCAGAATAAAAGTATGGTAGTGTTAATAGTGTAAATATTCCTAAAAAGTGTATAGTTTTTTTTTTCTTCTTATAAAGTTCCAAGTTTCCATTGAGTCCAGCCAAGTAAACAGCAAAGAGAAGCACTGACATCACATCCAAAATTTGAAGTGCCCATTTATGATAAGCCAAATAAATGGTGCAATTCTTTCATCATAGAAGACAGCATCGAAACTTTGAAGCACCCATTTATGAAAGTCCAAATAAATGGTGCAATTCTTGCTTCATAGAGCAGCATCAAATTAGTGTTCACACTTATTTGAGTGAACTGAATCTTCATAAAACATTGTCCATAATCTTCAAGTCCTGGGGAATTTCTTCTTCTATTATCCACATAGCAATATCACAGGAATCGTAGGAAAAGCTGAAAAGTTTTCCTGCCCGAATTCGTCCACCAAAATTTATAAGAAGGTTTTTCGTATATTTTGGTTGTTTTCGTCTATTTTTAGAATGGTCAGTGAGAGGCAAGTCTAATGAGTAACATTTTCATATTTTATTTTTACAGCAGCATTATTATATAAACTGTACATGTCCATCCACATTTTATAGCAAGGCAAGGGGACAGACCCCTTGCAATTTCTTGATTAAATATTAAGTCACATTTTAATTTTCTTGGGTTTCTTCACTTTAAAATATGTTCTACTCTTCCAAAATCTATCTTAGAACTGACAAGTTCTTTGTGCTCAAATCTACAGGTTGTCACTTGAATTATTTATTATTTAGGGTGTTAAAGCCAATAGATAGTATTAGACATCTTTAAAGCTGCATAATCTGTAACTTTTGATATTTTCATTTTAAAGATAATGTTTCTATTTTTCAAGAACAAAGTAAAAATACTAAAATTCAGGTATACATATTACCTTTTTCGTAATAATTAACAAATTATTAGTGCCAAAACAACAGCATTTATGCTAAAACTTAACTGTCTAGAATTATTGGAGGGACGCAAATAATTACAAACAAGAGAAAATACACCTGTTTTTATAAGATAATTCACTTTTCCATGCAGTTTTCAGCTATAGAAATTAGATTTATTGTGACAACATAACTTTATTCTACTTTTACAAATGTTTTAAAAAGAAAATATTTTTTTTCGAAAAATGTTCATAGTTACAGAGTATGCAGCTTTAAAAGAAAGTTAATTGTTTTGTGTAACATTGCCTATATAAGCTTATAGATTTAATTAAACCATTATTGGAGAGAACACCTGTTTCATCTTGCCATTTCTTGTGTACCGTATTTAACATAAAAACGCCAAGCTTTATGAAATTTAATGTAATGCGATGAGACCTATTTTTCCCCTGTCACAAATTCTCGCCCTTTGGAAAATGTTTTGTCCCCAAAACAGCAAAGTATAATTAATGGTTTCTTTTTTTTTAACTTTTTTTTTTCATCACAAGAGATACATCCATGTAAAAGTTCAACTATCCCTTTGCTTGTTGCTAGTGAGTGTATAATGTTGCAAGACATTTAAGTTAACTTGTGGTCTTTTATGTTTTATGTATGTGTTCATATCTATAAGGCAATTTCAGCAGTGCCACCTTATGATTTATATAATTATTCCCCATGCATGCTCACCCTCTGCATTACAAACCATTACTTGTGTACCTCTTGTGTAATATATTGGCCTAATGCATTAATGGCATCATGTATTTTGACCGACAAGTTAGCTTATTTTAATGTCTTGAACTCTCACTTTTATCGTAACAGATTTTCATAAAATGTACTCTTGTGATTAATCTGTGAATGACACATTAGATGTGAAAGTGGACCGAAATTCAGTTCATAGGAAGAGGGGGATCAGTCCTCTGTATAAACCTTACTTCAGATAACAGCATAATTCTTTTGGCTAGTACAAAACAATTAAGCTGAAATCACTTTATACCATCTCTGTGCATGAAAATATTCAATTTAACTTGTAATAGTTATTATAAATGTGCAAGTATTTAGGGTAAATACGGTATAGTATATTTTGCTTAATTTTTGCTACTGACATGGTCATATTTTCAACTGAAAATCAAAATCAAGTTCACTCTGGTAAATCATTATCATTTAATGGTTAAATCAGAAATATAAATTGTTTCTTATAAAGAAAATTCTAAATATTACAAAAAAAAAATTAGAATGGAGGACATGTACAATTAAACATGAAAATAAAGACATAAATATATACATACATACAAAAATATGAGCAGAATAAAAGTATGGTAGTGTTAATAGTGTAAATATTCCTAAAAAGTGTATAGTTTTTTTTTCTTCTTATAAAGTTCCAAGTTTCCATTGAGTCCAGCCAAGTAAACAGCAAAGAGAAGCACTGACATCACATCCAAAATTTGAAGTGCCCATTTATGATAAGCCAAATAAATGGTGCAATTCTTTCATCATAGAAGACAGCATCGAAACTTTGAAGCACCCATTTATGAAAGTCCAAATAAATGGTGCAATTCTTGCTTCATAGAGCAGCATCAAATTAGTGTTCACACTTATTTGAGTGAACTGAATCTTCATAAAACATTGTCCATAATCTTCAAGTCCTGGGGAATTTCTTCTTCTATTATCCACATAGCAATATCACAGGAATCGTAGGAAAAGCTGAAAAGTTTTCCTGCCCGAATTCGTCCACCAAAATTTATAAGAAGGTTTTTCGTATATTTTGGTTGTTTTCGTCTATTTTTAGAATGGTCAGTGAGAGGCAAGTCTAATGAGTAACATTTTCATATTTTATTTTTACAGCAGCATTATTATATAAACTGTACATGTCCATCCACATTTTATAGCAAGGCAAGGGGACAGACCCCTTGCAATTTCTTGATTAAATATTAAGTCACATTTTAATTTTCTTGGGTTTCTTCACTTTAAAATATGTCCTACTCTTCCAAAATCTATCTTAGAACTGACAAGTTCTTTGTGCTCAAATCTACAGGTTGTCACTTGAATTATTTATTATTTAGGGTGTTAAAGCCAATAGATAGTATTAGACATCTTTAAAAGAAAGTTAATTGTTTTGTGTAACATTGCCTATATAAGCTTATAGATTTAATTAAACCATTATTGGAGAGAACACCTGTTTCATCTTGCCATTTCTTGTGTACCGTATTTAACATAAAAACGCCAAGCTTTATGAAATTTAATGTAATGCGATGAGACCTATTTTTCCCCTGTCACAAAAATGCCGAAATTTTACATTTCAGTTAATCTTCCCTGTATTAAGCCGAGGGAAACTGTTTGTGCAATTTTGGTAGAAGCCATCATGAGGAACAATTCTGTGAAATTATTTTGAATTTGAACCAGTGGTTCAGGATGAAATGTCATTAAAAGATATTTTTTATCTAGAGCTACAGTAGTCCCTTTGTTCGGTGGAGCGGAACCATTTGTGCAATTTTGGTAGAAGGCATCGTGAGAAACAATTCAGTGAAATTATTTGAAATTTGGACCAGTGGTTCAGGAGGATATGTTGTTTAAAGAAAAAGTTTACGGACGGACAACCGACAAAGACTGATTACAATAGCTAACCTTTAGCCTTCAGCTCAGGTGAGCTAAAAATTAAAATGCTGCCTCCTTAAGTCATTTGCTGCAAATTTTGCAAACATTATTTGACTATGAAAGTATTGGGGGAAAACAGTGTGGCGCATCATCATCATGACCAAGGTCAGATCTATATCAGACTACAGAGCAGCCTGATCTGGGTCCATGCTGTTTGTCCAAAAGCTATTGAACATTTCAGCACTCAGCAGATGACAAAACAAATTTTGTTGCTATTTGCACTATAAGGATTAACTTTTTTGCATATCAAAGTTTTGTTTGATTTGATTCTTTAGGTCCCATCAACAATCTTTCAGTTAAACAGGGACGGTTCTTCCTGGGTTGAACCAGTACTAAGCTAGGATAAATGTGTCTTGCTCAAGGACCACAATGCAGTGATGCATATCAATGTTGTCTGCTAATAACCCTACCCAGTAGGCAAAGAGTTTCCTCTGGAAGGGATTCAGATGTATATGGGGGAATCAATTTGATGATTTTAACTCAGGCCATCCTCAAAACAATGTTTGTTTGCTGTCACACGACAGACTCACTCAAAATGCCACCTACCAAAAAATATGGCTGTTTCGCCACATTCCAGAGAAATATTTTTATTATAATTTTAGACATTTTTTTAATTTTTAATGTCTTTTAAATAAATCAGTGAAAAATAGATTAAATACTTACCTACCTGGAAAATTATGAGTAGGGTGACCACAAACAATTTTTAAAGGATGGCCTCATTTTTCTTAAATATCCCAATGAAAATGAAATAATTTGGGCTCAAAAGAGGGTTCAAGTGAACCCCATCTGGTACACAACTGGTTAAATAACTAAACTTATTGAGCCTTTTTTTTCAAGGCAGACAAGATTTTGTTCAGCATTTGGAATTTCGTATTGGTCCATTACTGGTCGTTGCCATTATACACATGAATATAGTTAAGTCACTATAAATTGATGGACATTTTACAAATGTCGATGGAAAGTGACCCTTTTCGTCAAATTAACGCATTATTTATTTGGCGACAACTATTGGCAGAAAAAAAAATCGCTGGTGAAATTTTTTATCTGACGTTGGAACTTCACCTCGAGAATGTCACCTCCTGCTAAAAGTCATTGACTCGTGTTGTCCATGTATATCTTAATTGTCAATTATTTATATCACACAATTGGGTACCTGATGGAATCAAACCTGAACATGCCTCACACACTTCTGACAGCTGTCACGTGGTCACTGCATGCGTAAGTGTTGTTTGCTTATTGGACTTTTCAATCATCGAAATTAATCGGTCAGAAGGTTTCGATTGATGATCGATTATAATCGAAAGTTATCAAATGTAAGGGAAACACAGGTTCCATCCCAAAGAATGTCTATCCTTGAACTGCTTTATGAAAATATTAAGTGTCAGTTTCATGCTGTTTTATGAACAGTACCTTACCACAACAGGTCCAGACAGCAATCTAAATTGTACAGTCATTGACATTAAAACCCTTTATGCACTAATGAATTCTTCCTTCTGGATTGAAACAATAAACCTGGGAAGGTCCATTGTATACATCAATGGGTCAAAGGTTATTATTTCGAAATAAAATTGCATTTCTTTCTCTGAAGATTGTTTTTGTCTGAGCAAACAATTCAGACCCTGATGAAATGCTGCATTCTTAGGCATTTCATCTGGGTCTTCACTGTTGTGACTATGTCACAGTACATATTTAGGACAATGTGCAAAAGGTTAAGGTGTGCACTTGCTATAATTACAGTTTATATCTTTAACCTTACATTTTCTTGTAGCAAAGTGGCAAATTTAGAAAATCAGCTTACAAATTACAATAGAGCCAGGTGTGAATCTTTCCGATTGTAATCGATTATTACCAAACAAAATCGATTGGTAGAATCGAAATAAATTTTCGATTGATCATTGATACAAAACCAAAACCAAAAACGGTGTCAACATGTGTCACTGAAACTGTTTTTTGACCTTGCCATGTGCGAAGTGTTTTCAAATGTTTTATTTGTTTGTTTGTTTGATTTGATTCTAACGCCCCATCAACAATCTTTCAGGTAAACAGGGACGGTTCTTCCTGTGTTGAACCAGTACTAAGCTAGGATAAATGTGTCTTGTTCAAGGACCACAACGCAGTGACGCCCGTGAGACTCGAACCCGCGGCCCTTTGGTGCCGAGGCAAGCACCCTACCACTGAGCCACTATGTTCTCGTTTTAGGGTAGAAAAATCTTACACGCTGTACATTTGTGAATTAATACCAATCATTGTTATTATTAAGCTACCAAAGGTTACTTGATGTCTCCACAGATTATTTATAGCTATTCAATGCTAACTGCTTGGTACTTTTTTATGTAGTTTTTTGAGTAATGCATACCGCATATAGTCTGGTTCCCTCCCCTAGATCTATCCATCTAGGGTCAGGTAACGTGTATTTAACTACAAGTAGAGAATCCTACTCATGCGACTGCGCATGCTCGAGAAAAGATTTTCCAATACAAACATACAGATTTTTTCAGTTGCTATAATACGATAATAATGTAAAGAAAAAAAAAATATATATATAAACTCCCAGAACAAAATAAACTTAATAAAACGGCTTGTTTAAAAAATGCTTTTTATGTCTGGGGTATTTTCCAATACCACGTCACTCACATTTGCAGAAGAACATTTAGTGTAAGCTTTCTTTTTTGTTCAGTACATATGGCAGTACGGTCAACCATAAGTAAATGGAAAACTGAAGCGCAGTGGCTCAGTGCTAGAGTGCTTGACTCGAGACCCAGGGATTCGAGTTTGGGCCGCACTGGCACAACTGCGTTCAGTTCGTTATGTCCTTGAGCAAAACATATTACTCTTTGCTTAGTACTAGTTTAATCCAGGACGACCCATCCCAAAATAACTGAAAAATTGTTGAATGGTATGTAAAGTATCAAATCAAAACAAAGGTAACCATGCGCTGATCCAGGAATTTTCGTCAGGGTTGGTCCAGGTCCATCTGACATATAAAAAGCTATGACAACGTTTATTTAGTTCTCAACTTATTTTACAGAAGATCGACGGTTACTTTCGTAGAAAACTATCATTTTCCGAGGTTCCAGAGGGGATCCAACATTTTCGGGGGGGGGGGGGGGGGGGGGGGGGTCCAACTATTTGCAGGGGGGGGGGGGGTTCAATTGCTCATTCCCTATAGAAACAAATATAGCTTGTGATTTTACAGGGGGGGGGGGGTCCGGATCCCTGTCCCCCCCCCTCTGGATCCGCCCATGGTAAAAATTAAAACCTGTAGAATCTCGCTCGAACTCAAGCGTATCGCAACGCTTGATACCCTGATAGGCTATCACAGCGCTGAATGGTTTGGGGTTTTGTACTCATATTTGGCCGACAAACGGTGCTTACCGCATCGGCGAGCAGCAAACATTTGGACAAATCTGCGCATACGCCTAGGCAGACGAGAGTTCACGCTTCTCACAAACACTAAGTATGAAAATAGATAAATGTTGAGACAAAAAGGTAGATCTTCAGCTTTAGCTTTCTTGCACCTGACACAACGTCTTGGTATAATTAGTATACTTACCATATCTCAAAGAGTATAACAGTTACAGACTTTTTTTAACAGATGGACAGACAGACGGACTAACGGACAGAAAGAAGGATATGCCTCAGGCTCATTGCTATGTCTTTGATCCTTGTTGGTTTTGGGGATAAAAATGTAAATCAAAAATTAGCTATTTCGTTTTACAATCGATTTTAGATGGAACGCGCGTTATCAATACCCGCTGATTCACATAATTTTCACCGTCGTCACACTCAACTTACCCGACGTCTCGCATTATATACATACACCTTGCATTAAATGCATTTTCCTTGCATGCCATTTGTTGTTTTTTTAGAATTTATCAAATTGGCTTTAATCCAATTTGCAAATACCGAATTAGGCTCCTTGACTTACTTTTTTTGCTGGAAAATCAAATTTGAATGCTATGAAATGTGTTTTTGCGACCTTTTACCATAGGGTCTGTAAAATGGGGCGCACAATGACAACTTTCCTAAAACATCTTTTTACAGCATTTTTGCATTGTAAGAAACAAAATTGATTTCTACAGCTCCTGCAATAATAAAATTTCTGATTTGCAACGTCAAAAAACATGCTAGGATAATATAAAGGAAAGATTAAAAAAACGTACGATGAAATCCTTCCAAAACCCGTTGATGCGTTGACACCTTACCCGTCGTTACTCGTTTTTCCAGTTAACCCCCGTTGATGCCCCGGTTTTAATGTGCACTGTTTCCATAGCTTGTAAATGATACGACTTTAGAACTGTCTGTTTTCTGGCCATCTGATACAGAAAGTAGGATCAATGAACTGAGGTTTTCTGAATCCATATCACTACCCTTTAAAACGAGGCTAACGTTGGCTACCTGCTTTTGCGGCGACGTTACGTAAAGTCGTTTTCAAGCATGGAACCAGAGACGGAAAACATGATGACATAACGTCATATTGTATGACGTGAATATGACGTTACAAAGCGTAATGGCAAATGTTCCCGCATTTTTTTTGGATTAAAGTCCTAAACAATTTATAAAATCAAAATAATGTCAGAAAAAGGTATATAATAAACATATTGTTATAAAAGTAACTTGATCTGGCGTACAGTATCACGTCTCGTGGATAAGGCCGTACCATTGGATCACCCTCGACGCTTCGCGTCTCGGGTGATCCGATGGTATGACCTCATCCACTCGACGTGATACAGTGCGCCAGATCAAGTTACTATTATGATAATGTGTATGTATCAAGCAGTTGCTCAAAATATTGACAAAATAGTGGTTAACAATAATAAATTGTAGCATTACTTTAGAATTCCTCTTTTTTAACACACCACACTTAGAAAAAAATGTGTAACTATACACACAATTTGGTGGCAGCTGAACTGTCACTGCTTTAAGTATTACCTTTAAACTGCTTCAAAGCTATGTTCTGCATCGTGTAAAATAACTACAACAACGACAGGCATACATATTTAATATCTATCACTGGCGAAAAATGTTCGCCTCAAGTTGTTTGAGCAGGAAAGTAAGTGTGAGTTTACACCAAAAGGGTTGGCAGCTGAGCTGCCACTCCTTTTAGAGTTAAATTACACTTAAATTTTAAAGATAAGTTCTGTCAGATATCTATTATTTTCAACTCCAACTGACTTAAATTGTTTTCGTTAGCCACAAAATCCCCTACATCTAGTTAATTTCACTCTCTCCGATAGCTTATTGATGCCAGAGACTGGAGAGTTGTTCAAAACTGACGGTTGTACTTAACGTCATAATAAGGATCAGCGTTGACGTTTTGGATCAAGTGGACCCGAGTACCAGAAAACAGTCTTCTATTATTTCTTGAGCTCGGCGATGATGCCTGCAATTATATAGATGATCTTACATGAGTGCTCATGTTTAATTGAATTTATTAAACGAGGCTTGCCGAGCATTTAATCGCTTTTTGCAACTGGTTTTATAAATTCAATAATACAGGATATCACATGACATAAAATAATTTTAAATCGAATGTTTGGGCTGTAAACGTCATCACTTCGGGTAGGCGGAAATCGAAAACATTAATAATATCTATCAACGTAGATCAAAAATCGTAAGAAACAGAGTTTTTGAGCGTTTTCGATTGCCGCCTACCCAGTGTGGTCCTGATTTTGACATATTTTACGGCCTATACGCAACGTTATAATGGACGTTATTACGCAACGTTACGAAATCTGTAAACCAATATAGGGATCACACATGTTTTTTCATAACGTCATGTAAATCCCAGGGCTCATTTGAAGTATTTTCTAGTTTCAACCCATGTTCAAACAGCACGTGAATCTCCTGATTTGAACATGGATTTTCGTTCATTTGATAATGGGTTAGAACAGCTATACAAATACAACATGTAGATATCTATGCAATAATATAGGGATCTTACATGTTTTTACATGCATTAACATTTGCCAGGTCCTGAGGCAGCTGTTTGAACACGAGCCCCATAGACCGGCCGAGTGTTCAAAGATCTTCCGATGGACCGGGCAAGTGTTAATGAAACAAATATGTACGATCGTTATTCTTGCATATTTTACTTTATTCCAAATAAATCCGCACTGAAAACGCTGCTAAAACAATAAAATGTCCATTTTCTTACACTAGATTTCTCAAAACAAAATGGCGTCGGCTGTAAACTATCGAATGACATAATGTCGCCACATTGTCATAACCGTACGCAACGTTCGTGAACAAAAACATTGGTGAAATGATCAGTCTAGTCCACAACGCTTTCCGTATATAACTTGAGTGCAAATAACACACTATTTTCAAGTTCAAACCCATGTTCAAACAGCACGTTCATTTGACAATGGATTGATAGGTTTCTATGCAAGAATAGTGGTTTATACGAATAGGTTTCTATGCAAGAATAGTGGTTTATCGATTATATTGCATGGCGTTATTTCACTCCCAGACACAACGTCATATGATAAATACTAGATAAATAGTATTGTTTAAAGAGCAAGTGGATTTAACCAGAAAATGCCACATTCACAATTCACACCCCGGACATTGGCAACCTGGAAAAAAGTCGCTAGGCTATACAGACAAGGCCATTCCATTTCCTATGGGATGTTTTAGTGCTGGGTATGCAGGTAGCATTTTTATTTGCTTTTTAGTTTATACATATATTATTGCCACAAATTACACCAATGGAGTTGGCCCACAAGTTCTCGCAACATTAGTTAAGACCTTTTCCCTACATAGGTAGCGCAGTGGCTCAGTGGGAGAGTGCTTGACTTGAGACCAAGGGGCCTCGGGTTCGAGCCTCACCGACGTCACTGCTTTGTGGTCGTTGAGCAAGACACATTTATCCTAGCTTAATACTGGTTCAACCCAGAAAGACCCGTCCCTGTTTAACTGAAATATTGTTGATGGGACGTAAAGAATCAAATCAAACAAAACAAACTTCCCCTACATAAATTATACAGATAAATCAAAGCATATAAGCATGGCTATAAATCATATCTTCAACTATACAAAATCATATGAATAAAATAAATAAATGAATATTTAAGAGTACTTTCTGAGTGCAGATTAGCATGATTCAGATTTTTAAAGGCAAACAATCTGTCTCTGCCCATCCTGCCCATTTACATATGCAAAAAATATTAAAAAACACTTTTATCTGGGCATCAAAGATAAAAATATTTTATCCAAAGACTGTCAGAAAAAGATCCAGATATCATCATTTATACAAATGTTAGAGATGAGACATAATGTGTAGGAATTTCGCTCAGTGGGCAAAAATGAAAAGCAAAAATAAATTTCCTAATTCTGAGGCCATAAAACGTTTTTGTTTGTAAGGTTGATTGCTGGGTAGGTAGGGAATGGCAAACAAACACTTTTTTACTTTAGGCCGAAGCAAAGACACTCGCATAAACAAAAAATACAATGATAAGCAAAACAATCAGGCCGCATGGGCGGATCCAGAGGGGGATAGGGGGCCAGACCCCCCTGAAAAATTACAAAAATATAGGGTTTCTTAGCAATACTGGTCCGGATCCCTTAAAAATTTACAAAGCTACAAAGCCAGCATTCAATGTTGGTCCACCATCGGCATACGTTGTCAATGTTTGTCAATGTTGGACCCCCTCTGACATAATTTTCTGGATCCGTGCATGGGCCCTGAGGTTATAAAATTTATTCCGAATGCCTAACTGAACTGATTTTCGTTGTCATAAATGTAAACATGCCAACAATTGTTGGCATTCTAACGTTTATTAGTATGATAACTACAACATCTGAGAGTTTTAAAGCACATACCTTTTTTATTCAGAAGTTTAGCTTTTATCAGCAGTTGAAATTTTATACTCATTTCAGTTGAGTAAAATTTGTTTTTATTACCTTGGAGCCAGCTCTCTCTTTCTCAAGCATATGATAGTTTATTTCGAAGGACATAAAGAACTCATCACAAAACTGCAGAACAAAACGCGATCCACCACTCACAATGAGAGCAACAAAGAACTAATTAACTTACAACAGCAGAATAGCCACCTTATAATGGAGCTTGGCAAAATTTTTGCCTTGATTCTTGTGCCTTGCTAGCGGCGACATTTGTCGTCTGTTTGTAACCATTGCGAACTATTTGGACCCAGATGGTGTAGATCCAAAGAGTTTTGACACTCTGATCGTGTTTCTGAAAGATTTTTTTGAAAAAAGGTTAATTTTGAAAAAGCTCAGCAGACAACAACAAAATCATGGACAATTATCTAGCATGCAAAGAGTTAAACATGCATTTTATAGCTTGTATAAATGCTTCCTTTCTTATTCTATGTATGCGTATCAGGGCAGAAAAGCTGCTCATATCAAATCATATCAAGTTAACTATTGCGTGACAAAAAAGTTGCCCATTACCTACATGTTGATGGTGAGTACAGAAACCTATTGAACTTATGGGTGGGAATTGGGCCGAAAGTCTACCTCTTTACCAGCTGGTAGGATATTCGCATACCTAAACATTTATCTAACTGTTTGGGAGTTCGATGCCACACCTCTGTTTCTTTTACCAGAAGAGTTCCATTGCCCACCGATTCTACCAACACAGACACATACTATTATCAAAGTATACCATATCATATTGTGTGACGATAATTAGAAAATGGCTCATTACCTACAAACTGATTGGGGA
Organism: Loripinus fragilis; assembly: GCA_964019695.1. NCBI lineage: Eukaryota > Metazoa > Mollusca > Bivalvia > Lucinida > Lucinidae > Loripinus > Loripinus fragilis. The sequence continues at coordinate 13,685,289 of OZ026524.1, forward strand.
GTACAGAAACCCTACTGTTCAACTTACGGGTGGAGGTTGAGTTGAAAGCCCACCTCTTTACCAGCTGGTAGGGTATTCACATACCTAAACATTTCTCTATCACTGAATACTGTAAAACACTTGTATTTGTCGCTATTGACGATATGAACACAAATTGCTAAAAATCGCTAAAATGTATGAAACTGTGAAATACGGTTTCGATTAAGCAATCAATTGACACATACCCATTTACCAACTTTTAAACGGTCTCTAAGAGTCTGCTTTCACGTTCAGAACAACGCGTCTTAAAACGTGAGGGGCTAATATTAAAGAAAAGAATATGTTTCGCATAGTGCTGTAGTTAAAAGAAAGAATATGCTCCACATAGGAAGCATATTCTTACTTTCAAGAGTAACCGCAATCATAATAGAATATAACCGGCATTAAATTGAGAAACGGCGAAAATTAAACCACGCCAATATATTAAAATTGCCAAATTATGATTCAGCGATTATTAAGTGTTTAAAAGTAGTCGTTGGGAGTTCTATGCCGTACCTCTGATCTACTTGATGGGGATTCCAAACTCAGGGTGTTCAGTCTGGTCCCGACAGCATCCTTCAATCTTGAGTAAGCAAGACATATCCCAAACACTGTGACAAGTGACACTAGAATAGCAGCTGCAGCAAGAGCTACACTGGCCGTCTCCCAGAGTGAATCAGAGCTGCTTGAACCGTTGCCTGAAATATAGCGTGTCAAATAATCAGGGTGTAACAGGGCAAATACTTTTTTGCTATTTAAATTTTCGTTTTCTCATCCAATAGTCTACAAACAGGAATTTGTCGAGAAGAAAAAAATCTTTAGGTGGTACTTGAATGATGATATAGAGGATGAGTGCTCATGTTTATTTGAATTTATGAAACAAGTTGAAGAAAAGTGATAAAATGCGAGGCTTGTCGAGCATTTGTCTCTTTTTCGCAACGAGTTTAATAAATTCAAAAATACAGGGGCACGTATGTTAGATTCTATTTATCATATGACATTAGAATTATTATATAACCATATTTTTGGCACGAAAACGTTAGGGTTTTGCCATACGCGTGACGCTAAAAGTGTCATTTCGTGACGTTTTCAAAAAATCTGTAAACCACTAGTGGTTTATCGATTTTATTGTGTGACATTATTTCACTCCCAGACTCGACGTCAAATGATAATTATATTTCTCTTTCATTCGAAATTAAAACTGGTCTCATTGGATTGTTTATTCCGCAATTCATATCTTTTCTTACATGTTAAATGACCCTAGGGTGGGACCAGGGGTAAAAATCAGTTTTTTTGAAAGTCGTCGTATTACATATCAAGCTGAAAGAAATGGAGTGATAAAGAACGCACTAACAGTGGAATTTTCGAGGGCTCATCACATCAAGAAAGCAAAACATGAGCAAAAGTGCCAAACTGTTAATATTGAAGCCATTTGTGTGATATTTCATACACTTTTATCACTATATACGGATGTGCGGTTAATAAATGATTGCCTTTAACTCTTGTCGTCCCGGACCGTAGGACGCTGTGATTGTGAACTGACAGAATTTTTTGAAAAACGTCAATTTTAAAAAAAAGTCAGCATGCGAAAAAAAAAAACCCATGAAAAATAACCCAGCAAAAAGTTAACTTTTTATCTCCTTCTGTCGTCTGCTGATATCTTTTAAAAACAGTTTTAAACAAGACCAGATCCGACAGAACGTCTGTTTGACACTCTGATCGTACTCCTGAAAGTATTTTTTGAAAACGTTGATTTAGAAAACAAAATTAAGCAAAATAAATATCGGAAGACTGCAAAAAACGAGAAAAATACTATGGGATAAAGTGTTAATAGAAAACAAACACGTGTACCTGAATCTGTGACCGTTGTTGTTGTTGTTGTTGCTGAGTCATCTGACGACACCTGGAATAAAGAAAATTGTAACAGAGCTCTAAACAAAGTTAATATCAGATTTAACCAATTTGACAAGTATCGAGACACAGGATACAAAGCTTATTACATGCTTAGCACTTAGTAAAATTTATGAGCCAGCAAATGAGATTTTGATACTAACCGCACAGCCGACAGTCAGTGCTCAAACTGGTCAAAACCTTCGCTGCCATCATACACAACGAGTGGATGCAGAATTCCGACTCAAACTGTTAAGACCTCTATTCACCAGAATTGGCGCTTGGCGGAGGCTTTTGCGCGTATGCAATATATATCATGTGATGGTTTAAGTTTGTTTCAGTTAACTTCATAAAAACACGAGTTGACAATAAAAAACTGACTCTAGATGCCCAATTAACGCAATGTGATCTATTTTAAATCTTAAATATCTTTATACAAGTTTAATATATTTTTCCTGGCTTCCTCTATTTATTTATTTACTTATTTATTTATTTATTTATTTATTTATTTATTACTGGGTGAAATTCTTTATTTTGCAATGGTACCCTACCAGCTTTCCATAACATAAATACTTTGTCTTGACCCTTTTTTAATCCCTAGAAGCATCTTACGAAACTGTGGGTACACTGTCTCCTGTTGTTCAGGTTTCAGAAATCCTCCCAAATCCCAACCATAAGTCAATATAGGAGCAATTAAATTGTCAAAAAGATCAAGAGTATAGCTAGATGAGATAGCAGGACATTTATATAGATATTGGTTTGATCAAAACTGCTTTAACAAAACTTGCCTTGACAAGGTTTGTGAGTTTCAATAAAAGACCCATCAGTCAAAAATGCAGTGCCGATATAAACGCCATATTCTAACTTATTAAAATGTCTACCATAATTCCTTGAAATGCCAAATAATTTTTCTTTTAGTAAGATACCCCTCTTGACATACCATTATCTCAGTAAAAGCAAAGTTTACACTTAGCTTTCATTTCTGGCAGTAGTCAGTTACATGTACTTGAAAATAAAACCGTTAACACCTCATTGAATCATTTTTCTTTGAGAGTCGTTAATATATATGCTTAATGAAACGGAGGTAGACACTTGACTTGTCTAACTCCTAAATTAATACTTTTGTACGTGGACTAAATTGCATTTATTATCTTACCTCAGACTCAAAATAATTTATGAGAAATTATAATAAGAAAACACTTTTAACTCCAATTAACCAATAAAGGCGGAAGGTTATGTTCAGTACAAATGATTAATATACATTTAGTATATACAAACACTGTGTACGCTTTTTTAGCTGTTCTGAGTTAGCGCCAACAGCAACTTATGCCCCTATTCCACACAGACCATGAATCCCCCGAATCACCAAGAATCGATAAATGTTAGGATTCGGCTGGATTCGTGGAGAATTGTAATGTTTTCAACCCATTCTGTCACGGATGCTCTACGATATATTCACGGGATTCGGCTGGATTCGGCCGGAGTTGTCGCGATACTGTGCTGAATTCACTATGATGTGCAATAACATATGTAGAAATACTGCAAGAATCGATCACGAATTAGCTAAGACTACACCAAATGCAGCACGAATTGGGCACGGATGAGCAGAAATCCGCGACGATTCGCCACGATTCGCGAGAATCAGTTAAGATGTTCACGAACTGACTTTTGAGCCAAATTCCCAAATGACCTACGAATTGCAAGAACTGACTACGGACTGTGCGATTCAGTTAAGACCTTCAAGAACTGAGTACGTTTCAGCCACGAATCCAAATATTTGTAAATTCGTGTCAATTCGTGGGATTCGGGGCCTGTGTGGAATAGGGGTATTAGACTTGTATTTCTGGGGAAAATCTCTCAGATAGCAGAACTACAGGTGGAAATCGGTGCCTTAGTCAAAACAAACTGAAGTCAGTCTACTTACAGCTGTAGACGAGCAGTTGAGGGAAATCACGGCTCTGTTCAGATTGTAACCATTGTATTCAGCTGGTGTGGCGCAGTCTACTGTTATGGAAATTCCTAGAAAAAACCATAAAATCACCAGATCTGGATTAGTAGTGGATTTTGCCTTTGCAAACAATTTGGACCAAGGTAAGTCCCATCAATTAAATGGGACTTATATGGCTCCAAGCTGATTGCTACTGTGCTTGTATTCCTAAAAGATTATAGACAACAAAAACAAACTTACCTAAGCTTACCCAGTTTGCAAAAGTAAAATATAATGAGTAACGGGTTCAGATGATAACATGAGTACTGTACCCACGAGGTTTCAAAACACTTTGCCACATGACAATGTGAGAAATATTAAACTGCATTTAATTATGAAGATTGTAAAATCACCATCTTATATAGATGTATATGTAAAAGGTAGCCTCTGTTGCAGCATCAAAGGCAACAATGCACCAGTGGCAAGAATTGTTGCCTATGGTGCATTCTTGTCTTGTTTGAATGTTTGTTTTGTTGCTTTACGTCCCATGTCAACAGCTATGGTCATTGCGGAACGGTCAGTTCACTTAACCACACTTTTTACTGGGCAGGCTTGAGCAAGCGGTTAACCAGTACTTCGTGCATATACTTTTGCTTGTAACTGACAACAACCCTACTTGAATGATTCAGCGGAAGGGAGGAGAATGACCGTATAAATTATTGCATGATCAATCTCCACGAAAGTATGGGCCCAGGCCGGGACGGAGTTTTGCAAGTTTGAATACTCAATCATATCAAGGAAATAACACCAAATGCTAGATAAACGGAGAGTTACGCGATATAGGCATTGAAACAGACAATAATATTCGGATATTTTGGGTGGGAAGTCGCAACCAGAAGATATATGTTCGATACCATGCACGCGCTCAGATACCATGAATACGTTCTGGCAGCATCAGACGATAGTCGCATGGTGACAGAATTGAAATAGCATGTATGCCGAACAAATTCTCAGATCAGCCAAGGCATCTACCCAGGCTAAATACTGCATAACAAAACAAGAACTAAACAAAGACCCCCCCCCTCAAACAATGGGAGCAACAATTAGCAATGAATCAAAAACAACAGAACTACCGCCTTAAAACCGAAAGCAGCTTAAGCCACTGGTGGGATGGAAGGGGGCTTAAATGCATTTTACTGACGCCAAAATATCGTTTTATGGAGGCCATAGTTTATGCAAAACATTAAATTGGTTCAAGATTTGGAAAAATACTATATACATCGTCCATCTGTATACATAAAAATAATTGAGCCGTGACACGAGATTTCAAACAATGTGGTATGTGCGACCATCAACGGCTCAGACCAGCCTGCGCATCCGCGCAGTCTGATCAGAGCCTTTGCTTGTCGCTTGAATAATCAATGAATATTAAGCTACTGACTGAACATTATTTGGAGTTTCTAAGCTTAAAAGGAGGCTACACAGCCTAACCTTAGTCTACACTTATGAAAATGTCACATTGTTGGAAATCTCGTGTCGCAGCTCAAATGAGTTTATTTTACAACTTACCTGTATAAAGCGACCAAGTAGAGAGCCAGAACAGATCACAGGAGCAGTTCCATTGGTTCCCTGTTAATGTGACACTCGTTAGTGACAACAGCTGATGAAACAAACTCTCTGGAAGGGTCGTTAAGGAATTATCTGACAAATCTAGAGTTGTCAGCTGCGCCAAATTATTGAATAGTCCAGCAGGTATATCATCTAAGGTTCCACTTGACACATCCAGAGTGACTAAATTCGCCAAAGAGTCGAAAATTCCACCAGGGAGCGTTGTGAAGTGATTGGAGGATATATCAAGCGTCTGGAGTGCGGCAAGCGATGATAAAACAACACCCGGTAGAGTTGTGAGTGAGTTATCAGATAAGTCTAGTGACGTTAAAGACGCAAGTGAGTTAAATAACTCATCAGAAAGAGCAACTAGAGAGTTATAAGACAAGTCCAGTGTTTGTAAAGCGACGAGTGGGGAGAAAACTCCAGCAGGAAGGATCGTGAGCACATTGTAGGAGAGGTCAAGCGTCCGAAGCTGGGATAATCCCAAAAATGCATTTTCTGTGATGTCGGTCAGACTTGAAGACTTCAAATCGATGTTCTCAACGTTACTTACTCCTGACAGAAAACCATCAATAAGGGTGTTTCCCGGGAAATCAGCATTAATTATGAGGTCAATAAGATTTGTTGGACCGTTTAAGCTATCCGAGAATATACTGCCAGATATCGCTCCGCCCGTGATTTCTAATTTTGTTAAGTCTGTCAGGTCATCAAAGACAAGCGAGGGGAGACCACTCTGGATATAACACGATTTGATGTAAAGGCTCTCTAGCCAGTCAACATCTGTTGTAAATGTGTTTGCAAGAAGATAAAGGTTTTGTAAGGAGCAGTCGAATTTGATGTACATCTCCTGTCGTCGAGTCGATGGTACGTCGAAACTGTCGAAAGCCTGTAAGAAAGAGATAGTCAACTGCATTAATGTAGGTCGAAAATAATTTTCCCTGCTTTATGCTTTAAAAGTGTATTCGTTAAACCATTGTAGACCAATGTTTTTTTATAAAAATAAAGTTTGAAACATATAACTCAGGATGGTCCATTGTATATATTGAGGCTTAAATTAAACAATATTTATTTTGAAAATACAAACTATATATCACAAATACAATAATATATAAGTCAAATGCAGAATCTGATAACAAGCAGCACTGCTTATGAATCATCTCCTGCATTATATGAGCAGTGTGAATGGCATGCCAAGTTTCCAGCTGGCGCATGATTTCAAATAATAGTGTAATAAGAAACATTGACATACCGTCATATTGGTAACATGTCTGCGCCGTGGTGCTTGGTACAGAATGCTTCAACATTATAAAAACAGTAAACCTGTGAAAAACGGCCGCTCTAAAAAGACAGAAAATTGATTTTCGAGACCATTTATCGCTTAATGTAGGTCAAAAGTATTGCAGAATGCTTCAAGGGGAGCATTCTGCAATACTTTTGTCCTTCACTAAGCTACCATTTGTCATTAAGGTCATTTTTGTTATTCATGTTTCATGTTTATCATATCATGTTTTCTTGTTTGTTCATTGCAGCCTTGTGGTCACCTGCTGGGAAGGGGCTGACATCTTGGCTCTCTTGTATGTGATGTTTTATTGTGTCACTTTTCCATGTGGTGTCCTGGGTCAGGTGTGTTGCTTGATTATATCGATTCCTGATCTTTGCCCTTTTCCTACTTTGTTTATTTTTGAGTGGCCGTTTTACGCAGGTTTTACTGTACTACGACGTTGACAGTGTGATCCAGCTTTGCAATTGTGTTAAATTTTATAATTGCATGAGAAATTATAACTGATTTTTAAAATGAAATATTCTGAAACAAATTAACCCTTAAAGCGCCAAGAAAAAATCATCTGAAAATGTCGTCTGCTGTAGTCATCTGCTGCAAATAATTGCCTAACATTACTGACGAATTAAATAAAGAAGCAAACATCGTGGACCCAGAACAGACTGCTTCTATAGGAGCAGTCTGATCTGGGTCCAAACTGTTTGCCATAGAGGCTTCTTAAACATTTCAGCAGACGAGAAAAGCAGACGACTTTTGTTGTGATTGGCGCTTTAAGGGTTAATAAAAATAATAAGTAAAGAGAGAAGAAATAAGTAAAGAGAGAAGAAATAAGTAAAGAGAGAAGAAATGGGAAAGAAGGGACGAACCACAGAAAGAAACAAAGAAAGCAAGAGAGACAGTAAATTCTCCAGAAAACAGGTTACCATCAGTGTATGTCACATGTTTATATGCAACTGCTAGATATGCACTTTTCAAATTCACCAAGTAGGCATTCACAGTTATTGGACATTACTTTTGCAAAGAATAGGACATCTCTGGATAATTTCAGAATGGCGGAAGAAACACTTAATTCAGGCATCTAACACACACAGCAGAGCTATTTGTCTGTCGTGAGCCTCAATATGCAGTTTATCTGGCTAACAGTATCAACATTATACAATCGATGCATTCTTTTGAGGTTAACATCAGGATTTGTCAACCAGAGAACAGTGATGTTCACCGAGGCGAAGCCGAGGTAAACATCACTTTCGAGGGTTGACTTATCCTGATGTTAACCGAAAAAGAATGCATCAATTGTTTTGTTATATGACACTGTCCCTCTTTTAATTTCATATTTATAAATTTACTCTAGTCAGATGTTCCTAGGAAGATTATTTCAACAATATACACTGACCCAAAATGAAAACTTTACACTTTATGTCTTTGAATAACTGTTTTGTTAGAAGATATGTCGTTGTAAGATTAACGCATGCTTATCGAGACATCGTCGCAGATAACGATTATGCAATTTTAAATCAAATTCCAGGTCTATTCAAGCGTCAACACCTGAAAAACATGATCCTTACGTTGCACGTGCGAGGGCACAGTTGGTTCATTAACAACTTTAAAACCGACAAGAAAACATTTGCAGCCGAGTACTGGTAATAAAAATAATTTATTGTTACAAAACGCTTCCATTTAGTGATGACACGTCTTTCCAAAGATCAAAGAAACCAAGTTTTTGGCGTGCTCATGGCGGGGTCTACGGTAAAATGATATCGCGCATCATTTTGGCTGCTCTAGACAGACTATTCATTATCTTATGAACCGGTACAACAAAACTGGGTATGTTAGAGCTCGTGCAAGACCTGGTCGCGCACGTGTGGCGACGTTACGCCCTTATCGCGTAAACGCGTTAACTCACCCACATAATCGTTTTAAACCTCAACCATTATTGCTCGTCTTTACGGGGTTCATGCACAAAAGATAATAAGTCATTTCGTGCAAAATAACGGTCCTGGCTTTTTCCAGCATGACAATGCAAGGCCTCACACAACACGTAAATAACCACATAATTGCATGCTAAAAAACGTCAACCTCTTGCTTTGCCTGCTTCATCCCGGGTCATGAACCCCATAGAACACGTATAGGATGAATTGGGTCGGAAGGTCAGGTCCAATAATTAAATGGATGCGTTAAATGACTCCAATATGCACCTCTGTTAGCATTACATATGTATCCCTAACGTGGTCATACAACGTTACGTAAATCAATGAGGCGACGTATTCTGCTTAGCATTTTTAAAAATGGATGTCACACTGGTTACTGATGATCTTGTTTACGTCCCTTATAAAGCACGCAGTCAGTAATTTCTTGTTTCCAAAATCTGTGTGACTGTTTTAATTGTTTTTAGAAATTTTCATTTTGACCCATGTGAACTAATTATTCATAAAAATTATGCAATTTATGATTTTCATCCAATATTTTTTCAGAGACATCGATAAGGCATTGAAGATTCGATGACCGAAAAAATTAACCCCGAAACTTTTTTTATCATCAAAATATATACTTTTGAATACTGTGTAAAGTTTTCATTTTGGGTCAGTGTACTTCCCAAATTTCTGCAACTCTTATGAGATAAGCAAAGTAATTGCACTTTAACCCATATATGCCTAGCATCCTTTTTGTGGGACATAGGCAAATAGTGCAGACCCAGATCAGACGCAACAGAATGCGGCGTCTGATCAGGGTCTTCACTGTTTGCTTGCATAATTTTCTATTAAAACTTGAATAAAAATAAAATTCCACCTAACACCCCTTAAAACAGAAATGGACTGTTCCAATTGATAACGGTGTGAAATTATATTTGGCATAAATGGGTTAAATGCTGTTCTCATAAAATGTACAAATTCTGAATTGAAACATTTTACCTGTGAAATATACATAAAAAATCAGTCAGTGTTGCAATATCTATTTTTAGCTCTCAGGTAGCAGTGACAAATCCTAATGTCACCTGGGCTAGATTTAGTTCAATCTATTTTTAGCTCTCTGTCAGTAATGTTACCTGTCTTTAGCTCATCACTGTTTGACATCAAGATTTGTCACAACCAGTGCAAGCTAGTTTCAGCCAATCAGAGGAGGTCTTTTATAGGAGTCATATAACAATATTTTATTTCATATCTGAAACAGTCTCAGTGCCAAAAACCGGAATCTCTGTGGTTAGATTCCACATTTTTGTCTATTGATAGGATCAGTACACCTTTCATCTGATTATAACGAGAAAAGGTCAAGAGGAAGTGTTTGTTATTTTCAACTTAATCCACATAAACAATAAGTGTTATATACAGTCACTACAAAAAGAAACGCAAAATTTTAAATATTTTTTTTTGTTGTTAAAATTATTGATTTTCGAAATGATTCTTTATCAGTGGCTTTGTCCTTCAATAAAGACCTTTACAACAGAGTTTCGTCAAAGATATGACTTAGAGTTTCGTTTTGGGATTGAAAATCTAAAATCATGACTTTTACCCCAAAATTTCCAAAAAAAAAAAACCTTTTTTGTAAAATTTTATTTAAATGTGTTTTTCTTGACCTAGCAAATAAGAAAAGCAGCAAACAGTTTAAATTTTGCGAAATTGGAGGCTTTAATGGGATCTTAAATAAACTCATTTTTTTAAAAATCACCAGTGATTTTAAAAAATCGCTATTTCACCTTTTCTCTCTTAATTGAGGAGCTATTTGTGACAGTTTAATGAAAGCCTATTTCACGCTCTTGCTCTTAATGCTTATCCGTGATTCAAATTTACAACTGATTCAATGAACGTCCGGTTTATAGAATAGCATTTTCCAAGGCAATAAAATCGACACCAAAGCGATTTTTTTTCAATTTGATAATATGCAAATTTTCTTCCATTCATGACATTTATTATGCATGGATTTCAATTCTTAATTCTACGAACCGTATATTTTAGAAGCCCTTTAAATTTTGTCCATTTACCTAAAATTCATGGTACGTTACTTTTTATGGACAGTATACAATTGTGTTTTTGGACATTAGTATTCTCCTAGAGTTGTAATCGTAAGCGTTTGTGGCTGAGAGTGATATTTTTTATTAGGACACTCGTTGACTCGTACTCGATAAAATGCTAGATTGGCCATTCTTTGGCTGTTCCTTCTTGCCTATCTTCTTTACAATGTTTTTGGCGATGACTCCAACAGTGCCCATTTGTCTGAATGACTTGCAAACGTTGGCACGATATCAGGCGGTCATTTAAAAAATTATAAACAACCGTTCAAAAATGTAAAAGGGCAATTGACGTCTGTAAATTCAAGGATATGAGGACTGGTCATCACATATTGTGTTTGCGACTTTTTGTTTTATGGGTATCCTTGCATGAAGAAAGAAAACATGTTGTGAAAATGCCAGAAACATAAAGGAATTCAAATTTACCGACAAAAGACATAACAATTTAAGTATCCTGCAAGTTATAAATGATTATCTTTAAATGGGCTCTAGTTATCAAAGAGTATGCATAGTTTGCGTTTCTTTTTGTACATACTGTATATACTCAACAAAAAAGTTAAACCATGGAACAAAGTAAGTAAGTAAGTAGTTTATTCACAGCTTAAGCATGTACAGCTCATCGTTATTGTGACATATACTTAAACGCGAAAGAAACGCAACTCTTTCTAAAATGGTAGTCCCTTCTTTTTCATAAAAAAGATCAGCCAGCGATAATAAAATCGCTAAGTACCGTTATTTGCCTTGCATACAGCAGCAAAATCGGACCGTTGTGACTTATGGTTGTCGAACTGCAACGAGAAATGTAAGGCAAACACCCATTTTTTGAGTCACAAAGTTAAAAAAAATGTGCATATTTTGTGAAAAACGTTTTAAACCAAACTCGGTTTTTGAAAGCAAAAGTGTAGACAAAATCGAATTATGTACTTTTATGTTTCGGTCACCGTTCATTTTGTCAAAATGACGTTTTTAATGTTTTTACGTAATCGGCCATTTTTATCCAAGCGAATATCAATAATCAAAATGTTTTAATGTCACCAGATAGCCCTCAATACATTATATAGAAGACATAAGTATCGCAACATGATCGAACAAAATGCGTCTGTAATGACTGTTTTAAAAATAAGATAGTTGACGTCAATAAAGAAACGCAGCAACGCGACGACTGGTAGCGTTGATAATCAATAACTTCCAAACCGTTTTAGTGTTTTCCTTTAGTGAAGACATCTGGCTATCAGATCAAGCTGTTTGTTTTCAAATCGAATGAGACATCACTTTTTTAGACCCAATTTGCTGAAATTTACTGACGTCATTATAGCGTCAGAATGGAAACCGTGATCAAAGCCATTTTAGGGCAAATCATTACTCAATACGCAGGAACACAGGATATAATTAAGAAAATAGCCTCATGTGATCCATGTGGAAGAACAAGTGGATTGAGAACGGTTGCGTTTCTTTTGCGTTTAAGTATATAATAACGATACATAAACATATATATTGAGAATGACAGAAAGTGAATTGATGAATGGTTAACATACAGAAAGTGAATTGATGAATGGTTAACATAGGTAGGTAGGTAGGTAGGTAGGTAGGTAGGTAGGTAGGTAGGTAGGTAGGTAGGTAGGTACTGAGTAGGTAGGTATGTAGGTAGGTACTGAGTAGGTAGGTAGGTACTAAGTAGGTAGGTAGGTAATAGGTAGGTAGGTAGGTAGGTAGGTAGGTAGGTAGGTAGGTAGGTAGGTAGGTATGTATGTATGTATGTATGTATGTATGTATGTATGTATGTATGTATGTATGTATGTATGTATGTATGTATGTATGTATGTATGTATGTATGTATGTAGGTAGGTAGGTCGGTAGGTAGGTAGGTCGGTAGGTAAGTGGATATGCAGTTAGGTAGGTAAGTAGGTAGGTAGTGAGTAGGAAGGTAGGTACTGGGTAGGTAGGTAGGTAGGTAGGTAGGTAGGTAGGTAGGTAGGTAGTGAGTAGGTAGGTGGGTAGGTAGTGAGTAGGTAGGTGAATATCTAGTTCGGTAGTTAGTTGGTCACTGGGTAGGTTGCTAGGTAGGTAGGTAGGTAGGTAGGTAGGTAGGTAGGTAAGTGGGTAGGTAAGTAGGTAGGTAGGTAGGTAGGTAGGTAGTAGGTAGGTGGGTAGGTTGTGAGTGAGTTGGTAGGTATGTCGGTAGGTAGGTAGGTAGTGAGTAGGTAGGTAGGCAGGTAGGCAGGTATATCAATAAAAATAAACATGTAAATAGCATGTTACGAGACGTGGGTAAACCAAAATGCAGCACTAGCGGTTCATATTTTCACGCAAAAACCAGTCGACCCGCGTCGCGCAAAATAGTAATTTCATCCCTATTACACTATCTTGAATGTGTATATCACAATGCGTTTAACCCTTAAGAACAATGGACCACTCGATATAGTCAACTTGATTCATTTTAGTCAAAATGGCCCCTTCTATAGACCGAGGGGACACAGGCCACGGTTTCAAAAAACAGTACTATATAGGTTTCTCTAAACTTAGCAAACAGTACAGTCCCTGGTGAACTGCCGCCTATGCGGCATTTCATCTGGGTCTCTAATGTTTGTAGAGTCATTCAGTTCTCAAAGGGTTTGGGTACGCTATGACAGCGACGTAGCTATAGCCTTACATATAAATATACAAGACCATAACCAGTCGCTTTCTCATATATACTTGTCTAAGTCACCTTTCCCTGTGGAGATGCCATGCCGAAATATGAAAAAGCAAGACATTTCCTGGGAGACAATTCATCTAATCGACAGTACAGCCCCAGACAAGGTACACACATGTTCGTTTGTCTATGACTGCCCTATCTATCAGTATTTTTAATCCATTATTTCTCATTCCAAAAATCATTTATCTTCAAAAACTAACTGTTATGACGATTAGTCATGTATGTCATGCATGATGGACTTCGGCGATACACTGCATGTTGCAATATCTCGCCAGGGCCCATTTTGCGTGTCATGGTATCTGAGCTTAACAGTCATCAAAGTTAACACAAGAAAGTTTGCTTTTTTTGAGGCACCGTGTCCCTGCCCGCCTTTTACTGATTATTTAGTAAAGAATTTCTGGTTTGAAAAGCCTCAATAATATATTTTGCTAATTTTTTGAGATTTAAAAGACTGTCGTCATTGAATAGTTGGACTAATTTGAACATACTTGGCCTTTGGTGGTAATATCGCTTTAAGTGTGGATTTCTGATATGTGCATACTTGGGACAAATTATTTTAAAATGAAAAGCATCTTCAATTTCATTTCGGTCACATACAGGGCATTTTCTCTCACTTCTTTCAATTCCACGATGCCTACCAAGTTCAATTTGCAGATCTTATGAAGCTAATCTTATTTTTGACAAAGCTCTTCTATACCTGATGTTTACTATTTTATGCAGATAAGTAGCTGTGCAAATTGTTGGACAAATTTCTTTGTAAAACTCTAATGAACTGGACACTAATACTTTTGCAATCCAAACTGTTAAATATTGATCCCTCACCCTTTGTTTGAAAACAGGTATAAACTTTGAATCATCAACTGAGTCAGGGTAAGTCCAAACATCGTGAAAACCAGACCTTTGGAGCAACCCCCTCACTTGGGATACCCAATTTATAGTATTTTCATTATTTATGACGTCATTAAATAAATCTGTATAAACAGATTTCACTATACAATTTGCATAATCACTTTTAACTATTTTTAGCAAGTACTTTACTATCCTTACATATCTATCAACAAATATTGGGAATCTGCCAGTATCACCGTACAATGCCATAGTATTAGTGCTCACTTTTACACCTAGTACTCATTTTAAGAATTTTCTAAGAACTCTTTCACATTTTTCCGCACTGGAAAACCCCCAGATTTCACAACCAGAATTCAATATAGATTTAAAATATGTGTCAAATAATTGCATCAACATCTTAAATGGGACCTGTATGCGTTTTATAGTGGAAAGTAACATGCCCATAGACCGGACTGCTTTATCCGCCAAAAGGTTGATTGCTTTTTGAACAGACCCTCCGTTACTAATCACATAACCAAGATAATTAAATTCACTGACTAGTTCTAGTTCTTCCCCGTTTAAAGTAAAATGTTCATCGGGAGCCCGACCCCCTTTTTTACAAATCATCACCTTTGTTTTGCCTATATTTACGGTTAATTTCCATTTTTTACAATATGCTTCGAACTGATTTAGAGACCTTTGCAAACCCTCTTTAGTATCAGATTTAAGGATCGCATCGTCCGCAAAAAGTGATAAGTAGAGTGTTATCTGATCTAATGTTATCCCGTCAAAAATAAGTTCTTGCAAATTCTGCTCAATAATATTGAGGAAGAAAGAAAACAATATCGGTGACATTATCTCCCCTTGAAACAAACCTATATCCGAACTAAAAAAATCAGATAATGTATTAAGATGCCTGACACATGATTTTACAGCAGAATACATAGATCTAAGTAACTTTAATAACTTACCATCTACACCATACTTAATCAATTTATACCACAATGCATTTCTATAAACTGAGTCAAATGCACACTGTAAATCTATAAACGCGCAATACAGCGCTTCTTATTGTTCAGTCTTTTTTAATTAAATTTTGTAAAATGAATATAGCATCAATAGTACTGTGCCCTGATTTAAAGCCAAACTGGGCATCTGTGCTAATCTCATTCGCAGTAGACCAATTTATAAGTCGTTGATTAATTATAGAAGTAAATAACTTGCCTAAACAGCTGATAAGGGTTATTCTCCTGTAATTTTTTGGATCGTCGTGTGAACCCTTTTAATGTAACGGTATAATAATTCCTTCGGTTCACTGCGAGGGAAAATAGCCATAATCCAGTATATCGTTAAACAAAATTCCTAACGGTTCAATTAACAAATCTATAGACTCCATAAAATATTCATTCAACAGATTATCTTTACCTGGGCTTTTATTTCGAGAAAGCTGTTTTATGCACCGTTTGATTTCTTCGTGTGATATTTGTTCATCTAAACTTTCAAATGTTGGCCCTTGTCAGGATAAACTGCGCTGTAAATATGTTGTTTCATTTTTGGTATCATGCTTTTTTTGTGAAAGTCATATACTTGTTTTGGTCTATGTAAGGGAAGTAATAAAATCATGTTAAATCTCTGCTTTGCATTTTATCGTTTATGCTTTCTAGGTGTTTGTTTTAAAGATATTTTTGTCTAATTAATAGTAGATAGATCATTTAGTTGTATATTTTCACCAAAAGGTTATAAGGAGCGCAGTGGCTCAGTGGTAGAGTGCTTGACTCGAGACCGAAGGGCCGCGGGTTCGAGCCTCACCGGCGTCACTGCGTTGTGTCCTTGAGCAAGAACATTAATCCTAGCTTAGTACTGGTTCAACCCAGGAAGACCCGTCCCTTTATAACTGAAAGACTGTTGATGGGACGTAAAGAATCAAATCAAACAAACAAACAAAACCAAAAGGTTATGCAAGATGGTTGGTGTCTCGGTGCGATGTTTCATAAATTTCAATTAATAAATTTGACTTATATATAGTCAATTTTAATAAGTTAATAAGTTTACTATAATTGTCGATACTAAATTCGAAAGATGGTTCCCGGCGATGACAAGTGATATAACGCTCTTAAAATACAGCGCACAAAACCGGTAAAAAAGAAGCATTGTGCCCTGTCCACGGGGGAGGAAAAAAAAAGACAAGGTCATATGTAGAAGCTTGAAACATCAGGCTGGAAACGCTATATCTCCAACCTAATTCGCTTGCATAGTTCAGCTAGGCTGAACACATACGGTTTAGACAGGCAGGTCGAAGCCCATACGAGTTGGTGCTTATAACGTTATATGCTTGGAGCATAACGTTTATAGATTGAGCCAAGCTGAACGCATGCGTAGGTTTGGAAACATCCAAACCAGGTTATGAGCTATTGTCTCAGACAGGCAAACTAAAGCCCATACAAGTTGGTACTTGATAACGTTATTGCTTGGAGCATAACGTTTAAACTCATATAAGTTGAGTTACGTTCCTAGCACTGAGGCTGGAACGTGTTTCAAACCAGGGGTTCGAAACCATTAAGTTTAGAGTTAGTATAAAATTGCTCAGCGCTATTGTAAAGCTGAGAATACCTACAGCCATCTTGCTGGCGTGGCGACCGTAGTTGATTTGTGTTGTTGGGTCCCATGCCAAGAATTTGTGTTGATCATTTATGATCGTATAGCTCATGTTATGAGCGTTTTGTCTGTGCATATTACTGTACATATTACTGACGTTTATAGACTATATTAGTCTTGGGTTTTCATAGTTTCATAATTCATATGCTGAACTTTGGCTGTCCAGCTAAAGACATTGTCGCTTCATAGCACGCCCATTATAAACATTGTTAAGGCGTCGTCATAGGGCTCTAACGACAAGGTTATAGCCAGACCTCACCACCAACCTGACAACTTGGGGGCTCGTCCGGGATAGTGCTTAGGAAGTTATATACAGCTGGAACTCATTGTTTTGAGCATTATGGATCATGATAAATGGATAGGGGCTGGAGAACGCATGTGCTTGACAGGGTCAGAGCTACAGGAATATGTTGAGGAGAGAGAGAAGGAATTTTTGGACAGGGAAGAGCGTATGCTCAGGTGAGAAGATGAGAAAAGTAGGCTGGAGTTTGAACGTTTGAAGCTTGAGGAAGAAAGGCTAGAGAAACAGGCATCATTAAAGCGTGAGGAGCAGGAAAGAGGGATGGAACTGTTGAAGCTTCGTGCTGCAACAGGGGTTTCAAAGTCTGAGATGGGCAGTAAGTCTCTACGACCAAAACTGCCAAAGTTTGAAGAACACAAAGATGACATGGACGCTTATATTGAACGTTTTGAACGATTTGCCAGAAGTCAGGGTTGGAGAGAAGATACGTGGGCAGTTAGTCTGAGCTCACTTCTGACTGGGAAGGGGCTAGAAGTTTATACCAGCATGCCACCTGAGCAAGCTGACGACTACCCAGCGTTGAAGAAAGCTGTGCTGAAACGTTATCAGTTGACAGAGGAAGGGTTTAGGTTGAAGTTTCGTGACAGTAAGCCAGAGCAAGGCGAAACTGTATTTCAGTTTATGGCTAGGCTTGTACGTTACTTTAGTAGATGGGCAGAGATGGCTGAAGTTGATGGGACGTTTGAGAGTTTAGTGGATTTGATCATTAGGGAGCAGTTTATACAAACTTGCTCACCTGAGTTAGCATTGTTTTTGAAAGAGAGAATGCTGAAGTCTAGAGCTGAGGTTACTAAATATGCTGAACAATACATAGAAGCACATGGTGGCTCCATCGCATCTAGGAGACCAAATAAGCTGAGCAACGGAGCATACAACAAACAGCCACAGAGGCCAGTTGCCAGCTCAGCTTCCAAACCACCACAAGCTCATAGACCAAGCGGACAGAAACCTGTGTGTTTCATATGCAGAAAGGAAGGACACTTTGCCCGAGACTGCAGGAAGAGAGATCAAAAGAAGATAAGTGGAGCAGCTGTTGTATACGAAGACTCAAGCAATAAGTCTTCAAAGCAGGGGTTGGAGGCAAAATAAGTCAAGAAGCCGAGACCAGTCTCCAGACAGACACAAGGTCTCAGCTGTGTGTATGTCACTGACAGTTGAACCAAGCCCTGAGGTGCAAGAATGCATTCAAGATGGGGAGTTGCATCTTGCAAATGACCAGTCAGTGCCAATTATAGCTGGTGGATGCACCATAGACTCTCTAGATGGAGAGAGAAATTTAAACCTACAGACAGGGTTCATAGGAGATACTGTGGTTAGAGTGCTGCGTGATACCGGCTGTGAGTTGGCTGCAGTTCGAAAAGACTTGGTGTCTGAAGACCAGATGCTTGACAAAAGGTTTGTCATGATAACTATTGATGGCCAAGCTAAAATAGTTCCAGCAGCACTGATAGAAATAGATACACCCTATTATAGAGGTTCGTTGGAAGCCATGGTGCTGACCTCATTGATATGTGACTTAGTACTGGGAAACATTGATGGAGTTTCTGATACTCCAGATCAGCGATGGTCGAGACATGAGGGGTCTGAACCATTGCCTGAAAGTGTTGCTGCAGCAGTAGTAGCACGAGCTCAAGCTGAGAAGGCGAAAAAACCCTTGAAGGCTTTGAGCGTGCCTAGCTCGCAGTTTGAGACTCTAGACATAGACAGTCTACAGAAGGCACAGAGGGAGGACACGTCATTGAAAAAGTTGTGGTCATATGCCCAAGAAGCGAGCGAGATGAAGACAAAAGGTGGTAGTAAATACAAATATGTAATACAGAAAGGTGTTCTGTACAGAGAGTTTGAGCAAGTCAGAGGACATACCTCAAACATCATGAAACAAGTTGTTGTGCCATCAGAGCACAGGAAACGCGTTATGAGCCTTGCTCATGAATCCATAGTGGTTGGACATTTAGCAGCCAAGAAGACAATAGATCGAATCACAACTAGTTTTCACTGGCCAGGCATCACCAGTGATGTAACTAGGTTTTGTCGATCATGTGAGATATGTCAGAAGACTGTTCCTAAAGGAAAGGTGACAAACGTTCCCCTTGGGGAGATGCCAATAATGGATGTGCCATTTCACCGTGTTGCAGTTGATCTGATAGGTCCCATCACACCAGTATCAGAAAGCGGTAACAGATACATTTTGACGATAGTAGACTTTGCTACAAAGTACCCTGAGGCAGTTGCTTTGCCCAGGATTGAAACAGAGAGGGTTGCTGAAGCTTTGCTCGACGTATTCTCTAGGGTTGGTTTTCCAACCGAAATTTTGAGTGACAAGGGTAGCCAATTTACTTCAGACCTCATGAAGGAAGTCTGTAGGCTTATTTCACTCAAGCAATTGTTCACAACCCCATATAACCCAAAGTGTAATGGACTTTGTGAAAGAATGAATGGAGTTCTCAAAAGTATGTTGAAGAAAATGTGCCAGGAGAAACCCAAAGACTGGGACAGATATTTATCTGCAGTTCTGTTGGCATACAGAGAAGTTCCGCAAGCATCAACAGGGTTCTCACCATTTGAACTACTTTATGGGAGAACAGTTCGTGGACCTATGCAAGTTCTGAAAGAGCTTTGGACTGAGAAAGAGACTCCAGAGGTTTCAAACACATACCAGTATGTGTTAGAACTTCGTAACAGGCTTGAAGAAACTTGCAAGATTGCTAGAGACAGTTTGTATGATGCCCAGAGCGTTTACAAACATCACTATGATAAGTCTACTAGGCAGAGAAGACTCAAGAAGGGAGACAAGGTTCTCTTACTTCTACCTACATCCCATAACAAGCTTATGTTACAGTGGAAAGGTCCATACAATGTTGTTGAGGTAGTCAACAGGATGGACTACAAAGTGAAAGTTGATGATAGGGTAGGAACATACCATATCAACTTGTTGAAAAAGTTTGAAGAAAGGGATGATACTGTGATCTCGGGTATGGCCATCATAGAGGCTGAGCCAAACTCAGAAATAGGCGTTGTAGATGATGAAAGTTTGTTAAACTTAGTATGTTTGAAGGGAGAAGAAACATACAAAGATGTGCAGATATCTGAGAACTTGACAGCAGAGCAGAAAGCAGATGTGACAAGACTGCTTGAAGAATTTCAGTGCATATTCACAGATATGCCTGGAACAACCCACCTGGCTGAACCCAAGATAGAGTTGACGACTAAGAGTCCTATTCGTGTTCGTCCATTCCCAATACCCTATGCTAAGAGACAAGAGTTTGAGAAAGAAGTCCAGGCAATGCTAGAGGCTGATGTCATAGAGCCAGCCATGTCTGACTACAACTCACCAATAGTACTAGTTAAGAAGAAGGATGGCACAAACAGATTTTGTGTAGATTTTAGGCGCATCAACCTTGTGACCAAGTTTGATACTGAACCTATGGGAAATCCTGAGGACATCATGTCCAAGCTTAAAGATGACAAGTTCTTTAGCAAAATTGATCTGAGCAAAGGATTTTGGCAGATCATGGTAGAGAAGAGTTCACAACATCTGACTGCATTCTCAACAACGGATGGGTCATATACGTTTAAGAAAATGCCATTTGGATTAGTGAACTCTGGGAGTACATTTAACAGAATGATGAGAAAACTGTTGCATGGGTGTAGCAATGCAGACAACTATGTTGATGACATCATTGGACATACAAGACGTTGGGATGATCATCTTGTCACGTTGAGAGACATTTTCACAAGAGTCAGAGATGCAGGATTGACTCTGAAACCATCAAAATGCTTGATAGGTTTTGAAAGCATTGCTTTCACAGGACATGTTGTAGGGAAAGGAATCCTGCAGATGGAGGATGACAAGCTCGAAAAGATCAGAAATGCTGAGCGCCCAAAGACAAAGAAGCAGGTTCGTGCTTTCTTGGGACTGGCTGGGTACTACAGGAGATTCATCCCAGCCTTTTCAGATGTTGCAGCGCCATTGACTGATTTGACCAAGAAGGGTCGCCCAACACACGTTGACTGGCAGGAAGGACATGAGCATTCATTTAAGACCCTTAAGGACATGCTCATCAGATCACCCATACTTCGGCTGCCAGACTTTGATAGGCCATTTATTCTTCAGGCTGACGCATCAGATTCAGGTGTTGGGGCAGCGTTATTACAAAGATATGAAGATGGTTTGTTCCCTATATCATATGCTAGCAAGAAACTGTTGCCCAGAGAGAAGAATTACCCTGTTATAGAAAGAGAATGCTTAGCCATTGTGTTTGGAATAAGAAAGTTCCAAAAATATTTGTATGGTGCAGAGTTTGTGCTACAGACAGATCATGCACCCTTGTCTTACATACAGAAATGTAAGATAGAAAGTGGCAGGATAATGCGATGGGCATTATTCCTGCAGAACTACCAATTTAAAGTTGAAGCCATAAAGGGCTCAGACAATGTCTGTGCCGATTACTTAAGTAGACAGTAGATATATGAGAAGTCAGATGCAGATATATCCTGAGGTTTATAAAACACAGAAGTGCTTTCTTGAGAAGGGGGCTGTTGTCAGGATAAACTGCGCTGTAAATATGTTGTTTCATTTTTGGTATCATGTTTTTTTTGTGAAAGTCATATACTTGTTTTGGTCTATGTAAGGGAAGTAATAAAATCATGTTAAATCCCTGCTTTGCATTTTATCGTTTATGCTTTCTAGGTGTTTGTTTTAAAGATATTTTTGTCTAATTAATAGTAGATAGATCATTTAGTTGTATATTTTCACCGAAAGGTTATGCAAGATGGTTGGTGTCTCGGTGCGATGTTTCATAAATTTCAATTAATAAATTTGACTTATATATAGTCAAATTTAATAAGTTAATAAGTTTACTATAATTGTCGATACCAAATTTGAAAGATGGTTCCCGGTGATGACAAGTGATATAACGCTCTTAAAATACAGCGCACAAAACCGGTAAAAAAGAAGCATTGTGCCCTGTCCACGGGGGAGGAAAAAAAAGACAAGGTCATATGTAGAAGCTTGAAACATCAGGTTGGAAACGCTATATCTCCAACCTAATTCGCTTGCATAGTTCAGCTAGGCTGAACACATACGGTTCAGACAGGCAGGTCGAAGCCCATACGAGTGGGTGCTTATAACGTTATATGCTT
This sequence comes from Loripinus fragilis, assembly GCA_964019695.1. Classification (NCBI taxonomy): domain Eukaryota; kingdom Metazoa; phylum Mollusca; class Bivalvia; order Lucinida; family Lucinidae; genus Loripinus; species Loripinus fragilis. The sequence continues at coordinate 13,707,638 of OZ026524.1, forward strand.
GGAGCATAACGTTTATAGATTGAGCCAAGCTGAACGCATGCGTAGGTTTGGAAACATCCAAACCAGGTTATGAGCTATTGTCTCAGACAGGCAAACTAAAGCCCATACAAGTTGGTGCTTGATAACGTTATTGCTTGGAGCATAACGTTTAAACTCATATAAGTTGAGTTACGTTCCTAGCACTGAGGCTGGAACGTGTTTCAAACCAGGGGTTCGAAACCATTAAGTTTAGAGTTAGTATAAAATTGCTCAGCGCTATTGTAAAGCTGAGAATACCTCCAGCCATCTTGCTGGCGTGGCGACCGTAGTTGATTTGTGTTGTTGGGTCCCATGCCAAGAATTTGTGTTGATCATTTATGATCGTATAGCTCATGTTATGAACGTTTTGTCTGTGCATATTACTGTACATATTACTGACGTTTATAGACTATATTAGTCTTGGGTTTTAATAGTTTCATAATTCATATGCTGAACTTTGGCTGTCCAGCTAAAGACATTGTCGCTTCGTAGCACGCCCATTATAAATATTGTTAAGGCGTCGTCATAGGGCTCTAACGACAAGGTTATAGCCAGACCTCACCACCAACCTGACAGCCCTCCCCGATTTTGTCCCTCGTTATTATCAAAAGCCCTCAAATAATCTTCAACCTCTTCGTCACCATTTTGGTCATCAGATGACGCTAAATTTTTAAAATGTTTAAAAAACTGATCAAGCGATATATCACACGTGCTGGATGTGGTACTCTTTTTTTCTTAAAAAATTTCCAAAAAGCTTTGGGTTATTTCTACGAATTTCATCCATTTGAAAACATCCTTCCCTTTGAAATTTAAGCTTTCTTTTGCGACATGTTTATTTGTAATATTTTCGTGCTTTTAGAACAGCTTCTCTATTAACCGTCGTCCTATTACGGTTGTATGTGTCCAAACATTTTTTTACTGTGGATTTTTTTTATCCTACAATCATTATCATACCATGCAGCTCTATCTTTGGTCTCCCCTTGTCTTTGATTAAATTTTGGCTTTCTAGAAATTGAGTGTTTTTTTATTGAAAAGGCTATCCGCTGCATTTGTTATACAATCTGTAATTACTGTTGAAATTGTATTTATCTTATCCTGCGAAATATCGCCCTGTAAATTTTCTAATTTCACCATGCAAGCAGGTAGCCCTTCCGATAAACGCACCCTGAATGTATCCTTTTTTACTTCATTCCAACGAGTACTATGCCATTCTTGAGTTGTTTCCCTTTGACTTTAGTATACCTGTTTGGCGATCGAAAAGAATAGAGGCGCATGATTTGAAAACTCATTAAATGATAATATCTTAAAATCATGTATAATGTTGAAATTTTCATAAGAAGTTAATAAATAGTCTACGAGACTCTCGCCATTTGCAGTCATACAAGTAAAAGAACCAACATGCGCATTGTTATGCAAACGCCCATTCACAATGCGCATGTCAGTAGATTTACACATATCAAGTAAAAGCTCTCCGAATCTGTTTACCGTTTTATCTTGTGAAACTCTTGGTACAGGTATTCTGCTCGTGCCGAGTGTCTCGTCTGACCGACCGTTTAATATTTCAATAAAATCTCGCTTATTTCCTGATCTGGCATTTAAATCGCCTGTCAAGAAAACGTCACCCTTTTCTGAGAAAAAAAATACATCTTCTTCCAGAGTCTGAAATAAATCTACATCATACAGTGCGTGTATAGGGGAATTTTCAGGGACAATATAGGTAATTCCTAAGTAAATATCTTTTTCTAAACCAAAGTAAACTTTATCTAGCTTTAACCAAACTATGCAATCTTGTGCATTTTTCACTAGTTTCACGCCTTTGAAAAGTTCTTCCTTAATGTAAATGATAACACCGCCGCCAGCTCTTTTCGCCCTTTTATTTACTGCTCTCCTAAACGAGTGAACAAGCGTCTTGTAACCGTCGAGTTCGATTGATGACTTTTTAGTTGTCCATGATTCAACAAGACAAATGATATCGTGTTTCGCTATCAGTGAGACAAAGTCCTCACATGTGGTTTTCGCGAGTATTAACGCTTCCACATTCCAGCATAAAACTGTCAATTCACTTTCTACGTGTTTCTATTTGTCCCGCGGGCTACTCGTGGTGTACTCCATTCCTGATCCGCATGCTGCATTCGAGGAGCCTGTGGCGAATAATGATGCTGAATTTGCTACTACCGGACCTCTATATAAGTTTTTATCAATGAAGAGCTTGTCTACCACTACGTGTGCCTCTCTGCCGCTTTCTCGTGCTTGCTTCATGATGGGAACTAGAGCTTTTCGACGTTCTTGGACCTCTTTTGGATATTTCTGACCTGCTGAGTAAGGTCAACGATTTTCTTTCAGCATGGCCCCCGACTTTCTGACACGTTCACGATCAGGATAATACGCAAATTTCGTAACTATTGGGCGAGTTTTACCGTTATAATAACGACCAATTCTGTGCGTTCTGTGCAATTTTATTTCTGTCTTAGCGTTTTCAATCTGTATGTCTCCTTGCATGATGTCTAAAATTTTAGCCTCGCAATCACTATCTGTTTCTCCGCGCAGTAAATTTCAGCAAATTGGGTCTAAAAAAGTGATTGTCTCGCATTTCTCTGCATTGGAGATCTAGCATCTGCTCTTTCACCTTATTTTCATTCTCAATGAGTAATTGTTGTGACACTTTGAGGCTCTGCATGTCTTTTTGCAAAACGGCTTGCTTTTTCTCTATTTCCGAAAGCGTGTCTGACTCAAACTGCAAACCATGTTCAATGGTCGCCATCTTGGATCCTAAAGCAACCACTTTCTTATTCGTATCCTCTACTTTCTGCGATATCTCCGTGACAGACTTTTCGATTGAATCCAGTCTCTGTAACTTAGTATCGATAGTGTCAAGTCTTGATAATATTTTATTTAGGATATCTGTGTTAAGTATCGGTGGGCTTTGCACACTTTGCATGGGTGGTGGTGGACTGAAACAACCCGTTACACTCTGCATTCCGTTGTTCATTATATAAGATGATGATGGTGTGTTTGGATTCATACCAGATTGCAACATTTGTAAATAAGATAGGTTACTAGCCTGAGCGTATTGCTGTTGTTGTTGAACTGGTTGTTGAACAGGTTTAACTGGTTGAGGTGGTTGAGGTGTGTCCGCCATTTTCTTTTGTTTTGTCCTTTGTTTAGTCCCTTCACTATTTAATTCCGGAGAGTTCACACTTTTTTTTCGTGTATTTTCTTGTTTGAACCTCCCATTTGAACATACTGTCAAAACTCTTATCAATGTTCAATAAAACAATCCATTTGCGTCCATCTAATATATATTTTCATAAATTTATTTCAAAATACGCGCACCGTTGAAAAAATCCGCCATTCTCCATTGTAGTCACGTGACATTCGACAACAAAAGAACACCAAAACAAACAACTGTAGTTTTGCAAATAGATGCACCACTAAATGTTTATGAGACACAACTTCTTGTATTGGAACATCCTTAAAGAAGAAAGTTGGATGGTCTTGTAGATTAATCTAGAGAGTAGTTACAAATCTGTTTTAAAAGGATTAAATTCAACAAGCCACTGCGCTGTCCAATTATAGAGTATTTCTAGGCCGAAGTTAAATATTTGAGCGGCTGGCTCAGGGAAATCAGCAACTTTATTGAGGGAAAAAAGTTTAGCAATATACTTTGGAGAATCACAGTTCAGATGAAATAGGATTTTTAATTTTATAATATCAAAAATATTTGTTGACAAACGTTTACGAGTATAATGACAGTAACCGGTCGACATTTCATATCATGTAAACTCCGAGTTTAAAACCCTTTGCTATAGCAGCTTATCTTGCAATAGCGCAAATAGTTTTCTGCTAAAACTTTGATTTTTCTGCTAAATGTTTAGACCTAAAAGCAAATTATTGAAAACCGGTTTACAACTGAATGTTCTGTTCACCATTTTTCGTACAGTTTTTAGTTGAAAATCGATTTTTTTAAAAAAAATTACCTCCCTTTCAATTAAATAGCGTTTGAAATTAAAATGCTCAGCAGATCAAATCCTCAGTACAAATTCAAATTTGTTTCTTTAGACCTCTTGCAGGTAGCCATTAGATCATTTTCAAACAACTGGCATGCATGCGCGCTTGCTTATAGAAATAGCTAATGCTCAAAGGATCACCAATGGGAAAACCCATTATAACTTAACTTTTTACCCTCAGTATATATACTTAAGGAATAAAGAAACGCAACAAACACTTCGAGTCATTGTAAGCATACATTATGATGTAAGTTTTTCGTGCAAATGATATTTTTCGATAGGAGCAGTATGTGTCCGTCAAATTACAGCAGGTTTGACGTAATTATCGATTACGTAATCATTTTGGTATGCGCGTAACCAGCCTGACCCCCGTAGTAAACTGCTGAAACGGGGTCAATAAAAGACAAGTTTGCATCAGCCATCGGTTTTATTGTTTTAAAAAGTCTTGGCATAAATTGCGGATCAAGGAAATGATCAAATGGCGACGTTTTATAGTATTCTGAAACGGCTTAACATCATTAACGTCAACTCTTAATACTACGTGAAACGCGTAAACTTTCTTTTCTGCTTGAGATTTATTCATTACGAGGACGTTCTGTTCAAGAATTATGACTTGAGATCTTCAGACGTCAAAATAACTCAATTCTGACGTCAAAATTCGATATCCTACGCTTTAATGGTTTCCATGATGCTTATGTGTTTTTCCAATGACAAAATGGTCCAGTGGCAAAGTTAAGGCCACAGTTAACAAGTTTGGTGTTCACTCGCAGCATGTAATCAGATGTTTTCTCTTCCATTATGCCGTGGTTTGTTTGGCTAACGTCAATATAAACACCTTACCAGCGTATTTCTACGGTATCTGGAAAGTCAGTTTTCCCAAGAAAGCATGTTCTGATTTCTCTAGGTTTATCTTATCCCGTAAATTCACCAGCCAACCAAAACCGGCGGCTCTCAGTGACGTTTATCGTTTATTCACTACCATTGTGTTATCTTGCCAATCAGGTAGCGTGTTTTGACGCAATATTTGACTGTATTACGAATATGATTGGACGTTTGTTTAATTTGCACATTGTCAAGTCGACGCGAAATAACCAAACGTGGAAAAAACGGGCGTATCTTGATCTTTATTCTGACGTTAACGTCACATTTTACGTTTTCATATGTTTTCATCGTTTAGCGTAAAATGTAGCGTTAAAATGACGTTTTGGCATTTCATCACATGCCTTAAATACTCAATAAGAAATTTTCAAAAGAGATTTCACCAAACAGTCATTTAAACACTCAAAAATTAAATTTTTGTCTGTTGCGTTTCTTTATTCCTTAAGTATATATAAGCTGGTATCCTCTGCAACGAGGCGTATGTTTAAGTTTGTAATTTATGAAGAGGAGCAATATTAGAGCCTTGATGCACCCAAGCCAGAATATCTCAAGCCGCAGGATAGGATTAATACACAAGTGATCTATCGATTCGCATTGGCTCAAGTGGAGTGTACATGTTAATGTTGTTACATAACAATTGCAAGCAAAGTATTACGTCACTGTCACTTTTGGTTGGCACGACAGTAGTTATCTACTGAACTTTTACCATCTGTTTAGTTTTTGACAGGCACTTTTCCAAATATCAGGTACCATGCAGTGTAATAGGGATATGTTGAATGAATAAGTCAGTTAGAACTGTCCAGAGCAAAGTACGGAAGAAGTCAAAGATCAGGAATCGATACTTTCAAGTACCACACCCGACCCAGGACATCGTATGGGAAAGTGACAAAAAGCACAATAAAACGTCACATACACGAGTGCCAAGAGGTCTGCCCTTCTCAACAGGTGACCACAAGGCTGCAAGAAATCGACCAGACAGTATGCCAAAGACAAACACAAATAACAAGACAGATCCGCAAAAGAAGCGCCATGCACCTTGGAACGATCGGTAAGAAAAAGACTAGAGGATTATGTAGTTTCAAGAGATGACAATTCCAGCTCATCGAGCATTTCGCCGACACTTCTCGTGTTTCGCCAACTCCTGCCGGTCCAGCTAACCGCTGTCTTCTGAACTTTCTCAATCTGATTAATCTGTAATTTCTAGTAAGGACTCCAAACGGCATACTCTAGTGAAGGCCGAATCAAAGTTTTGTATAAAACTTCCTTGCAAAAGTCAAGTTCCTTCGAAGGAAAACAAGCATCTAAGTTGCTTCGGAAGAAAGTTCTGAAATGTCCTGACCCTAAACCATGTTATCAGAGATGGTTTTACCTGGGTATTTTGCCATCGATATAAATCTTCCTTGTGTAAATTTTTGAATGGTTTATGCGTCTGTACGGGAAGATAATCCAGGAGCTTTTGCGAACAAAACAGATACGATGCATACTAGGCTGTTATGTAAGAAATGAAATCGATTTTTGGAACGTTCATGGAATCATGAATACTTCGAGTCTCTTGCAAAGTCACGTTAATTTTGCAAGAGACCCGAAGTATTCATGATTCCATGAACTTTCCAAAAATTTAATTTATTGCTTATATTTACATTTTATTATAAATATCTAATATAAAGAAATTATTTATGATTTAGGAAACAAAACAGTTTTTATTAAAAATGTAATCGTATTAACGGATTTGTTGGAGTATGAAACAGAAAAGCGGGACAGCCAGTGTGAACACGGACAGCCAATGGAGCAAACAAAAGGCTTCTTTTGAATGTGCGACTCACGAGTGGCTCGCTATCGACCACAACACCAGTGTCACGTCTGGCGAATGAATTCGATGTTCGAAGCGTATTGCACGGGCAAGTGAGCTAGGCAGCTGTCAATCAAATCTATGTCTTTCATGAGGCTATAAACGTTTGCAAAAATCTAACGCTTCATAAAGTGCTTGCTTTGGAAATGTAAATATAAACGTGTACTGCATTATCCATTAACAATGAGCCGTCTCATCAGGATTTACACTAATTGCTTAGTTAATCTATTTTTTATTCCAATAGTTGAAATATGAAACAAACAAGGTCGCTGTCCGAATTTAGTTGTCTGTCCGAATATACCCGACTTTACCCTACCATAGTGTCGAAGGGTTTGGTTCCAAACTTTTAAAAGGTTATCAGAAGACGTCAGAAGAGTTAACGACACGTATGCTTACCTGAGCAGGTATGGTTCCATCCACGTTTTCAACAAGAAGACTGTGTATTTCACTGGGACTGAAAGCATTGTCATTCAGAGGAGGGTTCCAGCTATTAAAATCACAAGTCCCGTGCCTGTTGCTATAGCTACAGCCGGTAGGCGCCGCTCCAGAGATAAGTTGTACTTCAAAGATTAGTGTTAAAGAAATGAAATAAATGACAAAATGTCCACTTGGCATTGTTTCTTGTTCACGTGTATCCATAATAACGTTTACATCTTGACAGGTGCAAAATTGTGGTATAACTGCTCGGATAACGGTTTCTTCAAGACGTTCATTATCGAAGTGGTACGCATGACATTTACAAAATATGACATCTGTGTTACAATTATGATAGGGTGAACCATGTTCTGATGTCCCCTTTCAAATCGTGCATATTCAACAACCGACCCGAAGCGCAACGGGCTGATGAACGCCTATAGATACGTCACTGCCTTTATGTGGTAAAATAGCGACGTGATGCGCGGAACTGTCATTCTCGCGAGACCTGACGATACCGCATCTAGATTTCTCGCATTTTGCGCTTTGAATTATGGGTAGCTAGCGATATCACGCTGGTCACGTTCAATTCTCACGCTCCTGTAGTGACAGAATTTGTTGTTAAAAATCTCAAAATCACCAATTTTTGAAAGTTTGCCATTTTTCTATTAGTCAAGTTTTATTCTGAGTCATGCAAGCAGTGATCGCATAAAATATTTTAATAAAAATGGCGGGTGAATGGCGGTTCAATCCCAGTGTGCACCGAGCGAAAGGCGACAGGTTAGTACGTGCAGAGTGTTTCCTGTCTGCGACAATGGCGGAACTGTCTCAAATTAAACGCCTTAAAAAGTACTGTTGCATTTCCGTTGTCGACCACTATAAAACAGGACCCTGCTTCAATGCTATAATCCGCTACAGAATATCGGTTTTGAATGCCGTAATCGTTGCCATATTAATTCAAAAAGTGAAAGGGGTCTGCGATGAAATCAGCAAATTAAAGTTACAAAAATAAAATGTTTACAAATTTAACAAGTTAAAATATTTACAAATGTAACCCCCAAAATGTTTGTTTGCAAAGTTAACAAAACAAAACATTTACAAATTTATTTGCGATACAACTGAGACTGTAACAAGTGATATTTTATATCTAACTGTAGAAAATTAACATTATAAGTTTACGGTTCCCAATAAATCATGTATTTAATCGAAAATATAATTTTTTATCAAAATCCATGTATAACAGAACGTCTCAGATGAAGCTAAACGCGTTTTGTTCCGTCAAGTTTGTTTGAGTTTTAATAGTAATATTTCTACGGTTTTTTTTATTTTATTTGCTCAATAAGTTGTTAAACTTGGTATACTATTTATTGTATACAATTTTCTGATTTTCTTTTCTAAGCGATATCAATTACATCTCAATACATTTTAATTAGAGAATGCACTCACGAGCAAGGTGAGTCTATGAAAACCCCAAACATTGCACTCTAATAACTCTTTGCCTACTAGTGTCGTCTGCTGAAAACTTTTGCAAACAGTTTGGAACCAGACCAGGCCCGTTATAACATCGGACCTGATCTGGACCCAAACTGTTTGACTTTCTGATGATATCCATGAAATATATATTCTTTCGAAAAGGTTGATTTTGAAAAACAAAACAAAAAAAAACACATGCAAGATTACCCAGTAGGCAAAGAGTTAAAAAGACCCATATCAGCTGGCATATCTGATCATATCAAAGGATTTTGCTTTTGATCACCTGAAGCATGCAGGAGGAACAGCAACATTGGTGTTGAGCATGTGCGGCTCGCAGGTTGGTCCTCATATATATAAAAAATGAAAAAATGCACCGCTAAAAAATGACCCACTGGCAAGCTTTTTGAACGCTATATATCAGTGCAGCAGGCGACAAATAGTATAATATTCACAGGTTTAGATAAACACAAATTTTCAGCGTAAAATTGTAAATATTTTCTTACCCATCAATTTTAACATATGTTTTGGGCCCTCAAAAGAACCGTCTCATTGAGACGGTTATTTTGAGTACCCACAACATAGTATATGTTTTGGTTGAGAAATAAGAATATTAAATATTCGTTACGCACTCTTAACTAAAGTCCTGCTCAGTATATGCTTCTTTGTGTTCCGCAATTACAAGTTATTAAACTGATTGTACTCATACGAGCTCTTAAAATTATTTGCTTCAAAACAAAAAAGAAAACGTTTTCTATTCAAAATACCAAACATATCATGAGGTCGGTGCCATGCACTTTCAGTTTAATCAAACTGGGCCTTGTACGAGGGGAACGTACAGTACCATTCAAAAGAATAAGTAGCCACAGCGCATTTTTGCTGCGTTTCGCGCTGGCTTGAGACAAGTCTGCTCATAGACTTACCGGCAGGCCTACTACCCTAAAACAACATCTTATCCACGCCTCGACGTTGATACGACGTTGTTTTGACGTCATGTTCCTGCTGGGTTGGATCAAGTCACCACATTTTTGGGCCATGTTTGTTTGTTTGAATTGATTCTTTACGTCAAATCAACAATCTTTCAGTTAAACAGGGACGGGACTTCCTGGGTTGAACCAGTACTAAGCTAGGATAAATGTGTCTTGCTCAAGGACCACAACGCAGTGACGCCAGTGAGGCTCGAACCCGCGGCCCCTGGGTCTCGAGTCAAGCACTCTACCACTGAGCCACTCCGCTCCCTCCACATTGTTGGGAATCTCATGTCGTGGCTCACTAATTGTCTTTCGCTTTTTTGTAAATAAGGCCCTTAGCATGATAGCATCCTCCATCTTAAGGATCCCACCATCTTTAAGACTATACCATCAAGGATCATTGACGGTTTGGGCCTTATACGCCTATTTTTCTGATTCCCAGAACGCTGCTTTTGAGCTTCTTGTGTGGTGCATGTAGTATCAATTCAATAGGTGAATCTTATGGCAAGAGCCAGCTAGCAAAATAGTTTCCGAATTCCTAAGCACTCGAGAGTTATGGCGGGTAGAAAGGGGAGGGGGTCTGAAATTTCATGACAATAAAAAGTGCTTCAAAAAGTGATTTCTGCACGTTTTCTAGATTTATTTGGTAGGCATGGTGATATCTATTGAACATATCATATGCAGAGTATTAATGAATCACGATTATTGATGAAATTGTTTTAAAACAAACTATGTTTTGTAATAAAATGATTTTGGGGAGATAATTTTGAAGTTACCTGTACATTTTAGACTATATGTACCGTAAATACTACAAAAATGAAAGCTCAACAAACGAAATAAATACTTTTGAAGGAATGAAAGTGTCCCATTTGGCATTGGAAAATAAAACTGATTCTAACTAGATCCCTTGAAAGTTACTTTTGATTTGTTTAAAGAGCAAAGCATGTCAAATTTATTTAAGATGCCCGAATATTTATGGTATACATATACATGTTGAAAGTTACCTATATTAGACAATATATTGAACACTAAAGTATTTACCAGAGGCGAGTTCAAAAATGCGAGCGCTTTCAAGCGCTCGTTGTACTGATGCCAGGCTTTACACATTGCGAATAAAGATAGGTACCAATCAACGAGCGCTCGGCGAGCTCTCGCATTGTTGAACTCGCCTCTGTTATAACTCTTTGAATGCCAGCGGATAATTTCGTCGTCTGCCAATAGCCTTTTGCAAACAGTTTGAACTCAGATGAAGACCAACAGAATGCCCGCCTTGATCTGGGTCCAAACTCAAAGATACTCCGATGGTGGTCCTGGTGGTTTATTTGTAACACTTAATTTTGAAAAAAGTCAGCGGACGAAAATTAAAAACACGAACAATTCCCCAGCATGCAAATAGATAAGTACAGGACATTTGCAAAAGAATGTGTCATAACAGAACAGTGAGATTTTTTTTTTTCATAAAAAAATGCATAAACCATTCTAATTCTACTTTTATTCTTTATGTACTTTATATCAAACTAGCACAGAATACAAAGCATATTAGGAGGTTGGTTCTAGAGAGCTTCATTACTGTCATTAATTTTATTATTCGGTAGAAAAGGCATTTTTTGGGCTTAGGCCCTGGGTTTTGGGGCTGCTGAACATCTCCCCCCCCCCCCTTGTGCCAGCAAGCCACTTCCAGACAATGTGTAAAATATGGTAACACATATACAGGCAAAAGCTTTAGCTGGCACAAGGGGGGGGATGATATTTTAAAAAATGTTTTCTGATTTCTATATATTTTAATGTAAAACTGATTGTTCTACCCCAAATTTTACATCTTTGAAGCATTTAATATCGAAAATAGTTTTCACTGCCATAAACTACTCAGGTCAGGGTAGCTTTAAGGTGAAGAAAGGGACGATTAACAAACTTTTCAAGTCAAGTCAAGTATGCTTTATTTAGGCATAAACAAATACATGTTTCTCGCCCTCACATGGGCGACATGGCATCTGAGAAATGCAAAGGCATGATCTTCAAATTATATTCTCAAATTAATTTTCCACCAGACGTGTACACTTATATTTTGTGGTGTATCGATAGGGCGCCAATCGGAGTAGTCTGCAGGCTAATCCAAGAAGTGCCCTCCCGTCCCATTGCTCATCAATTCCAACGTTTATACTACTCCATTTCTCTGCCCCAGTCATTCATCATTCTTTAAATTATAATTATAAAATTCGCGTGGCCCGGGAATCCTGTGCAATATCCGAGATCAATTAATAAAGTTATTTGTATTTTACCTGCATGATATGGTGTTTACCTTCAGCTATTACAATGAATTGACCAATCACTCTGCGTCACAGATGAATGACATTTGGGGCAGAGATCGGAGGTGAGTTCAACAATGCGAGTGCTCGCCGAGCGCTCGTTGATTGGTACCTATCTTTATTCATAATGTGTAAAGCCTGGCATCAGTACAACGAGCGCCCGAGAGCGCTCGCATTATTGAACTCGCCTCTGGTGTACTACAAATCATTCAATAAGTGGATATTCTAAAGGTGTTATTCTGCTATCGAGGGATGTAAAAATATTTTCTTTTATGGTACGTATACCGGTATACCACCATGTGTTTTGGGCGCTCAAAAGAACCGTCTCAATGAGACGGTTCTTTTGAGTACCCGGAACAAGCGTTCTACTTGATAAATATTTTTTTACGCGCTCTTAACCCGTAATAGTGTCCTCTTTGTGGGACGTATTCAAACAGTGCATACCCAGAAAACCATAGGCATTTACCCATAGCAAGTGTCAATGATCCTTTAGATGCACAATCAGTGAGCCACCACATGAGATTCCCAACAATGTGGTATGTGTGACCAGCAAAGCCTCAGATCAGCCTGCGCATAAGCGCAGTCTGATCAGAGCCTTTGCTAGTCGCTCGAATATTTTATGAGTGTTAAGCTGCGGACTGAGCATCATTTGGAGTTTCTAAGCTTAAAAAGAGACTGTACAGGCTCGTCTGAGTCTGCACTTGTGAAAATGCCACATTGTTGGAAATCGGATACATTATATGTTTAATTTTCTAAACTTATTGACGAAGACACGCCTGCAGACTACTGCAGGTAAATGCGGTGCTCCTGCAGCAAAGAAAAACCTGCAAATCATAAAATAACACGCGAAGCAATAAAAGTTTCAATATTAATCAGTCTCAGGTCTATACATACTTTTATATATGTATATTTTGTATATTGCTAAAAGAAGTGTGGACTCAGATCAGACTGCTCCTTAGGCAGCATTCTGAACATTGTTCAACTGCTTGTTCACAAATTGAAAATAATATATTGTGACGTCAACAACATGCAACAGACAACATTTACTGACGACGATTTCAGATAAAAAAAATCTCGAGGTGAAACGATCCAAGATAAGTTGTGTTTTTCAAAAGCTTGAATTTCTATTCATTAAGTCAATGTCAAAAAACGAGACCTTTCAAGTATCATTGAGGAATCGGACCCTCGGACTGATTTATGAAATTAGAAAGAATAATGAAAATTTATAATTCATATTAAGTAGTGAGATCAAAGAGATTGATAAATAGACCCCTTTCACATTGTTATCTCCCTTAGCAATCGCTCTTCAATTGAAAAATCGATAAAGCCGGTTTGGAAACGAAGGGGCAGATTGCTTATTCACCATATCTACATTAATTGCTGGTTCCCGCTTTACAGGTGGTCAGTAATGGAAAAACAGGTAACCAATCCCCCCCCCCAATACCTGGAAATGGGGGGGGGGGGGGTTCTCGTTACCTGAATTTACATTACTGACCACTTGTAAACAGGGGACCAGCAATTAATGAAGATATGGTGAATAAGCTACATTGGCAAAACACAAAGTGATGCTTTACTAGCCGATTGTTTTGGCCTTTAACCGCTAGAATGAGATATCTTTTTCTAGGAATCAGATTTATTTATGTTTTTATATACATTTTATAAGTCTTCAGTATTTTTCACTTTAATTAGTGTAAAACATACTTTGATCTCGAGCTAAAATCGGCTTCTTCAGGCAAGAAATCGCAAAAACTTTTGAAACACATGCCAACTCATAAGACAAACGAGTCTGTTATGCGAACATCGACAACTCAGGCAAACCTAGGCAAATGCACAGTCTCACCAGGACATTCGCTGCTCGCACACACATCGGATCCATTGTTGTGTCTGAGCGCACATAAAGAAAGGCGGTGCATGTAAACGGAGGCTCGGACAAAAACAGATCTATGGGTTCCAGCCTCACTAGATAAGCATGCAGTAGCGCACGCATTGGACTGCATGCTACAAAATAAATGTGCGTGTATGCCGCTAAATATTTGCACATAATGACAAAGCATATGCGATAAGTGTCGATACCTCAATTCATAGACCCATAAAATGACATCCTTTCTACACAACGTCCGCTTATGCGTAGGCTCGCGAGAACCATCGCTACTCGCGCACACAAATTATGGATGTAGATTAAGACACCTATTTTATTAAAACACCAGTCCATTGGTTAAGACTGAGTGGCGCCTTTTAAGTATATGTGATAATAAGTACCAATTAAAGAAAGCGACACATCACGTCATAAATCAATCATGCCCGTGCCTGGCACGTGTGCTTTTATTGCTTTCAAAGGGCCCCAGGCATAGGATTAAAGGACCGGATGCACAGTAGGAGATATTAAAATGGGCCTCGACGCGAGAAAGCCTGACTTTGGTGCATGCGAACAACAAAGGTGCAAGCCTGTCTTTCGTATCCACGCAGTCTGATCAGCGCATTTATTGTTCGCTTGTTGGAAAGTATTATATCTAAAGTTGCTTTATGCAAAATTTACATTTTTGGAGTCTGTAGCTGAACAGACTGGTTTGAGTCTTACTCAGTCAGAAACCCGCAAGACAGCTTTCTCGCGGGATGACCTTTAAAATGTATCTTACCACTTATTTTAACCCAGAAAGACCCTGTTTTGACGCCAAGTGTGTGTGGAATGTAATCATAGACCATGTAGACCTTGGATAAACATAAGACTTACCAGGCTCTTCACTGCTCGCTTACGCATAGTATAGAAGGAAATTATTTATACAGTGAATGTAACAATGTATGACCAACACAGTAATGCTCCCGCTCATTCGGAAAAAATGCAGTCTTCGATGCTTAGATCTTTCTGATCTCAAATATTCTGAATATTGGAATTAATCGCTTATTTTTGTAACATTTATCGTTTAATTTAACTAATTAGCTTATAGTCTCATCTACTCAAAAAAACGTTGTCAAAGATGGACCCCCTCTGAAAAAACTTTCTGGATCCACGCATGAAGAGCCTTTCATTCCGAATATCTTGTTTGTTTGTTTGTTGGTTAACGTCCCAAGTCAACAGCTATGGTCATTGCGGGACGGTCAGTTCACCTAACCACACTTTTTCCTGGGCAGGCTTGAACAAGCGGATAACCAGTAATTCGTGCACATACTTTCGCTTGTAACTGACAACAACCCTTCTTGAATAAATCAGCGGAAGGGATGAGAATGACCGTAGAAATTATTTCATGGTCACTCTCCACGAAAGTATGGGACCGGGCCGGGATCGAACTCGCGACCCCTGGAAATGCAGTCAGACACGCATCTATAGCCAGACACGTTACCGACTGCGCTAAGCGGCCCGGTCCGAATATCTTGTGACACCGGGCTGCTCTTGTGACACCGGGCTGCTCTATTATTGGAGCCTCTGTCTTCTGGATTGGCAAGCAAGGTTCAAACTAGCCTGATCAGCTGCTGAGAATAGTAGTTTTTGTAAACTATTTTGACAAAAAACACACACAAAAATCTTTGTCATGACCCCCGCCAAAGGAATTTTCTGGATCGGCGCAGGGCATGTTTTCCTAAACATTTAGGAGTATATTCAAATTAATTGAAAATAATAGAAGAAACTTTCATCTTTTCGTCACGAATTTGATTTTTTTTTAATTCATGAGGTGGATAAAACACATTTGATTTATTCCTGCATCAAACATATTTTCTTACCTCATTGAACGAAATATTTAAGAAATAAATTCAATTTTTTGAATGTTCATGGAATCACGAATACTTCAGGTCTCTTGCAAAGTAAGTGAAACCCGAAGGGCTTCGGGCTTCGCGATAACTTTGCAAGAGACCCGAAGTATTCAAGATTCCATGAACAGACCAAAAATTGCATTTATTGCTTATATTTACATTTTATCATTAATATCTAAAATATAAAAAATATTCATAATTTAGGAAACAAAACAGTTTTGTATTTCATATGTTATTGTATTAACTGTTTTGTTTGAGTGTGAAAACGGAAAAGCGGAACAGCCGGTGTGAACACGGACAGCCAATGGAGCGAACAAGAGGCTTGTTCTGCACGTGCAACTCGGGTGTGGCTCACTGTCAATCTCAACACCAGCTTCACTTCTGACGAATGAATTCTATGTTCGAAGCGTATCGCACGGCAGCTGTCAATCAAATTTATGTTATTCATGGGGCTATGAACGGTTGTAAAAATCTAAAGATTCATTAAAGGCTTGCATTGAAAATGTAAATACGAAGTCATGTTCGTGCTTAGGGTATTCATGCTTTTGGTATATTATCAAAATAAATCAAAATCAAAATAATCTACACCTAAACATTACACTTTATCGTGTCATCAGCTGAAGTTTCGAAAGGAAAAAATCCAAAATTCATATCCATCTCTTGAAGATCTCTCACTTTGATTGTATCACACTGTATCTACATTGTTTGACTTTCAAATAAGATATATGTACATATTTGTTTCTCGCTTAATGGCAATTAAGACGGAATAATACCTTATCGCGCATGTCATCAATATATCTACACGCGCTTCCGGAAGATACCGGAAAGAGATAGCACGTGCCGTACAAGATGGCGTTCAATTTGATATATAAATACGCAAAACATTTTAGTTTCTTCACTTCAAGTTAGTTACTCGATAAACTGACAAGTAAAGAAACGAAGATTTAACACAAAATATTTTCTTGTTTTGAGGATAGTTCTACATCGAAAAGAAAGGTATGACAAATCGCTTAAGTAAAAAGTGCGGTGGATTTCGGTCAATCATGACACATTCATGGCACATTCACGACTGCAACAGAGGACACATTTTGCAACATCTTCCTTATTTTCGAAAAAAAAATAAGTTATCCTATTTTAGTTGGAGTCACGTGAAATTATACTGACGTCAACTAAAAACGCCTCACTTATTATCACTGATTTCTTAGCGATGATATATTAAAATGAACAGCCACGTGCTGCTTATTTATGTAGAGGTCGGGCGATGTTGGAAAATGACTTTAATTTGATATTCAGGTGACGCGTTATTCCGATGACGTCATATAGGCTCAACAAACACATGCCGGCATTGTGCATCGATCGCTTATGATTTCAATTTGAATTTGCACCCAGTTTGTGCCGTTAATGTTTTGCTAACCAATGAACAAAATTTGGATCATTTTTTCAAACAGTTGTGCTTGCGACTAATAACTTTATAAAATTATGACGTCATATTAAAGACAATATGTAAGGTCCTTTTACGAAACTTGCCAACATTCTCGTTTTGCTTTAAGTAATGGAAAAAATGATAAGGGGGTAAATTAGGTAATGTACACAGAATATGCCTACATAAAAATTACGTTATTTAAGATGAGCTGTAACGCCCAATGGCCAGTCGATGGTTTACGTTAACGTCATCCAAAACGGCCCTCTGGAACACGTGCCAGATTGCGTTTTCTTCGCAATCGTCGCTGGTTAAAGACTAAAGACTTTTGCAAAGGATTCGTAACAATCTTTCACCCACTTTGCAGAGTCATGACATTTAAGTTTTACTGAAATGCATGGCGAAAAGGTGGGTGGGGTAAGTAGTTTCTTTCAGCAGACGCATACAAACATTGTCTGAATATTATAAACGCACTTTTGGTAAAATAGAGGCTGTTTTACAATGGTAAAACACGTTTTTCCTGTCAACGGATTGTGTTTGGAAACAAAGCAAATGTGGCTATAATTTTGTGTCGCTCGAAATGGTGACACCTGTCTCAAACCGAGGTCATTTTCTCAGCCTCAAATATTCTTTCAGCAATTTTGTTTTCATGAGATACTCTTGACGGATAAGATGTTATAATGCACTAAAATTCATAACTTAAGTGTGATCAGTCTAAGAGATATTTACGTTTATTTTTAGATGAGGCGTTTTTTCTTGACGTCAGTATACATGCCTTATTTGTTATTTTTGAAAAAGCAACAAAATTTGAAATTGTCGTCTGCTGCAAATTATAGGTAGCGCTTTATGGGTTAATGGTGTTGTCCCAATCTATCTTTTAATCAGACCGGCGTCGTCTGTCTTTAATGCAGTTCAACATTTACCAAGCTTGCGAGTTATAGATTCACGTGCAAAATATTTAACCCACAGAATGAAACTAAAATTAAAATCGACTCATCACATTTTGATATTTAACACATTTGATGGCTAGAAAAAAAGACGATTTTCATACCTGGTTTCAACACGATGGGAGAGAATTTGCATTCTGTTTTTGATTGATTGATTGATTGATTGATTGATTGATTGATTGATTGATTGATTGATTCATTCATTCATTCATCATGCTTGCTTTTATTTATTTCATCATTCCGGTACTTTCTTTTGTTCATGCATTCTCCATACTCGAAGTAAAGTATTCTTGCAATCATCATTCGTTTTCACGACGTATGTGTTTGCATGCTATATATTGCTTGTTCATGTAGGTTATTTGCTTAATTAGCTATTCAGTTATATTTGAAGCAGATTCACACCGGAAACCATGAATTTTGAATATTTGTCAGAGCATGAATAATTACAGCAAAAAAGTGAGTCAATGCCTATATTTTGCCCATAATTATAAACTTTAAACAGCGGTGTTTCTTTCAATCTTCCGATGTAAATATTGAATTAAAGACAACAAATGTAAAAGTTACAACGTCTAATTAGGTCATTATCAATGTAGAAATGTCTTTTAAAAAGTTAACATCTCCGAAAGAGAGATTTTGGATGATGTAAACAGTGATAATAAGATAATATGTTATGAATCTCTTAAAGTCATATAATGTCTTTCTTTCAATCTGACAACAGATGGGCGAGAGTTTCATTAATAAAGATAATGTTTCTTATAAGGGAGAGATCATTAATGATAATCTTAGGATCTGGAATATGCTGCACGCGTCATAAGTCACATGTTTTGTCCTAAAGCTAAATATATTTCCATATATAAATACAATTCACCATTAATATCATTATTAGCAATTTTGTTTGAGAATAGACCACAGTGCATGTTGAAAAACGGAATTTTATCTTATAAAAATTCATAATTAAAATCAGAACAGTTAGAATACGGAAGTGAGGACACTGGGTATGTACAAATGAGTGAGCCCATGTGAGTTTGGTACTTATCGCATTGGCGAGCAACGAAGACCCAGGCCAGCCTGCAAAAATTCGCAGACTCGCCAGAGCCATCACTGCTCATATTCATAAAGTTTGAACGCAGAAGAGGACTTTGGCAAAAAAGAAAAGATTGACCTCTAGCTCTAGCCTGCTG
This sequence comes from Loripinus fragilis, assembly GCA_964019695.1. Lineage (NCBI taxonomy): Eukaryota > Metazoa > Mollusca > Bivalvia > Lucinida > Lucinidae > Loripinus > Loripinus fragilis. The sequence goes on from OZ026524.1 coordinate 13,726,847, forward strand.
GATGTGTTAGCATGCGCGTTTGAACAATGCCTTTGCGCATCCATATCACATCCACCAATTTGTTTGTTGATATATGCAACCTCTCAAATAGCAAATACTTCAATGGTTTATGCAGCCTTATGTGTAGTAAGAACCTGGTTTATGGCACGTAAAGCATGTTATAACGGTTAAAGTTTCGTAAATATTTGACAGATTAACTAAGAACACGCACGCACGCACTGTGACTAACATGTACTTGTGTTTCAAAATATTTTACAAAAACATTGTATTTATTTGCAGATGAGTAGAAGACTTTTTCGGCAACAGATTCCTGTATACTACAAGGGAATTAGAAATCTAGTGAAGAACGTCACAAAGTACACAACATGTAATGACGTAGTGCATATGTTGATGATAAAATTAGAAATTCCTGTTGACAGAATTTCCTCTTTCGCACTTTTCGAAGTAACAGGTGATCTAGAAAAGATGTTGAAGAGTAGAACAAGAGTGATGAAAACCATGCGTTCATGGGGTTGTGAAAGGGACAACTTTAGCTTCATTTTGAGAGATATTGAAAATGACAAGGCGTGTTTGTATAAGGATGATTGTGATATTGCCTTTGATAATGCCTCCTCTTCAATATATGGAAATGAAAATGTTAATAACGAATTCCTTAATTCGCCGTTGCAACCACAGGTCAATAGACACGCTCTAGATAATGATCAAACTATGGTAAAATACGCTCTAAAGAAATCTCTGAAAGACAACGGACATCAAACCCCTTTGAATACAAGTAAAACGAGCAACACTCGTAAGCGTGTTATGAATAGTAAACATCATACCAGAAGTGATACTCCAACTGTGAAATCTGAAACCAGTACCAGTGTGCGGGAGAAATCTGAACTTAAAAAGCGAAAGAAATCCAACAGAAAGACTGGATTGTTTCAGAAATGCTTTCATGACCTTATTTCATTGAGAAAACCAAAACAACTGTTCAAACGATCTGATAGACGAGAGCCTGGAGATGGAGCAGATTCAGAAGAGGAGTACCGAATGAGCAATATCCGGTTTATAGATGGAGCTGATATTTCAGCAGAGACACAGTTTCGTACTTTGGAAGAACGTTGTCGTTATTTCTGGAACACAAACAGTGAGTCGGATGATGAATCGGATTGTGATGATGAACTCACTTATTTCTCTGATCTAAATCATGCATTTGTAAGATCAGTCCGTGAAGATTTTAGTGACGAGGGAATTGAAGTGACTGGCGTAGATTCTAATGATCTGAACACTGCGTTCATTGATGAGACCAAAGAAAGTCGTGATTACGCTAGTAAACTGTTTGAATTTATTGACGACTCAGATGTGTCAATTTCGGATATCAGTAGCTGTGAATGGGAACAAAATGTTTCCAGTCGTGACGTATTTAGGGATTTGTTTTGCGGACAAAAGCCTGGGTGCTCCTTTGTGCAGGACGAAGAAATGGATAGCTTCATGAGAACCCGGATTATGGACTCGGATTCAGATGAAGGACTGAGTTCATCAGAAGATTTCTAAACGCAGTGTGTTTGGCTTTTTAACCCTTAAAGCGCCAATCACGACTGCAGCAGACGACAAATTTTGAGACATCTTTCCCAATTTTCGACAAAAATAAGGAATGATATTACATGAGAATCGTCTGCCAGCAGACGATTCTTATGAAATATCATGTCTTATTTAAAAAAGCAGCAAAATTTTTAATTGTCGTCTACTGCAAATTATAGGTGACGCTTTAAGGGTTAATAGTCGAGTAGATTTTGTTTGTTTGAGGATCATGTAACTACACTGAACTCAACAGCAGTTTCTTACCTTATGCAGAATCAATTTATGCCAAAAAGGGCTTCCTTATAAATGCCATTTAGATGATCTTTATTTTCAATTTTAGGGCTGTCAGATGGATATTTGAGTTTCTATTTATTTCCTGCGCAAGCAAACAGTTGAGACATGACCAGACGCTGCGTCTAACGTCGCTTGGATCACCGTTTACCGTTTGGCATCACGAGGCTTGCCTAGGGATGACATACGGTGATCGCGAGGGGCGAAATTCGCTACCCCATCCTCACACAAATAATGGATCCTTTTTCTTGCTCACCATTAAATACCGCATTTTTATCTTACAAAAGCTATATCTTGACAGCCTGGGTAAGATGACATGGGTAAGATAATAATTTCTATCCCAGGGTAAAATCTCAGCCCTCAAGAATACACAAGATTTCGAAGCAAACATGCAAACAGTGGCGACCCAGATAAAATGTCGTGTTCTGTGGTATCTGATGTGGGTTTGTACTGTATAACAATGTTCCACAGAAGGTACGCTTAGTCGCTTACCCTTTCTAAATGCGTGTTCTACCGTAATGTTGTTGACCATTGTATGTATTTTATCATGCGCGGATCTAGAAAATTCTGTCTGTGGGGGGGGGGGGGGGAGCGGGGTGCTGACGATCTTTATTGCTTAGTCTTCAGCATAGTACATATACGGCCATGTGAACCTCCCTTGAAAAGCAATTGGACCCTTGCTTCTCGAGGGAGTCCGTACTAGTATTTTCTAAGGTAACCTACTTTCCGGGTGGGGTGTCTAGATCTGTCCATGTTAATGTAATAAGTCCAGCTTTATAGTGCTATGATACGAATAAAATATAATAATAAATGAGAAAAAATAAACACAATTAATACAAATAACGAAACAAACTTCTTTCTGTTTTTATTATCAAAATAGGTCAAAAAGCAAGTGAGTATGAGCAGAAAACCTACAATCACAGATCACAGAGCACCTTTCTGGTCTAGGAAGACAGAGAGCTGGCTGAACTTTGTGTTCTAACTGTCGCGTGACTGTTAGTTTTCTGTGTCTCTTCCTCGCGGTGCCGTGGGCTGGTCTGTGGACTGTGAAAGTGATTGTTCCATTTTCTGGTCATACTCGCTTGCTTTTTGTATAGCATGTAGTAGAACGGTATTTCGGTACACCATATGTTAAAATGTTCAGAATATGAGCCTACGCATGCTGTATTGGTATTTATTGCACATGCGCAAACCCTGGCGCAAAGACCCGCGTTTTAACGCCCATACTGGCGTATCCAACGGAGACTAAGGCCGGAAGAATCTGGAAAACGGATCCTTCAGAAAAAGAGAACCTTTACAAAGTAAGAAAACAGCAGACTTGGTTTTATTAAGTTTGTTGAAAGTGCATTTTTTACTCCCCAATCACAAGCTTAATTCTGCTTTTAGTCAGAGGCTTAAAATGTTCATGAAACACCAGAATATATAAAAAAAAACAAGAGGGTCTTAGGGCCCGAGATCGCTCACCTGAGTCCTGGCTCATGATGAGAGGATGTTTATTACGAATTATAAATCCAATTTCTTCAACACCTAAGTAACTCTTGGGTATCACTCAGATCATAACGAAAGTCTGCCAATTTAAATGTAATACAACAGCCAATTTGTGAGTGTCAACATGCTAAGTTAAATCAAAGTAAGTAAGGGTGCAAAGATCAGGAATCGATACAATCAAGTACCACACCTAACCCATGATACCAATGGGAAAGTAACAAACTCACAGCTAGACACCACAAACGAGAATTAAGAGGTCAGCCCTTTCCCAGCAGGTGACCACAAGGCATATATACTGTAAACAGACGCATACGAATGCATAGCAAACACAAGACAGAAAAAACATAAAAGATCAACAAAAGTACCGCCTTGGAACGATCAGTAAAATATTTTACTGGAGGGCTTAAACCGGTTAAACGTAGTATACTTATCTGCACAATTTCAAAGTTTGGCCCTTTACCCAACCAAAGAGGTCAGCGGTGTGCATACGGTCAAACACTTTGCTTGCATGTTTTTCTACACTTCATTCCATTTGATTTCATATGCATGGTGATCACTTTCAGATACAGAAGGCCCTAGAGGCCTGGATCGCACCTGAATCCTGACACATAATTGATGTTTTGGCCTGTGGCTTAAGAAATATCATTTAAAGGTATTTCTATTTTTAGCCCTGATGGTCATTTTGTTCAGCCAAGCTGAAAGATCTAAGGCATTACTAAGAACATTTCTGCGAAATTATTATGAATTTAGATCAGTAGTTCAGGAGAAGATTTCGTTTAAAGATATTTCATATCTAGAGCTCTGGCGCCCCTTTTGTTCGGCGCAGCCAAACCATTTGTGCAATTTTGATAAAGACTAATATGAGGAAAATTACTGTGAAAGTAAAATAGTTCATGGGCCCGGAGGGGTCACCATGCACCCCACCTAAGGGATCTCTAGGAGTGGTATAATATTGTTCATTGGACATCCCTGATTAAGAATCAAGATGTTTACACTCGATATCTTGGTTCCCACCCGCCATTTTTTTATAGTTTAAAGATGGCCGCCATGAAAAAAGACAAAGTGCCTATAAAGTGTAATATCAGCCTCCTACCATCTGTTATGCTTTCTTTTATGAGCAGGCCATATATTTAAGATCCTCAACTCCAATTCTGATATAAAAAGCTAAATTTAGGGTCTTAACATACTGTATTTAATATGGCGGCCAAGGACCTCGGAAAGTCTTAACGAAGGATTGCCCATAAAAAAGACCAGAGAAAGGTTTCAATGAAAACTATATTTTTTCTATGAAAAGGATAGTAGGTTCAACCCTCGACTTACCCACAAAAGCAGTTTTCTCATTGGACAAGTACCAATGGAAAAATATGGGTGAAAAACTCTGTTTTTGCTATTCAACATATTGAAAACAGAAAACGTTTTACTGAAGTGCCCCCCCCCCCCCCCCCCGTGACCAAACTAATCCTTTTGCATACAGTTGTAGATTTACATTTCACACATTATATAAAAACGGGATCGTTGGTCACGGGGTGGGGGGGACGTTGTCGAAATGCTCAAAAAAACTTTATTATAAAAACTCATTAGAAACTTATTTTGTAAAAACCTGTAGGTAAATATCAATTTGCAATGGCATGTATCAGGGCTTTAGTTATGAGTGCTTACAAAGGAATTAAATGTCTCATTTCTCAACCAAAACATATGTTTTGGGTACTCATTAAGCACCAAATTAAAGGTTAAATCTGATGTGTAAGAAAATATTAACGATTTTACGCTCAAAAACTGTGTTTATCAACACTATGATTTATACAGTATGTAGGTATGATACACCTTAGTGCACAAGTCAAGTTGGTTGACTTGGAACATTAGAGGTAATAGTCAAAAGTAATTGACAGCACACTTCTTTAGATGAAACAATGAAATCTTCTCAACCCAAATTTTATGCAAACGCATCACTTTCGTCTCAAGTTTTATGCCGCAAACATAATATTTACATGTATTAAGGTGAATACTCGACGAAACTTTGACTTTCTGTGAAATAAAATTTGGTCACAAAAATACCCCCACCCCCTAAACACTAGAGTCCTGGCATAATTATACAATATTTTCAAAATATTTTTATTTTGCTAGGCGCACGAAATGTAAGGGTTTTATTTAAGCACAAAACTATAGTTGTCAGTTATGCACTATCCTAGCAACAGGCTGTCAAAATTTGGGCAGATTGAATAGAAACTGTCCGAGGTCCTTTGAAATACTAATTTTTCATATTTTCATTAATCTTAAAATGTTTCCATGAGTGTTTTACAATACAAATTATAGCTACATGTTAACGTCATTATTAAATTTGGAGATACATTTACTGTCAGCATTACTTTAGTCATGGAGTATTTTATTTATCCAAAAGACATCATCTTCATAATAATGGATAGTCTTCATACAAGGTTACCCCACCCATTTAAATAAGTAGACAATTTTCATGTAAAAAACATAGTTACACTTCTGTATGCATCTTTCTCACTGATAGTAAAATTAAGTTTACTTAGTTATAAAATCAGAATCATCATTTTATTGCATCATACAATTTTGAAAGTTTATTTGGGCCATTTAGGGTGTAGCATATGTTACATTTTTCATCAAACGCAACAAAATAAATATCGGAGTCCAAAATAGCCTCTGCAGAATCTGTACAGTGTATCATTTACAAATGGGTACATGCTTTGTGGTGATTATTTTGCATTAATCACAAAATCCTCTTGATAAATGGTGAAAAAAAGAATCACGTAATAAGAACACTAGATATAAGGTGGTTTTGATGATTTTATGGTAATATTAATAATTGCATTTGACTTAGCTACTATTACCTTATGGGATAATAAGGAGAACACATCACATTGATAATAAAAAGAGAACTCAAAATACGCCTAATCTTCAAATTTAGATTATTTCAGTGAAGTTATAAATAACTTTTGCATATTCTGAGCTCCATCTATCTGTTCTAGCGTAATCTGTCACTTAACGAAAACATTGATGATGACACTTTCCGTTCCTACTCATGAAATATCGAATTTTTGCAACTTTTGAATTTGGTGTAAATATAGTCAATTGGTATTATGTGTACCACGACTCTCTTAAGTAACATGTGCATCATGGCTATTTGGAGAAGGTCGTATACCCCCATAAGGGAAGTTTCACATCCAACAAATGAACATGATTGTTTGACGGATGATGATAGCAAAATGATTCCCCTTTGGTTTGATGGAGACTGTATGCCTAAAATGTTGATTGACAATGATGACCTGTCCAATTAAGAGAAGTCTTACACTGATTATGGAGAAGACTTTATGATTAATGCAAAATAATGTCACGTATGCTACACCCCTAATGGCCTAAACAAACTTTAAAAAATGTATGCTGCAACATTAATTCTTATTTTACCATTAATATTAAGATTCATTATGGTTTTTATGGCGTGCAGAACAAATTACATATATACCCTCATATTGGTGGCAGCAGATGGGTATTTTTGCATTTCACTGATATTTGAATATGCCTATAAGTGTAATTGTAACGTCCACAACAAATATCTTACATACCCATACCCTATCCATATATTAGGATATGTGTAAGGTTAGGGTATTAGAACAGTAGGATTTAAGTAGATAGCCAAACTATACCTTTGCCTCTTCCATACTAATACCCTACATGTACCTACCATACACTAATCATACCCATATGGGGTAATACCATCTCCCCATATGGCACATTGGTAATGGTAGACATGCATTGAGGTAAGGGTAGGGTTTGCGTTGGTGCATGGTGGGGTTTGCATTGGGGCAGGTTAGGTAGGGTAGGAGTATGTTAATGGGTAGGGTATGAGTATATGCTTTGGTAGGGTCACTCCAATGGATGGGTTTCCTACCCTTGGCCCTATTCTAGTTTCTATCCTTTCTTATCCCTAATAGCACCATGCCCTTGGGAGATACGAGTAGCTGCCAGGCAGGTTATGAGTAGGAGTAGATGAAGTATGCAATTGTGTCTGGGTCAGGACTTTGGTAGGCCAGGACTAAGGGTAACGTAGCCTACATCTACTCTCACCCAACCCATACCCAGATATACATCCTACACACACATATAGTTATAGTATAATACCCATATGGATATGGGTAGATATGAGGAGGGTAGGGCAGGGTATGAGTATGGAGGTATAAGAGAGAGAGTTGGGTATGTATAGTAGAATAAGCAGCACCTTACCCAACCATACCCAAGCAGGCCCTACTCGCATTCTACCCATCTTTACTGCTCAAATTCAAGTTCTACCCTGCTCCAAATCAGATCATCAACCCTACTGCTGCACAATGCATTACCCTACCTTTACTTCAACCTTTCCTTACCCTACCCATAACTTGTCTTGTTAGATAAGTATAGTATGGTAGAGTTGGACGAGGCTGTGTTACATAATGATTATGAGTCAGTTACCCGTATGTTACATGTGTTGTACGTTATAAGTTAAGGTGGGGTAAACATAGGAGAAGGTAGGGAATTGGTTTGTTTATGTAGAGTTGGTGATGACTATGGGTATGACATGGTTGTTGATGGTAAGGTGGGGTAGCGTAGGATAGATATTGTAGCACAATGATGTGTAAGGAAAGATATAGAGTAGTACATCCATAGGGTAGGGTTGCTTAGGGCAGGAAAGTGCAGCATTGGATCAGCTAGGAGAATGGAGGGCATGGTAGTGTAGAATGGAGAATAGCAGTAAAGGGTAAATTTACCCGGGACATAGACATTTGGAATCAAGTAAATATCTTTCTGCCATTTGTCTCTACTTTTCAAAGAATATAAAGTGGAGCTATAGAGTTTTTTGGAATATCTGGTTATTACTAGCTACTAAAATCGGCTACTTTACTTGTTACTTGTAGGTTTTGCCTAAATACTTATGTTAGGTTCAAACATTTAAAATGTTGATAGGACTCATAAATACTAGATATTTATTACACATTAAAATGTATCAATCAATATCGGATGTGAGGAGAGTAAATTTACATTAATTTTAAGCAGAAGTCATATAATATTGCATGTTATGTACGTTCCACATTTTACAATTAGGAAATAAAATGCATTCAAATGAAAGTTTGAGACTTTTTCATTATTGTGTTTATGTGGCTATTCAAATAGAATTGAGCGGCTGCAAATAATTCAAAATTAAATATTCAGAATATAGTATGAAATAGGCACACCTAATGGGCAACAAACCACTCTTTGATCTGAGAGGATAGCACAGTATGCGGTATTCCTTGTGAGTCGGTACAGGAAGAAGGCAAATATCAGGAATCGATACAATTAGTACCACACCTGGCACAGAACACCTTATGAAAAGTGACAAAAGTGTTTCAGTAAATTGTCGATGCTCTGAGTATAAGGAAATAAAATAACCATGCAAGTTATTTTAAAGGCGCTGGGACTCTTGAACGGAAATCCCTATAGGATACCATAAGGATTTTAGAGCAGCGACATGTGATTTTCAACAATGTGTCATTTTGATAAGTGTAGTCTCAGACGAGCCTGTGCAGGCTCCTTTTATGCTTAGAAACTCCAAATGATGTTCAGTCAGTAGCATAGAAAATTCAAGTGACTAGCAAAGGCTCTGATCAGACTGCGTGTATGCGCAGGCTGATCTGAGTCTTTGCTGGTCGCACATATCACATTGTTGGAAATCTTATGTCGCGGCTCATTTGTGGCCGTCTTTTTTCAAAGGCGCGACGATGCACGTGGCAGTTTGGCTCAAGTCGTTTTCACGTCGTGACGTAACGTTATAAGAATTGTAACGTCACGTCATGGGGATCACACAGCCGCTTGCTTGAAAGAGCTATTGTTAACGTTCAAGCTCCTGGTGATCGAAAAAATCCCTCAGTCTTATGGTTGAAATACAAGTTAATTATCAACAAAACTGACATCTTCCCGATTCACTTTTACTTTTTGTATTTTTTTCAATGTCAATGATGATCACGGCACATTTTTCAAAGGTAGAATAAGGTTCTTAGTTCGATAGAATCGACTCCGTATAGATACCGGAACTCTGATTTGACAGAATGGAAATCAGGCCTTCATATAGGTTGTTCGGCAACAACTCGTTGGTTGGTTGCTATTAACATATTATAAATATATTACTTACATTGTTTTCCTAAGTGCAGTTTTACTTTAATATCCGGGGAAAAATCTACAATCAAAGTTTGAAAGCGCAGCAATTTGATGAGGCTTCTGTGTAAGAATTTTGAAACTCTAAAGATTAATGAAGAGTCCCATGCTCATTGAATTAAAAATGTGGTGTTTTAAACCAATATGTCACTAATGTTATGTGCACACTCCTTATATTGTGACATGTCTCAGTGGATTGTGCTTTGAGCATTTTGAAATGTCTCAGGCCTGAATTAGTTACAAACATTTATCATTTTAATTACAATTTGCAGCTGAGTTTCAGGTTTTATTATATTAAAGTGACCTTACTGATGTGAATTTTACAGTGTGCTACTAGGCATAAAGTTAAAATACTGGCACATTATACAAAATAGAAAAAAAACTCCTTGCAATTTTTAAAGGAGAAATCAATTTTCTATTAAGAAAATGCAAAGTAAAGACCCAATTAATAATTAAAACATAGTACCGATTTTGAAGAACATGTGTTCTCGAAGCCGAGGCTGGTAAACTTGATATCAAAAGACGCGAACCGGGTATAACTGCCACCGGAATTTTTTTGCCAAACCAGTCTTTGGCAAAATGACCTAGTACTTTTAGTTGACATAGAAAGCTAAAGTGACTTATTTCTAGTAGAATAGACCCTACTAAGGAAATTCTATAGGTTTTTGGCTAAAAAACTGTAATGACCTAGAAACTATTTCACGACAAAGGTCAAAATCCCCACGGGGATTTGCAAATCCCCGCGGGGAAAATATTTCCCCGCAGGGATTTTTCACCATCCCCGCGGGGATTTTTCCCCCGTGCAAAAAATTTCCCCGTGGGGATTTTCAAAAATTCTAAATCTCAGTTTTTTATTCAAATATGACAAGATCTCATGTTAATGGTGTGTAAAAATGAATGTCCACCAGTAATAACCATTTTTCATTTTTCCCCGCTGGGATTTTTCCCCGCAGGGATTTTTAAAACATCTGTTTAAGGGTCTAAAATCAAGATTAGGTTCACTCTTGCAATCTGTATGACACATTTGAGTATGTTTCAAGTATATATTAACATTTTGATTTTCCCCATGGGGAAAAATCCCCGCGGGGGATATTTCCCCGCAGGAATTTTTCCCCGCAGGGATTTTTCCCCATTGGGTTTTTTTTCTGCACAGTATTCATCCTTAGAGGATCTTATTCAATGGCAAAGTATTTTCTGCATTTATTCACATTTATATTGCATATTGTATGGATCCAGCTCAGTTGCTGCATGTTGTAGTGAAGCAAGCGTGTAAACTGTATTTTAGATTTACTTGGTCACAAACCCAAAGACAGTTTTTCACATTATGATGCCCATATACCTGTATTCACAGTAAAGCTACACCTGTTAGGGCCACCTGCTTGTTCCATCTCTTTGTTCACTTTGCAAAGAGTTTAGATCCAGATCAGGCCCTACATTTCAGGTAAAGATTACAGGATCAGGATCCAAGTTGTTTGATATTGTGGTGTTTTTTTCTGAATTTGCTTGGGCATAGTAATAAAACTAATATTATTAATATCAGCTAATAAAAATAAAACAGTTGTTAAATAGTTGAGAGGAAATATGATTTTAGCATTTGTGTTGTCTGCTGATTCTTCATGATTTAACTTCTTCAAAACAAATTCAGTAATACCAACAGAATGACAAACAGTTGGATTCCGACTTTGTCTTAAGGGATAATTAGTAGGTTTGTTTTGACATGCACAGTCAAACAAGCTGTGCCTCCTTTAAGCAATAACTGTTTGAATCCAGATCAGGCCCAACAATGTGTTAGACCTGATCTGGGTCCAAACTGTAAGCTAAATATTTTGTTTATCAGCACACAACATTAGCGGATAAAAGGTTGGAGAGGTGCTATGCATATGACTTAATTACTGGCAATAGAACAGTGTACTGGGCCGACTGGATTAGTACTCGGCATATGCCAGAACAACCACCTAACACAAGTAAAACTGGACACTTTGGAGTACTCCACAATAAATCAAGTTATACAAATACTTACACCCATGTAGGCAGTGCTCCAACTTCTGGTTTGGAACTAAAAATCACCACCCTCTACCACCTGACTGCCCCCCACCCCCCGCCCCCTGCCCCCCCTTCTTTTTTCTTTAGACACTTGCTCAATCGATACTGATCATTACGTAAATTTTAGAATTTTGAGAAAAAAGAAAAAAAGAATCTGTTGGCTGTGCTTTTTACTAATTTAGGAGTGCCCTAAACTCCTCAGTGGTCTGGGAATTGACCACCGAAGGAGAAAAACTATTCCACTGTGGAATAGTCCGCAGAAAAAAGTTCTTCAGGGCACCTGTGTTTCGCCATCTCCTAACCAAAGTTTTATATGCAACTTCCTTAGTACTTGTAGTTGCAAAAGCCAAATTCCTGCGAAGGAAACCGAGTGTCTCAGTTGCTTTGGAAGAAATTTCTGAAATGTGTTGACCCCAATCCATATTATCAGTGATGGTTATACCAAGGTATTTTGCTGACTGAACTTTTCCAAAGTTTTCTTGTGAAGGGAATAATCAAAGAGAATTTGTTTGTAATGCTGATGCTGAGTCACTCTAATGGAGTGACATTTGGCCACATTGAACTTCATTTGCCAATGATTGGCCACAGATTGAAGACCTTATGTTATCCGGCAGGTCATTTATAAAAGTAAGGAACAGGATCGGTCTTACATACCCCCCACCCCCCCTACACACACACATACTTCCTGACTTAAACTCTAGATCTTTCAGGATTCGGACACGGAACAATTTTATATAATGTTTATTTTACTCTTACTCACATTCTGTAAAGAGATTTTATTTAAGCCCTCAAATTAAAATATTCAACTGTCCGTTCCAAGGCGGTGCTTCTTTTGTGGATCATTTATGTTATTTCTGTCTTGTATTTGTTATGTGTTTGTGCACCTCTGTTTATTGATGCCTTGTGGTCACTGCTGACAAATTAATGGCATTTAATGTGTTGGGCCTGATCTGGATCCAAACTGTTTGACACTCTCAGGGTGTTCCTGATGGAATTTTTCGAAAAAGATGGTTTTGAAAAAATCAGCAGATGACAAAATGTATGAAACAAATTAATATGTAAAAGATGTATGTTTCATAGGTTTAGATAAGCAAAAAATTTCAGCGTAAAATTGTAAATATTTTCTTACCTATGTTTTGGTGCTCAAAAGTACCTCTCATTGAGACGGTACTTTTGAGTACCCACAGCATATGTTTTGGTTGAGAAACAAGAAAATTATTTTCTGGTACGCACTCTAAACAAAAGGCCTGGGTTTTTTTCTCAGAGAACTATAAACTATGTGTCTTCTGTAATTTTGCATGCTTTTTTGTCATCTCCTGATTTTTTCCAAAGTCATCTTTTACGAAAATTTCTTTAGAGCGTCCAAGAGAATGGATTTAGATCAGACCAATTGTTTTGTCTTGTCTGATCTAGGTATATCAGCAGATGACATTAGTGTAGAAGGCAAAGAGTTAACAAAATGTGAGCCTGATATCCTTTTTGTGGAGCGTAGACCAGATCAGATACCACAGAATGTATTGTCTTTACCTTCAGTTCGCAAAAAGTTTGGATCAAGATCTTAGGTCCAAATTGTTTGTTTGGTCAGGCCTGATCTGGTTCCAACCTGTTTGCTAAGATTATTGGCAGACTACAGTTAATAAACATAAGCCTAGTACATGTATCCTGTTTGCGGGACATAGGCAAACAGTGTAGCCCCAGATCAGACTACAGAATGTGGGGTCTGATGAAGGTCTCTACCATTAGAATGTCTACTAGTTTGGATCCAGATCTGGCCCGACATTTTGTTTGGCCTGATCTTGGTTCAACCATGTTTGCAAAGATTATAAGCAGAAAACACTAGTAGACAGCCATAACCAACATGACAGACATAACCAACATAATAGGGAGCACAATGGCTCAGTGTAGTGTGTGTGACTTGAGACTGAGGGGCCGCAGGTTCGAGCCTCACCAGCATCACTGCCTTGTGTCCTTGAGCAAGACACATTAATTCTTACTTAAGTACTGGTTCAACCAAGGAAGACCCGTCCCTACATAACTGAATGATTGTTGGTTGGACGTAAATAATCAAATCAAACAAACAGACAAATCAACCCAGGAAGGTCCGTCCCTTTATAACTGAAAGGTTGTTGATGGGATGTAAAGCATCAAATCAAACAAACAAAATAACCAAAATGAGCCTAATATCCTTTTTGAGGGACAAAGCCAAACAGTGCAGACCCAGATTGGACACCTATTGGGTAATTTGGCATGCCTTTTGGTTGTGTGCGGGTTATTTTCAAAGTCGTCTTTTTCAAAAAGATCTTGAGATTATCAAACATATTGGGTCCAAATCCGGCCCAAGGCTTTGTTGGGCCTGATCTGAGTCCATCCTATTTGCAAAGGTCATCAGCAGAGGAATTAAAATAGTAGGAAAAGTCTTTAAGTTTACTTTTTTGTGGACATAGGGAAATAGTGTAGATAAGGTCAGATGCCACAGAGCATCTGGTCTACTACAACAAAGTGCAACAGACTTGGGTTGATTGTTTTGATTCCTGATCTTTGCCCATTGTCGCAAACATGAAGCACGCTAGCACGTACTCACCTGGCGCCTTTCGCTCGGTGCACACTGGGATTGAACCGCCATTTTTATTAAAATATATATTATGCGATTACTGCTTGCATGACTCAGGGCTTTACATTCAGAAAATATTGACTAAAAGAGAAATGATAAACTGTAAAAAATTTAACCTTTTGCTATTTTAACACTAAATTCTGTCACTAAAGGAGTGCGAGAATTGAACGGGATCAGCAAAATATCGCTAGCTACCCATGATGCAAAGGGCGAAATGCGAGAGATCTAGATGAGGTATCGTCAGGTCTCGCGAGAATGGATCTTTGCCTTCTTCCTCACTTTATTTGTTCAGCATAGATATCATATTCCTGGCATACACGTCTAGATAAGAGTTTGGTATTAAAAATAGTTTTTCTTATTTTCTAAAGGAAACCTTTGTTGTGGTTATTCAAAAGCGATGTCTCAATGAGACACTTCTTTTAAGCATCCAAAACAAATGTTTTTTGGGGGCCCCTGGCTCGACTTAATAACATTTAAAAAAATCCCTGTTACTCTATGCAGGATATGAGAATCCATTATCCAAAATAGCACAGTATGGCCCACTCTATTTCTTTCCAATGTCTTCACTGCTGTCAAAGGATCTAAGTTTTGTATTTTTATTTGATGAATTTTGCTCGTAACCCTTGTTATTCTTTTTACAGATTCATGGACACTCATTTGCTGTTACACCAAATGTGAAGACAGTCTCATACCCAAACTGTAGCAGATGCTAGATGAGAAAAAGGATAAGTCAATTGTAAAACTGAAACCATGCAACACATACTTGAAATTCAGGGAGGACTATAGAATATTGTTCAGCAGGATAGAATGTTTTATGGAGTAAAATTTGTATATGTAAATCTGCAAACTGATGGACAAGCCATCTGGCAAAAAAACAAGAAGTTGCTGTACAAAATCACTGAATTGGAGAAGAGTAAAAATCTTTGTAGTAGACATAATCAAGTGGGACAGATTATTATCCCCATGCTTTTGTATCGCCTGCGAAGCATGGTCGACACTTAGGGATCATGTCTTCGTCGACACTTAGGGATCATGTCTTCATCGGCATAATAGTTCTCCCCATTGTCACACATTGGTTACCAATCGATAACCCTTGAAGGGATGCATCAATTTCATTCAAACTTCACAGAAGGGTCAAGCATCAAAAAATACAGATCAACTTAGAAAAGGGGGGTAATCTGCATTTTTTTACTGAGTTATGGCTCATTTTAGCTCACCTGAGGGGAAGGCTTAAGAGCTATTGTGATCGGTCTTTGTCCGTTGTCAGTAAACTTTTTCTTTAAAGGACATCTTCGAACCACTGGTCCAATTGTAAAATTACTTCACATGAATGTTCCCCATAATGCCCTCTATGTTGTATATCAAATTAAAGGGAACCACTATTGCAGCAACATGGTTGCAATTATTTTGCCCATAGACCCTCCCTGAATTATGGGGTGGGGTCACTAGGTTAAAATTCAAGTTTTTAAAAACATGGTCATGTTGTATATCAAATTAAATGGAATCACAAATGCAGCAACATTGTTGCAAATATTTTGCCCCCAGAATCCCATCCCCTTACCCAGGGGATAGGGTCAAAAGGTCAACTTTCATCTTTTCCAGAATGTCATGTTGCATATCAAATTAAAGGGAATCAGGTATGCAGCAACATGGCAGCAAATATTTTTTTCCCGCAGACTCCCACCCACCCCCCTCAAAAGGTCAAATTTCAACTTTTTCAGAACACCGTCATGTTGCATTTCAAATTAAAGGGAATTTGGTATGCAGCAGTCAACTGCCCCTGCCCCCACAGGGCTGGAAAATAGCACTTATCTGCTCAGATTTACATGTGCCTTAGGCTGCAGGGCAAGTAAAAATTTTGATATTTCTAGTGATTTTTTTTCCATATATATATATGCAAATACTTTGTGATGCAGGGCAAGTGCTATTTTATGATATTTCAAGGCCTGCCCTGACTAATAAAGCATTATTTAGCCACTTTTGTCTGCTTCCCTGGTCTGTAAATGTTCTCATTTAGCTTATACTGCAAACAATACAGACCCATATCAGACTGCTTCCCTTGTTAACATTTCCTTCCATGAAAAATCTTATTGAAAAAATCCAGTCTGTAGTGCATTTGAATGTATGAGCAGACAATAATTTAAGGAAAAAAGTAATTGCTGGCTAAGTTCTTGTGTAGTTGTAAAAATCCTTGTCACAATGCAGGATACAGTTTGTAATATAAACATCTGAGAGTCCTGGTGTCAAATTGATGTTAAACAATATGGATCCTGATCAGGCCTGATGTTTAGTGTAGGTATGATCTGTATTTTAGTTTGGTTTACCTTGATATTTTACGTCTCACTCAACAGCTATGGTCATGTCAGGACAGTCAGTTCACTTAACCACACTTTTTTACTGGGCAAGTTTGAACAAGCAGTTAACCAGTAGTTCGTGCATAAAGTTCTGACAATAATTCTTGAATAAATCAGCAGAATGGAGGAAAATAACCATAGAAATTATTTCAAGATCAGTTTCCAAGAAATTATGGGACCAGACTGGGATCGAAATTGCGACCCCTGGATCTGCAGTAAGACATACATCTGTAGTCAGACATATTACTGACTGCCATGTGCTATGCAGCCAAGTATGATCTGGATTTAAACTTCAACAGAATTCCCTAGCAGATGGCCCAAAAGGTCATCTAAATTATGAATACATATTTCATTTGGGCCTGATCCGGATCAAAACTGTATGTCTTTCTGTTGGTATTACTGAATTTGTTTTGAAAAAGTAATTTTATAAAGAATCAGCTGACAACACAAATGCTAAAATTATAATGTTACCTCTCAACTATTTAACAAAAACTGTTAAAATGGACAAATGTTTTATGCATACTTAGCTGATATTAATATTAGTTTTATTACTATGCCGAAGCAAATTCAGGAATACCACCACAATGTCAAACAGTTTGGATTCTGATCAGGCCTGAGATGAAGGGCCTGATCTGGATTCAAACAGTTATTGCTTAAAGGAGGCACGGCTTGCTTGACTGTGCATGTCAAAACAAACCTACTAATTATCCCTTAAGAAAAAGTCTGAATCCAACTGTTTGTCATTCTGTTGGTATTACTGAATTTGTTTTGAAGAAGTTAAATCATGAAGAATCAGCAGACAACACAAATGCTAAAATCATATTACCTCTCAACTATTTAACAAAAACTGTTAAAGTAGACAAATGTTTTAATTTTATTTGCTGATATTAATAATATTAGTTTTATTACAATGCCCAAGCAAATTCAGAAAAAAAAAACCACAATATCAAACAACTTTGATCCTATAATCTGTACCCAGGATGTAGGGCCTGATCTGGATCTAAACTCTTTGCAAAGTGAACAAGGAGATGGAACAAGCATGTGGCCCTAACAGGTGCAGCTTTACTGTGAATACAGATATATGGGCAGCATAATGTGAAAAACTGTCTTTGGGTTTGTGACCAAGTAAATCTAAAAATACAGTTTACACGCTTGCTTCACTACAGCATGCAGCAACTGAGCTTGATCCATACCATATACAATATAAATGTGAATAAATGCAGAAAAAATACTTTGCCATTGAATAAGATCCTCTAAGGATGAATACTGTGCAGAAAAAAAATCCCCATGGGGAAAAATCCCTGCGGGGAAAAATTCCTGCGGGGAAATATCCCCGCGGGGATTTTTCCCCATGGGGAAAATCAAAATGTTAATATATACTTGAAACATACTCAAATGTGTCATACAGATTGCAAGAGTGAACCTAAGCTTGATTTTAGACCCTTAAACAGATGTTTTAAAAATCAAAAATCCCTGCGGGGAATGAAAAATTGTTATTACTGGTGGACATTCATTTTTACACACCATTAACATGATATCTTGTCATATTTGAATAAAAAACTGAGATTTAGAATTTTCGAAAATCCCCGCGGGGAAATTTTTTGCACGGGGGAAAAATCCCCGCGGGGATGGTGAAAAATCCCCGCGGGGAAATATTTTCCCCGCGGGGATTTGCTAATCCCGGCGGGTACTTTGACCTTTGTTGTGGAATATTTTCTAGGTCATTACAGATTTTAAGCCAAAAACCTATAGAATTTCCTCAGTAGGGTCTATTCTACTGGAAATAAGTCACTTTAGCTTTATATGTCAACTAAAAGTACTAGGTCATTTTGCCAAAAACTGGTTTGGCAAAAAAAATCCGGTAGCAGTTGTATTATATTTATCAGTTAACAAGTTGTTTCCCTCTTCAAACTAGTGATTATGACGTATGTTTTGCTTTCTGTGTCATCGGCGACGTCATTAAAAAAGTGCAACGTCATGATGCCCTGATAAAGGCACATGTCATTTATCAGGTCAACGTGCAACAATGCAGTTAACATGAGAGGCGACTGATAAATCACATAAGAGGTCATACCATTGACCAACTTTCACGCAATAGAACCTTTCATACCGAATTGAAGTCTTCAAATATTAAATTTTCTAAATAAAAATCTCTCAGGAACACTATCAGAGTGTCAAACCATTTGTATCCAGATTAGGACTGACCTTCCATCGCAAAAGGGGCGTGTGTGTGTTTGCGGGTGGGGTGAGGGGGGGGGGGGTACTCTGATATTTTCATATATACGTAGGCTTGTCCCATTTTATTTTGTTTCAAAATTTTAAATTTCATTTTTGTTAGGTTTTCAGAAAATTTATATTATTTTTGGTGAGGTCAAGGCACAGAATGGGAATATATTTTGGCGGTTGCTTAAATTTCAAATATTGTTTTCGGTATGCCTGATATTTTTGGGGAGGGCAGTAGATGCTGGGTCCAATCCTACGTAGCTAGACAAATTGAGAGTACCCCCTCCCCCTGGGCTCTGTCGGTCCTGATCTGGGTCCAAATTGTTTGCAAAGGTTATCTTTTGGTCGGCAAAAGTCCCCGCTAGCAAGGAAATATTTAAAACCAAATTATTCAAGCTGTTTTTTACCGGGCCGCGTAGCGCAGTCGGTTACGTGTCTGGCAACAGATGCGAGTTCGATCCCGGCCCGGTCCCAATACTTTCGTGGAGATTGATCATGAAATAATTTCTACGGTCATTCTCCTCCCTTCCGCTGAATCATTCAAGAAGGGTTGTTGTCAGTTACAAGCGAAAGTATGTGCACGAAGTACTGGTCAACTGCTTGTTCAAGCTTGCCCAGGAAAAAGTGTGGCTAGGGGAACTGACCGTCCCGCAATGACCATACCTGTTGACTTGGGACGTAAAGCAACAAAACAAACAAACAAATAAATTTAAGCTGTTGAGCATGACATCGACAGCAAACCGTAGAGATCCTGATGGAATACCGCAAATGGTGTCATCTCGTCGAAAGAAGTCTTCTCTGTTTGCTGATCACCATGCGCATCTATGTCGTCTAGCTTTTTGGAACACTTGGAACACATCAATGTACATGTACAAGATGGCGACAGGAAGTCTACTAGGCAAAGCCTGAAGTACCACGAGGCAGGCAACGAGTTAGATTTTCGTATCTTTACTGGGCGCCTGGTATGTTCATTGCCATTATTTCATTACACATCTATGCAGATGTATCTTATAAAATAAAGTCCGAACGCAACGTCTTCAGCACAACAAGATGGAATGACACAGGTCAAGTCATGGATACGACGTCTATGAGCCGCGTTCCTTTGACCCTGACAGGCATCGAGCTATTTAGATGGATGGCTGAGAATGGGTTTGCCCAAACCCCCCCCCCCCCCCTAGGGAATTTTGCAGACATATCCTATCTTGTAGAGAATTGAAAGTCGAGTCTTTTAAGACATGTTTGCACTTTGTGCGTTGGGGCGTTAAGTCTGTAAGAGCCTGTAGCATACGTTACTTTATCAAATTAAGAAAAAGTAAATTGAAAGTTTGGGCTACAAATTAAAGACATTTAAATATTTTTTTTTAAATTCATTCATATAGTCTGCATACTGAATATCTTAACTACGTATGACAGCCATTTGAACAAAATTGCGGCTTTCTAAGGTGTCATATGCGTTACATAAATCAGATAACACATTAAAATTTGCAAGTGTGGCTAACATCATTTACATTCACAATCTCTCTGTGTGTTTTGCAAAATGTTTTAACCATGTCTGACTAGCTTATGCAATTGGCTAGCAGAAAAATTAAAGTTTGTTTCCCTAGCTAAAATAATTTTTCTTGAATTAGCAATTAAACAACCCAACCCCTTCCCAGTTTTAAGGTGAAATGTTTGGTATTAAAACTAAAGTAAAAATAGTTTAAAAATATTTGCAGTTGATGAATGTGTTTCATTGTTTGGGATTTATTTGCTTATATGAAAAGACTCATAAATCTGCAAGTTTGTTGCAAAATTTTTAATATCAGAACCTGTAACATATGTTACCTGATGTAATAAATGGGCAAGCTCATTGTCTTTACGTAAGATATGCCTAAATGTTTTAATCTCCTAGAGTGAATTTTGCAGACGTATTCCTTCTTATAGTACAACTCAAGCTGCATAGAATAAGGGATGTTTGCACTCTCTACGTTGGGGTGTTAGTCTGAAACAGCGTGTTACATGCGTTACTATATCAAATAAAGGAAATGTAGTTTGAAAGTTTGAGCTAAAATTGTGAAAAAACTCGCAGCTGTTGGATATTTTACATTGTTTAGGGATTTTAAGCTGGCTGGTATGATAAAAACTTATAGATCTGCTAGTTGGCACCAAGTTTTAAAGATCAGAGAGCGTTACATATGTTAGCGTGATAAGTAAAATCATCAAACAGTATTTTGACATCAAGCTGAGTAAGGGACTGCTCCATCTCAATCCCCTTTGGAATTCTGCAGACATATTACATCTTCTGTAACCATTCAAGGTGCATTTAATAAGAAATGTTTGCACTCTGTAAGTCAGGGCGTTAGCCTGTAACAGCTTGTTACATATGTTACTATATCAATTTGAGAATAAGAAATTTGTATGTTTGAGCTACCGAAAGAAGACATTAAAATTATCTAATAAATTGACATTCTTATAGTCTTTATACTGGATGTCTTTACTACATATGGAAGCTGTTTAACATTAATACAGTTAACTGTGGTGTTATGTACGTTACATGAACCTAATTATGATTTAAAAGCTATAATTGTGGCTATCGTCACTTAGTTAAACAACTACTATTACTTGGTTTCAAACTGTAAATTATTAGATTTTACAAACATATACTCAATTGATGAATAGGAAAAACCAAGTTTGCTTTTCTATCTTAAATATATTGCCTTATAGGAGGTAATACACAGCCCTACTCCCAGTTTTACAGAGAAGCGAAGTTTGTCATTACCGTTTAAGTAAAACACATGCAAGCGATTACAGCGTGTGGATATTTAAATTTTCTTAGTCTGTCTTGCTCATATATCCGCAAGATGTCATTAAGTTTAAGATCAGGACACTTAATGTGTACTTATAAGTATTTGGTGCCAAAACACTAGAAATTATATTCATTTCTGATTTTCAAGCCTATGGACTGTTGTTACAGATGTTATCAATGACCTTTTGGACACATTTCTATAATACTGTGCATATAATGCTGAATATAGAGCCACAAATAGAAAAGATAGTTTTACATTTGTACAAGAAAATACGATAAATGAAATGGTCCAAACTATTTCTCATCGATTTAACACTCATGTTAAACGTTTGTCGTTGTCTGCTTCTGTGGAAATCATTATTATCACACGCCTCCTTGCAACTAGTAGAATCATCACACAAAATTTCAATCATTTACTGTTATACAATTTTACCACCAGTCCACTCAAAATTGATGAGCCATTATGAACTTTCCAATTTTGCCATTCATGGCTTGGAACATTCTGAAACTGATATGAATTCCTAATAGTTGGCTCTTTGAGCATGTGTCTCAAGTGATACTCTGCAAGTTGGAGAAAGACTAAAGCTTTACAAGGAGGAAAACTATGCCATTAAAAGCAAAGAGTACATGGACTGATGTACCTTGGTATTTCTGTGATAAAGAATCATATCTTAGCTGGTTAAGTTTTATAAATGTAGCCTTTCCATACATGCTAAGAAACATTTTTTCATCTAATAATGTCTCTGCACTTATTATCTTTCCCCAAGCACTCAAAAACTCATTTGTAGCCTTAGAACTTCTGAAGTGCTGAAACTGAGGTAACTCTTTCCCTTCAGATAAACGAACTAGATGTATCACAGCAGGTAAAGCAATGAAATGCAGGATAAACAGAGCGCAAATTAGACCCTTTCAATTCAGTGATTCACTAAGTTTCTAAGATTAGAGCGCTTATTAAAGGACGTAACATATATAACTCGTCATAATAAATGAACAAGGGCATTGTCTAGACATCCTTTTTGATTACATAGTCAGAGGCAAGTGTTTTCAATTTCAGTGTTTTCAATGGATCATGAAATGAGGCACCTTATCAACTTGTTTACTCTGTATAAATCTTCAATAGAGCATGATATAGAACTGCTGGTTATCCTATTCTACTTATAGTCCACTTTTCTTCTTTTAAATGCAACAGCTAATGATAGGGCTGCAAAAACTGTGAAATCATAAATTTTACATTATTTTAAGACTTGCTTCAATGTACTGACATAAAAAAACAACCAGCTGCAAACATTATTGATGGCAATGTCCAACTTAATGTTCTTTCTCATATACCAGATAACTTTCAAGGTGTAACAGAAATTGTTTCAGGCGGTCTGCCAAAACCATCAAGAGTCAACATTGTAACTAAAGAAAACTTATAAAGTTCTTTGGGCGCAGCAAAATACTATTGATCTAAGACCTGAGGACTTAAGCACCAATGTCCTGGATAGTTTCAATGGCAAATGATGCAAAAAGCAGCCTATCAAATTTCTGTTTGACCAATGTCAGAAATCTTAAAGTATTGTTAGAGGTACACGGTAGAGACATAGATTTTGCAAAATCAGAGCAAAGTTATCATTCGACTAGCAAGGATGCAGAGGCAGCTGCAGTAAGATTGCTTTTGCCACTTCACAGGAAGAGACATATACCAGAGTCATACTCCATTGTATGCATATATGTGAAATGGCATTAAACCCATATTTAATCAGGTGTTTGATTCCATGACACTGACATGCTGTTTCTGCTTTTGAAGAATGCTAAGGATTCAAGTTATAGCTGAGTCAATTTGTTTGACGCTGGCACTGGCCACACATACAAAGAAAATTAAGTCTTTTGATGGAAAAAGAGGAGGATCACACGAAATGCTTATAAGTGATGTTTGTTACAATTACCAATATTAAAAAGTAATCTTCATTAATGTAACACATATAACACCATAGAAGCTGTATATTTGTTAAAAAAACACTTTCTTAATGTATCAAAGGTATTCAGCATGCAAACTAAATGAATAATTCAAATAAATAGATAGTTTATGTCTTCTTTCTGTTTCTCAGACTTTCAATTCATTTATTCTTAAATTGATATGGTAACATACGTATCATACCATTGCAGGCTAACTCCCTAGTTAATAGAGTGCAATTTTTTCTTATTTGATGGAGCTTGAATTGTTCTTTAAGGTAGGATATGTCTGCACAATTCCCAAAGGGGTGGAGAGGGACAGGATTGTACTCAGTTTGCAGTCCTAGTACTATGCCATGATTCTACTGGTTGTGATGAAATGGGTGATTATTTTGCCATAGAAGCAGACACAATGATAGACATTAAGAGGTTGACTTGAATAAAGATTGTTTTTGAATAATTTTATTTAATAGGAATATTTATTAAATTGTGTCATTTAAATGAGAACTATTATTTTCTATCTCTTTGTCTATATATTTTAATATTAAAGGCATTAGGAAATATGTGATAAAAAGATTATATATAACATAGGTAACACAATTCCATGGGCCTGTGATCAGCAATGACTGTAATTACTAAGACTAAGGCACCAGAGGCTAGAGATTAATAGGAAAACATGTGAAAAATGGTATTTTTTCTGAACTATCATCTCTTATTTCCAAGACAATTTCCTTGCTCACTTATTATGCCATGTAACATACATTACATACTTTAGTAAGTGCTCTGAACATGATGTCAAACTTGCAAATGTACGATTCTTAATTGCATTAGCAAGACAGTGCCAAAAATGTAAGATATCTACGAGTATCAAATATTTTCATATTTTTTTTTTTCAATAACAGATACTAAAATTGGATACTTAAAATTGGGGTAAGGGTTGTTTAATAGCTCATATAAAACAATGTATTTAAGATAGAAAAGCAAACTTTGTTTTTTCTATAGGTCAAATGAGTATTTTAGTAAACTAAGATTAAAAATACTTGCAAAAATGCACAAATCGTCTGTAAAATTAAGTGATGTTAGTCACGATTTCAACTTTCAAAGGGAAATTTAATCTATGTAACGCATATAACACCATTGAAGGCTGTAGTTTTATCTAAAATGCTGCTTTTATGTAGCTTAGGCATCAGCTTGCAAACTATATAAGAAATTTGAATAATTAGATGGTTTAATGTCTTCTTTCTGTAGCTCAAACTTTCATTTTGATTTTTTTCCTTAGTTTGTTACAGTAACATATGTAACAGGCTGTCAGAGACTAACGCCCCGAAGCACAGAGTGCAAACATCTCTTAAAAGATGCGACTTAAACTTTTCTTTAAGATAGGATATGTCTGCAAAATTCCCTAGGGGGGGAGCAGGACCTTTTTTAGCTCGAAGTCTAATTCCTTTCTGAGCAAGTTGCTGAATGCGATTATCGAAATTGACTTATTTCTCTGCAGCGTCCTGATTCTCAAACTGTACTGTGATTTAAAATTAACTCAAGTACAACGTCTTACGCTTTACTGCTTCAGTCTCGTATCCTTGCCATGGAAGCGTTGAAACTGGTTCTATGGAAACAATTGCCCCCCCCCCCCCCCGGAAGATCATAAGTGGCCATAGGTTTCCTTAGAATTTCCGTTACGGACCCTCTGTGGTACATGTATATGTTGATGACGAACAGAAAAAAAACGTTGTCAAGGCCCCCTGACGGAATTTTCTGGATCCAAGCATGACTCTTTACGCTTCCTTAATTAAAAAGTGCGGTGGATTTCGGTCAATCTTTTACAGCGCCATTCAAGACTGCAACAGAGGACACATTTTGCAACATCTTCCTAATTTCCGAAAAAAAATAATTGATGCTTTTTTATCAGGAGTCTAGTAAAATTTCATGCCTTATTTGTTATTTTTGAAAAGCAGCAAAATTTGAAATTGTCGTTTGCTGCAAATTATAGGTAGCGCTTTATGGGTTAATGGTGTTATCCCAATCTATCTTTAAACCAGACCGCGGTCGTCTGTCTTTAACGCAGTTCAACATTTTAGCAAGCTTGCGAGCTGTAGATTCACGTGCAAAATATTTAACCCACTGAATGAAACTAAAATTAAAATCGACTCATCACATTTTGATATTTAACACATTTGATGGCTAGAAAAAAGACATTTTCATACCTGGTTTCAACACGATGGGAGAGAATTTGCATTCTGGCTTTGAGTCATTCATTCATTCATTCATTCATTAATTCATTAATTCATTCATTCGTTCGTTCATTTCATTCATTCATTCATTCATTCATTCATTCATTCATTCATTCATTCATTCATTCATTCATTCATTCATGCATTCATTCATTCATTCTGCTTGCTTTTATCTATTTAATCCTTCGTACTTTCTTTAATTCACACATTCTCCATACTCGAAGTAAAGTATTCTTGCAATCATCATTCCTTTTCTCTACGTATTTGTTTGAATGCTATATATTGCTTGTACATGTAGGTATTTGCTTAATTAGCTATTCAATTATATTTGAAGCAGATTCACACCGGAAACCATGCATTTTGAATATTTGTCAGAGCATGAATAATTACAGCAAATAAGTGAGTCAATGCATATATTTTACCCAAAATTATAAACATTAATACAGCGGCGTTCCTTTCAATCTTCATATGTAAAATATTTTATATTGAAATAAAAGAAAACAAAAATTAAAGTTACAACGTCTAATTAAGTCATTATCAATGTAGAAATGCCTTTTAAAAAGTTAACATCTCCGAAAGGGAGATTTTGGATGATGTTAATGGTGATAATGAGATAATATGTTATGATTCTCTTAAAGTACTATACTGTCTTTCTTTTAATCTGACAACAGATGGGCGGGTGTTTCATTAATAAAGATAATGTCTCCTTTAAGGGATGATCATTAATGATAATCTAATTAGTATCTGAAAAATGCTGTACGCGTCATAAGTCACATGTTTGGCCCAAAAGCTAAATATATTCCCACATATAAATATAACTCATCATAAATATCATTTATTAGCTATTTTGTTTCGTAAGAGACCACAGTGCATGTTGAAAAACGGAATTTATCTTATATAAAAAATTCATCTTATCATATGACGTCGCGTCTGGGAGTGAATTAACGCCAGGCAATAAAATCTGTAAACCACTAGTGGTTTATCGATTTACGATTACGTTATTACGTCCATAACAAGGTTGCGTACATGATGACAAAATCATAACGTTTTTACGCCAGAAATGAGATTTCAAAGAAGTTGTCATATGATAAATAGAATCTAGCATTCGTGCTCGTGTATTATTGAATTTATTAAACTCGTTGC
Source organism: Loripinus fragilis (assembly GCA_964019695.1). Lineage (NCBI taxonomy): Eukaryota > Metazoa > Mollusca > Bivalvia > Lucinida > Lucinidae > Loripinus > Loripinus fragilis. The sequence goes on from OZ026524.1 coordinate 13,753,703, forward strand.
GAAAAAGAGATAAAATGCTCGGCAAGTCTCGCATTTTATCTCTTTTTCCCAACTCGTTAATAAATTCAATAAAACATGAGCACTCATGTAAGATCCTCTATATTAAAATCGGGACAGTAAGAATACAAAGTGAGGACACTGGGTATGTACAAATGAGTGAGCACATGTGAGTTTGGTACTTATCGCATTGGCGAGCAACGAAGCCCAAGGTCAGCCTGCAAAAAATCACAGACTCTACAGAGCCATCGCTGCTCATATTCACAAAGTTTGAGCGTAGAAGAGGACTCAGGCAAAAAAGAAAATATCGACCTCTACCTTTGCTGTATGTGTAAGCATGCGCGTTTGAATGATGCCTTTGCGCACATGCGTTAATCCTTAATGCGCCAATCACAACAAAAGTCGTCTGCTTTTCTCGTCTGTTGAAATGTTTAAGAAGCCTCTCTGGCAAACAGTGTGGACCAGTGTGGATCCAGTGTGGACCCAGATCAGACTGCTCCTTCTATACTTAATTCGTCAGTAATGTGAGGCAATCATTTGCAGCAGACGACATTTTCAGATACATGTTTTTCTTTTCGCGTTCAGGGTTAAGTTCCAAAATACCATGTACTGTGTCAAATTTTGTTCTGGGTCCACGCTGTTTGCTTCTGTACTTAATTCGTCAGTAATGTTAGGCAATTATTTGCAGCAGACGAATTCAGCAGACGACATTTTCAGATTTTTTTTCTTGGCGCTTTAAGGGTTAAGTTTCAAAATATCATGCAATGTGCAAAATATTTTTTTCTTCTTCTTGAATTCTTGAATTTACGGAAGGGTAAAATTCAGGTAGGAAGTCGAATTTCTAGATGGCAAGTTAAGTAAGGAAGTGAGTGTTGAGCTGGCAAGTTTGGGATGCCAAGTATATAGATTATCTAATCTCTTAGCTTCTCATCATGAGAAATAAGGAATCGACATCTCGAATCTGCAAGTTGTCTACTTGTCTCTTTTCGACTTCTGTGCGGAAGTTTACGATTTGTCATCCCGAAATGGTTACCCCATTATGTCGACTTCTTAGCTAGAGATATCGACTATTCACCCCTTGTCATTTTATCATTGAATACAATTTACATTGAAAATACCAAATTTTGTCCTAAAAAGAAACTACTATTGTAGTTAGCACTTTAAGGGTAAGGGAATATCGACATTGACATCGATGGGTGGGATATGGTATTCAGTTCAGCTATTCGGTCACTGTATAGCTTAGTGGTATGCAATGTTCCGAACTCTTGTTTTGCAAATGGAGATAGGAACCAATTTGTGGCGTGGCTAGACAGTGACCTAAAATTTGAATAATAGTCTCTGTCCACCATCGACCCACTGTGGGTCGATACTGGTCTGATAGTGGTCCACTTTTAATATTTACAGTGTCAATATGTTTTTCTCTTAAAACAAAAAAATACACCAAACTGACCTAACCGTCACTGACAAGTAGACTTCTATTTTATAGTAGGCTAACTGTAGGTACACATATGTAACACTTTTGTATTCTTTTAACTCTTGCAGACCAGCACATTGTAACCAACTGGCTGAAGATATTTGATAACCTCTGCTAAATTCTGAATTTGTACAATGTAAGCCGAAAATACATACCACACTCAATAAATTGTTCGTTGATACATGCGACCTCTCAAATAGCAAATATTAAATAATTTATGCAGGGTTTATGTGTAGAAATACCCTGGTTTATGGCACGAAAAGCATGTTATAACGGTTAAAGTTTCGTAAATATTTGACAGATTCACTCAGAACACACACGCACGCACTGTGACTAATATGTACTTGTGTTTCAAAATGTTTTACAAAAATATTATATGTATTTGCAGATGAGTAGAAGACTATTTCGGCAACAAGTTCCTGTGTACTACAAAGGAATAAGAATTCTTGTGAAGAACGTCACAAAGTACACAACATGTAATGACGTAGTGCATATGTTGATGATAAAATTAGAAATTCCTGTTGACAGAATTTCCTCTTTCGCACTTTTCGAAGTAACAGGTGATCTAGAAAAGATGTTGCAGAGTAGGACAAGAGTGATGAAAACCATGCGTTCATGGGGTTGTGAAAGGGACAACTTTTGCTTCATTTTGAGAAATATTGAAAATGATAAGGCATGTATGTATAAGGATGATTGTGATAGTGCGTTTGAAAATGTCTCCACTTCAGTATATGGAAATGAAAATGTTAATAACGAATTCCTTAATTCGCCTTTGCCTGTGCAGGTCAACAGGAACGTTCTAGTTAATGATCAAACTATGGTAAAATACGCTCTAAAGAAATCTCTGAAAGACAACGGACAACCAACCCATTTGAATACAAGTAGAAAGAGCAACACTCGTAAGCGTGTTATGAATAGTAGTCACCATGCCAGAAGTGATACTCCAACTGTAAAATCTGAAACCAGCACCAGTTTGGGGAAGAAATCTGAACTTAAAAAGCAAAAGAAACCTAACAGAAAGACTGGGGTGTTTCAAAAATGCGTTTACGACTTTATTTCATTGAAAAAACCCAAACGAATGTTCAAACGATCTGATAGGAGAGAACCTGGAGATGGAGCAGATTCTGAAGAGGAGTATCGAATGAGCAATATCCGGTTTATAGATGGAGCTGATATTTCAGCAGAGACACAGTTTCGTACTTTGGAGGAACGTTGTCGTTATTTCTGGAACACAAACAGTGAGTCGGATGATGAATCTGATTGTGATGATGAACTCACTTATTTTTCTGATCTAAATCATGCATTTGTAAGACCAGTTCGTGAAGAGTTTAGTGACGAGGGAATTGAAGTGACTGGCGTAGATTCTAATGATCTGAACACTGCGTTTATTGATGAAACCAAAGAAAGTCGTGATTACGCTAGTAAACTGTTTGAATTCATTGATGATTCAGATGTGTCGATTTCGGATATCAGTAGCTGTGAATGGGAACAAAATGTATCCAGTCGTGACGTAGTTAGGGATTTGTTTTGCAGACAAAAGCCTGGTTGCTCCTTTGTGCAGAACGAAGAAATGGATAGTTTCATGACAACCCGGATTATGGACTCGGATTCAGATGAAGGACTGAGTTCTTCAGAAGATATCTAAACATGACGTGTGGGCGTATACACGAGAAGTTTTCATTTAAATTTAAGAAATAGATCAGCTCCAGCAGTGAACTGTTGAGTAATAATTCACTGTTTGGAGGTCAGTTGTAAAGAAGATCAAATCACGAGCGCGCAGCGCGAGTGATTTATCGTCGTACAACTGACCGACAAACAGTGAATTATTACTCAACAATTCACGCACTGGAGCTGATCTACTTCGATTCTAACACACAGTAAACGACGAGAACACATTCGAAGCCTTCAGCTTCTTCCAACTTTCCGCCATTGCACTGGAGAACTCCCGCCAATTATTAGACTACGTCGCATACCTTTACATGTAATTGTAACGTCTTTCAAGCGAAAAAACGACGTTACACCGTCTAACGCCATGAGTGACGTCATTTTCTAGTGTGACGTCAGCTATCACATACTTTAGCAGTGAATTATTGTGCGATATATCACAGTTTGTTACCGTTGGCTCTATAGGCGAGGTGTGTTAGAATTTGCCTTAATTTTGAGAATCAAAATCTAGTATAAATTACAAATTTATCTGAATCGTGCTGTGGATTGGTCTGCAGTGCAAGATTGTGGCTTTTCTGGTCATACTAGCTAACCTTTTTTGTAATTATTAATAATGGACTTCATGACTAATGACATAAGAACGTAATCATGTCCAATTTTAGGGTTGTCAGGTGGATTCCTTTGAATTTCTTTTTCATCCCCAATTGAAATTCGTAACAGCAACCAGTTGAGACCCTGATCAGACCTTGTGTTATACCGCATCTGATTTTGGTCTGCATTGTATGCCAATATCCCATTGAAAGGATACTAGGATTTTGTAGGTTTAACCCATTTAAGCCAAATGGAATTTCCCACTGTTATCATTTGAACCATTTTAGGGTTGTTGGGTGGTATTTTTCATTTTTATTCAAATCGTAAAAGAAGCTTCTGTTTGTAAACAGTGGAGAACCTGATCAGACCCCGCTTCTTGTGGCGTCTGATCTGGTTTTGCACTGTATGCCGATGTCCCACAAAATGATGCTAGGCTTATATGGATTAGTAAGACGATTACGTGCAAAAGGATTCCTAAATGTGCTTCAGTTTCAACCTAACCATTACAAATGTGCAGATTAGTTTAATGTTGTTGGTCGTTTTTGTAATACAGTCGAATCTCGTTAATTCGAAGTCCTAGGACTAGAGTTGTTTTTTTTCTAAGAATTAAGTGTTCTAATTATTGAGAGGTAGAAATAAGAATATATAACTCCCAAAATTGAATATTTTCAGCGTTTTCCTATCAAAAATATGCTTTGGTGCTTATAAGAAACGTCTCAGGCAGGCATTTCTTTAACGCACCAAAATAGATGTTTTAGACAGCCATTTGAAATAGGTCATAAATAAATCGTCTTAATTGATCCAGTGTGCCCCAAATTTATTCGAATTAGCAAGTAGATCGAAAAATCGGAGCTCGAATTTTCGCGGTTTTACTGTACTTATAAACAGCCCAGCTATATAGTGCTACATTGTATGTTACCAATATTTCGATAAATATTAATAAATGCATAGTATAAAACAAAAGTTCTTCTGCTTTTTTTCTATAAAAACTTCACAAATATGGTTGGTCCCGCCTGTGTGCTAATACAGCAAAAATAGTATTTGTATTGGACCTTTAAAGTTAGCGTTCGGTTGACTTCGGAGGTCGTAGGGTTACAATAAATGCAGGGGATTTTCTCAAACGTATATCATCATTACATGTTAAGTAAGAAGTGACAGTAAAACTTACAAAAAAATACAGTCGAAAATGAGAAGCCACGAAAAACAGCCATTTTCTGCTGTGATACGTCACTCCACCCTAATCCAATATGTATCAATCGATAAATAGAATAACTATCTTATGCATTCCCAGCTTCAACGTTCAAATCTACCTACAGGAGTCCATAAGCATTTCCACGTGCTTGTGTTCGCACACGGTAAAAGTAAGACAAACAAAAGAAACATAAGGCATTTATCCATAACGTAAACGGGTGCATCTGTGTCTGCGAAAGTGTTCAGGGTTTTGTTTTAAAACGCATGGAGAATTAATTTGTTTCTGACTCAGTCAGGTACACGGACATGGATATGGACGGCGGAGCTCGTACACATGGCTGTGTCAAGTTAAAGGGTCTCTTTAGTCATAACGACGCATGGTGTTTAATAGAGGTGTTCTCAGCAATCACTACCATTGGCATGATGGCCCAGCAATGAGAGGCTAATGTCGTAAAAAGCACATTATTGAAGCCTTAGTATCCAATTCACATAGTTGGGGAGGGGGATGGTTACAGTATATACGTAACTGTTCTCTATTGTGAAGGCCTTCCCAGGAGTTTTGGTGGACATGGTAAAAAGGGCATTTATTTCAGGGGAACAGAACAAAGGACACGTTTTGAGGGAACAAAGACAATATTGGGGTTTCTATTTTGGGAGAACAGAGGTACAAGCCAATTTATGCCAAGGGAACAAGGAAACAGGTACCCGCTGAAAGGGCCTCATTGGTGACTCTTCCAACATGTCTCAGACATTATCAAATCACGCCTTATCAATATAATGAAATTTTAAATAGATTTTCTCTTATTTTTGTTGGACACATAGATTGCAGTCATTCGTAAGAACCATCTCATCTCAAATTATATCGGCTAAAACACGGTATTAGTGCTGATTTAAGTTTTTCTCATATTATATCTATGCTACAGAAGAACTGTGTCATAAAGGAACACTTTATAAGAGTTATGCAGAAAGGCATTGTCAGATCTTGTTTGAACGAAAATTTCAAGCTGCTAACCTTGCCCGTTTTTGAGATATAGTCTATAATGTGCTCCCAAAATGGCCATTTATAAGCGTTATGCAGTCTCATTTTGATAATCAAATCATTTAAAGTCCAAATAAAATCAGTTTTTATATTTATATATTGATACAAATTAGTTTGTACTTTATGAAGACACTTACCTTCTACATTTTGCAATTTGAATTAAAGAAATTGGTTAAAAATTGTGGATTTTCTCGGCGAATTCCTGAAGACAGTGTTTTTGATAAAAACTGCAAGAACGACACTTATGCACTGTACTATACCCATGATTATACAATGTGTTTATTTAAGTAGAATTAATTTCCATTATATCATTAAAGACTATAGTTTCCAAAAAATACAGTTTGCATTCCAGGCTAGTCCAATGCTCCACACCATAGAACATTTCTGTCAGAAACAAAAAAGTAATTTTTTTAGTGTCTGTAACCTGTGACAATTCATGAAGCAAAACCTTGAAGGTTTTCCATCTCAGAATAACTTCCTTTTAATATTTTATGACATTCAACATAAATTTCAGATAGACAAAGTTTCATTGTCATGGCAATTGGAATCTATGAGAAATAAGCATCAGAAAAAGTTACAGACACTACATGGAACATTTGACCATGTTTTAGTGCATTTTGACAAAGAATATTTTTTTGATAGTTGACCTTTTGGACTACTGTAACTATTTGATGTCTTTAAGTATGGTTTACTGTATTCAAAAATGATTTTAAGCACTGTGATATACTTCTGGTAAAAGGAAAGAGACAATTTGATAGAGCGCAATTTATGACAAATTCAGCCAATGGTTGTTGTATAGGTATGCTTATAGTTTGCATCTTTAAGCGTTTATCCTCTTTATTTGGCCTCTCATAATGCTAACCAGTTTCTCCCATCGTTGTTGTGGAGAAAAAGAACTGCAATTTTTTTTATATATTTTTGCTTTTATCTTGCATGTTATATCTTGGGTGTAGTGTCCGTAACCTATTAACAGGCAGAAGTAAAAGTATAAAAAAATTATATGAAGGAATATTTTCAAAAATAAAGACCAGTTTTAGGCAAGATGTGTAAAAAGCTATGTAGAAAATGATAATATATTATTTTATCAAGTGTTTTATTTTTTGCCTAGTGAGAAACTCATCAGCACCAATACCTTGTTTTAGTCGTATATGTTTTAGAGAAAATATAAGAAAGGCAATTTCTAAACAGCAAACACAATTTTTCCTATTTAAAGTGGATTGTACGTAATTCTTTCTCACAATAGCTTGATATCTAATGATTGTGGCTCTCACTGCCATGGATCATTCCTTGAAACTCAGAAATGTTGTCTTCTTCGATCATATGAAATAAATTCAAAGGTTCTTTGTTATAAACAACATAACCTTATTTCAGAATTGTGATTTCTTAACTTTATGTGGTCGGACACATCCTGACTGTGAGACAAAATTCAGGAAATTCCTATTTAATATATTTAATATGTGCCTTGACGTAGGAAAACAACCTCTATTGCATATCAGGAAAACAAATTTTCAGGTGAGCCTGTGCATCTGCTCAGACACACCAGAGCATTTGCTTTTCATTCAAAAATTCTGTGGACAAAATGGAAACTTCACCAAGTAAAAAATATGCTGTTACCTAATTAAATGGCTTGGCATGCACACTGGAAGTTTGACAGTGCGAACTGTCAGAGTTGCCCTTTTCCTGCGTCGTGGATCATATTTGAGCCATTTCTCAGTAAAACAAAACAAAAAAACTTATCAAGTTGAGACTCAAACTGGTATTCCGCATAGTCATGTAGTCTGATCAGTGTACGGGTAAACTTACCCGAAATGGATAAGGGCACAGATACTTGGTGTCTGGACTCAGGTGAGCGATCATGGTTCCAGCTGAACTGCTTGGATTTTTTATTGAACATTTTTACATGCTTGATAAAAAATATAGGGATCAAACTGATTTTACGCGCTTTAACGTATGCCAGGTCTCGAGGGCGACGTTCAAAATAAGAAAGACAGCAAGGATCAGGAATCGATACAAACAGCCACCACATCTGTCCAAGAATACCAAATGGGAAAATAACAAAACCACAATAAACATCACAAACAAGAGCCAAGAGGTCAGCCCTTTCCCTATAGGCGACCAGAAGGCAGCAATGAACAGACGCAAAAGCATGACAAACACAAGACAAAAATAAAACAAATGATCAACAAAAGAAGCACCGACTTGGAACGGTCAGTTAAAATATTTTACTGGAGGGTTTGAACTGGTTTCACGGCGTGTCAACCTCACCCTTAGTTCAGACGTGGATCAAGACACATAAACACATAGGACACCGAGTCTGAGGTTTCCAACATCTCCCTAGGGTCCCGTTGAAAGGTAATGTAGTGAAAAACAATTTTTGATCGTTTTATTACACTATATTAGTGCACTATATATTGTCGCTGTTTCACAGCCATACATGTTCCAGTGCCAAGCCTCGTCGGGACAAAACCTGTCTTCGGGGTTTCCAACAAGTGAGATTCAAACCAGCCTGCTCAGCTACAGAGACTAGCTAGAAAAATGAAATTTCGCTTCTAGCAAGCTAAGTTATGGTACTTTCCTAAACGCGAATAACAAAGGCGCTGATCAGACTTCGCGGATGCGCAGGCTGGTTTGTGTCTTTGTTGTTCTTAAACCCCCGAAGACATGTTTTCTCGCGTCGAGGGCCATATGATGGATAAAGCGATCAGCTGTCTTAAAATGTAGTGGCCCTGAGAGAGTGTATAAAAGATGCCTAATCCATCTATTAACAGCCCATAAATTGCCATGTTAATACATCTGTTTACTAGCTAGAACACAACTTCCACAAGCGTGATTTTATGCATTAGTAAAAGTAAGTAAGGGTGCAAAGATCAGGAATCGATGCAATCAAGTACCACACCTGACCCAGGATACCAATAGGAAAGTGACAAACTCATGGTAGACACCACAAACGAGAGCCAAGAGGTAAGCCCTTTCCTAGCAGGTGACCACAAAGCACATATAAACATACGCGCACAAAGACAAAGCAAACACAAGACATAACAAAAACATAAAAGATCCACAAAAGAAGTACCGCCTTGGAACGGTCAGTATAATATTTTACTGGATGGCTTAAACCAGTTTTACGGCGCCAACCTCACCCTTAATTCAGATGTGGATCAAGACATATCGATATTTTGTTTGCATGAAAGACCCCTAACGATAGGATGTTGCCTATAAGCCTTTTGCTGATAATCATTGTCATTATCGTCCCTGTCCATACTTCTCGAACTGTTATTTTGTCAATGTTCAAACTTTTCCTTATATGTATATATTGAAAGTATGGAAAACAGAAAAAAGTGTTTGATATATAAAGACTTACGTCACTCACGTATAGAGAGCCTGGCAACTATCCACTAAGTAAAACCCTTCTATCTCCTTGCTCCCGAATGAGCTCAAAATATGTATGCCTGCTGAAGAGCAATAATGACTGGATTTACTAAAGCCTCGTCCTGAACAATCAATCTACGGGGCTCCATGAATTACACATAACCTAATATGATTTAGAAGCTGTAGATATTATAAAAATAATATTTCCACAGATTAGCGAAGACGCTGATCAGTGAGCGCAGTTTCACATGCTGATTTGCGTCTTCATTGTTCTTATAAGCCTAAAGCAGGTTTTCTAATGACCCATTCCACACACGTTCTTGGAAGCTGGGTGGACCTCAACATCACACAACATGAATTTTACAGATTTGCAAAACAGAGAATCACACTACCAGTGCTGCTCACTGGTGTGATAATGCTCGATATCCTGCCATATGCTTATGGTTAATTAATGCAATGGAGTGACTTGAGACGACTCCTCTACCCGTAACCATCAAAACCTAAAAACTCCAACGTAACGGGTCAAACGTAGCTAACTTTTAATTTCCAATTAGAAGCACGTGTAAACTTTCGTTAGTGGAATAGTTACTTTCGAAAATTCCACATTTTTCAACTTTACCGCAATTAGCCATTATCGTGTACAAAAAATTATTGGTAATCAGGAAAGGAATTCTAAAAGCACGTTGCTTTCATTCCAATCCTTGTAACTTAAATATTGTTAAAGTAAGAAAGACAGAAGAATCAGGAATTGATACAATCTAGTACCACACCTGTCCCAGGATACCAGTGGGAAAGTAACAAACTCATAATTAACATCACAAACAAGAGCCAAGAGGTCGGCCCTTTCCCTACGGGTGACCACAAGGCAGCATTGAACAGACACGAAAGCATGACAACTTATCCATGCATTATCTCCTAGAACATATAAATCAAGATATAAAAAAGGAGATAAAGCAAAGACAAGGACCCAATAGTACATAAAACTAAATACCGAAGTAAAAGAAACCCAACAGGTAAACCCCGGTGGACCTGACAAGAGCCCAAGCATCAGGCCCCTACCATCTCATCAATAGATAAGGCTTTAATATGTTCTTAAAAGGGTATCCTTTGGAAGCAAAGACTGCACCAAAGAACTGAAACTAGAGTCTGCATATTTCCTGGGCCAGACTAGCTAATTTCTGCCATGTAGGCTTCATCAGTGACCCTCAAATAGTTTCAAAGTTCCACACTGAAACCCATGATCCCAAAGGACAAGAAAACAAAATCTACACTAAAGTGAAGGGCAGGGAGACGTTCTGCCGCCGCCACACAGTCCCAACTGTAGTGAAGTCAAATATGTTCTTAAAAGGGTATCCTTTGGAAGCAAAGACTGTACCTAAGAACTGAAACTAGAGTGTGCATATTTCCTGGGCCAAACTAGCTAGTTTCTGCCATTTAGGCTTCATCAGTGACCCTCAAATAGTTTCAAAGTTCCACAATGAATCCCATGATCACAAAGGGCGAGAAAATAAAATCTACACTATAGTGAAGGGCAGGGAGACGTTCTACCGCCGCCACAGAGACTCAGATAAGACAACTCTCTGAACCGTCATAGAGTCTGAAGTCCGACCCACCGTCGTGCAATTAAAGAGGAAAGCAAAGTTGCCAACCGTATGTGGGTTGACCATCAAGCATGCAGTCTGTTGCAATACATTGATGTTATAGCCAATCTATAATACCTGTTTGATAATGTCAACTGTTTTCGTTAATGCTTCAACCAAAAGGTCAAGGTCTCATATAATTAAAGCCTGTCTACGGCTTGAAACTCAAACTCCTCTTTTGTATTTTGACTGAGTATGTTCATATTGGTCACTATAATTGCCTATGGTTGGCGAATTTTAACGAAAGTTCCAGATCAGCGCTATGATCCTGGAGTCAAAGGTCTATGTCACATATACTAGTCAGGAAAAAAATCAGAAAAGTTAACAAGTACAGGCATTTTGTGAAGAAAAGGGTTTGACACCTTGATTATGGGTAATTTGGTATGCTGAATCCGAAAACCAATGTTGGCAAGCTGAGAAATGACGTCTTAATAGCCTAATTGGCATATTTTCGAAATGGCCGCCAAAAATCATGGAATTTGACATACAACTGAAATATTTTTTTTGACAATGTTTTTGTATCCAAAATCATTTGTTTTATGTCCTTAGATCCTTTTACCATTTGAGTACATGGTTTTGGCGGCAATTTACAATTTTTTTCCATGATATTACCGTATTCATGGTAATAAATGTCCATTTAGTCTATAAAATCATTATATAAACTAGCCTTATTCAGTATCCTGTTTTTAAATGTTAGTTTTATTCATAGCACGATTTTGGACTGTTTACCAGCTTTTCAAGTAATAAATTAAAAAGCAACTATGATAATCAACAAGTTGTTTTGTTATAAAATAAATATGTCATAATGTAGATGCCCAAATATATGGTATATTTTGTATCTATAAAAAGTAACAGCATGCTCATTCCTTAGTACCATAGGGTCTAATTAGTCCACCCTTGCACGATCAGGAAAACTTTTAATGTGTGTCAAATTGTTTTGGGAGACCACCTAAATGGGGAAAAATATTGCCCTAAAGAATAAACCTATTTGAGCTATGTTAAATCGCATGGTTTCCATGGCAATGCATAATGTGCTTCTTAAGAATTGAGATGTCCCTACAAAAGTACTCATATCTCAGCAGCAACTCACACGAAACTTTTAAACTTGGTACCAACTGAATGTTAAGACGGCGCGCATGGTATTGGCGTACAAAACGTAACGTCGAATTATAACGTCGCGACGCTGATTATTTTCTTTTTATATTTAGCTATACGCCTTGCTTCTAGAGAGACTTATATTCGCTGGTAAAATATATGAAAACCGCTTTCTAGATTTCAAACATCTATAAAAACGTCAGAATATGTATTTCAAACTTGGTATACACACATATACAAGAGAACTGAAAACGGCAGTTTAATCCGAATTGCCTCGTTTGACGTATCTTTGTTTAACGTCATTTTTACCGCCAGTAACAAAATTTAAGACTGAGGTAAATGTTCTCATTCTCTTTATTTTTCGGCGGATAAACTTCATATACCGCATTTATACGTAAGCAAGCAAAGTACATTGTGGAGATATAATTTTCTAATGAGTTTCATTGTCAATGTTAAAGCTATGCTTAAATTTTAAGAGTATGTGTATTTATTTTAATGAAAATTGTGTTTTGGTAACAAATTTTAAGACTTTGGGTTTTCTTGAACATTTTTAAATGGAAAGCGGCAATGCAAATATTTTTCGATTATCTTTCACAACGGAACAAGTACATTTCAAACAAACAAATATTTTGTCAATAAGATGCCAACAAGATTACAATATCACGTATCGCAGAGACCATGCCTGTATTTTTCGCGCGTTTTTTATCACGAGTTACATATTTTATTTTACAAAGCTTAACTTTCTGAGACGCCGTTGTAGAGAAATAAACAACAAACTGGATATGACGTTGAACGGTGCCGATTCAGCTTTGACGTAGACTAAATTCCGTAAAAAATGACGTCAAAATAGCGTTGTAATACGCATTTGCGCATACCTACTACAGCGGTATTGTTACAGAGTTACAGACGTTTTACCCCCAAATTTTGAGTCCTTGAGCTCTCCTTTAACTGTTTTGATAAATAAAAACTAAGAATCAATAAACTCATAGCAAGGCACACGTACACCCCTAGTTTCAAAACAAAAAAAATATGACCAGAACATTAAAAATCGGTTCCTGTAAACAGGAAAAAAGGCAAACCACGTTTTGTACATCAATACTGTGCGCGACGTCTTAGACATAAGACTTTCGTCCAATGTTCAGATATGCAAATTATCAAATTTGCATATTCATGAATATTAATGTAAATATTAGAAATAAGACAAAAATAGTGAAAATTAAGGGGTGTACATGCAAATTTATCCACATCTCAGCTGCTTACTATCCTATACTACAAGTATTGGAACCAATTAAATGCTAATACATATCATGTTTACTTATATGGACCAATATGCAAATTATCTAAAAGTTGCATTTATGAATATTAATTAAATATCAGAAATGAGAATAAATTAGAGAACAATTAATAAAATGTACATGCAAAATTACTCATATCTCAGCTGCTATTTACCTTAGATTTCATACTCACTTAGTTTCTAAACTTGTTCCCAAATTAAAGTCCAGAAATAGTTCTATAATATTGTTGTTTGATATGCAATTATTTAATTTGTTTATTAATGAGTATTTTTTGAAGATACAACCTTATTGATTCGTTTTCAATTTTCCTTTAGTTTTCTATATTTTTCATCAAAATTCATGAATATTTTTGTTTATTGATTGTATATCTGACCATTGGAATAAAATACTATGTCTCAGCCTTAATTTGATACTAATATTAATTGTCTACAACAATTTAAAGATAAGATGGGAGTAATTTTAGAAGTAGATCCCCACTAATTTTTCTACGTTTTTTTTTCTCTCATTTCTAATGTTTTAATTAATACTAATAAATTTAAAAAATGGATAATTTTACATTATGGTTATTGAGTAAAGTAAAATGTCTTAGTTTTAAGTCGGTACCAAGTGTGGTAGTCTAGGAATATTAGCAGCTACGATATGAGTAATTTTGTAGGTACACCCCCATAATTTTATTACCATTTTTTCTCCTTTCTAACGTTTAAATTAATATTCAAGAATATAGCCATAACATGAATTGCATATCCGATCATGGCATATAGTGTGCTATATCTTAGCATTTATTTGCTACCAAGCTTGTTAGTCTATGACAATCAGCAGATGAAATATAGGTAATTTTGTAGATATACCAATTTTATTTTTTCTGCAATTTTTCTTTCTTTGTTTGATGTTTTCATAAATATTCACAAATATGTAAATAAGATTTGTATATCAGAGTATTGAGTGAAAGAACTATGACGCACCTTTCATTTGGTACCAATTTTTGAAGTTTAGAATGGTTGATAGAACAGCTGACAAATGGGTTTTGTTGTACGTACACCCCTTTAAATTTTCTAACATTGTTGTCTTATTTCGAATGTTTTCATTAAAATAAATGAATATGCAAATTAGATAATTTGTATATCATACTATTGGGTTAAAATGTAATGTTTCAACTTTAATTTGGTAACAAGTTTGGTAGTCTAGAAAAGATAGCAGCTTATATTTATGTAATACTGTACACACCCTCCTTATTTTTTTCTACCATTTTTCTCTTATTTCTCATGTTTTCATAAATATTCATGACTAATCAAATTAGATTATTTGCATTTCATACCATTGGATAAAAGTATTTTGTCTAGGCTTTGATTTGGTACCCAGTTTGATAGTCTATGATAACTAGCAAATGACATATGGATAATGTGTATAGGTACACCCCTTATTTTTTCTACGAATTTTATTTTTTTTTATTTTTTTATTAATACTCATGAATATGCAAAAGCGAAAATTTGCATATTAGCATATTGAATAAAAAAACTTTGTCTGGGCTTCAATTCGGTACCAGTGTCGGTAGTCTAGGATGAGTTGCTGCTTAGATACGAATCATTTTGTAGGTACACCCACTTTCTTTAGAATCATATTGTGTATTTTCACATTATGGGGGAAGGGTAAATTGTTCTAGCCATTTTTTTCTTTGCTATTTAGAGACCATTTTGTTTCGCCAGTAACTCCTCCTTGAATTAGTGGAAGAGAGAAAAAATCTATGAAATATGTGCAGCACGCAAGTGTCAATCTTGAGTCTGCTTGCAAATGACCCAGCTACAGTGTCCAATGGGTTGCCATGGGCACCATGCAATTTTATGTAATCCAAATAGGTTAAATTTCGGAGACAATAAGAATTTTTGGTATTTTGTGGTCCCATTGAACAATTTTGCATCCATGAATAATTGTCCTTGGGTGCAAGGTAAGTCGAATAAGCCCCCTCCCCCCTCCCAAGGTGTGTGTGTGGGTAGGGGGGAATAGTTATTCCATGATTTACCTCTACTTTTACTTTCATAAATACTCATGAATATGCAAATGATATAATTTTATAATATGACTATTGGATGAAAGAACTTGTCAAATTGTATCACTGATGATATAATAACATGCAACAAGGACAGTTAGGGGGCAGAATTCAGTGTATATTTGCTATTTTATAATTTTTCCCTCATTTTCTGAAATTTTCATCAGTATTGATGAATATGCAAATTAGATGTCTAATCTGCATATCAAACCATTCCATCAGATGAAAGAACTATATCTAAGCTATAATTTGCTAGCAAGTTTAATAGTGTAGGGTGAATTGCTGTTGAGATACAAGTCATTTTGTAGGTACAGGCAAACTTTCTTAAAAATCGCATTAACCCCCTCCCCTAGCTGAACCTTACAGAATTTTGCTTAAATCGCTATATTTTCTGCAAACAATAGTGATATCATTGTGATGCATTTTATTAAAGTTCTCATTTTAATGAAATCATTCCTGACACATTTGGGCCAGATAATAAGCATGGACTATCGTGAAAAAACCTCAACTAAGTCGGAAGCAAGATTTTTTGCTCAGGTTGTCTCCCCTGATTACCTCTTGGTCATATTTTTAATTCTTAATGCATAAATTGATTTCAGTGAAGATCCTCAATCATCAGAAGATGCTTTTGGATTGATTTGTACCAGTTTGGCATCCTTAACATGTTACTCTACAAATTTTTATGGATTTTTCATCAATTTGGTGGCCATCTTGACAATATGCAAATTAGATAGTGAAGACGCCATTTTTCAGCTTGCCAACATTGGTTATTGGATTCAGCATACCAAAATACCCCTAATAGGCATCTCAAAACCTTTTCTTCACAAAATGCCTGTACCTTCTTAAATAAGCGTCTTTTTCATATTTTTTCCTGACTATACCTTAAATCTGTCAATTTCAGTCTATCTATTTCAGTTTTTGATGGAGGGTGTTCGTTATAGAAACACTATTGCTTATGATGTGTAGAATAAACAGAAGGGTTAAGATTGCCAATATGACCTTGGAGTCCAGGATCAAGGTCACACATACTTTAAACGTATCTACATATGATGTTTAGTCTAAACCATTATTTGGCCTTGACGTGGTCAATGTGCTCATCCCTGCTGTCATCATCAGAAAAATAAGTCTTAGTGTTTATGCGATGTTACTTCGTTGATATTTTATTGAGCCATATTCAAAGGAGGGTGTACAGGCTTATTATGTTTTCGTGAAGTGTCATAGATTCAGATTTGGTGGGGTTAAAAGATACAAGCAATTTAGAAGTCCATAAGTGGATTTTGCGAGCTCTGCATTTAATACATTTGCTGCCTGTTGAGGATTGCAAACAATGATGTAGAGAAATGTGCCATCCGCACAAAGTCTGATGCAAGAATTAATGTCTACAACAATATCGCTAATATAGATAAGAAATATGAGAGGTCATAAGATAGAGCATTGGGGCACACCTGCTTTAATGAGGGTCTGGATGGGGTATAATGATTAGTGAATAATGGCCCTTTTTATAATGAATAGTGAATAAGGAACCAAAAAAATAATGAAAAGTGAATAATGAGATCCTAAAAAATAATGAATAATCCTATTCTTTTAATGAATTGAAGAAATAATTAATGGATAGTAAAAAATCAGGTTTCTTTGCCACCTTTCTTACCTATAATGAATAATTGGTCTTATTTTAATGAATAACCCAAAACTTTAATGAGAGGAATAATGGGCTAAATGTTTAATGAATAGTGAATACCAGACCCCCAATCCAGACCCTCTTTAAAGGATATTCAGGCAGATGCTGCTCGAGGTAGTACTACTCTCTGGCACCGGATACTGATTAATCTACGCTCACCTTGGGTCGTGCACATTAAAGTCCGTTGATATTAGTAGAATTAAAATATATTTGGAAGAACTATTCCTATTTTAGTACTTCTAATTATATTTAGTAGTACTAAGTATTAATAGTCTATAATAAAATTTTAGCAGTACTAATAATCTGATTTATTAACTTTTAGTACAGCATATGAGAGTCCTTTTGTCATGTATATATCTTACATGAGTGCTCTCGTTTTATCGAAAGTAATAAACGAGTTGGAGAAAGGTGACAAAATGTGAGGCTTGTCGAGCATTTGTCGCTTTTTCACAAGGAGTTAAATAAAATCAAAAATACAGGAGCACGAATGTTAGATGACAATTATGACAATTAAATGATATTTTAATTGGCGGAAGGCTAATTATATTAGACCAGGTTTGATAAAAGAAAATTAAAAGCAAGCTTGTTTATTCCATGTATTTTCAGCATTAATATTCAAACTTGTATCATATATAGCACTGTTTAGCTGGACTATTTTATATACATGTAGTTATATTACATAAACATTCAACAGCATTTCAATAATAATAAACAACACTTATAATGGGTCATTTCAAACCTTAGCACAACAAGGAATCATTTGCCCTCCAACCCCTTTTGGTATAAGCCTCGTGTCTTTTCAAGGGATATTTCCAATATAGTAAGTGAGTATGATGAGGAAATACCACAATCACAAACCGCAGACAACCCCATGGCACCGCGAGGAAGAGCCGCTCAACCATCACGAGACACAATGTCTTCTGATTAAACTTATAACCCTGTGATCCTTTTAATGTATTACAATGGTGGATCCAGAGGGGGTTCAGAGGGTTCGATTGAACCCCCCTCCCCCCACCCTTTTTTAGATATCCTATGAAAATGAAATAATTTGGTCTCGATGAGACCAAATTATTTTATTTTCATGGGATATTTAGGAAAAATGAGATAAGATTAACAAAGCGAACCACCACCCCTTTATACATATGAACCCCCTTTCTAGAAATCCTGGATCCGCCCCTGCATTAGTTAACCCTTTGTTTTGTTTGTTTGATTTGATTCTTTACGTCCACTCAACAATCTTTCAGTTATGTTGGACGTGTCTTCCTGGGTTGAACCAGTACTAAGCTAGGATAAATGTGTCTTGCTCAAGGACCATAACGCAGTGACGCCGGTGAGGCTCGAACCCGCGACCCTTCGGTCTCGAGTCAAGCACTCTACCACTGGGCCACTGTGCTCCCTAGTTAACCCTTTGTATTCTGGTAGATTTTCCCATACACTGTACATATTGATACGCTAAGAATGTAGCTGCTCATTTTGTTCTTCAAGGTGTATAACAAACAGTGAAGACCCTGATACAATTATACCTGGGTCTTCACTGTTTGCCAAAATACCCGTTAACGGGGTTTATCACATAACGTCGCATCTAGGAGTGATTTAACGCCGTGAAATAAAATCGATAAACCACTATAGGTATAACGTCCATTTAACATTCGTGCTCCTGTATTATGATATTTATTGAACTTGTTGCAAAAAAGTGATAAAATGCTTGGCTTCCAAGCTCGAATTTTATCACTTTTCCCCAACTCGTTTGATATATTCAATAAAACATGAGCACTCATGTAAGATCCTCTATTTCTAGTATACAAAGGATTAAGAGGCAGCTGTTGAGTTGAGATGAGCTGTATGTTACCAGATTTTGATTCTCAAACATAAAGGCAAAATATGCTTGCATACAAGCCAAACACATTGCGTTTAGAAATCTTCTGATGAACTCAGTCCTTCGTCTGATTCCGAGTCCATAATCCGGGTTCTCATGAAGCTATCCATTTCTTCGTCCTGCACAAAGGAGCAACCAGGCTTTTGTCCACAAAACAAATCCCTGACTACGTCACGACTTGAAACATTTTGTTCCCATTCACAGCTACTGATATCCGAAATTGAAACATCTGAGTCATCAATGAATTCAAACAGTTTACTAGCGTAATCACGACTTTCTTTGGTTTCATCAATGAACGCAGTGTTCAGATCATTAGAATCTACGCTAATCACTTCAATACCCTCGTCACTAACATCTTCACGAACTGGTTTTACAAATGCATGATTTAGATCAGAAAAATAAGTGAGTTCATCATCACAATCCGATTCATCGTCCGACTCACTGTTTGTGTTCCAGAAATAACGACAACGTTCTTCCAAAGTACGAAACTGTGTCTCTGCTGAAATATCAGCTCCATCTATAAACCGGATATTACTCATTCGGTACTCCTCTTCTGAATCTGCTCCATCTCCAGGCTCTCGTCTATCAGATCGTTTGAACAGTTGTTTTGGTTTTCTCAATGAAATAAGGTCATGAAAGCATTTCTGAAACAATCCAGTCTTTCTGTTGGATTTCTTCAGCTTTTTAAGTTCAGATTTCTCCCGCACACTGGTACTGGTTTCACATTTCACAGTTGGAGTATCGTTTTTGACATGATGTGTTCTTTTCATAGCACGCTTACGATTGTCAATCTTATTACTTGTATTCAAATTGGTTTGTTGTCTGTTGTCTTTCAGACATTTCTTTAAGGCATATTTTACCATAGTTTGATCATTAACTAGAACGTTCCTATTGACCTGCGGTTGCAAAGGCGAATTAAGGAATTTGTTATTAACATTGTCGTTTCCATATACTGAAGAGGAGACATTTTCAAATGCAACATCACTGTCAACTTTATGCAAACACGCCTTATCACATTCAATTTCTCTCAAAACGAAGCTAAAGTTGTCCCTTTCACAACCCCATGAACGCATGGTTTTCATCACTCTTGTCCTACCCTGCAACATCTTTTCTAGATCAACTGTTACTTCGAAAAGTGCGAAAGAGGAAATTCTGTCAGCAGGAATATCTAATTTTATCATCAACATATGCACTACGTCAGTACATGTTGTGTACTTTGTGACGTTTTTCACAAGAATTCTAATACCTTTGTAGTACACGGGAACTTGTTGCCGAAATAGCCTTCTACTCATCTGCAAATAAATATAATGTTTTTGTAAAACATTTTGAAACACAAGTACATGTTAGTCACAATGTATGTGCGTGTGTTCTGAGTCAATCTGTCAAATATTTACGAAACTTCAACCGTTATAACATGCTTTACGAGCCATAAACCAGGTCTTTCTACACATAAACCCTGCATAAACCATTGAAGTATTTGCTATTTGAGAGGTTGCATGTATCAACGAACATTTTGGTGGGTGTGGTATGTATTTCGGCTTACAGTGTGCAAAATCAGAATTTAGAAGAGGTTATCAGTTATCTTCAGCCAGTTGGGTTACAAGGGTTATCAGAATACAAAAGTATCGCATATATGTACTGTCGTGCTAACCAAGAGTGACAGTGACGTAATATTTTGTTTACACTTTGTTAAGAAAAACATTAACTTGAGCTAACGCGAATAGATATATTGTTTGATATACAAGTGATCTATCGATTCTTAGTCCCTGTAAACTTTGTAAACAAAACATGACGTCACTGTCACTCTTGGTTGGCAAGACAGTACCTACTACAGTTAGCCTACTACCAAATAGAAGTATACATGTCAGTGACGGTAAGGTCAGTATGGTGTATTTTGTTGTTATAAGAGAAAATCATCCGGGCACTGTAAGTATTAAAAGCGGACCAGTATAGGACCAGTATCGACCCACCAGCGAAACGCCATTCGCTGAATGGTATTTTGCTAGTGGGTCGATGGTGGACCAAGACTATTACTCAAATTTAAGATCACTGTCTAGCCACGCCCCAATCGGTTCCTATCTCCATTTGCTTTACAAGAGTTCGTGACATTGCATGCCAAGTTGCAATAAAGTGACCGATAAGCTGAACAATATATGCTGATTACCATATCCCACCCATCGACGTCAATAATGATAGCCCCTTACCCTAAAGCGCTAACCATAATAGAAGCAAACAACTAATTAGGACACAATTCGGTATTTTAAATGTAAACTGTATTCAAAGTAAAATGAGAAGGGATGGATAGTCAATATTTCTAGCCAAGAAGTCGACAAAATGGGATAACCATTAGGTATTTCGGAACTTTCGCATAGAAGTCGAAAATTGCAGCTTCGAGATGTTGATTCCATATTTCTATGAGAAGCCAAGAAATTAGATTATCTAAAAATTTGGTATCCCAAACTTACCAGCTCAACATTTTACTTCTTAAATTAACTTGCCATCTAGAAATTCGACGTTCTTCCTGAATTTTACACTTCCGTAAACTCAA
Organism: Loripinus fragilis; assembly: GCA_964019695.1. Classification (NCBI taxonomy): domain Eukaryota; kingdom Metazoa; phylum Mollusca; class Bivalvia; order Lucinida; family Lucinidae; genus Loripinus; species Loripinus fragilis. The sequence continues at coordinate 13,775,202 of OZ026524.1, forward strand.
GAAGAAGAAGATAATATGTAAATAATATCTGGCACAGTACATGATATTTTGGAACTTAACACATCCAGAAAAACTGGAAGTCGATCGTTTCTTTTTTGCCCGTGCCCTCTTCTACGTTCAAACTTTTTGAACATGAGCAGCAATGGCTATGGCAAGTCTGCGAATTTTTGCAGGCTGGCCTGGAGCTTCGTTGCTCGCCAATGCAATAAGTACCAAACTCAAATGTGATCACTCATTTGTACATACCCAGTATCCTCAATCCCGTATTCTAACTATATTCCGATTTTAACTATGATTTTTTCTGAGATAAAATTCCGTTTTTCAACATGCACTGTGGATCTTCTCAAACAAAATAGCTAATAAATGATACTTATGATGAGTTATATTTATATATATGGGAATTTAGCTTTGGGGCCAAACATGTGACTTATGACGCGTGCGGCATATTCCAGATCCTAAGATTATCGTTAATGATCTCTCCCTGAAAGGAAACATTATTTTTATTAATGAAACACCCGCCCATCTGTTGTCAGATTGAAAGAAAGGCATTATATGGCTTTAAGAGAATCATAACATATTATCTTATTATCACCGTTTACATCATCCAAAATCTCTCTTTCGGAGATGTTAACTTTTAAAAAAGGCATTTCTACATTGATAATGACCTAATTAGACGTTTTAACTTTTATTATTGTTTTCTTTAATTCAGTATTGAATATTTACAGAGGAAACCGCTCTTTTGTAGTGTATAATTATGGGTAAATTATAGACATTGGCTCACTTATGTGCTGTAATTATTCATGCTTGGACAACCGTTTAAAATGCATGGGTGGATCCAGAAGGGGTGGGCCAGCGGGTCCGGACCCCTCCCACTCAGGAAAATCACAAGTGGCTATAGGTTTCCTTAGAAAATCTGGTACGGACCCCTCGAGTACAATTTGACCCGTACCACCTTCGAGAAGCAATTGGACCCTCGCCGTCGAGAAGCAATTTGGTTTAACCTTTATTTTTTGTATAATATATGACAAGTATACAAAGCAACACAGGTTACGATTACTATACAAATGGGATTCAGAAGAAAGTCAAATGACTTATTTAAATCTCAGTATCCCACCAGGGTCCACTTGCTTCTCCGGACAGTTCCGTACGCCTCTCTGTGAAATACCTTGATGAATAAAATAAATAACTTAATTTAAAAAAAACTTGTCAGGAGACCCCATACGTAATTTTTTTGCAATATAGCATTCAAACACATACTTTGAGAAAAGGGATAAATGAATGACAGACACCAGTTTCCTCATTTCAGTGACAAACAACCTAGTTTAAAGTATATTTCATAAGCATGCACAGAATGTACACCATAAAGTTTTGGAAATGAAGAGCACTTCTATCCTTAACATTTAAGCACTTTTACTTTTTGAAAACAAGCAATGCATTTACTCAAAGTCTGTTCTAAACGGCACCCAGTATAAAGACGTAAAATGGGGGTGGGAGTAGAAATCGCATGTCTTTGAATCGTATTTTGATGCTTACAATCATATATGCATATTTAACTGTCGAACCACACCAACTTTAAAAACACTTGGGCAGTTTGAAAATGTGTTGTTTGTAATCATGTCAACTAGGGAAATATACGTCTTATCGCTAGAGCTCATTCACCGAACCGTTTTACTAAATAAGCAATTTCCTTACCTTTCTTTTCGATGAAGAAATTTTCTCAAAACAAGAAGCTATGATGCTGTTAAATCTTCGTTTCTTAAGTTGTCAGTTTGTCAAGTAACTTATTTGAAGTGAAGAAACTGAAATATTAGCGTATTTATATATCAAATTGAACGCCATCTTGTATGGCACGTGCTATCTATTGCCGGTATCTTCCGGAAACGCGTGTAGACCATACTGATGACATGCGCGATAAGGTATTATTCCGTCTTAATTGCCATTAAGCGAGAAACAAATATGTACATAATATCTTATTTGAAAGTCAAACAATGCAGATACAGTGCGATACAATCAAAGTGAGAGATCTTTAAGAGATGGATATGAATTTTGGATTTTTCCCTTTCGAAACTTCAGCTGATGACACGATAAAGTGTATTGTTTAGGTGTAGATTATTTTGAGTTTGGTAATTTATGATAAGAAATGTATACCAATAACATGAATACCCTATGTACGAACATGCCAAGGAGGTAAGAAAATGGAATGAATTAAATGTGTTTTATCCTCCTCAAGATATTAAATAAAATCAAATTGGTGTCTTAAAGATGAAATTTCCTTCTATTTACAAATAATTGAAACACACCTTTAAAAGTTGAGGGACACCTGAAAAGCGTAAAGGGTCATGCGCGGATCCTGAAAATTCCGTCAGGGGGTCCTGGCAATGGTTTGCTTCTGTTCGTCATCAACATACACCACAGAGGGCCCTGGGCCCCACGGGCCTCCCTCTGGAACCAATGGGTCTAATTGTTTCTGGAGGGGGTCCGTACGAGAATTTCAAAGGAAACCTATAGCCACTTGTGATCTTCCAGGGGGGTGGGCGGACAACGGTGGCCCACCCCCTATAAACCCGCTCATGAGGGTAAATTTCAACTTGTAATTTTCAACGTTGCCATATTCTTGCTAAATATGCTTCTAAGAAACTATCTTGGGTATATACAGATCAGGGGCGTAGCCAGAGGCTTTATAATGTTGAATCCCACCCAAAATAGAGAATTAATAGACATCTGAGCTAGTTACTTTACTTTTCAGCAAGCAAATAATATAATGAGCGCGGTGGTTCAATAGTAGAGTACTTGACTTGAGATCAAGTGGTTGCGGGTTCGAGCCTCACCGGAGTCACTGCGTTGTGTCCTTGAGCAAGATACTTTATCCTCATTTTAGTACTGATTCAATCCAAATAGACCCATCTCGACATGTCTGAAGAAATGTTGACTGGGACGTTATGAAGACGGTTTGTTCCCTGTTAGGGCCACATGAACGCGGCTCATCGACGTCATATCCCAATCTGCACGCACATCGGCCAATTCTCGAATTTTGTGGCGGAGTTTGCCAAATGGTCGTATCCGTGTGTCATACCATCGTGCTGTGCTGAAGTTGTATTGAAGGTGCATGCACATCTGTATAAATTTGTAGTGATTTACAGAATAAATGACAAACGGGGAGCCAAAACTTACAAGAATCCAACTCCATACGGTTGCCCGCCTCGTGGTACTTCGGACATCCTGTCGCCATCTTGCATGTTCATTTGTTCCAAAAATACTAAACAATGTACGAGAAGCACACGGGGACGGCGCTTTTCATTCGCGCACTTCAGCATATCTTTTGCGCACTTTGATTCCTTCAATTGCGCACGATTCTGCATATCATTTGCGCACCTTTATCACACCTCATTAAAATGTAATTATGAGTAATTAAGGTAGTTGAAAGTCATTACAGGTAGGTTGAAGGACGAGTAGGATATAAAATAAAATTAAATACAATAAAGGTCAGTTAAAAGCACTATATGTAAGTTTTATACATATGAAGTTAAAAGTTTAGTCGTGTTTATGTCAGTTTTAGCACTGAATCTGTAGCCAACCATTTTGATAAAGTCCAACCTAGAGATTTCTTCGTTTTGAAATTTACTGTACAGGTTCATTAAGAAGTTAAGTGTTTCTTCCTTGGAGTCTGATAGTCAACACACTGGTAAATGTTTACGTCGATTTGGTTGTATTTACGCGTATTGCCGGTGTTATGTTGAAAACGGCGACGCGTGGAAAAGGTGGACATAGTGGCCACTGCGCATGCGCAATCATATTCGCTCCGCCCACCTTAGAAACGGCCATTGCGCATGCTCCGTGTATTAAAACTAATTCGCTGTTGTTACAACTGTCGTGTTTACGGACATCGACCCATTTACAATAAATTTTGCAAACGGAATATTGGGGTTTGATGTTGATTATCATTAATAATGATAGGAGAATAAAGAGCCAAATTGAAATGTCAGAGAATAATGATTTCCTAAAAATGAAAGAATAAATCTATTATCAAATGAATAACAGAAAATAATAAACACTAGGCTATTTTGGAGGATCCTGTCCCCATCTCTATTGCTCCGCACATTACCTATAGCGTCGTGTTCAAGGACATAACCGAACAGTGCAGAGTCTGATCTGACGCTGGAGTGCTCGGCGTCTGATCAGGGTTTCACTGTTTGCTCACTGGAATGATAAATGATTGAATGATTGGGAATTGGCTTGTCCAACGAACACGGTAGTAATTCGCAAAAAAGGGTTAATATCGACGGTTCTTGTTCACACGTAGTTCTGTCAATCATGAAAAGGGGGTCATAGCGCAGCAGCATGGAAAAAGTAGACATAGTGCAGCAGCGTGGAAAAGAAGACACATCACAGCAGCGTGGAAAGAGAAGATATGGCGCAGCAGCATGGAAAAAGTAGACATGGCGCAGTATGGTGGAACGAGTAGATGTGTCACAGCAGCGTAGAAAAAGTAGCCATAGCGCAGCAGTGTGGAAAGAGAGTACATGGCGCGTCAGCGTGGAAAAGAAGTCATAGTGCAGCAGAGTGGAAAAGTAGTCTTAGCGCAGCAGCGTTTAAAAAGTAGTCATGGCGAAACAGCGTAGAAAAAAATGTTTTCATAGCGTAGCAGCATGGAAAAAGAAGATATAGTGCAGCACCTGTAATAAGGTAGAACGCCGCAGCACGGTGGTAAGAATATACATATATCAATAGACGTAGTGTAGCAGCGTGGAAAAAGTAGACATAGCGCAGCAGTGTGGAAAGGGCAGCAATGGCGCAGCAGACATGGCGCAACAGCGTGGAAAAAGTATACACGGCGCAGCAGCGTGGAAAAAGGAGACATGGAGCAGCAATGTTGTAAAAGTAGACATGGCGCAGTAGCGTGGAAAAAGTAGACATGGTGCAGCCGTGTGGAAAAAATAGATGCAGTACAGCAGCGTGGAAAATGTAGACATGGCACAGCCGTGTGGAAAGAAGAGACATGTCGCAGCAGCGTGGAAAAAGTAGAACTAGCACAGCAATGTGGAAAAAGGAGACACAGCACAGCAACATAAAAAGTGAGACATGGCACAAGCGTTGAAAAAGTAGACATGACACAGCAGTGTGGAAAAGTAGACAGGGTGCAGCTTGTTGAAAAAAGTAGACATGGCGCAGCAGCCTGGAACAAGTAGACAAGGCGCTGCAGTGTTGAAAGAGTAAACATATAGCAGCAGCGTTGAAAAAGTAGATACAGTGCAGCAGCGTGGAAAAATTAGACATGGCGCAACAGTATAGAAAAGGAGACACAGCATTGGAGTATGGAGATGGTAGACATGGTACAGCAGCATAAAAAGTAGACATGTCTACCTTTTTAACGCCGCTGTGCTATGACTACCTTTTCCTTGATGCTCCAATATGTCTCCTTTTTCCACGCTGCTGCGCTATGACTACTTATTCCACGCTGCTGCAGTATATCTAACTTTTCCATGAAGCTCCACTATGACTACTTTTTCCACGCTGCTGCGCTATGTCTACCTTTTCTATAGTGCTACACTATGACTACTTTTCCACGCTGCTGCGCAATGACTACTTTTTCCACGCTGCTGCGCTATGTCTACCTTATTTACGCTGCTCCACTATGACTATGTTTTCCACGCTGCTGCGCTATGTCTACCTTTTCAATAATGCTCCACTATGACTACTTTTTCCACGTTGCTGCGCTATGACTAATTTTTTAACGCTGCTACGCGTTGTCTACTTTTTCCACGCTGTCGCACTATGACTACCTTTTCCATGATGCTCCACTATGACTACTTTTTCCACGCTGCTGCGCTATGGCTTCCTTATTCCCGCTGCTGTGCTATGACTACCTTTTCCATGATGCTCCACTATGTCTCCTTTTTTATCGCTGCTGTGCTATGACTACTTTTTAAACGCAGCTGCGCTATGTCTACCTTTTTCCGTGATGCTCCACTATGACTACTTTTTCCATACTGCTGCGCTATGACTAATTTTTCAACGCTGCTACGCGTTGTCTACTTTTTCCACGCTGCTGCGCTATGACCACCTTTTCCATGATGCTCCACTACGTCTATTTTTTCCACGATGCTGCGCTATGACTACTTTCTCGACGCTGCTGTGCTATGTCTACCTTTTCAATGATGCTCCACTATGACTACTTTTTCCACGCTGCTGCGCTATGACTACCTTTTCCACGCTGCTGCGCTATGGCTTCCTTATTCACGCTGCTGTGCTATGGCTACCTGTTCCATGATGCTCCACTATGTCTCCTTTTTCCAGGCTGCTGTGCTCTGACTACTTTTTAAACGCAGCTGCGCTATGTCTACCTTTTCCATGATGCTCCACTATGACAATTTTTACCACGCTGCTGCAAAATGACTACCTTTTCATAGCTGTTGCGCTATGTCTACCTTATTCACGCCGCTGTGCTATGACAACCTAAAGCATGATGCTCCTCTATATCTCCTTTTTTCCACGCTGCTGTGCTTAGACTATTTTTTAAACGCTGCTGCGCTATGTCTACCTTTTCAATGATGCTCCACTATGACTACTTTTTCCACGCTGCTGCGCTATGGCTACCTTTTCCACCCTGCTGCGGTATGGCTTTCTTATTCACGCTGTGCTGCTATGACACCCTTTTCCATGATGCTCCACTTAGTCTCCTTTTTCCACGCTGCTGTGCTATGACTACTTTTTAAACGCAGCTGCGCTATGTCTACATTTTCCATGATGCTCCACTATGACTTCTTTTTCCAAGCAACTGCGCTATGACTACTTTTTCCTCGATGCTCTACTATGACAACCTTTTCGACGCTGCTGCAATATTTCTACCTTTTCCATGATGCTCCACTATGACTACTTTCTCCATCCTGCTGCGCTATTACTACTTTTCCGACGCTGCTGGGCTATGTCTACTTTTTACAGTATGCTGCGCTTTGACTACCTTTTCCATGATGCTCCACTATGTCTACTTTTTTACGCTGCTGCGCTATGTCTACCTTTTCATGATGCCTCACTATGACTACATTTTCCACGCTGCTGCGCTATGACAACTTTTTTCCACGCTGCTGCATTATGTCTACCTTTTCCATGATGCTCTGCTATGACTACTACTTCCACGCTGTTGAGCTATTACTATTACTTTTGTATTTCAACGCTGCTGCGCTAAGTCTACCTTATTGCCACTGCTGTGCTATGACTGCCTTTCCATGATGCTTCACTACGTCTCCTTTTTCCACGCTGCTGCGCTATGACTACTTTTTCCACGCTGCTGTGCTATGTCTACCTTTTGGTTTAAACAGTATTTATTCAGATAGAGTGCATGATATACATAAATACAATGTTAAGATAGAAGGATCTGAAAGTAAGCTGGTGGCTTATTTAGATCATTTCCTAGACATGTTATAAAATGTCTACCTTTTCTATGATGCTCTACTATGTTTATTTTTTTTTAAATCTCCTACGCTATGTCTACCTTTCCATGATGCTCCACTCGAACTACCCTTTTCCACGCTGCTGCGCTATGACTACTTTTTCCACGCTGCTGCGCTATTTCTACCTTTTCCATGATGCTCCACTATGACTACTTTTTCCACGCTGCTGCAATATGACTACCTTTTCATAGTTGCTGCGCTATGTCTACCTTATTCACGCTGCTGTGCTATGACTACTTTTTCAACACTGCTGCGCTATGTCTACCTCATTCACGCTGTTGTGCTATGTCTCCCCTTTCCACGCTGCTATGCTATGACTACTTTTTCAAAACTGCTGTGCTATGTCTACCTAGTCTACGCTGCTGTGCTGTAACAACATTTTCAATGATGCTCCACTATGTCTCCTTTTTCCACGCTGCTGTGCTATGACTACTTTTTAAACGCTGCTGTGCTATGTCTCCCTTTTCCATGATGCTCCACTATGACTACTTTTTCCACGCTGCTGTGCTATGACTACCTTTTCCATGGTGCTCTACTTTGTCTCCTCTTTCCACACTGCTGTGCTATGACGCCTTTTTCTACGCTGCTACGCTATGTGTACATTTATGATGCTCCACTTTGCCTTCTTTTTCAACTCAGCTGCGCTATGATTACTTTTTTCACGCAGCTGCGCTATGTCTATTTTTCCATGATGCTACACTATGGCTACTTTTTCCACGCTGCTGCGCTATTACCACCTTTTCCATGATGCTCCACTACGTCTACTTTTTCCATGGTGTTCCACTAAGACTACCTTTTCCATGCTGCTGCGCTATATCTACTTTTTCCATGATGCTCCACTATGACTACTTTTTCCACGCTGCTGCGCTATGACTACTTTTTCAACGCTGCTGCGCTATGACTTCCTTATTCTCGCTGCTGTGCTATGACTACATTTTCCGTAATGCTCCACTTTGTCTCCATGTTCCACGCTGCTGCGCTATGACTACTTTTTCAACACTGCTGCGCTATGTCTACCTCATTCACGCTGCTGTGCTATGTCTCCCCTTTCCACGCTGCTTTGCTATGACTACTTTTTCAACACTGCTGCGCTATGTCTACCTTATCTACGCTGCTGCGCTATAACAACCTTTTCAATGATGCTCCCCTATGTCTCCTTTTTCCACGCTGCTGTGCTATGACTACTTTTAAACGCTGCTGCGCTATGTCTATATTTTCCATGATGCTTCACTATGACTACTTTTCCACGCTGCTGCGCTATGGTTACTTTTCCCACGCTGCTGCGCTATGATTACCTTTTTCTTGATGCTTCACTATGACTGCTTTTTCCACGCTGCTGCGCTATGACTGCTGTTGCCACGCTGCTGCGGCTATGTCTACCTTTTCCATGATGCTCCACGTTGTCCACTTTTTCCACGCTGCTACGCTATGTCTACGTTTACCACGCTGATGCGTTATGTCTCTTTTTCCCATGCTGCTCGACTATGTCTACTTTATCCATGCTGCTCTACTATTTCTTTTTTTCCACGCTGCTGCGCTATGTCTACCTTTTCTATGATGCTCCACTATGACTAATTTTTCCACGCTGTTGCCCAATGGCAATTTTTCCACGCCGTCCAACTATGTCTACCTTTTCCATGATGCTCCACTTTGTCTTTTTCCACGCTGCTGCGCTGTGGCTACCTTTTCCATTTTGCTCCTGCGCTATGACTACTTTTTCCACGCAGCTGCGTTATGTCTACTTTTTCCACGCTGCTTCGCTAAGACTACTTTCATGCGCTGATTCAGGAATATTCGTCAGGGGGGGGGGTTCAGGTCAATCCGACAAAAAAAGCTCTGACAAGTTATTTGGGGTTCTATAGGGAATAAGCAAGTGGACCCCTACGTGAAAAAGTTAGACCCCCCCCCCCCCCTGACCTGAAAAAAGTTGAACCCCCTCCGGAATCATGAAAATTGATATTTTTCTTTGAAATTAACCATTTGATTTCTGTAAAATAAGCTGAGGACTAGAGAGAAAAAAACGTTGGATTGACCTGGACCCCCCCCCCCCCCACGAAAATTCCTGATTCAGCGCATGAAAGAATTCTTAGTGGAGCAGCTGGGATAAAAGAGACACAGCACAGCTGCGTGGAAAAAGTAGCCATAGCGCAGGAGCAAAACGGAAAAGGCAGACACAGCGCAGCAGCGTGGAAAAAGAAGACATAGTGGAGCATCATGGAAAAGGTAGAGATAGTGGGACGGTGTGGAAAAATAGTCATAGCGAGGCAGCATGGAAAAGTAGTCATATTGGAGCATCATAGGAAAAGGTAGACAGAGCAGCAGCGTGGAAAAAAAAAGAAATAGCAGAGCAGCATGGATAAAGTAGACATAGTCAGCCAGCATGGAAAAAAAGAAATACTAACATAGCGCAGCAGCGTGGAAAAAGTGAACATAGTGGAGCATCATGGAAAAGGTGGACATAGCCGCAGCAGAATGGAAATATCAGTCATAGCGCAGCAGCGTGGAAAAGGAGTCATAGTGGAGCATCATTGAAAAGGGATAGACATAGCGCAGCAGCGTTGAAAAAGTAGACACAGTGGAGCATCATGGAAAAGGTAGTCATAGCGCAGCAGCGTGGAAAAAGTAGACAGCGCAGCAGAGTGGGAAAAGTAGTCATAGCGCAGCAGCGTGGAAAAAGTAGTCATAGTGGAGCATCATGGAAAAGGTAGACATAGCGCAGCAGCGTTTAAAAATTAGTAATCTCGCAGTAGCGTGGAAAAAGGAGAAATAGTGGAGCAGCATGGAAAAGGTTGTCATAGCACAGCAGCGTGAATAAGAGAGACATAGCGCTGCAGTATTGAAAAAGTTGTCATAGCGCAGTAGCGTGGAAAAAGAGAACAGTGGAGCATCATGGAAAAGGTAGACATAGCGCAGCAGCTTTTAAAAGGTAGTCATAGCACAGCAGCATGGCAGAATAGTCATGGCTCAGCAGCGTGGAAAAGTAGCCATAGTGAAGCATCATGGAAAAGATAGACATAGCGCAGCAGTGTTGAAAAAGTAGTCATAGCGCAGCAGCGTAGAAAAAAAGAGACATAGTGGAGCATCATGGAAAAGGTAGTCATAGCACAGCAGCGTGAATAAGGAAGACATAGCGTAGCAGCGTGGAAAAAGGAGACATAGCACAGCAGCATGGAAACAATAGTCATAGCGCAGCAGCGTGAAAAGAAAATACAAAGTGGAGCATCCTGAAAAAGGTAATCATAGCACAGCAGCACGAATTGGGAAGACATAGCGCAGCAGCGTGGAAAAAGTAGTCATAGTGGAGCTCATAGAAAAAATAGATATAGCGCAGCAGCGTGGAAAAAGTAGTCATAGCGCAGCAGCGTGGAAAAAGTAGTCATAGTGGAGCATCATGGAAAAGGTAGACATAGCGCAGCAGTGTTGAAAAAGTAGTCAAAGCGCAGCAGCGTGGAAAAAGGAGACATCGTGGAGCATACTGGAAAAGGTAGTCATAGCACAGCAGCGTGAAACAGGAAGACATAGCACAGCAGCGTGGGAAAAGTAGTCGTAGCGCAGCAGCGTGGAAAAAGTAGTCATAGTGGAGCATCATGAAAATGGTCGACATAAAGCAGCAGCTTGGAAAAAGGAGTCATAGCGCATCAGCATGGAAAAGGTAGACATAGTAAAGTATCATGGAAAAGCGAGTCATAGCGCAGCTGTGTGGAAAAAGAAGTCATAGTGTAGCATCATGGAAAAGGTAGACATAGCGCATCAGCGTGGAAAAAGACTCATAGTGGAGCACCACGGAAAAGATAGACATAGCGCAGCAGCGTGGAAAAAGTAGTGATAGCGCAGCAGCGTGGAAAAGAAGACATCGTGGAGCATCATGGAAAAGATAGACATGGCGCAGCAGCGTGGAAAAAGTAGTCATATCTCAGCAGCGTTGAAAAGTTGCAATAAAGTAGCATCATGGAAAAGGAAGACATAGCGCAGCAGCGTGGAAAATGTAGTCATAGCGCAGCAGCTGTGAAAAAGTAGTCATAGTGGAGCATCAGGTAAAAGATGGACATAGCGCAGCTGCGTGGAAAAAGTTATCATAGCGCAGCAGCGCGGAAAAAGCAGTCATAGTGGAGCATCATGGAAAAGGTAGTTATAGCACAGCAGCGTAAATAAGGTAGACATAGCGCAGCAGCGTTGAAAAAGTAGTCATATCGCAGCAGCGTGGATAAAGGAGACATAGTGGAGCATCATGGAAAAGGTAGTCATAGCACAGCAGTGTGAATGATGGTAGACATAGTGGAGCAGCGTGGAGAAAGAACTCATAGTGGAGCATCATGGAAAAGGGAGACATAGCGCAGCAGCGTGGAAAAAAGTAGTCATAGCGCAGCAGCGTGGAAAATGTAGTCATAGTGGAGCACCATGGAAAAAATAGACATAGAGCAGCAGCGTGGGAAAAGTAGTCATTGCGCAGCAGCATGGAGAAAGTAGTCATAGTGGAGCATCTTTAAGAAAGTATTCATAGTGGAGCATCATGGAAAAGGTAGCGCAGCAGCGTGTAAAAAGGTAGTCATAGCGCAGCAGCGTGGAAAGAGTAGTCATGCTATATCTCCCTTTTCTGCACATGTATGCTGTTGCGCCATGTCTAATTTTTCTACGCTGCTGCACCATATCTTCTTTTTCCACGCTGCTGTCCTATGTCTACTCTTTCCACACTGCTGCAACATTTCTACCTTTTGCATGCTACTGCGCCATGTCAACTATTTCCACCAAGCTGCACCCTGTCTACTTTTCCAAACTGCTTTGTCATGTCTCCTTTTTACGTTGCTGTGCTGTGTCTACTTTTTCAACATTGCTATGCTACGTCTACTTTTACCACGCTGCTGTGACATGTCTCTTCTTTCCACATGTTGCGCCATGTCTACATTTTCCACACGGCTGTGCCATGTCTACTATTTCCACTCTGCTGTGTCATGTCTACCTTTTAAAGGCTTTTGCGCCAAGTCTACTTTTCCGTGCTACCTTACCATGTCTACCTTTTCCACACTCCTATGCTTAGTCTTCTTTTCTATGCTGTTGCGCCATGCATAATTTTTCCACGCTGCTGCACTGTATCTACTTTTTCCATGCTGCTGCCATATGTTTACTCTTTCAATACTGCTAATCCATGTCTCGTTTTTACACACTGCTGCGCCATGTCTACTTTTTCCACCAAGCTGCACTCTGTCTACTTTTCCTTACTGCTGTGTCATGTCTACCTTTTAAACGCTTTTGTGCCAAATCTACTTTTCCGTGCTACCTTTCCATGTCTACATTTTCCACACTCCTATGCTTAGTCTTCTTTTCTATGATGTTGCGCCATGTCTAATTTTTCTACGCTGCTGCACTATATCTTCTTTTTCCACGCTGCTGTCCTATGTCTACTCTTTCCACACTGCTGCAACATGTCTACCTTTTGCATGCTACTGCGCCATGTCAACTATTTCCACCAAGCTGCACCCTGTCTACTTTTCCAAACTGCTTTGTCATGTCTCCTTTTTACGTTGCTGTGCTGTGTCTACTTTTTCAACATTGCTATGCTACGTCTACTTTTACCACGCTGCTGTGACATGTCTCTTCTTTCCACATGTTGCGCCATGTCTACATTTTCCACACGGCTGTGCCATGTCTACTATTTCCACACTGCTGTGTCATGTCTACCTTTTAAACGCTTTTGCAACAAGTCTACTTTTCCGTGCTACCTTACCATGTCTACCTTTTCCACACTCCTATGCTTAGTCTTCTTTTCTATGCTGTTGCGCCATGCATAATTTTTCCACGCTGCTGCACTGTATCTACTTTTTCCATGCTGCTGCCATATGTTTACTCTTTCAACACTGCTGCTCCATGTCTCATTTTTCCACACTGCTGCGCCATGTCTACTGTTTCCACCATGCTGCACTCTGTCTACTTTTCAACACTTCTGTGTCATGTCTACTTTTTCAACGCATGTGCCATGTCTCATTTTGAACGTTGCTGTGCTGTGTCTACTTTTTCCACATTGCTGTGCTAGTTCTACTTTTTCCATGCTGCTGCGACATGTCTCTTCTTTTCACACGGCTGCGCCATACCTACGTTTTCCACGCTACTGTGCCATTTCTACTTTTTCCACGCTGCTGCGCCACGTCTACTCATTCCACACTGCTGTGTCATGTCTACTTTTTCAACGCTGCTGCACCATGTCTACTTTTTCTGCGCTGCTGCGACATTTCTAGTTTTTCCAAATGTTGCGTCATACCTACATTTTTCAAACGGCTGTGTCATGTCTACTTTTTCAACGCTGCTGCACCATGTCTACTTTCTCCACCCTGCTGTGCTATGTCTACTCTTTCCACACTGCTGTCCTACACTGCTGTCCTATATCTACTTTTTCCACGCTGCTGCGCCATGTCTACTCTTTCCAAACTGCTGCGTCATACTCACTTTTTTCACTCTGCTGCGCCATGTCTACTCTTTCCACGCTTCTGCGCCATGTCTACTTTTTCCATGCTGCTTCGCAACCTTTCCACACTGCTGTATCATGTCTACTTTTTCAACGCTGCTGCGCAATGTCTACTTTTTCAGCGCTGCTGCAACTTTTCTCTTCTCTCCACACTGTTGCACAATGTATCTACTTTTTCCTCGCTGCTGCGCCCTGTCTACCTTTTCCAAGATGCTGCGCCACGTCTTCTAATTCAACGCTGCTGCGTCATGTCTGCTCTTACCACATTTATGCGCCATGTCTACCTTTCCACGCTGCTGCGCTATGTCTACTTTTTCCACGCTGCTGCACTTATCCTGCTGTGATATGTCTACTCTTTCCACACTGCTGCGCCATGTTTACTTTTTCCACACTGCTAAGCTATGTCAACTTTTACATGCTACTGTGCCATGTCTACCTTTTTCACACTCCTGTGCTATGTCTCCTCTATCCATGCTGCTGCGTCATGTCTAATTTTCCCTCGCTGCTGCATTATATCTACTTTTTCCATGCTGATGCGCTATGTCTACTCTTTCCAAACTACTGCGCCATATCTACTTTTTCCATGCTGCTGTGCCATGTCTACTCTATCGACCAAGCTGCGCCATGTCTACTTTTCCATGCTGTCGCACCATGTCTATTTTATCAACACTGCTGTGTCATGTCTACTTTTTCAACGTTTCTGTGCCATGTCTACTTTTTCCACACGGCTGCGACATGTGTATTCTCTCCTTACTGTTGCGCCACGTCTACATTTTCCACGCTGCTGCTGCACGTCTGCTCTTGTTGCACTGCTGTGCCATGTCTACTTATTCCACACTGCTGCGCCATGTCTACTCTTTCCATGCTGCTGCGCAATGTCTACTTTGTCCATGCTGCTGCGCCATATCTACTTTTACAACACTGTTGCTCCATGTCTCCTTTTTCCACGCTGCTGCGCCGTGTATACTTTTTCCACGCTGTTACGCCATGTCTGGTGCGCCATTGCTGCCCTTTCCACACTGCTGCCCTATGTCTACTTTTTTCACACTGCTACACTATGTCTATTGAGATATGTATATTCTTTCAACCATGCTTCGGCATTCTACCTTATCAAAGGTGCTGCACTAAATCTAATTTTTCCATGCTGCTAGGCTATGACAACTTTTTCTACGCTGTTTCGTCATGACTAATTTTTAA
This sequence comes from Loripinus fragilis, assembly GCA_964019695.1. Classification (NCBI taxonomy): domain Eukaryota; kingdom Metazoa; phylum Mollusca; class Bivalvia; order Lucinida; family Lucinidae; genus Loripinus; species Loripinus fragilis. Next base: position 13,790,304 of record OZ026524.1, read on the forward strand.
ACGCTGCTGTGCTAAGACTACTTTTTTCCACTCTGCTGCACTATGACTACTTTTCAACGCTGTTGCGCTATGTACTCTCTTTCCACTCTGCTACACTATGACTACTTTTTCCACGCTGCTGCGCCATGTACTCTCTTTCAACACTGCTTCGCTATGACAACTTTTTCTACGCTGTTTTGCCATGACTACTTTTTTCAATGCTGCTGCGCTAAGACTACTTTTTTTCCACTCTACTGCGCTATTACTACTTTTTCCACGCTGCTGCGTCATGTACTCTCTTTCCACACAGCTGCGCTATGGCTACTTTTCTACGCTGCTGTGCCATATCTACTCTTTCCACCATGCTGCGCCATGTCTACTTTTTAAATGCTGCTGCGCTAAGACTACTTTTTCCACTCTACTGCGCTATTACTACTTTTTCCACGCTGCTGCGCCATGTACTCTCTTTCCACACTGCTGTGCTATGGCTACTTTTTCTGCGCTGCTGTGCCTTATCTACTCTTTCCACCATGCTGCGCCATGTCTACTTTTTTCCACGCTGCTGCGCCATATCTTCTCTTTCTACGCTGCTGTGCTGTATCTTTTTTTTCCACGCTGCTGCGCTATGTCTACTTTTTCCACGCTGCTGCGCTATGACCCCCTTTACCATGATTGACAGAACTACGAGTTAACAAGAACTGTCTATATTAAACACCATTTTGGCGAATTACCACCGTGTTTGCTGGTCAAGCCAATTCCCAATTATAGGGCTTGCGTTATTTTTTTTTTATTTCGATCATTTATCATTTCAGTGAGCAAACGGTGAAGCCCTGATTAGACGCCGAGCTCTCCAGCGTCTGATCAGACTCTGCACTGTTCGGTTATGTCCTTAAATATGACGCTATAGGTTATGTGCGGAGCTATAGAGATGGTGACAGGATCCTCCAAAATAGCCTAGTGTTTATTATTTTCTGTTATTCATTTAATAATAGATTTATCTTTTCAGATTTAGGAAATCATTATTCTCTGACATTTCAATTTGGCTCTTTATTCTCCTATCATTATTAATAATAATCAACATCAAACCCCAAAATGCCGTTCGCAAAATTTATTGTGATCCGTTTTCCCAAGTAATGGGTCGATATCCGTATACACGACAGTTGTAGCAACAGCGAATTAGTTTTAATACACGGAGCATGCGCAATGACCGTTACTAAGGTGGAAGGAGCGAATATGATTGCGCATGCGCAGTGTCCACTATGTCCACCTTTTCCACGCGTCGCCGTATTCTACGTTACACCGGCAATACGCGTAAATACCACCAAATCGACGTATACATTTACCAGTGTGGTCAAGGCTTCTTAGTTTCACATATCTTTATCAAAATTACCATGCGACATTTATTCCCTCGATTTGTTTCTGACAAAATAAAATCCATGGTTCGTGTTTAAAAGAAATTAATATAAATGTGACTACAAAACAGGTGTAAGCTCAAAAATGCATTGTTTGGGAGTACATTTCATGATTAAAGAAAAAAATCACTAAATACGCATCACATCTGAATGGTTACCTGTACAAGTCATCGTTGCACGACCACTAATCACTAATTGCACCTGATTGGGGTGGTGGGGGGGGGGGGGGGAGGGTGAAAATAGTGCGCAAATGAAAATCGCAAAATACTCGTAAAAGATATCCTCGCTAATTGCAAAAAGTGCGCAAATGCAATGCGCCCTTCAGTGGCGGATCCAGGACCACAAATGCTGGGGGTGCTTGACAATCAATGTTTTACAGACACTAATAGCACAAATAAGTTTCCATATAGAAATGTGTCCCATAGAAGCAAGCGACTCAATTAGCCTATATACATGTACCACTCCCCTGAGCATTTGGCCTTTTGGTTTCAGCGATTTTTTCCCGTTTTATTTTGTTTAAAAAAACAAATGTCCCCGGCGAGTGATCAATTTGGATCCCAGATGCGTGGTTGGGTTCACGTATAGAAAGCACAAAACGCTAAACTTTGCTACATATTAAAAGTATTAGCTGTGGACAGAAGATTTGTGTCAAAAAGTTTTCCCTCAATATGATTATGGGAGTTATTAAAGCCTAATGATCGTAAGTTTTACTTTTTGTCCTTTTTCTCACTTAGACCCAAGATGCATGGTTGGCAGAATTTATGGGACTACAAGCTGTGGGTGTCATGGTTTCAGAGAAGATTTTTTAAAGTTTTCCCACATTTTAAATCAATAGAAGCTTATGACTCCATGGCTAGTATAAACACTAGGAGCATGGATGGCAGGATTTGTGTAGGTGACCACAAAGTAAGAAAAAAGGCAAAGATCAGGAATCGATGCAATCAAGCACCACACCTGACCCAGGATACATATTAGAAAGTGACAACTTCACAATTAGACATCACAAACGAGAGCCAAGAGGTCAGCCCTTTCCCAGCAGGTGACCACAAGGCATCAATAAACGTACGCATACGAAAGCACAACATAAATGATATATTTTTAAAGTTTTCCCCATTATACCAGAGTTCCATTCCAATCAGCCCAAAAATAACACATGCATCCTTTCCCCTTCCATACCTGATGATGTTTTATACCTAAGATGACTAAAATTGGTCCGCTGATATACTTCCTTGAAAACGTGAACGGAAGATGCCGTGAATGGTATAAGTTTAGGGTTCATGTGAGCTAACCATATTGTTTCTCAACTGGGTCCGCATTAAGATTATTGCACAGTTGATTGGAGGCGAAGGTAGTGAAATGATTCCTAAATGCTCCCATCTAATAGATACAAAAGGGCATGGAGTGGGATTTTGCCAGTAACTGACAACTTCTTTCAATACGAAGGAATGGGAATGACTGTAGATAATAGTTCATTACCAATTTCAACAATAGAATGGTGCTGGACAGGAAGAGCGAACCCGTGACAGCCTGATCGCTAGTCAGACCCACATCCCACAGAGTTGACACCAACACTCACACGCACTATATGCAAGACTGACGTTGCTGATACAATAGTGTCAAAATCTAATGTGCAATTTTAAATTAATGTAAAAAAAAAACAACGTCTTATCGCACGCAATGTTTCCAAGAGAATGCTGAAACTTTGAAGACCTGAATCAGAGTGTGCATCCTTGCTTTTCAGCAAAAAGTGAAGACTCCAGCAAGACTGAGAACAGTTCGTGGAAAGAAGGCACCAAGGCGAATGTTAGCGGCGATTTTTAAAAAAAAAAAACGTTGAGAAAAAGCATCAAGAAGTGCTCATGACTAATTATACCCCCGATTTTAAAACTATATCCTTTTAAAATGTTCACATGCGAGGAAACCTGATTTTGCTGCAGTGTCATGAACGCACGATATGCAGAGACTCGCATTGCTGATACGCGCATGTGCTGGGTCATTTTTAAAGGCGACTTATCCCACGCAATGTTGCCCAGCGAAGGCCCCAAATCAGAACAGGCATCCGCCTATGTCAGCGCATCATGAAATCCCAACAAGACTGCTAACAGGTCATGGAAAGAGCAGCAAGGCAAATGTCTGCGGCAATTTTTTGAAAAGAATAATGTGGTTAGGGAAAAAGCTAATTCTACCGTCGATTTTAAAAGTATATCCTTTGAAAATTTCATAGTATGGGAGATAGCTGCGAGAAAATTTGATTTCAGTCCCGTTGATAAAGAAAGTCCCTGCCCAGAGGGGGTACTCCGATATTTTCATACATACTTAGGCTTGTGTCATTTTTTGGGGGTTCAAAATTTTGAATTTCAATATTTTGGGGGTTTTCAGAAAAATAAATATGTTTTTGGGTATGAAGATTTTGTGGATATTACTTGGGGGTCATCACAAAATTGGACTATATTCAGGGGTCATTTCTATGCATTTTAGGGTCTTTTCTTTAGGTCAAGGTACAGAAAGGGGGGTATATATTTGGGTTGCTAAAATTTCAAATATTTTTTTGGTGTGCTTGAAATTCCTGATATATTTTGGGGTGAAGGGTAGATGCTGGGCCCGAGCCTACGTATGGAGAAAAAAAATAGAGTATCCCCCACACCCCCTGGGAGTCCCTGCTGCAGGCGAACAACAAAGGCACAGATCAGACTGCGATGATGTCAAAACCAGCGTATTTGTCTGTTGAAATTGTAACGGATAAGCCTACCTCAGGCAAAATTTCTATACCATAGCAAGTTTCTGTAGCTGAGCAAACTGGATTGTCCCTTACCTGGTCGCAAACCGAGTATTTATGTCAACATGCTTGTGTCTCAACTCTGCATGCTGAGTGATGTTTCGCGGTGTTTGTTTTCTGCAGACTTTTATATTAACTTCTTTTAAAAATATATTTCATGTCTCGGACCGGGTCCGAGTTCATGTATACATACAAACGTCATAATTTCAAGCAGTTTGAAACCTTATCAAAATTTCAGGCCTATCTGAGTCCAGACTGTTTGCTAATGTTTTCAGTGGTGTTACCACCAGTGGCGATTCATGATCAAAGAGACCGACAATTTCAAAACTGACCACGGGTATTCTATCAGGTCGCGTGAGAAGGAAAAAAGGTAGGTTAAGATTTTTTTTACCATGGACTCAGCTGGGGGTGCTGAAGCACCCAAAGCACCCCCCTAAATCCGCCACTGCCCTTTCTATAAGTGATGTTGTGCATTTTCACATCGTGAGATTAAATAAAACTCAAAAGTATACCAAAAGATGATTTTACTTGTATTACAAGTATGTACAAAAATTGAAATTCAGTACACTCCAAAGTGTTCCAGGCCAAAAGTTAGCTATCGGCAGCCAACTTTGGCTATTGACAGTTGACTGTAAATAACCTTTAAAAAACGTTATTAAAGTTGGCTATTGGCAGTGAACTGTAAATGGCCATTTTTATTTTTTTAGCTATTGACAGTTAACTGTTAAACGATGCATCATCTCTGCTACATTTGTTGTGAACTCTTATAGCAATGGGCCTCTTCGCAAGAAAACCCGTCTTCGGGGTTTCCGACAAGTAAGACTCAACTCAGTCTCCTCAGCTACTGGGACTAGCTAGGAAATTGAAATTTCGCTCGTATCAAGTTTCGATACGACATTTAACAAACAGATAAAAACAAATGCGCTGATCAGTCTGCGCGGATGCGCAGGTAGGTCTGTGCCTTTGTTGTTCGCATACCCCTGAAGACAGGCCCATATCATGCAGGAAAAATAACACACTACCATGAATAAACCCACGACACTATGAAATATTCAACAGACTACATTGTATTGTGTAATGTAACAAAGACGCCGATTAGACTGCGTGGACGAGCAGGCTTGTCTGCGCCATTTTCGCTTCGCATGCAAGAATGCACATTTTCGCGCCGGTCTTACTTTCGGTTTGCTAGGCGGATTTGTTTTTACATTTATTGTTGTTGATAGTTACATGTAATATGTCAACAATACCAAATGTGTTAAGTACTTGGGGTATTCATAACGTACTGTTTGTACTCCTTGTATGTTTAAAAAATATCCAGCGATTTGGTAAACGGGTGCCAGGCAGTGGCGTAGCTGGAACGCCGAAAAAGTTACGGACAACAAAGGGATCAAGCAGTGGTTCTCTTCAATTACGTCCCTTTTCGAAATGTGAACATCTATAAAAGGAAAGAACTTGCTCCCAGAGGGAGCTGGGCGAATTCTTTCCTCTAAGAGCAGTTCCTTGTGGTATGGAAATCACTTTTACCACATTAGGTGACCTGCCTTAAATGTTACTATTTTTATTACGCACGTGCGTAACTGCGTCATGGGAGCTACGCAAATGCCAGGGACCCACTATGTGACTTGCTTGCGGACTAGTTTATGAACGATTGTGCTTGCAGTGCTGGGGATTCGGATGTACATGTAAATCTTACTATTTTTCTGTCTTCTTCCCTTTTGCTGAGAAAGGGCCTGACATGGCTGGAATCTTGTCGAGTGTGTAAGAGATCAAATGGAACGAGGCTCGATTGACCGAAAGTTATGTGTTCTCAGTACGACTGGATCCGGGTTCCTCTTCCTATTCCCGTTAACATATCAAACCGCATGAGCCTTGTCGCGGGAAAACCTGTCTTCCGGGTTTTGGACCACGTGAGACTCTAGTTTACATGTAGCCACAGACACTAGAATGTCGGTCCGCATAGCGCAGTCGATGGAAAGTCGGAATCCAATTGTGGGTCATGACTTAGAACCTCGATCTGGCCACATTCTTTTGTAGATCATTTTATGCTCTTCCTAGTTGATTCAAAATTTGGGCAGTTCAGTGTCAGTAGAAGTGTGTCTGAAGTATGAATACACGTACACTGTAAAACAAATAAGTGTTAGTCAACACCAAAAGAGGTAACATCTGAGCTGCCACCCTTTAAGTTTTATGGTTTAATGAAATTTATAACTGTTTTGGGATTTACCTTACGTCACTGTCATAAACGACTTGTGGAATAGTACCCGTTGGTTAATAACTGAAAACGTTGCTCATTTTTCTGTCCAATCACGAAGCTCATGTTTTCATATTTCTTCTATATATACATTGTTTAATTAAATCAAATCTCTAAATTATCAAATGACATATTTCTTTGCGCAAGTACAATTTCAGATAACAAACCATGCACTCGTCGTAGCCTGCGCGCATACGCTAAATATGGAAGGATCAACTATTAGCCCATTTAATGGCCTTACCTAACCTTAACAGTAGGACGAACCCATTTTTAATTATAGGGCAATTGTGTGGTATCTTTTCCCATATTTCAACAGAACATTCGGTCAGCAAACAGTAGAGACTCTGATCAGACGCCGCGTACTGCGGCGTCTGGTCAGGGTCTGCACTGTTTGCCCATGTTCCAAGATACTTTACATACATATATTCCGATAATACGAAGCGCAATGGCTCAGCGGTAGAGTGCCTGGCTCGAGACCGAGAGCCGCGGGCTCGAGCCTCACCGGCGTCACTGCGTTGTGTCCTTGAGCAAGACACATTAATCCTAGCTTAGTACTGGTTCAACCCAGGAAGACCTGTCCCTGATTGTTAATCAAATCAAACAAACAAACAAAATAATGCGATAAGTACTATATGTCATGGAGCGGTTCGTTTTTCCATAGGTCAATACCAAAATAGCTGACCTAATCTGGACCACAAGACAGACAGACAGACAGACAGGCAGACAGACATACGAACTCTAGATACCCCCAAGGTCAACCCGTATCTAATGTTATTAGTTTTACATATCACTCACGTGTTATCTATTCATATTTATTTACAATTGTCGCTACGATTTCGGTCACAAGACCTTTTATTAAACTTTTACACAGATGGTTGAATTAAGAAATCTATAAGGTTAAGTGTTTTAAGTGTGTGTATGTTTAAAAACAGTAATAAAAAGTTGTAAGAGATTTTCATATTGGTAAGTTATTAATAGTTTGTTTGTTTGTTTGATTCTTTACGTCCCATCACCAATCTTTCAGTTAAACAGGGGCGGGTCTTCCTGGGTTGAACCAGTCCTAAGCTAGGATAAATGTGTCTTGCTCAAAGACCACAACGCAGTGACGCTGGTGAGGCTCGAACCGGCGGCCCCTCGGACTCGAGTCAAGCACTCTTCCACTGAGCAACTGCGCTCCAGAATAGTTTGTTAATTCCGGGTACATGGGGTAGGTGATGATCCTGAATACATTTTTAAAAAACAAAACTACGTTTCCGATTGCCAAAAAACAAACGTTTTGATCGCTCTACGATCATCGTTTTGACGATTTTTAGAGGTTGAAAGCGAATAAATCGGCGCGTTCGCGTTACCCGCCTTTCCGGCTCGCATGGTTAGAAGAGACACACGGAAAGCAGTAAAATCGAGCAACTATCGGCCCGCCAGCGAAAAGCCATCCGGTGGCGGGTCGATAGAGGCCCATGATTAGATACTGGCTGGGCACATGTCTGTTTGTAAAAATAAACTTGCAAAAGCACACAACGACAGTGCAGTCTCGACATAGCGTTTGCTGCCCACACTCACAGACAAAGGGTGTATGTTATTAAGGTTTGGATATACCCACTGGATTTCTGTACATGGACGTTCGAAAAAAGAGTCATTGAATTTGCCAGTCTCCCGATTCGCGAATAGTAGCGAAAGCAAAAGTCTAAAGTAAAATGGGCCACGCCGTAAGGAAACCTAACTTTCGGTTATACTGTGCATTCAATTTCTTGCAGTCTATTTAGCACATTTATTCTTCGCTCTCAGAAAGTTATCTAACCAAAATTTGCGACTTGCAATATTTAAATTATCTTGCCAATCTCTGTAGCTGAGCAGACTGTATTGAACTCATGATCCCGAAAACACAAATAGGTGAATTAATCGGTCATTCAGTTGGTCAATTAGTCGGTCAGCAAACGTGTCAAGTAGTCGGCCACTGATAACAAAATTGAGCCTCAACGCCAGAAAAAACTGATTTTGCACGTGAACAACAAAGGCGCAGATCAGCCTGCGTATCCACGAGGTCTGATCAGTGCCTTTATTACATTGGCTCGACTTGCCATAAGCAAAATTTCAATATCCTACATGTACCGAAACATTAAACCCTAACCCTAACAAACCCTAATATAGAACAGATTTTTTTTCTGATTGAGCTTAGGGTTTGTGATCGTCTTTTAGAGTCAGGGCTTATGGTTAGGGTTTAATGTAACTGAGCAGGCTTACTTGCTCTGAAATGGCTGAAGACAGGCCCCGAGGGAGGTTATAAAACTTTTTTCATACTCAACTCAGCCGAGTGGGAAATTTATAATGCTCATAAATATTAAAATGCCAACAATTGTTGGCATTTTAACATTTATTAGCATATCAAATACAACTGAGATACATGTACTTAAGGCAAGACACTTCTTCATTTGTTGATATTTTAGGTGATGTGAGCAGTTGAAATTTCGTGCTCAGATGAGCTGAGCAGGAAAAAAATAACCTCGAGACCTTGTTTTTCTCGCGATGCTGCATTGAATCAGGAAGATATTTGAAGTACAGCCGGCCTATTTTCAGAAAATAGCAGAGTAAAAATTCCTTGAAAACTAAACCCCATACGGAAATACTGCTATCGGAAACGTCATTGGAAAGTTCAGTTTTGTTTTAGCCTAAAATCCAATCTGTGTAGTTTTAAAGGAATACAGTTTCATCTTAACAGGGTCAGTCAAGTTCAGCGGCTAATATCTTTTTATTACTTATTCTCGTTTTTTTTATTTATTTTTAGCAAAATGGACGGGGGTGAGTAGGAGTAAAATGCGATGTATGATATTGTATGTTTTGAGTTGATGCCTAAAGTCCAAAAGATATGGCATTAATTGGCACATCGATGAACTCGGCTATAATATATAGCAGATACATATTCTTTCATTATAGTTTTAGAAAAAAAATGCATTATCTTGTCTTGAATTAAACGAATCGAATAGTAAACACACATAAGATGACTTGCAGTTTATTTTCAATCAGTACAATTTATATAAATAAAAAGATCAAGGGTGAATAAAAATTGGGCGTGAAACCCTTTAAGAACAGGCTTTAGCCTCCCAGCAATTCAGCTAGAGTCCCACAGCGTTACGCTGGCTGTGTTACAATATTTTTACCCATATCGGTATTGCTCGATAAACGTAGAGTTACGTAGTTGGTCAGGTTATGGTGCTTTATTCACCCAATTGGACAAATACAGGATTTTCTTACATACTTCAAACTGTAAGTCTGTTTCGTCACCCTACGCTCTAACAAAGTTATCTTTATTGGTCAACAATATTTACCTGGCACTCATATGTACATGTAATATGAACTCGTATAAACCCGTTATTCTAATTTTAGATTTCCGAACATTAGAAAGAATGAAACATTTTCTAATCGTCTATCTAGCACTGTCCCGATTAGCGCTGTGGACAGAGGATACGGCTCTCAAGATTGAGATGGTGGGTTTGAATCTCACGGCATGTTATATATTTTTAAAATTTCATTTTCCCTTTTTCTCTTTTTGAGTTGACGCGTTCTGTGGCATCTCACATTTGCATTTTCGTGTTTGCTAATGTCCCAGCGCACACTTTGTATAACTGTTAAAACTGTTGTCCAAACACGATTAAAGCATACTGCATATGAAAATATTATACAATATCAATGACGAAAAAGAAATGAAAGCATTGATGGGATTCGGACCTGTGTATAATGGAAAAAAGATTGGATTTTCTAATAGCTTCGACTCTAGCTACTGAGCTATCCATGCTGACAACAAATGGTTTTCAAAACAACACTTGACTTCTGAATGTGCCACAAAAATTAAATGTTTAGATTCCAATGTTTAAAAACAAGCAAATGTTAACATAGCCATCCGATCTTTGGAGAATTATACCTGTATTTTTTTCTTTCTTCTAATCATCGTTGATGTGCTTTCTTTAGTAACTCGGAATATGTCTATATACAAAGAGGCGTGGCTATCATGATATACGCGCACTACTCTGGTACCCAGCGTCTTTCAAAAAGTTATAGTCAGGACACTGGTAACTGTTCATAGAAAACAATTAAACAGTTTATGAGTTACCCAATGATGGCTCTGACGTAAAACTTTAATCGGCGGGTTGGGCCCACCGTGGCTCAACTTGAGGTTTTCTTTAGCTCTGACTATCTGTGAGTCGTGAGCCTTTTTCTTTGGTCCATCATAGTGCGTTAATTTGATTAGAATGTTTCGCTATTATGATGCATTGCATTAGTTAGGAAGCCTCCTTGCGAGCTTAGCATTTTTGTACTTCAACAACAGCAGAATCTAGGGCGATACTGGTACCAGTAAAATGCATTTAATCACCCAGTGGCTTAGTCTGCTGTCCGTTATAAGGCAGTGGTTCTGTTGTTGTCGATTTGATGTTGATTTTTGCTCAAATTGTGGGATTCTGTAATTGTTTTATGCTTTGTTGTGTGTTTCTTTGTGTTCAGTCTAGTTTTGCAATCATCTTGATGGGGAAGAGAAAGAGAGCTTGTTGCTTTGCTTTGTTTGTCTTTCTGGTGTCTCGTGAGTGTTGTGCGGTTCTTCCTCACGGTGCCATGGGTTTGTCTGCAGTTTGTGATTGTGGTATTCCTGATCATACTCACTTTCTATTTTTAACTGTTCCTGAAAGGACCGAATAACTGCTAAATAGCGACCGTCGATCTTTCATTAACAAAGAACTCCAATATTCTAATTAAAAAAAATGACAATAAAAGGCAAGATTTTGAATAGCTGTGCTAACACCTATGTTTCCCTTTCTCTCATTTGAAGCGAACGGTAATTTTATTGTGAACTATATTTTCAAAGAACAGAAATTTCGAGACCATTTGTAAACTATTTAGCGAAAAGCTCCTATATGTGTATTTTGGTAAACAGTGAAGACCCAGATGAAATGCTGCATAGTGCGGCATTTGATCGGGGTCTCCACTGTCCGCTGAGACAAAGTCATCTTCAGAGAAAGAAATACAAGTTATTATGGTGAAATGAACCTGTGACCCCTCAATATATACACTAGGCTATCCTGACTTTATGAATATATTGTTAATATGATTATGATGCGAAAATATACTGACATAATCATTGCTTGCCAGTGATGTCAGATAATAATCTCAGTAAACAGTTTGGGCCTAGAGCAGGCCCTTTGAGTACCCACAACGTATTTTTATATATTGCACTTTTATACTGGGGTATGTTATTCATGCAGATACCTGCATATTTTTTTCAATATATCATATTACGCTGCATTGTTAATAGGTTACTTTTTTCTTCCTGTGTGTCAGTACGTCTGTACTTTCAAAGAATGCAAGCAAACAAGTAAACAAGTATTATGTGTTTTATCGTGACCTGTAATAAAACTTGAACATACTATAAAACTGCATATTTGTTTTGATTGGTATATCATTGTATAGTTTAACCTGACCCTATTGGCCAAAAATATCAGGAAAGTAAGCATTACATGATACGTTGATTAAGGAAAATCCCTACGAAAAATACCCCAACTTTTCAAGACCCTATTCGGCCCAATATTTACATGACATAAGTGGTTTTGTTATGAAATATTGTGAGGAGCTTTGGCTTCACAGGTTTTTATTAAAACCAAAGCATTCGATATCTTTAGATTTAACATTGGCGTATCCCCTAGTGCGGCAGTTACGCACGTGCGTAATGAAAAAAGTCACATTCAAGGGAGGTCACCCAATGTGGTAAAAGTGATTTTCCATACCAAATGGAACTGCAGAAAGAATTCACTCCCTCTAGGAGCAAATTCTTTCCTTTAATAGAAGTTCCCATTTTGAAAAGGGACGCAATTGAAGAAAATCACGGCTTACTCCAGTGGTCTCCCTTTGATGTGTGTAATTTTTTCAGCGTTCTGGCTACGCCATTGTTCAAAAGGACCTCTGACAGTGGTAATGGGAATCACATTGTATCACTGTTAAAGTTGGTCAAATAATTCCATCTTCATATATAAGCTCAGTGTCTGTCTCCAGTTTACGAAATTGCATTTCATTTCCCATTTCAATGAATGTACGGCTTTTTGGGGGGCTAAAATGGTCAATGTTGGGCTAAGATGGTCAATGTTTGTATTAAATATATAGGCACATTGAAAAGTGTTTTTTAACAATATTACCACCCGAAGTCCCAACTTATTATTTTGCAGGGAAATGCGTTCTTATATTTTACAATGTATTTGAATAGCTCGTTGGGACTCAGGGGGTGGGAGGGGGGAATGATACCCCTCAGTCGAAAATGAGAAGTCTTAGGCGAGCCCGAATATAAGTATTTGAATTTTTTGTGTGTTCTATATTGAAAATCTGTCTTTCCAATATTATGCTAAAACTAGTACAAGTAAGTTTTCTTTTCATAACCCCTTAGCTTTTGAAAAATTACAACTCTTTAAGCATAATTTTCGTTAGATTGAAAACTGTCCTTTTACTAAATTCTGTTGATAGATAATTGTGTACATATACTACACCTATCTTATACATATAAGATGATGGCCCCTGAGTAGGTGTGCTTTATGGATGGAAAAATGAGCCGCGGCATGTGATTTCCAACAATGTGGCTTTTTGATAAGTGTGGACTCAGAAAAGCATGTGCTCCTCCCTTTAAGCTGAGAAACTCTAAATGATGTTCAGTCAGTAGCTTAACACTCATAGAATATCCAAGCGACTTGCAAAGGCTCTGATCAGACTGCGCGTATGCGCAGGTTGATCTGAGCCTTTGCCGGTCGCACATACCACATTGTTGTAAATCTCATGCACTGGCCCTAATGGTATAGATGTACATGTACCACGACCTCTGATTTATGACCTTTATGTCTTTCTATTTCAAAAGATTGATACAGAATGTGTAAAATGAGCCAGGTTAGAGTACTTCACGAAAACTCACGGAAATCACGAAGATTTTGGCGGAAATTAAACAGCCCCAGGCAATAAGAAATGGTGCAACAAAGAGACATGTCCATTTTGGTAATTCTGGGAAAAATATTGATAAGATTTAAACCGTGGGTTAAAATAAAATCGTTGATCTCTTTTTCTCAATATTTTTCGCCTGCTGTTACAGTGTATATTTTAGGATTTGAAAGAAAAAACACATGAGGAGGTTTGCGAAAAGGGAAGGATTCCCTTAAATTAAGATTTTATCCTTATTTGTATAAGAAAAAAGTTAGGCACCAGATTATATCAGGCCCCTCAATTCAGGATCCAAAATCTTTGACAAACCTGTGGTCTTTGAAAAAAAAAGAAAAAGAAAAAAGATAAAAAAAAAGATTCAGCAGAGGACCAAAACATGCAAAATTGTCCAGCATGTAAAATGTCAATCGGAACTGTCTCGGCAAATTCCGCGAAATTCCGTGGAATTAGACCACGGATCTACTTTGATAACGCGGGTGATAACGTGACGCTGACGTTATATACCGTGACGCTGAAGTCACAGAAACAATGTTAACACAATAACAAGTGTAATTGCAGCAAAACAAACAGCGTAAATGAAGTAAAAAATCGCTATAAACATAAACTTCATAAACTTTTCGGATAATCAGAATAATTGATTTTAATAGAGCTGAACCCACATGCTACAGAACTAACTTTCCATACGCCAGTTCCGGCAAACAAAATGGAGCTTTTTGGTACATAGTACTACGCGTAATGCTCCTTATAGACTGGTTCTCTCCAAAACACTGGCTTTTGTAGGGACAGGTCATCAATAAATCAAACGGGCAGAAATCTGCCTGTCTCATGGAATGTTACGGAGCTAGCCGACAACTCGGAACCAGTTTAAAAGTACCATACAGGCTACAGAAAAAAAAACTTATGGGTGTTGCTATGAAATATCGCTATATCATTTTCCTTTCTATGACGTGTATCGAGGTTGAAACGCTGCATTCGAACATTTTATTGTGATGGCATGGTTTTCGTGACGTCAACGTCACCGTTAACGTCTGGACATGTTGGCAGAGACAGTCATGTTTTGGTGGTTGTCTTGTCAACTTAACGTTTTTAATACAACTTATGATTGGCCGACCAATCACAGCCCGCCTAACATTATACATGGCCAGTTGTTAATTTGAACAACTCGGAACCAGTTTATGCTCCTTACATACACCCGAGCCATGATTCGATTCTCGAATTGTGGCGGACTTTCCCAAATGGTAAAGTGTTACATTTCCAATATGCTAAAAGAGAAGAAAAGGCAAATATGAACAACCTTAATGCAACAAAACGTAAGAGGAACTCGTGCTATTGACGAAAGGACAAATGGACCGACAGATTATTTGTTTATTTGATTTGATTCTTTACGTCCACTCAACAATCTTTCAGTTATGCGGGACGGGTCTTCCTGGGTTGAACCAGTACTAAGCTAGGATAAATGTGTCTTGCTCATGGACCACAACGCAGTGACGCCGGTGAGGCTCGAACCCGCGGCCCTTCGGTCTCGAGTCAAGCACTCTACCACTAAGCCACTGCGCTCCCGACAGATTAATAAGTGCGGATGTAATTAAAATATTGACGCAATTGTAAAGGATGTTTTCACCCCCTTCATATTGCCTTAATTCTACATATCCAATATTTCATGCAATAATGGAATTTGAACCAAACTGCTTCGTACTTAAAAGCTGATGACATTGTATTTGGGCCGCAACATGAGATTTCCAACAATGTGATATGTGCGACCAGCAAAGCCTCAGAACAGCCTGCGCATACGCGCAATCTGATCAGAGCCATTGCTAGTCGCCTGAACATTCTACGACTATTAAGCTACTGACTGGACACCTTTTGGAGTTTCTAAGCTTAAAAGGGGGCTGCGTATGAGTCTACACTTGTCAAAATGCCACATTGTTGGAAATCACATGTCACGGCTCATTTTTCTTTTAAAAAGAACATCAAAACATGTCGATGACTTGATTTATCTGGTAAGTAATGTCGAAAGCATGTCAACAAGTTTATCTTTTAAGATTGCATCCCAAGAAGAGCAGGAGTCTGACTCAGTCATGAAGTGATAATAAGTATCACATATTAAGGTAATGCATAGCTCACATGCATATCAAAACAAATAATGATATAATTTGTTGGGACTTTAAATAGATCTCCAATCATATTTCTTTAAAAGAAATTCTGAAGTATTTGTATACGTGCTAGCGCATTTGGTTCATTTCCGGAAATCATACCCGCAACTTTCATACATGATCTGACAGTCTGATCGGCAAATGCCAAAAACGATCGGACACGTATACTTCGGGAGTTGCTAAGTATCGATTTTTTCTGTCTGTTCGTCCGTCCGTCTGTCACAAACCAACATTGCCGGACTTGTGCAGAATAATGAGTATTTAACGTAGAGCTAGCATTTTGTGAAAGATTATACTTGTGATACTGTTGGGACCTGGCTATAAATGCCGTGTGAGTCGTAGAGGGGTGAAGGAGGAATGAACTCGGAACCCATTTAAGCCTAGCGTCCTTTTTATTGGGCATCAACAAACAGTGCAGAACTTGGCGTCTGCTCAAGTTCTCCACTATTTGCGTCGAGAATGTACTTTTAGAATTTGAATGAAGTTGAAAATTACTACCCAACAGCCCTAAAATTCGAAATGAATTCGTTCAATTGATCAAGGTGGGAAATTCCATCAGGCTTAAGTGGGTTAAGTGAAATCTCCTAGTACATGTAGCCTGAGCACAAACCTAGTCAATAGAGCGGATGTTATTTGCAGAAATGCAATCGCGGCATATGGGTAACTGCCTTTCAAATAACGTCCCTTGTTTGATATAGTAATGCATTATCATACATTATCATAAGGAGTGACAAGTTATGAAAATGTGACTGTTTGTCCGAGTGTCTGTTTCTATAAATATACTATACAGCATGTCATTCGTATGTATGTATATATAGGATAGGACATATTCTGGGACTCGGAAAAACTGCTCTTGTTAAATTACTAGTAACTCTGTACCTACTAGTGTCGTATGCTCATACATATGTAACCTATTTGCAAACAGTTTGGACCCAGATCAGGCCCGATTGAAGTTGCATTTAAGCACCCCAGTGGCACCCCAGTGGCTGTTTAGCTGAGCAGACTGCTTCAAGTATTCATTTTTCGTCAACCCAAAAGACAGTTTTCTAGAATATCAAGTGATTTATACATGTATATATTTGGGTTTATGTATACAATTTCATACGATAACGCACGAGTTTGTTTATTCATTCAGTGGTAGTGTTTATTTCGTACCAAAACAAAGGTAAGAAGTAAATATCAATTACATTTAAGGGCAATTGCGGATAATACTTTCCACATTAGAATCTTTTTAATTCAATTTATGAAATAAAAAGGATATGTCACCACGCTCAATTTTTCATAATTTGGAAGTTTTCAGCATTTTATAAATTTTCTGACCCCCCCCCCCCCCCCCCACCACAAGGCCTTAATATTAAGCTAAAATATTTGTTATCGTCATATTGCTTATGTTAATTTTAATTATTGCTCATGACCTCAAGCTTTCTAGAAAATGTGAAAAATTATTTGTTTTCCCAAGCTGTGTCATGATTTATTTTGGTAACCCCCCCCCCCCCCCAAAAAAAAAAAAAAAAAAAAAAAAAATTCGAGTTTTAGAGTAAATTATATATTACATAATCTGACATTATGAATCTTATTTTTTTGTTTTTATTTCATGGGCTATCATTTGAAATTTTAAATAAATGAAAAAACAATCGGAGGTCACCAGTCTAATTATCTTTCAAGAGGCCCCAAAATTTAACCCCTTTCTTTACAAGGCGAAAAAAAGAAAAAGAAAAAAAAACAATTTGTAATAAATGCCCACCTGGGAATCGACCCTGGTCCCTAATACGTTACCACTAGGCCATGTTTACAATAATAGTACTATTTAATATACGTTTTGTATACACATAGTAATTTTCCGATATCACACTACATCTGTAGATCTTATATTTCAATGTTTTCATTATATAGTATAACATGATGACTATTCTGCTAGCTAGGTACATAGAGGCAACGACCATTACCTTCCCCATAGAATTTATCATCTCCAAGCCCCGTGGAGATAAAAAGGATAGCTGTAATTTGTAAATATTTATGCTCCTTTTCAAAAATCAAAATTCATATTTTGTATTAAAACAGCAGTTTTGATATATACAGTTAAATCTGATTAATTCGAGGTCGAATTGTCGAGTTTGTGCTGTATTGTTTATACATAATTATGTCAATTCAAGTAAAATGTTTATTTTATTATCTACTATGTAATGAAATACAGGAAAATATTGATTAAATATAATGCATATATTTCACAGCCGTGAAAATATAAAACTTGTATTTTCACAGCAGTGAAAAAACAAGATTTGATATTTTCACATGAGAGAAACCGTAAGATTGGAACTACTTTTTTCTATTTTCTCAATATAGTCTAAGGGAAGCAACTCTTCATGGCATATCTGTTTCTTATCTACGGGAAACAACTATTGGTGTTTCCTATTTCTATGGAAATGTAAACAAAAAAGCCAGAGTCGCTTAGAAGCTTACTAAAAGAAAGAGCTTTTATAAATTCGTCTGCTACAACTAGAAAATCAAAATTAAGTAAGATTCGCTTCTCTTTACCTTAAAAGATTATGGGAAAATTGTTGATAATAAAAAGAAAATTCAAACAATTTTTGTTAAATATGTCTTTTATTTCATGAGTGAAGTGGACAATATTTATTTTTCATGAGTGGCGAAGCCACGAATGAAATATAATTATTGTCCACTTCACGAGTGAAATAAAAGACATATTTAACAAAAACATTTGAATATCCTCTATGTATTTCTAATATTGAACAACTGAGAACATATTTACAAAAGTCTATAGATTTCCTTCTGAATCCGTTTCTTGCAAATTGAAGACTAATTGTATTATAGGTGCACATACAAAATGAAATAAATAAAAGCTTAAACTAACATTAAAGGCACTGACCAGGCTGCTCATCCGCTATTCACTTCTGGAAAGTATAAGAGCCGTGGCATGAGATTTCCAACAATGTGTCATTTTGACAAGTGTAGACTCAGACGAGCCTCTACAGCCTCCTCTAAAGCTTAGAAACTCCAAATGGTGTTCAGTCAGTAGCTTAACAACCATAGAATACTCAAGCGACTAGCAAAGACTCTGTTCAGACTGAGCGTATGCGCAGGCTGATCTGAGGCTTTGCTGGTCGCACATACCGCATTGTTGGAAATATCATGCATTGTCTCATTTATAAGATTCTAACTAGCTCAGCAGCTAAGCAGTCTGCGCGACGGTAGCCAAATACGGAAGTAAATAGTTCTTTACCTGCTGGTAACGTGTTACATTAATCTTAACTAACAGTTTCGACCCAGAGCAGCCAGGACAAACTATAGGGTCTAACCTGGATTGAAACTGCTTGTTTGTCTAATGGTATTGCTGAAATATTTTTTTTGTGAAAGTTAGTTTTGAAAATACCAGCAGACGACAAAAATCATGAAAATGTATCCGGCATGCAATGACTTAGTTAATAGTTAAGTGTATGACGTGATTGCATTTCTCGTAGATATTGGTCGTGACGTCAGAAAGACAGTTGAAACATCCTGAAACAAATTTCATTTCCTGGTTCACTACAAAACCCTATCAGTGTTTAGAATATTTGTGAACAGTATAGAATTGGAAAGCAAAGTGTCCATCATAACTGTAAGGCATTTTTTAATGGTAGTAAGTGCATAATTTCTACATATTATGTAGCGTCTTCTCGGGGTCGTCGCTATTAGCCTACAGAATATTAAATTATTTGAAAACAAATAAAAAAAAGCCACCAAAATGCTCGTATTGAAAATGGGCTAATCCTATTTAGGAATGAGATAATACATTCGACTTGATAAATGAGGGTCTGGATGGGGTATAATGATTAGTGAATAATGACCCTTTTTTATAATGAATAGTGAATATTGAGCCAAAAATAACGAATAGTGAATAATGAGGGCATAAATATTATTGAATAATCTTATTTTTTTAATGAATTGAAGAAAAAATAATGAATAGTGAATAATCAGATTTCTTTGCAACCTTTCTTACTTTTAATGAATAATTGGCCTTATTTAGTTGAGTAACCCAAAATGTTAATGAGAAGAATAATGGGCTAAAGTTTTAATGAAAAGTGAATACCAGACCCCCTCCCCCATCCAGACCCTCATAAATAAATGAATACATGATTAAATCAATTAATAAATATCCGTGTATACAAATATCTAGAATAACAATTGTTCGGTCACATGATTAATTCGAATTTCAATGAAAATTCAAATTGGAATTTTGATATGTCATAGGAAGATATTTTGCATAAACATGATAAATAAATCTTTACTTCCTTGTAGTGAGCTTCTTATGATAACGACCAACGAAATACGCTCGTACTATTATTAAAGGATAAAAGAAATACAACTTTTTTTTCAAGTTTTGTAGGTAGGCTAGTAACACGTAGCCAGGGATATACTACGAGTAAGAAACAAACAGATTGTACGTGGCAATAATTATTATTTTTTATTATTTGTTATTGTCCATTTTACAGCATATTCTCTACTGAAGTATGTGTATTGTGTGACATAAAGACACACTATTCGTTCAAATGTGATCAATTTTCACTCAAAGGGTCAGAATAGGACATTTGTCACTTATCGAATATACGCAAAACACATATGAGCCGCGACATGAGATTTGCAATAATGTGGTATGTGCGACCAGCAAAGGCTATGAGCTGGTCCAAATTATGTTTTGCCTTTTAACCCTTAAAGCGCCAAGAAAATAAATGCATCTGAAAATATCGTCTGCTGAAGTCGTCTGCTGCAAATAATTGCCTAACATTACTGATGAATTAAGTATAGAAGAAAACAGCGTGGACCCAGAACAGACTACTCCTATAGGAGCAGTCTGATCTGGGTCCACACTGTTTGCCATAGAGGCTTCTTAAACATTTCAGCAGACGAGAAAAGCAGACGACAATTGTTGCGATTGGCGCATTAAGGGTTAGATTGTTTGCTTATTTCAGATACATTGAAAGACACGTGACATCAGAATTAGTATCAAAATGACTAGCCCTGACAGGACCCCAGACTGTGAAGATTGGTGGGCGAATTGTTGCTGCAGTCCACTGGGTTATGTCTTTTGCTGCAGGCGCATGCGCAAGTCTTCAAAAACACAGATGCTCTGGGGATGGCTATTATTAGCAGTAGTAGCTTCTTGTAGTATACTTGGTGGTATAGTATATCAACCAGATACACCATATGCGACGCCATCTGACATGCGTCCAGTAATTAACAACTTTCACCCTTTATTCTGTGCAGCAGCGGAAATAACGTCACCTAACTCTGTATTGACCTTTGATGCTTATCTTATCAAAGGGGAGCTACGTACAGACACTGTGGATAGACAGTTGTACGAAAGTAAGTCAGCTTTCTATGTTGATGCAAAAGAGTTTTATTATTTTACTTTTTATCTGTTGAAAGAGTCTATAGTAACTATGCGACATTGTCCGAAATCTTTCCTGACATTTTATGTGTTTCGTGGTGAGGAAAATTTTAAAGCATGGCAAACTGATAATTACTGTGATGATTGTTATATGTTTAAGAGGTATTTATTTGATCCAATTATTTGCGACGTTTTTGAAATGAACATTGCAGATGAAGATGAGTACTTTTATGTGTATTCAAATGACCGTAAAACAGGAACTTGGGTGGATATACAGGTATACCAGAATAGGAGTATTTATGACCTAGGTGATGCATCTCCTGTCTGCTCAGATGTATACACTTGCGGAGTTGCAGTTAATAGTTTGGAAGATAGAGCAGTATTTCAAGTGAATGGGTATTATAATTTAGATGGAAATAGCCACCCTGTTTTTACAACTAAATGTGTTCCCAGAATATGGTCATACGTTGTTATACATGGACTAATAGCTGTGATCTTTGGTACAATAGGAACAATAATAATAAGTAAATGTTGTAAAGATATTCGAATGGTGTTACCTGATAGACAGACAGATGAACGTTCATCTTTGATAAACAACCAGGTACCTCCGTCGTATAGTTCTGTTACTTTAACTCCACCTAAATACGAAGATATAGAGAAGGAATTTGATAAAGACCTTCCTTCTTATTCTGATGTGTTAGCTTCTAATATTCGTGGGGACGATTGTTTACACATTCAAATAAGGAATTCTGTAGCAAGTAATACACCAAGTGAAATTGAAGAAAGAAATCAAGAAAGGACAGCACAAAATTCTATGTGCCCCCAGAGAGAGCTTGACAATCCTAGAACAAGAGAACCTGAACATGCAAATGTCGCAATAGAACCTGAACATGCAAATGTTGCATCTCAAAACTGTTATTATATAGGAAAATCTCAAGAACAGGGAGCATCAAATGAAGACTTTAACAGAAATACAAGTGAACTTACGAGACAATTAAATGACAAAGAAAGTGGGACTGTGGATACTGTAGTTGAGATCAAGTCTATAATCCACTCAAGCCAGGATTCTTAGCACATTTAGTATTCTTTGACTTTTCGCTAACTGTAAAGGCGGCGCCTCAAGAATGCGTAATTAGGACTGGTCAATCTTAGACATAGGTTAAAGCTGAAAATGAGGCGTGTTTTTTTTTTTCAAAAGTAACTGTATCATCTTGCGCCATTATCTCAGTATAGACGCAAAACACATTATTTAGTCCTTAAAACGCTAGCAAAATAACTGCATCTAAACATGTCTATTTAACATAAGATAGAGGCAAACATTGTGGACCCAAATCAGACTGCTCCTACAGGAGCAGTCTGATCTGGGTCCACACTGTTTTTCTATGAGGCTTCAAATATTTTAGTGGACGAAAAGGAAAACATATATTTTGTGATTATGCGCTTTAAGGGTTAATAAATGTGAGTTCAGTGAGTATACGGATAGGATTTTCATGAAATGCTCGCACGTTTGTGCGGCTCAAACAACTTATTAATTTGTCACCAAATTATAAATAGAACCTGATTTCCCTTGTTTAGCAGATAAAATAGCTGAACCACGACCAGGTATGACTATTAAAGTTGCCGCTTTTGCAGTAAGCGAAAAGTCTAATAATATAATTTAGAATTGGTTTTAACCATCAGTGGAGATGTCCCTAAATATATTGTACATTTCTGAGAGAGTTTAGTTTTAGAAAATTGTGAACCTTTGTTATATATGAATCAATGGAGCACTGGAAAATACCTTTCGTATATACATGTATATTTCTAAACGTTGTATTAGCAAGAGGAGCTTCCTCGTGTTGTCGTGGTCTGGTCTGTGATTGTGGTATTTCCTGGTCATACCCACTTACTTTTCAATGTGTTTGTGCTGCGTGGTTACCACATTAAGTTCCCGCTTACCATGCATTTAATATCGTTATTAGATGTGCACTTGGCAATTACTTTCCTTTTGGTGTCATATATATGTACCTCCTCCTTGCGGTGCGGAGGGTTGGTCTGTGGTCTGTGATTGTGGTGTAACCTGGTCATACTCGCTTACTTTTTAACCTTACGTAACAGGTCAAATATATCATTTCACAACCACTTATTTTGTTTTAGTTTCGACACAGGGGAATTTAAACAAAACTGCTTTATCCAATGCTAGAGTGAAAGTAGCTTTTTGCTCTTTTACATTTTATTTATGAAACGGGTCTGCTGATTTCAAATATTATAAGTTCTCAATATTTTAGAATTTGCGGATCAGCAGTTGTCATTATGCCATGAGATGTCGGTAGAACTTCTCTCCAGTTAATTGTTTCATATTCTGATCCTTTAGGAATATTCTTCTGGCAGAAAGCAGAAAATGGCTTAAGACGGTGCTAGAGAGCATAAATTTCTTTAATTTATTTGTGTTTCATTGATTTATATATAAAATGAAGGTTGAATATTGTAATTATAGAAGTGATAAATTGTATATTTTGTGATAAATTAACACTTTTCACTTCATATAAATACCCTATATATAGTCTATAGTTTAGCATTTTTAAGAAAAAATAGAAAACAAGAAATAGAAGAGAAGAGAAGCAATGCCTTACAATGCAGTTTCAGTGTAGATTATCATCAAACTCATATCAGTTATTCTTAACAATACAATGCAATACATTGCCTTATCATATGGCGTCGCGTCTGTGAGTGAACTAACGCCATGCAATAAAATCGATAAACCACTAAGTCTAGTGGTTTACAGATTTTCGATAAACGTTACGACGTCCATTATACCGTTTTGTACGGCAGAAATGAGGTTTCAAAGTTATTTTAATGACATCTGATAAATAGAATCTAACATTCGTCCTTTTGCATTATTGAATTTATCTAACTCGTTACGAAAAAAGGATAAAATGCTCGTCAAGCCTCACTTTTTTTCTCTTTTCCCCTACTCGTTTGATAAATTCAATAAATCATTAGCACTCATGTAAGATCCTCTATATATGGGTCACGTCAGCGGGACTTGCGAAAGAAAGGCTTATTCTAACATGATCACCTGCAACGACTAGCTTAGTTAATGAAATGTTGCGTGAAACAAACTTGGTAAATATTATTTACATATATTGAATGTGGTGTGCGCCTTTGTTGTGTCTATGCAACAACACCAGGTTTAATAGCTTGCATGCCCATATTGGTATTCAAACTCTCATTGTTTTATTATTTTCAGACAATGTATTAATTTTAGACAATGGGCTCTCAGTATGTTTTTGCACATTAGACAAGGTTTTATTTTGCTGCGCCCACCGTGGACCAACTTGAGTTTTTTTAGTTCTGACTATCTCTGAGTCGTGAGCCATTTTCTTAGTTTCATCAAAGTGTGTTTATTGGATAGGAATGTTTCTCTGTGATGATACATAGTATGAGTTAGGAAGCCTCCATGTGAGCTAAAAAACTAGCAAAATAATCTAGGGCGAAGATTATGTACTAGCAAAATGCATTTAAGCCCCTCCCCCAGAAGCGTAGGCTGCTGTAGTTTCTAAGGCAGGAGTTTTGTTGTAGTTGCTTCATTAGAACTGGTATACCCCTTGTTTGTGGGGCAGTCTGTGTTTGGTCTTTGTTTTATTATGCAGTACCATCTGGCTGCATCGAATAAGGTATGTTTGCACTCTCTAAGTTGGGGCGTTAGTCTGAAACAGCATGTTACATGCGTTACTATATCAAATAAAGGAAATGTAGTTTGAAAGTTTGAGCTAAAATTGTGAAAAAACTCGCAGATGTTGGATATCTTACATTGTTTAGGGATTTTAAAGTGGCTCCTATGATAAAGACTTATAGATCTGCTAGTCGTCATCAAGTTTTAAAGATCAGAGGGCGTTACATATGTTAGCGTGATAAATAAAATCATCAAACAGTATTTTGACATCAAGCTGAGTAAGGGCCTGCTCCATTCTAATCCCCTTTGGAATTCTGCAGTCAAATTACATCTTATGTAACCATTCAAGGTGCATTTAATAAGAAATGTTTGCACTTTGTAAGTCGGGGTGTTAGCCTGTAACAGCTTGTTACATATGTTACTATATCAATTTGAGAATAAGAAATTTAAATGTTTGAGATACCAAAAGAAGACATTAAAATTATCTAATAAATTGACATTCTTATAGTCTTTATACTGGATGTCTTTACTACATATGGAAGCTGTTTAACATTAATATGGCTAACTGTGGTGTTATGTGCGTTACATGAACCGAATTATAATTTAAAAGCTATAATTGTGGCTATCGTCATGTAGTTAAACAACT
This sequence comes from Loripinus fragilis, assembly GCA_964019695.1. Classification (NCBI taxonomy): domain Eukaryota; kingdom Metazoa; phylum Mollusca; class Bivalvia; order Lucinida; family Lucinidae; genus Loripinus; species Loripinus fragilis. The sequence continues at coordinate 13,815,519 of OZ026524.1, forward strand.
ACTATGACTTGGTTTCAAACTGTTTTATTAGATTTTACAAACATATACTCAATTGATGAATAGGAAAAACCAAGTTTGCTTTTCTATCTAAAATATATTGTCTTTTAGGAGCTAATACACAGCCCTAATCCCAGTTTTACAGAGAAGCAAATTTAGTTATTACCGTTTAAGTAAAACACATGAAAGCGATTACAGCATGTGGATATTTTTCATTTTCGTAGTCTGTCTTGCTCCTATATCTACAAGATGACATTAAGTTAAAGATCACGACACTTAATGTGTACTTATAAGTCTTTGGTGCCAAAACACTAGGAATTATATTCATTTCTGATTATCAAGCCCATGGACTGGTGTTACAGATGTTATCAATGACCTTTTGGACACATTTCCTAGTACTGTGCATATAATGCTAAATATAGAGCCACAAATAGAAAAGATAGTTTTACATTTTTACAAGAAAATACAATGAATGAAATGGTCCAAACTATTTCTCATCGGTTTAACACTCATGTTAAACATTTGTCATTGTCTGCTTCTGTGGTAATCATTATCACCGGGTATCACACGCCTCCTTGCAACTAGTAGAATCATCACACAATATTTCAATCATTTACTAATATAAAATTTTACCACCAGTCCACTCAAAATTGATGAGCCATTATCAACTTTCAAATTTTGCCATTTATGGCTTGGAACAGTCGGAAACTGATATGAATTCCTAATAGTTTCCTAATAGTATGTGTTTCAAGTGATACTCTGCAAGTAGGAGAAAGACTAAAGCTTTGCAAGGAGGAAAACTATGCCATTAAGAGCAATGAGAACCTGGACTGATGTACCTTGATATTTCTGTGATAAAGAATCATATCTTAGCTGGTTAAGTTTTATAAATGTAGCCTTTCCATACATGCAACCCACATATTTTTATCTAATAATGTCTCTGCACTTATTATATTTCCCCAAGCATTCAAAATCTTATTTGAAGTCTTCATACTTCTGAAGTGCTGAAACCGAGGTAATTCTTTCCCTTCAGATATACGAGCTAGATGTATCACAGCAGGTAAAGCAATGAAATGCATGATGAAAAGAGCGCAAATTAGACCCTTTCAATTCAATGATTCACTGAGTTTCTAAGATAAGAGCGCTTATTAAAGGATGTAACATATATAACTCGTCATAATAAATGAGCAAGGGCATTGTCGTGACATCCTTTTTGATTACACAGTCAGAGGCAAGTGTTTTCAATGGATCATGAAATGAGGCACCTTATCAACTTGTTTACTCTGTATAAATCTTCCATAGAGCATAATATAGAACTACTGGTTATCCCACTCTACCTATAGTCCACTTTCCTTCTTTTGAATGCAACAGCTAATGATATGGCTGCAAAAACTGAAAAATCATAGGTTTTACATTATTTTAAGACATGCTTCAATGTACTGACATCAAAAAACAACCAACTGCAAACATAATTGATGACAATGTCCAGCTTCATATTCTTTCTCTTATACCAGATAACTTTCAAGGTGTAACAGAAATTGTTTCAGACGGTCTGCCAAAACCATCAAGAGTCAACCTTGTAACTAAAGAAAACTTATAAAGTTCTTTGGGCGCAGCAAAATACTATTGATCTAAGACCTGAGGACTTAAGCACCAAAAGACTGGATAGGTTCCATGGCAAATGATGCAATAAAAGCAGCCTATCAAATTTCTGTTTGACCAATGTCAGAAATCTTAAAGTATTCTTAGAGGTACACGGTAGAGACATAGATTTTGCAAAATCAGAGCAAAGTTATCATTTGACTAGCACGGATGCAGAGGCAGCTGCAGTTAGCTCTTGCCACTTCACAGGAAGAGATATATACCAGAGTCATACATCATTGTATGCATATATGTGAAATGGCATTAAACCCATATTAAATCAGGTGTTTGATCCCATGACACTGACATGCTGTTTCTGCTTTTGAAGAATGCTAAGGATTCAAGTTTGGCTGAGTCAAGTTGTTTGACGCTAGCACTGGCCACACATACAAAGAAAATTAAGTCTTTTGATGGCTAAAGAGGAGGATCACACGGAATGCTTATAAGTGATGTTTGTCACAATTACCAATTTTAAAAAGTAATCTTAATTAAAGTAACACATATAACACCATAGGAAGCTGTATATTTGTTAAAAAATCTTTTCTTATGTATCAAAGGTATTCAGCATGCAAACTACATGAATAATAAAATAAATAGATAGTTTTATGTCTTCTTTCTGTTTCTCAGACTTTCAATTCATTTATTCTTAAATTGATATGGTAACTCACGTATCATACCATTACAGGCTAACCCCCTAGTAGATTGAGTGCAAACATCTCTTATTTGATGCAGCTTAAATTGTTCTTTAAGGTAGGATATGTCTGCACAATTCCCAAAGGGGTGGAGAGGAACAGGGTTGTACTCAGTTTGCAGTCCTAATACAATGCCATGATTCTACTGGTGGTGATGAAATGGGTGATTATTTTGCAATAGAAGCAGACACAATGATAAACATTGTGAGGGTGACTTGAATAAAGATTGTTTTTGAATAATTTTATTTAATAGGAATATTTATTAAATTTTGTCATTTAAATGAGAACTATTATTTTCTAACTATATGTCTATTTATTTTAATATTATAAGCATTAGCAAATATGAGATTACAAAGGTTATATATAACAAAGGTAACACAATTCCAAGGGCTTGTTATCAGCAATGACTGTAATTACTAAGACTAAGGCACCAGAGGCTAGAGATTAATAGGAAAACATGTGAAAAAACGTATTTTTTTTAAATATCATCTCTTACTTCCAAGAAAATCTCCTAGCTCATTCATTATGCCATGTAACATACGTTACATACTTTAATAAGTGCTCTGATCCTGATGTCAAACTTGCAAATGTATGATTCTTTATTGCATTAGCAAGACAGTGCCAAAAATGTAAGATATCCACGAGCGTCAAATATTTTCATATATTTTTCTTCAATAATAGATACCAAAATTAGATACTTAAAATTGGGTATGGGGTTGTTTAATAGCTCATATAAAACAATGTATTTGAGATAGAAAAGCAAACTTTGTTTTTTCTATTAGTCAAATGAGTACTTTAGTAAACTAAGATTAAAAACACTTGTAAAAATGCACAAATCGTCTGTAAAATGAATGATGTTAGTCACAATTTCAACTTTCAAAGGGAAATTTAATCTATGTAACGCATATAACACCATTGAAGGCTGAAGTTTTATCTAAAATGCTGCTTTAATGTAGCTTAGGCATCCAGCTTGCAAACTACATAAGAAATTTGAATAATTAGATGGTTTAATGTCTTCTTTCTGTAGCTCAAACTTTCATTTTGATTTTTTCCTTAGTTTGTTACAGTAACATATGTAACAGGCTGTCAGAGACTAACGCCCTGGAGCACAGAGTGCAAACATCTCTTAAAAGATGCGGCTTGAAATTTTCTTTAAGATAGGATATGTCTGCAAAATTCCCTAGGAGGGGGGGGGGGAGCAGGACCTTTTTTAGCACGAAGTCTAAATGTTTTGACTCGTTTTTCATAAATTAATGCTCATTTATCAGGTTTTACGTCTAGATATATCAACGAAACCAAATGCTGCCAAATGCTAATGTTTTATATGCCCGTTTATCCTAAAACACGTTTTATGTTTTTATCATATGCTTAACTTGGGTATATATGTATACATGTTTACATGTTTAGAGGGAATCATGGTAGACTAGCGTTGATCGCTAAACGTGTTGACCTCCTTAAATAAAGAAAAAAAATGTTTCAACTGGTTTATCATATACAGAGTTTGCCTCGTTTCACCGATTTCATCCAAAACACCCAAAGGAGGTGTGATCAAAAAGTTCTCCGCCCGATATGCGATGAGATTCATTGAAATAAATTCTTTGTCAGTGTGTAATTTGATCTAATTGAAGGATATTGGGAGTGTGAAAGGCATGCGGTCATCCTTGGTTGCTTATGTAAAAAAAATCTTAAGAGAGGAGGGTGTGACAAATTTGCAAAATGGAGAAACTTAATTTCAGAGCAGTTAGCGAGTACTTCTGTATGAAATGGAGACTTCATAGAAACCCTTGGGAAAGAGTTTCTTTATAGCACAGTGAAAAAATGGGCAGCAGACTGACATATTGGCGTAGTTTAATTTTGGCGTTTTTTTTATTTAATGCCCTTTAAAGTTTTTTTTTCTTCTATTCTCTTAGGGGTTACTCTAATGGTAGCCCCAGTAGAAACACATCCTTTAGTAGAAGCCCCCTTTAAGACCAGGTTGCCAGACGTGAAAACAAACCCTAGAGACCGTCCAAAAGTTGGTTTATTGTATGGATGTGTGTCTATTTATTGCGCATTTTGAAACTGAACTCGAAACTGTATTTCGCGGTTTCATATTTTGTAATTTGTGTTTATACCACCAAAAGCGCCAATTAAATTTACCCAGCAAACAGTATAAGTGTTTTACAGTATAGGGTTAATCAGGCAGCTTTCCATCAATCCGCAATGTTGGTCCGTCCATTGTACATTTCAGTGTTAAAGGAAAGGTCTTGTATGTGATGTTTAATTGTGTTTGTGTCACTTTCCCATGTGGTATCATGCGTCAGGTGTGGTACTTGATTACATCGATTCCTAATGTTTGCCGCCTTTCTCACTTTAAACGCACACTCTTTACCTCTTCCAAGGCATTACTGTTTATTCTTTATTATGTTTTTATGGAACTTACAGATAATAATTAGAATACTAGCTGAGTGTCTTTTGATATCAAATTTATCAGGAAAGGCTTTGAGAACGCGTGTTGACATCGCGAGGCTTGCTGAGCGATTTAACATGCATTCTCAAAGACGAGCCTTTTAAACTTGATATCAAAATACATGAATTTATCCGTTTACCCATTGTTTTACTCTTCAAACTAGCGATTATGACGTAATTTTCGATTTTGGTGTTGATTCAGCGTCGTTAGCGACGTCATTCAAAAAGTGCAACGTCATCATGACCAGATAAAAGCACATGCCGTGAGATATATGTAGACAACGTTTTTCAGGCAACGTGCAGCAATATATCTAATATGAGAATTAACTGATAAGGATAGCTACACAATTTCATTTAAGGTTGAATTTAAGCAAGCTGGTGCCATCATCTATAGAGTTAACTGTCCTTAAGTGGTAACACATCCATAATTGAGCCACCACGTGTGATTTCCAACAATGTGGCATTTTGACAACTGTAGAATCAGACGAGCCTGTGAAGCCTCATTTTAGTGTAGATTTTATTTTCTTGCCCTTTGGGATAATGGGTTTCATTGTGGAACTTTGAAACTATTAGAGTGTCACTGATGAAGCCTAAATGGCAGAAACTAGCTAGTCTGGCCCAGGAAATATGCACACTCTAGTTTCAGTTCCTTGGTGCAGTCTTTGCTTCCAAAAGATACCCTTTTAAGAACATATTTGACTTCACTACAGCTGGTGACTGGGACTGTGTGGCGGCGGTAGAACGTCTCCCTGCCCTTCACTATAGTGTAGATTTTATTTTCTTGCACTTTGGGATCATGGGTTTCATTGTGGAACTTTGAAACTATTAGAGGGTCACTGATGAAGCCTAAAAGGCAGAAACTAGCTAGTCTGGCCCAGGAAATATGCACACTCTAGTTTCAGTTCTTTGGTGCATTCTTTGCTTCCAAAAGATGCCCTTTTAAGAACATATTTGACTTCACTACAGCTGGTGACTGGGACTGTGTGGCGGCGGTAGAACGTATCCCTGCCCTTCACTATAGTGTAGATTTTATTTTCTAGCCCTTTGGGATCATGGGTTTTATTGTGAAACTTTGAAACTATTAGAGGGTCACTGATGACGCCTAAATGGCAGAAACTAGCTAGTCTGGCCCAGGAAAATATGCACACTTTAGTTTCAGTTCTTTGGTGCAGTCTTTGCTTCCAACAGATACCCTTTTAAAAACATATTAGAAACTCCAAATGCTGTTCAGTTGGTAGCTTTATATTCATAGATTATTCAAGCGACTAGCAAATGTTTTGATCAGAATGCTAATGCGCAGGCTGGTCTAAGCCTTTGCTGGTCGCACATACCACATTGTTGGAAATTTCATGTCGCGGCTCATTTGATATTTTCTAGGCGTGGAAAGAAGCCAATTTAACTTAAAACCTGCAGATGAATAAATATTGACATTAAATCTAAGACAAGTTTGCATTTGGGAATGATCAGTCTACTAACTAGGGTTTGAACACTCAAAAGTAAGAAAGACGGCAAAGATCAGGAAAAGATACAATCAAGTACCACACCTGACTCAGGATACCACGTGGGAAAGTAACAAAAAAACAAACAATAAACATCACCAACAAGAGCCAAGAGGTCTGCCCTTTCTCAACAGTAATGAACAGACGCGAAAGCATGAGAAACACAAGACACAAAAAACCACAAATGAACCACAGAAGAACGCCTTGGAACAGTCAGTAAAAACATTTTACTGGAGAGCTTTAACCAGTTTCACGACGCCAACCTCAACCTTAGTTCAGATTTGGATCAAAACACATATATGTTTAGTTTGCATGAAATACCCCTGCATTATCGATGCATCATCTCCAAAATCATATAAGTCAAGATATAAAAAGGAGATAAAAAAAGATAAGGAACCAACATTTCATAAAACTGAATACTGGAGCAAAAGAAATCCAACAGGTAAACCTGGGTGGGCCTGATAACAGCCATCCCATCAATAAATACGTCTTTAAGTGGGAACCGTCATAGAGTCTGAAGTCTGACCCACCGGCGTGCAATTCAAGAGGAAAGCAAAGTTGCCAACCGTATGTGGGTTGACCATCAAGCATGCAGTCTGTTGCAATACATTAATGTTATAGCCAATCTTTTTATAATGGGAAATTATTTCAATGAACTGCGTTGAAAAATTATAAGAGCCAGCAATCCTCTTCCACTTATAAACCAAGTCACCATAGAGTTCAAGTTCCGAAAGTCCTTGGCGCAAGAGAGATTCAAGTCCAACTTAGAATTTAGATATCAGATCATAGTATCGTATATAAAATTAAGAAAAGGTTTTGCCAAGTTTATGATACCGATGGCCTTGTTTAAGAAGTGTCTGAGTTAACAACTTATCGTGAGTGTTGAAGTCAGCATCAGGCTAGATGCTCTAGCAAAACAAATGAGTTGGGAGATATAAACTCCATAGGATGTTGAGCTTCTTTTGTAGATCATTTTAGTTATTTATGTTTCATATTTGTCTTTGTTATGCTATATTGTCTGTTTATTGCAGCCTTGTGATCACCTGCTGGGAAACGGCTGACCTCTTGTTATGTGTTTTTTTTTGTGTTGTGTCACTTTCCCATATGGTATCTCGGTTCAGATATGGTACTCGATTATATAGATTATTGATCTTTGCCTTCCTCTCTACTTCTTTAAAATTCCCAATAGGCGTAAGTATAATAGAGGAACGGTTCAGTGGTTTTGACAAGTATCTTGAAAACGCTTCTGCGCATGAACATGTCATTGTTCAGAATGCCCTCAACATACAAATATAACATCGTGACCCTAATTTTAGGGATTATAGACTTTTCTTGTTATTTTGAAGAAAGTTGATAATTGGACAATATATATTGGGATACTGATTCGGTATGACATTTGACCAGCATTTGACCTGGAAACACATTAAAATCACTAATATTCCATGACTGAGTGATTTTAACATGTTTCATTTAGACAATTTGATGCATGAATTTGACGTTTTTAGATAATATATAAAATTCATATGGCCAGATCTTGTCCTCAAATCTTAAGTATATCACTCTGATCTATCTAATTTGAATTATATCTCCAGGACTGTTGGTTCATGAACATTATTTGAGGTTGTGCATTAGTATGATTAATCGATTTCCCTTAAAATTTATGTAGATCGCCCTGACCTATATGCTATATTTTAGTTATTTTGCCTTATATGATTAACTAACATTCTTCTTCTAAATAAGACAATGTGATCCAACTTTTGAGTGTATGCATTATATAATATGTATCCTATTTGCAAGATGGAGTATAATACATCCAACTGACTCAAACATCAACAAAATATTGTCTGGATTATTAAATCCATTTTAGCGACCATTGCCATTTCGTGCAAATACAGGCGTATTCAGGGTCAGGGCAATGTGATTTTTTTTTTACTTTGCCGAGTTGTATCTCACTTTCTTAAATATTGCCGGAAAAGAAATATTTAGGTCCTACTGAGACAACTTATTTCATTTTCATAGGATAATAAAAAATGGGGGCAGAGAGGGAGTAGGAAGGTTCAAGCTAAATATGTAACATGTACCAGAATTTTGCTGCGAATGATTTTAAAACTAATGCGTAAGTAAACGAAGGAATGCCTTTTTACAGTTATTGCATGTTACCCAAACGAAAAATCATTATTTAAGTCCATAAATGAGGTCAAAGATCAACAGGTGTGAAAAATTTAGAATGTATTAAACACAGTTCTTAATCCAAAAGGGAAGCGGATTTTGCTGCAAATGATTTCAAAAACAATGCTTAAGTAAACAAGGGACATGACCTATTTCGGTGTGTGCCTGTTTGCCAAATGAATGATCATTATTAAGGTCAATAAATGAGATCAAAGATAACAAAGGTGCAAAAATATGTAAACAAAGTATTAAACCCAGTACATTAAACTGCTTCTTATCTGGATGTGTGTGCTATAAACAGTAATGATTGATTTCAGTCAAGAATACGTTTACATGCACGATATAATTATACTTTGCTTACTGGTTTCAGATAAAAATGATCTTGTCAAAACTCTATTACCTTCATGTATTTGAATCAAATGATCCGCTTCACAAGAAAACCCACCTGTTCTGTTGCTCAGACTATCGACAGCAAATCAACACATTTTGGATAAATAAAGCAACGCTATACTAAGCGCTGATTAATATACGATGATGCGCAACTGATATGTGCCTTTAGCAGATGCATACAGAAAGTGTTCTCGTGATGCGGTTTATTTTTCTTGGAACGCTTTTTTAATCATTTTGTACTGTAAGACTTTTTTAAGTAATATTTGATGCACTCATTCCTATTGGAAATACCCATTGGCGTAGCACCCATTACGCAGTACACGCACGTGCGTAATAAAACAAAGTAACACTCAAGGGAGCTCACCTAATGTGGTTAAAGTGATTTTCCATACCTTAAGGAACTGCTCTTAAAGGAAAGGATTCGCTCCCAAAGGGAGCAAATTCTTTCCTTTAAGAGAAGTTCCCATTTTGAAAAGGGACGTAATTGTAGAGAATCATTGTTTGATACAGTTGTCTCCCTTTGATGTGCGTACCTTTTTCAGCGTTCTGGCTACGCCACTGATACCTGCTCTATCACAGTGACCAGTGCATTGCATTGAAAGTATTGCATTTTAGGTCAAATTGGCTGGTGAATGAAAAGTTTTCCTTGCATGAAAACTGGAGATAGTTTATGGGCTTGGAAGATAATACAGCGGGCCTGGTGAGACTGCTACTTATACCTGAAGAGCTATCTTGTCAAGTTGCTGAGGGAGACATTGTTACTGCTTGCGGGTTTGAAAGTCCAGAACCAGGAAAATGTTTACATGATCATGATCATGGCATACATAGTGCTACACATGAGACAGATACATACATTATGGTTCATGCTGAAGCTGTGCAGTTGCACGGATTAGACAGAAATGTCGTTGTTTGTATAGAAACTGATGAGCTGGTACTCTTACTTTATTTCAAACATCAACTACTGAGGGATATAAGAATCCATCATGAGTGTGAGGATAGGATAGAAAAATCCATTCCGAGGATCACCATTTGGCATCACGAGGCTTGCCGAGTGATGGCAAACGGTGATGCCGAGGGACGGATTTAACTATCCTACCCTCACACGAATAATGGATTCTTTTTCTTGCTCATCACTGTTTTTTATATTTTAAAATAAGCTTCCAGAAGTCCCTGAGTACGCGAAGATACAATTTCAGATGATGACGTCACTTTAACATAGCAAGGACATCACTTGACGACCATGAGCCAGAGTTTCAATACAACCAATGTATGTAGCCCACACGTGACAACTTGAATAAGAAAGCATGGTTAAGATAAGATTTTCTATCCCAGGGTAAAATCTCAGATATCCATCCATCCCGTGTGCAAGAAAGTATGGTACATGACAGTGGCAAAGAAAGATTCTAAGTACAAGTATGTGTCGGTCCATAAAATGAAACTCGATGCTCTCTTTTGCTCTGTATTACCTGTTTTCCATTTGGTAACTGGCTGTGATACAGTAAACCGATTCGCCCAAGGCATGGCAAGGGAACAGCATAGAATGCGTTTGAGAATAACAGTCAGCTGCTGAAAGGTTAAGGGTGTGGGTAGCTTATAAATTAAACAATGGATAGTGTTGAGAAGTTCGTACAATATATGACCCATCAACCGAGATCACAAAGATTGACCAAATGAGAGGGTCATTTTAATAAGGAAAATACCCAGATTGTCTTCATTCGAGATCTGATGCATTGAAACACCGTTAAGTGGAGCCAATTCTCAGACAACTGTATGGCCGCATGCTACTTTTGTATCCCCAGAACGCATTGACCCCGACACTTTTGGATGCAGGAGAGACCCATATAGCGACCAGTTGAAACAACTGCTCTTGCTGTTATAGCATATAAGGTTGGTGATCAGAAAGTTCGCGTAAAAATGCTATTAAAGCGCATTGCTTTTATCGATTGCAATTAAAATTCATAGATATAAACTTCATAGCAAGTTGACTGAAATTAACATTTAAAAATTGTGACGACAGGTGTATGAGCACGAGGCGCCACTGTGACGTCACATCGCTGGAACCGGCCCATATGTACCCCTGGGTTGCTTCTCGGGGCTTAAACTCGTAGTGGAAAGAAATGTTCCGTCATTCTTCCAACATAATATGAGGTTTTTGTGTTATTTTGCTGCGCTATGTATTCAAATTAATAGGTTTCAATCCAAAGAGCAGGCCTAATATGCGTCAATTTTTCGAGTTTTGGTAAATTTTAAATAAAAAACTTATTTTCTTGTCAGCGTTCATCACAAGAATTATAATAGTGGACTTGACTATCAATATTAGATCTTCTCTCCTGAAAAAGGTAGTTTTTCGAAGTGTGTTAATAGTTAAATTCAAATAATTGACATGACAAAAAAGTATGGGTTCATAGAAGCTGAATGCTTTGTCCGCTGACAGTACTGTTATTCGTTCCGATTTAGAACACCATCCATTAGATATAAATATAAAGTTTGCATGGAAAAGGAGTAAATGTGTTGTTAAATATGCATGGATTGCAATATGGGCTATCACAGCATAACAAAATTTTACAAAACGTTGAAGTTCACGTAGTTGTGTAGTATAACGTCAAAATGCAACGTAAAATGGACCGGTTTGCGTTACAATGTATATAGCGTTGCCTTGACGACAGCTGTAACGCACGTAGACGACTAACATCAAGCATGTTGCAACCGATCAACTGCATATGTTTTGCAGTATTATGTGCTGTGTAATCCAGCTCTATTAAAAAAAAGATGTAGAAATGGCAACTTCTTTGCGCGAACTTTCTGATCACCCCTCGTACATACAGTTTTGTACGGAGTTATTGCAGTTCACGTGCAAAGTATGTGCAAAAAGACGGTGGAAATGTGGATCAATTACATTTGTAACATCAAATATTTTCTTAGGGCTGTTGTAGACTCTGATACTGGTGATAAATTGCAAACTACATGTATAGATGCAAAATTTGAATATCTGGGCACATATAAAACGTAAGTGGTGACATTTGACCCCAATTTGTCCCCAATGGGTTTCATTGTGGAACTTTGAAACTATTAGAGGGGTCACTGATGACGCCTAAATGGCAGAAACTAGCTAGTCTGGCCCAGGAAATATGCACACTCTGGTTTCAGTTCTTTTGTGCAGTCTTTGCTTCCAACAGATACCTTTTTAAAGCTGCATACTCTGTAACTATGAACATTTTCTTTTTAAATCATTTGTAAAAGTTGAGTTAAGTGATGTTTTCACAATAAAAATGTTCAGTACAGCTGAAAACTGCATGGAAAAGTTAATTATCTCATCATATAGGTGTGTTTTTCTCTTGTTGGTAATTATTTGCGTCCCTCAAATAAGTCTAGACGGTTGAATTTTAACAAAATGCTGTTGTTTTGATAGTGATACCTTGTTAAGATTTACGAAAATGGTAAAATGTTTACCTGCATTTGAGTATTTTTACTGTGTTCTTGAAAAATAAAGACATTATTTTTAAAATTGGAAGATCAAAAGTTACAGACTATGCAGCTTTAAGAACATATTTGACTTCACTACAGCTGGTGACTGGGACTGTATGGCGGCGGTAGAACGTATCCCTGCCCTTCACTATAGTGTAGATTTTATTTTCTTGTCCTTTGGGATAATGGGTTTCATTGTGGAACTTTGAAACTATTAGAGGGTCACTGATGACGCCTAAATGGCAGAAACTAGCTAGTCTGGCCCAGGAAATATGTACACTCTGGTTTCAGTTCTTTGGTGCAGTCTTTGCTTCCAACAGATGCCCTTTTAAGAACATACAATGTATTTGATTTCATATGAGTGCATCAGTCTTTACAATAAACAATATCATTTATACACTAATTGTTGCTATTTACAAGTCAATTTGTCCTTAACCTCGGAAATGTAAATACAAATCCAAACTGCCATGTTCTTTGATGTTGACTCAGAAATTTCACTTGATAACCTTAGACCAAATCCTTCACCTTCTATGAGGTCATAAAACTCGGTATTGGAATAAATATTAAACCGATTAAAACTAGACTTAAGTCGATGCTACACCATCGCAAATACCCGCTTTTTGTCTAGCCAAAGCATCTGCAAAAATAGTAAGTGAGTATGATCAGGAAATACCACAATCACAAACTGCAGACAACCCCGTGGCACCGCGAGGAAGAGCCGCTCAACCATCACGAGACACCAGGAAGATAAATTAAGCAAAGCAATCAGCTGTCTCTTCCTAATCAAGATGATTGCAATACTAGAATGGACATAAAGTAACGTACAACAAAACATAGAACAATTACTGACTCCCACAATGGGAGTAACAATAAACAAAAAATCAACAACAACAGAACCACCGCCTTAGAACGGACAGCAGCCTAAGCCACCGGGGGGGGGGGGGGGGGGGGCTTAAATGCATTTTACTGGTACCAAACCTTCGCCCTAGATTCTGCTGTTGTTGAAGTACAAGAAATGTTCAGCTCGCATGGAGGCCATCTAACTAATGCAATGTATCATCATGGAGAAACACTCTAATCAAATTAGCACACTATGATGAAACAAAGAAAAGAGCTCATGACTCACAGATAGTCAGAGCTAAAGAAAATCTCAAGTTGAGCCACGTTGGGTTAAGCTACAGATAACCATTAGGCACCAACCACCGATTAAAGCTTTACGTCTGAGCCGTCAAAGAGTATGAGGCGTGACCCACCGTCGTCACTTAAAGAGGAAACCATAGCTATAAACCGTGATTGAGTTTAAAACTAGGCATGCAGACTGTCGCATGATATCCAAGTTATATCCAACCCTTATATAACGTTTTACTATCTTTTTGAATTGATCACTAAAATTAGGTTTTCCAACAATTCGTTTGAATTTATAAACTAAATCACCATAAAATATAGGTTCTAATATGCCACGTTGCAGAAGAGTTTTTAACCCAATGTTGTATTTAACAATTAACTCTGAGTGTCTGTGGTAGAATTTAGAAAATGCTTTTCGAATTTTATGATATCTATAACCTTGTTTTAATAACTTAGCAGTTAAAAATAAGTTTCTATTGTTGAAGTCCTCAAAAAAAGAACACACTCTAGCATAACGAATAAGCTGAGAAATATATACACCATAGGAAGTAGAGCGAGGGACATCTCCATCAAGAAAGGGAAATTTACTATTTCAAAATTAAAATTATCCCTTTTATCATAAATTTTAGAAGAAACTATGCCATGGTATTGACAAGTTCAAGTCCAAAAACGGAGCTTCAGTATCAGAAGAATTTGCCTTATTTAACTGAAGTTCAGTGGGATATATCTGACCTACCATTTGTTCAAAATAAAGATCAATATTAAGTTAGTCATCTAAATATCTAGAGGTTGAGTTAAAAGCTTCAATAATATCAGTTTGATTATTGTCAGCCAGAGACAACATGAAGTCTCTCTCATAACAAAACAAAAACCAATCTGCAACAAGAGGAGCACAATTAGTACCCATTGGAATACCTACAATTTGTCTATATAATTTCGAGCCAAATCTTATAAATATATTGTCCAAAAGATAATGGAGCGCATCACACATTTTCTGACATGACCACAATTTATATCGTTTAGGTTGTTCAGAAGTAAAAAGGCATTTTTATCATTACAAGCCAAATAAAGTGAGCCCTCTCTGTTAATTGTTTGTTCATTTAATTCTTTTAGGGTTTTTTTGATTAGATTATGAGGCAATGTAGTATAGAGAGTAGAGAAATCATATGTAGACAAACCGGATGCTAGAAAACCTCTAGATTTCAATTTATTAAGAATTTCACCTGAATTTTTAATAGACCAAAATGATTTTTTACCATTTCTTTCATAAACTGTTGTGCAATATTTAATGACATGGTTTTTAATTGCAGTGAGGCAAGAAGTCAGAAGAATGGACAACTCAGTAGTTGTACATGCACTAGAATTAGCATGAAAACGCGATTTATAGGGCCGTTTATGAAGTTTAGGTAACCAGTATAACGTAGGAAGCTTGCTATGTGCCTCATCAACAAACAACCCAAACTTAGCTGCCATATGACATCGAGCCTATCAACGATAGACGTCTCATCAAACCTGTTATGCTCATATGTTTTTGCAGTGCCATGTTCTTGCTTTAGGGTGTTAATATAATATATTTTTCAAACGACCACAACATTGTTAGCAGCCTTATCTACGGGGGGCAAACAAACCTCCTATGGAATTCTTGGATCGCAAAGTTTGAAGTTACTACATTTGTATTTCCATTTTGTGTGACCTTGACACCAAGGTCAAAGGTCAAATAACAAATTTTCTTGTAAATGTATCTCCTCCTAAACCTTTTGATGCAGTAACTTCAAACTCTGTAGGTGCATAGGACACATAGTGTAGAGGGCACTGGGCAACATTTTGCGTAACCTTGACAAGGTCAAATTGGGTTTTACAAGAAAGTACATTATTTCACCTTTGACCTTGATATTAGGTCAAGGACAAACACAAAACGTTGCCAAGTATCCTCTACATCATATGACCTTTACACCTGCAAAATTTGAAGTTGCTATGTCCAACGGTTTAGGGGGAAATGCATAATATTATACAAGAAATATTTGATTTGACATTGACCCACATAAAGCATTGTCCTTTACACCATGTGACCTATTTGCCTGCAAAGTTTGAAGTTGCTACGGCCAATGGTTAAGGGGATGCATGTTTTACAAGAAAATACAATATTTGACCTTGTGTCTTGATCCACATCTGAATTAAGGGTGAGGTTGGCGCCGTTAAACCGGTTTAAGCCCTCCAGTAAAATATTTTACTGACCGTTCCAAGACGGTACTTCTTTTGTGGATCTTTTATGTTTTTGTTCTGTCTTGTGTTTGCTATGTCATTGTGCGCGTCTGTTTATATGTGCTTTGTGGTCAACTTCTGGGAAAGGGCTGACCTCTTGGCTTTCGTTTGTGGTGTCAAACTGTGAGTTTGTCACTTTTCCATTGGTATCTTGAGTCAGGTGTGGTACTTGATTGTATCGATTCCTGATCTTTGCACCCTAACTTACCTTGACCTCAAGGTCAAGGGGTCTAGGTAACACGAAGTGTTGTCTAGTACCCTCTGCATCATGTGACCTATGCGCCAGCAAAGATTGGTGTTGCTATACATCCCATGTTTAAGGAGAAGATGCGTTACAAGAAAATATATTATTTGTCCTTGACCCAATTGACCTTGACCTTGGGTCAAGGTCACACAAAATGTTGCCCAGTGCCCTCTACATCATGTGACCTATGCACCTACAGAGTTCGAAGTTACTTCGTCAAAAGGTTTTGAAGGGGATGCATTTAAAAGAAAATTCATTATTTGACCTTTGACTTTGGGGTCAAGGTCACACAAAATGTTGCTCAGTACCATCTGCATCATGTGACCTATTCCGCTAAAACTTTCGAAGTTGCTACGTCTAACGGTTTAGGAGGAGATACATTTACAAGAAAATACATTATTTGACGTTTGACCTTGGCATTGCGGTCATGGTCACACGAAATGTTGCCAAGTACCCTCTACATTATGAGAGCTATTCAGCTACAAAATTTGAAGTTGCTACGTC
The DNA here is from genome assembly GCA_964019695.1 of Loripinus fragilis. NCBI lineage: Eukaryota > Metazoa > Mollusca > Bivalvia > Lucinida > Lucinidae > Loripinus > Loripinus fragilis. The sequence goes on from OZ026524.1 coordinate 13,831,955, forward strand.
GCATAAATAATGAAATGATCCTATAAGCCCACCACAATAAAATGAACCTGATGACCTTTAACCCCAGTTGTGACCTTGTTTGGAACTTCCCATTTTGGAAACAGGGCAAAATAAGTTCGGGAGAGTTTGCTTATATTTATAAGCCTAGTGGCACCTTATGCTTCAAAAATGCCCACACTTCAAAAAATATGCCACTCAAACCGCTGGGTGTAAATAAACATGCCATATTTTGCAAATGAAAGTGTACTTACGATTTGCTCTCTCTAACGTCCGCCATCTTTGTTGGTCTATACTGCAACCCAAAAAGTCTACACGATATCACATATACGACTGTGATCACATGTCTACTTCAAATACACACTCTTATCTAGGAGGTTAAATTGTGCACATATAAATCAATGTACTTTTTTGTGAAACTCTCACTGTTTTTCTGGAGTGTATAATTGCAGTTGCATGCATACAGCTAAATACAAATGCTGAATGCTGAAGAATCGATGCTCCCCATATACAGAATTCGAAGTTCTCGGGACTAGAGAGAGGTTTTATTTCGAATTATCAGTAGTTCGAATTACAGGGAGGTGGACATATAAATATATACCCCCCAAAATGATTGTTAGCATTTTTTTTCTGTCAGACATTAGTTTTGTGCGCGTAAAAGAAACGTCTCATCGGTCAATCTCGTGGAGACGTTTCTTTTGCGCACCTTAAACATATGTTATATAGACAGTTATTATAAAAGATCACGAACAGGTCCTTTTCTCATAATCCAATGTGTCCTTTTATTTCGAATTAGCGAGTATTTCGAAAAATCGAAGTTCAAATCGAAGTTCAAATTTTATACCTTTTTTTCGTTTATGATAAGGGTAAAGAAGGTCCAAATACCACTAAAAGCGGGCCAGCATCTGCCCATCAGCGAAGCGCCATTTAAATGACGTTTTACTGGGGGGCTGATGATGGTCCAACATTGAATGCTGGTTTGTTAGCTTTGTGCTTTTTCATTGGATCCGGGCCAGTATTGACAAGAATTCCTATAATTTTGTGATTTTTTTCAGAAGGGGTCCGGACCCCCTGTCATTCCTCTGGATCCGCCCATATGGTATTACCGTGAGGGTTAGAATTCCTATGGCTTAATAAGTGTTATTTTTAAAGATATAAGAAATAAAACCGCCATGTAATTTACTGTAGATTGACTGATGTATCAAATATATGAACTAAAAATGCCACCAATCGCTTTGCTTTCTGTTATTCGACAGCAAACTCAAATATTACCCTACTTTTTTGCCACGTATGAAAATATGTGACAGGTTCTCCCGAGATGGAAAAACACACACTAATTTACATGATATTTAGATAATTAGAAAAATTATGAATAAGTATAATAAGTAGCAACAGATTTTGGCGACGTTTAACAGCTTGAAAACAAATGAGCTAGCCCATGTGGTATATATCTCGTGCATGTAATGTAAGGACCGAAGGATCCGACAATCCTACGCAAAAGCAGTTTCTGTTGAGCCTTTAAGTTCGTTGCCCCTTTCCTCCATAATAACGCCTTTTGACGCCTTTGAAATATCATGTAAGTGAAAATATTGTGGAAAATGAAGCATTTGCTCTTTGGAGCAAATACTCCATTTTCCATAATATTTTTAAAAGTTTTCAAAACTTAACTTATTTTTTCTTGATTTTCTTTTCCACGTTGTCTAAAAATAGAACTAATGCCATGATCTAAAACTAACCCACGGAGTAAAGGGTTTAAAGTCACGTAAATGAAGGCTAAGGACAAACTTAAGCCATTTTGTCTCACAGTATTTTCTCCAGCCTGTTGATATTCTTGTCTTCATTTTCCGCCATTTTTTGCTCGAAAAAACGGTCGCATAGGTACAGCCTCCGATAGCCTGATTTTGCGTATTTATGTGGTGTAGTGGATAAGCGCTATGCCTTGTAAACCAGGGGTCGCAGGTTCGATTCCCGGCTTCTCCATAAAAACACTTTCGGTTGAGCCTTCGGGAGTTCCCGTCATAAAATACACATAACCATAAACCCTGCCGGCCCAATACTGGTTACTACCCACGGAAAAGCCACAAAAAAGTATTTATGTGTAAAATGACTTTGCAAATTCATTGTTAAACTAGCAAGCCCAAAATCGCAAATGGCCATGCGCGGATCCAGAAAGTTTTGTAAGATATGGTCCAACTCTGACGTTGTTTTTTCGTTTTTATTTTTTTAGTGAAAGAGAGAATCAAAATACCACTTAAAGTTGGCCAATTTCGTACCTCTGGCAAGCCGATGATGGCCAAACTTTGAATGCTGGCATGGTTTTTTCAGTAAATCCGGACCAGTATTGCTAAGAGACCCTATATTTATGTGATTTTCAGGGGGGGAGGCCTGACCCAATCTCCCCCTCTGAATCCGCGCTTGATGGCAATTCGCACACACACACAGACACACACACACACACACACACACACACACACACACACACACACACACACACATCAGGGCCGTAGGAATAGTTTGCACAAATATGATGCCCCCCCCCCCAAAAAAAAAAAAATATATTTTTTTTTAAATTTATGTGTGCCCCCCAATCTGTAATTGCTTCCTACGGGCCTGCACACACACACACACACACACACACACACACACACACACACACACACACACACACACACACACACACACACACACACACACAGCCATAGCTATTGCATCGAGGGATTGGAGGGGGTGTGGGGAGCTAAAAAATAGCTTACTGATCAATTCTTCGCCATAGATTCTTAGATTAATTTGGTTGGATCGCATGCCAGCTTTCTAACTTGTTCGCTGCATTATCAAACCTTATTACCTATCACAGATTAAAAAGATCAAATCGCTGAGTGTACGAAATGGACGATTGCCTCAAATTGCGGGAGTGTAGCCAGGTTTTCTTGTTTGGGTTTTAAAGAAAATCTCACTTTCCGTCAACTACTCTTAGCAAATTATCACAACATTCTAGGCCAGGATGGCCCAAAGTTATTGAATCTAATTAAAAAGTAATCATATTTTCTACTTTTCAGTCCAAATCAATATGCCACTGACTTCATTATTTTTTCATCAAAGTGGCATAATTCAAGAATGGGGGACGATATCTCAGACAAGAAAAAAAAATCGGAAAATGTAGTTCTTTTTCTCAAAAATCTACATATGAAATTTCAAGTCATTAGCATGCACAGTTTTGTATAGAAAGTGTGACAGGATGACGAATGTAAGAACCAGCCAAAGGCAATATATCACCCTAATCTGTTTCAAATGTGGGCCCTCAAATAGAGTATTTTGCACAATCCTGATACTGAGAATGTTTGGTGTGTTCCAAATTCAGCAACGGCGTAGCCAGAACGCTGAAAAAGATACGCACGTCAAAGGGAGACTACTGGATCAAGCAATGATTCTCTTCAATTGCGTTCCTTTTCAAAATGGGAACTTCTCTTAAAGGAAAGAATTTGCTCCCGGAGGGAGCGAATTCTTGCCTTTATGAGCAGTTCCTTATAGTATGGAAAATCACTTATATCACATTAAGTGACCTCCCTTGAATGTTACTATTTTTATTTCGCACGTGCGTAACCTGCGTAATGGATGCTACGCCAATATTCAGTATGACAGTCCGCTTGTCAGTCTGATGGGTGGTTTGATATCGCAATCAGGCCCCGAGATTATAAAACTTTTCATGCTCAACTCAACTGAGCATGAAATTTCAACTGCTCATAATCACTTAAATACCGACAAATGAAGAAGTTTCTTGCTTTAAGTCTCTCAGATGCTGTATTTATTCTGCTTATTTAATGTGTTAATGCAAACAATTGTTGAGTTAAGCATGAAAAAAGTTTTATAACCTCGGGGCCAGGAGTCCAAGCCTGACAAAACAATAAAAAAAACAACCCTATGGTCAAACTAGGTGCCGATGGAGTGTTTTATATTATTTGAATCAGCACATTCTTTATAGTGAAAATACAAGCAATTAAGTAAGTAAGTAAGTAATAAGATCATTATACTGACATTAGTCCAGAATCCAAGATCCAAGTTTTTGATTTACCCTACATGATCTTGGCCAGAAGTTTTGATGCTTGTTTTGGGTAGGTATATGTAAGTAGTCTACAGTCCAGGTGGGTGTTTAAAAATTAGGCTGGCGAAAGTCTTCAAATTGGTCGTTAATTACGTTACCTGTCATTTTCTTAAAAACAAAAATATGTAAATACGTCTGTCTAGGTAGCAGTTGAAATGTTTAAATGAACAAAACAGTTATGCAATCTGTAAGAACATGATATTTCTATACATATTGATGTTTGTTAAAGTTGTTTGGGTCCATCATAATGCCATTTACGTTACATTTCAACTATACCCTTAAAATCCACGATATTTTGTTAAATAGTTGCAGTTGACACAATTATTAACAGGTATTTTTGTTTATAACAACATGTATTCAAAAGACCATTTACTTATCATTTCAAAACTGCAAACGGATATGTTCTATCACAAATACTTTGTAATATATAAGATGTTCAATTAGATGACCTCCGATAAAACGTTATATAAGTTTGGAACCCTTATTTTTGAATTTAAGCAGGCAATTCTTTCTATCAGCTTTTATACAACTTCTGATAATTGTTTGACTGCACTCGACTTAATAGTACCTGTAGTACTTAATAGTGTTCTGGTGTAAACTATCATTTTTGCTCGATTTTCAATAGGTCACATATATAACAAAGTTAAAGACAAACAAATATTGCTTAATTTCATAAACTTTACACCACTGTGTAGTTTTATTTCATTAAAAAGAGAATATGTGTTTAATAGACATGAAATAACCATTTTTTCCAAAATAAGATTTATCAGTTATAATTAAGAGGCTATGTGTATATGGGTGTATATTTTCTTTTTAAAAACTTTTATATTTCTTAACTTAAAAACAACCACACATTCTTTGCTAATTTTTCTCAGTTGTTTGTTATAAAATTTATATACTAATAAAATGTTAAATTTAATGCAACATCTCAGCTAGGATACATTCCCTTGTTCTGTCAAACAAACTGAAGTAACATATATATCTAAAGAAATATATATCATGATTATATATTTGTCTCAACTGTTTTCAGTATACAACTGCGACTGAAAGCCTGAACAGATTTAGGTGTTTGCATGTTTCTTTAAATTGAAAAAAAACTAATCAGCTATTCAAATGCAACCAAATCTTTATGTCAAACCAGTCCACACTTACAAGCCTCGTAAATAGTTAATAACAGATTTGTCCTTATCAAATTAGGTTCATTTTTGATAAAATATATATTAATTACTGAAATGCCTTGTGGATGATGAAAGCTTTGTTGTTTCTCCCATTGTATATAGGAGTTTTGTTTTGGACCATTGTTTTCTAATTTGATTATTGATGCCCTTTCTCGTTCAGCAATCATCTTGCTGAGAAAGATGACTGGTTGTTTTACTTTAAATAAGTCGTGGCTATCTGTGTCCATTCCTCATGGTGCCATGGGTCGGTCAGCAGTCTGTGACTGTGACATTTCCTGGTCATATTCTCTTGTAGAAAGCATATGTTGCTGGCAGTCCAGATAGCATCAAGCCTTTAATATTAGAAGTAAAATGATGTATATGTTACATCAAATATCTGGAAATATATGTGTCTGTAATCATTTATACTTTTAAAAAAGTCGTTTTCGCTGAAGCAATGTAAACCTTAAAAGTGAATAGGTTATTTAAAATGAAACATTTCTGGGTGGTGGAAATTATTCATAAGGGTGGGTTTTACATGGCAATGCAGTAATCACAAATGATGCGATAATACCCTAGGAATCTGTTCAATTGTTATTAACGATATCATTGTGAAATTTTTAAAACTTCAACAGACAGGATAAGTTTAGGCCATATTTGACCAGGTGGCATTCAAATTACTGTTAAATCGATTTTACAAATATTTTTTAAAGTGTTGGGGGATGTTAGAGTAAAAAGTTCAGTAATAAGATCATACTTAGTTTAAGCAAATAGTGCTAAAATAGCCAATGTTGATTTCTGCCTTAATACCATTGCAGTAGGTGTGTCCCATTTTGAAAAAATTATTGCTCGAGTTCTGTAAATTGATCCCTTAATATAGCAGCGTTTCATGTACATTAAATAATAGATGAATGTAAAACAACAGGATATAGAGACAAAAAGCATATCAGCTGTTAAAACAAAACTTAATGATTACATGGAAGCAAAGTAAAGAGGGCACTCTATTTAGTATCACAACCATCACTAACAATAGACTTACATAATTTGCCAAGAAAGTATGCATAAACTTAACAATAAGAATGTAAGCATGTTTAATTTATCTGGCATTCTCTTTATATTAATAGTCTCCATAAGAAATCATATTTCTTTTGCTTTGAAAAAAATCATGATACATCTCAGATAGTGATAAAACATTTTTTTCAATTGCGCTATATGTAAGTATGATACAGCATATCATTTGCTGAATTGCATATCATTCGTTGAATATGCTATCTTAAAGTAGGGAGTGCAATGGTTCAGTGGTAGAGTGATTGTCTCTAGGTCGAGGGGGTGCTGTTTCGAGCCTCGCTAGCATCACAAAATTGTGTTCTTGAGCAAAACACATTGATCCTTGCTTAGTATTGGTTTAACCCAGGAAGGCCTGTCCGGACATTACTAAAGATGTTGACTGGGGTGTACAGAATCAAATCAAACAAACAAACAAACAATCTAAAAGTGTTCTTTGACAGTAGCATAAGTGTGAATTTTGCTTCTATTAGATGAGCTGTCGATATATACCTGACATTTAGTATCATTTAACAAATTGGTACATGCTTTATGAAAACTACTAGGTTCTAAGGGCTGGATGGCAGTTGCCATGATTACTTATTATTGCTTTTAAAAAACTTAATGGTGCTCGACTGAATAAAATATATCCAAGCAGATTCTATCACATATACTGATAAGCTCTATAGCAAAAAAGCAAACATCTGCAAATACTTTCGGGCCATTCTGACATATATGTTCAATCAAATGCTGTACTGGAAAATTGTTAGCTCAAGGTCCTGATTATTGAAGTATTAGCATTTAGAAATGTCTTCAGTACTAAAAAAAAACATTGTAGCTTTTCCAACTAATTAACAGACATGTATTTGTTTCAAATGTATTAAAATGGACATATAGAATAATTGCAGCCCTGTTTCATTGCTTTGCAAAATTGAAGAGCCATGCAAAACAATGATAAAAGTATTCTCTTTTTTGTTTTGTTATACACATTACCAACATAAATTACATTCGTTATTACCAAACTGGTTACTCTGTAGATACTAAAATAATATGACCACAAGGATGTGTATGGTGGGTGCTATTTGTGAGACAGGACCATGACGATTTCCACAAACTTCTGTTCTTTTTATATTACACGAAGGAATTCATTATTTAATGTTTCACTTCTTGATTTGGACTTATACTTGGAATGACTTACAGTTCTTAGAGTTGTAAGTTAGCTTTTGTGACTAGTTGTTATGAACATAGCTGTTGTAGTCAATAGATGATTATGCAAAAAATTGAAGGCTTATAAAATTGTTTATGTATCCTATTACAATATTTCTTTTTGCTTTTTATTAATTTCATCTTGTGAGCTGCTGACAGTAAAGGGAAATGTCTTTAGATGTCATTCAATGCATAATAAAAAGAACTAAATAAATGGTAGTGGCAGAGATAAAAGAATCAGTCTATCTTTTTTTGAAACATAATTTGATAAGAAAAATAAATAGGTATTAAAATCCAATTGAAACTATTCTAAAGAAAAGAACAACATTTTGATGTGCTTTAAAAGTAAGTTTTCCCCTTTAAAGCAACTATGCTTTTGTTGAAGTTGAATCTCATTCATACTCACAATATATGTATTTTTGAGCACTTAGATGGTAGTCAGTTTCATTTTCACCCGCTAAGTGTTTGAGCTCAAATAGTCCTTACATTGTACAAAAATAATATTAAAAATGTTACGTATATAACAGAAACATCAGGTACCTAAACTAATAATTATCAATCTGCTAGTAAGCTATATTCAATTCAAAGATCATGATTATATGTAAAAAAAACCCTGAAAAGATTGATAATAACACTATAATAGGAGTTCCGCTATTATTTATTATTATACCTCACGTTAATTCCCCATACAAAACTTCCATAGACGAACGACTGATATTTTATAATATCACCCGCTGCTATAGCGACGGCGAATTCTTTCACTCGTTTGCCATAGCAGCGGGTGATATTGTAAAATATCAGTCGTTCGACTGATGCGCAACAGCAATGCGCGTACGATTCGTTCACGTCAGGATACGTTCTACAGCAATGGCGGACATGAGGCATGATTTTGGCCACTTTCAACTCCCAATAACTTCGTTGTTCATGGTCAGTAACATAGTTAACTGGTCATTTTCAGAGTTGTTTTTTTTTAATATCTCCAGAACAGTAAAAACTAGTAAGGTCTGTATAAAATCTTTAAATATTTTATCATTTTTCTGAAAATCTGGACAGGACAATCACTTTTAACAGTGTCACTCACAGAACCTCAAAAATATATTATTTTTTTTCAACGAAACAAATAATATTTTGAGTCGGCGGATAAAATATAAAAATAATTTTAGAAATTAAATTTTATTTTGTTTTCTACTTTACGGGAAATTACAGCAGGAGGGTTCGTAAATCAACTAATAAAAAAATTCTGGCCTTAGTGAAGTGTGAAGTATTTATGATATATTTAGAGAATGCTTTGTAAGAAAATTGTTTCATAAAACTGACGTGAGGCGGAGTCCCAAGTCAGTTTATAAAAATTATGAGTAAAAGCATTTTCTAAATGTTTTGTATCATTGTCCAACCAGATTTAAGTATTTAAACATTGACCCGCCTTATCCAGAAATATTAACCAAGCCTGAGTGATCTAATTGTTTCAGCCAACATATTTTGTTGATAAGTTCACCCTTAAATTGCATCCAAAACATTAATTTGAAAAATGTCGTCTGCTACATTTACTTTCTAATATTACTGACTAATGAAGGTGTATATGCAAACAGTGTAGACACAGATCAGGCTTCTCATATAAGTCTTATCTGCATCTACACTGTTTGACAAAGTTAGTCAATAATGTTAGCAAATTAGCAAGACTTTAGCATATGACATTTTAGATGCAATTTGTTAATGTTTAAAGGGTTATCTTTGTTCACTAGAAAACCTCTAATAAAACAGGAAAAAAGTGTCCATGTTATCGGTTAATTTAGAAACACTGACAGATCTATTTCACCCAATCTCACCTACTGCACTGGACAAATTACCACCTGAAAATGGCATCTGTTTATGTCGCCTGCTGCATGTATAACTAATCAAGTAAAGGCAAACAGTGTGGACCCAATCAGACGTTTCCTGGCCTGGATCTACACTGTTTGCCTCTACCCATTTATAAGCTGATAATATCAGCAAATATTTGCAGCAGCAGGTTCGAGTATAGATACGTGTTTTTGCCTGTAGCTTCACTAGTTTATTTTAATCCTTGAAGCGCTTATCACAGCAAAGTCGTCTGGTTTTATTGGCAGCTAAAATGTTTTAAAAGCCTCGGGGTCAAACAGTGAAGACCCAGAATAGACTACTGCTGATCTGAGCCAACACTATTTGCCTCTACAATTACATAAGTCAATATATAGCATCAGAAGACTTGTAGATGGATTTTGATAGCGTTTTAAGGGTAAACAGGGTTCCAATGAAAACCTCTGTCTGGGTCACAAATGAAATCCGACACTGTGCTCTTAGTAATATGGCCTGCTGTTAGCGCATGCCCTACATTTAGAGACAATACAAGTGAATAAGAATTTTAAGCTCCGCCTATCTCACTTAGACATATAGGTCATAATTAATTTTAATACAGCACAGCAACATCAAAGAAAAATATCTTGACCATGATACAAACCAGTAAATGAGTTTGTCAGGAAAGAAATACATTTTCAGTTTTATTTAAACTGGTATGGTGTAAAATGGTCCAAAAATGCACAGTCCTATAGCCAACTTAACACATAAAACGCCACCTATATTTATCAGCAGACGACAATTTCAAATTTTGCTGCTTTTTCCAAAAAAACAAATAAGGCATGAAATTTCATAAGAATCGTCTGCTGGCAGACGATTCTCATGAAATATCATACCTTCTATTTTCGAAAATTAAGAAAGATGTCGGAAAAATTGTTGTATGCTGCAGTCGTGAATGGCGCTTTAAGGGTTAAAATAATAAGACTGAATCGTGCTAAAGTGTGGCCCTATTAAAGTTTATGGCGCACATAAAGAGCACTGCCAATCGTATTGGTGACTCAAACTAGTATACCGATGGACGTATCTGATATAATCATACAGTGACGTCAGATGGAGCTAGTACGACGTCATTAACTAGTCACGTAACTTCTAAGAAGTACACCTAGGAATAGAAGAGAACAGAACAGGATATCAAAACACCGTGTCCCCCAGTTAATTACCATTGCCGCAGGCAGGAAGCATTCTATCACGTACTAACCTGTCGCCTTTCGCTCGGTGCACACTGGGGTTGAACCGCCGTTATTAATAAAATATTTTGAGTATGTGATCACTGCTTGCATGACTCAGGGCTTTACATCTAGAAAATATTGACTAATAGAGAAATGGTAAACTTTCAAATAATGGACTTTGCTGCAATTTTTAACAACAAATTCTGTCACTACAGGAGAGCGAGAATTGAACGGGACTAGCGTGATATCGTTAGCTACCCACAATTCAAAGCGATATATGTTAGAGATCTAGATGAGGTATCGTCAGGTCTCACGAGAGTGGTTAATTACTATACTTCCACAAACAGTTTATACCAGTGACGTGCCCGTTATAAATTTAGTACAACAAAAATAATGACCTCACTGTTGGAATCTCTTTGTTTATTAGTATAGCTATGAAACATATACATAAACAAGGAGGTTCCAACAGTGAGGTCATTATATGTTTCGTACTACATTTAAGCTATCAGCAGATCGTATACATTTATTGAAAGTTATAACGGGTTTGGGATTTACCTTATATCACTGGTATAAACTGTTTTAGGTATAAAAGCTTCACAATTATATGAAAAGTAATATCACAGGCCACAAAATAAAACATGAAAATGAACAGCGCAGATTTATTTGGTACTATATTTTCCATATAATGTGCCTTTCCTTTGAGTCCTTATCCTTGCTTTATCTCCTTGTTATATCTTGATTTATATGTTTTAGGAGATGATGCATTGATAAGTTAGGGGTCTTTCATGCAAACCAAATATCTATGTGTCTTGATCCACATCTGAATTAAGGGTGAGGTTGGCGCCGTTAAACCGGTTTAAGCCCTCCAGTAAAATATTTTACTGACCGTTCCAAGGCGGTACTTCTTTTGTGGATCTTTTATGTTTTTGTTCTGTCTTGTGTTTGCTGTGTTTTGTGCGCGTCTGTTTATATGTGCTTCGTGGTCACCTGCTGGGAAAGGGCTGACCTCTTGGCTCTCGTTTGTGGTGTCTTCTGTGAGTTTGTCACTTTCCCATTGGTATCCTGGGTCAGGTGTGGTACTTGATTGTATCGATTCCTGATCTTTGCAACCTTACTTATTTCGAAACAAAAGAAAGTTTGAGTGTATGTATTTTTCTTGAATGAAAAAATATTTACTCTAATTTTGATTGTATGTTGTCTTCTTTTTTACATACAAAATCATCTTTCAACCATAGATTTGAGAGTAAGTCTTATTCCCCATAGTATCCCACCACTCCCCCTCTGGGAGAAAACAATGACAGGTGCACAAACAGTGAGGACCCTGATAACGTGCTGCAGTGTGCCGCATTTTATTTGCGTCTTCAATGTGTGTAAAAAGTACCCGTTTAGGGGTATCTGATCTTCAAAGAGTTAATCGGTAAATAACTAGTTTACAAATACAGTAAAACCTGTGTAAAACGGCCACTCAAAATACTACAAAATAAAGATCTTAATGAAAATTGGTAGCTTAATGAAGGTCGAAAGTATTGCAGAATGCTTCCCATGGAGCATTCTGCAATATTTTTGACCTGCATTAAGGGATACTTGGTCTTGAAACCCAATTTTCGGTCTTTTTGAGCGTTACCGTTTTATACAGGTTTTACTGTACAGTATGTGAAAATGATCATTCTTTAGTGATTTACTGATAGATTATGAAAATATGGTACTGCTTTGTTTGCAGACCAAGTCAGAGTATCTACCTCATGACAACCTTCCCGTATGATACCTAAATATTCTTCACTGTCATAGTAAGCTAATCTTTGATAATGTTCCTCTTGAACCTCGAGACAACGGGTATCCCAGTGCCAGTCTTGCAGGGTAAAAAAGAACATATATTTTCTTGGTGACCTCCTATCATAGGCATTGCATTTGTCTGGACACTGTTCAAAGCCCCCGACAAAACAGATACTAAATCTAAATAAATCTCTGTAGGCTTCTTGTGTGTGCAAGTCAGTTATGTATTTGTCGTGATTGCATAATCTTACAATTGGCCATTTCTGTTTTTCTGTAATGAAATTCTGCATCTCTAGTGTGTCTACTCTGTACGAAGTTGCTAGGTTTGTTTCACCATTGTAGAGCTGGACGTGAAACTCGTACTCGTTTCGATGGAACAGCCAGATGTATTGACACATAATGTTAAACTGAGAAATTCTTCCTGTATGCATCTTGATAAATACTGGAAAACACTGTGAGGCTGTCCCATGAACAGGATCAACACGAGTGTTATTATTGCCAAGATAAAAACACATAATCTACTTCTCCAAATCATAATTGTATCGTTCTTATTAGATTTCTGTCCTGAGTCTTTACTACTGTGACTATTTAAGTAATGTTCTATTGATCTGAATGTTGTAATGAAAGTACTATCACCAGAACAGTGACATTTTAAAATGTGTAACCGCGTGAAATGTATTATAGTTAACATTTGCAAGACATGCACGGACCCGGAGGGGGCACAAGGGGTCTGGACACTCCCCCTAAAAAATCACGAAGCTATAGGGTTCCTTAGCAATATTGGTCCGGATCCCCTGGAAAATCAGAGAGTTACTAAGCCGGCATAATGTTTGGCCGTCATCGACCTGACAGACAAACCCAATTCGGTTCGATGATGGTGCGCTGTTAGTGGTAATTGGATCCTCTCTCTCCCCTTATTAACGAAAAAAAACCTTCTCAGGATCGAGTTTAACCACCTCTCACAAAACTTTCTGGGTCCAAAAATTTGCAAAATTGCACTTAATAATAGCGTGATCTATTCCGTCTACATTAGACAACCTACCATGTGCATGCAGATATATATATATATATATATATATATATATATATATATATATATATATATATATATATATATATATATATATATATATGAACAGTTGTGCTTGTCATTCTCAGAACAATGGGATGATTGAGATAGATTAATATATGCGCATTTTCGTGCTCAGAGAAACTAGATGCTTGCGCCCCTTCCTTCATTCCCTCTCTCTTACTCTAACTCTAAAAATGATGAATGATTCCTAAACAGGCGAGGAAACTACAGCGCTCCCAAACAAGTTACAAAATATCTGGTACTGATTTCATTATAATGTGATTAACCTTTCACTTTCGGGCCATTATTTCTACAGGCCAAAAATAAAAAGGTGGCTTACCCCTTCGAGTAGAAAGTAAGGAAGACGGCAAATATCAGGAATAGATCTAATCAATCACCAAATCTGACCCAGGACACCATATTGGAAAGTGACAAAAGCACAAAAAGCATCACATACAAAAGAGCCAAGAGGCCAGCCCTTTCCAAGCAGGTGACCACAAGGCTGCAAGGAACAGACAATAAAGTATGATAGACAAACACGAACACAAATAACGAAACATGATCCACAAAAACAAATAAGGCCTAAAATTCAGATTATGAAGCACGTAGCAGGTTTGCTACATTATGGTCAATATTGAGATTTTTAGGGATTTTGATACTACCCTTATTACTTAGAAAGGTGTGCTTTCTTTCAAGTTGCTTTCTTACTGCATCCTAAAACTCCATATACTGGTTTTATTGATAAAAGCAAAAATAACATGTTGTTTCCTGTATCTGCGCTAATTTGATTTATTGTCCTAATGGTATGTCATCTTTAATGCAAACCGGACTGACTTCCCCACCTGCAAGTTCAAAAATACTAACTAAATGTTTCTTTCTGCGAAATACTCAAAAATGTTCAAATAACATTTGTAAATGTTCAAAAGGCAATAAATATCACTTGTACATAATTTGTTTTAAGATACATGTACAACAAGTACAGTACAGTATTGTATTACTAGGTAACATTACGTCATCATGCCTATGAACTAATTGTGAATTTACAGCTCTTAATAATTATTATCATTTTTCAGACAAAGATTAAGGCTTTTTTCATCTCTCTGCTAAAAGCAGTAGCCAAATTATTTTTATAAAATGTACTTGTACAATACACTAAAAGGGGTTCAGATGAAAGTCTAAAAACTTATTTGAACCTATCTCATGGTTTGCATACTAATCAGTTATAAATATGACACGTTTACACCATGCACGGATTCAGAGGGGGGGGGGGGGCAGGGGGTCCGGACCCCCACTGAAAAATCCCCAAAAATATAGGGTTTCTTAGCAATACTGGTCCGGATCCCCTGAAATATTGCAAAGCTACCAAGCCAGCATTCAGTGTTGGGCGATCATCAGCACGCCAGCTAAACGCCATTTTCACTGGCGGCCGGATGATGGCCCATTTATAGCGGTATTTGGATCCTATATAAAATGGACCCTTTCTGACAAATCTTTCTGGATCCGCACATGAACACGTAATTATAACAAAACGTTCGTGATCCTTAAATCCTCCAGCTTTAAACAAAGGTTTGTCCACCTTCAAGATGAGTGGGCTTTTCCTAGCGCCATTGATTAAACGCAAAGTCATACAAATTATCGGTTTTGGAGATTTGACAAATAGACTGACTTCTTGGCTCTCCTGTATGTGATGTATTCTTTGTGTGTTTGTCACTTTCCTATACAGTGTGTTACTTGATTGAATCGATTCCTGATCTGTGCCTTCTTCCCAACTTTCACATGCCTTGGAATTGCTGGTTATATGTGATGAACCATTAATGACTAGAGACCAACCAATTTTCCCTCGATGCTTTTATGAAGATGTCACTTTTATAATGATTAGAAACTAGCTGGACTTTATCCTTTACATATCTAGCAGTATTTATAAACTGCCCGACCCTGTCTATTAGATCACCAAATGTGTTAAGTCCTGTTCTGGCACTTACAGTAAAACCTGTATAAAACGGCCACTCTCAAAAAGACCAAAAATTGGTTTTCAAGACCAATTATCGCGTAATGCAGATCAAAACTACAGTACACCGGTGTAAGACAGCCACTCAAAAATAGACAAAACAAAGGTCTTAATGACAAATGGTAGCTTAATGGAGGACGAAAATATTGCAGAATGCTGCAATACGTTTGACCTGCATTCAGCGATAATGGGTCTTGATAACCATTTTTGATCTTTTTGAGAGTAGCCGTTTTACACAGGTTTTACTGTATTGCAGAATGTTCCATGGGGAACATTCTGCAATACTTTCGATCTTCATTAAGCTACCATTTGTCATTAAGATATTTGATTTGTCCATTTTTGAGTAGCCGTTTCACATAGGTTTGACTGTACTTTCTGGACACAGGTTATGTAGTCAATGAATACCGCAGTATTTAGCTTCTGACCTCAGATATTATTAGTGAAATCATCTGGATACAATGACGTATATATGATCCAAATTCATCAACTAGATTAAAAAATATAAAGAGCCATGAAACTGAACTTAAATGAAATGCAATCACCTTTTCCTTTAGGCTTTAATGAATATATATACCATGAAGGTAACATTTCAAAAATTCCAGATTTTGATGTTTTTTTTCTGTTTAGGAACGTAAAAAACGTAAAAGTAGATCTCATGGTAAACGTAAAAATGGCAACATTAAGCGCAAAATTTGTACTAAAAATCGCTTAAATACTTCTCTAAAGGATCTTTCTTGGGCTTTAACTTATCATGGTCAGCATGGCTTATTTTCATTTTTAAGTTCCTTGTCTATCTCAGTTTTACGTAATTTATAGTAAGAGGCTAATAAACTTTACGATAGAGCAAACAAATTATATAAAGCAGCACTTCTTACAAGGTGTTGTAATCAACATTTCCTTAGTCCTTATATCAATTCTGAGGGCAACCATAAACGACATTTTATCAAAATTCCATTCATTAACAAAGGTATTGAGTTTATTGATTTACATAGTATCTTCAAGGATAATTTAGTGATTTCATCTATTCCAAATTACTTTAATAATTCTGAAACTCCTATCATTTGTTATAAATATAACAAACCAATTAGGTCTACTTTATTTAACTTTAATAAAATTGTAACTGATATAGATATCGATTCCAATACTTCTGACTCCTGAGATTGTCAAAATTCTAATAATGTATATCCCTCTGCAGGGCATGTTATTACAGGTAATCTAAATGTCATTCCTGACGCTAGAGTTCGCATTATTATTTCTAAAGGTCCTAAATATAAATTTTCCTCTAATATTGATTTCCCTAAATGTCGTAGAGAGATCGCGTCTTCTTTAAATGACTTAAGTAATCGTTGGTGCAAACGGGAAAATGTGAAACCTGATGCTTTGAAGGAATGGAAGATTAACATTTTTAAAATTATTGACTTGTATTTCATTTTACTCTCGTAATACACATCTTTTACCCCCTAAACCTAAATCTTCTTTTCGTCATCTTAAAGGATTTTCATATGAACTATGTTTTGGTTCCAGCAGATAAAGCTGCTAAAAATGTTGTAGTTGTTTGACGATGTATTGTATTAATACTCTTAAGCGTGAGCTTGTTGATACCAATGCGTACAAACTGCATCCTTCTTTGAGTGAGAGGATGATTGTCGATGGGCATGGTTGTCATACAGCCCTACACTTCGCTGTCAACGCTGATGAAAATCAAGACAAAGCTCCTACGTTGTAATGGTTAACTAAACTCCATAAAAACCATATAAAGCAAGATTTATTGCTAATTCTAGTTCTTGTACGACAACAGAACTTTCTTAATTGTTAACCTTGTGTCTTACAGCTGTTAAAACATGTTATCAAATATTATATGAGAGAACCAGTAAAAACCTATTTTGGTCTATTAAAAATTCAGGTGAAATTTTAGATAAACATAAAGCTAGAGATTTCAATGCAACCAGTTTGTCTTCTTATGATGTTTCCACTCTTTAAACTACTTTACCTCATAATTTAATTAAAGATACACTTATTGGTCTTATTGAAAGAACTTCCAGAGAGAAGGCTCTCCTTACCTTGCATATAATGACACAAATGCATTTTATACTTCAGAAATACCTAAACCAAATATCAGGCATGGTCAAAATATATATATATATATATATATATATATATATATATATATATATATATATATATATATATATATATATATATATATATATATATATATATATATATATATATATATATATATATATATATATATATATATATATATATATATATGTGATGCGCTGTCCTTTTTGTTGGACAAGATTTTTTATTCGATTTGGCACCAAGCTGCATAGACAAGTAGTTGGGATTCCTATGGGCAATTGTGCTCCCGTGGTTGCAGATTTATTCCCGTTTTCTTATGAGCGGGACTTTATGGTGTCTCTCTCTGATGATACTAAGGCTGATGTCATTGATGCGTTTAACACAACATCCAGATATTTGGACGATATTTTAAACATTAATAATGTTTATTTTGACAATATGGTAGGTCAAATATACCCTTCAGAGCTCCAACTTAATAAAGCCAATACCTCTGATACCAAAACCGCATTTTTAGACTTGCCGTTAAACCGGTTTAAGCCCTCCAGTAAAATATTTTACTGACCGTTCCAAGGCGGTATTTCTTTTGTGGATCTTTTATGTTTTTGTTCTGTCTTGTGTTTGCTATGTTTTGTGCGCGTCTGTTTATATGTGCTTTGTGGTCAACTGCTGGGAAAGGGCTGACCTCATTACCTCGCGTTCTCATTATGCGTACATAATATATGCGAAAAGCTAGTTGGGACTCGGGGGGAATGATATCCCACAGCCCAAAATGTGACGTCTGGGCCAGCCCGAACATAAGCATTTGGATTTTTGGTGTGCTCTCTTGAAATTCCTTTTTTCAAGTATAATGAAATAATTAGTACAAGTAAGCTTCCTTGTCATCACTCATTAGTCATGAAATATAACAACGTTCTAGCACATTTTTCTTTAGATTATGAAAATTTTCCTTTTACTAGATTCAGTTGGTAGATTATTTTGCACATATACTGTATCTATCCAATACACATAAACTACATAGCTATTGACTAGGGGCGGACTTGATTTAGCAATTTTAGAGTACGCGGAGTACGCCAGAGCAGCCATCTAAAACAAGCAAAACTGGGCACCCTGGAGTACTCTGGAGTAAATCAAGCGATAAATGTTTGAATTGTGAAAAAATAACACAATTGGATTGCCAAGAAGAAGAAGAAAAAAGAATGACAAAATACATGTGCTTTCAACCCCTTTTACTAATGACCTTTTACTAATGACCATATTTTTCAATATGAATAATTATCAGAACCTAACGGGAAAGACTGAAAAATATCTCAGTACAGTGTAGGCAGTGCTCTGCCATTTTATTTTGGAACAGGTCACGTGACTGTTCTGTCTGCACCACATTGGAAGATGGAGTACTCCGGCGTACGCCAGCACAGGTGTTCCAGCGCACTTGATTTCTGTTCTGCCTGTTCGGAGTGGAAGGAGTAAAGAGAACAGCTAAATCAAGTCTGCCCTAGGTGTACTTTACTACGCATGGATGAGCGTTTATAGTACATTGCTGCATAATATTGCACCAGGTAAATACATTGTTATCAAGGTTGAATATGGACTACAGTTGCACTTCATAATATTTCTTAAGAAATCAGATAGAAAAAAACAACAACAGAAATAATCATTATAATACTCATGATTTCGGACTTTAAAATACTTTCACTGTGGTTTTTGATAGAGTATTGATGATATAATACCCTTACACGTGAAAATATTTGATTTTTAAATGTTTTGGTGAAGTCGAATTTTGCAACCCCTACCCCCTTTGGTAGCGTCTCCTGTTTTGTCTTAGGGATCTGCCTGTCTAATTCGTTCCTAATACATCAAGCGTCCTATTCAAAAGGATACCAGTGATATCTTATGCATAGGGAAGTTTTGAGAAGCATATGAAAAATAGGCTGATACCCTATCAAAGTATCAGAGGTCCTTATTTTAATAAACTGCGCTGAAAAAGTATTAGCGCTAAAAAAGTATTAGAGCCAACAATCTTCTTCAATTTATACACAAATGCACCAAAGAACTCAGGTTCAGAGAGTCCTTTTCGAAAGTGAAGGAATGAAAGATTTAGATTTTTAAAATTATTGATACTCTTATTTCATTTTACTCTTCATAATACTAATCTTTTAACTCCATTTTCGTCATCTTAAGGTAGTACGGGACTCACCGGCATATGTCCAAAAGTGTTTTATCTTTTAATATATCATAATATAGACTTATACTTATAATCTAAGACAAAAAAAAACAATACCTCACCGTTCTTTTTAAAAAGTTATTTGATGTCAAAAACTGCAAAATCGCAGGTTTTTGAAATAAACAAACACAGATTTTGTTAACAAATTAACAAGAAACGCAATACAGTTTTTTTTTCAGAACAAATACTACTGAC
The DNA here is from genome assembly GCA_964019695.1 of Loripinus fragilis. Taxonomy (NCBI): domain Eukaryota; kingdom Metazoa; phylum Mollusca; class Bivalvia; order Lucinida; family Lucinidae; genus Loripinus; species Loripinus fragilis. Next base: position 13,851,853 of record OZ026524.1, read on the forward strand.
ACCAGAGATATAAATAAAAACAAAAAATAGTGAAATAACATGTGTTTACACAATTTATTAAGCAAAATCCTAATTAAGTCAAACGAATAAATGCCAAAAAAACATTAATATTCAAAATAAACATATTAGAGAATGTAACTGGAACAACAAAAGACATATTTTTACAAAGATATTTTCATGAAGAATCTAATGATTGAATAAAAAATATGTGTCACCGTGCTCGTTTTTCTGTTTTGGTCACTTTTCTGAAAAATCCTTAAAAAAATAAAGACTATAATAAGTGTTGTCTCCCCTTTCAACCAATCTTTTTATTTGTCTACGCCCTATGTATATCACTGGGCGGAGACATAGCTATTATTGATTAAGCACTGACAAATGGGCGTAGAAAATGACAAAAAAGATTTTGACCTAGCAAATGTGACCCAGCACATTACATTATGATTCTCATTAAAGCATGGCTATAGCATGTCTTGATACTTTGATGCTTTCTTACACGTAGGATTTATGTAGATAAAAGCTAAAAATTATAGCTTTATTCCTGATGCATAGATCTAAATGTCATTTAAAGAATAAACTTACAAATATGCAATAAGAGGATAAAACATTCTTTTCCTTGTATTAATGTTTTGCAAGCCTGAATGTGATGTGCTGCAACCAGGAGGCCTGCAACACATTATCGCACAAGGGCTTGACAAACGTTAATATACAGAAAGGAATGTTATATTGTCATTGTTATATATTATAGGACTTTCTGGGTACTGTTAAGGTGGCAACTTTAATTTTCATATCTGGGCGTGGTTCGGTTATTTCAACTGCTCAAGAATGGAAATCAGATTCTATCCATTGGTTAAGCGTTTAAAAGTTGCTTGAGCCGCGCAGGTCTGCGTGCATTTCATGAAAGTCCTGTCCGTTAATGCACTGAACCCACATTTATTAACCCTTAAAGCGTATAGTACAACACAATCGTATGTTTTTATCGTCTATTGAAATATTATGAAGCCTCTTAAACAAACAGTGTAGATCTAGAGCAGTCTGATCTGGGTCCATACCAGGCCGCGTAGCGCAGTCGGTAACATGTCTGGCTACAGATGCGTGTCTGACTGCAGATCCAGGGGTCGCGAGTTCGATCCCGGCCCGGTTCCATACTTTTGTGGAGATTGATCATGAGATAATTTCTACGGCCATTCTCCTCCTTTCCGCTGATTTATTCAAGAAGGGTTGTTGTCAGTTACAAGCGAAAGTATGTGCACAAATTACTGGTTAACCGCTTGCTCAAGCCGGCCCAGGAAAAAGTGTGGTCAAGTGAACTGACCGTCCCGCAATGACCATAGCTGTTGACATGGGACGTAAAGCAACAAAAACAAACAAAACAAATGATCTGGGTCCACACTGTTTGCCTCTATACTAATGTCAAACAATAAACAAACACTTTCGAATGTAGTTATAACGCCTCATTTTCAGATTTTACCTATATCTAAAGTAGACTAATAAGGCAGTCATGAGGTGCCGCCTTTCCAGTATCCAAAAAGTTCTAGAATACTTTCCTTTCAAGCAAAAGCATTTCGAAAAAATGTCCACTGTAACATCGTGAGGCATACAAAAAAACCACACCTTATAGGCGCAATCGAAAACATCAATACTATCGACGATTATAGACCAAAAATAGTTAGAATCATAGGTTTTTTTTTATTACCATCACTCATCGAACAGGCGACACTTTGCAATTAAAACACTGTTTCTAGCGAGTTTTGATCCGCGTTCGTCAATGGTTAAGAGTGTTTTCGATTGCTCACTATCCACTTAGATAGCTTCATCAGATATTACATTCAGGGATATTTGAAATGAGTTAGTAACCTTATTTTTTTCTTCGTGTATTAACTTATTGTCAAGTAAAGCAACTTGAAACCAATCGAGGGGTGTTGGTTTGATTTGAGTGTTTCTCCATGGTGGTGCGTTGCGTTGGTTGGATGGCCTCCATGCGGGCTGGGCATTTCTTGTGCTTAGGCGGCAGCGTGGTCTGGGACGGGGGTTTGGTGCCCGTGGGGTGCGTTTGGGCCCCCAGTGGCTTGGGCTGCTGTCCGTTCTGGGGCGACGGTTCTGTTGTTGTTGACTTCGTGTTTGATGTTGCTCCCGTTGTGGGAGTCTGTGGTTGTTCTGTGTTTTGTTGTGCGTTGCTTTGTGTCCATTCTGGTTTTGCGGTCTCTAGATGGGGAGGAGGGGGCTGGTTGCTTTGCTTGGTTTGTCCTCCTGGTGTCTCGTGATGGTTGAGCGGCTCTTCCTCACGGTGCCACGGGGTTGTCTGCGTTTTGTGATATTTCCTGATCATACTCACTTACTATTTTTAATAGAAATGAAATGTACAAAATCAGTTGTTGTTTTTGTGATTGATGACATGATAACACAACAGAAAATACAGGAAACTATTTTTTGGAGGGGGGGGGGCGTATTTTTCTTCTTCTTCTTCTCCTTCTTCTTCTTCTTCTTCTTCTTCTTCTTATTATTATTATTATTATTATTATTATTATTATTATTATTATTATTATTATTATTATTATTGAAAATGGCAAATTGGCAGTTTAAAGGCTTTAAATAGTGTAGTGTATAGATTGGGCCATGCACCTTAGCATATGAGTGTGTTGATCCTAGGTGTGAAAAAACAACAAAATGCCTTTAAGGAGACAATTCACTAACCAACACTATTGTCTGAGTAAATACTTTTGTTGAGATTGTCACACCTTCTTTGATTTTGTATTGTTTTGATTATTTAACTATTAAAGGTTGATTGTCACAATTTGACAAAGCCATATCTTTTATAAGCAGATAAACAAAGAATAAACAATCTGCTTAAAAAAGAAATAGTAGAAGTAACATACAGTTTGTGTCTGTGTTAAAATTGTTATATTCTATTATTCTGTCTATACTAGCATAGACTTATAAAGTCTGATGAGATGGTCTTTTTGTGCACATATTGATCTATTTCACTATATTTTCATATTCCTCTCAAATATTTTTTTCTCTTCTGCTATCTCATCAGACTTATAGACTCTGCCATTGGCTATGTACAAAGAAATGTGTAAGAAATCTTTGTATTGCCCATTTGTATAACTGTACACTAATGCTACAGCCATCTGCTACTAATAGGAACTGTCCAATTCTTGACCTCAAGACAAGATTAACGACCCCAGTAAATTTTCCTGCAGATGTCAGACAGGTGAATAGTAAAAGAGTTTGAGAAATTCTTTTCATTTTAGGTTGAGCTTCATAATTGTGTACTATTGGTGTTAATCTGGAATTAAACAGTTGAACAGACAGAATCTGTGCCAATTCCAATCAGCAGACGACAACAAAAACATGTAAAAGTACTAATTTCAAAACAGTGTAGATCCAGATCATGTGGCATGATCCATACTGTTTACAACTGTGATTCTCAAGTACTGCTAATATAAATAAAAGAAATCATTCAGCTAAAAAGTTCAGTAGAGAATTGGTTGGCTTGAGCATACTGCATATGATATCCAATATGACAAGTGTTGAGACTATATTTTGATCTGTTTAACTTTGTGTGCACAACTCGGACCCGATATGCACAATAAAGGCTCTCAAGACTGTGCAGATATACAAGCTAACTTGAGCCTTAACTGATCACAAATGAGTTTTCTATTCCTAAAAATCAAGTTCTAGCTACATGGGTTGGTCAGAAGACTTTTGCAAACAGATAAGACCCTGATCAGGCAGCTCCTCAATCGCTGCCTGACCTAGGTCTACTCTGTTTCCTTATGGAAGTACGAATAATTATATATGATTCTACCTTATTGAGCCTGACAAGAAAGTGATTTGTTCCATGTACAAACGTGAAATTTTATTTATATAATTATTCAGAGTGGGTGGAGCTTAGCCTGAATATTCATGAGGAAAAGGGTTAAGACTGCAAATTTTGTGGTGCACGCTGACTCACTAATGGATACACCATCTCATACTTATCGGTTCATAAGGGGCTGCTCCTTAAAATTACAATAAAATAAAGTATTTTTTTTAATAATGTTACATGTATTATCTTAGTAAACAGTGCAGATCTTGATGAAATGCTGCTTTAGAGATATTATTTCATCTTTGTCTTCATTTTTTGCCAAAGTACCTACTACCAGTATCCAGAATAAGAATGAAAAGTTTCGAGTAATAAGTGTCGGATTCATCAGAAGCCACCTGATCAAGAAGTAAACTGTCGGGAGCATAAAATTTTACACACTGCGATTTTTTTCAATTTTTCTAGGAAAATATGGCAAAGAGAAACTTGGTTTCTCAGCCATTTTCATTCTGGACACCGGAGAACATGTACTTTGGCAAACAGTGAAGACTCAGATGAAATGCCACAATTTCCTCATCTTTTCAGGGCCTGCTTTGCATACTAAAATAAACATTATTCAGACACCAAAGAACATCATTTTATAGCAATTTGAACTGATAACCCTTAAAATACAAAATAAATATATATATTTTATCAACATGTATGGAATATTATAATCAGATTGGCAAAGCAGATTTTAGTATAAAGATAATTATGAATAAAAAGTCTAAATTTTAGTATATTATATTTTAGTTTAGTATTCGTAAACTTGATTCAGATTGAACTTTATTTTTGCAGAACTTGCAGGTTTTGTTGTGATTTGGTCAATTATCCTTTAAGTACTTCTGCCCTTTGTCGAAAATTTAAGAAGCCGTTTCCATAAACAGTGCAGACCTAGATCATATTGCTTATGTAGAAGCATTCTGATCTGGGTCCACACTGTTTGCCCCCATAATTACGTTTGTAAAATAAAAATTGACAAAGTCTGCAGCAGATGAATTAAGAAGGTGGCGTTCTCAGATCAATTTCAAATCTACTTTTGTACATTTTCAAAGACCACTCTGTTTATATATCTTAAGTACCACCTTTGATTAACATCAGAGTGGCTCAGTGGTAGAGTGCTTGACTGGAGACCGAAGGGCCGCGGGTTCGAACATCATCGGAGTCACTGCGTTGTGTCCTTGAGCAAGAACAGTACTGGTTCAGCCCAGGAAGACCTGTCCCTTTATAACTGAAAGATTGTTGATGCGACGTAAAGAATCAAATCAAATAAAACAAATGAAACATCATATCTTATTTTTCCTTCCGAAAATTAAGATGTCACATATGGTCTGATGCTCACATGATTGGTGCTTTAAGGATGTAAGGATTAAAGCGAAAATCACATATTTTTGTCGTCTGCTGAAATATTTTAGAGGTTAAACACTAAAGACCAAGATCAGGCTGCTCTTGTTTCATATGAACCGAATGCAGCAGGTGACATAAGCTGACGGCGTTTTCAGCACTTTAAGGGATAACTACTTACATTGATGTGATACTTACAACTTCCGAATACAATGAGCGTCATCTATAGATATTGCCCCAAGTAAATTCTCCTTTACCAAAGCAGCAAATGTATTTTTGTACTTGCCCAAAATAGTCTCTGGGCTGGACAACAAGATATCATAATGCCCCTTTTCAATATCAAGGAGACTAAAACCTTCCTCCGACAGATACAGACTTCTTATTCCTAGAGAATGCATCTTTTTCTCTTGAGTTTGCATTAATGAAACAAGAGGGGAAACAACAATACACTAGGCAATGCGGATTTCTCTTTCAATTAACTCAACACAAAAGGAGCAATTTCATATGTAAGTGATTTCCTACTGCCAGTTGTAGAGCAAAAAAAAACAACAACATCTTTTCCACTAACATATCCCTCGATAACATTTCTTTGATTTGGATCGCAAGTCTGTGAATTTCAACTTTTCAGGTCCATACAATTTTGATAACAGCAAAGGTTAAAAACTATCAAGACAAAGTATTCCTCAAGTTGGGAGCGTATATAATTTTATGACCCTTATATTGTATCTGGTCGGAGGCAAGCAATAAATCACCTGGTGCTAGTGAGAGAAGTTAAGTGATCTACTAAGCACCATGATGAAGTTATGTAAATTAGGGAGCTGGAACATACTTGTGAATGCTTTGAAGTCTGTAGTAACCTGAATTCCTCCAACCAGCCTGGTGCATTTCATAAGTCGTAGATGTTAAAGCCAGCATAAATTAAAATTCTGGACTGGAATACGGCAAAAGATAAGATGTGGAATGGTATATATTGGTTAGTATGGATTCATAGGTCCTATAACATCTACGACTGATATAAGTCTAATACTAGCATGACAAGTCCCAATTCTCATTTGTTACAAGTACAGCAAATGATAGATGCATTTACAAAGACCAAGAACAATTCATTTGGCAGGATTTGATTTAATGCTTTAATTATTTTACAAAGATTCCGAACAGCCTAGGGGCTACTAGTTGGATTTTTTGAATACGATAATCTTCAATAAAAGAAGTTTATAACTGATCTGAAAAGTAATTAAAAAGTAATTGAAAGTAGCTGTTAATTACTCCCATTTTTGGCCGTGTAATTAATTACATTCAATTACTGTAATTAAAGAAGTGTCTTAATTACAATTACATGCAATTACTTTCAAAAATGTAATTAGATTAAAATTACAATTTTAATTACCCCAACTCTCGTTGATACTATTAAACGTGAGCATATTGGCACAAATGCCTATAAACTTCAGGCTTCTTTGATTGAAAGGAATGTTGTCGATGGGCATGGTTGTCATACAGCCCTACATTTTGGTGTTAAAGCTAAAGAAAACCAAGACAAGATTCCTACGTTATACTGGTCACCTAAACTCCATAAAAACCCTATAAAGCTAGATTTATTGATAATTTAGAACTTTCTAAGTTGTAACTGACATGTCTCACTGCTTTCAAAAGCATGTTATTTAGTACTGCGAAGTGAACTTTGCAATTTTTTTTTCTTTCTTAATTATACCGCCAATACTGTGGTTTAATGTCTAAATTCAATATTGGACTTAAATCTCTCTTTGGGAACTAGAATTTTATGGTTACTTAGAGTATAGATTTAAGAAAAATGTTGACTCTTATAATTTTTCAGCGCACTTTATTAAAATACTTTCTCATTTTAAGAAGATTGGTTATAGCATTATTGTATTGCAACAGACTGCATGCTTGGTGATCAACCCAATCATGGTTAGCAACTTTGTTTTCCTTTTTAATTGCACGCCAGTGGGTCAGACCTTAGACTCTATGACGGTTCCGGCTAAAAAATAATAAGTATGATCAGGAAATACACAATCACAAACCGCAGACAACCCCATGGCACCGCGAGGAAGAGCCGCTCAACCATCACGAGACACCAGGAAGACAGATTAAGCAACGCAACAAGCTCTCTCTTCCCCATCAAGATGATTGCAATACTAGAATTGACATAAAGGAATGTACAACACAACATAGAACAATTACAGACTCCTTATCTATAGATAAGAGGGTTAGAGCCTGATGTTGTGTCTGTGGTTGGGCCCACTGGGTTTAACTGTTGGATTTCTGTTACTATATAATATTTAGTTCTTATCTTTGTTTTTACTAGGAGCTGATACAATGATAAGTTGGGAATCGTTCATGCGAGGTCGTCCTTAACTTGGACTTGACTAATCCAGGATTTTGGTTCAGAGGTTCAGATAAACACAACTTTTGAGCGTACAATTAAGAATAGTTTCTTACGTATCTGAGTTTTATCTTATGTTTTGGTGCGCAAAAGAGCCGTCTTACTTTTATTCATTACACACCGTTATCTTGATCAGACACGACAGCCATTCCTTTCATCATGACGATGACGGAACCGTACGAGCATTGTAGTAGATGTCATTTATGAAACTACAATGGTCTAGAGTGAGATGTTATTTTAAGATTTTTTCTATTAAGGAGCCATTTGCCGTTTTGCTAATCTAAGCGTTTTTGTAGAATGCATTATAGGAAACATTTGTGTTTTGCCATGGAAGGGGTATCTTTTAAATATGTAAAGCTAACACATGACGGACGCCGGGCAAAGCCGGATGCGATCGCTAAAAGTTTGAGCAGTTTCGCACTCAGGTGAGCTAAAAGTACAACGGGTCTTACGGTTTCATTTCATCATGTAGGCATGTATCAACAGTATGTACTTTTGATATATTTTGATACACGCGTTCGACACTAGATTTGCGTGACGGTTTGCTAGCCCTCTTTGGCTTGGTCGTTTGTTTGTATTTTTTATCCTTGTACTTTTACAACTTGTGATAACTATGAGTTTTCAATATAAATACTTTATCGATAGGCCGGCTCATAAGATCAAGGCTCAGGTGAACATGTACAGAAGCGTAGTTTCGCCAGAGCCTTCACAGCTCGCATGCACATAGAATGGAAATAGATGAAAGTTCAGACGAATAATTTCTTCTCATCCCACTGACACGCTGCACACGCACGTCTGAAGACTGGCCCTTGTATATATAATAAGTACCTAAATCCTACAGAATGGCCCGATAATTTGATTAAATCGCAAGAAAAGTCGTCTGCTTTTCTCGTCTGCTGAAATGTTTAAGAATCCTCTCTGGCAAACAGTTTGGACCCAGATAAGTCTGCTCCTATAGGAGCAGTCTGTTCTGGGTTCACGCTGTTTGTTTCTTTGCTTAATTCGTCAGTAATTCTAGGCAATTATTTGCAGCAGACGACTTCAGCAGACGACATTTTCAGATGCATTTTTTCTTGGCGCTTTAAATGTTAAGATTTTAAACGATATAAACAGATGTAGAAGAGAGGCAATCAGTCTTCATTGGAAATCAAATTTGTAATTAGTTGTTATTTTATTAATCACATTGAGTTTGTCAAGGACCTCGGACAGTCTTAATGAAGGATTGCCCATAAAATGACCAGAGAAAAGTTTCAAAGAAAATGATATTTTTTCGATGTAAAAGATAGTAGGCTAAACACTCGACTTATCCACAAAAGCCGTTTTCTCATTTGACAGGTACCAATTGAAAAATATGGGTTGAAAACTCTGTTTTGCTATTCAACATATAGAAAATAGAAAAGGGTTTACTGAAGTGCTTTCCCCCCCGTGACCAAACTAATCCTTTTGCATACAGCTGTAGTTTTACATTTCACACATCATATAAAAACGGCATGATTGGTCATGGGGGGGGGGGACGCTGTCAAAATGCTCAAAAACACTTTATTATAAAAACATATTAGAAACTTATTTTGTAAAAGCCTGTAGGTAAATATCAATTTGCAATGGCATGTATCAGGGCTTAAATTAATTTTTCTATGCGATAGCGTTATGAGTATGGATATATTCACATGATATAAGTATGGGTGAAGATTTAAATTTTCCAAAATCCTGATCTTTAGAAATCATATTCTTAAAATTTGCAGTTTGCCTAATGTGCATTATAAATGGTCAGCTGTCTTAACAGTGTAACATTCAAGGCAGAGTTCCGTGGAAATCTCAAAGAAATAGGATCCAGCTCTTTATCACTGAGGTTACTGTTAAAATGATAGCAACCCTCAACTGAAAGAAATCATGCATGGCTTTTGAATAAATATGTGTCGCTTTTATGGTGAATATCTGCAGAGAAAAGACAGTTTTCAAGAAAATATTTCATTTTAATGAGAAAAGCATAAGCAACCACCTCGAAAATGTCAGAGTTCTTGTTCCCAACAAGTGATCAAGATTTTATTGCTGAAAAGAAATTTGTTCGCCACGAGAAGGTTCATAGGGGACGAAAGCCACTCTGTTAAGACAAACTGAAAATAAATCAGAAACTATTACCCATTTTAGAATTTGAGGTTGACTTTCTAGGAAGAGTTAGCCTCAAAATCCTGAATTCAGGGTAAGTCCAGAAAACATTTACTCATGGATATACGCAAAGGATTGTTTTCTCATGCTGGGGTTTAAAATAAGCTACATTGCTATAGAAACACTTAGCATATGATATAAGCCAATCACGGGAAAACCTTTCGGTAAAGTCGTTATATTTGGATAAAAAGCCTGGGCACGCTTGTGGTCCTGTCAACACCAGTGTTTATATATAACAGCTATTAGTTATACACATGCTAAATGCAGCTAGTCGATGCATCTGAGCAGTACGATGTGATCCTGATACCTGGTCATACCGTGGCAGTCCGCAATTGTTTTTTTTTTCTCTCGGCCATGTACAAATACATGTATGTCAGTCCTAATTGTGGTCAATATATGCATTCATGTTCGTTAATTAACTCTTTGCCCACTGGTGTCGTATGCTAATAACTTTTGCAAACAGTTTGAACCCAGATCAGGCAACAAACACGTCGGACCTGGTCTGGACCCAAACTGATTGACACTGTAATGGTATTCCTGATTGTTTTTGAAAAGGTTGAATCAACAGGCGACACAAAAGCACGCATAAATACCCAGTTTGCAAAGAGTGTTAGTCTGTAATGAGACAGTGTAGATCTCGATGAGACTGCTTTTCATATGCAGTCAGGTCTGGACATTCCGTGTGTGGCCAATCCCATGTCTCAAGATTCGTCAGTTGCGAGTTTGTTTGAAAACGTGTTTATTCATTTATTATTCATAGCTTGCCAACTACGACATATGGTGGTAAGTTCGGCATTTGGATATATTCTGTTTAACGAGAAATTCAAGTGTAATTTTAAACCGACTTTCAGGTGGCTAGAGACATGTAAGCAACTCATGGAACAGTCTAGCATAGGTGGAGGTATTGTGATCGGTCTTTGTCCGTCCGTCAGTAACACCAGGCAATTTTTTGCAGCAGACGACTTCAGCAGACGACACTTTCAGATGATTTTTTTCTTGGCGCTTTAAGGGTTAATCTTTCTTACTATTAAAGGATGTGTCAACTTTAAGGACATATGCTACTAAATACTTCCCATATTGAAATATTTTCAATACTTTGCATACAGTTTGTTTTATGCATGGGCTATCCATTTATGAAATAAAAAGGATATGTCACCGTGCTTATTTTTTCAGAATCTCATATTGAAGCTTACAGCATTTGACCAATTTTCTAGAAATATAAAATAATAACACTAGTTCTAATTATCGAGCTAAAACGGTTGTAATCTTCAGCCAGCTTCTTTCTTTTAACTTAAATTACTGCCCATGGCCTCAAACTTTTAAGAAAATGTGCATGTTTACTTGTTATCCCATGCTGTGACAAGATACTGCATGATATATTTTGGCAATTCGTCGAAAAATGGAATTTGTTTTTAGAATAAATCATGTATTAAAAAATCTGATATTGAAAATCTTGGAAATTTATTCTTAATTCATGGACTATTATAATACCTTTCAGAAAAAAGAATAAAAATCTGGGGTCACAGAACTAATTCTCTTTCTAGAGGGCCAAATTTAACCCCACCCCCATAGGTTTCATGCGTAATTCATTATAAAAAGTTCGGGGATGACCATTTCGGTCGTTTTGATGATGCCAATTTACTAGTTTATGAAGTAATTTAGCATTAAAATGTTGAAAAAGAAAGAAAAAACACACTGAAAATGTGTGCGCAACCGGGAATCGATCCTGGTCATCTGGCTTTTTAGCCAGACACGCTAACCACTAGGCCACGAGGTCAGGTCGTGCGCCGCTCTAAATAACCATACAAATAGTATAGACTCGGCCACTATCGTATTCGTAACCAGGGTTATTGTGTACGTCGTTTGATTTCGACTGAGCTACATTTATCTGTCTTTAGTGCTGAGACGATCAGTTCTGAAAAGATGTCAATAGATATTTCGAACACACTTTAATTAAATATTTTGTGAAGAAAATGTCGGAACACCGATATGACATAAGAATATCGGAAGCTGTGGTGATCCGAATCCGTTAAGGGTCGAAAGACAGGACCCAGACAACTTTCCCCGTTTGCAGACGCGGGAAAGATGCGCATTGGAAATAGCCGCATATGTCTTTAATAATTCTTACTATTCAAGGATGTGTGACTTTATTTGAGCGTGATTGGATAATTCTAGAGTGCACTTGTAAATCTCAGGTAGTTATATTTTCAAAAAAGTGCAACTTTAAAGATACTTGGTCTGTAACTATGAACATTTTTCGACAAATTTTCTTTTCTTTTTAAATCATTTGTAAAAATAGAATTAAGTTATGTTTTCACGATAAATATGTTCAGTACAGCTGAAAACTGCATGGAAAAGTGAAATATCTTATAAAAACAAGTGTTTATTTTTTCTCTAGTTTGTAATTATTTGCGTCCCTCCAATAATTCTAGACAGTTGGTTTTAACATAAATGCTGTTGTTTTGATAGTGGCAATTTGTTAAAACTTACGAAAATGGTAAAATGTTTACCTGAATAGGAGTATTTTACTGTATTCTTGAAAAATAGAATTTTTATTTCTAAAATTAGAAGATCAAAAGTTACAGACCATGCAGCTTTAATAATGCAAAGCAAATAAATGTAGGTTTACAGAGAAACGATGGCAGGTCAGCCGCAACCACTTTTGATGTTTTTGAGCCGCGACATGTGATTTTCAAAATTGTGGCATTTTGGCAAGTGTAGACACAGGCAAGCCTGTGCAACCTCCTTTTAAGCTAAGAAACTCTAAATGATATTCAGTCAGTAGCTGAACACTCATAGAATACTCAAGCGACTTGTAAAGGTTCTGATCTGAGGCTTTGCTGGTCGCGCATACCACTTTGTTGGAAATCTCATGTGAAACTTACTTTTGCATATCCGTAAAGCCACTCCACAGCTGCTAAGCCGGGCCGCGTAGCGCAGTCGGTAACGTGTCTGGCTACAGATGCGTGTCTGACCGCAGATCCAGGGGTCGCGAGTTCGACACCGGCCCGGTCCCATACTTTCGTGGAGATTGATCATGAAATAATTTCTACGGTCATTCTCCTCCCTTCCGCTGATTCATTCAAGAAGGGTTGTTGTCAGATACAAGCGAAAGTATGTGTTAACCGCCGTTAAAGCCTGCCCAGGAAAAAAGTGTGGTTAGGTGATCTGAACGTCCTGCCATGACCATAGCTGTTGACTTGGGACGTAAAGCAAGAAACCAAACAAAACAAACAAGAAAACAAAAAAAAAAAAACTTCACATCTACATGTGTCACGCACGCGCAGCCTTCAAGCGAGTTTTGGTACTGAATGTGCTTTTATCTACGTCTATCTACGTCTAGCTTTAGCTCTATGCAGGCTTGGCGCCTGATGCGTATCCGTAGCTGGACCCACCGTGGCTAAACTTGAGGTTTTCTTTAGCTCTGACTATCTTTGAGTTGTGAGGCGTTATTGTGTAAGTTTGATTAGATTGTTTCTCAATGAAGATACATTGCAATAGTTAGAAAGCCTCCATGCGAGCTTAACATTTTGTGCTTGAACAACAGCAGAATCTAGGGCGAAGATTTGGTACCAGTAAAATGCATTAAAGCCCCCCCCCCCCCAGTGGCTTAAGCTGCTGTCAGTTCGAAGGCGGTGGTTCTGTTGTTTTTTGATTCGATGTTGATTGTTACTCCCATTGAAGGATTCTCTAATTTTCCTTATGTTTTGTTGTGCGTTACTTTATGTCCATTCTAATTTTGCAATCATCTTGAAAGGGGAAAAACAGAGCCGGTTGCTTTGCTTAGTTTGTCTTACTGGTGTCTAGTGATTGTTGTGTAGCTCTTTCTCGTGGTGCCATGAATTTTTCTGCAGTTTGTGATTGTGGTATTTCCTGCTCATACTCACTTACTTCCAACAATGTGGTATGTGCGACCAACAAAGTCTCAGATCAGCCTGCGCATACGCGCAGTCTGATCAGAGCCTTTGCTAGTCGCTTGAATATTTTATGACTGTTAAGCTACTGACCAAACATCATTTGGAGTTTCTAAGCTTAAAAGGAGCTGCACAGGCTCGTATGATTCTACGCTTGTTGAAGTGCCACTTTGTTGGAAATCTCATGCCGCGGCTCATTTTTGGATGAGTTTTCGCTACTCGCCCAAGACGATATGAGTCAAAACGTGACGTACTTGCCCTTTAGTCGCTAGCTCAAAATCATAATACTCTCATGAAAATGTTAAACTGCCATCAAACAAACCTGGTGCACAGTGGCTCATTTGGTAGAGCGTTAGATTGGGGATCGAAGGGTTGCTAGTTCGAGATTCGTCTTTATGTCCTTCAACAAGACACTTTATCCGCTGCTTAGTACTGGTCCAACACAGGAAGACAGTAAATCATCCTGAATTGACTGAATTGTTTTGACTGTGGCGTAAAGCATCAACACAAACAACAACAATCAACCAAATGTGGGACAAAATCTACAATGCCTCCTTAAAGTTAAGTACTAGTATTGCTATTTCAACATAGTATTTAAAAGGTTTAACAAATTGCCAAGCTCGGTGTGGTCAAAGATGTTGCAATGTAATCTGCAGAATACATGTAGCAAAGAAGTAAGGGAGTATTATCAGGAAATATCACAATCATACACCGCAGACCATCCCACGGCACCATGAGGAAGAGCAACAAAACACTAACATACACAAGACACCCCGAAAACATTTATAGTAAAGCAACCAGCTCTCCCTCTTCTCCAATCAAGATGATTGCACAACTAGAAGGACACAATGTACTGAATAACACAACAATGACCAACCACACAGAAAACCACACGCCATGGGGGCAACAATAAACAATGAATCATCAACAACATCTACAACAACAACAACAACAACAGAACCACCGCCAATGAACGAAAAGCGGCCTAAGCAACTGGGGGTGGGGAATGATAAAACAATCTGATGAAATTAACACACTATGATGAGACAGAGAAAAGGGCTCACGACTCACAGATAGGCAGAGCTAAAGAAACCCACAAGTTGAATCATGGTGAGCCCAGCAAAAGACAAACATCAGGCACCAAGCAACCGATTAAAGCCTTCGAAAGGGCCGTCTTTGAGCCCGAGGCCTGATTCACCGTCGTGCAATTTAAAGAGGAAACCATATCTATAAACATTTAATTGGTTTACAACCAGCCGTGCAGACTGTCTCGTAATAAACATGTTATATCCAACTTCGTTTTCTTAACGTTTGATTATCCATTTTAATTGAACACTAAACTAGGATTTCCATGCAACAATTATATTTTAATTTATAAACTAAATCACCATAAAATACTGGCGCCAAATTGCCGTGTTGCAGAGGAGTTTTTAACCAATATTTTATTTAACAATTAACTTTGGTTGCCTGTAGTAGAATTTAGAAAATGCTTTCCGAAGTTAATGAGATCGATAACCTTGTAGTAGAGGACCCAGAGATTCAAAATGGGGAAAAAGTGGCTGGAAAGTAGCAAAATTTTAGACCATATCCTGAGTTAGTATTATGTTTAAGGATTGTGAAAACAGATATTGCAAAAATATTTAAGACTTGCAAAAGATGTTGATTCATGAGGTAACCACAGTTACCCCCATACAGGCGTCATAGTAGGCTATTCACCCCATTACTGAAAAGAAAAGTTATATAGACCAGATAAGTCACAATTCCTACTATCTGCATATTGCCTTACAAAAACTGAATCCAGTGCAACAAACTGTCAATAAGGTTGAATGATTTACGCTTACGTAACTGTTATATATTTACTTGACCATTGACTGCCAAAAGACTTGCACAGAAAAAGTTTTGTACATTAAGATTTTCTTAGCCACATTATATATTACAAAATTTAATGCCTGTAAGCTGTTTATAAACATATGCATTTACCATGCAAAAGTCAAGTCTTATACGTTACCATTAGATAATAGGTAAACTTGAATTATAGTGTTATTATCATTTGTATCGTGTTCTTACATATCATACGAGGGCTGTTCAAATATGAATGCAAGTAGCTTCATAACTTTCTTCACATATATGCTACGACAAAATGTTATACCTTTCTGGAAAGAACTATTTGTCGCCTATGAAATGGTACCAAACATGAAGAAATACTCACTATATATCTCGAGTTACAGACGCTTATATAAAAGCCATTCCTGTATACTGAAGTTTTTCTGAAGCAAATTGCCATACACGTTTTGGCACATGTGCGGATATAGTGTCATATCTTTGTAAGTTTGAGACAAAATGGCACCAAATTTTAGATGCAAGTTCAATGAACATTGACAAAGTTGCTTGCAGCAAAAAGTTTATATAATCCTGTTTCAATCTCGAGTAAACAGGCACGTTTGTGACGTCATTAATTTTATGATAAACGTAATTTTGAGTTATCTACTGGTGATGCAATAATGAACATCGCTGTGTCTGTTTCTTTGCGTTTTGTTTAAAACATGCTTAATATGTCATAAGGAACTTTTCAAAATGCTCTGTGCTCTATTTACAGAGCAATCACATTTTATATCATTTTTCAAGCTTTCTTCTGCTTCTTAATGACGTGTTTACATTAATTAAAATATGTTCAATCTGTCTAGTCCTCAAGTCGAGGTGAGTATTTTTATTGTAAATAATGCATTTAGTGGTCAAACTTAAAGTTAACGTTCAAATTTAGATTAAACCGCAATATTACGACAACAAAAATTAAGTATAAGTTCTATAACCCCTTCACTTAAGGCAGTTTTGACTTAATAAAAATGGTTTTCAGCGTTTAAAAATTATCCACTATCCTTCAATGATATGTAGCAACAATTCAGTATGAGCGATCAACATATTGACTTTGAGTTAAAACTAGTTTAAATGTTGCTTCATGCATTTTGTTAGAGAAAAGTTTGACTGAAAACTGTAAGGCGGTCTTTTGTTTACCATTTATTTGCAAACATACGGAGACTTAAGTGTAAACGATTCAATGTAATTTAACAAAAACGTGTCGGATTTTCGCAACTTTCACAGAATCATTATATTAGTATATGGGGATACTTCCTTTAAAATTTCAAGAAAATTCACTAATTTATCGAAGAATTATACGCTCGTGTATATCACTGGTATGTTCGAAGCATTGAGTTTATTAGTAGTCTAAAATGACCCTTATTCAAAGGGCTATAACTCGATAAGTATACTGTATTTTTCTTTAGGTCTGGTGCCAGTTTAAAGGTGACATATTATCCTTTAGAAAAACGTATACCATCTTGTCGTAGGATATATGTGACGAAAGTTATGATTTGAACAGCCCTCGTATGATAGATTTTTTAATTAAATGCAGCTTACTAGCAGAATGATAATAATTAGTTTAGACACCTGTTAGCTCTGTTAAATATGTAACCTTCTTTTAAAGCAATATTTTTGTGCAATTTTATGTGAAAATGAGTTCAAACAGCTAGTTGGTGAAAATAAATTTGACTACCATCTGAGCGCTCAAAGTAGATTGGAAATATAAGTATTGTCTTTTTAACACTTAAAGGCATATATTTTGTGATATATGGAATCAGTAGTGAATTTACTGATAAGGGACAGTTTAAGTATCTCACAAACTTAAAGGGGCCTCAAGAGGGGACTCACCTGTATACAACACAATTTCTTTTACTAAGATAAATACCAATATTTTATCAGAAAATACCTAATCCCTTCACGGGACCACTTTATTGCCCCCTGTAAGGAAGTCATAATCACCTAATAAAGATTAGCCTTTGATCTGTCCAGTATGACCCCTGGAGAGAATCATAATGAGTGGTACCAGTATTATTGCTAAATTTTCTATGTCTTTAATATGAATGAGATACAGCATAAAAATCACGATTGCTATAAAGGGAAAAAACTTGAACATAAAGCACATAAAATACCATTCAATTTATGTTATAGGAATCATGTAAATAGGATATTGATGCTTATTTATTATTCATAATTAAATTATGTTTCAAAAAGTTTTAAATGATTCTTTAATCTCTGTGCCGCAACCATGTATTTGCTTCTTTTTGTGCATTAAATGACGTTAAATGACATCTACAAGACATTTTCTTTCAGCGTCAACAGCTCAATTATTCGATTAAAAGCACGCAGTGACATAGTTAGATAAATCACACATTGTATTCAAGTCATCAGATATATGCATTAATAAACGGCTATTGATTAAAACAGCTAATGTTTAATTCAATAAGGCACAAACTCTAACTTAAAAATCTAAAAACTCTAAGATAATCCAAACAGAAGTCCAAATCAAGAAGTGAAACATTAAAAATGCCTTCATCATTGTCAAATGAAAAAAGACGGAAAATTGTTGAAATCGTAATGATTTCTGTCTCAGATTTAGCACCCACATTAGCTGTCCTTGTGGTTATAATATTTAGTATCTACAGTGTTTCCGATTGGGGAATAAAGGAATATAATTGATGTTGGTAACGTATATAACAAAAGTATAAAGAAAACTTCTTTTATCATTGTGTTGCCTGGGTCTACAGTTTTGTGAAGCAATGAAACAGAACAGCATTTATTCTAAGTAAGAAAGAGGGCAAAGATCAGGAATTGATAGACCACAAGGCAGCAATAAACAGACACACAAAAGTATAACAAACACACCACAGAAATAACATGAATGATCCGCAAAAGAAGTACCACCTTGGAACGGTCAGTAAAAAATATTTTACTAGAGGGATTAAACCGGTTTAACGGCGCCAACCTCACCCTTAGTTCAGATGTGGATCAAGACACATAGATGTTTGGTTTGCATGAAAGATCAATGCATCATCTCCTAGAACATATAAATCAAAATATAAAAAGGAGATAAAGCAAAGATAAGGACTCAACAGTAAATAAAACTGAATATCGGAGAAAAGAAATCCAACAGGTAAACCCTGGTGGGCCTGACAATAGCCAAAGCATCAGGCCTCTACCATCTCATCAATAGATAAGTCTTTAAGTCGGAACCGTCATAGAGTCTGAAGTCGGACCCACCAGCGTGCAATTAAAGAGGAAAGCAAAATTGCCAACTGTGATTGGGTTGACTACCAAGCATGCAGTCAGTTGCAAAACATTAATGTTTATAATGTGAACTTATTTTAAAGAAAGACTAAATTAGATTTTTACCATTCCTCTCAAAAACTCTTTCACAAAAATAAATAACATGGTTTTAATAGCAGTGAGGCAAGAAGTCAAACGTATAGACAACTTACTAGTAGTACATGAACTATAATTAGCGATAAAATGTGATTTTAAGAAGTTCGAAACTTTAGTTTTCGTATCCTAAATTAATACCTAACTAAGGTAATGTTTAACATTAAAGAGTCTGCTAGTAATCCCAACAAATTATTTGAGTATTGTCTCAGCAAATGTCAATAATGAAATCCATTTATAGAATCTCCTTATAACTAAGCAAATAGTTTGAGAAATAGTTTCCTATATGCCTTTAGGTGATGCATGTATGATACATGCTTGATCATTTTACAATATATCCAGTGTTATACTTATTGTGGCCAGCACAACATGGCGATCTATACTATATTGGTAGCACATGAAATGAAAAGGTGGAAAAACGTTCCTAGCCAAGTTCCTTGTCTTCACCAACCACACATTGTGACAAAACATTGAAGACGATTTGCAATTGTAACACATCACTTATTATGAATGGCATAATATATATTCATTTTTTATAGATGTTAGAATGAATAAGCATGATAATGGGAACTGTATAGCAGAATTTGTGACATGTGCAAACTAGTTTAATATTACTGATCGTCTCTTTCAGAATATGTTCTGGGGAAGTTAGACACGTGATGGAAGAATGAAATGTGCTATCAGTAAAGTCAAGATCGAGACTATTTACCATTCACCAAACACAGAAAGCAGACCATGATACGCTACAATCCAGGACGTCAGTTAAAAAGCTAAGCTCGAAGACAGTTCTCGACTTGGCTCAATAACTCCTAAAATGGATAAAATTTTATTTGTAGTAAAACAATTCAAACATTTAATATTCTATATATTATTGGTAATTGCAGTCATTTGGTTTTGTACGGTTTTAATAGATTATTCGGGATGGTTTAAGGACACAAATCCGCGATATATGAAATTGACCAAACGGCATGGACGGACTGGAAATCAACTATTCCAGTATGCTATGTTGCTGAGCACAGCTCGTCGCTATGGTTACATTCCTGTGTTGCCATCCGATTTCCCATTGAAAGAATACATGCATATGAATGTCAAGTTGGATCTTGATTTGAAAAACGTGAAAAATTTCACTGAAAAAGGACGTGGCATATATTCTGAAGAAATTAAACAATTAGACACGAGGTATAATTGGTCTTTCGATGGTTGGTACCAATCGTATAAATATCACGACAAAATGCTATTACAGTCGGAGTTCTTATTCAAACCAGAAGTACTAAAACCTGCTCGCGACTTTATGGCAGAGGTGACGAAAAACTCTGAAACTACAGTTTGTGTACATGTTAGAAGAGGCGATTTTACGGTTACACGTCCAGGATTCGGTCATGTTGTCGCATCTGTAGAATATATAAGACGCGCCATGGCATACTACAGGACAAAACTAGACAGCCCAATAAAATTCATAGTTCTCAGCGATGGCATAGACTGGTGTAAAGAAAATCTCAGAGGCACGGATATAGTGTTTAGTAATTTGACAAACCCAGGCCATGACCTAGCCCTTACGTCATTGTGTGATCATATGATTGCTACTTGTGGAACATTTTCTTGGTGGGGTGGATGGTTTAGTGGAGGTCACGTGATCTACTATAAGAAATACCCAATGGCTGGGTTACCTGAGTCGACGCAGATTGAACCAGTCGATTTTTATCCTCCTGATTGGATAGGAATGGACGATCCGCAATAACAGCTTAGAAAAATACTTTTTTTTTGCCGTCAAGTGCGGAAATAGTTATGCACATCAAAGGGAAACTACTGAGTCGAGCAGCGAATTCTCGTTACTTGCGTTCCTTTTCAAAATGAACATTTCTCTTAGAGGAAATAATTTGCTACCGGAGGGAGCAATTTATATCTTTTAAGTGCTCAATATTCATCTCGCGCTTGCGTAACTGCATAATGGGAGCACGCCCGAGGCCATGTATGACTATGTGTGACTACTATGTAAAAATAAAATAGTATAATTGTCGGAATTCAAATAATTTAAAATGCAGGTACATGTATGTATGATCAGGGAATGCCACAGTCACACACCACAAACCTACCCTCGGCACCACGATGAAGAGATAAAGAACACCAAAGGCCACAGCTACAGGCACGTTGACAAGGTCTCATTACCGTTTGTAGTTTTATTTCTAAGGTATAAGATTTTACCATGTCAATTCGAAGTAAATCTATTGTTGCAGAGGGAAGAAACACTTCTCTGAATAAACACAATTTATAAACGTGTGTTAACACTTTTCAAACCA
Organism: Loripinus fragilis; assembly: GCA_964019695.1. Classification (NCBI taxonomy): domain Eukaryota; kingdom Metazoa; phylum Mollusca; class Bivalvia; order Lucinida; family Lucinidae; genus Loripinus; species Loripinus fragilis. The sequence goes on from OZ026524.1 coordinate 13,873,072, forward strand.
TTTTCAATGGATTGCCATAAAGCTACATAGCTGGTCTGTAGTATACACTGTTGGGGAGAGGCGGGGGCACAAGTTATAGTTTACCAAAAAAGTATTTCTTCCTCTAAAGATCAATATTTTCTTAGTAAATAGTACAGAGTCTGATGTACTGCCGCGTTTGTGCCATTTTATCTGGGTCTTCTCTTTCTGCCAAAGTATCCATTTATGGGGTCACAGTCTACAAAGGGTTAAAGTGGATAACCATATGGAACTGTAATGATTGGTGCAACGTTCAACACATTTACCCCGTTTTGATATATAGAGGATCTTACATGAGTGCTCATGGTTTATTGAATTTATTAAACGAGTTGAGGAAAAGAGATAAAATGCGAGGCTTGCCGAGCATTTTATCTCTTTTTCGAAACGAGTTTAATGAATTCAATAATACAGGAGCATGAATGTTAGATTCTATTTATCATATGACATTAAGAAAAAATCTCATTTCTGGTGTAAAAACGTTATAATTTTGTCATTATGTACACAACGTTGTAATGGACGTCATAACGTTTTCCGTAAATCTGTAAACCACTAGTGGTTTTCAGATTTTATTGCATGGCGTTATTTCACTCCCAGACGCGACGTCATATGATAAATATTTTTAATATAAACTCACCAAAATACACAATACACACATTTGAAGACATAAAAGGTCCATCTCGAAAGCAATTTGTAGTCTGCCGCCTATAATTTCTACTGGAACTCCAGATGGCATGTTTTATTAATGCTTGGCATCCAGGCCATAAGTATTCCTTGGACTATTACAAACAATATTTGGGTGGATGTCAAGCGTTATTTTGAGATTTAAGGTCACAGTAAGTTCACAGATTAAAAAGTGACATTAGGCAGAAAAAAATGATATATTATAAGCCTTTGGCACAGCTGAAATCCGCTCAACACAATATATATTCCTATTAGCCAAAGTTAGCATCCACCTGTATAAATTGCTGTCGTGACATCCATTTGAGCAGTATTAGCATTCAGCCAATTATTTGCCTGATAATGAACTCTCAAACAGTGCAATTCAAAGGCATCTTATGTAGGTGCCACCTTGGAGAAAAGATTGAGTTGTATCAAATCAATATCTATACTCAACTACAAAAGAAACCCATCAGCCACTTTTTAGGGCAACTATGGTAAAATGATTAAGAAATCAAAATATATTTTATACCATATTCTTTAACAATCAATTATGCTTCAAACTATTGAATAATGTAACAGTTTTACTTAAACCCATTCATGCTGTACATCAGTGTATAAACAAGGGGTCGTTTCTAAAAATGACAAGTTTCAGACATTTGGTTTTCACTCGAGTTCTAGTCTTAATCAGTTCACTTCGTCCAATAATCGGTGTGTCCCTCTCTGACGAGGCAACCAAGCGTGTGCAGAAGCCAAAACAAGCCCGGTTAGTTTAGTTAGGACGGATCTAATTACGATAGAGCAGTTGTTGGATGAGCTCTGGCGACGTATCCGGGATCCTTCAGTGCAACCTCGGAATCTTCGACAGCTTTGGGTTGCTCTCCAATTAAGAATGTGCGGCGTCACATGCTTTTGGTTTGACCTCGTTTTGAGGCAGTCATTGCTGCAGGAGAGGGTCATGTCTGTTTTTGGACGAATTTAACTCAAGTTAACTGATTTAGAAGAGAACGAGATATTCATTCTCAAATGAAAAACTTGTCATTTTTGAAAATGACCCCTTGTCTAAACACTGGCGAACAGCATGAACAAATATAAGTAAAACTGTTACATTATTCAATGGAATGATGTAGAACTCATTGTTACAGAATACGGTATAAATATATTTTCATTTCTATATTCTGTTTTCCATAATTTCCCTGAGAAGTGATTGATGGGTTTCTTTTGTAGTTGAGTATACATTTACTGTTTCAATGCAGCCGCCATACAGGCAAAATAAAAATCTTCTGCTTCCCAAAGAATCAAGCGTCTACATGTACCTTATGACTGTACCAGTTTCTGAGTTTCCAACAAGTGAGGATCTAGAGGGGGGACAGGGGGTCCGGACCCCCCCCCTGGAAAATCACAAGTTATATGGGTTTCTATAGGGAATAAGCAATTGGACCCCCTCCCCCCCCCCTGGAAAAAGTTGGACCCCCCCTGGAAAAATGTTGGACTCCCTCTGGATCCTTGAAAAATAATAGCTTTCTTTGAAATTAACCATTTGACTTCTGTAAAGTAAGCTGAGGACTAAAAAAAAACGTTGTCAGACCTTTTTTGTCAGATTGACCTGGACCCCCCTGACGAAAATTCCTGGATCCGCGCATGTCCAGGTACCACTTACAACATATTTTTTCACTGATGCCAGAGAATGATGAGATTGTACGAGGGATGATCTTAAAGTTCTGATCCTGGTGTGATATCTCTGTAACCAGCGATACAACATGCCTGAAAATTTTACCAAATAATAATATATTCTTTGTCTGTACACTGCTCTGACATGTTTGATGTAACTTGAAGGAGCGACCAGAAATATATCCCAAAACAGCCATGCCCTCAATGCACTGACCTATCAAGCAGACTGAGCATGTTGGAGACGTCACAATTTAGACAAGAGCAATCTCAGCATTTCGATTTTTTGGCTGCTTGATGTTCATCCGTAAGGCAATATGTTCTGAAGATATGGCGAACTTTCTATATGATTTGAGTTTTCTAGGCCCACGAATATATGGCTATGCAACTGTCAGCTATAATCAATTTTGGACCACTTGAAGTTTTGACCAGACCTTACTGCCGTAACAACAGCCGTATAAATGGTAAAATGTGTTTTAGGCAAACGATGATGAACTGACTTTTGTCTGAAGCAATTATGAATTATCGGTATCGTCGGAGACTGATAGTTACCCACATAAGAAAATTAAAAAGAATCCACAAATTAGTTAAATATTCGGAGGTACACGAATTTGTATGTGTATATCTAAATATAAAACCCAATTAATTGTCCAAATGTTCACTATATCGTAAAATGATGCAATATGGGATTAAATTGAGCACAAAGCAACCATCTGAAACAAAAAACAATTTTGAAAATTCCTATTTAAAATCAATCTTTTTTCGGTAAAAAATAGAGATTTTTACAATATTCCAATTAAGATTGAGATATTTTGTAATCAAAATAGTATTGGTCTTAAATATTTTGCCGATATTTGGTTCGGCATGTTTTATGTCCAAGTTTATAGACAAAAATAGAATATTCTCGGAAATGAAAATTCTGCGCTGTATTCAAAATGACGTAGTCGTCAATTCTAATGACGTCATAAGAACTCCGCGTTGAGCTTTAAATATTGAATCGACATAACTTGTCGCCATTCTAACATTTGAATGGACATTACAAGTAACAAAAAGTAAAAAGACAAAGCAGTTTCATTTTGAAGTTTTATAGATGCTGGGCTTGAAAGAGTCAGATTCAGATATTATCATAATTCTATAATATGAAAAAAGGCCAGTGGTATGGAGTGGACCATATGCAACGTGCTGTAATTATTAATCGAAACAGTACAGCGAGAACATATTAGCATCATTATAAAGGTAAACACTTGATCTTTTGAATGGTGCATAGCATGCCTCCCAAAAATGTCTCTGGACAAAGCTACCAGGCAACGATCAGAACTTTTGGATCATCCCTCGTATCACAACCTATCAGGGCATGGAAACCAAATATGGACTCCATTATATCATTTTTCTAGTTCCAATAAAATAAAGTGCGCTGGATATACATTTTTTCTGCTTTGACGTTCCTGAGATCATCCAAACTTTGTACAACCATAGTGGTATAGAAGAAAAAGCACATCAAGATCTCTGCATATGACAGTTACTCGCTTATACTTGTAACGTATTTCAGCTTTGGCATTCAAAATCAAACGTGTTTTCGCCACATCCAGATTAGCCAACAAATCAGTACCTTCTCTTTTACTACTGAATTAAGAAAGTCAACTCCAGCAACGCCTTCATGACATGGCATGAGAGTTCCTACAATTTGACATTTTGACAAGTGTAGACTCAGACCATCCTGTACAGCCTCCATTTAAGCTTAGAACCTCCAAAAGATGTTCGGTCAGTAGCTTAACACTCATAGGATATTAAAAGCGACGACCAAAGGCTCTGATCAGACTGCGCTGCTGGTCGCACATACCACATTGTTGGAAATCTCATGCACTGGCTCAATTATATCTTCCAATGATTCAGTTTTGGTAAATTTCTACTAGGTATCAAAAGTAGTACAAGAATGTGAATTCCCAAGAAACTGGATCTTGGCATGATCACCAATTAACACACGTGTTCGTAAGTTGAATTTGGGAAAATAAGACATCCTTTCTGAATTCTAGTAGACACTTTGTCACATTTTGTTCATTCACTCAGTGGCTTTGTCATGAGAAACTTGGATGAACAGATTTTTGCTGCGCTTGATGACAAAAATTCCTGCTTGATATTCTTTATATGTTCGTGGGAGGGGGCGGGGGGGGGTATAATGACTTCATTTCTATCAGATATACTGGTCCTCACCTTGAATTATTTCCTTCACGCTTAGCCCCAATAAAGTTTAGAAGAGTTACAACCATTTACATGTATGAAAATCGAAATAACTATTCTTGCTTGAAGATATAGAGGCGCCACTCTCCTTCAAGAGATTGGTAAGTTCTTACTTTGGATATAGCACTTCAGATCACCGACTGATGTTTGGAATGGTTACGTAGCTGGCTTTTCTCTTAACTTGAATAGCTCAACAGGTCAACAACTGAACTGAGTTTTCCAGATATTTCAAGGTATCATGAAGAGTTTGATCATATGATCCAATGTTTTGTTTGGTTTGATTCTTTACGACACGGTTCAGATTTTCCAGTCATGTCGGGACGGGTCTTCCAGGGTTGGACCAGTTCTAAGCAGTGGATAAAGAGTCTTGCTCAAGGAACTATATCAAATACAGTCAAAACCCTTTATAACGTCACTCGTTATAACAGAATATTCAATATCTGACATAAAATTGCTGGGAACGGATCTGTTTCCATTAAAACTCCCTCTTTATAACAGAATATTCACTTAACGACACCGACAGTAACTTCTGGGAACAGATATACAATTTCTATTGAAAATAAATTCATTATAACAGAATTGTTACCATGTGTCAGACAATTTTGTGATCAGAACAAGGTCTTTTTGCATGAACAGGTTTCTGTCTCACTTGATAAGTTGGATGCTTTGTGCATTTTGATGCAAAATGAAATTGAACTGATGTATACATTTGGAATAATAGCATTTTAATTCATTTGTACAATTTTTTTTCTTTTACCAAATGATTATTATGTTGAAATTTGGTAATGGTCAGAATTCTTTATAACAGCAAATTCACTTTAACGTCAAAGATAGCTTGGAACAAACAGTGTCATTATAAAGAGGGTTGACTGTATACAAATTTGAATCTAAACAGCACTGTATAAAATGGGTGGAACATTCCATTTGAACATTGGCCAATATTAAATCGGTCACTGATTGGTAATGTGTTCTGAATTTGTGCTCGGAATCTCGATCCACATTGCAATTGGCTTTCTATGCAAATGACAAACATTAAAATTTGAACTGAATTCTCTGACGATACGTGTATGAATAAGTGAACAGCTTTTGAATAATGTCAGACTGTTCAGTCCTATATGTCATTAGGATTACACATTGTTGAAATAAGATTTGTTTGGTTTGGTGCTTAACGTCCCAGTCAACAGCTATGGTCATGTTGGGACGGTTGGTTCACCTAACCACACTTTCTCCTGAGCAAGCTTGACTAAGCAGTGAACCATTACTTTGTATATATTTTCGTCTGTAACGTAATGAATCAGCGGAAGGGAGGAGAAAGGCCGTAGAAATTAGTTCATGATCAATTACCGCGCAAGTATGGGACCGGGCCAGGATCGAACTCACGATCCCTGGATTGGCAGTCAGACACGTATCTGCAGTCAGACACGCTTTCGACTGAGCTGCGCAGTCAGAGTCAAACCATCCGTTTCTGCAGATTTCAAGAAAAAAAACGTAAGTTGTGGGTACTCACAACGTGCCAGAACACAAAATGGATTGGGTCGTTCATTAATCTGCCAAGGGTTAATCTGCTCTGAGCAAGCCACTTAGAAATCCATGCTTCCAATGAGGACCCACTGCATGATGTTTTAGAAAAGAAAATAGCCCTTTGGGTATCCATCGGTCTTGATCTGGTTTCAAACAGTTTCCAAAGGTTATTAGCAAACTACACGTACTAGTACTAGTACTTGTGACAAAGGAGATAGGGAAGGGATAGATACTGGCACATCCACATGAATCTTTTTGGTCCAACACATCTAGCGAAATTAAGAGACACAATAATTCGTCCGTGATTGCACACCTATAAAACTTTTCGTATTTTCTTGTCGTTTGTTGAGTATGCTAATTCACACTTTTCTCTGCTCTAGTTTAAGCATTCGCGGCGTGTAATTTCTCCTCCTTTGAAAACATATAGAATATAATACGATTATACGACTCGCATCGCTGATTATAATGCATTCAGCACAGGGTATCCACAATCGATGAAAAGAGCATTTACGCAAATGAAGTCCCAGGCACAGTAAACTCAATATTTTGATTTGGTTCATTGAAGTGAAGCAATGCATCAGTAGTGGTAGCTGAGATCTGGTAAAAGTTTTGAACAGAAGATGTGCGGCTATAGTATAAATTAAAAGTGTTGGCCTGACTTTTACGACGGCTCTGGAATCAGCTCCTGACTGTGTTACAAACGACACACCACTGAAAGTGTATTTATACATATTACTCCTGCCAACGCTGCGATTGATGCTACCCCTTTCTCCCCACTGCAAATGATATATCGATGATTATTATGAAAATAATGCTAAGAGAGAAATGAGCGACAGACTAGCCACAATGCGGGTAATTACATCTGATCGCCATTTTTAAACAACTTATCTTTGTCCTTCGGGAATATTGGGTTATGAGGGAAAGCAGAATACCGTTTAATCTGTTGCTGGGGTGTACTTTCCATTAGTTCCCATGAACGCACTAAAACACCGAGTCTGCTGTTTTATCAAAATGCACAGCACAGGACATAATTACTTGCCACCATGTGACGTCGCCGTTTAAAACAGTTGCATTTCCAGATTTTTGAAAAAAAAATGTCGCAAAACAATTATGAAAAAAAGTGCTAAAATAAAAACAAATTGATTTACGCTATAAACATTTTAATTATAAGCCATATAGTTTCCTGATGCCTGTTGTTTTCGTATGGTAGTCATTAAAACACAAATACAAATTAAAATGTCTTTTTTTTCGGTTACTATAACTTTAGCCTCAATGGGAATCGGGATATTTTAAAAATTACGTCGACTTTATACGCGTCCTACTTGAAAACCCAAAAAGTAATTATATTAGTATTTTATTGTGTATTGTTATTTTCTATTTGCTTTTCACAGAAGTTTTTTACAAAAAAATCAAGAAATACACTGATTTATATAATTAAACGGCGACGTCACAAGTTTGCGAATAATTATTAGGTCCTCTCTATTTCTGGAGGATCTGTTTATCCAGATAATTTGATAATGATTTCTTTTATTTGCAAAGATACCCATTTTTATTATGAATATACGATATACGTTAATCAGAAAAACAATTGAAGGACATTAAAACTGCTTTTACTGTATTAAATTTGACACAATGATTTCCAACCAAAGTATTTTTGTATGTGATAGAACTGTTATTATGCAATTAAGAAAAAATGCAAAATGAAATTTACGAATCATTGGTTCCAATACAGTACCACGCCAAATGTAACAACCCTCTTTACCAAAAGTTCACAAGCAATAAATTTTGCTTTCATATTTTTTGCTGCAACCTTTACCTGGTCATCGCTTACTTTTTAATTTCGACCACCTACTCGTGTTCATACACATTTATCAGTCACTGCACCTAATAACGCGACAATGTCTTCAACGAAAATTCAAAGATATGGAATACCCGAGCCAATATGACAACCAATTGGCAGGAAAAACTGACAACAACTACAAAATAGTGTGCCGTTCTTTTGGCTGAGAGCCAGCAATGATTTTGGAGCAATTCAAATGCGACGATAAAAATGAATTTGAATCACTTTTGAATGTTAGTGACTTTTCACCATAGAGGGTTAAACCATTTGGACTGGTACTGTACGTTAATCATTGACGCGTGTCTTAAATTGATTGCAGATATCTGGAACTATAAAATGCCTGCATAATTGGTTTGGTTTTCATTTTATTAAATGTGAGAGGTGGATCTGAATCTAAATACCCTTCATTTGTTTTTTTTCTGAGTATATAATAAGACATCATATAACTTAGGAAAAGTTCGTTCAAAATCTAAGGTGACAAGGCGTGAATGATTAAAATACCGTTCTGCAATTTTGTTTGAATTATAATCTGTTTAACTGTAATAGATATTAGATAAATCCTTAGATAATGTATGCAGTAGAGAGAACTCAGCTGTGCCTCAGATTGCCTCCTATATGTGAGAATTAGATAAAAAATGAATGACCCTGAGTAAGCCAGCAACTCGTCCTGCAGATTTGTCTCTACCACTTCAGCACAATTCCGCCATGGTACAATTTTGATACTAAGAATTACAGTCAAACTCTCTATTTCACAAGTATGTTGTACCTCAGCAGATGTTATTTAGTTAACTACTTGTAAAATGCAAAGCTGACTCTTCAAAATGTGTTAATCGTATGAACAGCGATAAGAATGGCATTGCTAATTTTCCATATACATTAACAAATGTTTCTGGACGATTAAAATTATGCAAGATTATTCTTGCATGCCTAGTTTCCTGTTACCGGAAAAGGTGTGTAGGTAAGTACTTGGATGCATGTTTTAGTCACAATATCTCCAAAAGGAATTAGTTAACCCTGCTGAATCAGCCATATTTATAAGAGCTCCACCTGCATTAGAGAGCCAGTCTGAAATATTCCCAGTCATTTTCATTATATATTGTCTCTGAATAAGACAGCCACCTCCATAACCCCCCCCCCCCCCCCCCCCCCCGAAAAAAAAAATAATAATAATAAAATAAAAATAAATAAATAAATAAATATATACAGCCAAGAAATATTTGTGAAAACTGTGTTTTCCATCAAAATATGAATAAAAATTCATTTTATAAAATATTCATGGTACACTATCATGACTATGACTATCTTACAATACATAGTCTTGTGTACCATGAAAATGAAATTTTATACATAATTTGTTGGAAGTCACAGTTTTCACATAAACATCTGGTTTGTATATATCTTTATTTATTTTTTTTTGGCGGGGGGTTGGACAAATTCTTTGGTTTTTGACCAACTTTTTGTATGAATATGGGGACGTTTTGACATGGGGACGTTTTCAACAATCCAGACTTTTGTAAAAGTCAATACTTGGCAGTAAAATATTGACTCTTCAATTGAAGATAAGAACAGTCAAAAAACATCAACACGAAAAATGACAGATACTCCGCTTTCAAATATCACTGTTCCTGAGTGTCCTTTATTTCCCGAGCACCCTGTGCAGTGTGTAAGTTAATCAGGAAGTGTTATTTCAGTCGGTCATATAAACTTTACCGATTTTGGTAGTGCATGGGATTTCCGACGGTGGGGTATGTGCGACCAGCAAAGCCTTAGATCAGCCTGCGCATGCGCGCAGTCTAATTCGGGGCCTTTGCTTGTCGCTTGAGTGTTATGTGACTGTTGGGCTGCTGCCTGGATGTCGTTTGGGTTTTGTGCCTGGGGGGGGGGGGGGGGCGGGCTGGTCTGGGTCTGCGTGTGTCGGGATGCCACATTGTTGGAGGTCACATGCCACGGCTCTAGATTCTATTAACCCATCCTTTTGTACATTTGTGCCTTAGAAATTTTCGCTGGCAAGACTACCTCATTGAGTAAAGTCTTGCTTTTATTTTTCGCCTTTTCGTTTTAGGGCCCCTACATGTCAACAGGATGTGATTACTTTGCAACTTAGACTCTGCTGCACTGTTTTCTTCCCTTGATTCTTTAAGGGAAGAATTTTTATTTTTACCCTTTGAGTGCTACTTGCTTTTAGAGCTACTTGCTTGTACTCTAGTATACTAGTCTCTTAGTCCCCTATTTAACCTTTTTATAGAGATATAACTTTTTAAATAATTTTGTTTTTTTTAACCCAAAGTTTATTTTTCAGTCTTACAATGTATATATATGTTTATAATATTACTTTGCATGCTCTGTGATATATTCTATGTTTGTTTTCTTTAAATTTGTTTGTCGAAGTAAAAGCCCTACAGGGCTTATGTTACTTGTTATATGTATATTCGACGTAAAATAAATCTTCTATGTCTATGTCTATGTCTATTTAGTCGGTATTTTGTAATCGACCAGCCAGTGCCACAGGGTGTTTTACATCCGCATAGATTTATCACAGCTATAAATATATTCTACAGAACAACATAAATTCTGCTAAATTTTTGTTTTTGTTCTATATACTTAGTATGCACGTGTGGTACTTAGTTGGAAGTGTGTTAGCTGGTTAGCGCAGGCTCTGGTGCTTGTGGACTGAGGTTCGATCCCCGCTCGCAGCGTGGAAAATTGTGTTTGAACACCCTTTTATTAGTGTCATATTTGCAGTGATGACTCTAAATAAGTTCAAAACATCAACTGGTTTGATCATAATGGATTTTGCAAAGGTAACATGTCTTGGAGTCTGATACCGCACCCCTAGACTGGGAGTCTGGTACAGGATCTCTATAATCCCGTACCGGACCTCAGCCTCGCCTATAAGGAATGGCTCTGGGTGTGGTAGTATGTACAACAATCAAAGTATAACAGTGGTTGTTACCTGAATTTACAATAATTTAGCATGAAAAAATAGTACATGATACAGATCTTTTTCTTCTTCCACTGTAAGGGTAGTGATCTCAGATTGTAGGTTACCCTGTATACGAAAGCGTGGTAGCTCAGTGGTTAGGCACTTGCCTCTGGTGCTAGAGGTCCCAGGTTCGATTCCCGCTCGCGGCGAGAAAATTTCGGTGACCGAACACACTTTCTCTAGTGTCATTTGCAGGGATGACGCTAGATAAGTGCATCGTCCTTCGGATCGGGACGTTAACTGGATGTCCCCTGTGCAGGGAAAGTCACCCCCTGTGCAGGTTAAAGAACCCTGCGGTAATTTCGATATGGTTACTTGTAGGCTTTCATCCTGCATTCCGGAGTGTACAATGTACACCTGCCGATAATGCTCGAAAGCGAGCGCCAGGCAGTATATAGAGAAAGAAAGAAAGAGAAAGTATAAAACTGCGATGCCCGATAAACAGATAAAATGTCCCAGATCCCCGGTTAAAACTATGTACATGTTGTTGAGTCGCATAGTAGGGTCGCAAGAGCTGGGAAGGCAGACTTGTAAGGCCTCCCCTGAATTCCTGGAGAGTCTGGACAGTGGGAGGTAGTTGATTCCAGTCACAGATGGTGCGAGAGTAGAAAGAATACTTGTAGACATCTTTGGTTGCATTTAACTGATGTAGACGTTGGGAACCTCTCGTACAGGTGTCATTGAGTTGGATGTAGTCGGTAGTGACGTCAACCAGACCATGCTGAACACGGAAGGGCATAGAGAGTCTGTCTATATATCGTCTATGCTGAAGAGAGTCCCATCCAAGACTCTGGACCATGTTGGTGACACATCCTGGTGTTCGTTCTGTGTAGTTATGGTGGACAAAAAGGGCTGCTCTGCCCTACACCTGTTCTAGTTTGTGAATGTCGCTTGATTGATGAGGATCCCAAACTTTGGAGGAGTATGCCAGCACTGGTCTCACTAGCGTTGAGTAAGCAGCTGCCTTCAGTTCACTGAAGCTGTACAGTCACCTAGGTTTCGTCGGATGAAGCTGAGAGTTCTGTTTGCCTTGTTGACTGTATTATCAATATGTTTCATCCAGGCTAGGTCCTCGCTGATAGTGACACCTAAGTACTTGCTGCTGTCTACTACCCCCAATGTATGGCCATGAATTTGATAGTTGGTCTTCAAGATTTGTTTCCTGTTGGTGCTGATTCTTATTACCGTGCATTTATCTGGGTGAAATTTCTTTTGCCAGGTTTCTTCCCATCTCTCCAATGCAGATAAGTCTTCCTGGAGGAGGGCTTGGTCTTGGCTTTACGTGATATGTCTGTAGAGGAGGCAGTCGTCCGCAAACAGTCTGGCATCTGAGTATTTTGTAGACTCTGGTAGGTCATTGATAAATGCCAGGAAGAGAAGGGGCCCGAGGACGGTGCCTTGCAGTACACCAGACAATGCATCGGCTTCAGTAGACTTGGTGCCATCCAACAAAACAGACTGTTTCCTTTTGCTCAAAAATGATTCGATTCAGCGTAGAGTGGAATCTTGAATACCCTAGTAGTTCAACTTGTGTAGCAGGCGATGATGAGGCATTTTGTCAAATGCCTTGGCAAAATCGAGAAGGATAACATCTACCTGGCCTTTCTGTGTCATGTCTCTCGCAGTCTCCTGTATAGTTGAGATAAGCTGAGTTTCGCAAGAACGTTTGGCTCTGAACCCATGTTGTTTGTCAGTTAGAATCTGTTTTATGTCGAAATTCCGCATTACTGAACTATGAACAGTGTGTTCAAGGACTTTACAGGCTATTGAAGTAAGTGAGACAGGACAGTAGTTTGACGGTACATGTTTCTCTCCCTTCTTGAAAATTGGAACTACAAAAGCATTCTTCCAGTCTGTAGGTGTTTTGCCAGTGTCAAGGGAGTGTTGGTACAATCTTGTCAATATCGGTGCAAGTTGATGCAGATGCCATCTTCCCGGAAAATGTCAAGGGAAATTACTGTCTCGTATGATATGATGATATGCACACTATTTACCATTAAGTGTATGTATTTTTGTCAGAATCCCCTGTAGCTCATTAATTAAAGCAAGTACCTATCATAGTGTTTCCCCTAGCCATTTTAGCATGGCGTCGCGCCATGCCCTTTCTCTCTAACGCAATGCCCTTTTTCTCAATGTCATGCCCCTTTTCTAAAACTACATAAAATGCTCTACATTTTGGTAAAAAAATCATGAAAATCTGACAAAAACTAAGGAAGTTACAGTTTTTCAGTTTGAAGCCTGTAGTAGCAGGGAGGACATCTGCTGTTACAATATTTTACTGGGTGTTAATCCTTTTACAATGGTCACTAATCACCTGAGGCAATTTTGACACATCACTTTGATGGCAATACCCCAATTAGCAATTATTTAAAATGAAGTGTGAATCTGAACCAGGTACAAGTAAGATTGTCAAAACAAGTACTGGAAAGAAAGGCAGTCTTGTTAAAAACTTAGGAAGTGATCTTAGCAATTGAAAAAAAAAAAATGATTCCCATATAAATAATGTGATTCTGATAAATTTTAAGAATTTAAAAAAAAAATAAATGAGCGTGTGGTCAAATAGAAGTCCCAAAACTGGTTTGAAAATTCTAAAATAATTGCATTTAAAAAGGGCAGATAACAGCTGCATTTTGCTAAGGGACATAAATTTATATGTTACAATACCACATTCAATTTCGAACTTGGACTTAAAAGAGCTCTCTTGGCCTGTCGCCGTGCGTTCAAAAGTGCCCCCTTAGCCTGTTGTCGCATGCTAAAAGTGCCCTTTTCCTGAAAACTTTACCATGCCCCTTTTTTGGGCTGGGGGAAACACTAACTATGGAGCACAAGGTCCAGTGTTCAACCTACACCACAGGCATTTTTAAACAAATTTTTGTTATTGATTGGTATGTCCAAAGTATGTTGTACAGTTGTTTCCTGCTGCTTTTAGCTATTAATATTGTTACCATTCTTTCCTTTCATTCCTTTCTTTCTTACTTTTCTATCCACTTTAATTTCTTTCCTATTTTTCCCACTTTTTTCTTTTCTTAAATGCCACCAGAGACATAATGTTCAAGCTTGAATGAAGTTTCTTAACAAACAGAAACAGACCATTATCTCATTCTGTCGGCTTAAAAAATCTGTATCTCCTCAGAGAATAAGTTGACCTAGCTGTCATGTTAGCCTATGAATGAGATCATCAGTGTGTTGTTTTGTGTTGCTTTTGTTTACATGAATAAGAATTGTGTCAAACGAGACATCTTAACCATATATATATAGTTTCCAGCCAGCATCCCACAAGGAGGTATGATTAGTTCTTGTTGTAAACCATCTTAGTACCCTTGGCTTGCAAAGACGGTTGTTAAAAGGCCGAAGGATTTTTTTCTCAAATTTCCCACAGCCTTTTTTCAACCCTCTCTCGGCCTTTTTTCAAACTGATATGGCCTAAAAAGAAATGACTTAAATTATTTTGCATACAGACAAACAGTGTTGACCAAGATCAGACTGTAGGACAGTCTGATCTGGATCCACACTGTTTGCTACAGAGACATTATAAATGGATCAAATGTAGGACATTTGGGCCACGGACATTTCGGCCTAGGGCGTTTCGGCCTGGACATTTGGGCCACGGACGTTTCGGCCACGAAAAATGCCAAAGGTGGACGTTTCAGCCATAACCATAAATTGTGGGTTGGGGTGTGTGCATGCATAAATGTGTGATGCATTTCTTAGGAAATAATTGACAGAATAATCTTATATACTATACATTGTATTTCTCCCAAATTTGTATCAGTTATTATTGCATGTATTTACAAGCAGAGATGAAAACAGTGTGGGTCCTGATCAGGTAGGGAGCTGACTGATCTGTATCTGCAGTGTTTTGAAGAAAAAAGATAAACTCAGGTTCAGCATGAAAGTAGTAAACATTCATCAATTGTTATGTACAGTATATTCAAAGATACACGAGAATTGTTGTAAACAAAAAATATAAACTAATTCAGGTAATGGGTACTTTATACAGGTATATATCATTTACTGCTGTATAATATCATAACATCATCATATACACCATAATTTACCTGTTTCTATGAAAAAAGCATAATCCTATTATCATGCATCTTTGAATTTACTGTAAGTAGTCACATGCATATTTGATTTCAAAAGATTAAGAAATGCATCACACATTTATGCATGCATACATCCCAAACACAAAATTTATGGTTTTGGCCGAAACGTCCACCTTCGGCATTTTCTGTGGCCGAAATGTCCGTGGCCGAAATGTCCAGGCCGAAACGTCCTAGGCCTAAATGTCCGTGGCCGAAATGTCCGAGCACCAATGGATCTATATTGGTTGAAAGACTCGATCGCATAAATGCATCTAAAATGACGTCTGCTAGAGTCATCTGTTGCATGTAAATGCTTACGTCAACAGCTAATTTCACCAAACAGGCAAACATTGTGGACCCGGATCAGACTGATCCTAGAATACTAGTCTGATCTGGGTCTACACTGTTTGCTACAAAGGCGTTTTAAATGGACTAGCAGACTATATAGGGAATGGTATCTACGGAAAGTGCATCTAAAAATGACGTCTGCTGCATGTAAAGGCTTACGTCAATAGCTAATTTCCGCATCACTAATGATTTCACTTTTACCTTTATCTCATATGACAAATTTTCACAATAGATGTTAAATTTCTGAGCAACACAAAAATATTTTTTTTTTTTAGAGCATTAGTCATATATAGCTGTGATGCTGTGAATAACTTCCCATGCCAGCATGCTCTCTCGGGGCCCCATCCGTCCATGTGTTTCGCTGGTGGTCGATAGTGGCCCGCTTTTATGTGCTTACTGGGTGTTATGCTTAGCTTTGACATAGCTTTTGGGTGCTCAAAAATGGTCTCATTGACAGATGACGCTGTGAATAACTTCTGGTGCCAGCATGCTATCTTGGGCCACTATCCGCCCACACATTTCTCTGGTGGATTGATAGTGGTCCGCTGAAATATGCTTACTGGGTCTTATGCTTAGCTTTGATATAGCTTTTGGGGGGCTCAAACGAATCGTCTTATTGACAGATGGAGCATATATTTAAAGCACCATCAGTGATTTTATTTGGCCATTTTTGAGGCCGTATATGGGAGTCATTCCCAATCCAAAAATGGCCTTTATTTTCCCAATTTCATGTATTTTAGCTCTTATTTTCCCAATTTTAATTAAATATTTTCCCAAATATGTAGGAAAAGGTAGCTTCCCAAGATCCCAAATAAAATCACTGACCATAATTTAGGTGTATGCAACAAACTGAAGCATAACTGCTTTTTTTCAGACTGTGATTATAGCTGTACGAAGAGTTATAGCATCAATATCTTTGGTGGGTTGGTATGTATTATTTTTACAATCTCCAAATTTAACACTTGCTTCCAGTAATCTACAATTAATACATGAACTACCGTATATTGGCCTTGTCACAAAAAAATCTATCTTCAGGGTTTTCAACCAGGTCTTACCTAGAAAGTTGTAAGTTCGCTTGTAGCAAGATTAGATATACATGTAATACTTTCCAATAAGCAAATAACAAAGGCACTCGGAGCAGACTGCGCGGATGTGCAGGCTGACCTGAACATTTGTTGTTTGCATGCAACAAGTTTTCTTGTGGCAAGGCCAATATTATAGTACATAGGTTTTGGAAATTGTTGCATATCATGGGTAAAATCACTCTTTACACATGCATACATGGGTCCAGTAAAACCCAATTATTTAGCATAAAATTGTAATAATTTTTTTACCTATGAGTTTAAACATCATGTTCTGAGTGCTAGAAAAAACGTCTCATTGAGACGGTTCTTTTGGGTACCCACAACATATGTTCTGGTTGAGAAATAAGAATGATAATTTTCTATTGCATATTCTTATCTGGAGGCCTACATACACAGCTATCTTGTGGATTCAACAACCTAATTTTTGCTTGATCCCTTACCTACATCCCTAGAATATGTGTGCATCTGTGCGAGCAGGGAAGGTGTAAAATTGTTTATTTTATGATAAAGACTCTAATTGGTTTCACTAGCATCTGGTTTGGCACCATCCCTGCAAAGGTGCCTGACCTTGTAAAACATGTGACTGAATATTTTCTGTGTTGTAATGATATACGAGACCTGTTTCATGTTTATTTGAACAGATGTGAATTTCACTTTTTGGGGTTGCATATAAATAAAACAAACTAATTTTGCTATATCATAGATAACGTATGTGTCCCAAGTATGGTCAAATAGACAAATGGCAATTTAAAGCATAGCCATAAAACGGCGGCCCAAAATACACACCCACCCGCCTTTTGATGATTTTAAGAGCTAAAAAAGGTGTATCTTTCATGAAATGCATATTTGTGCAAGTTTCTTTAAGTTTAGAGGAACATTCAGTCTATCATTTTAATAAATGAAAAACAGCTTCTATGCACCTATTTTTGCTTGATAACTGCATGGGCATAATAAGTTCTGCCATACAAGTGCCCAAATGGGTATCCCATGTTTAAAATGTGTCCCAGAAGAATAGTGAAAAACAAAATCTAAAAACTCACAGCCAACTCAAGTTCTTAGATATTTTAAGTGCATGTAATAATAAGTATATATAGTCGATTATAAACTGATCACCAAAAATTGCATTCATGTATTTGCATACAATTTCGTGTTGCCTTGGAAACCGTAAACCCTAAAATTTAATGTTCATGCAAGTCTCTTCCAAAAAAATAAATATCCAACTGATATGCTTAAAGTTCTAACAGAACACGCTCTAATTATTATGAACAATTTAGATTAAAGGACTTCATCTCTTTAAGAGAAATTGTTCGAGAAGGATTTAGAACATTTCGATTCTGTGAGTGAGGCTGAGACAGCATTTTTAAAGGCTTAAGATTTGACTACTCATCTTCAGAGACTTTTTCAGACCAGCAAATTAAGTAAATGGCTATTTTTTTGGTGACTGTTTTCCTGGAGATCAGACTAACCTATCTAAATCAATTATTACAAAATATAATGAGAAATAAATGAGTTATGTAAAGCAGTTTGTTCAAATAAACATGAAACATGTACTATATAGAAGTGCCATCTGGAACGCAGTGGCTCAGCTGGTAGAGCATTAAACTGGGGATCAAAGGGTAATGCTGGTTCGAGACTAACTGGAGCAAAAACACTTTATCGGCTACTTAGTACTTGTTCAACCTAGGAAGATAGGAAATCGTCTCAACATGACTAAAAAAATTGTTGACTGGAATGTAAAGCATCAACACACACAAAAAAAGCAGTGCCATCTCAAAAGCCCAAGATACATACTTTGTGCTTTTTGAAAAGGGCGGTGGCACTGGTCACCATGTCGAGGTAATACATGCAGTGTTTCTGCAAGACCAGAATTTTTGGGAGTCATTGATGACCCCTTGTTTGAAAATTTGGGGGTCATTGGCAAATTTAGAGGGTCAGAACTTTTTTAATGTATGATTACTTTTTGTCTGAGCATGCGTCAATATTAAAGGTATTTGTAGAATGTCCCCTATCGTAAGATAAAAGTTCTCGAATTTCGTTGCATGTTTTACTATCAATAGGCATGTGATCAACGGCTTTTGTTACATTTTCTGTTTCATGGGCATTATTCAATGTTGTGTTGCTTGTAGTTAAAAACTATCCTCCAGAGGACAAGAAATAAAAGCGTCTGCTCACCAATTTCATTACGGGGCAGCCATTGTTGTTTAACAGTTGAGCGCTTTACCCAGGCGCAGACGGTCAGTCTAAAAATAGACGTGATGCATTGGTTTCATTTCTTTTAAAATCGTTGTCATATATTTTGGTGTATTGGAGCAAAGAAAACTTTCTTTTCTAGACAACTTTTTTTTAAAATTTATGCTGCATAATGCCCCAAAATTGCAGCGAGAGCGAAACACGCCATAATTATTTGGAACGAAACCCCATCTGTGCGAATCGCAAATGACTTTTGACATGCGCAGTCATCGTTTTTGAAATAAATCAGATACGTCATGGAAATACCCAGCAAAGATATTTGTGTGCAGGTCTATTTTCCACAGGAACACTATTTATAGAAGCGTTATCATCGAGGTAAATTGAAGCTCGAAGCAATATACACCGGAGATGTTTCTCCGAAAATCTTATATACGCATTATCGAGTCGAAAATCCAGGTAAGTGCTGGCTAACTTTACACATCGCTATAAAAGAAATGGATAAACGTGTGTACCAAACTTTTGTTTTTTAGTTCTGACATAGTCATATTGTAGTGCATATTGCGGCCATTTCAAGCTTTCAATGTTTGTAAATCTTTCATATATTTGAAGCTGATAGCCGTCGGTGTGTGCCACAGTTCGTTATTTATCATCATATCATGTCGTTTGCCCGTAATTACGGAAGAAAAATTGACAAAATGGCGGAAAACGCTATTTTCTCTGTTTATGCAGTACCGATTTTTGTGTACCAAAAGCAGACATACGATGATAGATATGTCGATTTTTCACGCCTGTTTCAAAAAATACATAAATTTTCCTGTGTTCTGGTGTATATTTGGATTCGCAAAAATCAAACAGTATGCAGTCAGGCTACCATGAGGGTCTAGATGGGGGGGTCTGGTATTCACTATTCATTAAAAATTTAGCCCATTATTCATCTCATTAAAATTTTGGGTTATTCATTAAAATAAGACCAATTATTCATTAACAGTAAAAAAAGGTGGCAAAGAAATCTGATTATTCACTATTCATTAATTTTTTCTTCAATTCATTAAAAAAATAGGATTATTCATTATTTTTTAGGCCCTCAATATTCACTATTCATTATTTTTTTGGCTCAATATTCACTATTCATTATAAATAAGGGCCATTATTCACTAATCATTATACCCCATCTAGACCCTCTACCATCAAGTTTGTATATTTTTTCCAAATTTTTGTCTCGAAAGGAAATACAGCTCTGGATAAAAATGCATCTTGCTTTTAGAGTTTCAACCCGCATGCAAAACAAACGTACATCCGCGCAGACTGGTCAACGTCCTTGTATACTGCACTAGTTTCTAACGTCATGCGAACATTGCAAAGATGCATCAGTGCAGGTTGATCAGCATGTTTATTTTTTGTTACACCCCCATCCCAGAAGGCGGCGAACGGGAAAGGGGGCAGCGTATATGTTTTGAATATTAATTTACTTACATTGTTTTTGTAAAAATCCAAATTTACATGTTCATCGAGACAATAATTATCCATCTTGTATGACCAGATGTTGACACACTGCCAGGTACCTACACAAATAAATAATTGAGCCCCTAGGGGTTAAATTAATCCTTTATCATATTTCAAAGAACCCCAAGAATGTGTCACGAAGGTGTCATTTTTCCAACAGCTGGACGCCCCCCCCCCCTCTCTCTCTCTCTCTCTCTCTCTCTCTCTCTCTCAGTGGGTATACAACCTTAAAACAATGTTGTACCAATGTCGAAGCGGCGTCATGATGTCGCATCAACGTTGATCCGATGTTGTTTTGACATCATATGCCTGCTCTCTCTCTCTCTCTCCCTCCCTCTCTCTCTCTCTGAAAACGAAAACTTTACAGCGAGGCTCAGTAGAGATGCAAGAAAACTGTCTACCCCACCGAAATAGGACAAGACATTCCAACACAAAATGAAATGCGCATTTTTTCAAGAACACACCGCTGTCAATGATTTTGTTTCATCTTTTTGATAACAGCAGGTTTCACGGATTAATCCTTCAATTTTATGCGCGGATCCAGACAGTCTCAGGGCGGGGGGTGCAACTTTAACTTTTCTTTTAAATTGGCGAGAGTAGAGACGAGAGAGGGTCCAAATACTACTAAAAGCGGGCCATCATCGGCCCGCCAGCGATCCGCCATATATATGGCGTTTCGCTGGCGTGCCGATGACGGCCCAACATTGAGGGCTGTCCTGGTAGCTTTCTGATTTTGTTCCGGGGATCCGGACCTGTCTTGCTAGGAAACCCTATCTTATTGTGGTTTTTAGTGGGGGTGGGGGGCTTGCTTATAATAAAAGCTGAGCTGCGCAGACTGATACATGTCTTCGTTTATTACTGTCTAGATAAATAATGCATATTAATTCTAGCGTTTCAACTGTCGTGCGAACATGAAAAGACGCGTCTGTGCAGGTTGATCAGCGTGTTTTGTTTCGTTTTGTTTTTTGCCAGGGAATAAAACAACAAAAGGTTCTGACGCCAAGTCCATAACACATTGTGAGATTTTTGCATCGACATTTAAACGACATTACGATAAACAAACAAAGTATAAAATCAAATATCTAACGTCTAACGCTTGAGAACGTTAGTTTAGTCATGTTTCGCTTCGTCCGTTTCTTTTTGTTTCTTTTTTTATTTGCTTAACGTCCCACAAACCAATTTTTCAGTCATGTCGGGACAGTGATATGGTTCTTTTTTGGGAAGTACATGTGTCTTTCTCATTGACACAACACGACCACCCGAGTTAGAAACGAACTTAGTTATAGATTGTTTATTTTTCTATTTTCTTTCCATCTTGAAAAGTATCGTAATGCTGTTTGAATTTTGATTAAAATGTCTTACGGAAAGGATGATTTTCTCGACTGGGATGATGAAGGATTGGATTAAGGGACATAGATTTTGGTATCGTTTCATCTACTTTGATAAAGCTGGTATTCAGGGATAAACCCTTCAAATAAAAGCAGTTACATTGTATAAGAATAAATTAATCAAAGTGATTTTAAGGAATGTGCGGCGATCTTACAACCCAATTAGGCTTAATTAAAGCTTCAAAGCGTGGATTACGTTTGCGGTTTGCGACCTGGAACAAAACTAGTACAATGTTTCTTTAATCAGCATTATCATGAAAATAAAGAGAACAAAATTCTTTGAAAAGAACAACAAATGAAAACAAATACAAATATTGACTTCGAGCTGTGGTATAGTTAGTGTTCTCAATATGTTTTTTTAAAAGTAACCCTATCGTGTTAGGTATCAAATTAAAGCAAAAAATAAGGACATTACAGTTACATTCTTTGTTTTGCTTTTATTTGATGTCCGAAGATGTCAGAACTAAAACAAAAACGTTTGATACACACATTACCAATTTCTTTTATTACGATCGGTTAAGTATCGAATTTTAGCCAGCACTTACCTGGATTTTCGACTCGATAATGCGTAGGTAAAAATTCCCCCAAAATGTATTGGAGTTTCATCTCCGTGTATATTGCTTCGAGATTGAAGTCCTCAGATCTCGGCACATAAAGAAGATGGAGTCTCGTTCTCGCTGCTGTTTTTGTGTGCGTCACAAAAAACGCACAGACAAACTGTCAGTGCGTCAGCAGTCAATTTATTGCGTCAAGAACGCAAGAAACGCACTCTCGCAGAAACACTGTACAGTAACATGCCCCATCTGGGCACTTTGTCTAGTTACCAATGAATATATATACTAAAACCAAGTTCTAATCGATCACTTTTCAAACCCATTATTTCTAATCAAACACAAATAAAATTGAAATGATTTTTTGTCTATATATAACAATGATTTTTTTAAATCCTCTTGCATGCTGCTGTATTGGCAGAAGGCTTGTTAAGGACATATGCTACTGTTACGATACAGAATGGCTGGAATAACAGAATCAGCTATGGTTGCGTATACGCACAAATACGCAGTGGTTTAGGTATGCACCTGGTCACCTATTGGAACCATGATACGGTACTCTTTCTTTTGATAGTCCCAATAAAAGGTCGGTTTGTCTGAGATGGAATTCATTGTATCTATATTTATCAACGCTTGCACGTTTTCCTTATTCTTCTTGAATATCTCGGAAATCTTGTGCGTTTTTCAATATATAAAGGATGGAATTTCCCATTCTTGTTAGGGGACATTTTAAACATACCGATGAAAGGTTCGATATAGAGATGCTATTCATTATTATAAAAGGTACGTGAAGTTATATATATTGTTACTGTATTGATATTGTACATGACAGGGCGATGGCGATCCGTGTAATTGCATTGAATCGCGATGTCTCTAGCATGTCACATTGTATTGAAATAATAAGTCACTCGTTTTCTATTTTGTCGTCTGTTGAATCGGCCAGCATTCCGTGTATGTGTTCTTTCGGGTGTTATCAATAACGTCCCGTTTTTTTGGTGAAAATAGCGATTGTTACGCACTTGCGTATGAAGTTACGCACATGCGTATTGCCCAAAAATCTGCTGGGACCATTCTTGCGGCTATAGTAAAAGCTGTCCGGATGGACTCGTCGGGTTATTTCGGACAAATGTAGTCACAGGCCATGTCGGGCCTGCACCTAAAACTATAATGGCATGCTGAAAGATTTACCAGGGACCGATAGGTGAAAAACAATTTTAGCAGCTAGATTTTAAATTGTTGTGATTTGTACGGCGTTGTTGGAAAGACGATTTAACTGCCAGTGATAATCGACTTTCTGTAGCGACCTGTATGTGTCACCTCGAGTTATATCTGACGCATATAAGAATAAGGGTTAGGTGCATACACTACAACACACTTACATAAATAAGGTGATAGCTGACATGTATGTTTAGAGATTAGGTAGGTGTAATGTTACACCAAAGTAAATGTAAGATATTTTTTGTTACACCAAAGTAAATGTAAGATATTTTCGTTACACCAAAGTAAATGTAAAGCAATTTTGTGTTACACCAAAATAAATGTAAGAAAGCATTGTACGGTTTTACACACATAAAACAGCAGAATGTAATCTCTCAATATTGATGTATATGTTTTGCCGAGAGGTCATAATTAGTGTTTAGAACTGATACGTTATACATGTACGAAATTAGTGCGTGGGCAGGGTGATGTCCGATGTAAACGTCCAAACGTTACGTCGGCACCACACTGTTCAACCTTTTTCCTGGAATTTTAAGAGAATTGGTATCAGTATGTGTAAACCTCGAAACTATCTAGATAACGTGACCTTGAAGGGAAAAAGGGCCACAGGATCTTGATGTTTCGGCTGCGATAGCGTCTCAACCAGGGTGACGTTACGACAGTGTATAGAAGAGTTTGTTACGTATGGGTTTGTTCGTTTGGCATAAGAGGTATTGTTTAGCGCTGACATAGGCCAGTCACTAAAAAATACTTCTCTATTATATAAGTTTAAGTGTGGGTATTTAGAAGAGCCGATCCATCCTAACCGCATGGGAGCCGTTAGCCATACACCCACGGGTGTGGGCTAATCGCGCGCTTATAGGGTTAGGCTGTAATTTAAAAGAGTAAGACCACTGAAATTATTTCTATTTTTGTGAACTTCGAACGAACAACCCCATTATCGACGCAAAAGAGTGATTCTGAGATTCTAAATATAGATTGTTTTTTGCAGAATCATCTCTTGTGTCCCCTCCTACGTTGGAGGCTGAAAGTTGGTGAGCCGTTGATTAGTACCTGAGGGCACATAATAGTTGTCCCCTTTAGGCCACGACCAGCGTGGATCAAAGCCCCAATCGTTACAACGTAGTACAACCAAATGGGAAGCCAACCGGCTCGAATGGTTATATGAAAAATCTGACGCCCCAACGCGGGGATATGATCAGGAGGACATATATTAATACTGACGTCTTGAGTGACGATCAGCAGTACGCGTAACAGATAACACAATTACGTTAATCCAGTGACGACCAAAGTACAGGTTCGATCACCTCAGCGCCGATGGTCTGAAGTAGACACACGTGCAGCTTAGAAGACATAGTGTTCGCGAGACGCGTATAATCTCGAGATTTCTCGTCAATACGAGAACTAAATATTAAAGGATCCAATTGTTTTTTTTTTATGAGAACTTAAGCTATATGTTAATCATATTCTTTACGTCTCTTATTTCTGACTAGTTGACGTACATCTAGAACAGGACAGTCCAAGATTGGTTCTAATTGAAACGATCTTGGAGTGGCAACTTGCTCTAGTATAGGATGGTCAATTAGCCAGAAATAACAGCGTAGGTGGTGTCATTGTATATTAATGTGTTGTTGATGTTTTTCTTAGTACATAAAGTACTGAAAAGTTTTTGCTAGTTGTGTGCATTATTTTTCCCTGGTAGCATCGTCATCGCAAAGAGGAATTTTCCAATAAGATTTCCCCTCTTCCTTCCTGACCGGCATTATGTCGTAACAATGGTGTCAGAAGAGTGGGATTTTTGAGGTTTTATTGGCAAATTTCTCTGCTGTGACGTTGCTACGGGCGCACACTAGTAGTTTTCCTTTACAAGAAAGGTTGTGAGTGTCAACACACAGTACCGATTGCATGCGTTCCCCTGTGATGAAGTGCGACACATGTAAATAAGTCATCACATAACATTCTGAGGGGACCCATACTTTCTTGTTCTGTGGATTGCCATTAGGGTATAAAACCCAAGGAAAATTTGACAGAGTTTAATTATTAGACTTGTCCACCTTTACTTTACCCATATCATTGTGTATTGGCTTATGCCCTGTATTCCTATTAATTAAGGATACTGATGTGGAAAATTTCATATCGTTTGAGGGTACTAATAATTTAAATCACCTCAGTGACGTCATAGTGTGTGACGCCACTCAACTGATTTCTATTATTAGAAGAAGTCCATAGAAAGATTATTTTAGTCAATTATTATGTCTTGCTATGACAAGTGACTGTTGACTTGACTGTAACGCGTTTATATTAATATCGCGTAGGTATACATTTCTTGACGTAAATGCGAGAAAATGAATGACGTTTTTTAGTCAAATACGTTTAGTGAAGGCCTATTTAAGGTTGATATATATCCTAGGCACCTTTCCGTGGTGATCTCTTATACGTTGTACTTTACGTTACTCATATGTAACGTCATAAAATCCCTAGTAAAATTATTAGTTTACCAGCGCTAACGTTGGTTAGCCCATACCTATCTAAAAGGGACAAAGCGAACCCTTATTTATTTTCAACAGTATAGTTGACTTATACCATTCCCAACAATAGGCTAAAATGGATAAAATCATTGATATGGCGAGGGAATTAGGTTATGAGGGCCAAGAATTGAGGGATTTCATTAGCAGGCAGCAAGATAGGGATTTAGAAAAATTTAAAATTGAGGCTGAAAGGGAGATTGCCATGAAAAAGTTAGAGTTAGAATCGTTGTCACATTCGGGAGGTCCCAAGAGTGCGGAGTCAAATGCCCGTTTTCCCAAGTTACCATATTTTGATGAAAAAACGGATCAGATGGATAGTTACTTGACCAGGTTCGAGAGCTATGCCACTGCATGTAAATGGGATCCTGCCATGTGGGCTTTGTATTTAAGTGCTTTATTAAAGGGGCGTGCTTTGGAGGTCTTTGTGAGACTTTCCAAAGACGATCAGTCTGATTATGAGCAAATAAGGGAGGCCCTTCTTAATAATTTCAACCTTACAGAAAGGCAGTTTAAGAGAAAGTTTAGGGAGAGTAGGCCTGAAAAATTTGAAACATTTAGGCAGTTTAGCAGTAGAATGGCGAGTTATTTGGAAAGGTGGTTGGCTATGGCCAAAGTTGAAAAAACTTTTGAAGCCGTTTGCGATTTTTTGGCCCGTGATCAGTTTCTTGAAATTGCTAATCAAGATATGTATGTTTTCCTGAAACCCAAATCATTTAAAACTTTAGGAGATATGGCCAGGGATGCAGATTTATTTGCAGACGCATCAGGGGGTGTGTCTTATTGTCTCGCAAGCAGACAACGTGATTTCAAAAGTTCAGGGCAGACTCGTGTTGAGACCCCATCAGTTAAGAGGCCTAAATTGTCCTGTAATATTTGTGGTAAAGCTCATTCCACGCATGAGTGTTGGTATAATTCCGATCAGAAGGCGACATCGAATGTTGATGTTGCCATTGTTAAGCCCCAGTATAAGGGAGATAATTCAAACAGGCATGGTAAAAGTTGTGAGAATTATGATGGTAAAATTAAGGGTGTACTTAAAGGTGTACAATCGAACAATGTGACCGAACATCAGGTCAACTTTTGCAAAATTAAGAATGCACAGTCGGGTAAACACGTAGCCAGAGTTAAGAGGGTTCATTTTGCTGAGGACATTACTTGTAGTAGGGAATATCAAACTAAGTTAGAATCCCCTCATTCTTCCAAGGAAGAATCACCCCACCAAGATAAAGAGGGCGCTTGTCATTTCCCCAGATCAAGGTTGCCTACAGCGGTAGGTACCGTAAATGGTAAAGAGGTCAGGGTGTTAAGAGATATGGGGTGTACTGGGGTAATTGTTAAGAGAAACTTAGTTTCTGAAAATCAGTTCATAGGTAAGGAGTGTGGTGTAACCCTTATTAATGATTCCAAGCAGAAATGTCCTATGGCCCGGATCAATATTGATTGCCCATTTTTTAGTGGTACTACGGATGCATTGTGCATTGATGACCCAGCACATGACTTAGTCATTGGAAATATTGAGGGGTCCAAATTTCCCGATATGACCCATTTTTCATCAGGGGTAGTCAATAAGGAGAGGTCAAAGAAAAGTAGAAAGGATAGAAAGGTCAAGGTGGCAGATAAGTTTATATGGCAGAACAGGCAAGAATTATGTATGAAGCAAGCATCAGATGCTAAGTTAGTAGATATTAGACGAAGAGTAGAGTCTGGTAGTGTGACTAAAGGTCGCAGTGGTGAAACTAAGTTCATTCGTATGAATGGTTTAATGTATAGACATTTTAAGAAAAATGCTAGAGTTTCACTGCAGTTAGTAGTTCCTTCTAGTTTAACGCATAGCGTTATGAATTTAGCCCATGAATCACGAAAGGTGGTAAATCATAGAGGCAGAAAGGAAACTATAGCTAAGGTCTTAGATGAATTTTATTGGCCCGGTGTTTGTAGGGAGGTAACTCAATTTTGTAGATCTTGTGCCATTTGTCAAAGGACAACTCACAATATAAAGGTCGCAATGACTCATTGTTGTAGTGTACCCCAGAGAAACATATCCTCTAAGGAGGCAGTAGTTAGCCGTACAAGACGGACTGATAGCCAGACAGAACGACAACATTCATATGGAAGTGGTAGACGTTGCCCAATACCATATTATTGGCGCAATATGACTGAAACTGAAAGCAGTAGTCAGCATTAGTGTTAAAGGTGTGCGATGGTGTAATGACCCAATTGTCTTGGATTGTTTGACCTATAATTTAACTATGGTAGCATAGTAGTAGTCACATAGGTGTACTATTGACGTGAGGAGTCACAGAGTTTTATTTAAGTCATGACGTATGACGGTAGACTGTTGACGTGAGCAAGTCACGATAATATATTTTGCAACAGAGGTTGGCTGCAACGTGAAGAGTCACGTTAATTTATTTGAGCAAAGATTGTTATATGGATGGTGTTATTAATAGGTATACTTGGCATAAGAGTGCGTAACATATGGATCTTTGCAAAAGGTAATGGCTATTGAGCCATATATATTAAATGTCATAAGACATAAAACTTCATAGGAAGTTAAAGGGGTACAACCCCATATATAGAGGAAAGTTAAAGGGGTACAACCCCATTATTATGCGTTGGGCATTAAAGCTCCAACCATACAGATTTAGGATTGTGGCAATCCGAGGACAAGACAATGTGGGGGCAGACTATCTTTCCAGGTAGTCCGCCATTTAAGTCGCACGTGTATATATGTTGTATTATATATTTATTCTGTATTATTCCTTCTTTTCTGCATCGTGTATCGTAAGAAAAAGTCATTCCTTTTTCTCCCAAAAGGAAGGGCCTTTGTTACGATACAGAATGGCTGGAATAACAGAATCAGCTATGGTTGCGTATACGCACAAATACGCAGTGGTTTAGGTATGCACCTGGTCACCTATTCGAACCATGATACGGTACTCTTTCTTTTGATAGTCCCAATAAAAGGTCGGTTTGTCTGAGATGGAATTCATTGTATCTATATTTATCAACGCTTGCACATTTTCCTTATTCTTCTTGAATATCTCGGAAATCTTGTGCGTTTTTCAATATATAAAGGATGGAATTTCCCATTCTTGTTAGGGGACATTTTAAACATACCGATGAAAGGTTCGATATAGAGATGCTATTCATTATTATAAAAGGTACGTGAAGTTATATATATTGTTACTGTATTGATATTGTACATGACAGGGCGATGGCGATCCGTGTAATTGCATTGAATCGCGATGTCTCTAGCATGTCACATTGTATTGAAATAATAAGTCACTCGTTTTCTATTTTGTCGTCTGTTGAATCGGCCAGCATTCCGTGTATGTGTTCTTTCGGGTGTTATCAATAACGTCCCGTTTTTTTGGTGAAAATAGCGATTGTTACGCACTTGCGTATGAAGTTACGCACATGCGTATTGCCCAAAAATCTGCTGGGACCATTCTTGCGGCTATAGTAAAAGCTGTCCGGATGGACTCGTTGGGTTATTTCGGACAAATGTAGTCACAGGCCATGTCGGGCCTGCACCTAAAACTATAATGGCATGCTGAAAGATTTACCAGGGACCGATAGGTGAAAAACAATTTTAGCAGCTAGATTTTAAATTGTTGTGATTTGTACGGCGTTGTTGGAAAGACGATTTAACTGCCAGTGATAATCGACTTTCTGTAGCGACCTGTATGTGTCACCTCGAGTTATATCTGACGCATATAAGAATAAGGGTTAGGTGCATACACTACAACACACTTACATAAATAAGGTGATAGCTGACATGTTTGTTTAGAGATTAGGTAGGTGTAATGTTACACCAAAGTAAATGTAAGATATTTTTTGTTACACCAAAGTAAATGTAAGATATTTTCGTTACACCAAAGTAAATGTAAAGCAATTTTGTGTTACACCAAAATAAATGTAAGAAAGCATTGTACGGTTTTACACACATAAAACAGCAGAATGTAATCTCTCAATATTGATGTATATGTTTTGCCGAGAGGTCATAATTAGTTGTTTACAACTGATACGTTATACATGTACGAAATTAGTGCGTGGGCAGGGTGATGTCCGATGTAAACGTCCAAACGTTACGTCGGCACCACACTGTTCAACCTTTTTCCTGGAATTTTAAGAGAATTGGTATCAGTATGTGTAAACCTCGAAACTATCTAGATAACGTGACCTTGAAGGGAAAAAGGGCCACAGGATCTTGATGTTTCGGCTGCGATAGCGTCTCAACCAGGGTGACGTTACGACAGTGTATAGAAGAGTTTGTTACGTATGGGTTTGTTCGTTTGGCATAAGAGGTATTGTTTAGCGCTGACATAGGCCAGTCACTAAAAAATACTTCTCTATTATATAAGTTTAAGTGTGGGTATTTAGAAGAGCCGATCCATCCTAACCGCATGGGAGCCGTTAGCCATACACCCACGGGTGTGGGCTAATCGCGCGCTTATAGGGTTAGGCTGTAATTTAAAAGAGTAAGACCACTGAAATTATTTCTATTTTTGTGAACTTCGAACGAACAACCCCATTATCGACGCAAAAGAGTGATTCTGAGATTCTAAATATAGATTGTTTTTTGCAGAATCATCTCTTGTGTCCCCTCCTACGTTGGAGGCTGAAAGTTGGTGAGCCGTTGATTAGTACCTGAGGGCACATAATAGTTGTCCCCTTTAGGCCACGACCAGCGTGGATCAAAGCCCCAATCGTTACAACGTAGTACAACCAAATGGGAAGCCAACCGGCTCGAATGGTTATATGAAAAATCTGACGCCCCAACGCGGGGATATGATCAGGAGGACATATATTAATACTGACGTCTTGAGTGACGATCAGCAGTACGCGTAACAGATAACACAATTACGTTAATCCAGTGACGACCAAAGTACAGGTTCGATCACCTCAGCGCCGATGGTCTGAAGTAGACACACGTGCAGCTTAGAAGACATAGTGTTCGCGAGACGCGTATAATCTCGAGATTTCTCGTCAATACGAGAACTAAATATTAAAGGATCCAATTGTTTTTTTTTTTATGAGAACTTAAGCTATATGTTAATCATATTCTTTACGTCTCTTATTTCTGACTAGTTGACGTACATCTAGAACAGGACAGTCCAAGATTGGTTCTAATTGAAACGATCTTGGAGTGGCAACTTGCTCTAGTATAGGATGGTCAATTAGCCAGAAATAACAGCGTAGGTGGTGTCATTGTATATTAATGTGTTGTTGATGTTTTTCTTAGTACATAAAGTACTGAAAAGTTTTTGCTAGTTGTGTGCATTATTTTTCCCTGGTAGCATCGTCATCGCAAAGAGGAATTTTCCAATAAGATTTCCCCTCTTCCTTCCTGACCGGCATTATGTCGTAACAGCTACTAAATACTTCCCATATTGAAATATTTTCAATACTTTGCATACAGTTTGTTTTATGCATGAGCTATCCATTTATGAAATAAAAAGGATATGTCACCGTGCTTATTTTTTCAGAATCTCATATTGAAGTTTACAGCATTTGACCAATTTTCTAGAAATATAAAATAATAACACTAGTCCTAATTATCAAGCTAAAACGGTTGTAATCTTCAGCCAGCTTCTTTTTTTAACTTAAATTACTGCCCATGACCTCAAACTTTTAAGAAAATGTGAATGTTTACTTGTTATCCCATGCTGTGACAAGATACTGCATGATATATTTTGGCAATTCGTCGAAAAATGGAATTTGTTTTTAAAATAAATCATGTATTAAAATATCTGATATTGAAAACCTTGAAAATTTATTTTTAATTCATGGACTATTATAATACCTTCCAGAAAAAAGAATAAAAATCTGGGGTCACCGAACTAATTCTCTTTCTAGAGGGCCAAATTTAACCCCTCCCCCATAGGTTTCATGCGTAATTCAATATAAAAAGTTCGGGGATGACCATTTCTGTCGTTTTGATGATGCCATTTAACTAGTATATGAAGTAATTTAGCATTAAAATGTTAATAAAGAAAGAAAAAATACACTGAAAATATGTGCGCATCCGGGAATCGATCCTGGTCCTCTGGCTTTGTAGCCAGACACGCTAACCACTAGGCCACAAGGTCAGGTCGTGCGCCGCTCGAAATAACCATAGAAATGGTATAGACTCGGCCACTATCGTATTCGTAACCAGGGTTATTGTGTACGTCGTTTGATTTCGACTGAGCTACATTTATCTGTCTTTAGTGCTGAGACGATCAGTTCTGAAAATATGTCGATAGATATTTCGAACACACTTTAATTAGTTATTTTGTCAAGAAAATGTTGGAACACCGATATGACATAAGAATATCGGAAGCTGTGTTGATCCAAATCCGTTAAGGGTCGAAAGACACGACCCAGACAACTTTCCCCGTTTGCAGACGCGGGAAAGGTGCGCATTGGAAATAGCCGCATATGTCTTTAAAATGCATAATTTGGTACTTGTGTTGCCAATTCTCAAATTACATATTTTTGTCACTTTCCAAATTTAAAAAAATCATTGTTATATGTGTATTTTAATGGGCTAACGTTTAGCAGTGTTTTTGAACAGTTTTCTTTTACTTCAAAGATTTTTGGGTTAAAAATGCAAAAATCGACTTTTTTTTAAGAAAAAATGGT
Source organism: Loripinus fragilis (assembly GCA_964019695.1). Classification (NCBI taxonomy): domain Eukaryota; kingdom Metazoa; phylum Mollusca; class Bivalvia; order Lucinida; family Lucinidae; genus Loripinus; species Loripinus fragilis. The sequence goes on from OZ026524.1 coordinate 13,905,523, forward strand.
TTTGAGAGTAGTTTTTATAAAATTGAGTTTTAGATGGGTACAAACTGGTCTCTCCGACTTGAAAAACACCAAACAATTGAAATTTTGCTTATGGTATATTTTTTACGCATTTTTAAAGTGTTGCATTTTTAATTTTTTTTCGAGATTTTTGAAATTCACTAGTATTTCCTGGTAAAATTGTTAAATGCACTTTATTTTATTTGAACATTGTTGGCAAACACAGTAGAACTTGATTAGTCCATTTTTGGTGATTATTGTTTTACGATTACTGTACACTTCCGGTTTCAATGTGATCGAGAGTTTAAAAATCAATTTTGTAGCATTATATATTATTTTTTTCCAATTTTCAAAAAAGGGCGGTGACGTCTGGTAATAATGAATAATCGCTGAAAATTTCAATGCCGTGCAAAGTCACTGTGTAAATTGCAAGATTAAAGCTGAATTTCATGACTTAAACCTGCTAAAAGTGCTTGTCTTATGTGGTTGAGAAGCAAAAACGACGAGTCCGGTGAAATCAAAACTTTTGAGGTTTATTCTTCTTATATCACGCTAGCCAGTAACATCTTCAACAAACAAAAACGTTAATTTGTGTTGTGGTTAATATCGTAGAAAAAGTGTGACTTTTTGAAATGAGGGTACCTTTTCTCTAACTTTGTCAGGCCTAAATGAAATGTATGTGTGGTTCCTGTTGCATACCAACAAAATTTAGGGTAGGTAGGTAGGGAAATTATTAAATTATGTTATAACATTTAACAAAGAAAATAGTGACAAAATCTGAAAAAGTGCCCATTTTAGGTATTTTTTCTCCAATTACCATTTTAATGTTTAGGGTAGGGTTAAAAAAAATAGGGTAGGTAGGCAACAGGAACCACACATATATTTCATTTAAGCCTCAGTGCAAAAAGTACATGTCATTTTTAAATGAAATAACTTGCACTGTCTCGTCAAAGTATTACTTCACTTAAAAAAACATGAATTTTGTATATCCTACGTTTCACTTTCTGAACTAGCTTAAAAATGTAAGGTGACCGATTAGCAGTTAGTTTTAGTATACATGTATTCACATTCAATTTGTATATCTTCAATGACATTCACCAGATTTGTTCAGCATCAGTATCTCCCATTTATTTTCTACCAGTTCTTAAGTTTGATCAAGACAGTAACATTAATTGTGAATATTTTCTTAACCATTTTCTTACTCATCAGTTTTTGCATATGTTTGGGTGCCCAATGCTCAAAAAAACTATCTCATTGAGATGGTTCTTTTGAGTACCCACAACATATGTTTTGATTGAGGAATAAGAAAATTATTTTTTGATTACCTATGGGCTTTCTTATTTCTCTACTTCTGTTCTGTTTCAGTGTGTTTATGATCTTGGTAATATGGCTGTTCAGGAAGTATATAGCCTTCGCTCAGGTACGTTGAAGACATTCACTCCAGATCACACGGGCAGACAACATGACTCCCTCTCACCAAGCTGTAGATAAGACAGAATTTTTAACCAGAAATGAAAACAGTTTTATTTAACCCATATAAGCCTAGTATCCCCTTTTTTTAGACTGGCTCCAGTCCTTAAAACAATTTTTCATCAATGTGTCATATAATATACTTGTAGCCAGTCTAATTCTGATGGCTCTGTTTTAAATTTATATTATATGACACATCGATGAAAAATTGTTTTAAGGACTGGAGCCAGTCTACCCTTTTGTGGGACAAAGAAGGCAAACAGTGCAGACACAAATCAGTTACCGGCTTGTCGCAGAATGCTGTATCTGATCAGGGTCTTCACTGTATGCTTACAGAATGTCCTATCAAAATTTGAATAAAAATGAAAAATGAAACAACAACCTTTAAAATGGAAATGGACTGGTACAGTTGATAAGAGTGGGAAATTCCATTCAGCTTAAATGGGTTAATTTTCTCTATGAAAACATTTTCTTGGTGCTCATTGGAAGGAACTCAGTGAGACTATGTGCATTGAAAATTTGCATGATGATATTTGATATCGAGAGAATATTATTTTTGTAATAAATTGACAGCATTTTGGATTTACTTTATAGCTATTTTTTTACTTTTTATTTTGTGTTCTCAGTACATACAAAGTGAATTCAACATGTACCAGAGAGCTTTTGATGTTGGCATCTCATACTTTTGCTGAAACTTAGTCTTTTTCACCGACCCTTACTGCATGGGGTATCTAATCCCTGTATCTAATAAGCATTGCTTATTGGCATTTTTATGAAATGTTTTGATTAGAAATTGCGGTACTTTTGACTTGAAATATCAGGGTTCACACAAAATAGCTTGATCTGTCTAGTGAGTTTCCATGGTGTAAACATTACTCATAGTAAATTGACTCGAGAGTGTATATATTGATTGGCATGTAGACTGGATATCAGCCAATCAAATAACGCATTTCATCACGAATCACGGAAAGGGATAAAGCTGAAATTGGTTTAAAAAGCATACACAACAAACATCACATTAAACCGAATGTGCGTAAATATAGACATCATAAATCAAACTGAGGCTTATGAACTGACTTTGTGCATTCCTGTGAATCGTTGCACCACTAGAACCACTAGATTCTATGCTCAAAGTATTGACTGGTTTACTGTTGTGTTATATTCCTTATAGCGACTGGTCCTTAACCTCAGTATAGCCGCAGCATTTGACTGTGTTGTGATAATAATGGTAAGTGGGTGACTAATGTTAGCCATATTAAATGCTTTTATTACTTATAGGTACATGGGCACATGGGCAAATCATGTAGACAGGGATGAAATGCTACAGAAAGCATATTTCATCAGGGTCTACACTGTTTGCTAATATAGATACAATCTATAGCGAAAGAGCTACATGCATTACAGGTCTTTTTTTGGCTCCCATTGACGCAAAAAAATAAAAGTTGCCTTTCACCAATTTTTCTTATTAGTTTATTAGAACAATAGCCAACGTGTAAAAGTCTGTTATTTATTTTACTTTACCATTTCAGAGGGGTCAAATTAACCCCTAAATGCATATAGCTCTTTAAGCCTTTAATTTATCTCAAAGTTGTAATGAACCATCCAATATCATTGTATCTGACTGGATGGAAAATTCTGACATTGTAAAAGGGATTGGTTTTTGCACACTAATCACTTTTGTTTTTTAGTAGGGAGCAGATAGAATCTACTAACAAAAAAGAGACACAATTCTTTAAAGTGCCAATCTTCCAGTAGCAGAAGTAACATAAAATATCATGGTTTATTATAATTATACAAAAGTACAGTGAAGTTCTCTTAATTATGAACAGCTATGTTTGGGGTCCATAGGAATTGATATGAATGGATCGTGTGTTAAAATGGGCAATTTTACAATGGAATTATAGGAAAATGATTCTCCTATAATAACTATAAAATTTGAGTCTGGTCAAAATGTTTTTGAGCCACAACATGACCATATGCGAATCCAGAAAATTTTATCAGAGGGGGTCCAACTTTGACCTTTTTTATTTTTTTTATATTTTTTTTAGTTAATGAGGGGAGGGAGGATCCAACTACCACTATAAGAGGACCATCATCAGCCAGCCAGCAAAATGCCATATAAATGGCATTTCGCTGGCGTACCAATGATGGCCCAACATTGAATGCTGGCTTGGTAGCTTTGTGATTTTTCAGGGGATCCGACCAGTATTGCTAAGAAACCCTATATTTTGTGATTTTTCAGGGGGGGGGGGGTCCGGACCTCCTGTCCCCCCTCTGAATTGGCACATGTTGAGGCACAACATGACTGTGTTATGATCTAAATCCATGTGATAAATTTTAAAGGGGCTGCACTGTACAAATGAGCCGTGACATGTGATTTCCAACAATGTGGTATTTGACAAGTGTAGACTTAGACGAGCCTGTGTAGCCTCCTGTTAAGCTTAGAAACTACAAATGATGTTCAATCAGTAGCTTACTATTCATAGAACATTAAGCGACTAGCAAAGGCTCTGATCAGACGCGGGTATGCGCAGGCTGGTCGGAGCCTTTGCTGGTCGCACATACCACATTGTTGGAAATCTCATGTTGTGGCTCAAATTTGATACAAAACTACTTTATGTGAAGCCCAGTGGCTTGGTAGAGCATTAGACTGGGACTGCATAGTCACAAAGCATTGTGTCCTTGAGCAAGACATTTCCTAGCTGCTTAATTAGTACTGGTTCGACCCAGGAATACAGGAAATTGTCCAGACAAGGCTGAAAAATTGTTTTCTGGGATGTAAGGCATCTAAACGACCAAAACTCCATTGAGAAATTCTGTGTTGCACAGTTTTGCACTACATAAGTTTAAACTGCAGTTTAGGCTGAACATCACATTGAGATAGTTTTGGGGTAGACTTGCCCTAATTTCTTCTGGAAATTTTATACTTTCGTTAAAGTGCAACATATAATGTCTGGCAGACAACAATTTTCAATAAAAAAGGTCATCAACTTAATAATTATATTAGGATGTTATGTGTGAATCACATGATGTTTGTGTGTTTTTGCCTTGAAATACTGGTCACACAAACTTGTGAACTGCTACTGTAGTAATTGGTGCTTTAATGGTTCTGATGAATGGATACACAAGCCCTGTATGAAGAAGGCTCAAGGCTTCTTAACTACAATGGGGAAGTAAAGGATCAAACTTTCTAAGAGCTCTCAGATGGGGCATCTAAGCTTTTTGGAGAATTTTTTTTGTTTGAAATTGGGATTTAACTGCCATATTAAGGTACCCTAAATATCAGAGAAAATGGTGAAAACCCAGATCAGACTGTTGGGAAGGAAAAGTCTTATCTGACCACAAGGATATAAAACTTTTTTTCATGCTAAACTCAACTGAGCATGAAATTTTGACTGCTCATTATAACAAAAATACTGAAAATAAATTGTTGACATTTTAATATTTATGAGCAGGATAAACTTAATTCATGTTCAGCTGAGTTGATTGTGAAAAGAGTTTAATAGCCTTGAGGCCAAGGCCTGCACTGTTTGCAATTCCAGCATGCCTTTCTGCACAAAAAGACCCTGCCTTTACACACACACACACATCTGATCAGGTGGTCAATTGAATTTATTCAAGTTTTAGGATGAGTGTGGCAAAAACATTATATAGCCTAATAATAGGAAAAATATTAAGTGTCAATATGGTATTTTTTTGAGAATGGAGCCAGATTAATGGGGCATTTTCCACATTTTGTTTTCTGTCCTGAGTCCTCATCTAGTGACAGAAATTGTGTATCCAATCTTCCTATAAAACCATATTTGACCTGTTAAGTGCACACTCTCCTTTTAGCAAGAATAAACTTCTAGTTTTCAGTCAATCCTTTATAAATTTGCATTATTTTTGATTAACTGATGCACTTTCTTTATTAATATCATCACTTGCAGCATTGTGTGGATTTATATGTGCACTTTCTTTATTGATATGCACTGTATGGATGAAAAACAGTGTGGATCGAGATCAGATGGCTTTATCAGAACCCAGCTGATCTGGATTGATTCTGTTTTTATTTTCAATTTCAAAACTGTTATCAGGCCTCCAGATAAGAGTGTGTATTGGAAAATTGTTTTCTTTATTTCTCATTCAAAACATATATTGTGGGCACTCAAAAGAACCGTCTCAATGAGATGGTTCTTTTGAGCACCCAAAACACATGTTTAAATTAATGGGTAAGAAAATAATTAAATTTTACGCAAATAAAATTTCCTTATCTTGATCTTTGGTCATGGGTATGGTGTGCTTATTAGGAAAATATGGTAGGCTTATTGAGGTGCTAATAAGATGCTTATTTTTATATCTACAAAGTAGCCGCAAACATAACCATTATGGCTTATCTTTTCTTATAGCGATTGATTCTCTACCTCAGCATAGCTGCCATGTGTGATTGTATTGGGTATCTTATGGTAAGTTTATGGTTGTGTTGATGCTTTATGTCCCAGTCAACAGTTTTTCAGTCGCGCAGAGACATTTTACTGTCTTGCTATACTAAACTAGTACAGTAAAACCTGTGTGAAAGGGCCACTCAAAAATAGACAAAATGAAGATCTTAACGACAAATGGTAGCTAAATGAAGGTTGAAAGTATTACAGAATGCTCCCCTTGGAGCATTTTGCTATACTTTTGACCTGCTTTAAGCGATAATTGGTCTTGAAAGCCACTTTGTGGTCCTTTTGAGAATGGCCATTTTAGACAGGTTTTACTGTTCTAAGCCGAGGATAAAGTGTCTTGCTCTAGGACATAACTCAGTGCCTCTGGTGAGTCTGACAACCCTTCCATCCCAAGTCTAAAATTCAACCACTGAGCCACTGGGCTCCTCATTATGGTAAGTGTACTTCAGTTTAGGTAATCAAGCTTTTAAGGACTGTTGTTTATACCCATTAACCCTTTACCTCATAGAGACATCTTCTAACATTTTTGCAAACTTTTAACTTTTTTGCAAACTTTAACACTTTTGCAAAACAGCATTTTTAGCCACTCAGGTAAATGATCAAGCTGATTGTCTGTTTACTTTGTCAAAAGTTAAGATAAATACTTTAACATATTGTCAGAATCTTAGACACTTGGACTGATTATAAGGTAATTATTGACTTCAGGCCACAACAAATAATATGCCTTGGTGTGTCCAGTCTCCCCAACCTACCCCAAATGTTCATCTGGCCCTAAAATTTTATCTTAAGAATTTGTCTTTTCTTTTCTGGCTTGTCTTTGTTACCTATAGATGTCCAGCAATACGGCAACCATGTCAACTGAACAGTATTTTTGTCAGCAGCATTTCTGTTTCAGATAAAAATATAAACAAGACACTAGATCTTTAATTTTCAGTTTTGCCCATCCAAAAATTAAAAAAAACAACACATGTTAAATTGACCCACCTACCCCAATTTTTCTAGGGCAAGACCAGAAACACACAAATGGTTTGTTTTGGCCTGATTATTACAAATGTATAAAGTTTTAATTGTTAAGGGTAATTCAGTATGCTTTCTTGTAGGAGCCAGCTTATGATTTTTTGGTAATTATTGCGTAACCAGCAAAGGCTTAAAGGATTGTAAAAAATTAATCTAGGCGGCCAAGATAGGAAGTGATAAATCAATTTTAAAGCATTTTGTGCCTTAAGAAATTATGGCAAGACAATTATGTCATAGGGATTTGTGACACGGTCAGACTTCATCGTCTTGCACAGCTACAAAGACTAACTATAAACTTGAAAATTTAAATGTAGAAATTATCGCTTTGAAACTTTCTAGAAAGTGGATAACAATTGAGCCGTGATGAGATTTTCACAATGTGGTATGTGCGACCAGCAAAGCCTCAGACCAGCCTGCACATACACCCAGTCTGATCAGAGCCTTTGCTAGTCGCTTGAATATTCTATGACTGTTAAGCTACTGACCAAGCATCATTTGGAGTTTCTATGCTTGAAAAGAGGCCGCACAGGCTCGTCTGAGTCTACACTAAGTCTTGTCAAAATGCCGCATTGTTGGAGATCACATGTCACAGCTCAAGGTGCTGATCAGACTGAGGTTTTCTCTGAATTTTTGGGTGTTTTTTTCTCTGTATTTAAATGTTAGTTTTCTCTGTATTTTATGTTGAGTTTTTCTCTGTATTTTAGGGCGAGTTACATCCAGATGGTCCTCTATGTGATTTCCAGGCCTGGTGGTTGACCTTCTTTGGTAAGAATCTTCCAAGACCAGTCTTTCTGTTTATAGAGAATTCAGGGAGCCTCAGCGGCGTCACTACACTGTTTCCTTGAGCAATTGACACATTAATCCTTGCTTGGTACTGGTTCAACCCAGAAGGACCCCTTCAACTGGTTCAACCCAGAAAGACCCGTTCCAGCATAGCTGAAATTTTTTGAGTGTGACGAAAAGAATCAAAATTACAAAAAGAGAATTCAGGCCTCTAGATAAGAGTGCATAATTTAAAATCATCGTATTTCTCAACCCAAACATATGTTGTGGGTACTTGAAAAAGCTGTTTCAGTTTGAATTGAATTTAATAACAAATTAGAGAAATGAATTTAGATATAGACCGCGTAATTGAATTTATTTTTTCCACAAAAATATGAGTTTTTCTATAGGCTGGGATTAGATGGAATTTCGGTGTGTTTTTGCTGCTCCTCTTTGAATTAGTCCCCAAGTGAACCTAACGATATAAATAAAACATGGCTTATACAGATCAGTGGAGGTAGTTCGTCATTCCCACAGATAGAGTATGTAACAGAATTTTTTTTCCCTATTTCTCACCCAAAAATATGTTGTGTGTACTCAAAACAACTGTCTCCACGATCTGGTTCTTTTGAGCACCCAAAACATGTGTTTAAACTGACACTTCATGCTAAAATTGCTTAACTGGCCCAATCTTCGTGCATTAGGCTATGATTCATTGCTTATACATGTACTGACTCATAAACTTCACCGTACATCTAAAACCGATGCATTGAAATGGCCTGTGTTCATAAAACGATTCAAGTAACAGTATTGTCTGAACCTTAAATGCTGGGTTGTTGTCCTCTGCGGAATATTCTTTCGAGATAATTGTTTTCTAAAAGTATGTCTTTCTGGAATACAAGTAGGTTATCAAACAGTATGGGTCCAGATAATGCCCAAAATTTTTTAGCCTGAACTTGGCTTCGGCTGTTGTTAAAGTTTATCAATGAGGCAAACATGTGATGCTTTTTAAGTTTAATGTATATCCCCCATTCGCTGTTTCTCGTCAACTCTCTAATTTGCTTGTATTATCGTCATACACTCTTTACTTACTATATATTGTGTCGTCTGCTGATAACCTTTGCAAGCGATTTGGACCCAGATCAGGCCCGACAAAACATCGGGCATGATCTGGATCCAAACTGCTTGACACTCTACTGATATTCCCGAAATATATTTTTAGTAAAACAACAACAAACAAACTGATTTTGAAAAATATCAGCTGACGACAAAACCATGACAAATTACCTCGTTTGCAAAAAGAGTCAATGAACTGAAATGGAAGATGCTACATGTACATGCACGTTTCATGCTTAAGCCTTTAATATTTGTCTGCTTTCAGTACGGCATGGACTATGACCCCTATACACTTTTACAATAGCGTGTGTGCGTGCGTGTGTGTGTGTCAAAATGATGACGAGTGAGGTTTGCGGAATAGATTTTCGTTGAATCAGCGGATATAGATATTCCTGTAGGCTAGTATGTATCATCATAGCAATGCAAATATACAATCTGTATCTATTTAGGTACACATGGGTATATTCACAGGGAAAAACAACTAAGTTATTCTTTTGTACAGGGGATTTGGGCTTCATTTACAAATAAGGGCGTCTCCCAAAAATAAGTTTGAGTTAAGCGGTGTGCATTTAAATCCACATGCTAAGTGCTGTTCATCTAAGTTCAATTTAAAGCTGTTTAGAAATTGGAACTTTACAAAGAAATCATAGGAAAATGACCATGAAGTGGCCATTTTCTTATAATTCCTTTGTAAAATTGTCCCTTTATATTAAACATGGTCAATCCTTAAGGACACCAAACATAGCATTATAAAGGGACTGATCTGTAGTACTAAAAAATATGTTTTTTCTTTGATTTTGGTCTGACTTTACCCCTACATCAGTGTACACTGGCCTTAATTTTTATATTTTAATCTATTTCACAGACTGGGCGGTGTTGCTATGGGTATGTTGTATAACAGTCAATCTGTATTTCAATGTTGTGAAAGGAATGACAACGGACAAATTTGAATGGTAAGTTTTAAAACTCTTTGCCTACTGGGTAATTTTGCATGATTTTTTGACGTCTGCTGATACCTTCTTTTTTTCAAAATCAACTTTTTCGAGAAAAAATTTCAGGAATACCATCACATTGTCAAACCGTTTGGATCTAGATCAGGCCCGAAAATCTGTCGGGCCTGATCTGGGTCCAAACTGTTTGCAAAGGTTATCAGTAGTAGACAAAGTGTTAACTGATATTTCTACACTGCTCAAAACATAATAGGAACACCTGATAATTTTCCATAGGTGATAATGTCAACCCCTATCTAATAGAAAAGTCATGCATTTCACTAGACAATCAGGCAGAAACCCAGTTACTTTTGCCATGTTTGCATGGATAGTCAAAGTATTGGATCCAAAGAAGTTTTTTGACAAAACAATCGCTGCTCAAGTTCATGGCTCAAATATTGTAATTTTTGATTTTCTTGAAAATGTCATTTTTTTCTGAAACTCTGTAGAATCTTCAGAATGTGTAAATAGCATAACCTAATGATTTCTGCAACGTTAAAATGCTATTGAATGTACAGAAATGATGCTGTTATGGTGTTTGACTGAAACTATCGTGTTAAAATTTGGTTTTGAAAAAAGGGGTAATTTTAACAAAATTCCATTTTTACATAAAGCGTTCCATAGAGATTTCTGGAAAGGGATTGCTTCATTTTCATCAATAAGCAGCATCCTTGATGGGTAACCAAACTAATCACAGGACAAACATGATTTTACCTTATTATTCCAGCTCTCGCTATGAGTCTGAATACGAGTGCATTTGTATTATGATCAATGCCAAAACACGTAGTGTTCCTTTAAATATTTTGAGAGCTGTGTATAATCTGACATTAGAGGAAAAAAAAAAGATTTTGTTTGCCCAAACAACATAAAAGGGTCTGGTTGGTGGTAATCATTATTTAATTCAAATATTTAACTCTATTAACATGAACCAGTAGAGCTAGGGGCATTTTTGGGCCTTAGCCTTCATCACTCGCTATACTTTGTGTATGTAAATAGTGAAGGCTGTGGCGAGACCTGTACACCAGGTTATAAAACTTTTTTCATTCTCTATTTAACCGAGATGAAACTTATCCTGCCCATAAATGTAAAAATGTCAACAATTGTTGGCATTTTAACATTTATCAGCAGGATGAATACAACATCTGAGAGTTTTTAAGTACAAAAAATCTTTATTTGTTTACCTTTTTTTTCTATCATGAGTAATTGAAATGAAAGAAAGTTTTATTGTTGACATTTAAACATTTATTAGAAGGATAAATACAACATCTGAAAGTTTGAAAGCAGGAAATCTTTACATTTCACCATTTGAATTTTTTATGAGAAATAGAAATTTCATGTTCATTTGAGTTGAGCATGGAAAAAGTTTTATTATTGGCATTTTAAGATTTATTTGCATGATAGATATAATATCTGTGAGTCTAACACAAGAACAATTGCTAATTTACCTTTTATGAGCAATTGAAATTTCATGCTCAAATCATTGAGATGAGCATAATATTTTATAACCTGGGGGCTCTGGTACTTAATAATTTACAGGTCACATATGCTAGGTACCACAACTATAATGCCCTACTCTATGGTATCAAAACATAAGACATTATAGCTGTCTTGTGGGAGTGAGGGTTGTTCAAATAGTGTTTGTTTTCAATTACGCATAAATAGCTATGGCAGTGTAAAGGATATGTAAACATGCTAAATATTGGTAGCTCATTTATTTGTTATGAATCTATTTTTCTGCAGGTTGTACCACGTGATCAGCTGGGGTGTACCTCTTGTGTTGTCATTATTACCATTTATAGGAAACCACTATGGTCCAGCTGGGGGTTGGTGGTAAGTTTGCTAAGTTCTTAACTCTTTCCGTGCTAGGGGCAACTTTTGTCATCTTCTGATGGCATTTGCAAACAGTTTGGACCAAGATCAGGACCGACAGAATGTAGGTCCTGATCTGAGTCCGAACTGTTTGACACTCTGATAGTGTTCATGAAAGATTTTTTTGAAAAAGTTCATTTTGAAAAAAGTCAGCAGACGACAACAAAAGCATGAAAAATTACCCAGCATGCAAAGAGTTAAAGCACGGGTCATGAATGCAGCAGATGACTGAAGCAGACAGTATTTCTCAAGGTAATTGAGGCCCCCAGATAAGTGCATAACTGAAAATTATTTTTCTTATTTCTCAACCAAAACATGTTGTGGGTACTCAAAAGAGACTGTCTCAATGAGAGGGTTCTTTTGAGCACCCAAAACACATGTTTAAACTAATGGATAAGAAAATAATCACAATTTTACGCTAAAGTTTTTTGCTTAAAGCTGCATACTCTGTAACTATGAACATTTTTCGAAAAATTTTATTTTCTTTTTAAATCATTTGTAAAAGTAGAATTAAGCTATGTTTTCACAATAAAAATGTTCAGTACAGCTAATAACTGCATGGAAAAGTGAATTATCTTATCAAATAGGTGTATTTTTCTCTTGTTGGTAATTATTTGCGTCCCTCCAATAATTCTAGACCGTTGAATTTTAACATAAATGCAGTTGTTTTGATAGTGATAACTTGTTAAGATTTACGAAAATGGTAAAATGTTTACCTGAATTTGAGTATTTTTACTGTGTTCTTGAAAAATAAAAACATTATTTTTAAAATTAGAAGATCAAAAGTTACAGAATATGCAGCTTTAATTGGCCCTATGTAATTTACAAGAATAATCAGTCTTAACATTTCAAGCCTTATTTGATTTGATAAGCAAGCAGCAAAACTTGAAAATGATATCCTCTTCAAATTTATGTGTCACGTTGAGGGTTAAAACTACATAAATTTCATCAAGATAGATATAGAGGATCTTACATGAGTGGTCATGTTTTATTGAATGTATTAAACAAGTTGAGGAAAAGAGATAACATGCGAGGCTTTCCGAACATATTATCTCTTTTTCTCAACAAGCTTAATAAATTCAATAATACAGGAGCATGAATGTTAGATTCTATTTATCATATGACTTTAAAAGTATTTTGAATTCATATTTTTGGCATGAAAAACGTTAGGATTTTGCCATATGTGTGACGTTAAAAGTGTTATTTCATATTGTTTCCCGAAAATCTGTAAACTAGTGGTTTATCGATTTTAATGCATGGTGTTATTTCACTCCCAGACGCGATGCCATATGATAAATAAATTTAAAAGAAAAAATTGTGACAAATGACCACAGTTATGTCATTGAGGCAAAATGTGAAAAGTTTACTTGTATTAAATATAAGATATAATTAGAGTAAGAATATCACATCTTGTAATAATAATAATAATAATAAAAATAATAATAATAATAATGATAATAGTCTTTATTTTCAGAGGGTAACCCATTAGCAAAAAAAAAGCTAATCTTCCATGAGGCCCTCTATAAACTACCACCAAAAATGAATACAAGTATAAAGTACATGTACAAAGATGATTTACATGTATACAAAATAGTACACGCAGCATGGAGCACTTTCAAACCTACATACACACAGGCTCACTTTATATACATAATTTTTTTTTATAGATATCGCACCTCTAGATAAAAGTGCTTTAAATATTTATACCAATTTTCAAACACATCTTGTATATTATCTCTTGTAGCTGGATCAAAGACAGTTGGCAGTGGAGAGTAGGAATGTAAGTAAAATGTTACCATAGCAACCAAATTTATTAGAATAAGTCTCAATTTTCTGAAACCACAATCAAAGTAAACTGTTGTTTGGATATGTATATAATATTACTGGAGTCAAATGCTATTTTAGCTGTCAACCAGGCCTTGAGGTTATATTAAAAAAAAAATCATGGTCAACTCAGCTGAGCACAAAATTTAACCTGCTCATAAATGTTGTTGGCATTTTAACATTTATTAGCATGATATTTACAACATCACAGAGACTTAAAGCAATAAACTTCTTTTGTCGGTATTTTAGTTTTTATGAGCAGTTGAAGTTTCGTGCTCAGCTATGTTGAGCATGAATTTTTTTTATAAAATTTTATAGGTGAACAATGAGATCACACCAGCCAGTGCATCCATGCGGTCTTACCATGTACAGTCTATCACTATTTTTAGATGTAAAGCAGGACTTAAGTTAAGAGTGCGTACCCCCAAAAAAATCTTATTCTCAACCAAACAAATGCTGTGAATACTCAAAAGAATCGTCTCAATGAGACGGTTCTTTCGAGCACCCAAAACATACGTTAAAACTGATGGGTAAGATAATATTAATTATTTATGCTGAAAAATTGTGTTCATCTTTACCTGTGGTTAAGTGTGAAAGTAGGTGGTTGAGATCCAAAACTGATATCCAGCCAAACTGAATAGCTTGACATAGCATTCAGGCCCCGAGGTTATAAAACTTTTTTCATTCTAAACTGAACTGAGCAAGAAATTTCAACTGCTTATTAAAAACTAAAATACGGACAAATAAAAGAAGATTCTTGTTTTAATATATAAGTTTCTCAGGTGTTGTATTTATCCTGCTAATAAATGTTAAAATGCAAACAATTGTTGGCATTTTAATATTTATGAGCAGGATACATTTCGTGCTCAGCTGAGTTGAGTATGAAAAAATTATTAAAACCTCAGTGCTAAGACTCAAAAAGAACTAGGCAGGGGCTTATAGCAGCATGTGCTTTTATTAAATTGATACAGTTTTATCCCGTGTTAGGGCCCAAGTATTTAGTAAGTTTATTTTTCATTATTTCAGATGGTATGGTCCATTATTTGTGATCATCGTCATTTTGTTTGTCATCTACGTATACATATCCTGTATCCTTGGAAAAAAGGTAAGTGATCTATTTTCAAAGTAAGCAAAGGTGCAAAGATCAGGAATCGATACAATCAAGTACCACACCTGACCCAGGATACCAATGGGAAAGTAACAAACTCACAGCTAGACACCACAAATGAGAGCCAAGAGGTCAGCCCTTTCCCAGCAGGTGACCACAAGGCACATATAAACAGACGCATACAAATGCATAGCAAACACAAGACAGAAAAAAACATAAAAGATCCACAAAAGAAGTACCACCTTGGAAAGGTCAGAAAAATATTTTACAGGAGGGTTTAAATCGGTTTAACGGTGCACCAACCTCACCCTTAGTTCAGATGTGGATCAAGACACATAGATGTTTGGTTTGCATGAAAGACCCATAACTTATCAATGCATCATCTCCTAGAACATATAAATCAAGATATGAAAAGGCGATAAAGCAAAGATAAGGACACAACAGTAAATAAAACTAAACTACCGGAGCAAAAGAAATCCAACAGGTAAACCCCAGTGGGCCCGGCAAACAGCCAAAGCATCAGGCCCCTACCATCTCATCAATAGATAAGTCTTTAAGTCGGAACTGTCATAGAGTCTGAAGTCCGACCTAACTTTAAGGCCCTAATATCACAACTGCAACAGATGACAAATTTTGTGACATCTTTCTTAATTTTCAGAGAAAATAAGGCATGATATTTCATGAGAATCATCTGCTGCTCTATAGAATCAAACTGTGTTGATGTTGGGTGTGTGCACTTCTCTTACAGCTTTTTAGAGTTTTTTTTTTAAATATTACAGAGCTGGATTTTATCTCCATAATGGACTGCATATTAGCATGTGGTTTTGATATAGATCTAATTCCTAGATTAATTTTGTGACTTTATCAGCATTTTCAACTTACTTACTTTAATCTCTTTTCATGATAGTTCATAGATAAAACAACAGCAGCAACAACAGCCACTAGTTGTTATCAACACCACAACAACAACTACAATAACAACAAAAATCAATACATTTCATTACATTTTATTCTGTGACTTAGCATGTTTACAACTACTTCAAACCGGGCCGCGTAGCGCAGTCGGTAACGTGTCTGGCTACGGATGCCTGTCTGACTGCAATTCCAGGGTACACTAGTTCGATTCCGGCCCGGTCCCATACTTTCGTGGAGATTGATCATGAAATAATTTCTACGGTCATTCTCCTCCCTTCCGCTGATTTATTCAAGAAGGGTTGTTGTCAGTTACAAGCGAAAGTATGTGCACGAATTACTGGTTATCCGCTTGTTCAAGCCTGCCCAGGAAAAAGTGTGGTTAGGTGAACTGACCGTCCCGCAATGACCATAGCTGTTGACTTGGGGACGTAAAGCAACAAAAACAAACAAACAAACAAAACAACTACTTCAAATGTTCCTAAACTTACTTGTACTGACTTGTTTAGGTTGAAATAAATGAAAGGATGATATTGTGGCTTGGGAGACAAAACCTCGTAACTGCGATTTTTTGACTAAACAACTTTTTGGCAATGCGGGAATACCAACCATATGGCGCACATTATGTCAAGTTCTCTTACAGCCAGGCTAATTAGAGCCCCCTTAAAATGTATATGATGATAAGGCATATGGGAATGCTGTCCAAAACATGGTATCTTGTCAAAATATCGTATCTCCGATATGTTTCTTGAGTTACAAACATTTGGGTAATTGTTTGCAAATAAAAATGCAACAATTCTACCAAGATATGATGTTTTCTTGTTCAAAACGATCAAAATGGCATTAGTCATGAAAATAGAAGCAAATTGTCTTAACTTTTAAAACGGTATGAATCCTTTATCCTAAGTGCATTTGGATGTTACCTAATACAGTGAAAACTATTTATACTGACACCCTTTATAACAGTAAAATTCTTTATAATGTCATTAGTATTTGCACAAATGTGCCATTTAGCTTGAATTCGAGTTCATTACAAGAGAAGTTCAGTTTAACGTCAAATTATTTGGGGACAACAGAGTCATTGTAAAGAGGGTTGACTGTATAATTCTATCTGACTTTCTTTAATATTGGTCACTTTTAGCAAAGATTATCAGTTTTTTGTCGCTCCTGAAAAATGAAAAAAATCAAATATACAAGGTTTTGATTCCCAAGCTACGGTATATATTTATTCCACGGATTTTTTATGAAAACACTAACCTTTCCCTATTGTGGTAGCTAAAATGGTAAGTAACCAGATATGCCTTATATAACCAGACAGACAAGACCAATGAAACAATGCTGATCCATATTAGACTACCCATATCTCAGGACAGTTTGATCAGGGCCAACACTGCCATTCTGTCACAACAGCACACTTCACAAACAAGTTAATGGACTTGTTCAAAGAGGATAAGTTTGGTACAGAATTAACAGGCCTCCAGATAATAGTGCGAAATTGAAAATTATTTTTCTTATTTCTCAACCAAAACATATGTTGTGGGTACTCAAAAGAACCATCTCAACAAGACCTTTATTTTGAGCACCCAAAACACAAGTTGAAACTGAAGTGTAAGGAAATAATTACAACTAAAAGTTATGCTAAAATAGTTTTGCTTATCTGGGTCTTTGGAGTCAAGATGTCTGATTATTTAAGGTGAATTCCATATTCAGTTTATTAGTGGTTCTAGTTTCTGTTAATGTATTACTTTTAAACCTGATCCTTAAACTCACAAATATTTAGAAACCACCTGTCTAAATTTAATTTAATTTCAACAATTAATCTGTGAAAACTACCCCTCTAGCCTTTAAAGCATCAGTGACATCATCATAGCCGTAAATGTGGAATTTGAATGAACAGTTGTACAGTGCAATGACCAACCTTTCAAAATAGTGCTATGAATGATATGTCCTTTACATAATGATAGAAGAACATTAGATAGATCTACTTATTTTTTGTTGATTTATATTTAACATATATCTGCCTAATTAAGCAGTTGATCTTGGTCTTTCCCTGAGGTATTGGCTTAAGGTAGGTTTGACATGTTTTGTTAGGGTTTGTTGGAACTTGCGTTAAAGATTTGAACCCTCCTCCTGTTGAACTTGAATTAAAACTGTCAGGATTCACACTGTTTGTTATTCAGCATGTGAGCCTACAATTTTTAACTCTTTGCATGCTGGGTAATTTTCTCATATTGACCTTTTCAAAATTATCATTTACAATTATTTATTTTTCAGGGACACTATTAGTGTCAAATAGTTTGGAACCAGATCAGCCCCTGAGGTTATAAAAAATTTTCATACTCAACTCAGCTGAACACAAAATTTATCCTGTTTATAAATGTTAAAATGCCAACAATTGTCGACATTTTAACATTTATTAACATGATAAATACAACATCTAAGAGACTTGAAGCAACAAACTTCTTTATTTGTCGGTATTTTAGTTTTTATGAGCAGTTGAAACTTTGTGCTCAGTTGAGTTAAGCACGAAAAAAGTTTTATAATCTCGGGGCCCAGGCCTCACAATCTGTCAGGCCTGATGTGGGTCCAAACTGGTTGCTAAGTTTAACAGCAAATGGCAAAAATAACAATTTCCGCTAGCAAGAAAAGAGATAAAGGGCATTTAAGCTTTAAATAGGGTGGTGGAAAGTATTAAACTACCATTTTAGACTTTTGGTATGGATGTGTGCTGAAAATGAAAGAAAATCAACAATTATAAGAATGAATTGGTAATTTTTTGTGGCTGTAAATCAGAAATGAATAAATCACATAAACTCTTTGCCTGCTGGTGGTAACTTTGTCATCTGTTGATAACCTTTGCAAACAGTTAGGGCCCAGATCAGGCCGGTCAGAATGTGATCTGGATTCAAACTGTTTGACACTCTGATAGAGTTTCTGAAAGAAATTTTTGAAAAAAGTTAATTGGGAAAAAAATCAGCAGATGATAAAAAATTATGAAAAATACCGAGTTAATTTGTTCAGCAGGACAAAGGATAAGTTGTTTTATTATTTATATTTTAAGGAAGGTTTCCAAAGATACTTAAAAAAAAATATGCCTGAAATATTCTGGAAAAATTCCTAAGTCCTTGCCTGTACGAAGCATATCATATCATATAAGATTCTGCACTGTTTGCTTACAGGAAATTCAATTAAAAATGAATGAGAAATGAAAAGCATATCTGGCACCCCTAAAATTAGAAATTGACTGGCTCAATTGATAAGAATTATAAGGAAGCTTCATTTGACAAGCATGGTTTATTAAACTTTAATATTATCAATTTATATTTCTGGTATCTCCAAGTGAATTTACACGGAAGCGCAGTGGCTCAGTGGTAGAGTACTTGACTCTAGACCGAGGGGCAGCGGGTTTGAGCCTCACCGGTGTCACTGCGTTGTAGTCCTTGAGCAAGACACATTTATCCTAGCTTTGTACTGGTTCAACCCAGGAAGACCCGTCCCTGTATAACTGAAAGATTGTTGATGGGACGTAAAGAATCCAATAAAAAAAAATGTGAAATTACACCTGTGGCAGATATAAGTGTTTGATTCTTATGCCTTGAAGAGTTCTAAGGGCATGAGTGTATTATGATGTTAGGCCTTTTCCCCTCCCCTTTGTACAGCTAATTTTTAGTTGGTGTCAAACGTACTCATAAAATGGCTACCAAAAAACTACTTGAACCAGCCAATGAGATAACAAGTACTCATTTGGTCTACATGTACAGGTCTGAATTTGGCTTTGAGCTTGTTTCTTATTTTATACATGTACAGTAAAACCTGTGTAAAACGGCCACTCAAAAAGGACAAAACAAAGACCTTAATGACAAATGATAGCTTAATGAAGGTCAAAAGTATTGCAGAATGCTCCCCTTGGAGCATTTTGCAATACTTTTGACCTGCATTAAGTGAAATTTGGTCTTGAAAATCAATTTTCAGTCTTTTTGAGAGTAGCTGTTTTATACAGGTTTTACTGTACTTTGTGTATGTAAGCAGCAAAGGTTCTGCTGAGACTGCTTGTTTGTGCAGACTGGTCTGAGCCTTAGATTTGTGCATACGTGATAAGTACCACAGGTTTAGATAAACAAATATTTCAGCGTAAAGTAGAAAATATTTTCTTGCCTATTAGTTTTAACATATGTTTTGTGTGCTAAAAAGAACTGTCTCATTGAGACGGTTCTTTTGAGTACCCACAACATATGGTTTGGTTGAAATTGAAAAATACTATTTTGGTATGCACTCTTAATTAATTTAAATTATCTAAGGCCTCAGTACCCAATTATTATGTGCTGGCCTTTTGTATTCTCATTGAAGAGAAGAGTTGAATATCAATTAGTTGAATTATATTGGCCTTAACTTATAATTTCATTATTACAGGCTGCCACATGGGAGGGAACATATGATCCAGACACTGAGAGATCAAAGGTAACTGAAAATTGGCTCATATCAGATGCTTTGAAAAATGGTCCAGTCAACAATGTTCGTCATTTGATGGACAGGATTCATACATGCTCGAAACGTACTTGAAAATGGAGGGCTTTCATGAAAAAACTTTTGAGTAGGGATGACTCTTCAGACTTGAAAAATCCTTGAAAATGGAGGGCTATTGTGAAAGTCCTTGAAAATGGAGGACTATTGAGAAAGTCCTTGAAAATGGAGGGCTTTCATGAAAAGTCATTGAAAATCAAATACTCTTGAAAAACGCTTGAAAATGGATGGCTTGATAAGTACTTGAAAATAGAGAGATTTCAGGAAAAGTCCTTCAAAAGTAAAAGGTTCTGGTAAATTTCTTTGAGAATGGATGACTCTTAAAAAGTTCTTGAGAATAGAGGGCTTGGGTGTCCTGGGTCAGGTGTGTTACTTGATTGTATCGATTCCTGATTTTTGCCTTCTTCCTTACTTTCCTTGAAAAGTCCCTGAAAATCAAATATGCTTTGCATTTGATCTCTTTTCCTGTACTTAATTGTTTAATGAATTCAATGCATAAGCTTTAATATAAGATCCTCCATGCACTTATGCAATAAGTACCAAACTCTTATGAGCTGGCCGAAAGTTTTACAATTGAGCCATGACACATGATTTCCAACACTGTGGTATTTTGACAAGTGTAGATTCAGATGAGCCTGTGCAGCCTCCTTTTCAGCTTAGAAACCTCAAATGAGGCTGGGTCAGTAGTTTAACAGTCATAGAATATTTAAGTGACCAGCAAAGGCTCTGATCAGTCTGCACATATGTGCAGGCTGATCTGAGCCTTTGCTGGTCGCACATACCACATTGTTGAAAATCTCATGTTGCGGCTCAAATATGCATTTGATCTCTTTTCCTCTACTTGAGGGTCTGGATGGGGGGTCTGGTATTCACTATTCATTAAAAATTTAGCCCATTATTCATCTCATTAAAATTTTGGCTAATTCATTAAAATAAGACCAATTATTTATTAAAAGTAAGAAAGGTGGCAAAGAAATCTGATTATTCACTATTCATTATTTTTTTCTTCAATTCATTAAAAAAATAGGATTGTTCATTAATTTTTAGGCCCTCATTATTCACTATCTTTTTGGCTCATTATTCACTATTCCTTATAAAAAAGGGCCATTATTCACTTATCATATACCCCATCCAGACCCTCCTACTTGTTTATTAAATTCAATACATAAGCTTTTTATATTAGATCCTCCATGCATCTATGCAATAAGTACCAAACTCTTATGAGCTGGCCCAAAAGTTTTACAATTTAGATTGGAGTCCATTTATGACCCTTGAATTAGGTCTTTATTGTGTTTTTTTTTTCAGCAAATGTTGAAAGATGACATCAAACCACTGAGAGCCTATCCTTTTGTTTACCTGGCTGCCACATTTTTCCCATTGATTAACAGGTAAATTATTCCTTCTCCCTTTGTTATAATTATTTCTTACCATTAAATACTATTGTTATATACCTTTTGAGTGTTTACTATAGAAACTTGACATGTTTCAATCGCTGACAGTTGTACTTTTCATCTAAATTTAATGTGTCGCATTGCGACACTGTCCACGGGCTTCATTCCCATTAATACATATCGGACAGGCGGCAATCCTAAACCCTCTGAACAATCAATGAACACGGATCACAAATCGCTAGGAACAGTGTTTTCGATTGTCATTTGTCGCCAGCCGGGCGACAAACGGCAATCAATAACTCTGTTTTTTATGATCTTGGGATCTACGTTCGTCGATAGTATTAACTTTTTCAATTGCCGCCTATCTGAAGTGTTTATTGAATATAGACCTACTGAATACGTAGCCAAAACAATCCGAAACAAGGGCTACAAGGAATAATTTACAGCAGGGCGACAAACGGCAATCAAAAACTGTTTCTAACAATCTTAGATCCACGTTCGTTGATATTATTAACGTTTTCCATTGCCGCCTATCTGAAGTGTTTATTGAATTAGGCCTACTGAATACATAGCCAAAACAATCCGAAACAAGGGCTTCTAGCAATAATATACATTGTTCATGTTTCTGTTGAAAAAAGAATTGTTTCCACATCTGATATGTGGCAATCGAAAACTCTTTTAACAATTGGCAAATGTGCATCAGAAATCGCTACAACCCGTGTTATAGATTGCCAATTGTCACCATGTTGGCGACTAATGGCAATGGAAAACTCTGTTTCAAACTATTTTTGGTATACGTTCGTCGATAATATTGACATTTTCGATTGCCGCCTATCCGGTGTGAATTTGTTGTACGCTTCATGATGTTACGGTGGACATTTCTGCATACAATTGAATAATATTATTTGGAACTGCTTGAAAGGAAGGTATACAACAATGACGATATAACATTCTTGTCCGTATGTTAACATTTGCCAAGCCCTTGTGTGATAATGCGTTATACGAAAGCGTGACAAACACAAGACATAAATAACACAAATGATCCACAAAAGAAAAGAAGAACCGCCTTGGAACGGTTGGTAAAAATATTTACCTGGAGGGCTTAAACCAGTTTCACTGTGCCAACCTCAAGCCTTAATTGAGTTATTTGCTCTTTCAATGCTAGCAGCCACTCTCATTATCTACTGATAACCTTTGCAAATGGTTTGGACCCAGACCAGGATGAACAGGATGTCTGTCTTGATCTGGATATAAACTATTTGACACTGTGTTAGTGTTCCTGTAAGAATTTTTGCAAAAAGTAAATTCTGAAAATGTCAGCAGATGAAAACAAAAGCGTTAAAAATTACCCAGCATGCAATGAGTCAACAAAGTTTATAGTTAAATATGCTGTGTAAATTTGTTTATTGAAATACTCCTGAAAGAATTCAGTGACATTATGACAGCCGGACGAAGGAGTGGGTGGACACGTTGACATTAGATTTGGTGACCTTAACCAAATTTTAAAGGATATTTCTTTGGGATGACCTTAAGAAATGAATATAATTTGGTGACCTTGACCTAGTTTTCCAGGTTACCAGGCTAGTATAACTCTTATGAAACAGCATAATCTGCACTCTATCTTCTGAATCATTCTCCAGCTTTTGCCCAAACTGACACACATTACTGGGAGGACCTTAAGTAATGGTTAGATTCTGGTGAATTTCATCTAATTTTTAAGGTCACCATGAAAAAGCCTTGTCGGCACACTTATCTTTTATACCATAGTCAGATTTTGACCAAACTGGCACAGATACCTCATTGGGAAGAACTTAAGAAATTTTAAGATTTTTGTGGCTATGATCTAATATTGTAGGTCACCAAGCTCATATAACTCTATGAAAGGGGTGGGGGAACAAAATGTTTTCTTCTGAAAACTCTATGTAGGTATTTGTCCGTCGGTCTGTTCTAGTGGGATAATCACCCCTTCATTTCTACAGGAAACTTGGATTCATAGGTAGCAATTTTTTGCAAAAATTGAATGGATACCTGAACAGGCCATTGTCTTTGGAATTTTGCACAGTTATATGGGCCTCAACGCGAGAAAACCTGTCTTTGGGGGTTTGCAAACAACAAAGGCGCAGACCAGCCTGCACATCTGCGGAGACTGATCAGCGCCTTTGTTATTCGCTTTTATCTAAACTTGCTACAAGCGAAATTTCAATTTTCTAGCTAGTCTCTGTAGCTGAGGAGGCTGGTTTGATTCTCACTTTGTCAGAAACCCTGAAGACAGGTTTTCTTGTGAAGAGGCCCATATGAAAAATTGAGCAATTGCAATTAGCTAAATTCTAAAAGTTGCACAGATTTAATGCGCCCAATTTTAGGGGGCACTTTAATAATTTTAGAGACAATTCTCTTATTGCAGGGTTTAGGGGTGACTATCGATGCCCATTTTGACTATCACGATAGTATCACTATCACAGAAACCACTATCACGATACTATCAATATCGTGGCATACTATCATGATACTATCACGATACTATCAGGTTTTCTTAACAATGATCCTTAAACATGGCAAAGAGTAGAAAGAATGAGTTTTGAACAAAGCAGCTGGTAGTAATTGTCTGTATACTGTGTTTGATTTAATCTGTCTGAATGTTGTATGTTTATTGGACATTAAAATGGCTTTACATTTTGATTATTATTAATTTTGAACCATACTCTAATGCAGGGTACACCGATCAATACTTTGTCCAAAGGGGGCTTGGCAAGAGTACCTGGAAATTGGGCAATTTGGGAAATAGCCTGTCTAATTCCCTTGTGACTGTTTAGGGGTTAAATTGTTGACCAATATAATCCCTGGTGTGGCAGTGATCAACTGTCAAAATTCCCTAGTATCGGGAACCCATGCAGAAAAAAAATATTTAGCAGTCTAAAACCTGCCATGATATTCCTCTTTTCAGATTTCTTGGTTTTAACAAATTTCTTGGTTAGAAAACAGTCTATATTTCAGGGATTCAGTTTGGCGTCGGCCATCGGACATAGTCCGAAAATAGTTCCAGATGTCTGAGAGTTTGCTGTCCAGTTTGGACAGTTTGTCCAAGACGATTTTTGGAAACGCATGCTGTACGGTAATGCTCAGTGATGCAATAGAAATTTTGTTTTAAAAAACGAGCGCTGATTGGTGAAATTTATGTAAGCTTCAGACTGGTTCGCCTTATTTTACCCCGCAAATACTTATTCACAAAAGCAAACCAGTCATAGTGTTTTGTTACGCCGCGCCTGATTGGTCTATTGCATCCTTAAGTTTTCTTTTCCTTGATTTCATCTTGAAGCGGACAGCATATTTGCATTGGCATTTACCGATAAAATGACTCAAAAACTTAATTGCCACCAAGAAACAACAGGAGCTCAAGTTTTTTATGCCCCAAAACAGTTTGCCTGCTCCATCATTACCTGAACATTCATTTTCCGTGGCTAACGAGTCATGCAGCGGCCGCAAAGAGCAGCAAAAAAACAGTACCCCACCCACTTCCACCGATCAACAAGCGTCAGTCTCCTCATTCAAAATGGTAGCAAAACTACCCCTGGTTTCAATTTGAGAAGGGCAGATGGAAATTTCCGTTTATGGTGGTAAAAATGAGTGTTAAAAAATGTCCTAAAAAATTTCAAAATGTCCGGAAAATATTGGGGCTGCTTTGACAAAATGTCCGAAGTAAATTTCAGTCCAGCTGAAACCCTGTATTTATTGTAGCCAGTGATAAAAAACTAAACAACTAATTAAATAAAAAAAACGTTGATAATAATCTTAATCCTGAACCTGTTAATAAACATGCAATAATGCTTTAACTACTTTATGCCTGCCTACTTCATCATGGTTTTCCATTCAATTTATACATGTATTCAGTCTTCTCACTTTTGAGCTTGTTTTTTTGTCAGTCATCTCTTTATGCTTTCATGATACTTTTTTATTTGTCAAATAGGGATTGAGATAAATATCTCCCAAGGTAGCTGGTAACAGAAAACTTGTTTTTATCTTCTATCTTCATGTAGAAGGTGTTTGAACCTGTAATGACCATGTAACAGCCAAAGTGATTACAAAACAGCTGCTTTAAGTTTTATCACATGTCTTCAATGTGTCTGAATATTAATCTACTGAAATACCATTTCAAAGGCTATGTTATCTGCCTGGCTATCTAAACTATCGATAGTTGGGTGCACTATCAGCGATAGTTATCGATAGTTGAAAACACTATCACGATAGCACTATCAGAGCAGTAACTATCACGATGCATCAGACTATCGATGTATCGTTACACCCCTAGCAGGGTTCTCACAGGCTTGAAAAATACTTGAATATACAAGACTGTATTGAAAAGTTCTTGAAAATAAAATTTGCCTTGAAAAGTACTTGAAAAACACTCAAAGGCCTTGAAAAGTACTTGAATTTTACCATTTACAGGAGGATTCAATAGTGTTTTTTGAGACCTAAATCAGTATAAAATTGTGGTGCCTTTATTTGGTGCAGCATATGCTGCACCAAATAAAGACACCACAACTTTATACTAAGTTTCTTAAACTAAAATCTTTAGTAATGGACTGTAGCATTTCATAAGCAGAATTTTAATGTGTATATCAGTAATTTTCTTAAGTTTTCAGTCCTTGAAAACAGTAGGAAAGTCTTTGGGAAGTCCTTGAGTTTTGCACAATCTTGCATGTATGAACCCTGTCTTGTTTTATATTCAGAATACAGAATGCAGTAGATGTTAATCACCCTGTGTTTGCTCTAGTTCTACTAGCCTCACTGTCAGCACCACTTCATGGTAAGAACAAGATTTTACCCACTAACAGGCCTCAAGGTTATGAAATAAAGCGCAATTATTGGCTGCATGCGGACACGTGTCCGGAAGCAGCCAATCATTGTGCTTTATTTTGAGTCTGAGAATGAACTCAAGTTTTATAACCTCGAGGCCAGGGTTCACTGATTTTTTCTTCCTACACTGGCTCGGCCCCAGCCCGCCAAACCTCCCCCCCCCCCCCCCCCCCAATTTTTTTTTAAATTTTAGCATACACCCCAAAAATTTTCCCATTTCTGTACCTTGACCCTTAAAAAGACCCCCTTACCCCAAATAGTCCTACTTAGTGGTGTACCCCCCCCCACCCCCAAGCAAAATTCTGAAGTGCTCTCTAGTATTTGCAGCAGACATAAAAAACAGACAACGTTTTCATTACAAAAAATAGTGGTGGTCTAAGGGTCAATTACTCCATTTCCAATCACTACCTAAATTGTCTAAAATAAGAATGGTCAAGTTAACTCTTTAACTACTGGGAAATTTTGAATGCTTTTTTTTGGCATCTGCTGATTTTTTTCAAATTCAAATTTAAAAAAAAAATCTTTTAGGAATACAGTGAGAGTGTCAGATTGGATTCAGATCAGGCCCAACCATCTGGGTCCAATCTATTTGCAAAGTTACTCAGCAGAGGACACTGGTAGGTAAAGAATAAATGTTTTTGCAGGTGTTTTTGATGATTTTATTTAATTTATTTGCATTCTAACAGATACTGTCGATATTTCTTAACAGGTGCTTTAAATGCAGTAGTGTTTGGATTAGATAGAGAAACTAGACGAAGGTTAACCCCATCTCAGATAAAGGTAAGGATATCCTTGCTTTAGACAAGCAGCCATTTTTTTTAGAACCCTAAATTGCATCTTGGTAATTTTACAACTTGGTTGTTAATTCTTTCACTGCAAGCACAACCGACCTACCTTCATTATTTGGTATGGGAGTATTCCAACAAAACACATTAGTACATGCCAAAACAGATGGAAAAAACTGCGGCTTAGAAGTCTCACATTAATGCTTTACATGCCGTCAGAATATTTTTACTTTCTATTTCGTTGTTTGCTGATTTTTTTTTCAAAATTAACCTTTTCTAAAAATTCTTTTAGGAACACAATCAGAGCGTTAGACAGTTTGGACTCTTGATTTTGCCAGACAAAACATCAGGCCTGATCTGGTTCCGAATTGTTTGTAAAGTTTATCAAGAGACATCCATAACAGACAAGGCTTTAACCACAGGTTAAGATAAGCACACATTTTCAGCGTAAAATTGTAAATATTTTCTTACCCATACCTTTTAGCATCCATTTTGGTTGCTCAAACGAGAGGGATATTTTGTGTTACATACTCTTAACTAAAGGCCTGCTTTAACCCAAAATGGCAAACAGATATTGGCAAGATGCACGTAAGGGACTTAATAATATAAGTCCTTTAGTTTGTTTGTTTGAATTGATTCTTCATGTCCCAGTCAAAAAAATCACTTATGACTGGACGGGTTTTTCTGAAATAAACCAGTACTATTCAAGGATAAGTGTGTCTTGCTCCGGACACAATGCAGTGACGCCGGTGAGGCTTGAACCTACAACCCTTTGTTCCTGAGTCAAGCACTCTACCGCTGAGCCACTGCGCTCCCTAAATACTTTAGTATATTGGCCAATGTAGAATCTTGTTTTGTAATTTTGGAATTTAAATTAAGAACTTGATAAACCCTCAGCTGAATTTTATTAAATTGTACAGGCACGAAATCCATATGTTGACCAAAAATAGCACCACAGCCATTTGTATCTATCCAACCACACTTTACCACTTTTTTCTATAATTTTTCGGGGTGAAGCATGGTGTCCACTAATGTTGTAATATCCACTGAGAACAATGTCTTTTATTATTAGTTTCTTGAGTTTTTAATTTGTATTAAACATGATACCTGAAATTCCAGGTATTGTCCATCACATGTTCCTAATTATTTTTAAACTTATTTTTATTTGAACTTAAAATGGAAGCTACTAATGAATTTTACGCTAAAAATTAATTGAAAATGTATTTCCAAACTTTTCTTATGTTGAAAAATAAGGATTTAGTGGTATAGAATTTGTTTATAGTTGCTATTTACCTGAAAAAATATAGAGATGTTTCACTGCGGACTGACCTCGCTTAATTAGTGGTAATAGACCCCTTACACATGGTTATGAAAAAAAAAAATTTTTTGTTTTTGCAGGTTGCTTTCCAGAACAAGTTTGGTCCTCGAGCAGAGATTCGAGAGTATACTGAGGGTCTACATGGTGATGGGGAGCCCCCAGAGTACTGACAATTACTGTCCCACACAGCTGACATAGACTGAA
The DNA here is from genome assembly GCA_964019695.1 of Loripinus fragilis. NCBI lineage: Eukaryota > Metazoa > Mollusca > Bivalvia > Lucinida > Lucinidae > Loripinus > Loripinus fragilis. The sequence continues at coordinate 13,934,090 of OZ026524.1, forward strand.
GCAATCTCATCTTGTACAGATATATATCTATGACAGTCATAGGCCCAGTTGATCAAAACAATGTGTAGATCCAGAGGGGTGACAGGGGGTGTGGACCCCACCAGGAAAATCATGCAATTACCGGATGTCATCATCGGCCCACCAGCGAAACGCCATTGAAATGGCGTTTCGCTGGCGGGCAAATTGTGGCCCGCTTAGAATATTGGTATGGACTCCCTCACCCCTCTGTAAAATATGATGACTAAAACAAAAAAATGAAATTTTTAAGACCCCCTGACAAAACTTTCAGGATCCGCCCCTGAAAACATAGTCACTGTAACCTGGGTTTTACCCTGTGACTCTTACATCCCTATGCTGAGGGTTCCAAAGTATTCATAATGGTTCCTTATTTGACTCACATAACAAATGATTAGTTTGGTGTGGTTTTACATCCTAGTCAACAGCTATGGTCATGTTGAGATGGTCAGTTAACCTAACAGCACTTTTTCCTGGGCATGTTCGACTAAGCAGTAAACCAGTATTTCATGCACATACTTTCACTTGTAACTGACACCCAAAATAGTGAGTATGATCAGGAAATACCACTATCACAAACCGCAGACAACCCCATGGCACCTTGAGGAAGAGCCACTCAACCATCACGAGACACCAGGAAGACAAATTAAGCAAAGCAACCAGCTCTCTCTTCCCCATCAAGATAACTGCAATACTAGAATGGACATAAAGTAACGTACAAAAAAAACAAAGAAAAACATAGAACAAATACAGACTCCCACAATGGGAGTAACAATAATTAAAAAGCCAACTCTTCTTGAATCAGTTGAAGGAGAATGACCATAGAAAATATTTCATGATCAATTTCCACAAAAGTATGGGACTGGGCCAGGATCAAACTCCTGACCCCTGGATCTGCAATTAGACTTACTACCCTTTGCACTACGGGGCCCTATCAAATGAATGCTATGAAATATGATAAAAATTAAGCTTTTTTGGTGAAAATTTCCATATTTTTCATTACCATTTTTGATGCATAGATTATAGAAAGTGAATTCAGCTCAAAATGGTCTGCCCCGCGAGATGAGATTTACAACAATATCATTGTAATAAGTGTGACCAGCAAAGGCTCAGACTAGCCTGCACATACCCACAGTCTGATCAGAGCCATTGCTAGTTGCTTGAATATTCTAGGACTATTAAGCTACTGACTGAACAGCATTAGGAGTTTCTAAGCTTAAAATCAGGCTGCACAGGCTCATCTGAGTCTAATCATGTCAAAATGCCACTGTTGGAAATCTCGTGTCGGGCTCAATTATTAAATTGAATTTGAGAGAATTCTTTATTGGCTGTAGTTTGGAGTCCCAAGGGATGAAGAATTTAAACAAGGGGTCCCAGACAGGGTTTTAGCGACTCAATATCCTGTGTCCAAAAAACCATGCTAAATTGTTTGCATTCATGATTTTTTGTCATCTATTAAATTATCTAAAAAATAACATATCAAAAATTAACTTCAGAGTGTCAATCAGTTTGGATCCTGTTCATGACTGACGTTTTGTCTTTTGATTCTGGCACTCAAAAAGTCAAATAAGTTGCACAATTTAAAAATGCCATATTTTACAAATTTCAGTTGGTATTTGAAAGTTTAGAAATTTTGAAAAGAAATGGCTCAAATGATACAAGTCTCATTGAGTGCCTCCAAGGAATTAAGACAGGACTTGAGCATTTTTTTCAGGGGAACAATGGAGTATTTTTACCTGCGTCGCTTTAGCGAAAGCAGGTCTAGTAGTGGGTCCACTCCGTCTGTCCGGTCGTCTGTCCGTCCGTCCGAAACACTTTAGGGTGCCAAGTTTGTGTAATCTGTAACTCCAAAAGTTTTCATTCTTTTTTATTCAAACTTTGCCTAATGATTGTTCACATATTGAAGATGTGCACCTCCTATTTTGTGCATGTTTCATAAATTTTTTCTCATTTTTGAGGGGTGTTGAACTTAGACATTTTTTCCATCCGCAATGCTAAGGGGGTGCCTAGTTTGTGTAATCTGTAACTCCAAAAGTCTTCACTCTTTTTTATTCAAACTTTGCCTAATGATTGTTCACATATTGAAGATGTGCACCTTGTTTTTTGTGCATGTTTCATTAATTTTTTTTTATTTTTGAGGGATGTTGAACTTAGACATTTTTTCCATCCGCAATGCTTAGGGGGTGCCTAGTTTGTGTAATCTGTAACTCCAAAAGTTTTCATTCTTTTTTATTCAAACTTTGCCTAATGATTGTTCACATATTGAAGATGTGCACCTCCTATTTTGTGCACATTTCATATTTTTTTTTTCTCTCTTTTTTGATGGGTGTTGAACTTAGACATTTTTTCCATCCGCAATGCTTAGGAGGGTGCCTAACTTGTGTAATCTGTAACTTCAACAGTATTTATTTCTTTATATTCAAACTTTGCATAATGATTGTTCACACATTGAAGATGTGCACCTTCTATTTTGTGAGATTGTTTCATTGTTTTTTCTCATTTTTGATTGGTGTTGAACTTAAGCATTTTTTTCCCATCTGTTCGTCTGTCCGCAACATTTTATGGGGTGCCAAGTTTGTGTAATCTGTAACTCCAAAAGTTTTCATTCCTTTTCATTCAAACTTTGCCTTATGATCGTTCACATATGGAAGATGTGCACCATCTATATTGTGCACGTTTCATAAATTTTTTCTCAATTTTGACGGGTGTTGAACATAGACATTTTTTCCATCTGAAATGCTTACTGTAGATTACATTGCGAAATTTGGGTGTAATCTAATTTCATTCCTGTTTATTTGAGCTTTGCATATCGACTGTTTACACATTGACGATTTGCTCCCGCGACGCAGGTCCAGAGCAGAGTTTGGTCTTGTTTAAATGTGGAAATAAGATGGACAAAAGCAATTTCAGGTAAGAGAAAATTTTCTTGTTGTACCCTTATCCTGCCACTATTGAATGTCATGAAAATGTCTGCTTTTGACATCTGCATATATCCATGTGCACATCTGACTAGAAACAAAAAAAATGAACCCTGATCAGAATGTTTCCATGGGAGCAGTTTGATCTGGGTCCATATCGTTTGGAATATAGGCTACCTAAGAACATAAGCAGACAAGTGAAGACAACAAATAGTGCCTGGAGGTTTAAGGGTTAACCCTTTACCTCATAGAGGTGCCTTTTCACACTTTTGCAAATGGAGCAGACCCAGATCGGGCAGCATTTGAAAGAGCTGCCTGATCAGGGTCTACTCTGTTTGCTTATGGTAATATGATTAGATATGATCCTACACTAGTAGACCTGGCAAGTAATTTCTTTGTTCTATGTACAAACCTGAATGTTCATTTATATAATAATTCATAGTGGGTGGAGCTTAGCATGAATATTCATGAAGGGAAGGGATAACAGCCAACCCCAAATACATCAGAACTGAGAAATGTGACTGATTGTGCTCTTTCTTTCATTGATCAACTGGGTTTGTGTCTGTTGCTATAAAATAGCATCATATAGGTTATTTTATGTTATGATTTATTTTGATATGGAGTATACCTTTAAATACAGAAATCATTAAATATGGAATTAGGACTACATGTACATTAATATCAATGCAAGGGCACCTTTTTCAAGAGAGTTTATATTTATTGTTCTTTGGGACAAGTTATATTTTATTGGGACAAGTACATTATGGCAATTTACTTGTCCCTGGGCAAGTATCAGATTTTGCTATTCCCCACCCCTAATTTTATGTAACATTTAGGCATTGTTATAAACAATGGAGCCATTCACTGACTTGCAGATTACTTACAGTCAGTGTTCTAATATATTGAACATGGGTTGGCTACAAAAAAGGTCTAGACAAACAGGGCAGACCCAGATCAGACTGCTTCTAAAGAAGCAGTCTTATAAGTGTCTTCCCTGTTTGCTATTCCGACATGCATTTGGTGAATTCCAGCCCTGATATCCAACATTTTATTTAAGAACTGAAAGAGGTAGCCGTTAGAAATGTTAGAACATTTACTGTATACTCTTGTAACTATTTAATTAAATTTTAAAGGCATATTCCACATTTAAAATCATCTTGTGTTGTTATTGTTCAAATAATATTTAATCAATATTCAGATGCCATAATTATCACTTATACTCACTAAAAGGTTTAATTATTTCTGTTCTTTTGACTTTTCAATCAGGGTAGAAACCAGTCAATCAGGATCTTCACTGCTATGCATAGCAATATTTGGATAATTACTATTTGATTATTAAACTAAAACTCCGGACTTTTAAACAGTCCAAAATTAGGCATGGAATGTTTATGAGGCTATATTTGAAGATAAAAGTAAAAATATTGACCATTATAATTTCTGTTTTCATATAAAGATGTGGGAACAAGAGTGGTCTCTTGTGGACTTTCAACAACCACCAGAAATAGATCAAATATATCTGTACTCTCACACTATTTTATAACAAATAGTTTTGTCGTCAGCTGGTCTGTGGGACTCTTTTATACAATTGAAGATTTGCTTATTTAAAGTAAAATGTAAATTGCTACTCTAAAATTTAAACAGTGTAGACCCAGGTCAGAGTCCAGGACTTTAGTTAAAAGTGCGTAAAAAAAAATTAGTTTTCTTATTTCTCAACCAAAACATATGTTGTGGGTACTCAAAAGAACCGTCTCAGTGAGACGGTTCTTTTGCACACCCAAAACATATGTGAAATATTTACAATTTTAAGCACACAATTTTTATATATCTAACCCTATGGAGTCTGATCTGGTCCTGCTCTGTTTGCATGGGAATTTTTAGATAGCTAGATTAAACTTTTATAGAATATTTGCTGTAGTGAAATAGCAGGGACAATTTAAGACTTTTCAATATGCCATCTTGGCTTTATATTTTTATCAGATAGCTACTGATCAAACTTTTAGAATATTTGTTGTATAGAAATAGCAGGGGCTCTTTCTGAGTTTACAATATGCCATCTTGGATTTATACTACAGTAAACCCTGTCTTAAGCGGCCACTCAAAAAGAAGACCAAAATCAGGTTTCAAGACTGAATATCGCTTAATGCAGGTCAAAAGCATTCTGCAATACTTTTGGCCTTCATTAAGCTACAATATTTCATTAAGATCTTTGTTTTGTATATTTATGAGTGGCCGCTAAAGACAGGTAATACTGTATTACTATATATGGCACATTGTAAAACCTGAAATGGTTTCCATGATAGAATGGTGTAAAAAATATGAGACGGTGTCCAGCAATAGGTACAAATTGGCATGTGCACCTATCGAAGACTCTGATCAGCTTGCACATCTGTGGTCTCATCAGTCTTTGAAGGATGCTCTATTGGTAGCCAAGGGTCCAATGTTTCTTCAGGCAGCGGAAAACTAAGACTGATCAGAATGTGCGGATGCATAACCTGATTTTTTTAATCTTAGTTGTACCCACATTCCAACTTGCATCTTAGGCTGGATACAGGCTCATTTTTAAGGTGTATTGGTGATTGGCAGGTCCCCTTGTTTCTGTGAATGGGAACATAGAAATTTATATTAAAAAAATCAGTAAATATACAGTGGAATTAAGTGGGGTTTTTTAATATACACATTCAATATCAAAGGAGTAGGGTACATGGACATTATTAAATGATTTCCAACAAATCTATTAATACATTTTTCTATTGGTTACTGTATTTACTCTTATAAGCGCAGTGTGGATTTTTTTTTCAAAATTTTTTACCTTTTGCTTGAAAAGTATGGACCCAGATCAGCTGGCTTCTGATAAGGATCTACACCTTTTTTTATCCAAACAATAAATCCATATAAACAATGAAATTGCGACACCAGACTGGCTTGATATAGCATAACTACAGGCCTAAAGATAAGAGTGTGTAATGGAAAGGAAAATTATTTTGTTTCTTAATTCTCAACCAAAACATGTGTTGTGGGTACTCAAAATAACCATCAAAATGAGCCAGTTCTCTTGAGCACCCAAAACATATGTTTAAATTAATTGGCAAGAAAACAAAAAAATTTACGCCATTTTTTTCCATTCCTGCATCTATTAACTAAGTGTGTAATTATCTATAAGAGCATGTGCGCTTATTAGATTGAATACAACAAGTTGATTAATATGATGCTAATAACTGCTGGTTGGCTAAATTGCTGTTTACCTATAAATCATTAATTCCATTATGTAGGATCATTTCTCATGAATGCAACAGACAACCAAATTTGTGACATGTCATTGCATTTATTAAGATATGACAGTAATGTGAATTGTCTGCCAGCAGACAATTCGGATGAAACCTTTTATCTTTTTTTCTTTTCTGGAAGCAGCAACTAAATTTGACATATCTACTGCAAATACTTGGTGGCATTTTGACTATTTGTATGCTGGGTAATTTTTCTTTCTTACATAGGTCTAGAAAAGGATCATTTGTGCACCTAAAATTGCATTAATTTCCTTACCCATCAATTTAAACATGTGTTTTCCGTGCTCAAAAGAACCGTCTCATTGAGACGATTATTTTTAGCACATACAACATGTTTTGGTTCAAAAATAAGAAAAATAATTTTCAAATATGCACTCTTATCTGGAGGCCTGTTCTTAATCTGTCATCTGCCGACTTTTTTCAAAAAAATTCTTTAAGGATTACTATCAGTGCAAACGGTTTGGATCCAGATCAAGACCAATGTTTTTTCTGTCTTGATCTTGGTCGGAACTGTTTTCAAAGGTTATCAGATGACCAAAATAGCCACTAGCAGAGTTAAAAAGGTATATATTTTACAACCTGATTTGGAGTGTATAAGGTGATGGTGGAATTACTGTGTAAACTTGGATCAGGGCAGTCTAATTCTGGTTTACACTGTTCTCTCAAGCATATCTAGTATTTAGAGTAAAGAAGGCATTTTAGAAAACATCTAAACCCTGTTTTCACTTATTGAGGTTAGTTTATTTCTTTAATAGATTATTTATTGTGTTGTACACTGTTTGTTATGTACTGTAGTACAGATCAAATTATATACGGGCTCAATGCGATAAAATCTGTCTTCGGAGTTTCCAAAAAAGCGAGATAAAATTAATCTCCACAGCTACAGAGACTAGCTGGAATATTAAAATTTCTTCAGTAGCAAGTTTAGATAGGTCTGCACCTTTATTGTTCATAAACCCCAAAGACAGGTTTTCTCGCGTCGAGGCCCATATATATTTGAGCCATCTCATGAGATATTGGGACCACTGAAGGCTCAAATGAGATTTATTTGTGCAGTCATACGAGTACTTTCACATGCTCGAGCACAAGAGGTATGAAAATAGATGTGAAGGCTCTGGCCTTAATTCAAACTTCAAAAGCCATGCTGGAAATTCATTTAAAAGAATAACTTAATTTGTAATGGGTACCAGGCCTCTGGGCGAGTGTGTAATTAAAAACTTATTTTCTTATCTCTTAACTAAAATATATGTTGTAGGTAGTCAAAAGAACTGTCTCCGTGAGACGGTTCAATTGAACACCCAAAACACGTTAAAACTGAAGGATGAAAACATATTCACAATTTCACACTCAAATTTTTTGTTTATTTTACCTATGGGTTGCATTATCACATTAGATGGTCCATATCTGTTATTTGTTTCTATCACAAAGTTTTGATACATCTGTATGTCTCATATAGCTTTTTTATAAAGAAAAAAAAAAGAAATTCAATTATGATATGTTATAATGCATATAATTAAGTTCTGAAATCTTTTTTCTCAATGTTTTTTTCCAAAATAAAAGAAGTGATTTTCAGATCATTAGTCGAATTTGCAAAGCATAGGATCTGATGCTTGACTAAAATTTTAAAAGTTAAACCATATAATCTGAATGGAATTTCCCACTCTAATCAATTGGACCAGTCCATTTCCGTTGAAGGGTTGATGTGTGGTATTTTTCTGTTTGTAATTGAAATTTAAATAGAAAATTCTGTAAGCAAACAGTGGAGACCCTGATCAGACGCCCCATTGTACGGCATCCGATCTGGGTAGGCAATGTTTGCCTATGTCCCACAAAAAGGATGCTAGGTTTATCTGGGTTAAAAAACATACTGCATTCCACAAATTACAATCTATATAACACCCAGAAGAATAAATTATGCCTAATTTCAGTATAAAGGGGCGGCTTGTCATTCAGAAATTGAATCAGAACACAATTACTTTAAATTAATTCAAGATTTTGGGTCCGACTTCTGTGGAATCTGGAATTCACAAAAAAAGTCCTGAATGACTCATTTCAAGGGAAATCTGGAAGTTACCAACTCTGGAAAAATCCTAAAAAGTTCTTAATTCAGGAGTTTGATTTTGGTTTGCAATGTAGTTTGATTGTGGTCTGCACTTATTTTCAATGTCTTTTATGAACTACTGTTCAAAATTTTAATTTTTTGAACATTCTCTAAACCAAAGTTACATAAGTTTTGGCATTTATTGAAGTGATATTTAAAGATATTGATAACATCATGTCTATTTTAGGACTTACTCTTATGCTATTAATCCTTTTCTATCTGGTTACGTGCAAACAGTGAGGACTCAGATGAAATGCCGCATTTCATCTGCGTCTGCATTTATTTTTTCCAAAATCAAGGCCCCACAGACTAAAATTCAAGAGTGTAGGAAAATCACTTATAATTCTAAAAAGCAATCCTTTAATCTTAAATGGACTAATCCAAGTCAGTAAGCAGAAAAAAAATAATTCACTAAAATCTGTAATGATTTAATATACTGAGGGAAAAAAGTTTAGCAATTATTTATAATGGGTTTTCCCCATAGGCGACCTTCGAAGCATTAAATCTTTTTAATTGGAAGGTTCGCAACCATGCCAGTTGTTTGAAAATGACCTTATGGCTATCCGCATGTGGTCAAGAGAAACAAATTCCGACTTCATAGTGAGGATTTGATCTGCTGAGCATTTTGATTTCAAGCGTTATTCAATTGAAAGGGAGGTAATTTGGAAAAAAAAGATTTTCAGCTAAAAACTATACAAAAAGGGTGAACATAACATTCAGTTTTAAACCGTTTTTCACTTTCTTGCTTTTGGATCTAAACATTTGACAGAAAAATGAAACATTTGGTCGAAAAATATTCGCACTATTGCCAGATAAGCTGTTTTAGCAAGGGGACATAAAATCAGACTTTACATTTTGTGAGATGTCAACCTGTTAATGTCATCGTACTCGTGAACGTTTGTCAACATATATTTTTGACACTATATAATTAAAAGTCCTAATTCTTCATAACTGTGAATCCTCAAAGTATATTGCTAAACTTTTTTCCCTCAGTATAGATTAACAATGATATTTCGTTCTAAATCTTTGTGAACACACTGTTTTCGAAGTTCTGTTCTCAGCATTAATATCAGATATTCGATTCTTAATAGCAAATACAAAAGACTGCTCAGCTTGCTCCTTCAGCAGTCTTTATCAGGATTCATACAGGCAAGATTGTGTTAAATTCAAGGACTTTTAAGACTTTCCTACTGTTTTCAAGGACTGATTTACACTTTAAAATTCTACTTCGGAAATGCTAGTCCATTACTAAAGATATTAGTTTAAGAAAATTTGTATAAAATTGTGGTGCCTTTATTTGGTGCAGCATAAGCTGCACCAAATAAAGGCACCACAATTTTATACTTATTAGGTCTCCAAAACACTGTTGAATCCTCCTGTAAATGGTAAAATTCAAGGACTTTTCAAGGCCTTTGAGTGTTTTTCAAGTACTTTTCAAGGCAAATTTAATTTTCAAGGACTTTTCAAGACAGGCCTGTATGTTCAAGCACTTTTCAAGCCTGTGCAAACCCTGTTTATCTTGGTGTGAACTGTTGTTTGTGACTAATGGTTAATTTTGACCTTAACACGGATCAAAGGTTAGACGAGCCCATGGCTTACCATATAAAATGGAAACCTCAATGAAATAATATTTATATCTTACCCAGTTTCAGTTCAATGTCGATGGCACTAACAGTAGGTCTTTGGTATACATGGGTGAAAGTCCAAAATTTCCAAATTCCTAAACTTATGAAATTTCTATCTTAACTTGCCCACTAAATATCAACAATTTCAAGATTTAATGGTCAATTGTCCTTAGACAGACTGAAAACAAATCAGAGTAGCTAATATAATCTCCTTAATGCAGCATTTTGAGGATGACTTTCTGTGGAAAGTCAAAATCCTGAATTCAGGAATACTCCTGAAAACTTTCACCCATGGGTATAGAAATAACTGTTACAATAGTAACCTTTCACATGCTAATAAGAACTCGTCCAATCTTTGATCTATCTGGTAAAAGTTTACCTATAGTGTTTCAAATTTTAGAAGATTTACTCTAGTTTCATTTTTGTACGTTTTAATCTCATTGTACTATACCTTATACACTTACTTTCTTGTTAATAAATGTTATTTTTAATGCGGTTTCTGTTTTTTATAGCCATGGATACCAAGAATCTATACTATTGGCTTAAAGTTAGACATATTTTAAAACTTCAGGATAAGTTGGTATGAAAGAAAACCCTATATTTGTCCAATCAGGTGAATAAAGTACTATAACGTGACCGACTATGTAATTCTACTCTTATCGAGCAGGGACTCTACTGTTGATTTTTCACCTCCAATATTAGGTTATGCATTGGTCACATTATTTTTGAGCATAGCCATATTGGGAAGCAATACTCTGAAGTATGTACAAAAAGTGATCTGAACCAAATTGGAACTTGTGCCTGTTCAAGCTACTGTAAGTTTGATAACGTTCCATAAACAAGAGGGCCTTAAATCACTCAACTGAGTCCTGCCACATGAGTAGATGATGTATTGGCCTGTGGCTAAGGAGATACAATATTTCTATTTTTAACTATGGTTGCAATGTTGATCAGCCAAGCTGATTTGTTTTTGATTTGATTCTTTACGTCCCATCAACAATCATTCAGTTATATAGGGACAGGTCTTCCTGGGTTGAACCAGTACTAAGCTAGGATAAATGTGTCTTGCTCAAGAACCACAACGCAGTGACACCGGTGAGGCTCGAACCCGCCGCCCTTCGGTCTCGAGTCAAGCACTCTACCACTGCGCTCCCTATCAGCCAAGCTGAGCCTTCTGATCAATTTTGGTAGAGGGCAATACAAGGATCATTTCTGTGAAATTACTTTGAATTTGGACCAGTGGTTCAGGACTTCGTTTAAAGATATTCCTTATCTACAGCTCTGGAGGCCCTTTTGTTCAGCAGAGTAGAACCATTAGTGCAAATTTGGTTAAGGGCATCATGATGAACAATTCTGTGAAATTATTTAGAATTCGGACCAGTGGTTCAAGTGTCATTTAAATATATTTCTTATCTCTAGAGCTCTGGCGGCCCTTTTGTTCAGCCTAGCAGAACCATTTGTGCAAATTTGGTAGAAGCCACCATGAGCAACAATTCTGTAAAATTATTTTGAATTTGGACCAGTGGTTCAGGACATGTGGCTGAAGAGATATAATTTAAGAATATTTCTATTTTTAGCTCTGGTGGCCAATCTAAACTTTCTGATCAATTCTGGTAGAGGGCAACATAAAAATTTCTATGAAATGCTTTTGAATTTGGACCAGTGGTTCAGGAGGAAATGTCAAAGAAATTTCTCATCTAGAGCTCTAAAGACCCCTTTGTTCAGCGGAGCAGAACCATTTGTGCAATTTTGGCAGAGGGTATTTTAGTTACAATTCTGTTACATTATTTTGAATTTGGACCAGTGGTTAAAGACAATTCTTATCTAGAGCTCTGGAGGCCCTTTTGTTCCATGGAGCAGAACCATTTGTGCAATTTTGGTAGAGGCATTATGAGGAACAACTCTGCGAAATTATTTTGAATTTGGACCAGTGGTTCGGATATCATCAAAAACATTTCTTATCTAGAGCTCTGGTGACCCCTTTATTCATGAATCAACCGAGCAAAACCATTTGTGCAATTTTGGCAGAAGCCATCACGAGGAACAATTCTTTTAAATTATTTTTAATTTGGACCAGTGGTTTCAGGAGATGTTGGTTAAAGATATTTCTTATCTAGAGCTCTGGTCGCCTTTTTATTCCACAGAGCGGAACCATTTGTGCAATTTTAGTAGAGGGCATCATGAGGAACAATTCTGTGAAATTATACTGAGGGAAAAAAGTTTAGCAATATACTTTGAGAATTCACAGTTTAGAAGAATTATGACTTAATTTCAGTGTCAAAAATTTATGTTGACAAACGTTCAGGAGTACGGTGACATAAACAGGTTGACATTTAACATCATGTAGTCTGATTTTATGCCCCCTTATCTGGTAATAGTGTGAATAGTTTTCGACTAAACGTTTCATTTTTCTGACAAATGTTTAGATCCAAAAGCAAGAAAGTGAAAAATGATTTAAAACTGAATGTTATGTTCACCCTTTTCATACAGTTTTATTTGAAAATCATTTTTCCAAATTACCTCCCTTTCAATCTAATAACGTTTGAAATTAAAATCCTAACTAGATCAAATCCTCAATATGAAGTCGGATTTTGTTTCTTTTGGCCACTTGCAGGTAGTCATTTTCTAGAGCTGTCATCGTTATCGATAAAAAAAGAGCTGCGATATTCATATAGATACAGAAATTTGGATATCGATACTTATCGGTATTGGGTCAAGCAAGAATTGTTGTTTTCTTCCTCGAGGTCTACATCATGGAGGTTTCAAACCAAGCCTCCTTACTCCAGGACTGTATGCACCAGACCTTTTAAGCTGCTTCAGTTGCAGTTATATATTAGTGTTACCCAGTAGAAGTTTAAAGCAAAAGTTTCATGCTCCTGTTGAACATTACCCATACCATAGAGCCGCAGCACAACTTACCTTATCACATTTTGACAGGTACCATTGGTTTGTATCAATATTCTGAACAATTCCAAAATTGCACAGGTGTATGATAACTTCGGATCCCCAAAGAACCAATAAATGATTAGTGCATAACAGATAAGCAATTGGATTGGTATAAAGTCGATTTGAGCCAAAGTATTGCAGTTGACTGAGGTGGGAACTTGAAGTGACCCCTGTTGCCTAGCTAGCCAGTTTGACAACGAGCAACAAAAAGCATTTAGCATTCAGAGGCTACAGAAATTGCCATAATTCAGTCTGGTTAGTGTGTGGCTGGTAGCACATCCAGCTGCTCCTACCTATTATTCAGGAATTTGCAAGTTTGATCCTGTGTTAAAAAATCAGCAAAAAATCTTTCAATTGAGATTTTCATGAAATTATATTTTTTATGGCCATTCTCATCCAACCGCTGACATGTCAATGTGTCATTGATACATGTAAAAGGGTGTAAATGAGTACTGCTTAAGTTAAGCCTGTTCAAAATAAAAAGCATGGTTAGGATAGCTGACTGTCCCTACTTGACCTCATATGTGTACCATGGACGTAAAGTAACAAATCAACCAGATCATACTAGCTGCAAACCTTAAATTTTTAGTTAAAAGATAATAAAGGGCTAGATGTTTCATAGTTGTAATCACTCACATGCAAAAGAGCATAAAACAATAATAAGGGTCCATAAAAGTTGCATTTTATACATTTTTAAAAGATTATCAATATATCGATATATCGCCATATTTCCTACCGATATATCAATATGCCAAATGACCAATCAATGACAGCTCTATCATTTTCAAACAATTAAAAGATCTATTGCTTCAAAGATCGCATATGGGGAAACCCCATTATAAATAATTGCTAAACTTTCTTCCCTCAGTATATTTTAAATTTGGACTAGTAGTTCAGGAGGAAATGCAATTTAAGGACCAGTGGTTCAGAAGATGATTGGTTAAAGATATTTCTTACCTTTTGCACAGCGGAGCGGACCATTTGTGCAATTTTGGTAGATGGTATCGTGAGCCACAATTCTGTGAAATTATTTTGAATTTGGGCCTGTGGTTCAGATGTCTTAAAAGATTTCATATCTAGAACTCTGGCAGCCCTCCTGTTTGGTGGAGCAGATCCATTCATGCAAGGGGAAGGGAGTATCATGGGGAAAATTCATGTGTATTTTAAATTTGGACCAGTGGTTAAGGAGATGTCGTTTGAAGAAAAAGTTTACGGACGACAAACGAAGACCGATCACAATAGCTCGCCTGGAGCCTTCGGCTCAATTGAGCTAAAAAGCTGGCTTACTTCTTAAGTGAAAAAATACACATCCAGTTAGCCTATCATGTGGACTTGAAATAGAATGTACGGTAAATGTTCTAAAATTTCGAACACTCTAAAATTACGAACACCTAAAATTATCGCCGAAAATAATTTTAAAAACATCCTAAAAAATCGAACACTGACCTTTTTTTGAAAAGTGAATTTCTAAAATTACGAACACAAGTTATTTTCGGCGGAAAATCGATGTCCATTTATCTTTTTGTCCCATCTGTGCTCGGTTTAGGTAGCGACATTTGGAAGGTTCCATTTCATTTAAATGCGTACTCTGGCACGTGACGTTCTTTTTGCAAGACTATACTTTTTGTCTGCTAATTGTGCGTTACATGCTTTCAGATAAGATCAAAGGCAAGAGCGCATTAAAAGCACGGACTTTCCTACATGTAGTACGTGACAAAGTTCATGCATGTTTAGGCCACTGGCTGGATATGGTTTACCTCCCCCCCCAGGGGGAATTTTGTAGACCATATTTTTCTTAAAGCCCAATGTCTTGCAAGGATTTTGCAACATGTTAGCCCTCTGACAATGGCAGCGTTAAGCTGTAACAGCCTGTTACATATGTTACCCTACAAAATATTTGATAATTAAAATTCTTTTTAAGACTTCAGAAAAGTGCAAAAGATAAGGTAAGATAACCAAATTGGTTATATTTTCTAAGTAAGCTTTTACTGGGCCACAGATTTTGACATTTGAAAACAAATATAGTCACCCCGGATGTAGTGTATGTTACATTTTTTAATTGAACCCCCTTTTAAATGATAAATGCATCTAATGTAGTTTGTCTTAAATTTTATTGAAACCAGTTTATGTTCATTAATTTGGTATTATATTAAAGAATTTTTAATAAGCTTTTCAAAACTGCAAACATTACCATTCTATCTTATATACTTTTTGAGTTATTAGATGTTGAACATGGTACCCCCATATCACACAAAAATGTAAAATGTAATTCTCTAGGCCTCGCGCTGGCTATAGACCCCACCTCCCCCCAGGGGGAATTTCGTACATTATGATTTCTAGATGCTACATTATATAAGCCACAAAATGAAATATGTTAGCTCTCTGAGAGTGGCAGCGTTAGCGGGTAACATCATGTTACATATGTTACCCGCAAAATAACATTAAATTTTCCTGAAAATGCCTCCAACATGACATATTCAGACTTTTTTGAAGTCTGGCACAGGTTTAAGAACTTCTTATAACACAGTTACATAATTTTAGCAATTATTTTATAAAAGTCTTGAGTTTTTGCCGTTGTATATGTTACTTAGTGTTTCATATGTTATTTCCAAGTATCAGTATGGCAGTTATTGACTATACATGTATTACATCCGTCAGTGAATGTAGTAAATCTATAAGGCTGCTATTCAAATGAATTAAAGTTACTTATTATGGTGTCTTACACTATTTTACAGCCCAGGTTACATACGTTACTCTCTGAATACCATTAAACGTTCAAGATATGGTCTCCAACACGACCTGCTTGTACGTATTGGCATGCTGGCACAGGTCCATGTACTTCTTTTTACTCTGGCTCATTTGCTGGGGAAGTAACTCAAAACATAAACTACCATAAACCCTCTTTGCTTTTATAGAGACATCAAATATAGTTAACATAATACTCATGGAAAGTTTGTAAAATACAGTGCAATGTGCGAGTAACAACTTAAAGGATCAAAGAAACCCCATCAGGTAGAAGTTATAGAGCAAATCTTTGTATATTATCCAAGGGTTTAAAGAATTTTCCTAAACAGCATATTAATCCTCTATCAGATTTATCTTGCAAGGATTTTGCAATATGCTAGCATTCTGGTAATGGCACCATTACCTTGTAACAGCCAATTATATATATTACCCATCAACATCTTTGATAATTTTAGTAAATGACATGACATCTGAAAAGTGCAAACCATAAGGTAAGATTTACAAATTGGATATATCATCCACATAAGCTATTTTTGCATCACAGATATGGACCTTTGAAAACAAATATTTACCCCAAAGTGTTACGTATGTTACTTTTTTTCTTTATTCCTATAGAAATGATTTATGAAACTAATATAGTTTGATATTTTTTTAAATGTGAACGTGCTTACTACCTCATTTTGTATTAAAGTATGTTTATGTACCTTTTGGAAACTGCAAATATTATTTTTCTATCTTTTATATGGTTCGAGTTGTTGAGTTTTGAACATGGTAACCCCATATCACACAAAATGTAAAATATAATTCTGTGGCTCTTTTGTTAGGGTACAATCAAGTTTTCATTCACCCAGAGGTACTTGATTTCCTTCCCATTTATTTTACACACATTTTGTCCATATCTGAATAGGCTCACTTGTTTTCATGGGAAAGACTTGTGGATCTTTTATGTTTTTGTTCTGTCTTGTGTTTGCTATGTTTTGTGCGCGTCTGTTTATATGTGCTTTGTGGTCACCTGCTGGGAAAGGGCTGACCTCTTGGCTCTAGTTTGTGGTGTCTTCTGTGAGTTTGTCACTTTCCCATTGGTATCCTGGGTCAGGTGTGGTACTTGATTGTATCGATTCCTGATCTTTGCACCATTTCTTACTTTTGATAGTTCAATCTCTGTATGTACATCTTAAGGACAGAAAAGCAGGGTGGAGGTAATCTCATGTTCATGCCATTTGAAATAGTCAGTATATGTGTATGGCTTTGGTACTCTTCTCAGAAACATGTCGTACTGCAGCTTAATCACAATTACATAAATAGCACATGTTAGGGCTTTATATCACCGATGAGTGCCTAGAGCAATTCTTTATTTGTTTTCCTATCCTGCTTAGAATGTTGATGAACTAGTGGGGGAGGGGTTCTCTATCAATTTGGTAGGAACGACCTTTCCGTGGTACTAACACATCGGCACATTGGTAGTGTCACAATCTGTTAAGCAGTGTATTACTGTAGATCTATTCCCCCATATCCTTGCCAATGTTGTTGGCATAAAGAAGGTGCACCTTTTGTTGCATACACCAGTGTTGAACAAAACACCCAGGTAATGATAGTTCTCTATCAGTATATGTGTACATGGAGATGTTAGCCCTCTGAGAGTGGCAGCTTTAACGTGTAACATTTGTTTCCTTCCCATTTATACTGATAGAGAACCCCTCCCCCACTAAAAATTTAAGACTTTATAGACTGCTGCCATTTATACTGATAGAGAACCCCTGCCCCCACTATAACGTTTCTAAGACGTTTCTGAGACTTTATAGACTGCTGCTTATACATTGTATATATTTATAAGTGACAAAACCAACATGCCCTGCCTTTAGTGCCTGGTTGAATATTGGTGCCATCAGATCCTTGAAGGTGACAGGAAAAGCTATTATGCTCTATAATTATGGCATTAACATCAAAGTTATGTGCAGCACTACATGGCCAATCTAATGTTGGTTCAATGTGTGATTGCAAGCCATGCAGAAGTTTGGACTTGGCAGTTTTGGTGGAAATTCTATTAGGAGTTGACAGTGACCATGGTACAGGTCCCAGAAGGAACCGAAGTGTCAACTCAAGGTCAACAATATGTCTAATAGAAAGACGTCATGCTGACCAAAGACGCTCCTTTAAGCCCTTAGCTGGCTGTTTATGTTTTGTAAATTGGACAATATCTTCTTGCTTGACCTCGCAAACCTCAAAACTTTATTAGCTTGTAGCATTTTATAGAGCTGTGAAAGACAGATTTTTTAACCAAAAGTGATTCAATGCAGTTTGCAACAGCCTTCCTGCCAATGTCATCAGCCTTAATAAGATATTAGCTATGCCAGGCTTAGCAGGAACACCGAAAGACAAAAAAGCACAGTTCATTGTCTTCAAAAGTAGAACTAAAAGGATTGGTGAAGCCTGAAACTGCCTCTAGTATTCGTATTTTATTTCAGTGCATTGAAGTGTTGTTTCAATATATAAAGCTCTGAGGTGATGAGTAATACACCATTCCATCTGTAGTACGAAGCATAGTTCTAGTTGCTGAAGCCTATAATACCTCTTTATTGTTTGCAACAGTTATCTCAAAAGCATTTCTCAAGCAAAGAACCAATGGTCGTGTCACAATAAACCCATTTTGTTCGAGAAGTTCTTTACATCTGCGATGTGTATCAGATAAATTTATATGTGTAATAAGTTACACAGGTACATATTGTGGGTACAGGTAGCTGTTGTGATCGTTTGCAGTTAACATTGGGAACAATGCATACAGATAGAGCTGACATGCAATTCAAAGTTGTTTTCTTTGTAGACCTAATCAGTGTGAACACCATCTGAATTATATCCATATACCCTGCCCAGAACTGAGCTGTCCATTTTTTAGATTCTCTGACAGACTTTATACATGTATAGTCAACAATTGCTATACAGATACTCAGAATAGCTTATGTATCATTTGGTAACACACATAACAGTTAAAGCTCAGGGTATTTATTAAATGAATACTTAAAATAGGTAAACCTTGTTAGAAGAAGTACATAAACCTGTGCCAGCATGCAAATAAGTATAAACAGGGCTTGTAAGAGACATTAACTAGAATGTTTAATGCTACTTTGAAGGTAACATACATAACATGGGCCTGAAAAATAGTGAAAGCGACCATAATTAAGAACTTTAAATCATTTAAGTAGCAGTCTTATAGATTAACTATATTCTGTGACAGATGTAATGCAAGTATATTCAATAAATACCATACCGATACTCGGAAATAATGCAGGAAACATTAAGTAACGTATATTACGGTAATAACTCAAGATATTTATAAAATTAATACGAAAAATATGTAACTGTGTTATAAGAAGATCATAAACCTGTGTCAGCATGCAAATATGTACGAACATGTCATGGTTGAGACATTATCATTGACATTTAATGCTATTTTGGGGGGTAACATATATAACGTGATGTTACACGTTAACGCTGCCACTCTCAGAGGGCTAACATCTTTTATTTTGTGTCTTATATAATGTAGTTTCAGAAAATCATAGTGTACAAAATTCCCCCTGGGGGGGGAGGGGGGTCTATAGCCAGCTCAAGGCCTAGTTATTGGTATCGGCTGTCTATACATCTATCGACGGAAAACAGAGCAGGCTACCTGCAGCGCGTTCAAATATTTTTAAAACCCTTCATTGGCGAAATTTTTACCTATAAGCATCCAATCCATCGGACTTCTTCAGCAATGGTCATTAACATGGATTTCCTTTGTCAGTATATTGTTACAGACATAAAACAGACATGCCTCGGGCAAGAATTAGGAGTTACAATTACCGCTAGAAAACACACATCTAAGGTGAAGAACTTAGGTCATACCAGTGACCTATATATATAGGTCACTGGTCATACGCTGCCTGGTCGTCAAAATTGAGCATTTGCAAGTAACAGTAGATGTTGTTACTTTAAAAAAAGCCATGCAAACAACAGCGTTAAACAACTGAGTAAATTTACTAAGTAAGTTTGCTTATACAAACTTATATACAAAGGGCCTTTTTTCCAAGTTGTGGTTTGAGTCGTGAGACACAAAATTAATGAACCATTCAACATAAAAGCGGTGATGCTTGACATTCCTGAGCCATCAATGCTGTATTGAAAATGCACACTTACGCAGGCTCGTCTGAGTCTTTGTCGCACGTTGTTAGTACCAAAATATCGTGAAATTACATGTGCGGATCGAGGTCCGGACCCCCACACTGAAAACTCACAAAAATATAGGGTTTTCTAGCAATACAGGTCCGGATCCCCTGAAAAATCGAAGCTGCGAAGACAGCATTCAATGTTGGGCATTCGTCGGCATGCCAGCGAAACGCCTTTAATGGCGTTTCGCTGGCGGGCCGATGATGGCCCGCTTAAAGTGGGACTTGGATCCTCCCTCCCCCCTTCCCCCATCAACTTTAAAAACAAACGTTGTCAAAGTTGGATCCCCTTTGACAAAACTTTCTGGATCCGCGCATGAATTATGTCCGTCGACAGTTTAATTTCAATCGAGCCGGTTCACACGCACTGCATGCATGCGCAGATCCAGAACAGTTTGTCAGAGGGGGTAGTGAGAGAGGACCGAAATGCCACTAAAAATGGACCACCATCGGCCCATCGTCGAAACGCCATTGTCGATAATGGCCCACCATTGAATGCTGGCTTGGTAGCTTTGTGATTTTTAGGGGATCCGGATCAATATTGCTAGGAAACTCTATAATTTTGTGATTTTTCAGGGGGGTCCGGGCCCCCTGTCCCCCCTCTGGATCCGCCCTTGGCATGCATCTGAAAGAAGGTACTTGTCTGAAATGTTCCTTTCAGCGTGTGGTGATCATTGGACGCAAAGTCGGACTAGATTATAACTCTTGGTATGCATGTTGGCACGTCGGACGATCTTCTTGATCGAAACGCAATGTTTAGGTCAGTCAATCAAACTTGTTACAACTGCTTCCGATGAGGACCCAAAACCCAAACTTATCGTGCGCGTCGGCTTTTGTACGGCAAAGTCGGACATTCCACAGTATTGCATGTAACGCTTTGCGTACTTTCTACCGTATGCACACATTTTTAAATTGACGAAACATTCTATTCTGAATACCATTCGGGTCTGATCTGGATCTAAACCGTGTTTGCAAATGTAGAGAGAGAGACATCAAAGTAAACATTCCATCGGCGGATCGACAAGTAGAGAGAGAGAGAGATGCATGTGTTCTTTTTGAATTTGCCAGATTTTTTTACTCTGGGAACTCGTCTACGTATTTCAAAGTTTGTGTAGATCTTTGCAAAAAATCTGATCGTACGAGATGTCTAGCGGTTTCAATTCTTTAGTACAATATTAACTGGAAAGGAAGAACGAAATAGTGTAGTGATTCATCGGTAGTCCGAGGCGAGTGAACATAGAAGACTCGGTTTATCGAATAGTTTAAATCAGTGGACTTTTATGACTTGTAAGTAAATTGAGTGACATAATATGCACGTGCCTGGCTCTCGACTTTGCGAGTACCGCACACGCTGGACATTTTACTGACTCAATCCGCATGAATTTAGCGGCGGTTTAATAAGATTAAAAAAAAGAAAAAAATGAGTAGATAGCGCAGAATCATATCGCCGCGTTTTCAACACGTTTCTACCACATTTTGACATGCATATATACCGTTTTTCTCCTGATAAAGTCCACATTCTAAAATTTCGAACACTGGCATTTTTCCAAAAACGTAATTTCTAAAATTACGAACAGCGGAAAAATAATTATTTTTTAGTGTTCGTAATTTTAGAACATTTACCGTACTTTGGTTTCGTAAGATGTGACTGGTACCAGGGCTCATATTACGTGACAGTCTGCTTGCCTGGTTATAATATAAACCTAATCAGAGTTTATAGCTCCTAGAACTCTTACCAGTGTCCATCAGATGCTGGGCCCACCATGGTTCAACTAGGGGTTTGCTCAAGCTCTGGAGTTAAGAGCCCTTTTCATATATATATAAAGATACCTGGTATTTTTTTTGTATTAGCAACAGCAGAATCTAGAGCAAGGATAAGGCCAATGAAATTAATTTAAGCCCCTCCCCCCCCCCCCCCCCCCCCCCCATTGGCTTCAGCTGACATCCATTCTATGGTGGTGGTCCTGTGGATTCTTTGTTTATTGTTACTCCTGTTGTGTTGTTTGGGTCCTGGTTCTGTAATGCAGTACTTAGTGCCATTTCCGATTTTGTAAACATCTCACTTAAAAATTGAGGAGTGGTTGTTAAACTTTGGTTCTGTTCTTACTGTTGTGTGGGTGTTTGGGTTTGTCTGTGATTGTGACATTTCCTAGTAATACTCGCTCGTTTTCATACAGGCAAGTTGTCTAAAATATAGGGCCTTCTAAAAGTCTCCCTTCTGTTTTTGAGGATTAAATTTTAATGAAAACCTCAATATTCAAGGACTTATCAAGCTTGAGCGAACCCTGGAGGCTTACATGAACCATCTCCGAGACAGCATACTGTAAATTCGGTAATTTTCGAGAATTTTAATTTCGGGAAAAGCCTTACAAAGACACATTTGTGACGTTCCAAAATTCGCAACTAAGGCATGATTTACCTATATAAGTAAACGATAGTGTGATTTCACCATTTCTGGAGTCTTTTTTTTCACGAAGCTTCGCATATGCTTAGTTCTGCGAAAATAAAACCCTCTCGAAAGTTTCTGAATTTACAGTATATGGACGATCCCTCGGGTGATGGACATTGGTATTTATTACATTATGTGTACAGCCTTTCTGTAAACCTTCATGCATGGCTTACCAGTGGGGCTACGTCTCGCAGCATGATAGGTTTAGTTAAAAAATTCAGGCTAAATTACAAATATTTTCTTCCTATAATTTCTAGAAAATGTTTGGGTGCTCAGAAGAACCGTTTCTACATATGCTTTGGTTGAGAAATAAGAAAATTATTTTCTGTTACGCAGACCGGTGTCTTATTTTGGTCTAAGTAGCTAAGACTGGGGAACTGCAGGTCTGCCTTAGCTGCTTGCATAGGCAAAAGAATGGAAAATGTCTGGTGTGTCTTAATAGTGCTGTTGTGTCTTTTGAAACTCATTTGGTCATATGACCGTGTTAATGGTACACAACTCTTTTTTAACAAATGTCCTGCTGATGAGGAATTTATCCTCTTGAACATACTGTAGATCCAGATCAGCTGACTACTGACAAAGCCATTTTATCAGGATCCATACTGCTTTCCACTCTGCTTGAAAATAAATGCTTACAACTGGAATGGTGAAAGTTAACGGGATAAAAATTAGGAGAAAAGTATTCAAGAAAGCCCTCTAAATTCAAGTTCTTTTCAAGTCTGTGCAAACCCTGTTTTCTATGAATTTCCCTCATTAAGGCCTGTGAAGGCTATTCCAGAAAAAAATACCTAGAGGTGGAAGAAGGCACTTTTTTTCTGACCCGACCACCCATGCAATTTAATTTCCACAGACAACGACCACCCATGTATTCAGAAAGGTTCATATACCAACTACCCATAGAATTAAATAAGATGTGTATTGATACAAAATGTCCGGTATTCGATATAGAGTAAGTAAGTCTAACATGTAGACTCTACACATGTGAATTATTTTAATAAGCTTCAATAAAAAAAGAGGAAAGTGCAAGTCATGCTCATTTTCCTATACTGTGTTGTCTACACCCATCAACGCATGAAATTTCCAATAACCGCCTCTTCATAAAACAGCCACTGTCAATGACTGAAAAGCTTAATGCTTTTTAGTTTTAAAGTGAACTGCTTTAGATAAATTTGCTAAACTTTGCTTGTACTTTTCTGTCTTGTTTGTTTGATTTGATTCTTTACGTCACATCAACAATCTTTCAGTTATATAGGGACGTGTCTTCCTGTGTTGAACCAGTACTAAGCTAGGATAAATGTGTCTTGCTCAAGGACCACAACGCAGTGACGTCCGTGAGGCTCGAACCCGCGGCCCTTCTGTCTCGAGTCAAGCACTCTACCACTGAGCACCCTCACTTTTCTGTCTGACATCACCCACATTGGTCCAACTCCACTTTTAATACAAGGGTGAAAACTGGAACAGCCAATGTTTTATCCAATCCTATACAGCTAGTAATAATAGATGCTGCATTTGGAAACTATCGTAGGTTATCGTTTTGCTTTACCGATTGCATGCTGCAATCGCGTTTGACATGCAATAACAGCTTTATAAAAACTAAAAGCAACTTTGTTTTGTTTTATTTTCACACAATATAAATTAATTAGATTGGATGATTTCACACAAGAGAAAAAGAGGCAGATTGGGATTTGATATTTTAATTGATACTGGAACATTCCATTTGATATACCTATCAAATGTCAGTAACCCATTTTCTGATAAAACCCCACTACCCATGTAATCAGGTTTCTTCAAACACCAATGACCCATATAATTTGAAAAATGTACACACCAACCACCCATTAGAAAATATATCGTTTGCCTTCTTCCCCCCCCCCCACCCCCCCCCCAGGTATTTTTTTCTGGAATAGCCCTGAGCCAGAATTATCCCCAAGTGTTCAAAGTTTTAGAACATTAATTTAAAACCCTGCTGCCCAATTTTAGCTTCAGCTTCAGGGTTAACAAAATACCGTGCTCCACCTAATAAGCATACACTGTGTATAACTTTCATTTGTTTGGTTTGATTCTTTACGTCCCAGTCAACAATTTTTCCAGTAATGTCAGGACAGGTCTTCCTGTGTTGAACCAGTACTAAGCAGCGCATAAAGTGTCTTGCTCAAGGACACAATACAGTGACTCCGTTGAAGGTGTGTTTCAGTCTAGCAACCCTTGGATCTCCTGTCTAACACATCAACTGAGCCACTGCACTCGACAAGATAACTTTCAAAATTTTACCATAGAAGATGCAAATGGAGATGATCTCTAGATTAACTAACTGGCCTTTAATGAAGCCAGCTGATCAGCAACCACACTTTCTTGTTCACAACATGAATTCAGAGGCTTGAATGGTATTACATGTTACAACCCATAATATATTCAGTGTGAGCTTAAAGATGTACCATGTGTGCTTATAAGGTGAATACAGTACTCCTAGGGACCTTTATTATGGATAGAAATCCTAGGCTTTACAACAAAATAAGACAATAGATTTTTTTCCTCCCAATTTATTTAACAATGTTATATTCTTGATGGGTACAGCATCTGTAAAAGATAAACAAAACAAAAAATTAACCGTTTTACGACCAAAAGCTACACCCAATAAAGTCAGGATGGTCCAATGGATATATATTGTTAGGTCAAAGGGTTTAAAGGGGACAGCAACCCTGATGATTACTATGTTTTATATGAACATTCTTAATAAACCATGAATTTTGATACCAGTTTCATCTAAATCGGTTGAAAAACGTAGATGTTGTGGGCATTTGAACATTGCAAATTTATGGCCTGTAATGGAAGCGGCCATATTGTAGGCTTAGTAACGTCACACAGCCTAATAAAATATTCGTAATCAAAATAAAAGATAAACCAATGGATTACTTGCAACTATCTTTAATAAAACACTTTCCTTATGTTTTCAGCTGCATATGGGTGATTTCAAAAATAATGCATCCATTTCTTTAATCAATGTTTATAGACTATCTAAAGCAGATTTATTGTTAAAATTAATTTTAAGATATGTAATTAATGTTTTTCTTGCATCATGCCAAGTTTCATTGCTTTAGAATGTTCCGTTCAAAAATTACATGGAAAATGTCATCAAAATAGTCACAAGGGTAACACTTTTTTGTGACATTTTTTCCCTTACCTTCTATTCAACTGTAAATTGTATTAAACACTATTCATGTATAGTCAAATGGTGAATTGCAGTTGAAATATAGCATAAAAGCTGTTGAAAAATAATTATTTCATCTTTTTTAAACCAGATAAATCAGAAAGGAGCTCTAGCGATAAGGCGTACATTTTCCCTAGTTGACATGATTACAAAACCTAAATTTTCAAATTGCCCTAATGTTTTTAAAATTGGTCTGTTCCGGTAGTAAAATTTACATAGAAAGCATCAAAATAGGTTTCAAAGCGATTCATCCTTTACAAACTGATAAAACTTGCGCCTTCTACTTCAACCCCTCATTTTACGTCTTTAGACTGGGTGCCGTTTAGACGAGAGTTTTTGCAGGTTTTCAAAAAGTAAAAGTGCTAAAATATTAAGGATATAAGGGCAAGTTAAAAAAAAATGTGACCGTTTAATATTTTTATCCCCATGCTCTTGATATGGAATATTTTTATTTAAATTTATCCCTCAAAGGTGTGTTTTGATACCCATTTATTGGTTGCCAAATTTGAAATAAATCAAATGACAAATAAAAAAGATATGTCATTATAACCACCCCAAAATGTCAGGAGTGTAACGCTTTTTGTGTGACATTTTTTCACCATGTGAATGTTCTAAGGAATATATTAGTAAACATAGTGATATTACACCAGTTTAAGCTTTTGTATATCATAAATTGACATGTTGTAGATAAAATAAATAAAGCAGGGCTCTTTATATAATCTACCTATTGATATAACATGTCATTTTGGAGACATGCCCTTCAAAATTTACATGAGATAAAAAAACAATGCTTCTTCCAATATTAACTGCTACAAGTTGACTATACATGCTACATATATGTAACTTGTTCACACAACAAACAGACATGTGCAACATCGACTGAAGCTCTGATTTTGATCCTAACTTCACTTCACATGGGTATGCATTTCTTCAAATTTAACAAACCAATGATGTCAGGAGTGTAACACATTGTGTTTACCTTCTCACCATCTTTCTGTATGCTGCCCAATACCTATATTTTTCTGTTTTCCAGGAACACATCCCCACTCCAGATAATCCGCAAAATTTACTTGCTGCATCAGAGGATTGAATTTCCTCACAGAGCCTGATTTATGATGTCAGGAGTGTAACACCTGTAATTTTGTTGCATGTTCTTCAGTGTAGGTGATGAAATACATGATTTTAGCTCAAAGCAACCAAATATTATGATAATGCAAGCATTGTCCTAGCAGTGGAAACTTGTTTCTTTCCTTCTATATCAAAAAATGCCATTTATTTTTTGTAAAAAGGCCAATTTTTAATATAATAGCCATTTTGTAGGTATAAAAAATATGAATAAATAGAAAGATAGTGGTCAGTGTTTTTATCACAATGAGATTATTCCTTTGCCTTACAAATGAAACCATCAAATAATGATAAAAAATTCTTAATAATGTATTTACATGGTAATAATGATAATGTATACAAATTGTTACACTCCTGACATTTTTATATGTAATAGAGATATATCTTTACTAACCCTTCTAATCTAAGAGGCCTTTCAGTCAATGACCTCAGCATCAATTAGAAATAGGAAAGCCAGTTATAAAACTTTCTTGTATCAGGAAATCAATGAGAAAACTTAAGGGGGTAGGGGATTTTCTTGGCTCAAGACCAAGGAACCAAGAAATCCGCTTTAGAAAGAGTAAAAGAGTAAAAAAAGAATATAAAGGGAAAAAGGTAAAAACTAATCTAGTTGAGATGACAAAATAGAAAATATCATCATATGAGACTGACTGTCATGTAAAGTTATGAGAACAGTTCATGGATCAAGATAAATTCTTCTATCTTTTCATGTCAGGAGTGTAACAACTTTCAATTTTGTTCATTTAATAGTTTGAAGTCTGTCGAAGTCTGTTTTTGTTTGTTAAAATCCTTTAGTAGTATTTTTTTTAATATTTTAAACTAAAAGTGTACACAATGGTCTAAGTAGTAGGGAGGTTCTACATTTTGATTGAATATTCTATCAAGACAAGCATTTTAGTGCTGATGAAAGTATTTCATGATAAACAGCAGTTAAGTTATCAACTTTCATCAAAAGCACTATATAATGCTGTGAAAAAAGAGTATACCATCACACTATTTGTTACCAAAGTGAGCCTGATATTTCAGAAATATATAGTATGTATGAAATATAGACTGTCAATATCAACATACTTGTACCGATCAGGGGTGTAACAATTCAGATAGTTTTATACTTGTGCTACTTCAGACTGCTTTTTCTGAAGTGTATTGTTCATTTTTGGTCTTTTAAAGCAGTTCATAAACAACATTTTATAGCATTTAAATCATGCTGTTGTCACCTTATTTTCTCATAATAGCTGAAGAATAATGGATGAATTCTTCGTCTGGTAAATGTTTTCTGACCCAACCATTAAAAATGGCTTTAAGAGTGGTAACCACCACCTGTATGTCATTTGGGTGTCATATGAAAACCCCCAAATCATATGAGATCATTTTAAGAAGTTGCTTGGTAACAGAAAAAATGATATTTTATCTTTGAAATAAATAAATAGCAATGAATGTCAGGAGTGTAACATTTTCTTTCATAACACAGTGTTTTTATAATGTCCAGCATTAGAAAGCTAGACATCCAGACCCAAAAAGGCTAATGTTTTCTTCTTCTATAGATCCTAACGTCTGCAAATCAATGAGTTTTCTTTTAATATGGGCTTGAATATCAAAGATTTAAAAACTTTAAGCTCTAGGTGCTGGAAAATCCTTGCCAAATTTTATAAAAAATATCATTAATTTCACAAACATGTTTTAAACACAGCAGACGGTGTTGATGCCAAACATGGTTCATAATATCCGTTTCATCATATTAGGTCAAAATTTCAGGACTTAATCATTTACTTCATCTTTTTATGACCTTGAATAGAATAGATAAATTTTGGTAAAAAATCTCTTAATAATCTTAATCAAGAGGTTGATAAAAGAAAACTATAAATATTATTTACAAAAAAACTTAAATTTGTCAAAATTCAGGATATAAGGAAACTCATGTTACAAAAAAGAAAGCTCTGACATAATGTTTATTTTTGAACCCCAATGTCACACTATGGTCACATTTTTTTAAACTTGCCCATAAGTGCCCTTCATTTTCGAAACTTTGTGGTATTCCTTCTGCGCATGCGTACGAAATATGCTTAAAATTGTGACGTTTGTCATTGAAAAGATGAAACTGGCGTCTTTAGTTTGTTTTTAGATGCTTTCCCCCCCTAGACCCAAGATGCCCTTTGGACAATTAAATGGTGCTATACAAATATATAACATATGTAAAGGGCGTCTTGGGTCTAGGGGGGGAAAGGGGGTGTATAAGCGAAGGAAGACATAAAATATCTCACAAAAAATAGACCACTTTGCAAGATAGTCGTTTTTATTGTACATCAACTGTATAAATAGTTTTACTGTACATAGCGTGATAGGACGATTGGTACCCTTGTTTCACGGTCTAGTTCCCATATATGTTACTGAATAACAAGTACAGTTGATGATCGAAATAAATTCTCATTCAATAAGAAGTAGAGTTATTACATGCAATGAGGAAATCCTGTTTTAAATATACAAATTCGCGGGCAATGGTGCATCGACGGCCCGTCTATATACATTTGTTGAATGTGCCTAGTTTCTCCAGTGGTTATTTCAACAAAATAAAACGAATGTCTCGTTTAGGGAGAGTGCTCGCCTTATCGCTAGATATTCTTTGTAACCTTTTATAAACACACACTTTCGAATTTTTATCATACAGAATTTCATATGATTAGAGTAAAGTGAATTGCCTCGTAAAATATACAAAGCTTTTTTCATAAGGAATGCAGTTTTAATGATTGGCAGTCTTTTAGCTATCTAAAGGAACCAAATTGCCTATAAAACAACAAGTATGATTTTATGTAGCCAGTACTGAATAAAACCACCCAGATATGTCAAAAGTGTAACATTTAAGGTTTCAATCATCAGCATTTCCATTTGTTTTGCATTTCATAGCTTTTTTGCTGTTTTTCTGGTCAAGGGAGCCCCCAAAAAACATTATGAGGAATTGTGGTGAAATCCTAAAGCTGCTGACTTCTTCGCATGATTTTAACTGATGTCACAAGTGTAACACATTTTAGGAATATGTGATAAATGCATACACATGGCAAATTTTAAATGAAATATTACTTCTTTGGTCTTTTTTAATAATTCTTGAATGCATAAATATAATTTAAACACAGCAAGAAGTCAACAACTTCCCCAAATGTGTAGTCAATACTAGTTACGGTCCAGCAGGAATGACACTTCCTCAAGCCCATGTACCAGTTTCATTATGAAGCTGGCCATCCTTGAGCTACATTCTGGGGTAGGAATCATGCTAAATTCAACACTGAAGAAATCAGACAGTCTAAAACCAGACTACAGCTTGATTTAGACAGGTAAACTTTAAAATGTGATTTGTGTCACAAGAGTAACATACAGTACAGTTGCCAGGAAGGTTCTATAAACCCTGTGTTTTGCAGGGATTTTTAATCCTTTACACGGAAGAAAAACTAAAAACTCGCATGGATTTTGCGTGCGTCTCGCGTGAACCTCGCACGAGTCCCGCGCGGTTTTTATTGAGGGTCGCGGGTATTTTCCATGAGACGCTCGCGGGTCATCACGCATGACACGGGAATGAGTTGCAGTTGCACCTCCAAGATCGATCTTATTCAACCCAACATAAAAATATCACTCGTGACAGGCGAGGAATATGTTTTATACATGTATGACTCACGTTCGATACAACAACCTGTAACATGCTTGAATGAATGAAAATATGAATAGAATCAGTCGTCTGAAAATGGCAAGCAAATTGTAAAAACGCACGCAAAACAATGTCTATTTGTTGATTAGCTGCTTGACATTTTTAGGTCTTTCAATAAGTGGGAAATTAAATTCAGCACAGACTGACCAGTTTTAAGTCTGTGATCAGGGTCATTATATCAACTCATTGAATAGCGTTACCAAGATCTACGAAAAGGGCTTACGTTTTCCTTGAGAGCATTATGCAACTTCAAAAAGCGAAAGTAGACATTTTCCTGGAAATTAAAGCTAAATATAAAGATAATTTATTCATGCCTCGCAAAGGTCTAGAAAAATCACCGTTTCAGTGGCGGGAATGACGGCCGCATTGAGTATCTTTCTAACATTTTTTTCCAGAATAAGAATGTATTCGCTCGCTCAACCTCTGAGAAAAAGTGCAGTCTCTTCACGGGCTGCCAACTTTGGACGAGTCTGCACAAAATGTCTCGCCAGAGTCTTTACTTCTCTTATTCAAAACATAAGTTGATCACACAATCGACAGTGGGTTTTATTGCATGTGCGAGCAACAAAAACTCAGACGAGTCTGCGCACCTTAGCAGTCTCGCCAGAGCCATTCAAAACATAAGTGCATTTAAACTCGATTTTTTTATGTTTTCACATTGATTTTCGGCGATAACTTTTTTATTATTGGTTTTAGTAAACTATGTTCGCGATCAAAGTTGTAGAGAAAAATTAGCGCCAACTTCTCCAAGCGGTTCCTACATCATAGATACTGCAATTAACTCTGAGCATAGATGCACTCTTTGAGCATTTTAAGCAAAGCGCAAATAAACTAAGTCAAATATGTCAGTCAAAAAGTTACATTGCACCGCCCCAATGTAATAAGAAAGACGATGGATGGCTTGTTTAAATATATAGGAAATCGCGCCTGATTCGCTCGTGCGTTAAGCTAGTTGGGTCATCTCGAAACTGTCCATTTATGAGCACGTGCATTAGAGGAAAATGGTGCGTAATGCGATATTACAGCTTTTGTACATACAAATGATCATGCTCATAGTAGATTCTGAATATGCACGGTACATTCTGTGTCTTTATACGACGGGATTATGCTATTAACAGCCGTTTAATAACTGAATATATACCCCTTGTGAATATTCTTTTGAGATGAACCCTTTCTGTCACGCCTCTACGAAATTTACCTGTCAATAAAAGACTTAGAAATTTTGGCTGAATTCAATTTATTGCAAAAGCTTCATCTATGTACACAAAACACGGTTTGTGCCACAAACTTCGGGCCACTTGGAGAAATCGGCGCTAATTTTTCTCTACAACTTTGATCGCGAACACAACTTGCTAAAATTAATAGTTAAAAAGTTATCGCCGAAAATCAATGTGAAAAACATAAAAAATCGAGTTACGCAATCAACGGTGGTTTTTATTGCATGTGCGAGCAACCGGAAAGCTCAGACGAGTCTGTGCATTTGAGCAGTTGTTACCCCCATTAAAACATAAGTGCATTTAGACAGTTTAGACACGCAATCAATCGACTGCATGTGCGAGCAACGAAAGCTCAGACGAGTATGCGCATTTGAGCAGTCTCGCCAGAGCCTTTGCAACTCCCATTCAAAACATAAGTGCATTTAGAAGACAAAAACACACAATCGACGGTGGTTTTTATGGCTGTTTTTGGTGCATGTTACGAATGCTCAGTCTGCGCATTACAACAGTCTCGGCAGAGCCTCTGCCACGTCAGTACATTTATCAGACGTAGACAGGCAATTGTTTATTGCAGTTTAGAACCATGAGAGCACAGGTTTCCATTGGAATAAGTAAACGGACCCCATTCCCTCCAGGAAAAAGTTGGATCTACCCTGAATAAAGTTGACCCCCCCCCCCCTCTGGAACTTTGAACAGTATTGTTTTCCTTGAAATTGGACCCCTCTGTAAAATAGGTAGACTAAAAAAGCGATTTTTTGTCAGCATGTCCCGGACCCCCACCCCCTGACGATAATTCCTGGATCCGCCCACCAATGTGATCTGAGTCTAACTGTTCCTACATGTGCTGCCTCAAAAAAAAAGCTTCTCATGCGCGGATCCAGAAGGGTCCAACTTTGAGGGTTTTTTTTTGTTTGTTTTGTTTTTTTAGTTGTTGAGAGGAGAGAGGATCCAAATACCACAATATGCGGACCAACATCGGCCCGCCAGCGAAACGCCATTTAAAATTTAAATGGCGTTTCGCGTGCGTGCCGCTAGTGGCCCAACATTTAATGCCGACTTGGTAGCCTTGTGCTTTTTCAGGGGATCTGGACCACTATTGCTATGAAACCCTATATTTCTGTGATTTTTCAGGGGGTCCGGACCACCTGCCACCCCCCCCCCCTCTGGATCCGCACATGCTTCTTACCTGGAAATGATTTACTACCGTAACTTTTTTTACTTTTCCATCAAACAACATGTTTTCTCTTATTCTCGGAAAAACATCAAATTATGGCATTTGGTTGGAAGATATTATGTCGACACTATAAAATTGGTAAAGAGAAATGGACGACCGAAGATCGTATACACATCCAAAAGTCGTAACTAATATTGTCCCCTTAGATCTACTCGATAGAATCGCCTTGGAGAGGCGTTTCTTAGGAGTGCCTACAACACGAGAAATAAGTTTGACATGACCTTTGATGTTTGTAGTTAAAAAAAAGTCTTTGTCGGCTTCAAACTTCAAAGCTAATAAATGACATGTATATACTGAACGTGACAAAATGCAGTGATTGAATAACGGACAGTGTGGTCTGCTGATTTCAAGAATACCGTCAAAGTGTCAAACAGTTTGGATCCAGATCAGACCCGACATTTTCGTGCCTGGTTTGGGTCCAACTGGGATGGTTTGCATGTATCGCTAGCGCCACTAGCATGTGAGGAGTAAATGAGTGCATTTAGCTGACATGTACATTAGATAAATAATCGAGGATATTTTGTGGGATTATATTATGATAGATAAATTCACGGTAAGGAGATTTCTTTAATTGTTTTCCCAGATATATACAGTATGTCGATGAGTCATCTCTTCGTCCGTCTGATCGTATTGGCAATGAAGGGGTACTTTATGCGCTCAACTACTCCTAAATCTCTGCGCAGTCTGATCAGCGTCTTTGATAAATTATCTCTGGAAATTACAATAACTTACACCTTCAACATTGAAATTTCAAGATTCTAGCTAGTCTCTGTAGCTAAAAAGGCTTTTTTTGATTCTTACTTGGTCGGAAGTTACGAAGCGTCTTTACAGATATGCGAATTCGGGGTTTCCGGAAAGGTTATGCCCCAACCAGTCTGCTCGGCTACAGAGACTACATAGAAAAATTAAATTTCGCTAGTACTATTAGATTCTTTCCAATTAGCGAAAAACAAGTGCTACCAGATTATGATTTGCAGAAGGGAAAGTTCTAAGTATTAAGGTGAAAAACTTATTGGATCGGTCGCGAGAAAACCTTATTTTGTTGCACACGAACAAGAGCGCATACCAGACTGCGCTTCCGCAGTCTGATTCTTGCATTGGATAACCGCTCTTAAGATATTTCAGTAGTGCAAAATTTCAGTATAAGTGGCTGATCAGGCTGGTTAGAGCATGATTGGTCACAAACTCCTGTGGCAGGTTGATGACGATACGGAGAGCTGTCTGCGGACCGCCATTCCCGCATAAACTGATAATACAACCAGACCTGATCCCTTGATAATATTGAGTCCGTAATTATTAGTTTTATTTCTCAACAGAAATATACTATTGGTGCTCAAAAGAACCGTCTCAATGAGATGGTCATATTGTGCACCCAAAACACATGTGAACACTGACGGTACCCCCAAGTAAAGTGGAGTTTTGTCGCAATATTTTATCACAAAACATCTCCGTAAAAAGTTATCTGTTTTTAACTGAACATCAAACATGAACTCTGTGTGTGTGTGTGTGGGGGGGGGGGGGGGGCTCGGTGGAAATTTTACATGATGTGCGCAGGCTCATCTGAGCCTTCGTTGGTTGCAAATTCGATAAGTACACAAATCTCATGCGCTGGTTCAAATTTTGCATGTGCTTGCAGGAAGTAAAATGGACGATAAAGAGAGAGAAAAAAATGTTGTTGTTTTTTATTTTATTTGACACGTCAGTGAATTTTTACGCGTCGATGTTTTGTGATAGTGGTCCGTCCATGCATTGCAGATTATGTGATTCTTTCTTCCATCTTTCTCTCCCGACGTTAGTTAAAATGGGTGAATCGTCCAATCCTCCGTTACTCCTTGTCAAACGGGTTGGATCTAGATCAGGGTCGACGCTCTGGCGGTCCTGGGTACAATATTTTTGCAAATCGTATCTGTAGGCGACGCTACACTGTATTATATTTTGAAGGTGCTGTAAGGTTAGTGAAACCTTAAGGTTGCTAGTTCGAGACTCAACGCCGGCAGAGGCACTGTGTTGTGTCCTTGGGCAAGACATGTTATCTGCTGCTTAGAACCAATTCAACCAAGTCTCGACATGACTGAAAAAATGTTTTATTTCTGGGACAGTCACATAAGCCGAGCCAGCACCTAAAATCGGGCCACTATCACGCCATTCCGATCCAAATGACGTTTCGCTAGTCCGATGATCCGAATGGTGTTTCACTGGCCCGATTTTACGTGCTTACTGGCAAGGATCAAAACAAACAAAGACCATACGATGACATTACTGAATGTTTTGTTTGAATATGTTGCTGAATATCGCATGTACGCGAATTATACATTCCACCAAACGTATGCAACTGCAGGTGCTTAGACGCATCAGACTCCAAAAGTTTTCGTTCGATTTTATTCAAACTTTGCATAATGATTGTTCACATATTGAAGATGAGCACTTTCTTTTTGTGTACATTTCATGAATATTTTCTCACTTTTGAGGGTGTTGAACTTAGGCATGGATGTGTAATCTGTAACTCAAACAGTTTTTATTCCTTTATACTCAAACCTATATACGCATTGGTTTATAAAATAGATTTCAGAGTTTTAAACAAAGAGCTTCGAAGGGCATTCAAATTCGTAGAAATATTTTCTTGGAGAAGGGCACGAAAAAATACAGACCTCCTGATAAGAATGCGTAATTGATTAAAATTTATTATCTGCGTCGCCGAATCTGACTTTAACACGTCATGTCACAAAAGCACGCCCATACAAAAGTTATCTCGAATTTGCAGAAGATAGAAAATCGTTTTTGCCTGACCACTCATCGATGGCCATACATGTACTGTGCGTCTGAGGTGGAGAGGAGTGAAGAGTCTGAGGAAATTGTAGATCTACATGGGCGCAGACTCGTCAGAGCCTTCCTTGATTGCAAAAGCTGGCTCAGAATTTTTACTATCTCACTGAATAAAATGACCATGGGAAACAGAAAAAAACTGTTGTTTTATTATTTGACACGTCATTCTTTGGGCGTGTCGATGTTTTGTGATAGTGAACCGCATAGACCTTGCAAATGAAGTGATTTTTCTCGAAACGGCAATTAAATTTGGTTCGTCCATTCGTCTGCTATTTCTAACAGTTTTTGAGAGTCAATCAGTTTGGATCTAGATTAGAGTCGACGTTCTGTCGGTCCTGATCCTGGGTCCAATACGTTTGCAAAGACGAAAGTTTGTCGTCGCTATACAATTTGTTAGTGCTGTTAGTTTAGTAGAGCGTCATGGCTGAAAAATTGTTGGTGACTGGAACATAAACCCAGCCAGCACATAAACAGGGCAACTACGGTCCACCAACGCAGCAGCCAGGCAGTGGCCCAGTTTTACAGCTTACTGGGAAGGGTCAAAATAAACAAAGACCATACAAGAACTATACTGAATTTTATTTTCAAGATTCTGTCTGTAACGGAAATAACTTAATTCTCGCATACGCGAATAATATAAAACCCTTAAGGTATGCATGCAGATGCGTCTACGCATTTAGTTTGATTTACGCAAACTGATTTCAGTTTTTTTATTAGCCGCCTAGATTTTTTTAAATCACATTAATCATTGGCAAACTCTACAATAGATAAGAGTCTATAATTAACAATTAATTTTCTCGGTTCCCAACTACCCTCTTGGTAGCCCATGCGAGATGCTATATGCATTTAGTCACGTAGACATCTGGATAAACGTGCAGTAGTCAGCATACATCATGTACATGGGAGATGTATTTTAGCATCGTATAACGTTTTTTTTTTATTGAAATGCATGTTGATGATATTTGTTAGAATCGCATATCCAGTGATTTTCTAATGAGTATCCTTCACATGCACCCCAAAACTATGGTTGCGTTAAAGGAAATTATCGTCACATATTTCTGAGTCATGGTGCTAATTGCGGAAATGACGAAACCTCTCTAACCTTTTGCGCGCTGGGATAACTTTGCATACTTTTTGTGGCTTGTTTATTTTTTCTAAGTTAGCTCTAGGAAGACCATCAGAGTATCAAAATTTGAATGAGGATTAGGGCCTGATCTGGGTTCAAACTGATTGCAAATGCTTTCAGCTGGCGTCATTATTATATGCGAAGTTAATGAGCGCAATTGGCTTGCATTTCGAAGGTGTCAGTTTTTTTAAATGCGACATAATAAGGAGTAATTGGTAGATAATTTAATGGTAAGGAGATTTCTTTAATTGTCCCTCATAATTGCTCTTTTCTTTTCTTTCAATCAGAGTGACAAACAATACAGTGTAGATCGATCATCTATGGCCCATCATGCGTGGTAATATTAAAAATCGCCGCGCGAATTTTGCCGATTTTCGTGAGCTGCGGGAACCGCGAGAAACTTCGCATGGATTTCTCATGGCTCTCGCATGCGTCTCGCAGGGATTTTCCGTGAATTTTAATCCTTTACCCGCAATTTCTCGCATCACGCGAGTACGAAATTCATAGAACCTTCGCGGCGGGCGTACTGTATATTATGGGTTGACTTCATCTCACTTTTTATTGTGCTTGGTCAAAGGATGATCTATTCAACAATTATTTTGATACTTTTGGTATTTTAGGGTAGTTATTTACTCTTTCGATACAAAGAAAACACAAAATGGTGTAACCAAAAGGATAAAATTATGCACTCACAAGAAGTGAAAGGTATTTTATCACAATTCAAAAAATATTTGCAGGAATTTATTGAAGAAAACCAAAAAAGATGCTCAGTTGTACATACTATAGTAGATTATATAAAGTATAAGTGATAAGAAAAGACAAAAGTGACATAATCAGTTCCCTTATTTTTTGTCACAAGTGTAACACAATTATTTCTTTCTATTAAAGCCTAGAATTGCAAGAAATGGTATCATTCAAATCATTCAATTGATAACTTATCCCACAATGAGTGCAGTCAACTGTTTTCTGATCATTAACATTTTATAACTACTTACTATGCTTAATAAACAAATCTGAATAGTTCATTTTTTAAAGTTTTGTGCTAAAAAAAGGGAATTGATTTATGTTTTAATACATTTTAATCAATTTCCATGAAGCCAATTCACTTCATCCTATATAAAATCTAAAAGAGATCAAATTTAAATGGAGAAACTCCCTCTTCTGATTTTGTCACAAGTGTAACACATTCCATTACAAACATATGTTATTGTGTTTAATATGTTTTATATCCTATATTTTCAAATGAAATTTGTTCTGTGTTTTTCATATACCCTACTTGTTATCCAAAAACAATTTTTAACAAAAAATCATGCTTATTATTTTAATTAGAAAAACTTTTTGCTCTACACAGTGAAAATCCAGGGGTAT
The DNA here is from genome assembly GCA_964019695.1 of Loripinus fragilis. NCBI lineage: Eukaryota > Metazoa > Mollusca > Bivalvia > Lucinida > Lucinidae > Loripinus > Loripinus fragilis. Next base: position 13,972,167 of record OZ026524.1, read on the forward strand.
ATTTTTGGGTAAAATCTTATTACAAGTGCAAATTTTGGGCGAAAGATTAAATTTGACTTTGAAAATCTGCATACATAAGTACTTCATCAGTTCATTAGAAAATATTTACAATTCTGCATACCTGTGTTGTTTATAATCAAGCTAAAAGTAGCTTATAGAATTGTAAAAAAATAATGAAAAAATGATTAAAGTATCAAATTTAAAGCACTGTCCTAAATTTTATTCTTAAACCAGTATTTGTTTCTGAAATTTTGATGTTCCCTGGTTAGGATGACGTTAAAAAGATAATGATTGAGCAATTTTGAAATTTGACCCCCAATGTCACACTTTGGATGGATTTTTTTTTTAAATCACCCCTATCTGCTGAAATTCAGATGCTGCGATAGTATTTATAACTAAAAATTAAGCAGTTGAAAATATTTTGAAAACTAATTAAATATTCAAAATGGTGGCTAAATGTTGCCCATATTAAAAATCTATAACTGCCCATAACTCCCCATTTTGAACAGATTTTGATGATACTTTTATCAAATTCATGGTTCATAGAGTTCTTTCTGATAAAATACACTTATCATTAGGGTTGCTGTCCCCTTTAAGTTTCTAAAAACTAATTGTATTTCTCTCTGCTCATCGATTTCCTCTTGGCAAACTGTGCAGATCCTGATTTCATCTGGGTCTTCGCTGTTTGCCAAACCACCTGTTTAGAAGTTTCCAGTAATCAGCTGACAAAGTTTGAAGCTGCTAGCTATAAAATGTTTCGAGATATCTTTATTAAATTTTCACAGCCCAAATTTACAAAGGGCAATAACTCAAAAATATATTCGCCAATAAATCTACTCATCATCCTCTACCAACTGACCATGTTTGAAGCTGCTAGCTATAATAATTTTCAGTCTTGATTACAAGTTTTCAATGCCCAAATTTGCAAAGGGCAATAACTCGAAAAAATAAATATTTTTAATTTTCACCAGGTAATCTACTCATCATCTTCTATCAACTGACCCAATTTGAAGCTGCTAGCTATAATATACTCAGAAGAAAAAGTTTAGTCAGTACAAACACTGTGTGCAATGATTTTGTAAGACAGTCTTAATATTGACAAAAACATTACTCAACATAAAATTCATTTAATGTCTTACAAATGTGAACATTTTCAACAAAACATTCTGAAAATATACCCCTTTTCTTCATCAAAATGACACAAAGCGGTCAATATTAAAATTCAAATTTCATAACTCAAAAATCAGTCTAGCGCCCCTCAGACGCTTTCTGGCAGTAAAGACTGTAATTCTCGTACCTGTTACATGATTAAGGTTTTTAAGAAGTTTCCAAGCGGCCATGAAGCAATTACGTCATGTTGTCGTCACTTTGACCCTAACTTTAAATGGCGTCGTTATCCGAGGTCTGCCCGACGGAGGCTTGTCATTTTTACTGCAAGACTGTTGAAAACGTGTTTGCAGACGATGAATTGTTTGTTCATTACACCCAAAACTGCGTGTTACGTCAGCAACACGTGTACCTGTTTCAAGACGTCAAAACACGGTATTTCTGTAATTTGTTGATAGCCAGGACGGCGAATTAAGCTTGCTAGCACTGAATTTTCATTGGATTATTGCATTAGGAACAACTCTGTTTCAATATCGAACAGTATATGAGAACATAGCCCTGCCGGTTTACCACAGCATGTGCCCATCGTGCATTTAGAAATTTGGTTGATATTGTCTAATAGAGGCATTATTTGCTACATAATAAACAGGTACCTGTAGAGTTACGATAATACAACTCATGTATAAAATTTGACAATGATAGATCTAGTATTGTTGATTTTATGAGAAAACATAAATACTGACTAAACTTTTTCTTCAGAGTATAATTTTAGAGATATTTTGATTACAAGTTTTCAATGCCCAAAACTGCAATAACTCTGAAAAAAAAAACACCTTTTTTAATTTTCGCCAGGTAATCTACTCATTATCATCTATCAGCTGACCAAGTTTGAAGCTACTAGCTGTAATAGTTTTTGAGATATCTTGATTAAAAGTTTTCAATGCCAAAATTTGAAAAGGGGAATAACTAAAAAAAAAAAAAACTTTTTTTAAAATTTTCACCAGGTTAATATCTACTCATTATCCTTTATCAGCTGACCCAAGTTTGAAGCTCCTAGCTGTAAAACTACGTTCGGTTGAGCCTCCGGGTGCTCCCGTCATAAAAATACACACACAAACCATAAACCCTCCAGGCCAAGTACTGGTTTCTACCCATGCAGGGCTCGAAAATAGCACTTGTCCGCTCGTATAACTTACGAGTGCCACAGGCTGCAGGGCAAGTGAAAATTTTGATGTTTCTAGTGAAAATTATGTTTTTCCAATATATGCTAAAATTTTCTGTGATGCAGGGCAAGTGCATATTTTAAGATATTTCGAGGCCTGCCATGGAAAAGCCACAAAAAGTTGCAATATCTTGCAAAAATTTCATTATGACCCTTTAAAAGGGGCATAACTCCAGAAAGGGAGATAATCAAGACTTAAAAATGGGTCAGTTATTTGTTGATGAGGAATCAATCTATGGAATTTAAAAAAACCTAGCTTAATTTTTGTTCGGATGGACGGACAAGCCCATTTTAGCAATATGCCCCTTTAACTTTTTCAAAGTTGGGGGCATAAAAAGTGGCAAGGAGTTCCCTGCCGGACCTGCCAATAAATGCATACCAGCATTGTCACTCAGTGACAAACAGGGAGCCATGCAACAGTGCTATAATGATCTACATACTATATTGACAATGATACATGTACAGACATTCCAGTGTATACTTACAACTCTTATTCTTTTTCCCATAGCAGCGGCTGGAAGATTCTTCCTGAACTTTGCTCTCACTGCTCCACTGTTGCCATGAGAACGGGTGATTTTACCCCAGATAACCCTTAATCTGCTGGGCTCTTTGTGTCCAGGGCAGGCTGTCTTTCTGCAAGAGTAAAGAAATATAATCTTCAGACCTCAAGTTAAGAGTGCGTACCAAAAAATTAATTTTCTTATTTCTCAACCAAAACATATGTTGTGGGTACTCAAAAGAACCATCTCAATGAGACCGTTCTTTTGAGCACCCAAAACATATGTTTAAACTGATGGATTAGAAAATATTTACAATTTTACGCTCAAAAATTTTGTTTATCTAAACGTAGGAATCTTTATTAAAGAACTAAAAATTAAAGCACTGTCTGCTTTACTTTCCACTCAACTATTTTTTCAGTTATGTCCACACTGGTCAATGTAAACGCACCGGTGGTTGCTACAACAAGCTGGTGGTGGCATTTTTACGCACTGGTGGTGGCTTAAAAGGTAAAAAAATCTATACCTGCTGACTTTATGATTTATTTATAAGCTTGCGTTTATTTTATTTGTGATGACATCTGGCACACAGACCAACGGTAACATTGCAGTTTATGGCTCTGCCAAACAATTGGTGATTCAATTCATGGTTTGGACTGCAAATCCAACACAGTTCTAGAGTTTTGCCATGACAGGTGCTTTTTTCTAGTAAAACGGTCTAAGTTGAGGGAAATATGCATGTCTAAGCGCAGCTGTTGTCATATTCCCATGAAATAACATCCAAAAAACGATTACCACTTTGTTTTGTTTTTTCTAAGTAAACTAGCAAATGTTTTATTGAGGAACTTTATTACAACGCACTGGGAGCATTTTTTGACGCATTGATACAACCCACTGATGGTTGCACAGAAGTGCTGTGGTTGCTAGTGCAGACTCACCACAGCATTCGCTGTTCACATAAACGTTACAAAAATCGCTATTTCAGCCAGCACATGATATTTCGATACTGTGACGAAGGCTCAGGCGGGCCTGTGCAAACGTGCAGACTCCCAAGAGCCTTCGCTGCCAGCACAAGAGATCCTGATACTTATCGCATTGTCCAGTGACTTTGCCTGCGCCAATATGCAGACTCACCAAAGTATTAGCTGCTGGCGTGAATAACACACAAATCGCCATTTTAGGCAGCACAAGAGATTTTGTACAGTGACGAAGGCTAAGGTTAGTCTGTGCAAATGTGCAAACTCGCCAGAGCCTTCGCTGCTCGCACAAATTGGCATTCAATCGCCATTTGAGCCACCACATAAGAATTTTGAACTAAGGCGTCGGCTAAGACTAGACCAAGCAAATGTGCAGACTCGCCAAAGCCATATCTGTTCGCATGAATGACACCCAAATATGGTAACTGAGTATGATTACTGCATGTGACACCAGGAAGACAAACTAAGCAAAGCATCAAGCTCTCTCTCTCTCTCTCTCTTTCTTCCCCAAAACAAGAATGGACATAAAGTAACAAAACATTTAACAATTACAGAATCCTATAATGGGAGTAACAATCAACAACGAATCAACAACAACAGAACCACCGCCTTAGAATAGACAGCAGCCTAAGCCACTGGGGTGCTAAAATGCATTTTACTGGTGCCAAATCATCACCCAAGATTCTGCTGTTGTTGAAGCACGAAAATGTTAAGCTCGCGTGGAGGCTTAATAACTTTTGTAATGTATCACAACGGACATACAATCTCACCAAATTAATAGTTTTGGGGCCAATCTGAAAAACAAGCAGAAACACTATCAAAGTGCGAACAGGGCTAGCTCTGGAGCATTTGCAGAGTCACGCTTGAGCCTTCATCAGTGTAAAAAACCACAACATCTATGCCTATTGACTGTATGATTTCTTTATAGGATTGCATTTATTTTACTTGTGATGACACCTGGGCGCAGAAACCGTCAGTAACATTGCAGTTTATGGCTCTGCCACGCAATTGGCGATTTAATTCATGGTTTGACCGACAAATTTAACACAGTTGTGGAGTTTGACAGTGACAGCTGCTTTTTTCTATTGTGACTGCCGAACTTGGGGGAAATTTGCATGTCTATGCACAGCTGCAGCTATGTTATCATACTTACATGAAATAACATCCAAAAACGATTACTACTCTATTTTTTTCTATGCAGAGAAGGCTCTGGCGAGTCTGTAGATTTTCACAGGCTCAATTGAGTCTTCGTCACAGTACTGAAAAATCATGTGCTGACTCTAACAGCGATTTGTGTGCCGTTTATAAGAACAGTGAATGCTGTGGTGAGGCTGTACCAGCAACCATGGCACATCTGGGCAACCATCAGTGCGTTGTATCAATGCGTCAAAAAAATGCACCCAGTGCGTTGTAATAAAATTCCTCAATAAAACATTTGCTAGTTTACCAAGAAAAAAACAAACAAAGTGGTAATCGTTTTTTGGATGTTATTTCATGGGAATATGACAACAGCTGCACTTAGACATGCAGATTTCCCTCAATTTAGGCAGTTTTACTAGAAAAAAGCACCTTTTATGGCAAAACTCTAGAACTGTGTTGGATTTGCAGTCCAAACCATGAATTAAATCACCAATTGCCGGGCAGAGCCATAAACTGCATTGTTACCGTTAGTCTGTGCGCCAGGTGTCATCACAAATAAAATAAACGCAAGCTTATAAATAAATCATAAAGTCAACTGGTATAGATTTTTTTACCTTTTAAGCCACCACCAGTGCGTAAAAATGCCACCACCAGCTCGTTGTAGCAACCACCGGTGCGTTTACATTGACCAGTGTAATGTCGGGAAGTTGCCTGGGTTGAACCAGTACTATGCAGAGGGAAGTGTCATGCTCAAAGCTAAACATAAATGAAAATCGTCTTTAGGGTCTTGATAATTAGACCTTCAAAGCAACATTTTTACTTATATGACAATGCAGTCAATCCCCACCCCAATGATGCTTCAGATGAAATTTGATCTTGATTGGACAGCTGGTCTCAGAGATATTCATGTTTGAAAGTGTGAACGGCACAAGGACGCCGGCTCGAGTCCCATACTATTAGCTCACCGAGAGCCTTCGGCTCAGGTGAGCTAAAAATGATTAAGAAAACATCCTCAAATCATCCATGTTGAAAAGACAGTGAATGTAAAATGGTTCGTTTCTAAAGTCTATGTTAAAATGATGGGTAAGAAATTATTTATAATTTACGTTGAAACATTATGCTTATCTGAACCTGTGACTGTAGACTACTGTAGGTGAGGAAAAATATTGTAAAATCCTTACCTTTTAGCTTTGTAAACATAAGCACAGCGTTTGCCCATATAGAACTCTGTTTCACCTTTCTGGGTGACACCATCAATCTTTAAAAGAGCTGTATTCTCATGTTGGTTTCTTAAACCTCTCTTGTAACCAGTAAAAACTGCCTTGCAGTACAATCTACAACAGAATTCATACAGGGAAGTTTGAGTAAAATTCAAGGACTTTTCAAGACTATTTTACAGTTTTCAAGGACTAAAAGTTTAGAAAAATACTGATCAAAGTGTTAAAATTCTTCTTCAAAAATGCTAGACTGAGATAATGGAGAAATTGGTACTAGAAAATAAGTATGAAATTGTCGCACCTTTATTTGGTGCAGCATTTGCTGCACCAAATAAAGGCACAACAATATTATACTGATTTAGATCTCTATCAACAGTGTTAAATTCTACACATATATTTCATTTAAGCCTTACAAAAGAACATTAACCTCCAAATACTCATCAGAATAATTTAAAGGAATTAGCTCATTTGTGGAGCGACATTAAGATGAAACAATGCAATTTACAGATGTTGCTGCCATTTTGGATCAACAAGTGAAGTACACGTAGTTCATGTTCCACCAAACTTAAGGATTTTTTTCTCTGCATTTAGAGAACATGGTATCACCCCATAAATTTGCAACCTTGCAAAATGATGTTTTATTTTTGTCTTTCAGTTTTAGGGATGGGTCTTCCTGGGTTGAACCAGTACTAAGCTAGGTTAAATGGGTCTTGCTCAAGGACAACAATACAGCCACACTGGTGAGGCTCCAACCCGCGGCCCCTCGGTCTCGAGTCAAGCATTTTACCACTGAGCCACTTAGCTCTCTAAACGATGTTTAATACAAAGTTGGGAATAACTTACACATTATACAGGGATGGGCCGGAACCATTTTTTTGAGAAAACTATAAATGTTAACCCAAAAGACTGTATATGGGTCTGTGCCCCATATATAAATTATTCCAATTATATCATTTGTTTGTTTGTTTTGTATGTTTGTTTTGTTGCTTTACATCCCAAGTCAACAGCTATGGTCATGGCGGGACGGTCAGTTCACCTAAGCACACTTTTTCCTGGGCAGGCTTGAACAAGCGGTTAACCAGTAATTTGTGCACATACTTTCGCTTGTAACTGACAACAACCCTTCTTGAATAAATCAGCGGAAGGGAGGAGAATGACCGTAGAAATAATTTCATGATCAATCTCCACGAAAGTATGAGACCAGACCGGGATCGAACTCGCGACCCCTGGATCTGCAGTCAGACGCGCATCTGTAGCCAGACACGTTACCGACTGCCCTTCGCGGCCCGGCAATTATATCATTAGTTTTGCTCTAATATAAAGGATTCTTCAGCCCATTAAATTCTCTAAAGGGCCCATCAAAACTTCAAAAGGTTCATTAAAATAGTGAAATTCGCACATTTGAATGGAAATGGGCCATTTTTAGGGCCCATCATTATTTTGGGCCAGCATTATCCCTGTAAATATATAGTAAAAAAATATTTGGTTCATTCAACACCCGTTACACTTCACTGAATCATTATAAGCACATTTTAAAATTTGAATTGAATTTGCTGCGACATATGTAGACATCACAAAATGGTGATAATTTCATTTTTTCAGTGCCTTTTCTGTTCCTTGAATTGGGAATTTAGGAAAAATACACACATTGTTGCCCAGTGATTTTATTTGGGATTTTGGGAAGCTACCTTTTCCTGTACATTTGGGAAAATATTTCATAAAAATTGGGAAAATAAGTACTGAACTCTAGTTTTTATGTTTTTCACATGATTTTCGGCAATAACTTTTTTATTACTACTAATTTTAGCAAACTGTGTTCGCGATGAAAGTTGTAAAGAAAAATTAGCGCCAATTTCTCCAAATGGTTCCATAATCCAAGATACTGCAGTTAACCCTGCACATAGATGCACTCTAAATGAGATTTTTAATCAAAGCTCAAATAAACTTAGATAAATATGTCAGTCAAAGAACTGCATTGGGCCCCCCTAATTCACTAACTTAAGCAATGGATGGCTTGTTTAAATATATTGGAAATCGCAAGTGCGTTAAGCTACTGAGGTCATCTCAAAACCGCCCGTTTTGGAGCACGTGCATAAGAGAAAAATAGCACGTCATGTGTAATCACAGCTTCTGCTCCTACAAATGATCATGCTCAAATTAGATTCTGTACTTTATGGGTTTGCAAACACCAGGATTATGCTATGCACTGCCGCTGAATAACTGTATATTTACTGCCTGTGAATATTCTTTCGAGACAAACTCTTTCTGTCACCCCTCTACGAAGTTTACCTGTCAATAAAAGACTTAGAAATTTTGGGTGAATTCCGTTTATTGCAAATTCTTCATCTATGGCACAAATATCTGTTTGTGCCACAAACTTCGGACCTTTTGGAGAAATTGGCGCTAATTTTCCTGTACAACTTTCATCGCGATCACATTTAGCTAACATTGAAAATAAAAAAGTTATCTCCGAAAATCAATGTGAAAAACATAAAAGCTAGAGCTTACAATACATGAAATTGGGAAAATAAAAGGCCATTTTTGGATTGGGAATGACTCCCATATAAGGCGGTAAAAATGACCAAATAAAATCACTGTTGCCATTTGGATCTCAACGCGATTTCAGTCATCAAAATAGACCAAACGATTGCTGATCACATAAAATCAATAAAAAAAGTTTAATATAGAATATATACTTGCAATTAAAATTTAAACATGGTTTTCAACCACATATCATTCTATTCATTTGAAAATCGGCCAGATAGTGATATTGGATGATTAATCCAAAATCTTAGAAACCAATAGAAGAAGAAATTATAAATTTAGGCCTAACTTAATACCTGCCCGACTTCTTGGGAGGATTAGGTGTAGCTTGTGATTCTGCCATCTTCGGGTAAGATCTGAAAGATATAAATAAAGTGACATCTTTTGCCAGCCAGCTGTCAATAGCGTTTTAGGTCTAGTGCAAGCTGGCTGGCCATGTTGTTAAGGGGTTATGTCCACGTTGTAAAATTCTTAGGGGGATTATGTCCACATTGCAAAATTCAAGGGGGATTATGCCCATCTATGATACAAAAATGAGCGTTCAAAGAAGAATCAATCAACTAGAGGACCTGAAGGTCCTGAGGTGCTCACCTGACCTAGGGGGGGGGGGTATTGTCCGCATCCCCAGGTAACCACATTGATCTTCAAAGAAGAATCAATCAACTAGAGGACCTGAAGGTCCTGAGGCGCTCACCTGACCTCTTTAATAATGTTAAAATAGGTCAAGGTCAAATACAGCTTATAATAAAACATATTTTTTTTAACCATATATGGGGGTTGCAGCCATTTTGGTGACATGTGGCAGTCCAAATGAGTGGCATTGGATAAAAGGTCACAGGTCAGCTTGACATTTGGAACTTATATAAAGCCATTGTCTCATAAGGTAAAACATTTCTCGAAAGTATTATGATTTTAGCTTAAACAGTTATAGAAAAATGAACATTTCAAGATTTTTCCCATATAAATGCATTAGGAATCAAATTTAACTTGCCATAAAGTAGGTCAAGCTAGATTCATCATTTGTGCAAATCTGGTAGAGACCACATCCCCAATGCTACATACCAAGTCCCACGGCCGTTGACCTTTTATCCTAGAGAATAAGATATTTAAAGGGTGTTTACCATATATGGGTATGGTGACCTTGACCTTTGAAACTTATTTATAGCCATTGTTGTCTCACTAGGTTTAACATATCAAGTGAGAATAATGACTTTGGCTTCAACAGTATTCAAAAAATCAACTTTTCAAAAAATTTCACATTTAAATGCAATAGGAAGCAAATTTGACCTTGACCTTAGGTAGGTCAAGACCAACTTAAGATCATCATTTGAACAAACTTAGTAGGCCCCACATCCCCAATGCTACATACCAAGTCTCAAGGTCATAGGCCTTCTGGTTCCGGAGAAGATTTTTAAAGGGTTTTTACCATATATGGGCATGGCGGCCATCTTGGTCATGTGACCAAAATATTTTGCATATATTTTGGCTACATGTAACTTATCATAAGGAGTCTTCACATGAAATTTGAGTTCAATTGGGCCAATGGTTTGTGAGAAAACAATGTTTTAACATATTGATGGGACTCCAATATGAGCGACCTAAGATGAAAGGTCAAAGGTCAACCTTGACCTTTGGACGACCTTTGGAACTTTATAGCCATTTTCTCATTAGGCTAAACATATCAAGAGAGAATAATGACTAAGGCTTCAACAATTTTAAAAAAAATCAACTTTTCAGAAATTTTCCCATTTAAATGCATTAGGAAGCAAATTTGACCTTGACGTTCAGTAGGTCAAGGTCAACCTAGGATCATCATTTGAACAAACTTGGTAGGCCCCACAAACCAAATGCTACATAACCAAGTCCCAAGGTCATCGGCCTTCTGGTTCTCGAGAAGAAGATTTTTAAAGGGATTTTACCATATATGGGCGTGGCGGCCATCTTGGTCATGTGACCAGGACCATTTGAACAAACTTTCGTTCCCGCATCCTAAGGAGTCTCCATATGAAATTTGAACTTAATTGGCCCAGTGGTTTCAGAGAAGATGTTTGAAATTGTGGACGGACGGATGATGGACCCTGGAGTGACTGGTATACTATTAGCTCACCCATGAGCCTTCGGCTCAGGTGAGCTAAAAATGAAGGAGCTAGAGAGGTCACAATTTTTTCTCCATTATAAACCTAATCTGATCTGGCCCAAAACCTAATGCAGCCAATCCCCCACCCCAATGATGCTCAAGATGAAATTTGATAATGATCTGCCAGCTGGTCTCAGAGATATTTATGTTTTTGAAAGTGTGGGCCCATTTTTAAGGGTTTTATTAGGGAAAACATTGGCGATTTTACCAATCAGCATAATGAAAAAAAATCATCAATCTGGAAGTTTTGTGTAAATGGAATTGTTTCGGTTACTGGAACTCCTGTAAACATTTACCAAATTTCATAAACATGGCAGCCCTACGTACCATCTTCGTTCGTATATGGACGTAGGATCCTATCCTGCAAATCCCTCATCGTAGAATAAAAATCACACACCTAAAAGAAGTGACCACATCCTCCCCTAAACAGGTCTGGGGAATCTCGGAAACACGCGATCAAAGTTATCTTTCAAATGCCCGACCACACTTGAGATTGGCAGACTTGCTAACAGAGGTAGTTATCCTACAACTGTGTCGCGGTTCTGAGTGATAGAAACTCGATTATTGGTTTATCATTTTGGCCCGTTTCAGCTGATTCGATCAATCTTTTTCGGATGCATTCAGACCAAAGGGTAAGAAGCTAAACGGTAAACAAACGAAATTTTCAGGAAAAAAATCACCAAATTGAACCCTCTTCTGACAGAAACCCATATTTTTTTTTCTTACCATTTTCACATCAATTTTATCATTGATTTGTGGCCAAGGTTCTGATGGTTAAATATTTATTTGTAATCTTTTATTTGTGTGTTGTAATTTTTCTGAATTTAGGGCACCATCTCGCTCATAGGTAAGTTGTCCGTTGCACTTGAGATCTCAAATTATTGTTACGCTTGACCCCAAACCCCTCTACACACCAAACTTTGGAATCAGAACTCCATTATAGCTGGAAAATGAATCATTGACATTATGATGATGGTTGGATGTTTGCTATTTGCAGCACGTTTAGGCCTAAATGAAATATACTATGCACAATAAATTTAGCAATTGTTTTGTATGAGTGAGCCCATCCACATCAGATCCCGAGTTACATTTGCTGTCATGAAGATACAAGCCCCGATCATCTGACAAGATTTTCCATTTAATAAAATACAGAATTACCAAACGCAGCGGCCGTGCTAAAGTGACGTTGAATTTTAAGACTAGTGGGTAACGTGGACATTTCTGATCATTGGGGAAAGCCGAAACCATTTTCAAACGGTTGTTTGGTCACTGAAAACTAAAAAAGCATAGCAAATGCTGCAATTTTCTGAAATTTTTTAGAGAAATAAAGGACCAAATTTTCACAATTTGACGTTTTTACTAATGCTTTTACGTTATTGCCTTTAAACGATGTTTTTAGTCGGGGTTTTTTGAACCACATTAACAAGTAAAACTGTTTGATGCCTTCCAACACATTCAGACAAATGCTGTTGAATGAAACATCTTCACTACTACAGTGCACGAGCCGAAAGATAAAATCTAACGTCACCGTTATCTCGCAATTGCGTCTCACCATTTTTCAGTAACTTAAGGTTTTAGTCAACCATAAGATGAGTTACAACGTAAGCCTATGACATCTTTGTAAACTGATACTCTGTTGAATTGAAATGCCAATTAACATTAGAAGTTTAATCAAATGATGACTACGTTTTGACGTCAATGATGGCACCTGCTTTTTTCAGCATGAAATCTCTATCACATCTGTCACATAACCAATAGTTTTTATAGGCGTATGATGCATAAGGATGATGAAAGACCACCAAATGAAAAATCACATGCTTATCATTTCAGCATTACTTACAACGGGTGTGATTTTTGCTTACTGACCCCTTCTGCAATTCTTGCTCTCCCCAAATGCCTATTTAAAAGATTGCTTCTGAAATTTCGTGGTTTCATTTGCCTAAGATCCTGTTCTCGTCATTGCAATTGAAATTGATTGGCACTGCACGAAGACGAGCACAAAAAAGATGCGAAACATAAGAAATTGCTAAACTTATTGTGCATAGTATATATGTGTGGTTCCTGTTGGTGTCCAACAAAATTTAGGGTAGGTAGGTTGGGAAATTATCAAGTTTTGTTATAACATTTAACAAAGAAAATAGTGACAAAATCTGAAAAAAGTGCCCATTTTAGGTATTTTTTCTCCAAAGACCATTTTAATGTTTAGGGTAGGGTTTAAAAAATTAGGGTAGGTAGGCAACAGGAACCACACATATATTTCATTTAAGCCTTAGTAAGTTTTTTGCAAAGCAGTGGTTTACACCCAATTGATATTCATGTCGACTTCTTTCCTGTGTATTCGACCTCAACTTTGATCACGGCAAATCAGATGAATCTTTGTTCTAATATCCCTCACTTGTGCACAGTATCTATCCTAAACAAAGCAACTCGGTTTAAGATTTTTCATGGCTCCAATCGTCTGACCTAATATACTTATTTGTTATCCTGTGCGGCAATTCTTGGGACATCGAATCAAATCCAGGTCCAGACTCCTGTAATGGCTCTTCGCACTTCTCATGTGAGGTATGTGATGCCGATGTTGGATGGGAGGACCGGGGATTTGTTGCGATACTTGCAATATCTGGTACCATATAGACTGTCCGGGCATGTCTTCAACTATGTATAGCATCCTGAATAAATCATCGGGTATAATCATTGTATGGGAATGCATGAAATGTGGAATGCCAAACTTTTCCACATCTTTATTTGATACTACAGCTTCTCTAGAAACCCACAATAGATTTGATTCTTTATCGTCACTGTCCGACCCTGAAAGTCCGATACCAGATATTATTGGCCCCCCAACTGCAGCTTCCTCCCCTATAGTACAGGGGTCTGTGGAAGCTAAAGGGAAGGCAACCAAGGCTGCCTTAAATCACCCCCTCAGAATTTTGATTATGAATTGTCAGTCAATAAAGAACAAGAAGGCTGAACTTCATACAATTATTGACTTGGCAAAAAAAGACATCATCTTGGGGAATGAGTCCTGGTTAATAGACGGATGGCTGAGAATGGGTTTGCTCCCCCCCCCTAGGGAATTTCGCAGACATATCCTATCTTGTAGAGAATTGAAAGCCGCATCTTTTAAGAGATGTTTGCACTCTGTGCTCCGGGGCGTTAGTCTGTAAGAGCCTGTAACATACGTTACTTTATAAAATTAAGAAAAAGTAAATTGAAAGTTTGGGCTACAAATTAAAGACATTAAAATATTAATTTTTAAAAATCATTCATATAGTCTGCATACTGGATATCTCAACTGCATATAACAGCCGTTTGAACAAAATTGTGGCTTCCTAAGGTGTCATATGCGTTACATAAATCAGATAACCCATTAAAATTTGCAAGTGTGGCTAACATCATTTACATTCACAATCTCTCTGTGTGTTTTGCAAAATGTTTTTAACCATGTCTGACTAGCTTATGCAATTGGCTAATAGAAAAATCAAAGTTTGTTTCCCTATCTTAAATATTTTTACTGTAATAAGCAAATTACCAACCCTACCCCTACTCAGTTTTAAGGTGAAAAGTTTGGTATTAAAACTAAAGTAAAAATAGTTAAAAAATATTTGCAGTTGATGAATATGTTTCATTGTTTGGCATTTATTTGCTTATATGAAAAGACTCATAAATCTGCAAGTTTGATGCAAAAATTTTAATATCAGAGGCTGTAACATATGTTACCTAATGTAATAAATGGGCAAGCTCATTGTCTGTACGTAAGATATGCCTAAAAATGTTTTAATCTCCTCGAGGGAATTTTGCAGACATATTCCTTCTTAAAGAACAACTCAAGCTGCATCGAATAAGGGATGTTTGCACTCTCTAAGTTGGGGCGTTAGTCTGAAACAGCATGTTACATGCGTTACTATATCATATAAATGAAATGTAGTTTGAAAGTTTGAGCTAAAATTGTGAAAAAACTCTCAGCTGCTGGATATCTTACATTGTTTATGAATTTTAAGCTGGCTCGTATGATAAAGACTTATAGATCTGCTAGTTGTCACCAAGTTTTAAAGATCAGAGAGTGTTACATATGTTAGCGTGATAAGTAAAATCATCAAACAGTATTGTGACATAAAGCTGAGCAAGGGCCTGCTTTATCCTAATCCCCTTTGGAATTCTGCAGACATATTACATCCTATGTAACCCTTCAAGGTGCATTTAATAAGAAATGTTTGAACTCTGTTAGTCGGGGCATTAGCCTGTAACAGCTGGTTACATATGTTACTATATCAATTTGAGAATAAGAAATTAGAATGTTTGATCTACAGAAAGAAGACATTAAAATTATATAATAAATTGGCATTCTTATAGTCTGCATACTGTATGTCTTTACTACATATGGAAGCTGTTTAACATTTATATGGCTAACTGTGGTGTTATGTGCGTTACATGAACCTAATTATAATTTAAAAACCATAATTGTGGCTATCATCATTTAGTTAAACAACTACTGGGCATGTTCAAAAATAATGAAGCTTTTCCCATTATGGCATCCTATGCACACATTTGCCTAGATTTTAAGGACCAAACATAGCTAAAATATGTGTTATGGTCCCTGTGTTCATCATGCAAAATTTTATTAAAATTGAACAAGTAATACAAAATTTATACCAGTAAAACTAGCTAAAAAACTAAGGAGTGTAACACCTTTTGCGTGACATTTTTTTCATTACAGAATTTCACTTGTACATTTATACAAAACTGTGGAGGTTGCCATACTTATTAGCCAACTTTGTGATTACCCATTCTTTTCAACTTAATGAAAATAGGAAAATCATGCCTTTTAATCATTACCTATATTATTTTTTATGCATTGTCCAACAGGACTAGTATGAAATTCAGGTGCAGTAAAAATGAAGAGATTTTGCCCAGAGTTGGTTTGTCATGAATATTTGAAAAGATTATAACCTATAATGTGGTCTGCAGCATTCACCAATCTTAATACATTTTATTTCAAGTTTTACAGCTGCTTTATAAGCATTCATAAAAGAATGAGCAGAACTGGTTGTAGAGCACCCTTTAAACTAAGGAGTGTAACACTTGACATTTCAAGCCTCATAACTTTTCAAAGGTTATGTTTTGTGAGCTAATATGCCTCATATGAAAAGTGTTTGACCCATAATAGAGATTCATACAGTGTGAGTTTTTATCTTGGTCTTAATTTTCTTCATATCATCCATAAAAGCCACTAAGGAGTGTAACACTTTCTTGCAAAACACTTCTGTGGGTTATTTCTATACCAGTAGTAGTATAATTTCAATTTATTTTTCCATTATTACTATAGAGTAATGTCCCTCTGACAATTTTAGTATCACCATTTTATGTTCAAAGTGTAAATAAAGCTGTACTGCATTGAAATCACCTAAAAATTGGTGATTTTGACAATCCATTTTCTTGAAATTTTACCTATCTAGGCATTCAGGACAACATTTAATCTTGAAAATCACGTGTTCTGATAAATATAAAAAGATAAAATTGACCAATATAATCCTATTTTCTAACCAAGCTAATGTTTTACTATGACATCATGACACAAAGCGTTACACTCCTTAGTGATTTTTGTTGTAATGCCTTTTAAGAGCTTTTTTCTTTTCCAAACCAGCAACATTTCACTTTTAATTGACTCTGACCATTCATTTCTAAGATTTAGAACAGTTCTTTTGATGCATTTCTTTGAATCTTGGTTAAAGCATTTGGGGTAAATCATTTAGAAACTTAATATAAAGGGACTTTTTCGATTGTTTCATGGTGGTAGTATCAATATCAGAAACTGGCATGCAACCATACTTTTTTTTTATTCCCTTTGGCAGCTAGTTATGTGGTATTTAAGGTATGTTACATAAAGAAAAGTGTTCAATTGCTAAAATTATTAGAGAAAAAAATATTATTTGCAGTCAGTTTAAGCATTTAAAAAAAGAACATTCAACATTCTTAACACACTAATTTAAGATCTTGGGGAGACATATTTTTGTTTGTGCTGTAACACTGATTATGAGATTCTTATATAGTAGCAATGAAATTGTGTCATTTAATGTTAAAGCTAGAATTTATAGGTTTTTGAAGACCTAAGCATTAATTTGTACAAAATGTTACACTCCTTAGCATTAGATCAGATATTCCTTTACAAAAAGGCCAATAATCTGCAATAAAATCATGTTAACACTATGCAAGGGAAGCCACTTCTTTGTATGCAATACTATATGTATGTCTTAGCCCTGTTTATTCCAAATTCTGACTCAAAAACAAATCAAACTAAGGAGTGTAACACATTTTCTTAATTTTTTGTCCATTTTTGTACATAGATAAAAACTACATCCATGCTTACATATCGCATATTGATTTGTAGCTTAGTTTTTTTACCATGTGTTATCATTTCAATGCAAATTTTATTGAGATTTAGTCACCTGTTTTAAAAATATGAACATTTTGAGAGCTCTTCTACTAAAATAATGAGGCAAAATGACAGTAAAATAAGATTTTTTTGTTCAATTAGGCAATTCAATTTGGTAAAAATCACTCATTCACATGCTGTTAAGTGCTTGTCATCAAATAATGGGAATTTCAAGACTTTTCATCAAGATTTCCGATAAAAACAACCTACACAGAATATAGCCATAATCAACAATTTTTGCAAAAAAATCATGAAAGAAAATGTTCAGAAAATTTATATTTTTGCTGCTATTTTCTTAACTTAAACAATTTTGAAAATTTTAAGTACCCCCAATTTAATTGGAGTAACAATTTCACCTATGACAACAGTTTCATTTTTCACCCCCAATGTCACGCTTTGGCTTCATTATTTTTGAACATGCCCTACTATGACTTGGTTTCAAACTGTTTTATTAGATTTTACAAACATATTCTCAATTGATGAATAGGAAAAACCAAGTTTGCTTTTCTATCTTAAATATATTGGCTTATAGGAGCTAATACACAGCCCTACTCCCAGTTTTACTGAAAAGCAAATTTTGTTATTACCGTTTAAGTAAAACACATGAAAGCGATTGCAGCGTGTGGATATTTTACATTTTCTTAGTCTGTCTTGCTCATATATCTGCAAGATGTCATTAAGTTTAAGATCAGGACACTTAATGTGTACTTAAAAGTCTTTGGTGCGAAAACACTAGAAATTATATTCATTTCTGATTATCAAGCCCATAGGCTGTTGTTACAGATGTTATCAATAACCTTTTGGACACATTTCCTAATACTGTGCATATAATGCTAAATATAGAGCCACAAATAGAAAAGATTGTTTTACAATTGTACAAGACAATACAATAAATGAAATGGTACAAACTAATTCTCATCGATTTAACACTCATGTTAAACGTTTGTCATTGTCTGCTTCTGTGGTAATCATTATTATCACACGCCTCCTTGCAACTAGTAGAATCATCACACAATATTTCAATCATTTACTGTTATACAGTTTTACCACCAGTCCACTCAAATTTGATGAGCCATTATCAACTTTCCAATTTTGCCATTCATGGCTTGGAACATTCGGAAACTGATATGAATTCCTAATAGTTGGCTCTTTGAGTATGTGTTTCAAGTGATACTCTGCAAGTAGGAGACAGACTAAAGCTTTCCAAGGAGGAAAACTATGCCATTAAAAGCAATGAGTACCTGGACTGATGTACCTTGACATATCTGTGATAAAGAATCATATCTTAGCTGGATAACATTTATAAATGAAGCCTTTCCATACATGCAACAAACATATTTTCATCTAATAATGTATCTGCAGTTATTATCTTTCCCCAAGCATTCAAAAACTTATTTGAAGTCTTAGTACTTCTGAAGTGCTGAAACCGAGGTAACTCTTTCCCTTCAGATAAACAAACTAGATGTATCATAGCAGGTAAAGCAATGAAATGCAGGATGAATAGAGCGCAAATTAGACCCTTTCACTTCAATGATTCGCTAAGCTTCTAAGATAAGAGCGCTTATTAAATGATGTAACATATATAACTCGTCATAATAAATGAGCAAGGGCATTGTCGTGACATCCTTAAGCTTGATTACACAGTCAGAGGCAAGCATTTTCAATTTCAGTGTTTTCAATGGATCATGAAATGGGGCAACCTTATCAACTTGTTTACTCTGTATAAATCTTCCATAGAGCATAATATAGAACTACTGATTATCCTATTCTATCCATAGTCCACTTTCCTTAGCTAATGATATGGCTGCAAAAACTGAGAAATCAAAGGTTTTACATTATTTTTAGGCTTGCTTCAATGTACTGACATCAAAAAACAACCAGCTGCAAACATAATTGATGGCAATGTCCAACTTCATGTTCTTTCTCATATCAAGGTGTAACAGAAATTGTTTCAGACGGTCTACCAAACCCATCAAGAGTCAACATTGTAACTAAAGAAAACTTATAAAGTTCATTGGGCGCAGCAAAATACTATTGATCTAAGACCTGAGGACTTTAAAAGCACCAAAGGACTGAAAAGGTTCCATGGCAAATGATGCAAAAAAGCAGCCTATCAAATTTCTGTTTGACCAATGTCAGCAATCTTAAAGTATTCTTAGAGATACACGGTAGAGACATAGCTTTTGCAAAATCAGAGCAAAGTTATTATTTGACTAGCACGGATGCAGAGGCAGCTGCAGTAAGATTGCTCTTGCCATTTCACAGGAAGAGACATATACCAGAGTCATACTCCATTGTATGCAAATATTATGTGAAATGGCATTAAACCCATATTTAATCAGGTGTTTGATCCCATGACACTGACATGCTGTTTCTGCTTTTGAAGAATGCTAAGGATTCAAGTTATAGCTGAGTCAATTTGTTTGAGGCTGGCACTGGCCACACATACAAAGAAAATTAAGTCTTTTGATGGCATAAAAGGAGGATCATACGAAATGCTTATAAGTGATGTTTGTCACAGTTACCAATTTTAAAAAGTAATCTTAATTAATGTAACACATATAACACCATAGTAAGCTGTATATTTGTTAAAAAACACTTTCTTATATATCAAAGGTATTCAGCATGCAAACTACATGAATAGTTTAAATAAAAAGATAGTTTTATGTCTTCTTTCTGTTTCTCAGACTTTCAATTCATTTATTCTTAAATTTATGGTAACATACGTAACATACCATTACAGGCTAACCCCCTGGTTAATAGAGTGCAAACATCTCTTATTTGGTGCAGCTTGAATAGTTCTTTAAGGTAGGATATGTCTGCACAATTCCCAAAGGGTTGGAGAGGAAGAGGATTGTACTCCGTTTGCAGTCCTAATACTATATGCTATGATTCTACTGGTTGTGATGAAATGAGTGATTATTTTGCAATAGAAGCAGACACAATGATATAAATTGTGAGGATGACTTGAATAAAGATTGTTTTTGAATAATTATATTTAATAGGAATATTTATTAAATTGTGTCAATTAAATGAGAACTATTACTTTCTAATTATACATCTATATATTTTAATATTATAGGCATTAGGTAATATGTGATAAAAAGATTATATATTACATCTGTAACACAATTCCATGGGCTTGTTATCAGCAATGACTATAATTACTAAAACTAAGACACCAGAGGCTAGAGATTAATTGGAAAACATGTGAAAATAGTTTTTTTCTGAAATATAATCTCTTACTTCCAAGACAATTTCCTTGCTCATTCATTATGCCATGTAGCATACGTTACATACTTTGATGAGTGCTCTGATCCTGATGCCAAACTTGCAAATGTATGGTTCTTTATTGCATTAGTAAGACAATGCCAAAAATGTAAGATAGCCACGAGCATCAAACTTTTTTATAAATTTTTCTTCAATAATAATTCCCAAAATTAGATACTTAAAATTGGGGGTAGGGTTGTTTAATAGCTCATATAAAACAATGTATTTGAGATAGAAAAGCAAACTTTATTTTTTCTATAAGATGAATAAGTATTTTAGCAAACTAAGATTAAAAACATTTGCAAAAATGCACAAATCGATCTTAAAATTAAATGATGTTAGTCACGATTTCAACTTTCAAAGGGAAATTTAATCTATGTAACGCATATAACACCATTGAAGGCTGTATTTTTGTTTAAAATGCTGCTTTTATGTAGCTTAGGCATCCAGCTTGCAAAGTACATAAGAAATTTGCATAATTAGATGGTTTAATGTCTTCTTTCTGTAGCTCAAACTTTCATTTTGATTTTTTCCTTAGTTTGTTACAGTAACATATGTTACAGGCTGTCAGAGACTAACGCCCCGGAGCACAGAGTGCAAACATCTCTTAAAAGATGCGGCTTGAAATTCTCTTCAAGATAGGATATGTCTGCAAAATTCCCTAGGGGGGGGGAGCAGGACCTTTTTTAGCTCGAAGTCTATAACCCCTGATATCAAAAACTCAGAAATTTTCCCAGATTCTTTTGATGCAGTTCGGAAAGACAGAGCAAGTGATGCCCATGGTGGTGTCTTTATTGCTTTTAAGCGTGACTTGCTCTGTACAGAAACTCCAGAACTGGACACCAACTGTGAAATAGTTTGGTGTAAGATGAACATTATTGGATGTAGGACATTGTACCTTCAGTCCTTGGCTCTTTTTATCGGCCCCCTGACAAGATTGATAATGATTACCTTGAGGAGTTTAATTCATCCCTATCTCGGATTATGTCTAACAGAAATGCACATGTCCTGGTTGGAGATTTTAATTGCGGTGATATAGAGTGGAGTAACATGCAAGTACCTCAGGGGGTACAAAAAAGGCAGTCTCAGCAACAACTTTTGGATATTATAGGGGAGCACTGTCTTACTCAAGTCGTAAATATACCAACGCGCAATGATAAAACTCTTGACCTGCTCTTTACGAATTTCCCATCTCCTGTGACTAGTCAAGGGGATGTCCCTGATTGGCAAAGCTGATCACGACATTGTGTATGTTGAGTATGACATTAAGGCTAAAAGGATAAAACGGGCATCAAGAAAAATCTATCTCTATAAACATGCAGATATGGTCGGACTTAAGACCACATGACCCAATTTAAGGACGCGTACCATTCTGAAGACCACTGTCCCATGTCATTTAATGACATGTGGGTCAAATTCAAAACAGGCTTTGTAGAGGCTGTTGAAAGGTTTATCCCATCGAAAATGACCAAAACAAAATACTCTGTGCCATGGATCTATGTAACACTCAAACGGCTAGTAGAGAAAAGACATAAGGGTGATTTCAAAAATAATGCATCCATTTCTTTAACAATGTTTATAGACTATCTAAAGCAGATTTATTGTTAAAATTAATTTTAAGATATGTAATTAATGGTTTTCTTGCATCATGCCAAGTTTCATTGCTTTAGAATGTTCTGTTCAAAAATTACATGGAAAAATGTCATCAAAATTGTCACAAGGGTAACACTTTTTTGTGACATTTTTTCCCTTACCTTCGATTCAACTGTAAATTGTATTAAACACTATTCATGTATAGTCAAATGGTGAATTGCAGTTGAAATATAGCATAAAAGCTGTAGGAAAATAATCTATTCATCTTTTTTAAACCAGATAAATCGGAAATTTGTAACCTTTTATAAACACACCCTTTCAAATTTTTATCATACAGAATTCCATATGATTGAAGTAAAGTGAATTGCCTCTTAAAATATACAAAGCTTTATTCATAAGGAATGCTGTTTTAATGACTAGCTGTCTTTTAGCTTTCTAAAAGAACCAACTTGCCTATAAAACAACAAGGATGATTTTATGTAGCCAGTACTGAATAAAACCACCCAGATATGTCACAAGTGTAACATTTAAGGTTTCAATCATCAGCATTTCAATTTGTTTTGCATTTCATAGCTTTTTTGCTGTTTTTCTGGTCAAGGGAGCCCCCCAAAAACATTATGAGGAATTGTGGTGAAATCCTTAAGCTGCTGACTTCGTGGCATGATTTTAACTGATGTCACAAGTGTAACACATTTTAGGAATATGTGATAAATGCATAAACATGGCAAATCTTAAATGAAATATTACTTCTTTGGTCTTTTCAATAATTCTTGAATGCATAAATATAATTTAAACACAGCAAGAAGTCAACAACTTCACCAAATGTGTAGTCAATACTAGTTACAGTCCAGCAGGAATGACACTTCCTCCAGCCCATATACTAGTTTCATTTAATATGAAGCTGGCCATCCTTGAGCTACATTCTGGAATAGGAATCATGCTAAATTCAACACTGAAGAAATCAGACGTTCTAAAACTTGACTATAGCTTGATTTAGACAGGTAGACTTAAAATGTGATTTGTGTCACAAGTGTAACATATATTATGGATTGACTTCATCTCACTTTTTCTTGTGTTTGGTCAAAGGATGATCTATTCAACAATTAATTTGATACTTTTTTGGTATTTTAGGGTAGTTATTCACTCTTTTGATACAAAGAAAACACAAATTGGTGTAACCAAAAGAATAAAATTATGCACTCACAAGGGGGGAAAGGTATTTTTTCACAATTCAAAAAATATTTACAGGAATTTATTGAAGAAAACCAAAAAAGATGCTCAGTTGTACATACTATAGAAGATTATATAAAGTATAAGTGATAAGAAAAGACAAAAGTGACAAAATCAGTTCCCTTGTTTGCTTTTGTTTGTTTGTTTTTGTTGCTTTACGTCCCATGTCAACAGCTATGGTCATTGCGGGACGGTCAGTTCACTTAACCACACTTTTTCCTGGGCAGGCTTGAGCAAGCGGTTAACCAGTAATTTGTGCACATACTTTCGCTTGTAACTGACAACAACCCTTCTTGAATAAATCAGCGGAAGGGAGGAGAACGACTATAGAAATTATTTCATGATCAATCTCCACGAAAGCATGGTACCGGGCCGGGATCGAACTCGCGACCCCTGGATCTGCAGTCAGACACGCATCTGTAGCCAGACACGTTACCGACTGCGCTACGCGGCCCAGTACCCTTGTTTGCTTGTCACAAGTGTAACACAATTATTTCTTTCTATTAAAGCCTTAAATTTGTTACAGATTCTTTAGAATTGCAAGAAATGGTATCATTCAAATCATTCAATTGATAAATTATCCTACAATGAGTGCTGTCAACTGTTTTCTGATCATTAACATTTTATAACTACTTTCTATGCTTAATAAACAAATCTGAATAGTACATTTTTTAAAAGTTTTGTGCTAAAAAAAGGGAATTGATTTATGTTTTGATACATTTTAATCAATTTCCATGAAGCCAATTGACTTCATCCTATATAAAATCTATAAGAGATCAAAAATTCAAAGGAGAAACTCCCTCTTCTGATTTTGTCACAAGTGTAACACATTCCATTACCGACATATGTTATTGTGTTTAATATGTTTTATATCCTATATATTCAAATGAAATTTGTTCTATTTTTTTCATATACCCTATTTGTTATCTAAAAATATTTTTTTACAAAAAATCATGCTGATTATTTCAATAAGAAAAAACTTTTTCCTCTACACAGTGAAAATCCAGGGGTGTAAAGATTAAATTTTACTTTGAAAATGTGTATACATAAGTACTTCATCAGTTCATGAGAAATTATTTACAATTCTGCATACCTGTGTTGTTTATAATCAAGCTAAAAGTAGCTTATAGAATTGTAAAAAAATAATTAAAAAATTATTAAAGTATTAAATTAAAAGCGTTGTCCTAAAATTTATTCTTAAACCAGTATATGTTTCTGAAATTTTGATGTTCCCTGGTTAGGATGACGTTAAAAAGATAATGATAGAGCAATTTTGAAATTTGACCCCCAATGTCACACTTTGGATGCATTTTTTTTAAATCGCCCATAAGCTTTACCTTCGTGCTCGTAAATCCAAGGACCCTGATGTCAAGATTAATTACAAATGGTTCAGAGCACATGTACAGAAGGTATTGAGAGATGCCTATTGGAAATAAGTTTCCAATATATTTACGTTTGAGGGCGACAGCTCAGATCCCAATACCCCTAAGCCTGAAAAGATAAAAAAGTTTTGGTCATTTGTCCAATCTCTTTAAAAAGACGCCTATGGGACCACATCACTCAGAGAAAACAGAATTCTTACGACAGATACAAAAGAAAAAGCCAATATATGCAATAGGCAGTTCCATCAGCCTTCAAAGGTGAAGGCGTCTCTGACCTGCCCTCGAAAGGGGCTAGTCCGTTCTCCCCCATGGGGGACATAACAGTTGACCCGAAAGGGGTCGCCAAGCTGTTGGACGGACTAAATGTGCATAAAGCACCTGGCCCGGATGGACTGAGTGCCAGAGTGCATGAAAGAGTGTAGCAATGAGATCTGTCCAATACTGGCACTTATCTTCAATGAGTCCCTAGCTCAGGGAGATGTACCAGATGAGTGGCGACAAGCTAATGTTTCTCCGGTCTTTAAAAAAGGTGAAAAATATGACGCTGCTTATTATAGACCGGTGTCGCTCACATGCATCTGCTGCAAAACCCTAGACAGGGAAAAAGACTAACAGGGGCCCAGTAGCCCAGTGCCCTAAAATTTGGGCTGGGCCTCTAAAACTTAATGTTTAGGGGCCCAGCTTGCCCCTGAAAAAGGGTAGTATGTATGTCAAATCTGACACTAGCTGTTAAGTTTACATTCCAAATATAGTTTACATGGTTAATAATTGAGGAATACAGATATTGAGGGTATGAGTAAAGCAAATGAATTGTGTTGTCTAAATGAGTTCAATTTTCTGCCGAATCCTGGGCCCTTTAGTTTTGGGCTGGGCCCCCAATCATTTTATTTTAGAGGCCCAGCTTGCTCCTGGTGAAAAATTGTTAGTCTGTAACCCTGCTAGAGCATATATTAGTCAGTAACATCAACAAACACTTAGCCTTAGATAGCATACTTGCTGACTGTCAGCATGGTTTCTGAAGTCAGAGGTCCTGCGAGACTCAGTTGGTCCAGTTTGTGCACGATATCATCAGCAACCTGGATGGGGCTGTGAATGGTGGACACAAGCAGACAGATTTGATCATAATGGATTTTGCAAAGGCCTTTGACAAGGTACCACACAGGAGGCTATTACACAAATTGGACTATTATGGGATAAGAGGGTCCACCCACAAGTGGATCAACTCATGGCTCTCTGGGCGCACTCAACAAGTAGTATTAGATGGTCAAGCCTCAGATCCAGTCCCAGTGCGATCCGGTGTACCCCAAGGATCGGTTTTAGGACCGATCCTGTTCCTTATTTTTATAAATGACCTACCGGATAACATCAGGTCTTCTGTTCGCGGATGACTGTGTCCTTTATAGGATTCAGGACTGTTTTATCCTGCAGGAAAACCTCATTAGCTTAGGGCAATGGGAAGCCGATTGGCAAATGAAGTTCAATGTAGCCAAATGTCACTCTATGAGAGTGACTGGGCATCAGCATCACAAACAAATTCTCTTTGATTACTCCCTTCATAACCAAACCTTGGAAAACGTTCAGTCAGCAAAGTACCTTGGTATAACCATCTCTGATAATATGGATTGGGGTCAACATATTTCAGAAATTTCTTACAAAGCAACTAAGACACTCGGTTTCCTTCGCAGGAATTTGGCTTTTGCACCTAGGAGTACTACGGAAGTTGCTTACAAAACTTTGGTTTGGCCTAAACTAGAGTATGCAGCACCGATTTGGAGCCCATACTCAAAACTTCAGATTAATCAGATAGAGAAAGTTCAGAGGACAGTACCCCGTTGGACCTGCAGGAGATGGCGAAACACAAGCAGTGTCGGCGAGATGCTTGATTAGCTCGAGTGGCCATCTCTTGAGGCCCGTAGGGATCCGTCCTCCCTGCTTCTCTTCCATAAGATATATTCTGGTGCTGTATCTGTAGAAAAAGACAAGTACCTGACCCCTGCTCACAGTTTGAAATCGACCAGGTCATCACACAGTGCCCAATATACACGGGTGGTAAACCTAGGAACTACGACGAAATTGTGTTAACGTTATTTTGTTCCAAAGCCACATCCTGGACACGTCGTGGTAGTTTCCAGGCCCAATATTGGAGAAAGAAAGGTTAGTGTCACTTACATTTATGTTTAATTTCCAACTAAGAATGGACAATGGTGAAATTCGACAATGTGGTTCCGTGTAAATATGTCTCAGCGTCCCCTCTAGCCCAAAATTTTGTTTGATAAGTTATTTTCTTTCTTTAGATTTGTGCTTCCCCACTGTCAGCATCGGACCAACTTTACCCAAAGTTCGAAGGATTTAAGCCCATATTTGTCAAATTAAATGGAATTTGATATCATTTGACGATGAAAATGATAAAAAGACCCTGAGTTAACATTCCTACACAGAAAAAAATATGAGCATTTACTCGTAAACGATTCATGACCCGTTCGTTCTGTGTGGTAGTTTCCATCTTCACCAGCGAAGGTTTCGTCGTATCTACCTTTCGACAAACCCTTCGCCTCACGACCCTCAAAATTTATTATTGGCACAGACTAATCGACCAATGAAAACGCCAGGAAGCATTTTTTCGATAATCCCTTCCTGCCAATCATATTTAATGTAGCAGTTTATCGGCATCTTATGTGCACCGCCTGCTAAGTCTCCATAAGTCCAGATAAGGAAAGATTTTGGTTGTAAAATTATTTATTTTTCTTCTATAATTAAGTTCAAAATTATGTTCTGGGTGCTCAAAATAACCACTTTAATGTGACAGTTCTTTTGAGCACATTAAACGTGCATTTAAGTTGTTAAATAAGAAAACTGAATGTAATTTAATCACGCCGTCTTATCTGGAGGACTGGTGTTTATCGATTTTTTGCACCGCTTTGTGATTGATCATATTAATTGTTCCTATTTTCGGCTTATGAAGTATTCAATCGGAGAAAATCAAAGCTGTGAGGCCAAGGGTTAGATTAGACAATCGAAACCCTTGGTAGGACAAGATGGGTAGTTTCCTGCTCACCATGGTAGTTAAAATGCTTTCGTGGTAGTTTCCAAGACTTTGTAGGAATTTAGTAGTAGTTCACATCAGCAAATGTTCACTATACAAATGCTACTTCATTTTTATAAAGACAGGGTGTGCGGGCCAAACCTTGAATACCACTCTTATTCATACAAAGACCTTTTCAAACAACCTTTTGTCAGATAACAAATGTTGACTGCCTGAATTTTAATTTTAGTGGGCTATTGAAATGATGAGAAGAATGAAAAGAAGGGATATTCACATATTTTTTTGGAATAAACATGCTTTTTAATTATCAATTAACATGCCCGTTCATCGTCACACTCACATCAGTCACATGTATGTAAGAAGTGTCCCAACCCGAGGATATTTCCCTTTTTTCTGAAGCGCAAGTACTAACGATACTTTGGGCCAGTAGTCTTAGCCTGCCATTTTATCTTAAAGTTGACTGAACATGGAACAACGTAGCGAATGACGCAATTTTTTATATCATTTTTTTCTGTTGCTTGGTCCACCACGGCTCAACTGATGACCTTCTTTTGCTTTAGATTTCCAGAGGTGTTGTTTGGCAGTCCAGGGCATGATCTCCACCTGTCAAGCATCACATTGAATCTCTTGAGTCATCAGCTTAGCTTTTTCATGGTATTGTAATGTGATTCATTTGTTTACTGTGGTAATTAATTGACGAGTTCGAGGGTTATCATGCGAAACAAGCAACCACTATAATGTTTTGTAACACTTCAGAAACGTATCCTACAAAGTCTGAGAAACTACCACGATAGCATTTTAACTACCACAATGAGCTGGAAACTACCACACAGGACGAACGGGGCATGAATCGTTTACTAGTAAATGCTCAGATTTTTTTTCTGTGTAGGAATGTTTATTCAGGGTCTTTTTATCATTTCCATCGTCAAATGATAGCAAATTCCATTTAATTTGACAGATAAGAGCTAAAATCCTTCGAACTTTGGGAAAAGTTGGTCCGATGCTCAGTGGGGAAACACGAATCTTAAAAAAGAAAATAATTTTTCAAACAAAATTTTGGGCTAGAGGGGACGCTGAAACATATTTACACGGAACCACATTGTCGGATTTCACCAGTGTTCGTTCTTAGTTGTAAAATAAAACAAAAATGAAAGTGCCATCAACCTTTCTTTATCCAATTTTCGGCCTGGAAACTACCACGGTGTCCCAGATGTGGCTTGGGAATAAAATAACGTTAACACAATTTCGTGGTAGTTCCTAGGTTTACCACCCGTGATATAGTAGATACCAGACATACAGTGATGCCCTGAAGAACTCTTTTTTCCCCCGGACTATTCCACAGTGGAATGGTCTTTCTCCTTCGGACGTTAAGATTTATTTCCCTTTTAATGGGCATTCAGCTATCGCGCATTTACGCGGATAATTTACGATTGCGTGTTTCGAAGATTCCCCTGACCTGTTAAAAAAAATAAAATAAAAAATCAGCAAAAAACTTTGATGTTCCCTGGCGGTCCCTAGATTTACCGGAAAGACTTGAATTACCGGAAAGACCACCGAAATACCGGAAAGACCAAAGAATAATAGGGAAATATTGATATGCCCTTCGCCAATTAAGAAGGCTATTATTGATTATTGAATATTGTTAATATTTGAGTATCTAGTATATTTTTAGTGTATATGTTATAATTTGTTATATATTTTTGGATACTTTTAATTCATTCTTATGATCATTTTGTCTTGAAAACATGAGTTGAAAAAAAGATAAGATTTCCCTTTCTGAATTACCGAAAATGTACTGCTTAAATTAAAAACGTCAAAATCATATTATAGAATAGTTGTGTGTTTGGCAAAATGTGATTTGTGAGAAAATAAAGCTGGCATATACATGGCATAACCATACATCGACTTACCGAAACTGAATTTCGAAAGTTAAAATACCAAAAAGGCATAACATATGCGGATATATAAGAATCATTGACCAAAGTTCATAAACTGAGCTTCAAAGTTCAAACTAAAGGACATTCAAAGATATAAATATGAGAAAATGCCTTTAAACATTCTTGCATAACGTCTTTTATTGGATGGATGGATGGATGGATGTGTTTCCTTTTTCTGAAACATGTTCGTTGATTGGGTTTGTTCCTCGTGTTAACAATGGTCCTTTAATAAGGCTAGTTAGTTCCACCTCATTGACACACTGATTAGTTCTAGGTGTTAACAAGGGCCCTTCAATTAGGCCTTAATCCAAGCTATTACAGGTTCAGTTGATCATGATTTCTAAGTATATACATCGATCGAAGAATATACTTAGATCGAAGTATTGAGATTGAATGGGATTGAATAAGGTTGATGATTATTTTCGTAAGGATACAGAATTGCAAAATTATACTAAGGCAGGGGTGAAGAGGATCATAAACTCTTTTATATTTCAAAATAATTTTCAATTTTTACCTGTGCATTTTCTTTATTTTGAAAAAAAATGTTTTAAGGGTTTCTTTTGAGATGCCCCCTCAGATAAAACAGAAATACACACTCATGTCACGCTTGATGATTTTTCTCCTCACAGTGACATGGGGGACAGCCTAAAAAATATCCTGAATGCCAGGGATTTTTTTTGCAATTTTGGGAAGGGGCCCTAGGGCCTTTCAGATTGGGAAAATTAGCGCGGTAAACCACTATTTTGGGAAATTTTCTAAACAAACAAGAACAGCATTTTTGGTCAGTTTAAAAACAAAATTAGCTATTACACATACTATTGCCATTAAATTGAAGAAAAATAGGATGCAATTCTAGTAGATTGTCATCATGTAGCTTGTGAGTGTGTGTGTGTGTGTGGTGACTGAATGAAAATTCTCAAAAAAAAAAAAAAAAAAAAAAAAAAAAAATTTTTTTTTTTTTTTTTTTTTTTTTGAGATTGTGAATTTTTTTTCAAATTGGGAAAAAAGTCACCTAAATCCCATTGGGAAAGGGGCCGAATTTCGGCCCCTGAGGACACCAAAAAAAATCCCTGGAATGCATGTTTTTTTCCTAAAATGCAAAAATGCAGGGGTGAAAATTGGAAATTATTTTGAAATATAAAAGGGTTTATGATCCTCTCCACCCCTGTCTTAGTATAATTTTGCAATTCTGCATCCTTACGAAAATAATCATCAACCTTATTCAATCCCATTCAATCTCAATACTTCGATATAAGTATATACTTCGATCGAAGTATATACTTAGAAATCATGATCAACTGAACCTGTATAAGTCCTTTCAATAAAAACGATTAAAGTTAAATCAATACAGGAAATAACCCCCTATTATTCTTTGGTCTTTCCGGTAATTCGGTGGTCTTTTCGGTAATTCGGGTCTTTCTGGTAAGTCCAGGGACCCGTTCCCTGGATTTTATTCTTTATGTCGAAGTAAACAGTCTTTTTCAGTATGTTGGAGGGATCTTGTATAGTATAATTTGACAATACCCGGGTTACCCAGGGATATACTAAATGGGAGAAGAAGATATTTCTGTAGTTCGATTCTTTTTTTGTCCCCGTCAACATTTTTTCAGTTACATCGGGTCTTCCTAGGTTGAACCATTACTACCTAAGCAAGGATTAATGTGTCTTGCTCAAGGACACAACGCAGTTTAGCCGGTGAGGCTCGAACCCGCAACCCCTCGGTGTCGAGTCAAGCACTCTTCCACTTCGCTCTACCTCACTGTTGCTGTTTAGAAACGGGGGTTCGTTGTTCTGAATCCCTGTATATCAACAAAATTTGCGGACATCCGTACTTTCTGAGGACTTTGATTAGAGGGAGAGACATTACTTATTACACCTGATACAAAAATGGGGTTATGATCTTTTGGAAAACTTGCAGGCAGCTCACGGATCTACTCGACTGCTAAAAATGCTTACAAAAAATCACAAATTTGCAAGAAAAGGAAGTGGAATTACTTCCGGCGTATAGAAAACCCGGTATTTGACAAAACTCCCCAGCTATTGATATTGTCGTCAAAAGAGTTCCGCCGCTTATTTATCGACATACCTTTCTGTGTCCTGCCATACGCCCGTCACGGGGACATTCTAGACAGGTGTGTTGTCGAAACTGTGTGTTAAAGAAATAAATGTTAAAGTAGATAATCGAGTGGATGACAGATGATAGGCAGTACTTCTTTTGTGGATCTTTTATGTTTTTTTCTGTCTTGCGTTTGCTATGCCTTTGTGCGCGTTGGTTTATATGTGCCTTGTGTAGCAGGGTGGTGTTTTTACTTCTGGTTTTGTTTCAGCCAGTCTACACGTCACCTGAGACCTCTCGGGCCGATGGTCCCGAGAGCTCCCACGTGATCGTACAGCGGGGTTCGTACACTGTACGACGCTCAGTCCTGAACAGGAAAAAGAAGTTGAAATTAAATAAATTTATTCAGTAATAAGTTATCAGAGATATATCAGAAGAAATGGTGTTATGCGAAAACGGACAAAGATTCGGACCTAGCACCTAAATGGCCATGATTTAGAATTTCTATATCTATAGAAAATAGGATGAAGCGTAATTAAACGCTTACTGAAACGGCGACAGGAACTAACCAGTACTGAGAAAGAGAGAGAGAGAGAGCGATATTCTGTTTTTGTGGCCGTGTTCCTTGGCTGTACCAGTACTGGCCGTGTGGTTTTTTATGCTTTTGTGGTTCTATGTCCAGGAACTCCCGAAGGCTCAACCAGCAGTGGTTCTGGTTTTAAAGCGTCTCAGAAGACGGGGCAACAGCTTAAAGTCTCATCCGACAGACTGGGAGTAGTCGAGAGAGAGCGATATTATGTTTGTGGCAGTGTTCCTTGGCTGTACCAGTACTGGCCGGGTGGGTTTATGGTTTTTGTGGTTCTATGTCCAGGAACACCCGAAGGCTCAACCGGCAGTTGTTCTGGTTTTAAAGCGTCTCAGAAGATGGGGCAACGGCTTAAAGTCTCATCCTACAGACTAGGAGAAGCCGGGAATCGAACCTGCGACCCCTGGTTTACAAGACATAGGTTTATCCCCTACACCACGGCGGCTTATTTATCGCTACAAAACCCCTGGCACTGATCATTGGGTTTCAAAAACATCTTATATGCGGTGCTTATTAATATTTGATGGGCACAAAACGATTGAAATTGAAATATATGAAAATAATGCATTAAGTCCAGCCAGTGTATCTTCTGACAGAAAATTGACTATTCTCTCCCAAAATATCAACCTAAAACTTGAAATATATTGAATTGTGCTGGAAAGCATATCTTCCAAGCAACAGAATCTCTCAGAGAAAAACAAGAGATATCCGGACAGAGCAAACGTTTATTATAAAAGGGAGAAAAACAATCAAATCTCATCAGGGTATATAATTTAGAAACGCTCATCGGACATTTCCGTAGATTCCCACGGAAATGAAGGACGAGCATGTGAGACATCAAAGAAGAATCATTTCATTAGCTGCAGCCGGCCAATCGGATACAGGTTAACAATTCTGTATCAAAATGGTGGAATGCAGTCGAGAAAGAGAAATGCGTTTCATGCCAACATCAACAAGCACCGGAAACAAGATGTAAATGTAAATATTTAGCCATATAGTTGCCAGGCCCGATTGAGCCCTACTACACTTGTGATCACCTGCTGGGAAAGGGCTGACCTCTTGGCTCTCGTTTTGTGGTATCTATTTGTGAGTTTGTCACTTTCCCATTGGTATCCTGGGTCAGGTGTGGTACTTGATTGTATCGATTCCTTATCTTTTCACCCTTACTTACTTAAAAAAAATATTGAAGATGAGTTAACATTGGGTTAAAAGTAGTAATGGGCGGCACTATGGGGCATTTTTTTAAGCCTGAAAAGAACTTAGAATTTTTCAGGCTAAAAAAATGCCCCATAGATGCCGCCCCTTGTAAGCTTGAGTGACTAGCTGTGAATAACTTAGTTTATTTTGCGCAAAAGCGCAGGCTGATCTGTGATTGTGATAGTTTTCTGGGCTGTTGAGATTAACTTAGTTTATTTTGCGCAAAAGCGCTGGCTGATCTGTGATTGTGATAGTTTTCTGGACTATTGAAAATAACTTAGTTTATTTTTGCTCAAAAGCGCTGGCTGATCTGTGATTGTGATAGTTTTCTGGACTATTGAAAATAACTTAGTTTATTTTTGCTCAAAAGCGCAGGCTGATCTGTGATTGTGATAGTTTTCTGGACTATTGAAAATAACTTAGTTTATTTTTGCTCAAAAGCGCAGGCTGATCTGTGATTGTGTTTTTTCTGGTCTTTCATACGTTGAGTATTATTAGATAGTTTATTTTGCGAGAAAAGTGCAGTTGTGATAAATTACTGGTTCATTTTTTATATAGTCTCTCTTTCTCCGGCACGTCTATTCTAATATTACTATAGACGTGCCGCGAAGCGCGGGAGAGCGGGAGAGGGAGACAGGGAACCAATGCAAAAAAATCAATAATAGTATGTAACATATAGCGGAACTGGGAACCAGTCATTGTGATGACGTCAGAATTTCGCGCGCTTTTCCAATTTCCCGGAAAATCTATTTTTAGATTTTTGGAGAAGTGGTTTATGAAAATCGATGACGTAATGTATTACGTATATAAGATTCTGATAATGTCACAAAAAACAAGTATGACTTTTTTAAAAAAACAAGTTTTAACTTTTTTAAATAAAATATATCATGTGAAAAATTGAGTTCTATGTTGTTAATTTATGCAATTTTTCTTGCTCAATCAAGACCTTAATCACTCTGTAGTGTTAATGTGTGTTATAGTCAAGGCTACTAAGTACCATGCGTCTTAGAGTCTCTTGGTCAATCAAGACCTCAACTCCTAGAGGCATCACTCTGTAGCATTAACTAGTGTATATTATTTAGCAAGTTTAGTGGTATTCTTTCTAGGGAAGTGGTAGCCCTGAAAAGGGCTGTTTGTTGATTGTCTAGGTGATTTTTAGCATTTCCTCTTAGTAATTCTAATTTTCTTAGTTGCTTTTCCAACTCCTATGTTTTGACTGGTGTCTTGATCATTTGTCGTAATGTCAAGTCTAATGGGAATCTGGATGGATGGCATCTCTAAAGGTTGCTGCTGTGCACGTTGCTGAGACAATTCTTCTAAGTTCTTCACTCTAGATCTTAACTCATTTAGTTCTTTGAGTAAGACTTCAATGACTTGAGTCTTTGACTGTTGTTTTTGCAGCATCTGTTGAACAGGTTGAGGCATATACGCTGAGGGTGTTTGCGGCGTATAATACTGTTGTGTCGTATCGCTAGCAAATGTCTCATTCACTGCTGATAGCAAAAGGTCAGGATTGTTGATCATATCATCTATTGTCAGTGATGGCTCCATGATTATGAATGGTGAAAGTGTAGTGTGTTCAAGCCTTTTATACTTGTCAAGCGGATTGACCTAGTTTAAAGTTCCCGCGTTTCAAGAAATCAAGTCAACTCTGATTGGGTGAAAATAAATGAACTGACCAATCAGTGTATTGTTGCTCTCTCTAGCGTAGGAGTTCAATGTAGGTCAATCCCTTTGAAAACTATAAAAGCTTGTTTCAAATCTCAAATTCTTCATTCTGTTCTTGTGTTACACAACAACAACAAAATGGCTTGCAATTTGGATTCGCGTTTGGAGCATTTGGAGGAGCAGGGCAAGACTATGGTTGATGCTACTAGGAGGTTACTGGAGACAGTGAATGCTGTGAAGGATACGGGTGAAGTTCTATTACAAAAACATCCCAGTGAAAAGAACTATAACTGTAGAGCAGTGGGCTGTGCGATGCCCTGCCTGTGGTGGCCGCCCCAGTAGATGCCCCTGCTCCTAAATTTTTGCCTTTGTGGTAATATAACAACCAAACCGGCCCTTTTCAGGGCCACCCATTTCTTCAAGAAAGAATAACTTAATATGTTGCACTTAGTTTTGTATGTAAGACTATGCCTAAGATATGTGTGATTGTAGTATTTCCTAACCATGTTCACAGTAATGGGGTGATTATGGCGTGATCTTTAAATGGACCAATCAGATTAAAGTTGCTCTCTCTAGCGGAGGAGTAGAATATAGGTCAATCCACTTATCCAACTATATAACCCAACGTACTTTGTGCCTCTCTAAAAAAATTAAGTTCTTTGAAAAATTCAGTTTGACTAAGTTGTGTGCTGCTTTGCAGCGAAAAGATTGGAAAGAGATGGAGAGACAGCAAAATAAGTTGGGATTAGAGCAATTTCTTGCTCGTAGAGGGATTGGTTCCAGAAAACCTGTAGCCATTGTTCAACCTATTTTAAAATCTTCTAAGTAAGAAATATTTTGTTACTTAGGAGACTTTAAAAAAACAAACAGTCCTTTTCAGGGCTACTAAATTAGTTTCGTTAAAGAATAACCTCAAAATAAAAAACAAACACAATTTCAACACCGTAATTTTATTTACAACTTACACTATCTTAAAAACAGAACCGATCGTCACTATAAATCCTTTAAGTCCAGTCTTTAATGAATATGCACTATAGAGTCACTGTCTGGTTCATCATGAGAAATCGCTTTATCCCAGTTCTCCGCCACCATCTCTGTACAGGATCGAGGTGAGTGAGAGTCTGATTTACAAATGAAACAATATGGCTTCTTCCCTGTCTTTGTACGGATAGCTATCTTCTTTGAACGAGTATCCAAGCGTCTTCTCTTAGGACTGATATCAGATATATCTGGTTCAGGAGCCTTTCGTTTCCTTGAAGGCTTCGCTGTAGATACTGAAGACTGTTGCTTCTCTGTAGATATAGAAGACTGTTGAGATGTAAAATCCTCTTCTCTCTTAGGACAATTTGGAGCCCAATGATCTGCAAGTCCACAGATAAAACATTGTCCATATGCAAGCTTCTTCTTATCTGTAGACATCTGTTGTTCTCTTAATTTCTTAGCCTCTGGACAATCTCCAATCCAATGTCCCGTATCATGACAATGGTGACATTCTCCATAAGGTGGTCTCAACTTGTCTTGTTGTCTCAAACTATCTTCTAATGGCTGCATCAAAGCTTGTTCCTCTTGAGATTAAAGTTTCTTCAATGATACACAATGATAGTAGATGCTCTTCTTATCATAGACTTTAGCCATCCTTGGATCTCTACTGTTTGCCATCTTTACTCTTCAAAAGTCAGAAGTGAAATGATTCTCTCTCACTGGTGTCCACCTATTTATAGTCCAGATATAGTTTTGTCTTTTCTATGATTGTAGAGAAATTCGATCACACTAGGATTGTCAGCGACACATCTTTTCCAATTCTCAAATGTGATCAGTGTCTCTTTTTCCATCAAATAACTGATACTGATCCACCAAAGTCTCTTGAAATCTTCAAAAGTTTCAGGACTATTGAGTTTCTGTTAAATCTCTTCCAAAGTGATCTCATCATGAGAAAACAAGATGTAAATGCAGAACAATAATCTTCTATAAGGTCTGAACTTCAATATCTTGGAAAGTGGAATTTCCAAATATTTCTTCTCTCTTGGTTCTTCCATGATGTTGAGCTCAGATATGATGATCAAAATGACTTGATCATTCTTTTTATATCGTGATCAAGCTATCTATGTTTGAAATGAGATCTTCATAATCCATATCTTCTTCTTCTGAGGCTTGTTGAATTTCTTTCAATACTGCTTCGATGTGAGAAATCACACTTTCGCTGTTTGCCACATAAGTTACCCAATCCATATAGGTGACAGGAGTGTCATCAATGATTCTCAACATCTCTCTAGCATTACGTTTAGTCCAAAATCTAAATGTATCAAATGTCTCAAATCGGTTTAACCAGTTCTTGATTCCTGCTCTCGTTTTCAAAAACTCGGCACTGGATGGTTCTAATGATAAGATGTGGTCTAAAGTTATTTTGTAGACATCAAAATGTAAAATTTGATCTAAGCACACGGGTAGACTTTTGGTGATCGTATACATATTCAGTTATTCAGCAGATAATCAGATTCACGACTTGGAAACTTCAAAATAATTTGTGGTTCTATCTGTCTTGGAGTATAATGTCCAATGGCAACGTTATATGAATCTGGTCTGTTTATATACCTAATCAGTTCACTGGTTATAAAGTGGTTAATCCCTGCAGCTGTTAAAGATGCCACAGATAAAGATACATCTTCAGTATTCCATGCAGACAATAACCATTGGACCTGGTGTTTAGGAGCTTCTTCTTTTAAGTACAAACATCCATCCATAAATTTTTGAGTTTGTTTAGGTAATTTCATCTTACCCTGAACAATTTTTCGAGCTGCCAATGAAAACCATTTGATCATTTCAATTAAACCAGCATTTAAGAGTGATTTTCTTTTATGACTATCATGTTCTCTGCTTAAATTATACAGAGCACGTATCAGATTAGCGGATGTTCGTTGAGCCATTTTGACACAAATGATGGATTTAAACTCAAACACACCTTTTTATACTCCTGGAAAATAGGTCCTTGTTGATCTGATTTTGTAAACCAGTTTTGAAAAATTTGTGTTCTGAATCTAAGATAATCAGGTGTATTTGGTTTCAAATCGACCAATAAGTATCCGTGAGGTATAGATGTCGCATCGTTAAACGCATGAATCATATGGGGAGCTTGAAGTTGATTGGCCAATACTTTAATTTGCATCTTATCTCTTGGACTTTGAAATAAAACTAAATAATGAGCATTCAAACTGATGGTGCGAGAAGATTTACTTTGTTGAAATAAATTTTGTGTGATGTACACCACACTTGCATTTCTATGATGTCCTTTTCTTGTAAACCATAACTTAATTTTTTCTTCATCTTTATCTCCTAACATGTCATCAAAAATCACCAAGTGCGTTGCACTGGGATCGGTGACAATCTCATCTTCATCATCGGGAATACCTTGAATAAATTTGATATTTGACCCCTCACGTTCTTGTAAGATATTATAAGATTTTTGCCATTCCTTGTAACACCAAACAATACGTTGGGGTAAAATATCAAATAAATCTTCTTTAAACTCAATCATCTTTTTAACAAATTCAGTTTTACCCGATCCACTTGGACCAGAAATAAAAATATTAGAAGGGTGTTTAAAAAACAAACTTCCAATATCTTGATTTGAGTCCAACTGGTGTGTAGAAAGGGCCATGTCTAACTGTGAAAAAATAACAAACACAACTTTATTTATACTCAAATTTTAATGAACATGAATCAACAGTTTAATACATAATTGAAAAAAAAACAGTTAAATATATCAAAAAAAAACTGTACAATACATGTTTATCAGACACAGCTCAGTAGCACTCCCCCGCTCTCCGAGGCACGTCTATAGTAATATAAGAATAGACGTGCCGGAGAAGAGAGAGAGGCAGGTCATGCAACTAGTGTTGTGATAATGAATAGTGTTAACATGTAAATTCTATAATGGAATTTATTAACTATATGGCGGACAGCTCAGTACATGTTTATTAGAAATAATACATGATCATCAGAACTACTCTATGCCAAATACCCATGAGGAACAGTATATCCATCTCCAACAATGACACGCTTAGTATAAGTGAACCGATAAGTCTTGGATTGCAATTCAGTAGCCACAGTCTTGTCTTTATGTTTTCTGATCTGATGGTAGTTGACAGTTTCTCTGAAGTCTTTAGATTCTCCCTTCACCCAGTTGAGCATACGATCAAAGTGAATGACTTGAGATGTATTGTAATCTAAAGTGAGTCCTTTCACTTTGCAAGTTGATTTCCTCTTTCCATCTTTGTCTACAAATTCATAGCCATAGTTCTTTGGTCCCATGCCTACAAATTTCACAATTCTAGCATTGGGCACTTCATCTGTCCATTCTCCAAGTCTATTGTTGACAATAGTAGGGTTCCATAAATGGGGCTTGTGATGATAAATGATAGAGTCTGTATCAAAGTAGAGTACACGTTTATTCAGCTTTTCCAAGATTCCATAGAGCTTCAATCTGGCTTGAGCAGTGACGAAGGCTGCGACAATCACATTACTGCAAGCATGCGGCTCCACACTAGATTCTGTATCGTCCCAGTTGACCAGTAGAAGATTTTCTCTGCAAATGTCCACATTCTTGACAATCTTGTTTGGATTCGTCACCAGTTCAAAGAACTTGGAAGGTTCTGAGATATATTCTGTCTTGGTCATATTCTCTCTCTGTGCCAATTTTCCCCAGAGACTGTTTAACATGATCTTGGCAATAGCTCTCATTCCTTTATTCTTCTCAACATTCTCCAATCTGATTCCTTCAGCTTCAAAATAATCTTGCTTGAACTTGATCTTATCTTGCTCAGTCATGCACCAATCAGGATATCCACTTGATTCTTGTTTGATTCTCAGAAAAGTATCGATATAGCCAGCAAAAATCCCTCCTTCTCCAGATGCTTTATCATATTGAGCTGTCTCTGAGAAATGCCAGACTTCATACACGTCCAATAACTTGTAACCCCTGTCCAAAGCCTCAAACAATTCGATGGTAACCCAAGTCCCTGTAAAACTTCTATCTTCTTCTTGTAAATGAGTACATCTCATATGAGGATCTGTCTTTTCAGCACAACTTCTACACAATAGAAACATCAATTTCTGACTGCATTTCTGAGGTAGTACTGGATGGTACAAATTGGTGGGTGGTAACACTTTACACTTGATCAATCCACAGTGCTGTCTGATGTTGTCTTTATCAATATTCTCTTGAGAATAGATGGTGGGATGTCCAAGTGGAAACAGTCCGTACTTGCAAATAGTTGGATAGAGTGAACACACATCGATGTACTTGATTTCTTCATTGGAGGATTCATCGATTTCCTGATAGAGTTTGGTTGAGTTAGTTCTTCCACCAAATAAAGAATCTCTTGGTCTCAAAGGGTCTAAGTTTGTAAATTCTGAGTCCACCAAAGATCTAAAGTCTGGATCTTCCTTGTATCTCTTGTCATAGTCACATTCCCAAAACTCCACCACCTGATATCCTGCTTTTCTTAACTCTTCACTCTTGCCAATAGTCAAAATATACAACTGATGCATGGTCAAACACTGATGATGTTGAACTCTGTTTCTGTCTGGAAAATGAGTAGGACATCCATGCCAGTAACATCCATAGAATTCAAATACAGTTCGAGATTCTTCATGGTAGCCATCCACATAATGTCCATTGATTCTTTGCTCACCACCATTCAATGCATGTTTGATCTCAATACCACGTGTCTTAGCTTCACTTTGAATCCATCTTACAGCTTTGATAGAGTAGTTCTTTTGATTAGGATAACCTTCAGGTGGGATGATGGCAATACTGTTTTCAGGCATATGATTTTTTCTCCATACTTTTGAACAAGCTTGAGCGATAGTGCAAGCTTCAGACAAAGGATCGAGTCCACTAATGTTGATCAATTCTCGTCTGAAACAAGCACATCCTCGTCTTAGAATATCAACATCACTACGACAGTATTCTTCCATCTCCCTTCTGAAGTCAAATATAGCACCACTCTCAATTTTTCCTTTATGCCAAGCTAAAAATACCTCACGATCCTTGACAGACATCTGACCAGGATTGTACATGTCCACAGGAAAGTAAGGTCCCACATACTTTTGGTTTGCCAGTGTATTTGCAAGATGAGGAAAGTAACCTTTCTTCATCTCTGTCAAGCCAAATGTATCTGGGAAATTAGCCAGTCTCATATGCAAAAACTGATAAGAATCAAGGCATGTGATACGTCCTACTTTCATTCTTAGTATAGTATTTCCATTCATGATCACTTCAGGTTTCACTGTACCATATTCTAAGATATAGTGTAAGATGAACTGACCATCATATCCTCCAAAATTGTGTGCAATACATGTCACTCCTTTATTCTCATCTCCTAAAATCCAATTGCAAAATTGTGGTAAAGTATCTATGCCTTCAAAGATAAATTCTCTCAGACCTGTTTGTGTTGAACAAGTTTGACAAAGTGTATCTATAGGCAAATCCATGCAATCATCACAAGCTTTATGAGCAACACAGAAATTCACCTGATGTGTACCAGTTTCTTGATTTGACTCGAAATCAAAGAAGATGAAACGAGATTTCTTAGGTTGAGAAACCTCTTCTTCTCCTTCATTTTCAGTCATCTCAGATTTACATTCATAACTTTGAATATAGCATTGATGATTGGGTCCAACAATTTCTTTACAATTCCTACATTTTCTCTGTCCTGGGCATACATGATTTTTCTTTGTGCCCACAATCCTAAAATTACATTTACCACAATTATACACAAGTTGACAAATAGATTTTTGCTGCTTAGATTTCATTGCCATACGCTTAGATTTTAAAATAGGTTGAACAATGGCTACAGGTTTTCTGGAACCAATCCCTTTACGAGCAAGAAATTGCTCTAATCCCAACTTATTTTGCTGTCTCTCCACCTCTTTCCAATCTTTTCGCTGCAAAGCAGCACACAACTTAGTCAAACTGAATTTTTCAAAGAACTTCATTTTTTTAGAGAGGCACAAAGTACGTTGGGTTATATAGTTGGATAAGTGGATTGACCTATATTCTACTCCTCCGCAAGAGAGAGCAACTTTAATCTGATTGGTCCATTTAAAGATCACGCCATAATCACCCCATTACTGTGAACATGGTTAGGAAATACTACAATCACACATATCTTAGGCATAGTCTTACATACAAAACTAAGTGCAACATATTAAGTTATTCTTTCTTGAAGAAATGGGTGGCCCTGAAAAGGGCCGGTTTGGTGGTTATATTACCACAAAGGCAAAAATTTAGGAGCAGGGGCATCTACTGGGGCGGCCACGGCAGGCAGGGCATCGCACAGCCCACTGCTCTACAGTTATAGTTCTTTTCACTGGGATGTAGAAGGGTGGATGGTCTGCCTCCGCATCCCAATCCTCAGAAGGTTGAGGTGTGGGGGAAGAATTATCCCCCCAATCTTCCTCCTCGTCACTGATAGTTTCCACCTTCACTTCCATTTTCGCATCATTAATCAAATTTTCGACCCTTCGACTTATCTCCAACATCTTTTGATGATTCTCAATCATTTGTAATAGAACTTCACCCGTATCCTTCACAGCATTCACTGTCTCCAGTAACCTCCTAGTAGCATCAACCATAGTCTTGCCCTGCTCCTCCAAATGCTCCAAACGCGAATCCAAATTGCAAGCCATTTTGTTGTTGTTGTGTAACACAAGAACAGAATGAAGAATTTGAGATTTGAAACGAGCTTTTATAGTTTTCAAAGGGATTGACCTACATTGAACTCCTACGCTAGATATAATTTCACCCAATCAGAGTTGACTTGATTTCTTGAAACGCTGGAACTTTAAACTAGGTCAATCCGCTTGACAAGTATAAAAGGCTTGAACACACTACACTTTCACCATTCATAATCATGGAGCCATCACTGACAATAGATGATATGATCAACAATCCTGACCTTTTGCTATCAGCAGTGAATGAGACATTTGCTAGCGATACGACACAACAGTATTATACGCCGCAAACACCCTCAGCGTATATGCCTCAACCTGTTCAACAGATGCTGCAAAAACAACAGTCAAAGACTCAAGTCATTGAAGTCTTACTCAAAGAACTAAATGAGTTAAGATCTAGAGTGAAGAACTTAGAAGAATTGTCTCAGCAACGTGCACAGCAGCAACCTTTAGAGATGCCATCCATCCAGATTCCCATTAGACTTGACATTACGACAAATGATCAAGACACCAGTCAAAACATAGGAGTTGGAAAAGCAACTAAGAAAATTAGAATTACTAAGAGGAAATGCTAAAAATCACCTAGACAATCAACAAACAGCCCTTTTCAGGGCTACCACTTCCCTAGAAAGAATACCACTAAACTTGCTAAATAATATACACTAGTTAATGCTACAGAGTGATGCCTCTAAGAGTTGAGGTCTTGATTGACCAAGAGACTCAAAGACGCATGGTACTTAGTAGCCTTGACTATAACACACATTAACACTACAGAGTGATTA
The DNA here is from genome assembly GCA_964019695.1 of Loripinus fragilis. Taxonomy (NCBI): domain Eukaryota; kingdom Metazoa; phylum Mollusca; class Bivalvia; order Lucinida; family Lucinidae; genus Loripinus; species Loripinus fragilis. The sequence continues at coordinate 14,015,919 of OZ026524.1, forward strand.
AGGTCTTGATTGAGCAAGAAAAATTGCATAAATTAACAACATAGAACTCAATTTTTCACATGATATATTTTATTTAAAAAAGTTAAAACTTGTTTTTTTTAAAAAGTCATACTTGTTTTTTTGTGACATTATCAGAATCTTATATACGTAATACATTACGTCATCGATTTTTATAAACCACTTCTCCGAAAATCTAAAAATAGATTTTCCGGGAAATTGGAAAAGCGCACGAAATTCTGACGTCATCACAATGACTGGTTCCCAGTTCCGCTATATGTTATATACTATTATTGATTTTTTTGCATTGGTTCCCTGTCTCCCTCTCCCGCTCTCCCGCGCTTCGCGGCACGTCTATAGTAATATTAAAATAGACGTGCCGGAGAAAGAGAGACTATATAAAAAATGAACCAGTAATTTATCACAACTGCACTTTTCTCGCAAAATAAACTATCTAATAATACTCAACGTATGACAGACCAGAAAAAACTATCACAATCACAGATCAGCCTGCGCTTTTGAGCAAAAATAAACTAAGTTATTTTCAATAGTCCAGAAAACTATCACAATCACAGATCAGCCTGCGCTTTTGAGCAAAAATAAACTAAGTTATTTTCAATAGTCCAGAAAACTATCTCAATCACAGATCAGCCAGCGCTTTTGAGCAAAAATAAACTAAGTTAATCTCAACAGCCCAGAAAACTATCACAATCACAGATCAGCCTGCGCTTTTGCGCAAAATAAAGTTATTCACAGCTAGTCACTCAAGCTTACCAGGGACGGCATCTATGGGGCATTTTTTTAGCCTGAAAAATTCTAAGTTCTTTTCAGGCTTAAAAGAAATGCCCCATAGTGCCGCCCATTACTACTGTTAAATCAACAAATTATAGATCTAGGGCCTGGAGTGCTACAGCTCATTGACTGTGACCTTGAATGCATAAGGGTCTAGTTAGCATACAACACTTTCATGCGTCTATCTCACTACCCTACGTTGTTTTTTTATAATTTATTTTTATTTTTCCTGACACAATAACAAGTATTTTACATACATGTGATAAACTATTTATATGGAAATGTGAATACATGAAAAGAAACATCTTGCCACCTTTGTCAATCTACTTCACCGCTAATATTCTAATAACTCATGCAGATACGACGGTTCCATATCACAATATCACCAGCACAACTTTGTAGTCTAGATACGAATGTTTCCACTATAAAGTTATTTCTTTTAGTCCAAAGCACGGACTTTATGTAGATTCGTGAATACCGCCCGATCAAAGAAGCTCAGACGAGTACATACGCACAATGTAAGGGCCTCGATGATGGGATAGGAACGCTAGTGGACACTGCATCCGTTTAGAAATCTTCCGACTTGTACCGTATAACGGGTGTAAATTCACAGCAGTGCTAATGCGATGGAAAATCGCTTTTATATTTAGCGTATTACTATATATATTTGGAAATCAACTTTACCTTGTACATGTTTATGCTTCACTGGTTTTCAATATTGTATACATGGTTAGTTTTCGTGCAGTATTAACATTTATGTAATCCAGTCAGGCGATTCAAATGGCAAGTGTTTTGAAGATTTCCTTGTTGGATATATATATATATATATATATATATATATATATATATATATATATATATATATATATATATATATATATATATATATATATATATATATATATATGAAACGGTAAGGTATAACTTAATTTTTCATTCAAGGCATGGCGAATTACAATAGCAGAAATAGGAAGCAAATTGTTTTGCGAGGCCCCTGGAGACTAGCATGTGCCTTTATTTCTCTTTGCGACATTTTAAGGTTCTCCTTTATATCAATTTTAATCCAGGCTAAGCTAACGTGCTTTATATGGGACATGGGCAAACAGTGCAGATCCAGATCAGGCGCCACCGAATGCGACGTCTGATCTGGGTCTCCACTGTTTGCTCACAGAATGTTCTATAAATATTTGAATACTATAAAATGAGTGACTGTTCCAATTTATTAGAACGGGAAAATACCATTCGGCTTTAACCCGTTAATATACAGGCCCGTAGGAAGCAATTACAGATTGGGGGTGCACACATTACAATTTGGGGGGGGGGGGGCACACATAATTTTTTTTTTTAATTTTTTTTTGTTTTGGGGGGGGGGGGGGGCATATTTGTGCAAATTATTGGAGGGGGGGGGGCACGGCCCCCCCGTGCCCCCCCCCCCCCCCTATTCCTACGGCCCTGATATACATGACCAGCGCTATTGATTAACGTTTGACTACTCAAAAAATAAGGTTTGCGGAACGAGATGGTAAGAGTAAGACTGTTCAAGCTGATACAAAGTACTTTGTCACAGTTTGGGGCTGATTATGGTTGGCAAACATTTTTTACTAATGACAGGACTAGAGGAGTTCAGTTTTAACATACAAGCACCACTACACGAACGTATACTTAGGGAATAAAGAAACGCAACAGACGAAAATATATTTTTTTGCGTGTTTAAGTGACGGTTTGGTAAAATCTCTATTGAAATTTTCTTATTGAGTATTTATAGCATCTGATGAAATACCAAAACGTCATTCGAACGCTATATTTTACGCTACAAGATGAAAATATATGAAAACGTAAAAGTGACGTTAACGCCAGAATAAAGATCAAGAAACCCCATCTTTTCCATGGATGGTTATTTGATGTCGACTTGACAATGTTCAAATTAAACAAACGTCCGGTCATATTCGTAATGCAGTCAAGTATTGCGTCAAAACACGCTACTTGAATGGCAAGATACACAATGGTGGTGAATAAGCGTTGAACGTCACTTGGAGCCGTCGGATTTGGGTCGCTGGTGAATATACGGGATAAGATAAACATAGAGACATCAGAACATGCTTTCTTGGAAAAAACTGACTTTTCAGATACCGTAGAAGTACGCTGGTAAGGTGTTTATATTGACGTTAGCCAACCAAACACGACATTATGCAAGAGAAAACAGCCGATTACATGCCGAGAGTGAACACCAAACTTGTTAACTATAACCTAGACTTTGTCACTGGACCATTTTATCATTAGAAAAACACATAAACATCAAGGAAACCATTTAAACGTAGGATATCGAATTTGACGTCAGAATTGAGTTTTTTGACGTCTGAAGATCTCGAGTCGTAATTTTTGGACAAAACGTCCTTGTAATGGATAAATCTCAAGCAGAAAAGAAAGTTTACGCATTTCACGCAGTATTCAGAGTTGACGTTAATGACGTTAAGCCGTTTCAGAGTCCTACAGAAACGTCGCCATCTGATCATATCCTTGATCCGCAATCTAAGCCAAGACGTTTTGAAACAATAAACCGATGGTTGCGTGAAACTTTGCTTTTATTGACCCTGTTGCAGCAGTTTACTACGGGGGTCAGGCTGGTTACGCGCATACCAAAGTGATTACGTAATCGATAATTACGTTGAACCTGCTGTAATTTGACGGACACATACTACTCCTATGGATAAATACTTACATCATATTGTATGTTTACAATGACTCAAAATGTTTGTTGCGTTTCTTTATTCCTTAAGTATACTATACCTTTACCTCGAAAATGTCAAGCCATTTTCCCCAATGTGTTTTCAATTTATCGTATGCAATGTTTTTAATAGCAATTAATTTTCTGTCTCAAGGAATTTACCATATAGTAAGATTTGTAAAAAATCCATTGTTCCACACCATCCCAAAATTGATTTACGACATTGCAGTGCCAAAACAAATGTTCAATTTTTTCTTCTTCTAAATTGCAAAAAGAGCATAAATTATTTTGTCTAATTTTCATTTTCAATAATAAATCATTTCTATGGATTAATCTAAATTGAAACCAGTGCATTTTTGTATTGTGACAACATTTGGCTGGTACACTATATATTTGTTTCCAATCCAGATGAGTATTTTCAAATATTCGTTCCCACTTGAGTTGACTAGTTGGGACTAAAGTTTTGCAGATTAATATCTTATACATATCTTGACTGCCTTTAAGTGATTTCATTATTAATTTAATATTGAATGGCCAATGGCAATTAAATAACGATTCGGTTCCCAAGTGAATTTGATTTCGTCTAATATATGTTTCTACCGAAGTTCTAATCCCCATATATTCTATAAAATTTGTGCTGAGATTATACTTTATTTGAAATTGTTCGTATGTCAACAGCAGCCCGTTCTCATCAATCAAATCTCCAATATACTGGATATTTTTATTGTACCATCTGCGATAGAACACAGGAGAATTATTTATTTTTATATTTGTATTGTTCCATATGCATATGCCTATGACATCTGAAGCTGATTTTGGTATTAATTGCATAATAAATTTTTTTCATGCCCCTAGTACATCCCACCAAAACTTATTTGTACAACGACTTTGAATTTCATTAATATAGGTTGAGCCTCTATTAATCAGGTCGTTTATATTCGTATGCATTGTTTCGAATAGGGTTTTATATTTTGAATTTGTGCATATCAATCTTCTTATCCAGGTTATTTTCAAAGCATTTATGTAGCTATCAAGATGTACCATTTTTAAACCTCCTTTATAATAATCTTGACATAATACTTCTCGTTTAATTCTGTCGGTAGGTGATTGCCAAATGAATCTGAAAAACATTCGATTCAAATTTATGATACAATGTAGTTTCATTACTTAGGTTTGGCAATGCAATGAACAGGTGGTTAAGCTTGGCTATCAGCAGCGTTTTAAGTATCGTTATTCGTCCTAAAGGTGTTAAAATTCGTTTTGACCATTGGTTAATTTCTTTTTTAATTTCTTTTATTTTTTCATTATAGTTTATTTCGGGAATTGTATCCAAATTGCAAGAAAATTTTATTCCCAATATATCAAAGTCATTTTGAGTCCAGTCTAGTTTTAATCTATGGTTGAATGTTTCCCCACTAAATTTCATACTCCCGATCCAGACTGCTCTGGTTTTTGATGCATTTACTTTTAGTCCTAAAGAAATTGCAAATCTATTTAATACTCTTAAAGTTTCGTCTAAGGATTTTTGAGATCCATCAAGCAGTATGGTTGTGTCGTCCACAAACTGTGACAACGTATATTCTGTATCTGCTATTTTTATACCTTTTATATCTTTATTTGCCTTAAACATTCTAGTTAGGATTTCTGCGCATAAGAGAAAAATATATGGAGAAAGTGGGTCCCCTTGTTTGCACCCTCTTTGCACTATAAAAAATTCTGATAAAAATCCACATTGAACTACTGAAGCTGAAATATCGTTATAAAATACCTTTAGCCATTGTTTAATTGATTCTCCAAAATTTAAAAAAATTAATACTTTTTCAATAAATTTCCAAGATATTGAATCAAATGCTTTTTCAAAATCTATGATCAAAAGTAAGCCAGGAATATCTAATTTATCTGTTATATGAAGTATATCATATATAAGTCTTGTATTTTCACCAATGTAACGTCCACTCATAAAACCTGTCTGTTCTTTTGATATCAGTTTATCAAGGACTTGTTTTATCCTCTCAGCTATACTACCAGATGCAAGTTTGTAAATGACATTTAGTAAAGTAATGGGTCGCCAATTTTTTAAAAATTGTTTAGGTTTATCACCTTTTGGTAAGCATGTAATTATTCCTTGTCTTTGCCTAATTGAGAGTTTTCCATCTTTATATCCTTCATTAATTGATTTTCAAATAAACACTCTTAAGTCACTATAGAAAAAATTAAAAAACTCAACAGTAAAGCCATCGCTCCCTGGGGATTTATTATTTTTCATTTTTTTCAAAACTGCCAAAATTTCTGATTCAGTAAGTTCTCCTTCCAAGCAATTTTTATCTTTTTCTGATAGTTTTGGATTGTTATTAATTGAGTTGAGTAAGTTTTTTATTTCTGGTTCTTGTTCTTTGTTTTCATTAGGACTGCCATATAATTTTTTGTAAATTTTTTTAACTTCAATTAAAATATCCTCTTGTTTAGTTATATGGTTGCCATCTTCTTTTACTACCTTTGGGATTATTTTTTTCCTATAATTTCGGGACTCTAAGCTGCAAAAATATTTTGTTGGTTTTTCACCTTCTTCTGCCCACTTTACTCTTGATCTAATAATTACTCCATTTAGTTTTTCTTTTCTTAAATTTTGAAGTTCTTCTTTTCTAGTTTCTATTAGTTCTAAGTTGTGATCTTGACAGTTTTCTAGGTTCTCAATATCTTTAATTAAGTTACTTTCTCTTTCCTGCTTTTGTTTCTTTTTATATGCTGAGTGTGATATTGTCTTACCCCTAATTTCCATTAAAATCATTTCCAAAAATAATTGATTTGATATTGTAAATTCTAATAGATCATTATTTGTATTACTTTTAATAAATTCTAAGTTGTAAATAGGAAGAATATACTGTTCCTTTACTTTATTTATGCATTGTTTTACCTCATCAACATATGTTTTATCTTTTAGTAAGCTGTTATTAAATTTCCAAAGTCCCTTGCCATTTTTAAATTCATTTATTTCTAGAGATAGAACTACTGATGAGTGATCTGATCTATAGCTCGGAATAATCTTAATATCCTTTACACTTGGCATTATAGCTTCTGATAAGAGGAAAACATCCAAACGAGCTTGCTTAACAGGGTTTCGTTTCCGCCAGGTGTATTGTCTTGTGTTTTCATGAACTTCTCTAAATGGATCTACTAGATTTAATTCTTCTTTTATATCTAAAACACTTTCTTTTGCATTTGGGTTGTTAACATTTATATAATTATAAGTATCTAACTCCTGGCTTTGTACTAAATTAAAATCTCCACATAAAATAACATGTTCATTATCAAATTCTTCTTTTTTTTCCTGTAACCTGGAGAGTCCTCATTAGGGCCATATATATTAGCCAATGTGAATTTTTACCCTCTAATTCTATGTCTAAAATCAGCATATTTCCCCTATCATCTTTACAGGACCTCAATACTTTATAAGCAACTGACGTACTGAATAATATACAAACCCCTCTAGCATTTGAAGTAAACGAATTAAAATACACTTCCCCTCCCCATTCTGATCTAATGTATGGTTCTAATTTTGCAGTAAAATGAGTATCTTGTAAACAATATATACCAAATTTTTATCTCTCAAATAGTTAAAAACATCTTTCCTTTTAGAGTAGTCTCCCAGGCCTCTACAATTTGTCGATGCTATTTTTATTAAATTATGATTTTCCATCAAGTAAATCCAACAAAACATTTGCTATATATGATTTCCATCTAGCGGGGGTTGCCCGTTGCTCTAACTTACTACTATCTATATTCACAATTTCAGATAGTATTTGTGCTACTGGGTCAGGTTTTACAAATATGAAGGAACAAAACATACACATATACGTACATACACAACAAAAAACAGCTCGCACTTCCCATAGGTCTGTGCAGATAGTGATCATGCTGCACAGTACCCAGGAAGAGGTTGGGGATGGCAAGGCTCTTCTGATAAAAAGGGCCATGCAAACAGTTTCAAAGGGTATCTTTTAGTTAGTTAATGCTTACATAATGGGGTGTTTAATTCTATTGTCAACGGCTGCTTCAAATTGAACTATTTTAGAGTGCGTTGGAATATTAAACAAATTTGCTGTGTTATAAATATATGATCACTGTTGATACTATCACTCATTTTGGCCTTATTGATTTGTCTTGAAATAGCAGTCATCATTGCAGTTATTCTGTCACTGTTGCTACTATAGCAAATCAATATATTTTAGATATATATCAGAGCCACAAACACAGTAAAAGTATATCTGCCACAATGCTTGCAAAATTGATATTTGAGTTTCATACTAACTGTTAGATTGGTTGATTGACTGTGCTGAATAATGTAAATTCAGCTGTATACCAGTTAGGGTGATCAGTATATGCATAGGGTACTGTACAGCCTCCCAAACATGAGAAAAATTCTTCTGTTATCTTAACTACTATAGCAATACTGACATATGAATTGTACTGAACAATGTAAATAGATTTTACAAGAATATATCCCTACCACAATATCACGCAAGATGTCACTTCTGCTGAAATATTGATATGAAAAAAGAAAATAGATATGCTGTTGCCCTTGTTGTAGTACTACATGTAAACCATTACCACTGCTATTTACTGCAAAACCCAAATAGCCTTTTTACTCTATGCATTAACAAAGACTGTTCACTTTATAATGTAAATACATATAGCATTATTGGCATGTGTACAAGAGTTGATGCCTCAAAAAGTTCTACAGATTTTTAACCAGAATTGTTTCATGATATTAATTAATGCATTGTCACAAGATTTCATACACAGTGACCGGTGAAACTACCGCCATGCCTGCAATCTTGATGTGAACAAATATGAATAGTCATTATGGCTTTGATCTTGTTATATGATATCCTTAGCCAAACTAAATGTGTTGTGTTATAAGCTTATGGCTACTGTTGCCCCTGTACCTCATTACAGTATTGTTGACTTGTCTCAAAATAACAGCCACAGTTGCAGTTGTTCTGTCACTATGGCTGTAATATTGAGACTTGATTGAATGAGTTTAATTGGCTGTTAGCTATGTTTTAGCAAGGTTCTCACTCAATGCAAATTTAGTTGAGCATTTACATATGACCCATTGCTTTCATATAGTGGCACAAGGTACTGTTTGGCCCAACATGTAGAAGGGCTGCTTCTATCCTTACATCTATTACAGCATCATTGACAAATATTTTACACATGACACATTAGGGGGTAGTTTCAGACAGGCTGAAACCTCGGCTAACATACTGAAATAAAAAGAATGATACTGTCACTATGACTGCATATTCAATGTAATCACTTTTATTAATTCCTCCTAGTAGCAATTGTTACTCTGATATAAAATGTTCTACAAATTTATAACAGAATGAGCAATACCTGAATGTCTAAATGGTTAAATTAACTCATTATTGAGAGCTATATTGACAGCAAGAAGTACCATTTTTCTGTTATATAGGTCTTCATAAATATAAATGGTTATTATTGCCATGATTTTGTTATATGAAAAACTTAGCTTAACTGTTCTTGCTGCCTAACAATATGTGTTGTCACTATAGCACATTACATAATTTTTGACTTGTCTCAAAAGTACAACCACTGTGTCACACAATGAAGCCATGATTACAGACAGGTGACCTTAGTAAAATATTGGAATGAAAACAAATTTCTTGTCACTATGTCTACAATTTCGGCACATTCAAAATGGTCACAGTTATTAATTTATCCTGTAGAAATTGTTTCTCTGATCTCATGAGCAACAGCTATACTACCAGCTAAACTACCCCCATAACTGTACTATAGATATCCATAGATATAAATTATTATTATGGTTTTGATATTGGTATATAGACAATTATAAACAACTGTTCTTGCTGCCAAACAACTACCCTACGTTGTACTTTTCCCAGCTGGAGTATTTTGTCTTAGTATGGGGGCCCCGAAGGACGAGGTATACTCCTGTGTTACAAGGTGTTGTAAGCAGTCTCTCATATCATTGTTTTTATGGTTTTGATATTTCATTTGATGAAGCCTAATGTCCAGTATGCATTGGCAGTTATGTGTTCTATGTGAGAGTTTCAGGATAGTCCACTGGATATATCATTCCCAAGTATTTTTCACCAGTGGCAGCCGTCAGGAATTGACCATGTAAGGTGTTCAATAAAACAGAATTAATTACTTTCCTGGCTGTTGTTACCCTTATCACCAGACACTTGGATGTCCCACCAGCCCTTCCACATGGATAGTCTGGCCAGATCATTTTGTATCATTTGTACGTCTTTAGTACATCCAACTGTCAGGTACATTTACACTGTCGTGTCATCCTCAAACAGGCGCAATTGAGATGATAACCTAGTCGATAGGTCATTGATGTAAATAAGAAACAGGACATGCCCCAGAACTGAGCCCTCTGGGCCCCAGAGTTCACAAGGCCCGATCCTAACTCTTTGCCATAAAGTACCTACGTCTTGGACCGGCTACCCGAGAAGTCACGCATCCACGATAGGCCGTTGCCTCTGATTCAATACTGGTGGATTTTCTAAATGAGTTGGAGTGATTTCTTTGGTATATAAATTAAATGTTGGCACTAATAATTGTTCAGCGCAGTTTATTAAAATAGTTTCTCAGTATAAAAGATTGGTTGTAACTTTAATTGCATGTTGGAGGGTCGGACCTCAGACTCTATGACGGTTCAAACTTAAAGACTTATCTATAGATGAGAGGGTTCAGGCCTGATGTTGTGCCTGTGGTCGGGCCCACCGGGGTTTAACTGCTGGATTTCTTTTGTTTCGGTATTCAGTTGTTTGTACTGTTGAGTACTTATCTTTGTTTTATCTCTTTTTAGGTCTCGATTTTATGTACTAGGAAATGATACATCGATAAGTTAAGAATCTTTCTTGCGAACCAAAATCTTTGCGTCTTGATCCACAACAGAAATAAGGGTGAGGTTGATACCGTAAAACACGTTTAAACCGTCCAGTAATTTTCTTACAGACCGTTCCAAGGCAGTGCTTCTTTTGTGGATCCTTTTTGTTATTTATGGTTCGTGTTTGCCTTTGTCGAACTGCATTGTCTGTTCCTTGCAGCCTAGTGATCACCTGCTGGGAAAGGGCTGACCTCTTGGCTTTCTGGTGTATGATGCTTTTCGTGTTTTGTCTCTTTCCCATATGGTGTACATGGTCAGTTGTGGTACTTGATTGTATAGATTCCTGATCTTTGTCTTATTCCTTACTTTTATAAAACGCATTTGATAAACCCAGCGGCACTAAATCAGTTTTTGTTTGTCCATTACTTACACCTCTAGTAAGGCCCTCAATCAACAGAGTAAGCTCCCACGCGACCGTTCGAGTCTGTCAAGGTGCTTTACCAAGCGAGGAATCATTATGTGTTCGAGGGCCTGCAAAGTATGCAGGCTTGTAAATGGCAGTGGAAGACAGACATTTCGCCCTTTTTGAAGACTGGGGTTACTTGGTCTCTGTTATGATTGATCGCTCGAAGATGATCTAGATAATTGGTGCAAAAGTCTTCCATAGATAGAGTGAAACTGAGCACTCCAGCTGGGAATGTACTAGGATATACCTCGACCGGCAAATATAATGCGCGGCAAAGCCTTGTCTCCATTTTGCATACCAGTGGCTGGACAATGTTAAAGTAAATAAGTATGCAAAATTTGATCAATCCAAATATATCATACGATTCAAGAGTTATGGGTATTTTCACTAAAAGATCTTGACCGGTAAAAATAATGCTCGACAAAGCCTCGTCACCATTTTGCATACCAGTGGCTGGACAATGTTATAATAGATAAGTATGCAAAATTTGATCCGAATATACTATATGTGGTTCAAGAGTTATGAGCATTTCCTCTAACTGACCACTACCTGCTGGAATGATGCTCACCAATAAGGCTGTTACACATGCCAGTGTTAAGATAATGTTGACATGCTTTTGTATGCAAAACTTGGTCAAAATATACCACGTGGTTCAAGGAGTTATGAGCATTTTCACTCACTGCTAGCTAACGGACGGACAGATGGACGGACTCACATAGTGATTACAATTCAGACCCAAGGGTCGTGCAATTAGGTTTTTGCATTCGCGTGGCTGTGTATGTTTTGCATATCTTACTTGCAGTGCCTCAGGTTGGCCTGTGCTGTGTTTTTTTTTTATTGTCATACTCACCTGTGTTTTTGTTCTTATCAAGAATAATCCAAACAAGTATAAACTTTTCAAAAAAGTTTGCAATATTTTATCACTTAACTAAAGTAGGTTGTTGTCGCACAGATGTTGTCTCAAAGGAAAGTGATGAGTGGACTAAATGACACATCCGTCTCATCGTCATTTCCACTCGCGGGGATGTCAATGAGTTGAGTGTGTCATTTTAATGTTATGGCACCATAAGTCAAGCTGAAAATTGAAAGTTTTGATGCCTTGTGGGAAGTTTCAGAAATACTCTCTATAATTGCTCCACTCGTATCTGTGTATTTTGCAGACTGATTAATAAAAAAGGATATGCTTATTGTGTTGAAACGCTATCATTGGGGGAGAGAGCATCAGCCCGTTGATCAATAATACCCCTTTGCATGATCGTATAATCAAAAGGGAAGAACAGCTCCGTTTCTCTACAGGGATTTGGTTTATTTAAATAGCAATGCACTTTTCTACATTAACTTTTTATACATTGTACTTAACAGCAAAAGAAACGCATATTTTAATTACTGTTGCTTTGTACAAAATGGGTGTTAGATAATAATCTAAATGATATGAAAGCTACCAATGAAGCATGGAACATGTGTGAAAACAAATGCATAGTAGACATCGATTCTACGGAGTAAATGCTACAAAGGGGGATACTGATAACATAACTCATAATTAACATAAACTTCGAGATGTTATATACCAAACATCGCAGAACCCATTTTAATGAAAAATACTCTGCGCCTTAATCAGGCCATACAGACGAATTGTCCAGAATTATGCATGGCACACTAATGTGTACGAGTTTCATTGCCAAACAATAAACCGGATGTGTGTATAAGACAGGCAGTGGTTTAAAGTTGTTGCGTTGGACAGTACCTCACTTGATACCGTGCACAATGTACCAGACTTCCTTACATTACAGACCTTCAGGCCGTTTTCAATATCAGTGTGAAAATGTACAAAAATGAGGATTTTTTTTATCTGTAGTGTATCTCCTACAGCAATTAATTAAAAATGTTATAACGTTTTCGAATTTGTTACATTGTGCTGTGACAACATGCAGTGAAATTCGATTAAAAGCATCGCTCTACCAAAGCACAACACTGGTTTTTGCTTAAAATATTAATTAACTTTAATTAACTGTGTAACAAGGAATAAAGTGGCACATAACTAGTTCATCCTGTCAAACATATTAATATTTTTCAGGGTAAAAAATTATTATGGTTTCAAATGTTAATAAGTAATGAAAAACATGCGTTTCTTTTGCTATCAAGTATATTCATTCAATATTTGTCGTTCGCGGACCCATAAAGTTTTGTCAGAGGCGGCCAAATTTGATAACGTTTTTTTCTTTTCTTTTTTTTAGTTGAGGGGATATAGGACCAAACTACCGCCATAAATGGGTCATCATCGGCCCGTCTACGAAACGGCCATTTAAATGGCGTTTCGCTGGCGCCCGATTGTGGCCCAACATTGAATGCTGTATTGGTAGCTTTGTTATGTTTCGGGGGATCCGGACATGTATTTCACAAGGTCTCGGAATGCCTCAGTTCTATTTAGCAGGTTTGATTGAGCCTAACTTGTTCGTAAACTATTGCTTATCATGCGCGGATCCAGAGGGGGGGGGGCGACAGGGCGTTGTTCTAAGCAATACTGGTCCGGATCCCCTGAAAAAATCACAAAGCTACCAAGCCAGCATTAAATGTGGGGCATCATCAGCGATATGCCATTTAATAGCTGATAGCGGTATTTGGATCCTTCCTCCCCTCATCAACTAGAAAAAATAATTATCAAAGTTGGGCCTCCTCTGACAAAACTCTGGATCCGCGCATGCTTATTACTGTATAGTGTGTGTCTCTCCTTCTATGAAGTTTATTTTCGTGGTTCCAGATCTACTTTGTCACAAATAGATATCTTTTATAGCCCCAAAACCAAATCTCAAAATGTCATTACGCAATGACATTGTGAGACTTTGGTTTTGAGGCTACTGAAGCTAATGCCACTTCTTTTTTCCGTATTTACCAACAGGCTGGAAACTATTACACAGGCCGTCTATATTTGTCATTTTCAGTTTTTGATGGAACCTTGTTTTGCATGCCTTGAACTAGCAAGGCATATTTATAAGCAAGACTGGCGAGGAAAATAAACAAGACTGGCAAGGAATATTATGAAGACTGGCATGGAATGTAAGCACGACTGGCAAGGAAAATAACTCTTGGCTCTTCGTGTACATGTCGCATATATGATCTGGTATTTTTATATCTTAAGACATCATTTCTCTAAATTTAACCTAATTTGTAATTGAGCCAGCACATGATACACTTTTGTTTTGGTACTTAGCAATGAAGGCTCAGAACTCTCTACCCGCTAGATACGCCTCAGGGACTTGCAAATAAAGCTATTGCGATTATAATTTTAGTACCAATGTCATATGTGCTGGCCAAATCTATTATAAATGATCAGTGCTTTTACTTTAAACAGATGCTGTAGAATGGCATTTCTTCAGCTCCAACAATCGTTTAGTTACCGGAAGTACGTCAAGAGAGCCGTGATTCAGAGGTTTCGTGTTACTATTGATATCATCACAGGAATGCCGAGCTATGACCTCTAAAGACACAGCTACGTGTGAAATGTTCATCACAGAAGGATAATGAATCTCTGTAAAGTCGAATGAAGACAATGCCTCTTTTTCCGGTATGTCTAATTCAGTTTCTGCGAGATTAGCTTTGACATAAAAATATGGCTGGATCATTGCGAATGCGCTTACTACACATAGGATACCACCTAACACAAAGGACAATGTATAGGACCGGGTCACATCAAACACACAACCTGAAAAGATATCAAGATTATTTGTATAAAATTCAATGAAATACTTGAAATACTAATCTAGTTGGGCATAAAGCTTGCATATAAGCAACAGCAACATCATTAACAACAATTATAGTGACATCCGGTTTGGAATTTGAAGACGGAAAAACAGAAACAAAGTTTGCATGTTCTGTATTTTGGGAGCGATATAAAGGTGAGATAGAGCACTGCTATGCAAAAAGCCATGGGTATCGACGTTTGTGTAGTAAATCACAGATCACAAACTACGCACATACTATACTCACTAAGTTAACTTTCCGTGATGAAGGCGTATCTAAAGCCCTCTGAACACAAGGAAAGCTGTTAAGTTGATTTGGTGATTTGGTAAAAGACTGGCATATTATAATGCATGTACGGTTATTTATGTTTTGGACCTTTTGGTTGGTAATATTGCCGTCTTTTTTGGCGCTTAATAGACATTTGAATATATTTTGTAGCATTAATGGTCTAAGAAACGAGCACTTATCGTATGCCGTTGCACCCGGGAATGATATACTGCAATTCATTACACAATCGATTAAACTAGTATGTAACGTCATTTGACGTCGTTAACAAAGTTAAATACATAATGAAAATTTCTTAACTTTTGCGCTGAAAATGCGATTTTCAAAGACTTTTCAATGTCAAATGATGTAAAGAATCTTACATTCGAGCTCTCGTATTATTGAATTTAACCCATATAAGCATAGCGTCCCTTTTGTGGGACAAAGGAAAACATTGCAGGTACCCTGATCAGACGTCGCGGCGTCTGATTAGGGTCTCCACTGTTTGTGCACAGAATGCTCTATTAAAATTTGAATACGAATGAAAATTATCAATCAACAATCCTTAAAACGGAAATGGACTGGTCCAATCAGGACGAGTGGGAATTTCCATTTAGCTTAAATGGGTTAACTTAGTAAATGAGTTGGGAAAATCTTATGAGGAGGAAGGTCAAAGTTTGTGAGGTTTTTGTATTAACCGCACATGCGTCGTCATTTGTAATTCTACATGCACAGCAACTTAACAGGACCACAGACCAAAATTTTGTCCTGAGCCTTCGTCTATGTCCCCTACTTGGGTGTGTTTACAATGTCATATAGAACTATTGCCTGACTTAAAAGGTAATATCGTTCATGATCACTTAGATAATCCATAATCCGATTGTCCCCCTTACATCAATGCTTCTAGAGCCTTCGCTGCTCGTATACGCGATAAGTACCAATTTATCCCATGAACTTGCTCAAAATCTTAATTTTCCTGAAAGAAATTGAACTCACCAGCTAATGGGCCACCTATCAACTGCCCGGCAGCTTCAAACAAGAGTAAACAACCATAGCCATTTGCAAACCGATGTAGCCCCAGTATTTGAATGAGTATTGACACAAGCAATGTGCCAAAACAGCCTGAGAAGAATCCAAAAGAGACAGCAGCACACATCAAAGCAGGAAACGTTTTACAAAATGGTGCTAGACACACAAAGAATCCAGCGACACAGAATGAGACACTATAGAGGACTATTATGTTGACTCTTAGGTGGTGAGCGATAAATCCATAAGAAAATCGCCCAGCAAGATTGGCGATTCCTAGAGCAGAAAGAAGATATGCACTTCGATCTAAGTCTATCCCCTGAGATTCTGCTAGAGCAGTGAGATGTAAGTATAAGACGGAAATTCCACAACACCACAACAAGTTATTGAAGCACAACATAAGATAGCCATTCTTTTTGAAGGGCGTGATGTCTGTTATTGGTAGATTCTTTCGTTGGACATCGGGTCTATCGATCGGTCGTATCAATGCACCAAACACACACAGATGTAAACTGAGTGCACCAATAATTAGTAAGCTGGATCTCCAGTCGTAGGTATTGATTAAAAATCTGATAAACACTGGATAAACGAAGTTTCCAACACCGTTTCCTGAAGAGGCGATTCCTGCTGCTACGTTTATTTTCTTTTTGAAATAGTAGGAGATAGCAGTAATGGCGGGAATGTATGTGATGCCAAACCCTGCACCTGAAATAAATAAACTCAACTTGAAGAAAAGGGGTTCATAGTTGATACATATTTACTTAATTGAGCTGTGATATGTGATTTCCGACAATGTGGCATTTTGACAAATGTAGACTCAGACGAGCCTGTGTAGCTTCCTTTTTAGGTTAGAGACTCCAAATGCTGTTTGGTCAGTAGCTTAACAATCTTACAATAATCAAACGACCGAAAAAGGCTCTGACCAGACTGTGCGTATGTACAGGCTGATCTGAGGCTTTGCTTGTCGCGCATACCATATTGTTGGAAATCTCATGTCACAGCTTAATTAGAGGTGTTCACTTCTACTAGCCAGGGGTTCGAGGGTAAAGTAGTTGAGTAGTAAAATGTTTTGATTAAACACAAAAATATTGGGTTTACCTATTAGATTTCTTTTGCTCCGTTATTCTGTGGTATGAACTACTGATTCCTTATTTTTGTTTTATCTCCCTTTTTATCTTAATCTACATATACTAGGAGATGATTCATGCACAAGTTACGAATCTTTCATGCAAACCAAACATTTATGTGTTTGGTCCACATCAGAATTAAGGACGATTTTGTACCAGGAGACTTGTTTAACCCCCAGTAATTTTCTTACTGACCGTTCCAAGGATGTGTGTCTTTTGTGGATCTTATTTGCTTTTTGTGTTTGTCTTTGCCATACTGCCATGTCTGCTTGTTGCAGCCTTATGGTCACCTGTTGGCAAAGGGCTGACCTCTTGGTTCTCTTGTATGTGATGTTTTCTTGTGTGTTTTGGCACTTTCCCATGTGGTGTCTTGGGTCAGGTGTGGTACTTGATTGTATGGATTCCCGATCTTTTCCTTCTTTCTTGCTTTATTTTCTATGAAAATATATACTTAAGATGCATATAAGAACCAGCTTGTTGAGACAGTTTTTTAAGTGCATATAAAGTGTACACACCAAAATAATCAGGCCACCATACGCCGCTTTCATGGTACGTTGCTCTTTCTAACTCTATACCTTGTAATTTGGATGTTGACGCTTAGAGCTCACCGCCTTTATAATGCAGCACTTCGTACATGGTGTTATACTAAAACTACGCTTTGTCCTTATGTTGACTCTGAAATAAATCATATTAGGCATTTTGTCAAAATTAAATTTGTGAACTTATTCAGTATATTTTAAAGTATATCTCTCGTATTCCAACTTATTGTGAAATTAAGGAATCAACTGTTATATACATGTACAATAAACATATTTGTTGTACTATATATATTTAATTATTAACAAATTAGTAGTGCTAGTTTTGATTTTGAACCTAATTCATGAGAATGTAAGAGATCTAAAGATAGCTACCAACCTGATGCTGGTCATATGCCAACTAGAGGTTTAAAAATTGTTACTGATTCTAAATTTTGGTCTATTATTTACAATGGATCCAAACTTGATCAAATGTTGTTTAGAAATTACTGGTGCCTTACAAGAATTTGTAATTTGGCAAGCGAGAGCACATTGAAGATAATGCGTTATTTACTTGAAAATTAAGTATTTTTAATAATATTGAGAGAAAAATTATTTATTGCAATGATTTAGATCTTTTTCAACTAAACCTAAATTTAATTTAGGCATTTGAAAAAGGGGTTCAGGAATGTCCTAGGAAGTTTGTGTTAGCGTCTACGGATAAAACTTCTAACTTGTGGTCGTTTGAAGAATGGACTGCATCAGCATCCTTAAATGGACCAGTCCATTTCCGTTTAAGTGTATCTGGGTGATATTTTCATTTTTATACAAATCTTTATAGAAAATTCTGTAAAAACAGTTGAGACCCTGATCAGACGCCGCGTTGTCAACACGTTATGCCTATGTCCCACAAAAAGGACGCCAGGCCTCTATGGGTTAAGCAAGAACTTACCAACTGCTGATACTTATGAGCATGATCTGCTTGAAGAGAAGTGTGCCGTTGATAGGCATCCGTCCAATACAGCTGCTAAGTTTGGTCATGACAAGCTTCCTCCTTTATACAGGTTACATAAGGTTACTTAATAAATACTAAACAAATCTCAGTTTATTGCTAAACTAATTCTAGTTCGTTTTATACCACTTAGTTATCTATTCTATTGACGTCTTACATAAATGTGATAAAACATGTTATAAAATTCATGCGTTGTGGTAACAATTATGAGAGGAATGTTAAAATCTATTTTGGTCTATTAAAATTTAGGTGAGGTTCTTAGTAAACTAAAATCTAAAGGTTTTCTAGCGTCTAGTTTGTCTACATATGATTTCTATACTATTCATACCACATAATTGAATAAGAAAGCTGAATTACCAGACTCCTAATATAGAGGGCTCGCTTTATGTGGCTTGAAATGAGAATCACTTCTGTAGTAATAACAATGCAAATTTGTGGTCATGTCATGAAGATGGAGACGATCTCTATTATTCTTGTGACAATATAGTTATAAGATTTGGTCCAAAATTGTTTAGAAAAAAATATTGGGTTTCCGTTAGCACTAATGGTTCTTCTCTTGTTGCAGATTTGGTTTTGTTTTGTTATGATAGAAATTCATGTTGTCACTTTCTGGCAATAATAAAGCTGCTGCTATGCTAGCTCTTCAAGCATTTGATTCTATTTCGAGACCAGGACCCGGAATTACAATGCCTCCTTAAAGTTAAGGAAGACTTAAGTTAAGTATTGATATTTCAACATGCTATATTAAATGCTAAATAAATTGCCTGAATCGATGCCGTACTTATGGTCAAAGATATTATTGTGATCTACAGAAAAAATGAACCTATTTTGATTTTAATCAGTTTGAAACGTTATTTTTCGCATCCTGAAAAATCACTACTTTGCTTAAGTCTTGCTTAACTTTAAGGAAGCATTGTAATTCCGGGCCCTGATATACAATGATTTCATAAGCAGTATACGATATATGGGCTTATTGAGCCCATGGTAGAGATATGCGTATATGTATATTTGTATTGCGTACTTCATTAGTATATGCACAAAATAACATATATATCTACATATGTTTCATGTGATTGCATTGAATAAGAATGTATGCTAAATTATCAAGTACACCTGTACTCATGGGCTGACTTACTTACTATTTATAATCATGACTTTGAAGTCAGATATATATCCCACAGAAATACAGTTAAATAAAGCATATTATTTGATACTGAAACCCCCTTTTGGGGCTTAGACTTGTTCATTCAAATGGCACAGTTTCGTTAAAAAATTACGATAAGCGAAATAATTTTAACTGTGAAATTAATAAAATTCACATTTCTTGATGGGGATGATCCTAGCCCTCCTTCTTATGATGCATATACATGATAAGGGCCTCGTCGCGAGAAAACCTGTCTTCGGGGTTTCCGACAATGCGAATTTCAAACCAGTCTCCTCAGCTACAAAGACTAGCTAGAAAACTGAAATTTGGTTCGTAGCAAGTCTTGATATGATTCTTACCAATAAGTGAGTAACAGAGGTGCTGATCAGACTGCGCGGATGCGCAGGCTGGTCTGCGCCTTTGTTGTTCGCAACCCTTGAAGACAGGTTTGCTCGCATCGAGGCCAAATTATAGCTTTCTTATTCGTTTCCAAGAGTATGTTCTAATGTTAGTGACTTGAACTATAGAAACCATTTTTTACTGAAAAAACTACTAAAGCACGGCTATTGATATCATACACTTCATGAAGCATTTTCTACATCTACCAGATTGTTAAGTGCACTTTGATTTGAGTGATCTTGTGTCAGGCCCGAGACTCAATAACGATCTAATTCTTTCATCGGTGATTTGGTGCCTGATGCTTGTCTTAGGCTTGGCCCATCGTGACTCAACTTAATACGTTCTTGGCCTCAGACTGTATGTGAGCCATGAACCCATTTCTCTCTTTCATCATAGGATGTTAAATTGATTTGATTGTTTTTCTGCGATGATGCATTCTATAAGGAAGCCTCTATGCGAACTTAACATTTTTGCGTTTTACTAACAATAGAATCTAAGGCGAAGACTCGGCCAGCAATATATATTTTAAGCCGTTGGCTATGGCTGCCGTCCGTTTTAAGGGGTGTTTCTGTTGTTAATTCATTGTTTGTTGCTGCTTCCATTCTGTAGCAAATTATGTTTTTGTTCTGGGTTTCAGGCTTGGTTGTGGTGTGGCATACTTTGTCTTGCGTTCATCTTATTAAAAGTAGGAGCTAAATGTATAAAAAGGTAAGGTTGGCGCTTATTAAACTTGTTTAAGCCCTCCAGCGATTTTTACTGACGTTCCAATATGTTCTTAAAAGGGTATCCCTTGGAAGCAAAGACTGCACCAAAGAATTGAAACAATAGTGTGCATATTTCCTGGGCCAGACTAGCTAGTTTCAGCCATTTAGGCTTCACCAGTGACCCTCTAATAGTTTCAAGTTCCCCAATAAAACCCATGATCCCAAAGGACAAGAAAATAAAATCTACACTATAGTGAAGGGCAGGGAGACGTTCTACCGCCGCCACACAGCCCCAGTCACCAGCTGTAGTGAAGTGCTTCTTTTATGGATCCTTTTTATAATTTATGTTTCACGTTAGGCTTTATTTTTAATGTCTTGTCTGTTCCTTGAAAAACTGAGTACGATCAGGAAATACCACAATCACACACTGCTAACCAACCCACGGCATCGTGAGGAAGAGCCACAGAACATTATAGTAACTATACATCTGTAAGACATTAATAGCAAAGCAACCAGCTTTCTCTTCCTCTTCAAGATAATTGCAAAAACTAGAATGGACACAAAGCAATGCATTACAAAACAAAGACAAACACAGAACTCCCAAAAACAATGGGAAGTACATTAAACAATATATCAACAACCCTGAAGCCATACAATAACCTGCTGGGAAAGGTCTGGCTTCTTGGCTGTCTTGTATGTGATGTTTCCTTGTGTTTTGTCACCTTCCCATATGGTGTCTCGGGTGAGGTGAGGTACTTGATTGTATCAATTTCTGATCGTCGTCTTCCTCTTCTGAGTTCTTGCTGTGGTGACTGTATCAGTTTGTGTTCAGGTGGCGGGATTAACAACACAAGAACCCAAGCCACAGGTTTAGATAAACACAAATGTTCAGCGTAAAAATGTAAATATTTTCTTACCCATTAATTTTAACATCATGTTTTGGGTGCTCAAAAGAATCGTTTCATTGAGACTTTTTTTTGAGTACCCAGAACATATGCTTTAGTTGAGAAATGATATTTTTTTCGTTACGCTCTCTTAACTAAAGTCCCGCCAAGGTGATGATAAGGACGGTACAATGTTTTTTTTTAACTTATTTATGCCGAATGGAATTTACCATCTTTATCAAATGGACTGGTCCATTTTCAGTTTAAGGGTTGTCAGGTTGTATTTTCACTTTAATTCAAATTTCAATTGAACATTCTGTAAGCAAACAGTGGATACCCTGATCAGACGCCGCGTATTGCAGCGTTTGGTCTGGGTCTGCGCTGTTTGCATATGTCCCACAAAAAGGACGCTAGGCTTATATGGGTTAATATTTAGCCCCTGTCCCCATAGCCTAGACTGTTGTCTGTTATAAGTCAATGACTCTGTTGTGGTATATTTATTGTTTGTTGTTGCTCCCATTGTGGGGCATTGTATTGTGTCCTTGTTTGGTGATGTGATTTTTGATACCCTTTTAAGTTTCATCTTGCCGTGGAAGAGGGCGCTGTTTGCTTCAATTGTGCTGTGGCTGTCTAATTTCTGTGTCTTTTTTTTTTCTCACGGGGTGTCGTGAGTTGGTCTGCAGTCTGTGATTGAGGCATTTCCTAGTCATACTCACTTTAAAACTTTTTTCAAATAAAATCGGTGACTTGCGAAACACCACTCTCGCTAATTCATGGTGTACAGTTAATGGCCCAGTTCCGAATCACTTTTACTTCAAGGCGTATTCCAAATAGATGCTCTGAGTAAATAAGATTTCTGTTTAACTATTACAAAGCACTATCATTCCCCTAAATAATGAACCTAAATTTGTATCATTCGGAATCTGCTATGTGTCATACCACGGCTTTGAAGTAGGCCGCCAATTGGCCTAGTTGCGGGTCATTTGCCCAGTTTCGAATCACTTTAGAAATTCTAAGAAATTACCTTCAGTAGTACAGTTGCATTAAGGTTTTGACGTTGTTAGCTTAGTCACTACTTCCAATGACGAGTTTGACGCATTATTTACCGTATTCACTGCAGTAAACTTGCACGGACACAGAAAGTAACCAGAACGGGCAACCATCGGCCCGCCAGCGAAACGTCATGTAAATGGTGCCTCGCTAGCGGTCCGATGATGACACGACATCTGTAGCTTTGTTCTTTCTAAGGTTATTACAGCTTTGTGCTTTTTCATGCGGGAGGGGGTGTCCGGACCCCCAGTACTCACTCCTGTGGATCCGCGCATGAATAAACGTCCTAAGACTATGAACATTTTTACCACATGCAAGAAATACTCCCGATTATACACCCGGGCTAATGATCGAAAGGTTTACAGGTAATGCCCAGGTCACACATTCACGGACTGGACGCCGGATTAGCCACGGATACAATACGGCATCATTCGTGGCAATCCGTATTGGTCCGTAGCTTTCCGTATTGCATCCGTAGTAGTACTTAATCATACGTGTATAGTGCATCCGTATCGAACTACGGAAATTGGCATTTCCTGGGTCATCCGTGAGATTTAATCCGTAGTAGAACCGGCGAGGTGATCAGTGAATGTGTGACCTGGGCTTAAACTTGGTATATGAGACAGTGTAGAGTTGAACTAGATCAGATAGCTGCTAGAGGCGCGTTCTAATCAGGATCTGCACTGTCTGCCATTTGACGCATCGCTTTGTGATACAGACACTAACATTCGCTTTTTCGGAGTGTTTTTTTTTTTTATTTTTGTGTCTTTTTTTATTTAACGTCTGTGCTCATTTTCATTGTTATTTAGCGCACGCATATACCAACACGTGTTGTGAGAGTAAAATGCATTTGTAACCACTAACCCATCCGCCAACACCGCGGGCGGTCGACACCCGTGATACTGTAGCCGATAGCGGGGTCATGGTAGATGTTTGAATTGTTATAACGTCTTGACCCCCCACCACCACACACGCACACACACACGCACGCACGCACACCACAGTACGGGGTAAAGGCCTGATTTTTAACATTTTAAAGACGATCGACGAAATCTGCGCCAGTTAAAAGAAAAACTGGAGCGCTTCAACATGTTTAACGGTACCAACCTCACTCTTAATTCTGATTTGGCTCTGGTCTCTACCCAAGTAAAAACTCTGTTATACATAGTTGAGTTGGGCAAAAACCATGGGAATCATCCGATACAAGTATGTCCACTTACCAGGGCCCGGAATTACATTGCCTCCTTTGAGCCAAGGAAGACTTAAGTTAAGTATTGATTTTTCAGAATGCGAAAAATAACGTTTCAAACTGATTAAAATCAAAATAGTTTCATTTTTTCTGTAGATCACAATGATACTTCGCCCACAAGTACTGCATCGATCCAGGCAATTTATTTAACATCTTATATATATAGCATGTTAAAATATCAGTACTTAACGTAAGTTTTCCTTAACGTTAAGGAGGCGTTGTAATTCCAGGCCCAGGGCACTAGAAAATCAACAAGGCGTTAGCCCTACCATTACTCATAAGAGGATGTAGTGCATGGTCGGATCCAGAGGGGGGACAGGAGGTCCGGAATCCCCCTCGAAAATCACAAAAATATAGGGTTTTTAGCAATACTGGTCCCGATCCCCTTAAAATCGTAAAGCTACCAAGGCAGCTTTCAATGTTTGGCCATAATCGGCACGCCAGCGAAACACCATTAAAAATGGCGGTTCGCTGGCGGGCCGAAGATGGCCCGCTAATAGTGGTATTTGGATAATTCCGCCCATATCAAACTAAAAAAAACGTTGTCAAGGTTGGACCCCCTCTGACAAAACTTTCTGGATCCGCACATGTGTTGGAACCTTACGGATAAACGATGCATAATTAGGATAATGGGCATCTACCAGCTTAGGTTAGTCGGGAACGGGACTGATTTAGAGTCCCAACTTAAGACTTGAATTACCCGGTATCGAGCTCGGGATCCCTGGTCTGCTAGGTCTACACCACATATGCTGAGAGAGAGAGAGAGAAAGGGAGAGAAAGAGAGACATGCAGACAGACAGGCATATACATATAGAGAGACTTATATAGACAGACAGACTGATAGACAGAGAAATTCAACAGACACACACAAAGGCATAATCCTCATGCATACGCGGATCCAGGGAAGACATAGCCCCCCGCCAACCCCTGTAAAATCCCATAGCTATACCCCTAAAATTCAGACTATTTTCACACTAATGCTCTCTAGAGCTACCAAGGCCATTAAAATGGAGTTTCGCAGGCAGGCCGATGACGGCCCGCTTTTGTGGTATTTGGATCCTCTCTCTCCTCATCAACTAAAACGGCATGAAATATAAAAAAAGCGTTGTCAGAGTCAAAACTTTCTGGATCCCCGCGTCTGCTAAGACCGAGAGAGAGACGGAGAGAGAGAGAGAGTATATGGTGCCCGTGAAACTTTTTCACATAATTTTGACTTCTATGTTGTACAAACAGCTGAGCGCGTGTACGTTATTGTTATGTGACGTGAAATAAACTTGTGTTTACACACTGATTCTTAACTGGGCAAAACATTGACAATGATTAAACGGCTATCACAGAACCAAAACAGAATGAAAGGTCCGTTTTTTTCTTGGATGTGTTTTAATAATTGTTGGAAAACATGCTGAAACCGAATGTTTGATAAAAATGCATTTCAAACGAAAGCATTTTTCGGAAATATGCAATGAACAGATACTGACACGTGTGAAAATATACCTTCATAAAATGGGTCATGGGGGAAAATTGAAATTATTTTCGCCATGCAGATAACTTATAGATATTTGCTTTCACTCACATACAGAGGGATAATTATACAACAAAACAAAACCAAAATAGGTATTTTAAATTTTACCGCTGATGTGTAGTTTGCAACGAAACTATGACGTGATTCGGAACTGGGAAAGATTCGAAACTGGGCCATTAACTGTAGTATCTCCACATAATGCGCTGCGTATTGACATTTAGTTATACTCTCATGTTTACATTTTGTATTTCCGTATGCACATGCGCACTGGGCACTTCTAATAAAGATGCCAGCTTCCTACAATGGTGGTTCATTCCTGTGTTAAATAATCACTGAGATCCATCTTGCCAGACATTATACGTGGTATCTATAATCGTGAACGCAAACTGCTACGGCTTAATTGTACAATCATTCATTGAGGAAAATTGTCAAAAGTATCTTTGTCTATTCATTGGAGAGACAAAAATGAAGACATATATTGACAACTCAGCAGTGGTATAAAAATCTATTGTACACGTCAAAATGGCCAACTGTACACATGTTTATTATATCGAGTTTAAAACCTCTTGGCCTATACCAACAGATCCATAGAAAAATTGTTGCGGAAAGGGTACGGTAAATACTAAAGCTGCTGAAAAGAACAATGGAGATATATAATAACACCAGCCCGAAATAGTCGGAGAATAGTCTAACTGAAAAGTACCATCCCTGACTAACTCCCCAAATACAATGCTCATAACTTATTTAATCAGCCCACGTATATATACCAACAAAACAACAACAAACTACCAACATTGTCTTAGGAGCGCAGTGGGTCAGAAATATAAAGTTCGACTTGAGTTCAAGGGGTCGCTGGTTTGAGTCTCACCGGACTGAAAAGCAAGACACTATTTTAGTCCTCTATATATAAGTACTGGTTAAACCAAGGAAACATCCCCTCATGACTTAAAACTTTGTTGACAGATACGTTGTTCTATGTTTTGCTGTGCGTTACTTTATGTCCATTCTAGTTTCCAATCATGACAGAGCTGACTGCTTTGCTTAGTTTGTCTTCCTGGCGTCTCGTGATTGTTGTGTGGCTCTTCCTCGCGGTGCCATGGGTTTGCCTGCAGTTTGTGACTGTGGTATTTCCTGATCATAATCCATTACTATTTTGTTCAAGAAATTGCTTCTACATCTCCGCCTACATGATGTTTTCCTTGGGGGGGGGGGGGGGTTATCCTCCATTGATTGTTGTGTGTGATTCTTATGTTTTGTCTTATTCTCGTAATACATACTAGTGTAGCTTTATTTGTCCCTTCAAGTTTTGCAACCATGTAAGAGAGAGAGAGAGAGAGAGAGAGAGAGAGAGAGAGAGAGAGAAAGAGAGAGAGAGAGAGGGAGGGATGGACTGGTTTCTCTTGGTATTTGCATTCTTAGTTCTTTGTGTGCATCATTTTTTATCTTCTAATGTTTCTGCTTTGTACCGGGGGATGTTCTTGGATCAGTGGATGTGGCATTTTCTTGGCAATCGTACTTGCCCTTTTACTGATGCTGGTAACATTCTACTGTATATATAAGCTAAGAGCCTAGAATATAATTTTACCCAAGCAAAAAATCTGAACCATCTTCACAATATCTTAACTAGCAGTAACGGAATTGCTAATTCTTTGAATTGTGTGTCTCCCTTTCCATGATTGCTATCCTGGGATTCAAATGTTTTGATACTAGTTTATCGCTGATCTAAAGGAAGAATTATGCATGACTCAGCTGGCGATTTCCTTTGCCTAATTGCTTATGGCGAGGACAAATTGCTTCGTCTGCTGTTCTATATAAGAAATTGCCTCATATGATTGTATTTTGATATTGACGTGGATAACATTTTATACAAATGTGAGTTGGGTATAAAATAGCTTCAAAAATCTTAGGCCAAGGATTTGTTAATAATAATATCAGAATGTTGAAATTGGTCAAAAATTACATCTGTTTTCTATTCTTGCAGTTTTGATGAAACTGTCTCTTGAAAATGTAGTCTTGAAGGCTTTTAAGCAGTAAAATGCATTTAAGCCCCCCGGTGGCTTTGGCTGCTGTCCGTTCTAAGGCGGTGGTTCTGTTGTTGTTGACATTTTGTTTATTGTTACTCCCATTGTGGGAGTCAGTAACTGTTCTATGTTTTCTTGTACGTTACTTTATGTCCATTCTAGTATTGCAATCATCTTGGTGGGGAAGAGAGAGCTGGTTGCTTTGCTTAATTTGTCTTCCTGGTGTCTCGTGATGGTTGAGCGGCTCTTCATCGCGGTGCCATGGGGTTGTCTGCGGTTTGTGATTGTGGTATTTCCTGATCAGACTCACTTACTATTTTTGGGCTGGCAAAGAATATAATCCAAACTGAATTTCGACATTATTGTAATTAACATTTGCGTACAGGTCGCATATTTCTATAGTGTATTATTTAAGCTGATCTGATATTTTTGTAAATAAAGGCAACATTGCTACTAAAGGCAACATTGCTTTAAAGCTACATGTATTTAGTTAATGCACTGTAAAATACAAGCGTAACTTTGTACCAACTTCAGTGCCCCTGCAACTGGTCTTTGTGTACCATTTCACCTGCTTTACCACTGCTCTTATCGGTTTTATCAATCTAGAGAAGAACTTCAGCACTAACAGCTAGAACATTTTAACATCAATCACTGGAAACATGGGTGGACCCAAGGGGGGGGGGGGCAGGGGGCCGGTCCCCCCTGAAAAATCGCAAAAATATAGGGTTTCTTAGCAATGCTGGTCCGGATCCCCTGAAAAAGCACAAAGCTACCAAGCCAGCATTCAATTTTGGGCCATTGTCGGCACGCCAGCAAAACACAACTTAAATGGCGTATCGCTGGCAGGTCGATGATGTCCCGCTTATAGTGGTATTTGTTTAGATCCTCTCTCCCCTCTAAATAAGTTGTCAAAGTTGGACCCCTTCCAACAAAACTTTCTGGATCCGCGCCTGGGAGAAATTATTACATCAAGTTCTTTTGGCAGGAAATTAAAGTGTATGTTTACACCTAAAAGAAGATGTCACCTCTTTCATGTTTGTATACGCATACGTTTTTACGGTACACATGTATTGTTTTGATCAGTGTTTATGTCTTAAACAGATGCTGTAGAATGGCATTTCTTGAGCTCCAACAGTCGTTTAGT
The DNA here is from genome assembly GCA_964019695.1 of Loripinus fragilis. NCBI lineage: Eukaryota > Metazoa > Mollusca > Bivalvia > Lucinida > Lucinidae > Loripinus > Loripinus fragilis. The sequence continues at coordinate 14,044,581 of OZ026524.1, forward strand.
TACCGGAAGTACGTCAAGAGAACCGTGATTCAGAGGTTTCATGTTACTACTGATATCATCACAGGAATGTTGAGATAGAACCTCTAAAGACACAGCTACGTGTGACATGTTCATCACAGAAGGATAATGGATCTCTATAAAGTCGAATGATGACAACGCCTCCTTTTCCGGAATGTCTAATTCAGGTTCTGTGCGATTAGCTTTGACATAAAAGTATGGCTGGATCATTGCAAATGCGCTAAGTATACACAGGATGCCACCCAGTACAAAGGACAGTGTATAGGACCGGGTCAGATCAAATACACAACCTGAAAAGATATCAAGATTAATCGTATGCAACTCAATGAAATGCATGAATTGTTAGTTGAGCATAATTTTTTTTTGGCATTTTCTGTCGTTTGTGAGCTATATATATATTTGAAGAAGAAATAATCAAACAAAAATAGGAGAATGTCATGCCAAAAAACATGGATAAAGACGTTAGTTGAGCAAATCACAAATACAATTGCCAGCTAAATTAATTTTCCCGTGCTGTAGACGTGCGGAAAGCCACCAAAACACATGGAAATTAGTGACGTCTTTATATGCATATGAAGTCTATTTATTTTGATATTGGTTAGTAGGTTGGCATATGATTTATCATCAGACACACATAGTTATTTGTGTTATGGTCATTTATATTGTCATTTTTGTCGTCTTTTTAGACGCTCAGTTCTTCCAAACGATTACATTATGCAAACTATTTATTTGACTTTTTGTGAAGGAAGAACATATAAGCTAGCTCTTGGGATAAGCACACTTTTGTATAGGTTTCATTAGAAATTTTTGTATGGACATCCCTCTAGAAGCAGTTGGACCTATAGGGTCCAATTGGTTCTCTAGGGAGGTCCGTAGGGCCCCCCTGTGGAAATCAGTACTTTGATGACTAAAAAAGGAACGTTTTCAGCACCCTCCCCCTAACGGAATTGTCTTGTTATCTTGATCCGCTCTTGTGATTTGCATCAAGTAATTTGAAACCTGCATACACAGCTACCCAGCAGGTCTAGATGCCTAAAATTTGCCCTGACCCATCATCAACGTCCATTCTTTGAGTGTGCTGGCAGCATAGGTTCTGGCAAAATTGTGCGTATGTGCAGTAAGTTCAAAAATCTCATGAACTGACTCAAAATTCGGATAGAAATATACTCACCAGCTAAAGGACCACCTATCAACTGTCCAGCAGCTTCAAACAACAGTAAACAACCATAACCATTTGCAAACCGACGTAGTCCCAGTATTTGAATGAGTAGAGACACAAGCAATGTGCCAAAACAACCCGAGAACAGCCCAAATAACACAGAAGCACACATTAAAGTAGGAAACGTTTTACAAAATGGTGCTAAGCACACAAAGAATCCAGCAATGCAGAATGACACACTATAGAGGACTATTATGTTGACTCTTGGGTGGTGAGCAATAAATCCATAAGAAAAACGCCCAGTAAGGTTGGCGATTCCAAGAGCAGAAAGAAGATATGCACTTCGATCTGAGTCTATCCCCTGAGATTCTGCTAGAGCAGTGAGATGTAAGTATAAGACGGAAATTCCGCAACACCATAAAAAGTTATTTAAACACAGCATAAGATAGCCCTTCTTTTTGAAAGGTGTGATGTCTATTATTGGTAGATTCTTTCGTTGTATATCTGGTCTATCTGTCGGTCGTATCAATGCACCAAACACACATAGATGTAAACTGAGTGCACCAAGAATCAGTAAACTGGATCTCCAGTTGTAGGTATTGATTAAAAATCTGATAAACACTGGATATACAAAGTTTCCAACGCCTATACCCGAAGCTGCGATTCCTGCTGCCACGTTTATTTTCTTTTTGAAGTAGTAAGAGATGGCAGTTATGGCGGGAATGTAAGTGATGCCAAACCCTGCACCTGAAATAAACTCAACATGAAGAAAAAACCTTTTCTACATTCGAATCACGTTGACTTAGTATGGACCCAGAGTTTTTACTACGACATCACCGTGAATCGAGTTTAAATGAGCTATATTAATTGTAAATTATCAGTTAAAATATACTATTTGTTCTAGCTAATTTTCAAACCAGACAGCGGAGATCCATATCAAAATGATTTGCTTATTTACCTGAAGTTTGACAAGATATATCTGACTTTCTATTTTAAGCAGAGGATGTGACATATTGTTGACTTGGGGCTAAGCCTATCATGGAAAAAAAGCTTTAATGACAATAACATCGCAATTTAGAGTAGGTGAACTTATTACATAGTAAAAAAATCTGAACTACTTTTAGAACAGGGATTTTCTCTAAATTTGACTACCACAGGATACCCTTATCGACTGTACCATTCTAGATTTTCTACCGGTTAATTAAATTGGGCTCTTTTTATGACTGGGCCTTACACTAACTTCCCAAAGATAATGATGAGCGTCACAAATCTCTCGCGGGGAAATCAGTACCTGGTTTGCTAAATATTGAAATGACTTTGTGACAGTAAAATAAATTAACATTTTACCTTAAACTTTATAAAACCAAGCAATTAGTTTATACCTCAGCGTTTTATGCTTGTTTATATGTCCATTAAAACAATCCTCTATAAAAAGTTATATCCACACACAAGAATAACTGGCTTTATCACCTATATTTCCAATCACACCTATTAAAATCAATCTGGCTTACTTCTTAACACTAGAACTGCTATCTATTGTCCAGCTAATTATATCTACTAAACAGTGCAGAAACATAGACAAAGGTGCGAAAATATTAGTCAGAGGGTCAGTTAAGTAACTAATCAGACACCAATAAACTCTTAGCCCCCTAGCAGGAAAATACTGTCATCTGCTGATTACCTTTGCAGATTGGACCCAGGTCAGACCTGACAGAAGGACAAGCACTGAACTGGATCCAAACCGTTTGAAAACCTGAAAATATTCCTGAAATAATTTATTGGCACAAGACCACCATTTAGTCTTATGGCAATACAGCTGGCCTCGGACCTGAACCAGGCCAATAATAAACCACTTGATTATGATTAGTGACATTTATAGTAACTTATACAGTAAAACCTGTGTAAAACGGCCACTCAAAAATAGACAAAACACAGGTCTCAGCAACAACTGGTAATGAAGGTCAAAAGTATTGAAGAAGGCTCCCCTTTGAGCATTCTGCGATAATTCTGACCTGTATTTTAGAGTGGTCGTTTTACACAGGTTTTACTGTATACTACAGTTTTACATTAATGTACTGTAAATGTGCCTGTGTGATACAGATTTGGCTTTAGATTAATACAGCAGACCCGAGACTAAATGTATAGAACCTTACCTGCAAGAGCCCCGAACGTGAAGAAAAGATAGTATATACTAGGAGCAAAATAACTCAATGCCAGACCAAGGGAAGATATTACTCCTCCTAGGATTATTACTGGTCGACAGCCATATTTGTTGGTCAGCATACTAGAGATAGGTCCTGGAAATGTAACATAATAATTGGATTAGAGGGGGTCCAGCATTGACAATGATTTTTTTAATTGATGACGGTGGAGGATCCAAAAACCACTGAAAGCTTCGTAATTTTTCAGGTGATCCCGACCAGTATTGCTAAGAAACCCTATATATTAGTGATTTTCGGGGGGGGGGGGGGGGGGGGAGGTTGGGTCTGGACCCCTGGTTTTTTGAAGAAAAATGGTTTTGAATGAAGTTTTATATCAAATTAAAGTGTAGTTGGTAATTAACTGGTCTAGCCGACTTAAAATTAAAAAAAAACACACCAAGCACTTGAAATTTTGACTAAAGTAGATTTTCTACGCATTTTTTAAAAATATCACATTTTTCAAGGTTTTTGAAATTCATTAGTAGCTGAATGTAAAACTTACGGTACTTTGCACTACTCTTTTCAATTTTTAAACTAGAACAGTGACGTCTAGCAGTAATGAATAATAATTGCTGAAAATTTCAATTACCACGTCCCTGGTAATAAGACATACAAAACAGTGCGAACTCCCTATGTAAATTACATACATAATGCTAGATTTCTATGATTAAGCTGCTGGTAGTGTTTGTCTTCGTGTTATTAAAGGAACGGAAAAGAGGAGTCTGATTGAAGCAAATCATTTGACGCTTGTTTGAATTTAATCATGGCAGTCAGAAACATCTTCAAACAAAAAGAAATTCAAATGGATAACCCCTCTGTGGAATATTTCATATTGTAGAAAAATGTGACTTTTTGAAATGAGCTTACCTTTACTCTAGCATCGTCTGTGCAAGAAGTACCAGTCATTTTTAATTAAATGACCTGCAGATGCTTGGCAAAGCCTTGGTTGGTTTATAGAAGCATGAAGTTTGCATAACCGAATCTTACTTTCAAAACTAGCGTAAAAATGTAAGGTGACCAATTAGAAATTTTGCTCAGTGTATAAAGTCGACATTTAATCTTGCATAATGATTTAATCTTCATTCCCTATTACTTGAAATGCAACATGGCCACTTTCAAACGCCATACATTTGAATATGTAAAGTGTATAGACCATTCAAAGGTGATATATCTTGCCAAAACATCCTGAAATTATATTTGAGTTTAGCGTGAGCACGTTCCAACTCTCTGAGCTCTAGTTATCCAAAGCTGACTGTTTATAATGTGTTACCTGTAGCGTATATCATGGCAGTTGGCAGTGTCCCCGCCCATGCAGTAACAGACTTTGGTTGTTTGAATACGTCGAGTAAAATGACGTAGTAAACTCCAGTACTCCATGCCATGCCATACGCCATGAAGTGGATGAAGAACGACGCCACTAAAGCCAGCCAAGCACGACCGCCATCGACATTCGAGTGCCCCATGACGTCATCAACTGTCAGAGAAAAACAATAATGATAATGTTGATAACCAGCGCACTGGTCCCATAGCTGTCCCCTCGCCCTGTGTCCTCCAGGACCCAATGATATTGTTTACTGGAACAGAAATGTATATGCGAAATATTAAGATTGATTCTACCTTGTCATGTGAAATATAGATATGTGTTTATATGACTGAAGGAAACACAATCTCCCCGTAGGTACAATTTATCTGGATAAACCTGAAAATTGGATGAAACTGGTTCACCAATTGATATAAGCCGAAAAACCTAGGTCAGACCAGCTCCAGGGCGTTAATATATGTTTTCAAACTGCAATCGATCTAAAATATATAGATCTTAACAGTAATATGTGTTTTAGAACTTTAGAAGAAGTATGGTCGTTTTGATTTATGTAGTATAATGCATTTAATGACAATATGGCACTTTGTAATGAATCAAATACTACTATATTTGTAATAAAAATCTGACAAATGAGTTGATCTCTTACATGTTTTTTGCCCTGTAGAATATTTCTAGAAACAAAATGCTTAAAAGTGCATTTACATTCTATTATATGTAAAACCATAAACATGAAAAGCTTTCTACTTTCTACTTTTTACCTAAATTTCATAAACGGCCCTATAAGTCACGTTTTATTGCTAATTCTAGTTCATGTACAACTACTGAGTTGTCTATTCTTTTGACTTCTCGCCTCACTGCAATTAAAAACCATGTTATTAAATATTGCACAACAGTTTATGAAAGAATTGGTAAAAATTTATTTTGGTCTTTTAAAAATTCAGGTGAAATTCTTAATAAATTGAAGTCTAGAGGTTTTCTAGCATCTGGTCTGTCTACATATGATTTCTCTACTCTCTATACTACATTACCTCATAATCTAATAAAAGAAAAACTTACAGAATTAATTGAAAAAAACATTTAACAGAGAGGGCTCGCTTTATTTGGTTTGTAATGATAAAAATGCCTTTGTTACTTCTGAACAACCTAAACGATATTAATTGTGGTCATGTCAGAAAATGTGTGATGCGCTCCATTATCTTTTGGACAATATATCTATAAGATTTGGCTCGAAATTATATAGACAAACTGTCGGTATTCCTATGGGTACTAATAACTGTGCTTCTCTTGTTGCAGATTTGTTTTTGTTTTGTTATGAGAGAAACTTTATGTTGTCTCTATCAGACAATAATCAAGCTGATATTATCGAAGCTTTTAACTCAACCTCCAGATATTTAGATGACTTACTTAATATTGATAATACTTATTTTGAACAAATGGTAGGGCAGATATATCCCACTGAACTTCAGTCAAATAAGGCAAATTCTTCTGATACTGAAGCTCCGTTTTTGGACTTGAACTTGTCAATAACATATGGCATAGTTTCTTCTAAAATTTATGATAAACGCGGTGATTTTAATTTGAAATCGTTAATTTCCCCTTTCTTGATGGAGATGTTCCTCGCTCTCCTACCTATGGTGTATATATTTCTCAGCTTATTCGTTTTGCTAGAGTGTGTTCTAATGTTGATGACTTCAACAACAGAAACTTATTATTAACTGCTAAATTATTAAAACAAGGTTATAGATATCATAAAATTCGAAAAGCATTTTCTAAATTCTACCTTAGACATTCAGAGTTAATTATGAAATACAATATTGGGTTAAAAACTCTTCTGCAACAGGGCATATCAGAACCTATATTTTACGGTGATTAAGTCTATAAATTCAAACGAATTGTTGGAAAGCCTAATTTTAGTGATCAATTCAAAAAGATAGTAAAACGTTATATAAGGGTTGGATATAGCTTGGATATCATGCGACAGTCTGCATGCCTAGTTTTAAACCCAATCACGGTTTATAGCTATGGTTTCCTCTTTAATTGCACGACGGTGGGTCAGGCTTCAGACTCTATGACGGCTCTGACGTAAAGCTTTAATCGGTGGGTTGGTGCCTGATGCTTATCTGTAGCTGGACCCACCGTGGCTCAACTTGAGGTTTTCTTTAGCTCTGACTATCTGTGAGTCATGAGCCGTTTTCTTTGTTTCATCATGGTGTAGTAATTTGATTAGAGTGTTTCTCCATGATGATACATTGCATTAGTTAGATGGCCTCCATGCGAGCTGAACATTTCTTGTACTTCAACAACAGTAGAATCTAGGGCGAAGATTTGGTACCAGTAAAATGCATTTAAGCCCCCCAGGGGCTTAGGCTGATGTCCGTTCTAAGGCGGTGGTTCTGTTGTTGTTGACTTTTTGTTTATTGTTACTCCCGTTGTGGAAGTCTGTAATTTTTCTATGTTTTGTTGTACGTTACTTTATGTCCATTCTAGTATTGCAATCATCTTGATGGGGAAGAGAGAGCTGATTGCTTTGCTTAATTTGTCTTTCTGGTGTCTCGTGATGGTTGAGCGGCTCTTCCTCGCGGTGCCAGGGGTTGTCTGCGGTTTGTGATTGTGGTATTTCCTGATCATATTCACTTACTATTTTTAATGTATCTGAGACGGAGCAGATACACAGGAAGTACTCCCCATTTCTTAAAAAATGCAGTTACAAACCTCAGCCAACCTCTCCAAATGTTTAAAATTAGATTGTTATTTTCTCTGTGATTATGTGCGTAAATGCAGTTTTCAAAATGCGGTCAAATAAACAACATCTGAAGACATTTACTAGCTCTGGTTGAGCTAATTTGATCAGTCATGCAAACATACTCAGCCATGAGAAACGACTATACACTATATGCATTCCGTAAAAGGATACTGATAAAAATACAATGTTGATATATATCTCTTCTAACAGTGAAACAAAATAGTTTGCATTTGGGAAGGTAGTACACTAATTTCTGGCACACCATATCACAGTTTACGCTGTTTTTTTTACCCATTTGAGACCTATGTTAGCTAGCTGTTGGCAAACTCTATCCAAATCGCTACTTATGTGAAACAAGCGTTACTAATATGAGATAAGCTAGACGAGTGCTAATGCAAGAAAAGCTACATGAGACATTTTAGGCGCATGAATGTATTATTACGGAAAACAAAAGTTAAATTTGTTGATCGCACTTGTTTCAATGAAATTTCAACGAGTACAGTAGGCCTACACGTGGTATAAACTGAGCGTTTTTACTTCAGCATTAATTAAACTCCTTTGAACATGTTAAATGCATTGCGTTTGGCATTGGGCAAGTAGCAGTGCCGTGGTATCGTGCCAAGGGGTCTTTCCAATATGTAAAAAGGAACTTATTTTTCATAACAAATTTACTTACTGTTGTTAATAAGCTAGTTCTTGTAAATTAATTTTGGTAAAATAACCATTTGTTCATTGTTTACAGTACTGTTCTGTCGCTATTTCAGGCTGTGATATTTTGGTCATTGTTCATGGTAAACATGGACTCAGTGACGTCACCAACAAATATTGTATAGTACATCGACAAATGAAGAATTTATACGTGAGAAAAAAAATTGATCATTGCTCTTCAGTGTTTACAGGAATATCCCAACCAGAGGGCCCACCGTTCCAGTGGGAAAAGAAGCTTGCCGAGTTTCCCACTGGGATGGTGGGCCTCCGGGTTGGGATTTTCTTGTCTACACTGCCAATGATGGATTCTATTTATCTCACATACCCCGTGCCAACCCGCCAGAAGGATAAACTCAAACATCAGCACGCCGAAAGACAAATGACCTCATTGATATGCGCAAGTGACGTCATCATGGTATATCGCATCTTAGCGTATTTAGGAACTTCTGGTAGGCGGTATCTTAATATATCAAATGTGGTGTTTAATGTTGAGCAAGAAAAAGAATCCATTATCTGTGTGAGGAGATGGAATCGAAAAATCCATCCCTCGTGACCATCTTTTGTTATCACTCAGCAAGCCTCGTGATGCCAAACGATGTTCTTTGAGATGGATATTTTTTATTCTATTGTCCAACTAATGATACATACTTATAGCGCAGATGATGTCGTTCTGAGGACTTTCCTTTTTTGGCAACGATGAGAAAATAATTTCGGGTAATTGCATCCCTGTTTGATATTTTATACTTCCTTTGGTTGTACCCTTATTTCGTGTTCTGTATATTTCCTGTTTCATATTTGTTCTTTCCAGCAAAGATATCCTTGTTTCATATTCTAAAATTATACGTCGTATTTATTGTGGTTGTACCCATGTTTCAGATTGTGTCTATTCCCTGCTTATGTACTCCACTTTAAAATTTAATATACTCCCAACGCTTGTACCCTTGTTTCATGTTCTATATACTGCTTTAAGTTGTACCCCTGTCATTTCCTAAGCTTGTATCTCTGTGTCGTGTTTTGTTTGAGCTGCGACATTGGATCTCAACAATGTGGTATGTGCGACCAACAAAGCCTCAGATCAGCCTGCGCGTATGCGCAGTCTGATCAGAGCCGTTGCAAGTCGCTTGAATATTCTATGACTGTTAAGCTAATGACCGAACAGCATTTGGAGTTTCTAAGCTTAAAAGGAGGCTGGACAGACTCATCTTTGTCTACACTTGTCAAAATGCAACATTGTTGGAAACCAAGAGTCACGGCTCGTTTATATTCTATGGTTATATCCTTGTTAATACCCATTTCATATTGCTAGTATCCAGTGTTGTATTCACATGTCATTTAATATAATAATGAGTCGTGACACGTGCTTTTCCAACAATGTGGCATTTTGACAAGTGTAGACTAAGACGAGCCTGTGTAGTCTCCTTATAGGCTTAGAAACTCCAAATGCTGTTCAGTCAGTAGCTTAACACTCATAGAATACTTAAGCGACTAGCAAAGACTCTGATCAGACTGCGCGTATGTGCAGGCTGATCTGAGGCTTTGCTGGCCGCACATACAACATTGTTGTAAATCTTATGTGGTGGTCCAATTATATAATTCCTGGGGATATACCCTTCAAGCAACAGTTTCATATTATGTACATTTTATTTGAATCTCTGTTTCAAAATTGTGCATGTTTTACATTCCTGTTTCATATTTTGTATTATACCTGCTGTTGTATACTTTTTTTTTTAAATATGTGAATGAGGCCCCTTGTGGGTCTGTGATCCCTTGTCCCTGAAAGTAATGCATATATCTCCCCAAATCCCGGAAAGACAATTCCTCAGCTCCCTTTAAGTAGTTTCTTTTGCTCACCAAAGCAATAAAATTAGTTCGGCTTCTCCCCAAAACCCCTAAATTATAAGCCAATTCTCCCTAAAATGTATTTTTCTTTTCATGGGATTTTTTCACATACTTAAAAACTATGAAGCTATATAATAGCGGATGACTTAATATTCACGTAATATTTTACGTTATACATGTAACGATAGGGTTTAGCCACTGAATACATTATATATAATTATTTTAATGAAATGCATTATATATAGCTCAAAGTATGAGGCGATCTTTAAAATTCTGGTGCTGCACCTGGCAAAGTAGGTATGGAGGAATGCTCTCTAGATTTCATTTTTATTAGGGGCAGCTAGATCGTTTTATTTCTTGTGCGGGAGGGGCTGTTTTTTTTCTTCCAATAGATGAAACTAGATTTTCTTAGACAAAGTGAAAGCATTTATTTTTGAAACCATAGAAAGTGTTTTTATAATTGCTATTATGCCCTATACGTAAGTTTAACTTCAGTTTCAACAAGTAAGAATATATCTGACCAGCATTCATCAAGTTATAATAAAAATCATCTAATTACCTAGATTGATAGTTACATCTCAGGCGCATAGGTAGCCCTGTTATGATGGGGATCCACACGTGTGCTAGGGGATCCGGGGACTACCCCCTCCCCGGAAAAAATGATAAAATGGTGCGATCTGGTGCATTCTGGGTGATCCAAAAGTATGTTATTACCAACCTAAAACTAAACAATTTTTAGGATAATAAATCAGCAACAACCCAAACTTTGTGTCATATTTTACTCTAAGATCAATCCAGATGAGCACGTTAGTACAAAAATAACGGCATTCAGATTTTAAAAGGAGGGTCTGGGGCAATAGTCCCCAGAAGCCAAAAAGCGCAAAAAATGGAGGCTTTTCCTTTTTACATTAAAAATACATACCAGACGCGTAGATGGCCCTGTAATGATGTGGATTCAGACTCGTGATAAGGGGGTGCGGGGAACTTTTTTTTATTAAAATTGTGCATCTGGCGCACTCTGAGTGTTCCAAAATACGTTATTATCAAAATAAAAATAAACAATTTTAAGGATAATAAATCCAAAATAGTAAAAATTATTTGGCATATCAGTCACCAATACCAATCAAGTTTAGCATGTTAGCAATAAGTAAATACATTTAGATTTCTCAAGGGGGTCTGGAGCCTCCATCATAAGTCGAAGATTTTAAAAAAAAATCAAACGAAATGAAGGCCTTTCCTTTAAGGTGAGATTCTTTAATTTTTTTTTTACTTTTTTGCAGGGCTCCCTAAATCCTCAAAATTATGAGCTTGCTCCCCAAATCCCTACAACAATTACCAGTGCTCTCCAGCTCCCTGAAAATAAATAGCCCTTCTCTCCAGATCCCCAAACGCCTGGGGGCTTCGTAAGTCTATCATATTACGTCGCGCGCGTCTGGGAGAGATACAGCGTTATGTTTTTAAATCAAAACTCTTTTCTAAAAAGCGATAAAATGCTCGGCAAGCCTCGCATTTGATCCATTTTCCTCAACTCGTTTAATAAACACAATAAACATGAGCACTCATGTAAGACCCTCTATTAATGTTGTATACCTGTGTCATATTCTGTATTTTTCTGCTGCTGTATCTCTGTGGCAGCTTCTCTATATTTCCTTGTTTTTATTTTATTGATGTTTCATATTCAATAACCGAAAGTATTATGTGCTTATATTTTCTTAAATAGATGATTTCAATCAAAGCGTTATTATAACCGTACCTTTTTAAAAGTGGCTTCTGGTCAACATGTATCAAATATATTAGTTACGATGCAAAAAAAAATGCGCTGAAATGAAAAAAAAAATCTACTATAATTAACATTTCAGAAGGGACTTATTCACATAAATATTTAGTAAAACTAAATGACAACTTACCGAGAAAAGAACAAAGTATTCAGCTGACTCCAACAGACGGTTGCTGAGAGAGCATACTGTTGGTAGCTCGAAGCATACGTGTTTCACTAACTAACAGACAACGTCTGTATGGCCTACTGCCCTTAATATTGATACGCTTCAACCCGTGGAACACACAATACCTTAACCAAACAGTGCATGTATACTTTACATGGTAGAGTTCAAACTCCATTGGTTAACGTGTAGTACATTTATAACATACAGTTGCTTTCACACGGGGTGCAACATGTTGTACGAAGGATGTTCCAAAAGTTCTAATATTTACCTTGTAGCTTTGTCCAGAGACATTTATGACATTCAAACGATATTTTGCCTATATATTGATGCTCATATGTTCTCGCTGTACTGTTTCGTTTAATAATTACAACATATTATATACGACCACTACATACCATTGCCCTGTTTTCAGGTTATAGAATTATAATGATATTTGAATCTAAATCTTTAAAACCACAAAATAAAACTGAATTTTATTATAACTTTTTGTAACTTATGTAGTCCATCCAAATGTTAGAATGGCGACAGGTTTTGTCGATTCAATTATTTAATTATCCAATTATTTAAAGCACAATTCGCAATTCTAATGACGGCATTGAAATTGACAACTACGTCATTTTGAATACATTGCAGAATTTTAATTTCTGAGAATTTTATGTTTTTGTCTACCAAAATTGTTATAGGATTCAGACGGATGCTTTGTGCTCAATTTAATCCCATATTGTATCATTTTACGATATAGTGCGCCTTTGGACAGTTGAATGGGCTTTATTTTTAGATATATACACATGCAAATTTGTGTACCTCCGAATATTGACCTAATTTGTGGACTCGTGTGGGTTACTATCAGTCTTAGACTATACTGACTAATCAGAAAAGTCATTTCGTCTAGAATTGAACTCAAAATGTTTTAGCTTTAATATAGCTGTTGTTATGAACGTATGGGCCGGGCAAAACTTCAAGGGGTCCAGAATTTGCTTATAGCTGACGGTTGCATGGCCATACATTCAAGGGCCTTGGAAACCAAGATAATAAAGACAGTTCGCCAAATGTACAGGACATATTTGCTTACGGTTGAACATTGAGCAGCAATGAAAACGAATTGCTCTTTTCTGAATTGCGAGGTCTCTAATATGCATAGGCTGCTTGATAGGTCAGTGCATTGAGGGTATGGCTTTTACGGGGTAGTTTTCCGGCCACTCCTTTAAGTTACATAAAATTTGTCAGAGCTGTGTAATGACAAAGAATATATATCTTTGGTACAATTTTCAGGCACGTTGCATTGATGGTTACAGAGATAACTCGCCAGGATCATAACTTTTGGAACACCCCTCGTATGTTAGTGGTCAACCGTATTGCTTTTTTATCAAATACTATTTGTTTGAATATGTGTCGTCATATATGAAAAACACAGGATTTGGAGACTGTATTTGGCTGTGTTATGCTTCAAAATCTCGACCATAATATTAGTGGTGCCGCGAAAACTGCAATTTGCAGTTTTCTCGGTCATTATTTTCATTAACAAAAGCAATAACAGGTCTCTACAGCGTGCACTGTTATATGACAACACACATTCAAGCAAAGTTTGCATGAAAAAATCAGAACAAGTTGACGACTAAAACAAATATGTTGCATCCCGTGTGTAGGCAGACCAAGTGGCACTTTATGTTTACATTTATCATTTTACTCAGCAGTGAACTATAAGCGAATAGTTTTTTTACACTATTCGCCAGAATAGTCCATCCCAAATCGTTATGTTGATAATATAAATATATGGTAGTGAAGTCTCTGATGTTGATTGGAAAGTCTTTCTCTGAATGTATATAAAGAGTATGTCAAACGAACATAAAAATGAGTCTAAAGTATGGGTAACTTATTCATAACTTAATCCTGCCGCAACATAACTTATACTTGCACTAGCGTATAACGGCGTATGCCCAGCATATCACTTGCGTTCTTGACTTATAAGAAATTTATGCACAACGATCGTCTAACTTATGCTGAATTGTACATGAATTGTACATGTAACATACGTTAACGTATGCATAACTACATCTAACTTACGAGGGTCATTTTTTATGTTCGTAGAATCGGGCTGTATCTCTACAAATATAGAATTTACGGTACCATAACTATATATATTTTGAAAGGTCTAGCTTTTGTCTATCAACTGGTATAAATTTTACACCATTAGCGCTTAGTCCGGTCAAGCTATATAGCTTTGAATAGGGCAAGAAAATGACACTGGTCGAAATCCATGCCATTTTAACCACGCAGCAAGCAGGAAATTAGACGCTGTTAAGTTCCATCCGCTATGGTGATATAAGCATTTTTCAAGCCGAATTTTCTTTTGCACCATCAAAATTAATTATTCAAATACTAATCGTAGACGAGTGCAGCAAAACTTTAAGCATGCTGTTTGCTGTGCTATTACAATTTTATAACACCCATAAATATACCAAAATAATCACAATCAAGTGCTACTTATTATTTCTGTTAAAATTACGATTATGAACAAATTTTAAAATTCTTCTGGTTTTTTATAGCACATGATATACACAATCATTCGTCAGCAGTTATATTGATTTATTGATTTAAGCGTGTAACTGGCAACTTCCGGTACTGGCATACCCCCATGTTATAAAAAGTGGGTGGGGTAAATCAACCCCGCGTAGAAAACACAATAACAATAGGATCTGCATAATTTTCTTATTGCAGTGATTTCAACACCTGTTTAGAGGCACAAAAACAGTTTTAATGTATTTTCTAGGTATAGTAACGCTCCATGGCGTCATTTATTTACAAAATAAGGTATTTTAGCATCCCCTAGGCTATTTATTTTGCAGTTAATTTCTAATAAAACAAAAGCATTTACTTTGTTTTGGGATGAAAGTTACCACAACACTTCCATCTACCATATAAACAAGAAAAAATATAATTCTACTTAACAGCTAACATATTAAACCAGATTCAAAAGCCCGTATCCAACTTCCACTTGTGTCAACTTTTTACAATAAAAGTTTATATGCCTACTGTTCACTTTGCTGAGGTTCCAAAAACATCTTCCATATCCAATAGTTGCTGCGTATTTGCTATAATGTTTATATGATAGTGTAGCACGTGGTGTCCTTGATCTGCAGCCAAATTTTCAGAAGCTGTGTATGGCTATGGACCCATTTTCATGCAACTGTTACTGACGTTCTGTCAGAGACTAAGTCCATAAATGTCATATTTCTACCATATTTCCAGTGTGCGATATATAGGTAGGTCTTTGCCTCTTAGATGACATTAAAGTAATGCATTTTGAATTATTTTTTAGTTGCATATATAGATAAAAGCTCAATCTTTCCAAATATATGCATGATGTATGCATTTAATTTCGCCGTTTTCATTAAATCTACCTCTCTACGAACATAAAAAACGTCCCTCGTATGTCTAACGTCTATGCATGTCCAAACATTTGGGACCACTTCCTCGTATGACAACGTATACCACCGTATTGTAGCGTGTTCGTAACGTGTTCAAAACTTATCGCTAACTTATTCAGCGTAAACCAACGTACTTGTTGAATTTCTCATACTTCCGCATACGTTGGTACTAACGTACCTTAACGTATGCATAACGTATCTGATGCGTACATCTAACTTATGCCAAACTTATAAGCAATACGTTGGCATACACTGAATATTTTTTATGCAAGATCTCTTCGCTGTATGCAAACGTATACTGTAGAGTGTTCGACACGATTAAAACTTATCTCTAACTTATTCAGCGTACACCAACGTACTTACTGAATTTCTGATACGTTGGCGCTACCGTATGCATAACTTATATGTTGCGGACATCTAACTTAACTCCAACGTATAAGCAATATGTCCGCTTAGTTACTCTGAACATTTTTATGCATGCACAGAATTTTATGCAAACACAAAATTTTGGACCTCTTCGCCGTATGACAACGTATACCAACCTACTATAGCGTGTTCGTAACGTGTTTAAAACTTATCTCTTACTAAAAGTAAGTCAGCGTACACCAACGTACTAAAAAAATAGTTAAATTTCTCATGCGTTGGCATACGTCGGTGCTATACGTCGTAGTGTGACAGGGCCTTTAATAAAAGACTACCACCATTCTATGTATCAACTTGGGAAACAGTTCAACACATTCCATAGATAAATAAATAAGACATGAATAAAAGTGTTGAGCAGGGCATGATTTCTTCATACAGAAATCTTATGCTAAAGACATTGAGTCTGACATTTCTATAACTATTATCATTTATCTGAACAAAGTTTGTCTCTAGCTTTACTCTAAACTAGATCGTGAGGTCTATGACGCGCCTTCGCAAATCCACAGGCTTTCGACCCCACCCCAAGGTCACCAGTTTGACCCTATGGTGAAAATTATACTTGTACTGAGTACTACTCATCATCCCCTTCAATTTGATATTCCACGTGACTATGTTCAGAAAATATAAATTTTTGGCCCCAGCACCGCAAGTCCCAAACTGGGGCATGACCCAGCGACATAATAAAAGTCCCGTTCGATAGCGTTTATATCTTTTATTTGTGAGTATATACGCACAGTTTGGTATCAATCTTTGAAATTGACTTTGTAATTGAAATTTAATGACACTTGCCTAAAGAAAATGTGAAAATTTAACAATTCGATGCGCCACGTGACCCCCAACCACAGGCACCCCAAAGTCCCATCCCTGGGGCATGACCCAGGGGACTGAATAATAATCATTTACGGTATGTTTTATGTCTTTTATTTATAAAAATCTTTGAAATTGACTTTGTAATTGAAATTAAATGATATTTGACCTTTGACTTCTCACAATGCCCCAGGGGCCAAGGCAAAAATGACTATGCTCTTGCACATTCTCTTAGTATAGGAAAGATATATACTAAATTTGGTTAAATGTGACAAGTAGGCTAGGAGGAGATAACGTGACGGATAAACGGGCAAATGGACGGAGTCGTAGAAACACCCCCATCGCTTTTTTCAGAAAAAAAATATGTGGAAAATATGGACATTAACATTGTGCAAGTGCAAGTCATGGAGCAACCACGCAATTGTAGAAGTTTGGGTTATTTGTTTGCCCCTTATTATGCGTTTGCTAGGCAAAATTGGACACACTTGATACATGCTTCTACAAAGATGCTGTTTTAAAATATAAGACACATTTGATATCTCGAGTATAATTCAAAACTTTTATGCCAACCAATGATAATTTAATGGCCAATTCATGACCCCTAACCCCATTCGTAACGTCACAATTTTGCACTTTTGGCGATTTTTCATGATAAAAAATACCTGCCCATATATCATTTTCATAAGAAGTCAATGAGTCTTGCAGAATAGTTACTTTATTTTTTGTAGCTTATAAAAACAGATCCTTCTTGGAACTGATATGTACATGCTAGTTACCATGCCAGCCATTTTAAGACATCTGACCAGGGTAGCTTTAATAGTATTTTGTTCATTACTAAGCAACAAGCGACCTCCTTTGGATATTGTGTAGCATACTCATCAAGTAATGCCACCTGATGGTTACATTTGTGATGTTTGAATACATTATAAGGAAAATCTCTCATTCATTGGATTACCCTCGTACATGCAGTACCTGTAAAATTCATGCAGTCTCGCAAAAGCCTTAGCTGCTCGCTCACACAAATAAGGAAGTAGGTGAAGGTTCAGATCGAAATTTAGTCATCCATCTCTTTTAGATCTGATAGCTGTACATAGAGAATACTAGGTGAGTGTCTTTTGATATCAAGTTTACCAGGCAAGGCTTTGAGAACGCTTGTTAACATCGTGAGGCTTGCCGAGCGATTCAACATGCGTTCTCAAAGCCGAACCTGGTATTCTCTTTATCAGTTTACCCATTGTTTCACGCTTCAAGCTAGCGATTTTGAAGTATTTTTCGATTTTTGAGTTGATTCAGCGTCATTTGCGGCGTCATTCAAAAGGGGCAACGTCACCATGGCCTGATAAAGGCACATGCCGTGAGTGAATATGAGGGACAACTGATAAATGCAAATATAAAGAATGACCTTATGCATATGTAAGCAATAAGTACTAAACTCTCATGAACTTGCTTATTTGATAAAATATGTTTGGTATCAATATCAAAATAGTAATTAGTCTCTATTTACCAGACGATATGTAATACTGGCTGAAAGCGACACTATATGAAATGGATATGTCTAAATACATGCAGGAAGAGTGTGACCATTGTCGCTTCAAATTGCTGACATCAGCTTTTTTTAAATGTTACATTTTGGGTGTGATGTTTTATTGTGTTTTGTCACTTTCCCGTGTGGAGTCCTGGATCAGGTGTGATACTTGTCTGTATTGATTCCTGATCTTTGCCTCCATACTTTAACAATTCATCATAAACAACTGTGTACATTGTTACAATAAACTGGCTGTATGTGCCTGACCCATGGTGAACGTAGATTAATCAGTATCCGGTGCCAGAAGAAATGTTTGGAAAGCAAATTGGATAGACAGACGAACTCACACAGAGATTTTAGTGCATGCCTGTGTGTCGCGAAAACATTGGACACCAAAGTAAAGAAGAAGGCAAAGATTAGAAATCGATAAGTCTTTAAGATATTGTTTTTATTGATAATTTCGTTTTGCGTATTTTTCAGTTTAAAAAGATTTTGTGATTTTCGGCGGATTTCTGTTTTAAATTCTCCCAGCAGCCTCGTCACCGTTTTGCATGTCAGTGGCTGGACAATTTTTGATAAATGAGTATGCAATTTGATCCAAATATACCGAGTAGTTCAAGAGTTATGAGCATTTTCGCTGCCCACAATCAACCGGACTGATGCTCAGCAAAGCCTCGTCCATCTAAAAGGTTGTTACACATGCCATAAGACAATGTTGACATGCATATACCTATATGAAAAAAAAATGATCCAAATATAGCATGTGGTTCTAAAGATATTAGCATTTTCACTAACTGGTAGCAGACAGACTCACCCAGGAAACATCTCATGCAAGTATATGTAAGAGCTTTTGAAATATATATATATCCTTAACTGTTTTATCAAATAAACTGTTTAAAAATGTTTTTTTTTTCAGTTTTATTTTTTCTCGATACGCATGCTCTATCAAAAGACAAGTATTTGCCGAAACGATTTGTGTAATTTGGTATGTATTATATATGGGCCATCTTACGAGAAAAATGTATACTTATCGCATATGCGCAACATCTCCTTAAACGCCCCTGTTGACGAATACTGCAGAACTAGAGGTCTGAGTTTTGGTCTGAGCTTCATCTACATCTAAGCACTGTGTAGGCGAGCAACGAATACTCTGGCAAGACTATGTATTTGCGCAGACTCGCACGAGCCTTCGTTAATCGACAATGCGATAAGTACCCCAAATCGCATGAACTGACTCAATTATGAATATTAACTTACTGTATAATGTATTCCTATGAAATAGTATTTTTTTGTATAGTGAATTGCCTGGTCATATTGATAAAAACTACTCGTCTGAAAAACTGTTAAAGGAGGATTTTAGAATGGCCTTTCTCGGTATCTGAATTTCGCTAGTAAACGAAATATATTTAACAAATATGTGGATGCTGCATTTACATTGTACTTATAAGAAGATCCATTTGGGGCTAGGTGTATTTACACGTCTACTTACCGTAATTTTTTTTGGTAAACGCGAATTAATTGGGGGTGGGGTGAGGTAGAAAATAAATTCTGAACTTCCCTGCTTTCTATGAAATGGCTTTACCTTTTTAAATTTGTATGACTATCGATTATCAGTAACCAATACATACAATTCACGACCATCAGCGTGCAATTTTACAGAATTCAGGAGGGAGTTAAATAGATTTTTTTCTAGATACGAAGCTGTCTTTCATGGTTCTTAGAACGAATACGTAATAGTTATACCATGGGTTGTCCGCCTGTACGTGGAGATAATCCACGAGCTTTAGCGAGTGGATTATCTTACGTACAGGTGGACAAACATGGATTACTATTTTATACCACCTACATCAGTGTAGACCTTGCACATCACGAGGTAGTTTGTGCTAAAGTTGGTACGGGTGGTATGAATATCAATATTTATACTCTATTAGTTGTTAGACTAATATGTTTCCAGGTTTTAAGTGACCCCGTTTTTCTTTTTTTAAACAGCTTTAAATTAAACTTAGAAGAACGGCACTTAGCATGTGGATTTAAATGTACACCGCGTAACTAAAACTTATTTTTGGACGACGCCCTTATTTGTAAATGAAGCCCGAATTACCTGTACAAAAGAATAACTTAGTTGTTTTTCCCTGTGAATATGCCCATGTGTACCCCAATAGATACACGTGATATATTTGCATTGCTATAATGAACGAAGATTGGGCCAGTTAAGCAATTTCAGCGTGAAGTAGTGATTGTCTTCATCAGTTCAAACACGTGTTTTGGGTGCTCAAAAGAACCGTTTCATCAAGACGGTTGTTTTGAGTACGCACATCATAGTTTTTGGTTGAGAAATAGGAAAAAATAATGTTCTGTTACGCACTCTTATCTGTGGGACTGGCGAATTACCTCCACTGACCTGTATAAGCCATGTTTTATTTATATCGCTATAGGTTCACTTGGGGACAAATTCAAAGATGAACAGCAAAAACACACCAAAATTCCATCTAATCCCAGCCTATACAAAACTCATATTTATGTGGAAAAAATAAATTCAATTACGCGGTCTATATCTAAATTCACTTCTCTAATTTATTTTTCAATTAAACTCACCATTAAAGAATAATTAGCAAAAAAACGGGGGTCACTTAAGTCCTGGAAACACTATACTACATGCAAATGTATGTCAGTCGCATTTTCTTTTTGAAAGTGGAACTGGCTAACAAAACTTTGATAGAGGTCCGTTCTTTCTGCCAAAATGTAAAAAATTGTTGACAGGGACATAAAAAATTAACCCAAGCAAACAAATAATTTATTCGGATAAATCATAACGTAACGATTATAGATTGTTCAAAGTCAACTTCAAATGCAATTCACGCAAAAGTGGAACCCAAAGTATGACTTTAGAATAGACTCTTAGATTACAGAGCTTCAATCTCGTTTCTCCATCACAATTTCCAGTTTCGGAACTGCACAGTTAAATGTGGAAGAAACAAACACAATTTCTGATCTATTCGTTTTGAAAACGCTATTGTTGAAGCAGTTTTCATTTTCTGATACACATAAAAAATCGAATAGAGAAAATTATTTTCACACTCAATATTACATCAAGTGTGAAAATATAATTTATCTACTCGAAAGTATGAACAAAACAGCGTTAAACAAGAAAAAAAAAATACCTGAATATTTGAGAACGACTAGTTTCTAAGCTGACTTAAATCCAAGCAATCGGATACTTAGAAACCGCACTGTCAATATTAAACTTCGAAAATCCAGTTATTACCGGTTAGCTTATCACTTTGCTTGCAATGGGCGATTTTTTCGTCTGCTAGTGATCTTGCAAACGGTGTGGACCCGGATCAGGCTCTACAGAACGTCGAGCCTGATCTGGATCCAAACGTTTTGACACTCTGATGGACCTCTCCTGAAGGAATTTTTGAAAAAAATAATTTTGAAAAAAATAAGCAGACGACAAAAATCGTGAAAATACTCAGCATGCAAAATGTTTATGTAGGTTATATATGCTTAACCTTCTATACAAAAACGACAAAATACATAATTACTATATATATATATAGTCAAAAGGTATATTTTTATGCAAGTGAACGGTTAAATCCATTACTGTCTGTGACCCTCTTGCACATGGCCAAGCGTGATAGTAAAGATTTTAATCGAAATCAAGTCCCGATGTTATAAAAATCATGCTCAACTGAATTGGGCATGAATTACAACTTCCGAGAGTTTGAAAGCAGGAAAAGTCTGCATTTACAGCACGTTGGTTCTTATGTGCAGTTAAAATTTCATGCTCAGTTGAGTTGAGCATGAATTTTTATATAACCCTTGATGGCAATGGCTTTTTTGTCTGTGGTCAAGCATAATAGTAATTCAGATTTTACTCGAAATCAGATGTTCATGAACGTCACCGTCCTAATCTATAATCAACTGGCCTGAGGTTTATGAACTTATTTCATGCTAAGCTTATATGAGCATGAAATTTCAACTACTCACAAAAAGAAAAATACTAAAACAATAGCGATTTTTCTTGCTCCTATGTCAATTTAACATGTACATGTATTCATCTTGACATTTTAGCATTTATGAGCAGGGCGAATTTCATGCTCAGTTAATTTAAGCCTGAATTTTTTTTTATAACAGCAGGCCCTGAGGCTATTAAACTTTTTTCATGCTCAACTCAGCTGATAGGCCTTGAGCTGGCTATAGACACCCCTCCCCCCAGGGGGAATTTTGTACACTATGGTTTTCTGAAACTACATTATATGAGACACAAAATAAAAGGTGTTAGCCCTCTGAGAGTGGCAGCGTTAACGCGTAAAATCACGTTATATACGTTACCCCCCGAAACAGCATTAAACGTCCCTGATAATGTCTCAACCATGACATGTTCGTACATATTTGCATGCTGACACCGGTTTATGAACTTCTTATAACACAGTTACATATTTACAGTATTAATTTTATAAAAGTCTTGAGATATTACCGTTGTATACGTTACTAAGTGTTTCCTGCTTTATTTCCGAGTATCAGTATGGTAGTTATTGACTATACTTGTATTATATCTGTCACAGAATATAGCAAATCTGTAAGGCTGCTATTTAATGATTTAAAGTTCCTTATTATGGTCGCTTACACTATTTTTCAGGCCCATGTTACGTATGTTACCCTCATAATAGCATTTAAACATTCAAGCTAATGTCTCTAACAAGCCCTGTTTACACTAATGGAAAGTTCTAAAAGATCAGCCTTAAAATCTGTTTTCTAGAAAACAACATATTTTTGACAAGCAAAATGTTTATCACATGGTACAAGGGCAATCTTATATAGATTTTTTTCATGTTTATTCCTGAAATAACATGTTCTCTTACCGTATCTAACCGGTTTGGGCGAATTTCATTTATAAACCTCGATTATTGCCTGCTTTGAAAAAATGCAAGTGATCAGTTAGAACTTTCGATTAGTGTTAACTTATTTGCATGCTGGCACAGGTTTATGTACTTCTTTTAACAAGGTTACCTATTTTAAGTATTCATTTAATAAATGCCTTAAGCTTTAACTGTTATATGTGTTACCAAACGATACATAAGTTATTCTGAGTATCTGTATGGCAGTTGTTGACTATACATGTATTAAGTCTGTCAGTGAATTTAGAAAATTTATAAGGCTGAAATAAATTGAAGTTCCTTATTAATTTATGGTGATTTAAACTATTAATATAGTGTGATCTATCAACCTTCGCTGCTTGCTCACATAAACAGTAGATACACATGTACCATGCATTCAAATCGGAAGTTCTGAAAGACAGTCACTGTGAAACAGCTCAGTTCTGGACAAGGTATATGGATATAATTCAGATGGTGTTGACACTGATTAGGGCTACAAGGAAAACAACTTTGAATTGCATGTCAGCTCTATCTATATTTCCTTGTTCACAATGTTCATTGCACACGATCACACCAACTACCCACAATATGTGCCTGTTTAACTGATTATACTCATAAATGTGTCTGATACACATCGCAGATGCAAAGAACTTCTGGAACAAAATGGGTTTAGTGTGTCACAATCATTGTTTCTTTGCTTGTGAAATGCTTTTGACATAACTATCAGGCAAAAAATAAACCCCTGCCAAGTCAAAGGATGTATTAAAGGCTTCAGCAGCTAGAACTATGCTTCGCACTACAAATGGAATGGTGTATTACTCATCACATCAGAGCTCAATATGTTGAAACAACTCTTCAATGCATTGAAATGAAATATCAAATCTGCTCAGATGGAAAGAAAAACGAGTACTAGAGGCAGATTCTAGCTTCACCAATCCTTTTAGTTCTAGTTTTGAAGACAATGAACTGTACTTTTTGTCTTTCGGTGTTCCTGCTAAGCCTGGCATAGGTAAGGATCATTTTTAGGCTGATGACATTGGCAGAAAGGCTGTTGCAGACTTCATTGACTCACTTTCAGTTGAAAATCTGTCTTACACAACCCCATAAAATGCTACAAGCTAAAACATTTTGAGGTTTGTGAGGTCAAGAAGAAATTATCAAATTTACAAAACGTAATCAGCCAGATGAGAGGCGGTACTTCTTTTGTGGATCTTTTATGTTTTTGTTCTGTCTTGTGTTTGCTAGGTCTTTGTGCACGTCTGTTTATATGTGCTTTGTGGTCACCTGCTGGGAAAGGGCTGACCTCTTGGTCCTCGTTTGTGGCGTCTACTGTGAGTTTGTCACTTTCCCATTGGTATCCTTGGTCAGGTGTGGTACTTGATTGTATCGATTCCTGATCTTTGCACCCTTACTTACGTAAAGGAACGTCTTTGGTCAGCATGACCTTCATTTTATTGGACATAATGTTGACCTTAAGTTGACACTGCCGTTCCTTCTTGGACCTGTACCATGTTCACTGTCCTGATAGAATTCGCACCAAAACTGAAAAGTCCAAAATTCTGCATGGCTTGCAATAACACATTGCACCAACATTAGATTGGCTATGTAGTGTTGTACATAACTTTGATGGTAATGCCATACTACAGAGCATATAAGATTTTCCTGTCACCTTTAAGGATCAGATGGAACCTGTGTTCAACCAGGCACTAAAGGCAGGGCATGTTGGTTTTGTCACTGATACATATATACAATGTATAAGCAGCAGTCTATAAAGTCTGACAACTATTCTCGCAGAGGATAACCTGGGTGTTTTGTTCAACACTGGTGTATGCAAGAAAAGGTGCTCCTCCTGAATGTCAACAACATTGCCCAGAGTAATGGGGAAGAAATCGACAATCAAACACTGATTAACAGATTGTGACACTACCAATGTGTTAGTACCACGGAAAGGTTGTTCCTATCAAACTGATAGAGAACCCCTCCCCACTAGTTCATCTACATTCTAAGCAGGGTAGGAAAACAAATAAAGGATTGCGCTAGGCACTCATCAGTGACATGAAGCCCTAACATGTGCTATTTATATAAATGTGAATAAGCTGCAGTACAACGTGTTCTGAAAAAAGTACCAAAGCCATATACATATACTGACTATTTCAAATGACATGAACATGAGCTTACTTCCACCCTGCTTTTCTGTCCTTGAGATGTACATACAAAGATTGAACTATCAAGTCTTTCCCATGAAAACAAGTAAGGCTTTCCAGATATGGACAAAATGTGTGGAAAATAAATGGGAAGGAAATCGAGTACCTCTGGGTGAAGGAAAACTTGAATGTACCCTAAGAAAAGAGCCACAGAATTATATTTCACATTTTGTGTGATATGGGGTTACCATGTTCAAAACTTAACAACTCAACCTTATAAAAGATAGAAAAATAATATTTGCAGTTTCCAAAAGGTACATAAACATTATTTTAATCAAAGTGAATTAGTAAGCACATTCACATTTAAAAAATATAAAACTATATTAGATTCATAAATCATTTATATAGGAAACATGAAAATAATGTAACATAAGTAACACTTGGCGGTGTATATTTGTTTTCAAAGGTCCATAGCTGTGATGGAAAAATAGCTTACTCAGATGATAAAGCTAATTTGGAAATCTTACCTTATGGTTTTCACTTTTCAGAAGTCATGTCTTTTACTTAAATTATCAAAGATGTTGATATGTAATATATGTAATTGGCTGTTACAAGGTAATGGTGCCATTACCAGAGTGCTAGCATAATGCAAAATCCTTGCAAGATGAATCTGATAGAGGATTAATAAGCTGTATTGGAAAATTCTTTAAACCCTTGGATAATATACAAAGAGTTGCTAGCTTGGCAAGAAACAACTCTATAACTTCTACCTGATGGGTTTTCTTTGATATTTTAAGTTGTTACTCACATATTGCACTGTATGTTGCAAACTTTTCACGAGAATTATGTTAACTATAATTGATGTCTCTATAAAAGAAAAGAGGGTCTATGGTAATTTATGTTTTGAGTTACTTCCTAAGCAAATGAGCGAGAGTTAAAAGAAGTACACAGACCTGAGCCAGCTTGCAAATAAGTACAAGCAGGTCATGTTGGAGAACTTATCTTGAACGTTTAATGGTATTTGGAGGGTAACGTATACAACCTGGGCTGTAAAAATAGTGTAAGACAACATAACATGGAATATCACTTTATTTGAATAGCAGCTTTATAGATTTGCTATATTCACTGATAAATATAATACATGTAGAGTCAATAACTGCCATACTCATACTTGGAAATAACATATGAAACACTAAGTAACATATACAATGGCAAAAACTCAAGACATTTATAAAATGAAAGTTAAAAATATGCAACTGTGTTATAAGAAGTTCTTAAACCTGTGCGTGTCTAAAAAAACATGAATATGTCATGTTGGAGACATTAACAGGAACATTTAATGTTATTTTGCGGGTAACGTACGTAACGTGAAGTTACACGCTAACGCCGCCACTCTCAGAGGGCTTACATATTTCATTTTGTGGCTTATATAATTTAGTATTAGGAACTTATAGTGTGCAAAATTCTCCCTGGAGGGAGGAGGGTCTATACCCAGCGCAAGGCCTAGAGAATTTCATTTGACATTTTTGTGTGATATAGGGCTACCATGTTCAACATCTAATAACTTAAAAAGTATAAAAGATAGAAACATGATATTTGCAGTTTTGAAAAGGGTAATAAAAATTCTTAAATGTAATGCCATATTAATGGACATAAACAGGTTTCAATATCATTTAAGATAAACTATATTTGATTCATTAATCATTTAAAAGGGGGTTCAATGAAAAAATGTAACATACACTACATCGAGGGTGACTATATTTGTTTTCAACGGTCTATATATGTGGCCCAGTAATAGCTTACTTAGAAGATATAACCAATTTGGAAATCTTACCTCATCTTTTGCATTTTTCTGAAGTCTTAAAAAGAATGTTAATTATCATTTTTTTTTGTAAGGTAACGTATGTAACAGGGTGTTACAGCTTAACACTGCCATTGTCAGAGGGCTAACATGTTGCAAAAGCCTGGCAAGACCTTGGGCTTCAAGAAAAATATGGTCTACAAATTCTCCCTGGGGGGGAGGTAAACCATATCCAGCCAGTGGCCTATGAGCATAAAATTTCTACTGCTCATAAAAACTAAAATGCTGAAAAACATTATTTTTTCTTGCTTTTAAACTCTCAGATATTGTATTTATCCTACTTATTTATCCTGCTTATTTTAACAATTATATGCAGGATAAATTTCGTGCTCAGTGGAGTTGAGTATGAAAAAAAGTTGTATAACCTCGAGGCCGGGTGTACACTGCTTAACAACAGATCGGATTTAGATATTTTGGTACATAGAGCATATCAATGGCGGGTCCAGAGCGGGTTCAGCGGGTTGCTCGAGCCCCCTTACTGTCCCCCGTTTTTAGATATCCTATGAAATGAAATTATTTGGTCACAATGAGACCAAATTATTTCATTTTCATGTGATATTTAAGAAAAATGAGATAAAGCCAGCATAGCGACCCCACCACTTTATGCATATGAACCCCCTTTCCAGAAATCCTGGATCCGCCTCTGCATATGAGCAACAGCATACAATAAACGCCAATGATGACGTATCCGGCGGGGCTAGAGGTCTAAATTTTGGTCTAAGCCTTCATCTGCATACATACTTTTTTCAGACTCGCCTGAACCTTTGTTGCCTGACTAAACGATTAGTACTAAAATCTCACGCGCTGGGCACACCATGACTCAGTACATGAGACAACAATACTCAGACAAATCCGGTCTGATCGAGGCAATACTGCTCATCCGCTGGATTTCAGATGACTCAAAAGGTATGTTAGTATGACCAGGAAATACGACAGTCAAACACCTCAGACCAACCCACGTCGCTGTGAGGAAGAGCCAATTAAAGTAAAGCAACCAGCTCTCAGTCAGCCAGTTATAAGTGCTAAAATGTAATGAGATACCTTATCCCGCCAAATACACCTCCTAGCGCCCCCAACATAAATAGCAGCTTTGATAAGAGTGAAATATTGGAGTATAATTGAGTTCACCTTAGTCCATTATAGTAAAAGAATGTCAAAGCATGCATAATCAGATAACCTTTTTCGTTCTTATGGATTATCCCATATATATTGATACAAGAAAAATGGACTAGTCCATTCTGTATTTTAAAGGTCACATGTCAAACTTTCTATAAAATCATGTATTTATGTCCCTGAAGATTGTTTTTATCTAGATCCTGATTATCATGAGTCATTTGATCTGGGTTTTCACTGTTTGCCAAAGTACTTGTTAACCGGTACAAAATAAGCATTGTTAACTCTATGCCTACTAGTGTCGTCTGCTGATAACCTTTGCAAACAGTTTGGACCCTGATCAAGCCTAACATTGGGCCTGATCTGGATCCAAACTGTTAAACACTCTGATGATATTCCAGAAATATTTTTTGAAAGAAATCAGCAGACGACAAAAACTATTCAGAGGGAACAGCCAGGTCAATATTGATGATCAGAGTGGATCCTGATCAGTGGCTTTTTTAGAAGCCAGCTGAAGTATACTAAATAATCAGCATGACAAGGGTTAATCATTTTCATCCTTCTCCATTCAGAAGCACAAGGAATGAGTGATAAGCCAGCAGTCTGCATTATTAAATTTCAAGAAGTCAGATTTTTCAAATTACTGAGGTCTGTCTAAAAGGGGAAAATAAGGACTAATTAAGTATCTGATGCTATCATAAATTGAATTCCTATTTGCAATAAAGGCATTAGATTCACATGGCAGAAGAACTTTTGCAATTTTTCTTTTGAGCCAAGCGGAACCACAGTTTTTACAAACACTGCCCTTCTATTTTTACAGATTATTAACCCATGGGGAACCCCACTACAAAATGCTGAATTGTTGATAATATTTCCTATGTAATTACAAAAACTATTTGTTTTACCATAAATCTGTCAAGCAATACTCTTTCATACCTCTGATCTCTCACCATTCTCAAATACCAGAGTTTTTAGTCGGTTAGGGGGGTCATGTCAGGTCGCGTTCTTATTCTCCCACTTTTTGTTGTGGTTGAATAAAACATATTTAGGGTCGCCATAGGAGATTTTAATTTTGCAGTTGGCATCACCAATACAAAAGGGTACTACTTTATATCCAATAATTTACCCAATGGGCCCCTTAAGCCAAATGGAACCGCATATCAAATGTTGGAATTCCCATAATTTGGCATTGAGTAAACCTAGTCCTGGAAAAATACTTCAGCAGAATCATAATTAATATGTTTGTGTTAGTTGTGTATGAAGTTTAGTCTATAAGGAATAATTTAACTATCATAATTCACAAAAATCTTTAATGTTAGAGGCAAAAATTAAACCTCTTAAAGATCACTATCAAAGTTTGGGAAGATATATTTAGGTATCTATAAATAGATTGTCAGCCAGTGTATACAGGTAGGTAAATATGGCTGTGGCGATGAAAATATCTTACAAGCAGCTGCATTGTTTTATAAATAGTAAAATTGGGAAAGAGGCATATGGACTACATTAGAGTTAGGTATAGCCTTGTCTGGCTGACTGTCTCTCTATTACATAACTAGAAACGACACCTAGTACTGCAAAATACACAGCCCCGCACACAACAATGGGGGGCAACAATTTACACCGAATCAATAATAACAGAACAACACTGGGTGGACTTAAATTATTTTTCCTGACCAAACCTTCACTCTAGATTCTGCAGTTGCCAAATTATATAAAAAAAAGAACACATATAAACTAAATAGCACATATGCATACAGGAATGTGATTAAAGTAAAGCAGCCAACTCATTCGGCTAAACCGATGATGTGTTTTATGCAGTCTGATCTGAGTCTACGCTGGGCGCACTGATAATTTTCATGGTTTTGTTGCGGTTTTTTATGCCCTGTTTAATATAACAGCTGTAGACAGCCCGACTGACCGTATTGTACTAGTGCGCACTATGCTAAACGAAACCATTAATATCTTTCTTAACTCTTTACCTACTGGGTATTTTTTTATGTTTTTGTCAGCTGCTGATTTTTTTAAATTCAACTTTGTCGAAAATTTCTTCCAGGAAATGCAATCAAAGTGTGAAACAAATAGGATTCAAATCAGGTCCGACGTATTGTGAGGCTTGATCTGGGTCCAAAAGTGTTTGCAAAATTTATTGACAGACGACACAAGTAAGCAAGAGTTAATGTGCAAAAAAGCAAATAAATATGTCAAACCGACACAGTAAATAATGCATCTTGTCAGACAACTTATAACTTACATTGTATTACTATAGAAACTAACCTTGTTGTTTCACACTTCTCTTTCTCTCCATTTGCATATCAAAACTCGGTCACAGGATTCTTTTACCAACACTTCCATGTTCGTATTAGGGTTTGTATTCCACAATGCTGCCGCAATCGGAACTGACTCGTCCAATTCCGTGAAATCAGACCAACACAATTACAAGTGTGATTGCAGCGAAACAAACGGTTACAACATTCCACAATACACATTGCTATAAATGAAGTTTAGGTGTTTTTCATTCACTTCGAGTAATCAGACAATGGAATTTAATAGGACTGAACCCACATGCTACATTACTATTTTCCTCACGCCAGTTCCGGCTAATGAAATGCAGCGTTTTCATATATAGTATTACGCCCTATATACATCCGAGGCTTTACTCTCGAATTGAGCCGATATTTTCCAATCGACTGATGCCGTAGCACTTATCCGGATGTAGTAGCTTGAATAGGCCTTTGCATCATTAAATATAATGTAGGCTTGATAACTCTTCTGCAACAAGGCATATCAGAGCCACTATTTTATTGTGATTTAGTTTATTTCAAAATAATCGTTTTAAAAATGCCCAGGAAATGCTACAAACATAGACTACAGACCAATCTACCTTAAGGAAGAGACACTGAACACACAGGCACATCACAATTAAAACAAATACACTGGTATAAAGTTCGTTCTCTCTCTCTCTCTCTCTCTCTCTCTCTCTCTCTCTCTTCATCAACAAGGTGATTACTAACATAGAAAGGGCTTTAAGTTCCACACCAAACGCGGACCCAACATAAAAACATATTGAGAGGAACAATTCAAAAACACAAACAAACGTTATAAAAATTGGGATATAACATGGCTATTAGGCCAAATAAAAATGAGTGTGTTTCAGGTAACGGGTCTGAAACTTTTAGGTACAGTATGTCAGGCACACTTATTTTTTCCTGAAAAATGTAATTTTATGCATTTTGAAAGACATTTTTGCCTTTTAAAATCCATAAGATAAAACCTGAAAAATGTCTAAGTGTCACTAGTAAATATAGGTAGGGTCGGGTTACCCTAAACATATGTATTTGTTTTATTTGGCCTTATGACTATGCGACAATCCGCTTGCTAGTGTGTAATTCTCTGTAATTTCACGAGGGTGGGTTAGGCCTCAACCTCAATGACGACCCTGATTAACTTAAAAAAAAACTTTCATTGGTGGGTTGGTGCCTGATGCTTGCCTTTGAATGCGTCCACTGTGGCTCTTCTTGAGATTTTCGTGAGCTCTGACTGTCTAGATATAAGACATACGACATAAGACAAATTTTATTTATAATCGGAGAGTATAAACAGAAATAACATTAGCTATGTATCACTATTTACCGACTAAAAGTGAAGCGTACGTTTCTTTGCTTCATCACAGTATTTTGGTTTGATTTGATTGTTTCTCTGTGATGATGTTGTGCACATATGCTAGCTAAACATTTGTGTGTGTTTTGATATATGTAAACATGATTAAACTGGCACTCATTAATCTTCGACATCATTCGGTTACGTTAGGAGCGTATTTGCTATTTTAATTGATTAATGTACGGAACAAGTATCTTTCAGTATGCGAATCTGTCACTACTAAACCATTGGCCTAGTGGTAAGACATAAGCTCATAATCCGACTTGCGAGGGTTCGATTTTAACATCATTCCAAATATACACTTTTTTAAATTTATGATATTGTTATATGTCATAGTAAGTTCTTGTGAATGTTATATTTGATGGCGTGTTAAATATACGTTTATATTTGTTTTTTCATGATTTTTTTGTCTTACATAACAATGGCAATACCACATGCTGTATCTGTAGTACTGTCCATACTCGCTGTTTCTGTGCTGCTACCGTCGTCTAAATCAGTTGATACTTATCGCATATGCGCAAATGCCAATAACAAACGCCCATATTGAGAGGCTAGAGATCAAACGTTTTGTCTGGGCCGTCATCTACGTCTGTACTGTGGATGCGTGATAAGTATCGAAATCTCGAGCACTAGCTCATCTATGAGCCTTAACATGTGATTTTCAACAAATGGCATTTTGACAAGTGTAGACTCAGACGAGCCTGCACAGCACGCTTTAAAGCTTAGAAACTCCAAATGCTGTTCGGTAGTAGCTTAACAATCATAGAATATTCAAGGGACTAGCAAAGACATTGATCAGACTGCACATATCTCATGTCCCTACTCATAATGGTTTATATGTATGTCTCAGCGTTTTGGTTTCATTTACAGGCAAAGTCATTAGCATATAATTTTTAAAAATAAATTAATAAAAAGAAAATCGAAAGAAAATTGAAAAATATATAATGTCATATCGTGAGACTCGAACCCACAATGGCATCATTGATAGCAACACGCTCTATCAACAGAGCTAATCCGGACAGTGATGGTCAGACGATTAGAAAAAGTACAATATGAAACCAATACCTTATGTTATGTTCGTAAATCTAAATTTAGTATAACGGATTTATAAGAGTTTATACGGCATATGCATGAGTGCCAGTTTAATAATGTTTACCTATAACAGTGAATTATATGTAAATACAAGTAAGCTCCTGGTAGCATCTGCTGCTGTCCGTTCTAAGGTGGTGATTCTAATGTTGTTTATTCATTGTTTATTGTTGCTCACACTGTGTGTGGGTTTTCTGTGTGATCCTTTGTTTTGCGATGTAGTTCTAAAGTGTTGATTCTGTTAGTGTTTATTCATTGTTAATTTTTGCTCACATTGTGTGTGTGCATTCTCTGTGTGAGTCTTTGTTTTGCGTTGTAGTTCTAAGGTGGTGATTCTGTTGTTGTTTACTCATTGTTAGTGGTTGCTCACATTGGGTGTGGTTTTCTGTGTTAGTCTTTGTTTTGCCATGTAGTTCTAAAGTGGTGACTCTGTTTTTGTTTATTAATTGTTGTTCACATTATGTGTGGGTTTTCTGTCCGTCTTTGTTTTGCGATATTGTTCTAAGGTGGTGATTTAGTTGCTGTTTATTCGTTATTTATTGTTGCTCACAAAGTGTGTGTAGGTTTTCTGTGCGGCTTTGTTTCGCCGTGTAGTTCTAAGGTGGTGATTCTGTTGCTGTTAATTCATTGTTTATTGTTGGTCACATCGTGTGTTGGTTTTCTCTGCGTCTTTGTTTTGCGATGTAGTTCTAATGTGGTGATTCTGTTGCTGTTTATTCATTGCTTATTTTGCTCACATTGGGTGTGGTTTTCTGTGTGAGTCTTTGTTTTGCGTTGTAGTTCTAAGGTGGTGATTCTGTTGTTGTTTATTCATTGTTAATGGTTGCTCACATTTGGTGTGCTTTTCTGTGTGAGTCTTTGTTTTGCGATGTAGTTCTAAGAGTGGTGATTCTGTTGTTGTTTATTCATTGTGTATTGTTGCTCACATTGGTGTGGTTTTCTGTGTGATTCTTTGTTTTGCAATGCAGTTCTAAAATGGTGATTCTGTTGTTGTTTATTCGTTGTGTATTGTTGCTCACATTGGTGTGGTTTTCTGTTAGATTCTTTGTTTTGCGATGTAGTGGTGATTCTGTTGTTGTTTGTTCATTGTTTATTGTTGCTCACTTTAAGTGTTTTTTTGTGTGAGTCTTTGTTTTACGATGTAGTTCTTTGGCGGTGACGCTGTTGTTGTTTATTCACTACATTGTTTGTGAATTTTATTTTGTGTTGAGTCTTTGTTTTGGATGTACTGCAAAGTATATTTGCTAGTTTTTCATCTTGCTAGGAAGGAGCTGGTTGCTTTGCTTTAATTGTGTTCTTGCTGTTGTGTGACTATCTGTGTTCTGTTTCTCTTCCTCGCGGTGTTATATGCTGGTTTATGATCTGTGATTATGGGATTTTCTGGTCATACTCACTTGCTTTTTGCGAAGGCGGCAACTCTAATATCTATATTTGGGTATACACGGACGATAGGCGACACATACGTCAGATTTTATAAACCACAAAAAAACACACACACACACCCAACCACAAAAACAGGTCTACCAAACCAGTTACCGCCAGTCCTGCCAGCAGCAAGTAGTTTTTATGATACGTATTGTTTATTGTAAGAAAAGAAATGCTTTTCTAAATTATATCGAAGATAGAGTAAAGTTCAATACAACACTGATTTAAAGACAATGCTGGTTTGAAAGCTATTCTACAACAAATATATGAAATTAAGGCTGTTAAAGTGGTACTTGAACTATTCACATTGGCTTAGCAGTCATGGTATATGTAAGAACAATTAATTTACTTTAAATACTGATATTTGAGTGATTTAGGCCCGTTATGGTGTCATTTACGTTACATTTTCATATACACAATATAAAATCATTGATATTTAAGAAATAGATCAGCTCAAGAAGTGAATTGTTGAGTAATAATTCACTGTTTGGAGGTCAGTTGTAAAGAAGATCAAATCACGAGCGCGCAGTGCGAGTGATTTATCTTCCTACAACTGACCGACAAACAGTGAATTATTACTCAACAATTCACGCACTGGAGCTGATCTATTTCGATTCTAACACATATTAAACGACGAAAACACATTCAAAGTCTTTAGCTTCTTCCAACTTCCCGCCACTGCACCGAAGAGCTCCCGCCAATACTTAGACTACGTCGCATACGTTTACATGTAATTGTCACGTCTTTCAAGCATAAAAATGACGTTACACCGTCTGACGCCGTGAATGACGTCATTTTCCAGTGATGTCAACTATCACACACTTTAGCTGTGAATTATTGTCCGATATATCACAGTTTGCTACCGTTGGCTCTATAGGCGAGGCGTGTTAGAATTTGTTATATAGTTTCATTTTATAAACTCAATATATATTTTAGATAAAATAACATGTTTCTAAACCACAATTAACTGGCCATTTGAAAACTGCAAACAGCTTGCTTCTATGAAAAAACTTCAGGAATTATAAGCTGTTGAATATGGTAACTTCTAAGAAAACGTCATGTAAGGTAAGAACATTTTCATTTAAAACAGCGCATATTATCATATTTGTAAGCTTTTAAACACCATATATGAACATAATATTGAGACAAGAGTGAAAGGGGATATTAAACATTGTTTCTGGTGTAAAGTATCGTTGTTTGTTTGGCAGTATGTGACGTATGTTACACAATTTAAAGCTTTCTATATATTGCTTAGTACACTAAATGATTCATCATAGGGTCTTTTATTCATTTCATAACTGATTTTGGTGTTAAATAGACATAAAGATCCTAGTTTGTCCACAATATAATTTACCAGTTCCTATTAAGAGATTGTCAAATTGTCAAATCATATTTACTTTTGTGAAATAGTATGTATATTTTAGAACTTTTTTTAAAAATGTTTATTTGGCGAAAGTTACAGGTTTTAAACGCATTAACTAAACAATTATTGTCTCAAGTACCAGCTGAATAAGGATGCATTTCCATGTACTGTCAAAATTGTTTAAGTAACATATATTTATAAGGTACTATGTATGTCCTAAATGCTGTGAAAGACAGTGTTAAATTGAGTCTGAAATGGTAATTTATGGTGGATTTAGATTTTTGCATTACTTTTCTGAAGAAAACTAAGTTTAACCCAGTCACTTATTTAACAGCAACCAAAAATATTTTAGTGTACCCTGTTAACTGCTGCTCAAATTATACAAACATAGTCAGTAACACGATATACGCGGGAATTCTTTGTATATTTTGGTTCATCTACAATAAAAATACTTGTTTTTAAAATGTTGTATGGTAAGCTGTAGCATACAAAAAATTAGCGCTATTACAGCCCAGATAAATTAAGGTATTCAGCTTAAGTTGGTAGTGCAATAATTGATAAAAGTTACATGGATACTATGCATTATAAGTGTATGTAATCATATACTGTTTGAAGAGACAGTCTTCAAATCAAACTTATAATAAATAGACAGATAATAAAGCGTACAGAGCAATGCAAAGTGAGTATGCAAATTGCCTGTTTAAGCTAAAAATCCTTTGATTAAGTTGTTGACCGTGGCTGTCTTCATGTTAACGTAGAAGAGAAATGGAGTGTTCGATTGTCGATTCTTTTCATCTTATATCACAGCTGTTATAAACATCTTCAAACGAATTCAAATATAAATGGATAACGTATCTGATGGATAGTTTATATCACACTGAAAAGTGTGGCTTTTTGAAATGACGGTACCATTACTCTGACCTCTTCTGTGCAAGGTCTAACAGTCATTTTGAAATGACATAATTTGCAGAGTCTCGCCAAAGCCTTGGACCTTTTAAAATAATTTAAATTTTGTGAGAGCGATTTTTACTTTCTGAACGGGGGCAAAAATTGTATGGTGGCTACTTATAACTTCAGTTCAGTGTGCATAGTTTGATAAAATGATGATCCTAAGTTCACACTGACCTACTGGACAGATCCCTGGGAAAATCTTTAAACATATTTTCGATTACTGCTAAAGCCAACGTAATTATACTTACTGGATATGCTTTATCCGAAAAGGCAATGGCAATGGATGAGCACCAAGGGTCAAGGTTAACATTTGACCTTCATCTAAGGTCACTCATATTGAACTGTTATCATTATAATGTAACCTATTATTTTTGTTTGTTTGTTTGACTTGGTTCTTTACGTCCCATCAACAATCTGTCAGTTATGTATGGACGGGTCTTCCTGGGTTGAACCAGTACTAAGCTAGGGTTAATGTGTCTTGCTCAAGGACACAACGCCAGTGAGGCTCGAACCTGCGACCCCTCGGTCTCGAGTCAAGCACTCTACCACTGAGCCACTGCGCTCCCTATAACCTATTATTTAAAAAACAGGGTCAATTGAAGTCTTAGAATGTGACCTGTTAATAAATCTCCCTAAAAGTCATAAGTGAAAAAGCCAAAATAATAATTTCCGTGACTATAAATGGGCATATATATATGAATATTTAAACCGAGGGCAAAGTGGAGATAAATACAGCTTAACATAGCTACTGAAAATTGTTTTTTTTAGTTCTATGTCAGTTGAAGGGCTTAAATATGTTTTTATGAATTCTATAACTGTGTGCTACATTTACCATGAAAGAATGTAAAATAGATTTAACTGACAATCCGATTCGATCTGTGCGATCAGTATACATGTACCTGCGCACTATTTAAGCGTGCAAAATGCAGTTGGGGTTGCTTCATGTTCAACACCTTGAACCAGCAAATTCTTTAAAAGGTAAACGTCTATAATCAATTGACACAATATATATTAGTGGGAGCTGCGTCAATGTGGCGAGCATACTTTTATGCAAAAAACAACAACAACAAAACAAAACAAAACAAAGAGCATTGAAGCATCCCCATTTGGCTAATTACAATCAGACGTACCAACTGCATATTACACGCTTATATAGTGCGCAGCCATATTGATCATTCTTTTTTTTTACCATTTTTGATTGTAAAACCCAGCTGGGGAATTACTTTTTTTATTTTTTAGCCCTTCAACTGATATAGTAGCAAGACACAAATTTTAGAGGAGTTGTGTTAAGCCATTTTATCCCCCCTTTATACTTGGTTTGAACATCATAAGTATGTTTTTGAATATTTTATATGTTTGTCCATTCATAGTCATGAAAGTTATTGCAAATCACAGTTTGAAAATTTGACTTTTTCATAAATGACTTTTAGGGAGATTTCACGCCTCACAGGACATTTCCTTTTATATGAAGCATCCTTTGGATAAAATATCTAAATATGACTTTACAGTCCAGGTTATATGACTAAAATGGCTTCCATGCCAGTGTTAAGTAAAATCTCTTCAAAACTCTTCTTGGTCGTAAGTACTGTAAATTTGCAAATTTTCGCGAGAATTTGATTTCGCAAATAGCGTTAAAAGACATATTTGCGACATAAAGAAATCGCAACTAGGGCATGATTTACCTTTACCAGTAAACGGCAGACTGATTTCGCCATTTTGCGAGGATTTTTTTTCACGAAACAACAAGATATCCAGGATTTTGATATGAACTATGTTT
The DNA here is from genome assembly GCA_964019695.1 of Loripinus fragilis. NCBI lineage: Eukaryota > Metazoa > Mollusca > Bivalvia > Lucinida > Lucinidae > Loripinus > Loripinus fragilis. The sequence goes on from OZ026524.1 coordinate 14,082,956, forward strand.
GTGTTCCAGGCAGATAAAGCTGCTAACAAAATAGTAGTTTTTTGACGATTGTATATTAATACTCTTAAGCGTTAGCTTGTTGACACCAAAGCCCTCTTTAAGTGAGAGCGTGATCATCGATGGGCATGGTTGTCATACAGCCCTACATTTTGGTGTCAAAGCTAAAGAAAACCAAACAAAGTTAGACTTAAATCTCTCTTGCGCCAAGGAATTTCGGAACCTGATTTCTATGGTGACTTGGTGTATAAATTGAAGAAGATTGTTGCCTCTAATAATTTTTCAGTGCAATCCATTAAAATAATTTCCCTTTATAAAAAAAATTAGGCTATAACATTAATGTATTGCAACAGACTGCATGCTTGTTGGTGCGAGGATCCAATCACGGTTGACAACTTTGCTTTCCTCTTTAATTGCACGCCGGTGGGTCGGACTTCAGACTCTATGATGGTTCCGACTTAAAGACTTATCTATTGATGAGATGGTAGGGGCCTGATGCTTTGGCTGTTTGTCAGGCCCACCTGGGTTTACCTGTTGGATTTCATTTGCTCCGGTATTCAGATTTATTTACTGCTGTGTCATTATCTTTGCATTATCTCCTTGTTATATCTTGATTTATAAGTTTTAGGAGATAATGCATTGATAAGTTAAGGGTCTTTCATGCAAACCAAATATCTATGTGTCTTGATCCACATCTGAATTAAGGGTGAGGTTGGCGCCGTTAAACCGGTTTAAGCCCTCCAGTAAAATATTTTACTGACCGTTCCAAGGCGGTACTTCGTTTGTGGATCTTTTATGTTTTTGTTCTGTCTTGTGCTTGCTATGTCTTTGTGCGCGTCTGTTTATATGTGCTTTGTGGTCACCTGCTAGGAAAGGGCTGACCTCTTGGCTCTCGTTTGTGGTGTCTAACTGTGAGTTTGTCACTTACCCATTGGTATCCTGGGTCAGGTGTGGTACTTGATTGTATCGATTCCTGATCTTTGCACTCTTACTTACTTTTCCTACGTTGTACTGGTTATCTAAACTCCAAACAAATCCCTATAAAGCAAGATTTATTGCTGATTCTAGTTCTTATAAGATATCAGAACTTTCTAAATGGTTAACTTCATGTCTTATAGCTGTTGAAAACATGTTATCAAGTACTGTGAAAAGGTATATGAGAGATCCGGTAAAACCCTATTATGGTCTATAAAAAAATCAGGTGAAATTTTAGATTAACTTAATGCTTAATCTCTCATAACCTTGCACGTAACGACAAAACGCATTTTTTTTACATCCGAAAACCCTAAAAAAATATCATGCATGGTCTTGTCAAAATGTATGTGATGCGAGGATCTTTTCGTTGGGCAACAATTTTATTCGATTTGGCACCAAGCTTTATAGACGAGTAGTTGGGATTCCTATGGTCACTAATTGTGCTCCCCTGGCTGCCAATTTATTCTTGTTTTGTTATGAGGGGGGCTTTATGATGTCTCTTTCTGATGATAAGCAGGCTGATGTTATTGATGCTTTTAACACTACATCCAGATATTTGGACGATAGTTTAAAAATTAATAATGTGTATTTTGACAATATGGTAAGTCAAATATACCCTTCTGAGCCCCAACTTAATAAAGCCAATGCCTCTGATACCGAAGCCGCGTTTATCAATTTTAATGATATTGTTTCGAACAAAATTTATAATAATCGTGACGACTTTGATTTTGAAATCGTCAATTTCCCATTTTAAGATGTTGATGTTCCTCACTCTACGTCATATGGAGTCTATATCTCTCAACTCATTCGTTTTGCTAGAGCTTCTAGCCGTCGGTTTATTGATGCCTTGTGGTCACCTGCTGAGAAAGGGCTGACCTCTTGGCTCTCGTTTGTGATGTCCAATTGTGAGCCTGTTACTTTCCCATTGGTATCCTGGGTCAGGTGTGGTACTTGATTGTATCGATTCATGATCTATGCCCTTTTTCTTACTTTGATATGTAGAAGTGAGAGTGCGAGTCGTACAATATTTGTTGGATATTCCCCATGCCGAATCTGCTATCATCCTTTCGATTTTAAGAATCTCGGACGGTGAGACAGACATCATACTCAATGACGACTCTGACCTAAAACTTTCATCGGTGGGCCAGTGCCTAAAGTTTGCCTTTGGCCAGGCCTTCAGTGACTCAACTTTGGGTTGTCCTTAGCTTTGACTATCTGTACGTTGAGAGCCCTTTACTTTGTTTCATCACAATATGTTAATTGATTAAATTTTCCCCTCTTATGATACATTAGATAGTTAGGAAGCCTCTATTTATGTTTTCATTAAGTAGAACATAGGGCCAGCCCAGTAACTTCGGTTGCAGTCTGCTCTAAGGCGATGGTTCTGTTGTTGTCGGGTCGTTGTATATTACTGCTCTCACTGTTTTGTGTGTGTGGAGGGGGGGGGGTGGTTTGGTTGGTCCTTGTTTTATGATGCAGTACTTAGTGTCGTTTCTAGTTTTGCAATCATCTCGCTGGAGAAGAGAGATATAAATAGAGTAGATAACATCATTGCTCATGTTTTATTGAATTAATTAAACGAGCTGAGAAAAAGAGATAAAATGCGAGGTTTGTCTCGTATTTTAACTCATTTACGCAACACGTTTAATAAAAACAATAATACAGGAGCACGAATAATTATATTCTATTATCATATGGCATTTAAAATTATTTTGAAATCGTATTTTGGCGTGGAAACGTTAGGGTTTCTTCCCATATGCGTTACGTTAAAAGCGTCATTTCATAACGTTTCCCGAAAATCTGTAAACAACTTAGGGGAAAACTGTATTCAAAATTTTCATTTGGGGAGGTATATCGTCGGATATACGGTCGGAAATTTAGTTTTACGGCGACGTGTTAGCGGAGCCGTAAAACGTGATTTCCGAACGTGTATCTGACGATATACCTCCCCAAATGAAAATTTGTAATATGGTTATCCCCATTCTAATGCACTATTAACATTTTTCCTCCAAAAAGACGGCGAAAATGTTCTTTGTTGCGCCTATACGTCCAGCGGCTGCCAGCTGCATTAAACCGCTTGCCAGCTGCATATATTCACTTGTCAACCAATGAAAAGCGACGTTACGTAATGGCGTCGGGTTTGCGCCGGTATAGCGCAGGATATACAGTCGCAAAATTTATGAATTTATCCAATCAGACGTCGCGTTGCATTTGCAAGTGCATTAGAATAGTGGTTTATCGATTTTAATGCATGGCGTTATCTCACTCCCAGACGCGACGTCATATGATAATAAAGGTTGCTTTATTTTAATTGCCTTTTGATGGCATGTGGTTTTAAGTGCTATGTGTCTCTTTCTCACGGTGCCATGGGTTGGTCTGCAGTGTGTGATTGTGGCATTTCATAATCATACCCACTTTCTTTTAGATTCGCCATGGCCCTTACCTGGCATAATGTGACAGAAAATAAAATCAATAACACGATTTTATTATGCGCTACAAAATTAGTTTATTGTACAAATAAAATCGTAATGTAACAAGATAAACATTCAACACAGATACATTTTGAGCTATAACTATCTAATAACACACAAGTCTTTTGAATGATCTATCAAGACCAAGTTGAACAGGTACTTGCATATTGATTTAGCAAAAATGAAGACCTTGATGAAAAAGCGCGTAATGCAGCTTTTCTTCAGGGTCTGGACTGTTTGCAAGGTTAACAACAAATCTTCACGACAGGAATGCATCACAATTTAGAAATTTCTACATATGTCCCCTTGAAATACAAAAAAAAGGCAAGAGAGCGAGAGAGGGCAGGAAAGCGAGAGAGATTGACAGACAGAAAGACTGAGAGATTCAAAGTTTTGTCATGGCTTTCTAAACCAAATGAAGTGAAATACTTTAAAAGCTAGATGCGTGGCACCGAACATGAAAAAGAATCATGCTTCCACTGCATGAGAAAATTAATGCAAGAAAAAAGAGCTAAATATGCTTTATACCAATTACTGATATTGGCTAAGTGATAAAGTTAAAAGAGACTCAACTCTTGCAGTAAGAAGAAAGTAGCTCTGAAAAGTTATATTTCACTGGTTATAAAAAGCTATTCGAAGCATACTGTAAATTCGGAATTTTTCGCGAGGTTTTTATTAATTAAAATTAAATTAAATCCTCACGAATTGGCGAAATCACTCTGTCGTTTACTGGTATAAGTAAATCACGCCCTTGTCGCGAATTTTTAACGTCGCATTTTAACGTGTTTTAATGCTATTCGCGAAAATAAAGTTCTCGAGAAAATTTCCGAATTTACAGTATTCTAGTCCTTTGGTTAGCCTTTGTTTATAACCACAGGAGCTTGACGTCGAATTTTTTTTTCTATACTTGTATACCCTTTACGAAGTAAAGGGAAGGACGGTCACTCCGCTGCTGCTCATAATTGTTTTAGGTGAGTCTAACCGTTATTACTAAGTTTACAAGCATGTCTGTATACATGTATGCTTTGAATGAACAATTGCTTGCTTTATCTTCCGCCCTATATCAGAAGTTTGCCACATTCACGGTTTAATTGTCATTCTGTTTTTTTCTGTGAAATCTGATTTTATTCCTGTGATGGGTGCAAGGCCATCTTTGTTTCTTTGTGTGCATGTATAGGAGCAAATGTATAGCGTCATCTGATTGGTCAATACATGATGACAGAATGTTCTCATCATCGACAATACGCGTTCGCTCCAATGTCAGGTCTCGCGAAAATGGTATGTACATAACACAACAAAGATGGCCGTGCACCCATTTCACGAAAACAATCAGACTTCACAGAAAAAACAAATTGACAATAAAAACCGTGAATGTGGCAAACTTCTGATATAGGGCGGAGGATAGAGCATGCGATTATTTATTCAAAGGGTATACGCACGAGATTGTAACTTGAATTATAACGGCGTAATTCACACAGAAACAATTTAATTTGTGCAGCAGTGGAGTGACCTTCCTACCCTTTACTTCTCGTAAAGGGTATACAAGTATAGAAATCAACGTCAAGCTCCTGTGGTTACAACCATCAGAAATCAGAGTAAATGTGCAGTCGGTGCTAGGGGGCTTTATGATTGTTGCAGTTATCCCAACCAATGCGGATAGTTTGACTTTACAACGATTCAAATGAATTTGCCTTTTAGACACATAAGACTTTGGTACTTATCGCATTGTTGAGTGACTAAAGCTCAGGCAAGCATTCGCAAAAACGATGGCTCGCCAGAGCCTTTGCAGCTCGCACACATTAAGTATGGCTGTTGATAACGATCCAAGCCAACTTGGCACTAAGTCTTATCATATTGTCGAGTGACTAAGGCTCAGGTAAGCATTGGCAAAAACGATGAATCGCCAGAGCATTTGCAGCTCGCACACATTACGTATGGCTGTTGATAAAGACTCAGGCCAACTTGGCACTAAGTCTTATCACATTGTCGAACAACTAAGGCTCAGGGGAGCCTGTACGACTGCTCGCATACACAATGACTTTAGATAACGACACAGACCAAAATATAGGGGCGGATCCAGGATTTCTGGAAAGGTGGTTCATATGTATAAAGGTGTGGGGGTTCCCTTTGCTAATTTTATCTTAATTTTTATAAAATATCTCATCAAAATGAAATAATTTGGTCTCAATGAGACCAAATTATTTCATTTTCATGGGATATTTAATAAAAATTGGGCTGGATGGGTGAAACCCCCTAACCCCCTCTGGATACGCCACTGAAATAGAGGCATCTTGCTCGGCTGGATACGCCAACATGGGCGTTTCATGGGGCTTTTGTGCATATGCGACACGTACCAAAATCTCATGATAAGATCTTTCAGTTCAGTTTGGCTGCACATAATGACAATTAGATGAATATACTACACGGACGCAGTAGACTGAAATCGTCTTAGTTCCATCAAACGCTTGTTTCCTGGCAACACATCCAAAGAGCCAGCTTCTTTCCTTACGTCTGTTAAACTCTCTAAGGAAGACAGTTTATGGACTGCGCAAACGAGGTCCATAGAGACTGCCAGTTTTGCCACGTTCAGTATAGATGGGTAGGTTTTCTGTGGAAGGTCCATTGAAGAAGCTAAAGCCTCTTTCTCTGGGAGGTCCTCTTCCAGTTCGTGTAGATGATGTCTAACATATAGGATGGGTTGAATCATCACAATGGCACTAGCTATACAAAGTCCTCCACCCAATAAAAATGCCAACGTATATGACTGTGTGAGATCAAACATTAAGCCTGGAAAGATAAACATGTAAATTTGAAATCTGTGAAAAATTTAAAAATAGACAAAACAAAGATATAACTTAATGAAGGTCGTAAGTATTGCAGAATGCTCCCCTTGGAGCATGCTGCATTAATTTAAACCTGCATTAAGCGATAATCTGCCTTGAAAACCAGTACATGTTTAGACCGAATTATAAATTAGTTACACGTATACAAGATTAATCGTCAAACATGGGCCGATCCAGAGGTGGGGTAGGGGTGGGGCAGGAGGTCCACTGGGATTCCTCAGACATTCTGGTATGGACACACCTGGAGACGCAATTGGAGCTAGGGTCCATTTGATTGTAGATGGAGGTGTGTACGGCCCTACATGTACGTAAAATGGTATGTTGGTGACTAAAAACTGTTTTCAGGACCTTGCCCTCACCATGCTCACCCAGGCGAAATTTTCTGGACTGTTCCGATTGATAACGGTGGGAACTTTCATTCAGCATAATTGGGTTAAAAAATTGATCTGTAATTCTGTGAGAAGTATTATATTCATTAATTTGTGTATATCTATAAAGTATTAATTGTGTATGCTGGCTAAAATCCTTCAATCGAGGTAATTGTGTGTGTGTTGTTGATGTCTGCAATGCAATGCTCCGTTGATGCATTTCTTCTTTTTTTTATCATCATCTATCTTATAAATGTTATGTATAAAATTTGACAGATGAGCCACGGCATGAGATTTCTAACATTGTGGTATTTTAACAAGAGTAGACTCAGACGAGCCTGTACAGCATCCTTTTAAGCATTGAAATTCCAAATTATGTTCAGTCAGTAGCTTATAACTCATAGAATATTCAAGCGACTAGCACAGGCGCGTATGCGCAAGCTGATCTGAGGCTTTGCTGATTGTTGGGAATCTCATGTCGCGGCTCAATTATTACAATGTGCTTACCGATAAATGGAAACGTGTAATGTCTTAAATATACTATGCACAATAATTAAGCAATTGTTTTGTATGAGTGAGCCCATCTGCATTAGATCTCGAATTTCATTTACTGTCAAAAAGCTACAAGCGCCGCTAATCATCTGATAAAAAAATAAAGAATTACCAAACGCAGCGGTTAAAGTGACGTTAAATCTAAGACTGATGGGTAACGTGGGTATTTCTGATCATTGGGGGAAGCCAAAAGCATTTTCAAGCGATTGTTTGGTCAATGAAAACCAAAAAAGCATAGCAAGTGCTGCAATTTTCTAAACTTTCTCAGAGAAATAAAGGACCAAGTTTTCACAATTTGAAGTTTTTGTGAAGGTTTTTACGTTATCGCCTTTAAACGGTGTTTCTAGTCAGGTTTCGTGAACCACATTAACAAGTAGAACTGCTTGATGCCTTCCAGTACATTCAGACAAATACTGTTGAATGAAACATCTTCAAGGCTAAAGAGCACGAGCCGAAAGATAAAATCTAACGTCACCGTTATCTCACAAATGCGTTGCACCATTTTTCAGTAACTTAAGGTTGTAATCAAACATAAGATGAGTTACATTGTAAGCCTGTGATATCTTTGTAAACTGATTCTCTGTTGAATTGAAACACAAATTAACATTAGAATTTTAATCAAATGATGACTCCGTTTAAAAGTCATTGATGACAGCTGATTTTTTTTTCAGCATGAAATCTCTATCACATCTGTCACATAACCAATATCTAGAGGAATGTCTCACCTGCTAAAGGTCCTCCAAGTAGCTGCCCTGCCGCTTCAAATAACAATAAACACCCATAGCCGTTAGCAAAGCGATGCAATCCTAGCAGCTGGATCAATATTGAGACTAACAACGTTCCAAAACAACCAGAAAAGATTCCAAACAACACACATATACACATTAGCCCTGCGTAAGTTTTCATAAATGGCACTAGAGCTAAACACACTCCTCCTAGGAGAAACGAGACGCTATAGAGGGCTAAAACATCCACCCTTTTGTGCTGCCCTAAAATACCATACCCGAATCGTCCACACAGATTGGCAATACCAAGTCCTGAGATCAAATAAGCACTACGGTCAGGATCTATCCCTTCAGATTCTGCCACGGCAGTGAGATGTATGTATAAGGCTGAGATTCCACAACACCATAAAAAGTTATTAATACACAATACCAAATATCCTTTCTTCTTAAACGGTGTTATATCTATTATAGGTCGGTCTTTGAATGATAATTCTGGTCTATCTATTGGTCTTACTAAAGCACCAAACATGCATACATTAAATGATAGTCCTCCAATGATTAATAAGCTGGATTTCCAGTCGTACAAGTTGATGAGGAATCGGATCATGGCTGGGTAAAGGAAATTACCGACACCGACGCCTGAAGCCGCAATACCTGCTGCGAGGCTGAGTTTCTTGTCAAAATAGTAAGACACGGAAGTGATTGTTGGTATGTAGGCCATTCCACACCCTGCTCCTGTAAATATAGATGACATAAATATAAATGGGCCTCGTCGCGACAAAACCTGTATTCGGGATGTCTGGAAATCCAAGACTCAAACCGGTCTTTTCAGCTTCAGAGACTAGCTAGAATATTGAAATTTTGTTTGAAGCAAGTTTAAATACGCTTCTTTCCAACAAGCGAAAAACAAAGGCGCTGATCAGACTACGCGGATGCGCAGGCTGGTCTGCGCCTGTGTTGTTCGCAAACCTCCGAAGACAGGTTTTCTCGCTTATAGTTAGACTATATGTTAAATAATACATGCAAATTATGCATCGAAAATTATTAGCCACCATTGAAGCCGTAGTTATATGTACATACTCGTTTGTGGGTAACTAACAGCAAAGACAAATAACACAATAGGGGTAACTGACAATCAAAGTGTCCCCACAGTGCAGTACATGAGCGAAGCCGAATGACTGATGTGTCTTTTCTTACAGCTGTGTTCCGGATGTGCGTCATTTTACACAAATGTGTTTGCCTGCACAAAATTGGACATGCAGGTAAACATATCAGTGCAAAATGCCCCAGTATTGCACACATAAGGGAAAGCTATACTTTATTAAAGCCATTAAAACGCAACTGGTGCAAGTGTTGTTTTTCTTATAAATATGAGTGTATTACACTTTGACTATGTATCAACAAGCTTGCCTTTCGTACGAGAACGTTTTTGCAAAAATTGGACTCGCTTGAAAACTTCTGCTAATTTTTTTAGTGAAAAATGACATATTCATCAAATAACTTTGTAACAATCTTTAATCTTGAAACTCTATTCACTTATTCAGCATGAAAGTAATGCGTTTTACCTAAGTAAACAAAATATGAATGCAACACAAAATTTGCTTTGGGGGAAGGACCTAAAATTTATTTTGAAATTTCAGTTTTTTGCGAAAAATTTGCTAAATTTCAGAATAAACTAAAACTTCAATTAAACTGAATCATTTCAAAATTGGCAAGCGTAATTTTGTAAGGTCATAATCTATGATAATCATTTATCGTGATATTTACCGTCGAAAGTGTCGCATTTTCTTTAACTTCCGGTTTTCATGCTCAAACTTTGATGGTCGTTTTGAAGGTCAAAACTTCAAGACACATTTTTCCGATTGCGTGTGCATAAAACGTTGAGCAATACTGCAATTTTCAGAAACTTAGAGCTCAAAAAAGCCAGGCATAAAGAAGATCTGATATCCTGATTTATATGGCCTTTTTGCTTTTTTTTGCGGCGAAGTTCGGGTTGTGTCCTTTTTTTCAAAAAAAAAAAAAAATACCGCCCGGCTTATCTGCACTGCTTTATCAGCAAGAAAAGGACAATGCCTTGATATCGCGACCATATATTTATGCTTTTTTATTTGATGAGAATGATATTAAAGCATTTTATCTAGGGTAGGGTTATATTGTAAAAAATGCGTTTTTACTGGCGTTAAGTATATATCAGGTAGCAGTAAAAATAGCTTATTTTGTCAATCAGCATTTCTTGATTCGCCATAAAGCGTTTGTTTCTGCTTAATGGAAGCGTGTCTCAAGATGCTTCCAATGGGCCCACAAACAAATGCATTTCCAGAGAAAGGAAACAATATGCGCTGATGCTATTGAAAAATTGCATTAATCAGTTGATTTGTTTTTGAAAAGAAGGACTAATAAGACATTAATTTCATTTTGTACCCTTGTAATCAATCTGCAGCATTTCGTGGCTTCATTTTATATGTTGTTGGCTGCGCTGTCGACGCTTTGCAAAAACACAGCGTTTACTATGGCAAACTTGCAACCTTTTGTATCTTCAGTTAACAGTGATATGTTTGTCATAACTTGTAGCTAGCTATCAAAAGACACCGTATGCCTTCAGATAAGAGCGCGTAATTGATGGTTTCTTTTCTCTTACTTCTCAACCAAAACGCATGTTGTGGGTATTCACCTAAAACCTTTTTTGTGAAAACTTGCACTAATTATTTGACAGCGAAAAAAAAAAAACATGCAGAAAATCCGCTCAACATTTTGCGATTTCTGTTTAATGTGACTTTCATAACTGATTTCCAACAATGTGGTATGTGCGACCAGCAAAGCCTCAGATCAGCCTGCGCATGCGCGTAGTCTGATCAGAGGCTTTGCTAGTTGCTTAAATAGTCTATGCGTGTTCAGCTACTGACCGAACATCATTTAGAGTTTCTAAATTTAAAAGGAGGCTGCGCAGGCTCGCCTGAGTCTACATTTGTCAAAATACCACATTGTTGGAAATCACGTGTCACGGCTCAACCTCTAGTTGTCCTACCTGCCAATGCTCCGAATGTGAAGAATAGGTAATAGAGGTTGGGTGCGAAATAGCTGATGGATAGACCCACACCGCTCATCACCCCGCCCAGCATGATCACTCGTCGACATCCATATTTATTGGTCATCATGCTTGAGATAGGACCTGGAATATACAGTGGCCTGTTTGTGTCGTCTGCTGATACTCTTTGCAAACAGTTTGGACCCAAATCAGGCCGTATAAAACCTTGGGGTCTGATCTTGCATCCAAACTGCTTGACACTCTGATGGCTTTCTTGGAATATTTTTTCGATATAGTTAACTTCGGAAAAGAAGGAGACAACGAAAACCATGCCAAATTGCCCAGAAGGCAGTGTTACATGTTTGCATCATGGGTAATATGGTAACCTTTTTCCCCGTCTGCTGATTTTCATTTCCAAATTAATGTTTACAAACGCTTCTTTCGGAATTATCCTCAGGGTGTCAAACGGTTTGGATCCATACCAGACCCGTCTTTTTTCTGACAAAAAATGTCTAAACTATTCAACGGATACCAGAAGATGACAAAGTCATCAATGGTAGGGAAAGAGGTAAAATAGTACTCAACTGTACAAAGTATGAAAAGGGCAATTTAGGGGCGAAGATTCGGTTAGTACGAAAATGCATTTAAGCCCGACAGTTACTTCGGCTGCTGTCTGTTCTAAAGTGATGGTTTGTTGTTGTTAGTTCAGTGTTTATTGTTGCTTTCATTGTTTGAGGGAAGTTTGTGTTTGACCCTTGTTTTGATATGCAGTACTTAATACCCTCACGGTACCATGGGTTGGTATGCAGTGTGTGATTGTGGCATTTCCTCACTTCCATTTTGTAAACTTTGATCCAGCTCCACTCGCCTGTAGTGTTCTAGGTGTGTTTGCCAGCGACTGTGCACTTTAATAATGAACCGTGGCATGTGATTTCCAACAATGTGGCATTTTGACAAGTGTAGACTCAGAAGAGCCTCTGCAGCCTTCTTTTAATCTTAGAAACTACAAATGATGTTCAGTCAGAAGCTTAACAATCATAGAATACTCAAGCGACTAGCAAGGGCACTGGCTCATTAAAACGATTTACAGGATACAGAGATGTTATGCCCAGGTCACACATTCACGGATCACCTCGCCGGTTCCACTACGGATCAAATCCCACGGATGACCCGGAAATTACAATTTCCGTAGTCCCATACGGATATACAACGCAAGTACTACTACGTATGATTACGGATGCAATACAGAAATATACGGACTAATACGGATTGCCACGGATGATGCAGGATCGTACCCGTGGCTAATCCTGCGTCAAATCCGTGAATGTTTGACCTGGGCATTAGATACAGACCAATATTCTAAATTTTTTCTAAACTTAAAATTTGTGATATCCGTTTTGCAAGTGGGCTTATCCTTCAATAGTGCAGTATGAATCTAGACACACTCTGCTAATTTTCTCAAAAATAAGCTGACGACATACACAGGTTTAGATAAACAAACGTGAATATTTTCTTATCCATCTGTTTTAACATATGTTTTGGGTGGTCAAAAGAACCGTCTCATTGAGACGGTTCTTTTGAGCACCCACAACGTATGTTTTGTTTGATAAATAAGAAAACTATTTTTTGCTACACACTCTTAACTAGTTGCCTGGTCATATTTTAAAAGAAAGATGCTTGGAGTGCATGCGATAGTTCTACTGAGTTGTCTCAATCAGAGGTACTGTAGAAAAATGTGAAACCTTTGCAAATTGCACGGGTTTCATATCTTGTACAGTTCTGGTGGTTGAACACCATTAAGCGATAATCTGGTTTCAGATGCATGATCACAATGGTCTCAAACGATCAGCCGCGTAAAGGAGACAATTAATATTTCATCAAGTGTATTGCTTGTGGCGATATGTAAATTGTATGCATTTGTTTTAGCACGGTACGTAGCAATTAAACCTATCAACATTCCGACGACACAAACTATACCGTTTTCTGTCTTTAGACTTAGAGCTAAAAAAGGTCCTGCTCCCCCTACCCCCCGTAGGGAATTTTGCAGACATATCCTATCTTAAAGAAAATTTCAAGCCGCATCTTTTAAGAGATGTTTGCACTCTGTGCTCCGGGGCGTTAGTCTCTGACAGCCTGTTACATATGTTACTTTAACAAACTAAGGAAAAAATCAAAATGAAAGTTTGAGCTACAGAAAGAAGACATTAAACCATCTAATTATTCAAATTTCTTATGTATTTGCAAGCTGGATGCCTAAGCTACATAAAAGCAGCTTTTAAAAAAATTACAGCCTTCAATGGTGTTATATGCGTTACATAGATTACATTTCCCTTTGAAAGTTGAAGTTGTGACTAACATCATTTAAAATTACAGGCGATTTGTGTATTTTTCCAAGTGTTTTTAATTTTAGTTAACTAAAATATTCATTCAACTAATAGAAAAAACAAAGTTTGCTTTTCTATCTCAAATACATTGTTTTATATGAGCTATTAAACAACCCTACCCCCAATTTTAAGTATCAAATTTTGGTATCTATTATTGAAGAAAAATATATGAAAATATTTGACGTCGTGGATATCTTACATTTTTGGCACTGTCTAGCTAATGCAATAAAGAATCATACTTTTGCAAGTTTGACATCAAGATGGGGTATAACGTATGTTACATGGCATAATGAATGAGCAAGGAAATTGTCTTGTAAGTAAGAGATGACATTTCAGAAAAAATACTATTTTTACATGTTTTCCTAATAATCTCTAGCCTCTGGTGCCTTAGTCTTAGTAATTATAGTCATTGCTGATAACAAGCCCATGGAATTGTGTTACAGATGTTATATATAATCTTTTTTATCACATATTTCCTAATGCCTATAATATTAAAATGTATAGACATATAAATAGAAAATAATAGTTTTCATTTAAATGACACAATTTAATAAATATTCCTATTAAATATAATTATTCAAAAACAATCTTTATTCAAGTCACCCTCACAATGTCTATCATTGTGTCTGCTTCTATTGCAAAATAATCACCCATTTCATCACAACCATTAGAATCATGGCATAGTATTAGGACTGCAAACTGAGTACGATCCTGTTCTAACCACCCCTTTGGGAATTATGCAGACATACCCTACCTTAAAGAACAATTCAAGCTGCATCAAATAGGAGATGTTTGCATTCTATAAACCAGGGGGTTAGCCTGTAATGGTATGTTATGTTTGTTACCATATCAGTTTAAGAATAAATGAATTGAAAGTCTGAGAAATAATGAGAAGAGATAAAACTATCTATTTGTTTGAATTATTCAAGTAGTTTGCATGCTGAATACCTTTGATACATAAGAAAGTGTTTTAACAAATATACAGCTTCCTTTGGTGTTATATGTGTTATATTAGTTAAGATTACTTTTTAAAATTGGTAATTGGACAAATATCACTTATAGGCATTTCGTGTGATCCTCCTCTTTTGCCATCAAAAGACTTAATTTTCTTTGTATGTATGGCCAGTGTCAGCGTCAAACAAATTGACTCAGTTATAAATTGAATCCTTAGCATTCTTCAAAAGCAGAAACAGCTTGTCAGTGTCATGGGATCAAACACCTGATTAAATATGGGTTTAATGCCATTTCACATATATGCATATGATGGATGTCTCTATCTTTGTAATGGCAAGAGCAATCTTACTGCAATTGCTTCTGCATCTGTGCTAGTCAAATGATAACATTGCTCTGATTTTGCAAAAGCTATGTCTCTACCGCATACCTCTTAGATTACATTGATATTTCTGACATTGGTCAAACAGAGATTTGATAGGCTGCTTTTTTGCATCATTTGCCACGGAACCTTTCCAGTCCTTTGATGCTTAAGTCCTCAGGTCTTAGATCAATAGTATTTTGCTGTGCCCAAATAAGTTTATAAGTTTTCTTTAGTTACAATGTTAACTCTTGATGGTTTTGGCAGACTGTCTGAAACAATTTCTGTTACAACTTGAAAGTTATCTGGTATATGAGAAAGAACATGAAGTTGGACATTGCCATCAATTATGTTTGCAGCTTGTTGTTTTTGTTGTCAGAACATTGAAGCAAGCCTTAAAATAATGTAAAACTTTTGATTTCTCAGTTTTTGCAGCCATACCATTAACTATTGCATTCAAAAGAGGGAGAGTGGACTATGGGAAGAATAGGATAACCAGCTGTTCTATATTATGCTCTATGGAAGATTTATACAGAGTAAACAAGTTCGTAACGTTGCCCCATTTCATGATCCATTGAAAACACTGAAATTGAAAACACTTGCCTCTGACTGTGCTATCAAAAAGGATGTCATGACAATGCCCTTGCTCATTTATTAAGACAAGTTATATATGTACCATCCTTTAATAAGCGCTCTTATCTTAGAAACTTGGTGAATCATTGAAGTGAAAGGGTCTAATTTGCGCTCTGTTCATCCTGCATTTCATTGCTTTACCTGCTGTGATACATCTAGTTGTTTATCTGAATGGAAAGAGTTACCTTGGTTTCAGCACTTCAGAAGTGCTAAGACTTCAAATGTTTTTGAATGCTTGGAAAAGATGATAAGTGCAGAGACATTATTAGACGAAAATATTTTTGTTTCATGTATGGAAAGGCTACATTTATAAAAGTTAACCAGCTAAGACATGGTTTTTTATCACGGAAATATCAAGGTTCATCAGTCCAGGTACTTATTGCTTTTAATGGCATAGTTTTTATCCTTGTAAAGTTTTAGTCTTTCACCTACTTGCAGAGTATCACTGGAAACACATACTCAAAGAGCCAACTAATAGGAATTCAAATCAGTATCTGAATGTTCCAAGCCATGAATGGCAAAATTGGAAAGTTGATAATGGCTCATCATTTTTGTGTGGGCTGGTGGTAAAATTGTATTTCAGTTAATGATTGAAATATTGTGTGATGATTCTACTAGTTGCAAGGAGGGGTGTGATAATAATGATTACCACAGAAGCAGACAACAACAAATGTTTAACATGAATGCTAAATCGATGAGAATTAGTTTGGAGCATTTCATTTATTGTATTGTCTTGTACACATGTAAAACTATCTTTTTCTATTTGTGGCTCTATATTTAGCATTATATGCACAGTATTAGGAAATGTGTCAAAAAGGTCATTGATAACATCTGTAACAACAGTCCATGGGCTTGATAATCAGAAATGAATATAATTTCTAGTGTTTTGACACCAAAGACTTATAAGTACAAATTAAATGAGCCGTGGCAGGAGATTTCCAACAATTTGACATTTTGACAAATGTAGACTCAGTCGAGCCTGTGCAGCCTCCTTTTAAGCTTAGAACCTACAAAAGATGTTCGTTCAGTAGCTTAACACTCATAGAATATTCAAGCGACAAGAAAAGGCTCTGATCAGACTGCACATATGCGCAGGCTGATCTGAGCCTTTGCTGGTCGCACATACTACATTGTTGGAAATCTCATGCACTTGCTCAAATGTCCTGATCTAAACTTAATGACATATTGCAGATATATGAGCAAGACAGAATATGAAAATGTAAAATATCCACACGCTGCAATTGCTTCCATGTGCTTTACTTAAACGGTAATAACAAAATTTGCTTCTCGGTAAAACTGGGAGTAGTGCTGTGTATTAGCTCCTATAAGACAATATATTTAAGATAGAAAAGCAAACTTGTTTTTTTACTATTCATCAATTGAGTATATGTTTGTAAAATCTAATACAACAGTTTGAAACCAAGTCTTAGTAGTTGTTCAACTAAATGACGATAGCCACAATTATGGCTTTTAAATTATAATTAGGTTCATGTAACGCACATAACACCTAAGTTAGTCGTATACATGTTCCATATGTAGTACATACATCCAGTATGCAGACTATAAGAATGTCAATTTATTAGATAATTTTAATGTCTTTTTTCTGTAGCTCAAACATTCAAGTTTCTTATTCTCAAATTGACATATGTAACATATGTAACAAGCTGTTACAGGCTAAAGCCCCGACTTACAGAGTGCAAACATTTCTTATTAAATGCACCTTGAATGGCTACAAAAGATGTAATACGTCTGCAGAATTCCAAAGGAGATTAGGATGGAGCAGGCCCTTACTCAGCTTGATATCAAATTACTGTTGGATGATTTTACTTATCACGCTAACATATGTAACGCTCCTTAAAACCTGGTGACAACTAGCAGATCTATAAGCCTTTATCATACGAGCCAGCTTAAAATCCCTAAGAAAATGCAAGATATCCAGCAGCTGCGATTTTTTTCACAATTTTAGCTCACACTTTCAAACTATATTTCCTTTAAATGATATAGTAACGCATGTAACATGCTATTGCAGACTAACACCCCAATTTAGAGAGTGCAAACATCCCTTATTCGATGCAGCTTGAGTTGCACTTTAAGAAGAAATATGTCTGCAAGATTCCATCGAGGAGATTAAAACATTTAAGGCATATCTTACTTAAAGACAATGGGCCTGCCCATTTCTTACATCAGGTAACATATGTTACAGCCTCTGATATGAAAAATTTTGCAACAAACTTGCAGATTTATGAGTATTTTCATATAAGCAAATAAATCCCAAACAATGAAACATTTTCATCAACTGCAAATATTTTTTTAACTATTTTTACTTTAGTTTTAATACCAAACTTTTCAACTTAAAACTGTGTAGGGGTACGGTTGTTTAATTGCTTATTCCAGAAAACATATTTAAGATAGGGAAAAAAACTTTAATTTTTCTGTTAGCCAATTGCATAAGCTAGTCAGACATGGTTAAAAACATTTTGCAAAACACACAGAGAGATTGTGAATGTAAATGATGTTAGCCACACTTGCAAATTTTAATGGGTTATCTGATTTATGTAACGCATATGACACCTTAGGAAGCCGCAATTTTGTTCAAATGACTGTCATACGTAGTTCAGATGTCTAGTATGCAGATTATATGAATGATTTTTAAAAATGATTTTTCAATGTCTTAAATTTGTAGCCCAAACTTTCAATTTACTTTTTCTTAATTTGATAAAGTAACGTATGTTACAGGCTCTTACACACTAACGCCCCAACGCACAGAGTGCAAAAATTTCTTAAAAGACTCGGCTTTCAATTTTCTACAAGATAGGATATGTCTGCGAAATTCCCTAGGGGGGGAGCAAACTCATTCTCAGCCACCCGTCTACTTGCCATGCAGTGTCATAGAGCTTGTGTCAGACGACAAACCGCACTCCAACACGCTTAGTTAGTCACAGGCAAAACATTACTATTCCACCATAGACAGATTGAAAATTGTATGATGTGCTTTGTTATTTATGACGGTTTTTGTTTTGGGTGCGACTGCATGCATCATGATACTATGGTACCGAGTAAAACTCTAGTAACTGGTGAAGGTACAGGGGTGACTTATAGAGGGCATATTACGTGCATGTGCAATGCCTGTTATCTTCTGCCGATTAATACTTACGGAAAATTGGACATGCATTTCTAAAGTTTCAAGTTACTGTGTACTAATAAAGTATGACTGTTTTCTTGTATTCATGTTTTACGTCCCAGTCAAACAATTTTCAGTCAAGTCAGGACGACTTTTTGTCCTTGGTTGAACCAGTGCTAAGCAGAGGATAAATGCCATGCTCAAAGACACAACGCAGTGCTTTTGGTGAGTCTCGAGCTAGCAACCATTTGATCCAAAGTCTATCTCTCTACCACTAAACTACCAGACTCCCCAAACCCGAAATCTCCCATATACTTATTAGTCAACAGGTCTTTTTTCATCTGTATCGCTAAAAGTAGGAATGCATTCATAAGATGAATTTGGAGACGAATTAGGCTCAGAATATCAGTTCCATTACTTGAATAAAAGGTCGGCATGGATAGTATTATAAGGTCACCATATTTCTTTGTATGTTGCCAATAGCAGTACAAATAGGTCTTGTCGTAAATGAATAACAAAAGCGACGATCTGACTGAGGTGGCTTTGCCTTAAGTATTCAGACCAATGCAACAAAATTGGGTTTCTCGCCACCATTATAGCTATCATTGATAGTATTCCCGCCAGCCAAATGTAGATTAGGCTTGCTACCAGAATATGACATGGAAATATATAGGAAAAATGCTTCGAACGAAAGTGAAAGTAGAATAGGTACATTACAACGAAATGGTGAATGTTGGGGTCTATTGCATTACGGTTCAGGCGAAAACTTTTAAAGCAGACAACTTTGGACAACACGATTTTTTCTGCCAATGAATACCTTCGCAAACTATCTATTTTAAAGATACGTCTTGTTCTCACTCCACATTCATGACAATCTGAGATCACCATTATCTATGTACTGCAGGCCTCAATAATTTAAATTATTACTTCTTACTTCTCAACCGAGACATACGTTGTGGGTACTCAAAAGAACCGCCCTAGTGAGAAGATTCTTTTGAGCATCCAAAACACATGTTACAACTTATGGATAAGATTTTTCTTAATCAAAATCTATTGTACTGTACAACTTATTTTATATGGCCGAATTATGTACAACAGAGCAAATGAGACATTGGGAGGATATCATGTTGAATGGAGCAGAGAAATTAAATTGCTTTGTATAGATGTTTACATATAACTAAAGTTTCTCTTCCTTTGTTAAAATATAAATCTGGTTCTGTCCTGTTTAGGGCGAATCAAACAGCACACATTAACAAACACGTGTAAAAATGGCACTTTCACATACTGATAGTCATTTTATATCGGGATCGTGTATCTGTCGAAGGGGCTGGGTTTTGGGTGTCACTTCGGGTGTTAGCCTTCGTCTAATCATTTCTTAGCTTTTCTAGTATTGGTTCATCAACAATAACATTCAGTAATGTACTCTTGCAATTGTTCATATTAGATTTGACTCTAAATTATAATATGAAACATGATACAAATGTATATGCATGCAGAACGCAGACGTCCAATATTAAAGGACCTGCAGAGAAAAGCTCGTGCCAGTCTATAGATGCGTAGAGTCATCGTACATTGTATCATCCACTGGTCGTCATGATATAAGTACGTTATTTTCTCATGAACTGTATTAAATTGTGGTTGAAATATGTAAGCAAAAGTCTCGCTTCAGGAAAGCTAAATCAATTTAATATACTGTATCATGATTCATTAAATTGGTCTCTTGAATTGTTATACCCTCTGTATTGACACAAATGACTACTAAAACGTGACATCTTGTGTGCCTGGTAAAATTAATGTAATTGCCCCTTTTTATTTATTTTTTATTAAAGTTATACAACCTGAATATATAGAGGATCTTACATGAGTGTTCATGTTTTATTGAATTTATTAAACGAGTTGGGGAAAAGAGATAAATGCGAGGCTTGCCGAGCATTTTATCTCTTTTTCACATCGAGTTTAATAAATCCAATAAAATAGAGCACGAATGTTAGATTCTATTTATCATATGACATTAAGATTACTTTGAAATCTCATTTCTGCCGTAAAAACGTTATACTTGTGTTATTATGTACGCAACGTTGTTATGGAAGTCATAACGTTTCCCGTAAATCTATAAACCACTAGTGGTTTATCGATTTTATTGCAAGGTGTTATTTCACTCTCAGATGCGACGTCATATGATAAATGGATTTTCACGGCATTGCAAAAGAAGAACTATACTGACGGGCAAAGGAAAAGTCACATGCCAAATTTTCGATAAATTACTCAGAAGGAAAAATAATAACTGTCAGCAGTTAAAATATTCGTATATATAGTACAGCCATTCCACCGAAATTGACTCATTTTTGAAAATATCATGTCTCCACTATTTCCATTCGTATTCCTGCTTCTATATGCTTGAATTCTCTAGAAATCATACAATTCCTCAGTACCCAAGCATTGGTTGGTAATTTAAAACAAATTTGAATAACATCAAAGTATTCGGTATAAAATATGTTTTGATCAATATTTGCAAATAGCCAAAATTGCAATTTTGCCAAGCTATTTTTGTAGACATTTGGTATATTTATTTAATGAATCTAAAGGGCGTCTCATATTTCCCCCAAAATCCCTTTTTGTTCCTTTCAAATGAATTCCAGAGACAGCCTTATAATTGGGTCAATTAGGTTTACATTAGTTATAATCATCAACAATGTATGTGTCTCCAAATATGCCTATGCAGCCGTAACTATTTTTAAATGGGATACTGAAAACATATATATATCATTTACAGGTGCGTGATCCTGCCAAATAAACTTGAAAATGATTAAAGATAAACAATTTAATAAACGGAGATAGTTTGTTATCCACTGTTCCTCAAAATCATTGCAAACAGGACAAAAAACAAAATGTCACGTTTCAAAATGTATGCTTTTGTAATGCTTATATTTAGAAATCAAGCACCTCTGAATGTAGATAACGGTCATATTTCTTTGTATGGTGGTTTCTTCGAAATAAATGAAAATGAATAACAATCAAAATCAACTGTGTATAGCTTGTGGTAAGTAAAATGTTCTCATGTCGCTATGCCTCTGTATCATCTATTTTCCATAACAAGGCTTCAAGTGCTCATTGAAAGGACACAAACGAGTACGTTTCATGATAATGATACTTCGATGCACCATGTTAATTGTGTTTTCATAAAAAAAACCCTTCTGCTAGCAGGATGATAAGCATGGTTAATTTGGGGATTTAGTTTTAAAATATGTACCTAAATACACCTGTCTCTCAATTTACTACAAAAGCATGATTGACATCAGATAACATTCTTTCTTATGAACGTTTAATTGCATTACACACAAGATATTAAAATGCAAATGTATTTGCAGTTAATATCAGTGAAGATACATTGCAATCTGCCGACATCCGGTCCGTTACGGATTAAAGAGCTTTTCTAATGCCTTGTTGTTTGTCAGTTTTATTTGATAAAGCATGGAGAACAATTCCTGAAATCATGTTTTAATGGTATAGATAGTATGAATTTGACATATGGTAGTTCCTGAACACTGATTTAACCAAATTACATTTAAAAATCGTTGGAAACTTGTTATGGAAGCCTGGATTTTGATGTTTACATTGATGACACATTTCCAGGTAATATACATATGTTTATGGCTAAATCAAATGTAGTGCAATGAAGTTACTATCTAGACAATTATGATATATCATTATCAGAAACGTATTTACAATGATTGATCTTCAAAGAATGCCTAAAGATGTTATGGAACATAGATGTTGTGTTATGGAATATTTATCTATGAAAGTCTGTTGGTTATTTCCACTTTTTGTTAAAATGTTTTAAAAATGTTCAATCACCAATGACTAGTTTATGCAATAACTTAATATTACTATTTGAATTCATTTTGCAGTGTTGTATGGCTAACATTCATACAGTTAAGAAGAGTTCATAGCAGTAGTCTGAACATTGAGAAGTTATCGGCTCAAAGAGAAAGTTAAAATGTTGATTAGCTAACATTTTGATATATAGTTTTATAAACGCCCAGCATATACAGTAATTTAATCGTGTTATGAAGCTTAAGTGTTAACTTTGCATGTACCTATTCTTACACATGTGTCTATGTTCCATAGCAAAGACAAATTCCGGCCACTTGATTTAGTGAAACTAAAATTGGTGGTGAATCATACCTTAAGATCAAAATTGATATTGGTAAACCAGGATTCATGTAGATGAAATAATACTGAGTCATTTCTATATACTGTTTCTTGCAATGTTGGCATTGTTGAGTGTATTATTATTATTATTGGGAAAGGGATTCCGTCCAATAAGCATGCTAATTTTTGTCTTTTATCATTATTTTTGCTTTAAATATTCATATAGATCAAATACAAGTTTCTGTTGATGCTTTATTACACCCATGTTTCAAAAAGACACTTTTTCAATGATGGTTAAAGAGAAAACAAACATTGTATCTATTTTCCGTAACAAAAGATGCAGTGTTTTAAGTACCATGTCTTACCACTTGCCAATATGATAATCAATCTTTTGTTTAGATAACACTCGATGAAATAATTTACAAGATATGCCATGGTCTATGCAGTTTCATTTAATCATAAACTGATGATGATTTCAATGTATAATTATTTGCAACGCCGCTGGTCCTAATAAAATGATATCTAGCGTGTTAGTACCTTGATTCCTTGTTTTATACGATCAAACATTAGTTTGACTGCATAGTATCAAGATAATCAAAGCATTGCATATTCAAATCTAACTAACCATGTCATATGTTCCTTAACTCTCAAACAGTATCCATTTTTGAACTTCTGTTACTCATCAACGATACAAATGGTGTGGGTCATTTTTATATATGTTATTATAGAAGTAATGTACATTTCCATGACATCAAAAGCATGCTTATCAAGACAAGTTCATTCCTCACCATTTTCCATTTTGTAATTGTATCAATTTTTGTGGAATGGCTGATTAGTATGTACATTCCTGATAAACAAACATCAATGCATTGAAATAAACCCAGTGCTTAAATCAAAGTTCTGGTCATGGTAAGCCCGTGCAGATCGTGTTTGTGAACCGTATGTCTAACCTGACAAAATTATATGAAGCGTTTCTTTCGTCCGTCAGTATAGTAGACTGGGCTGAGTATTAATAAAGAGTTGCTTTTGCCCGTACGGGTGCAGTGCAGACCCAGACCAGACGCTGTTTGCTTAGGCCTAAATGAAATATATGTGTGGTTCCTGTTGCATGCCAACAAAATTTAGGGTAGGTAGGGAAATTATTAAATTTTGTTATAACATTTAACAAAGAAAATAGTGACAAAATCTGAAAAAGTGCCCAATTTTGGTATTTTTTTTCTCGAAAGACCATTTAATGTTTAGGGTAGGGTTTAAAAAATTAGGGTAGGTAGGCAACAGGAACCACACATATATTTCATTTAAGCCTTACAGAATGCTATATTTAAATTTGAATTTAAATGAAAAGTACCACTCAACAACCCTTAAAACGGAAACGGAGCAGTACAGTTTATAAGAGTTCGAAATTCCACTCGGCTTAAATGGGTTTACGTACTTACCTATAGCATACATCATGGCGGTAGGCATGGCTCCGGCCCAGGCGGTCACAGACTTAGGCTGTTTGAACTCGTCCAGAAATATGACGTTGTAGACCCCAGTGCTCCACGCCAAACCATACGTCATAACGTGCACGAGGAATGAGGCAACCAGCACAAGCCACGCCCAACCGCCGTCAATATCCGGGTGATCCATGACGTCATCAGCTGTCATAGAATAACAATAAAAATAATGATCCCCTTAGCCATGTCCGTTCTAAGACTATCTGCATCACTTCTCTGCCAAGAGTCGAGGCTTCCATCTAGGCTGTAAAATAAGAAAACATCAAAGATATGGGCGGTTCTTCGGGGGACACCTCTGCCCAGTGAAATACAAACAATCCCATAGCTCGCCCGCTGAAAACATATTGAAGCAGAAAAAAAGACAGTGTCATACAGTATATTCGATAACCCTTAAAGCTCCAATCACAATAAATTTTGCCTGTTTTTGTCGTATATTGAAATGTTTTCGAAGCCGCTCAAAACAAACGCTGTTGACAACGATCAGACTGCTCCTGGGTCCACACCGTTTGCTACTTTGCTTCTATACTTACATTAGTCAATGAGATTAGCTAATATATTAAGCAGACAATTTAATCAGAAAACATTTTCAGATGCATTATCTTGGAGACGCTTTAAGAGTTGAAGAAAGCTGCAGGTTGAGAGGTATTATAAGGCTCGCGGTGCTTCTTTTGTGGATCGTTTATGTGAGTTACGCTTCATGTTTGGTGTGTATGTGCTGTCGTGTCTGTTCCTTGTAGCCTTGCGGTCACCTGCTGAGAAAGGGCTGACCTCTTGGTTGTCGTGTTTGTTGTGTCATGTCACTTTCCCAAATGTGTTCTTGTCCATATCAGAATTAAGAGCGAGGTTGGCGCCGTGAAACTGGTTTAAGCCGTCCAGTAAAATATTTTACTGACCGTTCCAAGACGGTACTTCTTTTGTGGATCTTTTTTTCTGTCTTGTGTTTATTATGTCTTTGTGCGCGTCTGTTTATTTGTGCCTTGTGGTCACCTACTGGGAAAGGGCTGACCTCGTGGCTCTCGTGTGTGGTTTATAACTGTGAGTTTGTCACTTTCCCATTGGTATCCTGGGTCAGGTGTGGTACTTGATTGTATCGATTCCTGATCTTTGCACCCTTATTTACTTTCTGTAGTTCAACAAAAAGAACCTATAATCTATACATATGACTAATAATACACCCATCAATCATATATGTATACATGTGCAATCCAACTTGACACACCAAGGTTCAACTAGGGGGTCTTATTTAGCTCTGTCTGTCTGTAAATGTAAAACACATTTCTTTGTTCCCTGTAATGATACAGGAAAGTTAGGCTGGGGCTGGTAATAATCATTAAACAAAAATTCGCTCGCATTAATTTTGCGCTTATTCATTAAAATTAATCCCATTACTCATTAAAATGATATCGTCTTTAATTACGTTTGTTTTTATCTCCCCAGAAATTTTCCCCAGTTTATCACCTCAGGCCGCAGTTAGAAATCCTCCGCAGTTAGAAATCCTGACTAGGAGCTGAACAATATTTGTGTTTTAGCAACCGCAGAATATAGGGTGAAGATTCCGGTGAATGTGTGTACATTTAAGCCACCCGGTGGCTTATGCTGTCCGTTTTAAGGTGGTGTACA
Organism: Loripinus fragilis; assembly: GCA_964019695.1. Taxonomy (NCBI): domain Eukaryota; kingdom Metazoa; phylum Mollusca; class Bivalvia; order Lucinida; family Lucinidae; genus Loripinus; species Loripinus fragilis. Next base: position 14,108,630 of record OZ026524.1, read on the forward strand.
GGAGCGTTTTATTAATTTGGTTGTACCTTTGGCGGAACCATAATCTAACTAATCATATGCAATCGGAACTGACTTGGCCCAAACCGTGCAATCAGATCTCGGATGTACATCGAGGGTCTACTTTGATAACGTGACCGTTGACTTCATTTTTATTCTGCCAGGCTTTGACTCCTGTGGGGAGTAACATAATGTACAGTAGTACCACGACCTCTAAGTAATGACCCTCGATTCACTCAATGCATTTACCGTTACAGTCGCGCCTCAAAGCGTTTTGTGGAAGTATAGGATGAGTGTTAATGTGTCCGTTGAGAAGTTATTAAGTTTTTTTAATATGCATGCGCCAGCATACCAGTTTTAAATAGACTTTGTTAAAACGTACAAATATGCAGAATTTGAGAAAAATATACCATGGGGTTCAAGAGTTATGAGCAGACTAACTAACTGCTAAGTGACAGATAAATGGACGGACGGACTCACACAAAAAAGCTTAATAATGTTAATAATGTCTTATCCATAAGTTGTAACATGATTTGGCTGAGAACTAAGGAAAGAGGCCTGTCCGTCACAAGACCACGGATTCGCCAAACGTTATTTTACTAGTCCCCGGTATAATAATAACGACTGCATTTCCTTTTTTAAAGATTTAGTCGTTAATCCTGATTAAGCATAACCTGTCTAGTCAAATGGTTATATTTTAATCCAAGACTGAGAGAGAGAAAAACATTCTTCGGGAATGGCAAACAGATACATATACATGTAAGGCTAAACAAACGTGCTCAGATGCAGAGACTTTCAACACTGTTGAGAAGTTGGTTATAGCAAGTTTAGCTCTTTCACGTTCCAGAAATCAAGCAAAAGCGCTGACTAAGAGGTTGCGCGGTTGCGCAACCTGGTCTAAAGCTTTGCTATTCGCATGAAGCAAAATCAGGGGTTTCGGTGCGTTCATCTTATTCAAATTTGATCAAAATCGGACGTACTATATACCAAATTCAAAAGACAAGATAAATACATGCGCGGATCCAAAAAGTTTTATCCGAGAGGTTCCAGCTTTGACAAGGTTTTTTTTAGTTGATGAGGGAGGAAACACTGAAAGCGGACCATCATCGATCCACCAGCGAAACGCAATTAAAATGGCGTTTCGCTGCCGGGCAGATGATGGACCAACATTGAACGCTTTCTTGTTAACTTTGTGGTTTTCAGGGCATCCGGACCACTATTGCTAATAAACCATACAGCTTTGTTATTTTCCAGGGTGGGGGGGGAAGGTCCGGACCCCATGTCCCCTCTCTGGATCCACGCATGCCTGAAGTGGTTCACGTGAATTTTATTGCCCCTTCAATGATCTTAACGTGAAGTTACGTATCAAAACGCAAATTTCTTTAAAAACCTAGTATGTAAAGGTAGCGATAAAGGCAAAGATCAGGAATCGATACAATCAAGTACCATACCTGACCTGAGACACCATATGGAAATACATGTATTGACAAAACACAACACACAAGGGAGCCTAGAGGTCATCCATTTTCCAGCAGGTGATCACAAGGCTCCAAGGAACTAACGAGACATTAATACAAAGACAAGCATGAAACATAACAAAAATGATCCACAAAAGAAGCACCGCCTTGGAACGGCCAGCAACAACAACATAAAAACATGTTTAACGGTACCAATCTCACCATTAGTTCTGATATGGATCAAGACACATAAATGCTCGGTTCCCATGAAAGATCCCTAACTTATTGAGATATCATCTCCAACTACATGCAAATCAAGATATAAAAAGGAGATAACACAAAGATAAGGACTCAACAGTACATACAACTGAAAACAAGAACAAAAGAAACCCAAGTTTAACCAATTAAAAAGTGGGCCTAACAAAAGACATATCACTCACATGGCGGGACTATCTCGGGGTATAATTTGAACAATCTTCACAGAGGACCACTAGATACAGTTTAACTATTTGCCTAATTGTTCATGCTTATTTGTCGTCTGCTGATTTTATCAAAATCAACTTTGTCAAACTATCATCAGAGTTGGAACCAGTCTAGGTCCAAACTGTTTGCAAATCTTATCAACAGACGACACTGGTAGGCAAAGAGTTGATTCACAAAATTTCAAGCGCGTGCTTGACATGAGCAAATAGACAATCGATTAAAAACTATAATACTTTAATCAGTATTTGGTCAAGTGATGTCTGGTTGTACTAGACAGCCCCCCTGTAATATATGTTATGCGACTCAAACATCTATATGCCCTGATCCACATCAGAAATAAAGGTGAGGTTGGTACCGTCAAACATGTTTAAGCCCTCCAGTAGTTTTCTTACTGATCGTTCCAAGGTGATGTTTCTTTTGTGGACCTCTTTTATTTTCTATGTTTCATGTTTGTCTTTGTCATTCTGCTTTGTCTGTTCCTTGCAGCCTGATGCTCACCTGCTGAGATGTTTTCTTATGTTTTGTCACTTTCCAATGTGGTGTCCTGGGTCAGGTGTGGACATTGATGATTGTAACGATGGCTGATCTTAGCCTTCTCCCTTACTAGGATCCTTTTCCACGTTGGAAACGCACACTGTCTAACTCGTTAATCATCTGGTAAGTTAACGGAAGTTAGCTCCCAGCAAACTCATAATGTCAAAACAACGTAATAATTGAGCCGTGATATGTGATTTCCAACAATGTGGTATTTTGACAAGTGTAGACTCAGACGAGCCTGTGCAGCATCACTTAAAGCATATACACTCCAAATGATATTCGGTCAGTAGCTTAACACTCATATAATATTCAAGCGACTAGCAAAGGCTCTGATCAGGCTGCCCATATAAATGTCGATGCGATGTGGTGGCATCGACCTGGCGCTGATAGGACGTCAAATGGGCCAGCAAATGAAATTTTAGTTCGTCTTCGAGCAACCAAATATCAGCGAGCCTACGAAAACGCATGTGCGATGAGAGAGAGAGAGAGAGAGAGAGAGAGAGAGAGACAGAGAGAGAGAGACAGAGAGAGAGTTGTACATGTCTGTTTGAAAGTACACGATACTTTGATAATATTGAGCCAGTGCATGAGATTTCTAACGATGTGACATTTTGACATGTGTAGACTCGGACGAGCCTCTGCAGCCTCCTTTTAAGCTTAGAATATTATTATTATTAGCTTAACAATCATAGAAAATCTAAGCGACTAGCAAAGGCTCTGATCAGACTGCGCGTATGCGCAGGCTGATCTGAGGCGTTGCTGGTCGCACATTCCACATTGTTGGAAATCTCATGCCACGGCTCAATTATGTTTTGGCGTCTTTTTCACCATCATCATGTATGAATAGTTAGACATTGTCCTAATCCTATGTCCATTATATGAATAGGTCACTGTCACTTTCAAAGCTTAACAACTGTGAATGACCTCTTAGCAACATCTCGAGATGGATATCAAGATGATATTGCAGAAATAGTTACAAAGGTCACTTAACTGAACCGAAGTTATAAGTGGCCACCTACACATTTTTTGCGCCTGTTCAGAAAGTAAACATCGCTCTTATAAAATTTCAATTCCATAACAAAATTCAAGGCATTTTCGAGACTCTGAAAATTATACCATTTCAAATTGACTGGTAGATCTTGCACAGACGAAATCGGAGTAAAGATACCTTCATTTAAAAAAGTCACACTTTTTACTGTGATATAAAATATTGCTCAGATATGTTATATTTTTTTTATTAGTTTGAAGCTGTTAATAAGAGTTGTGATATAAGATAAAAAAAAAAGAATCAAAAGTTTTGTGCACTGAGGTGTATCATATCTGCATACTGTATAAATTATAGTCTAGATAAACACAGTTTTTGAGCGTAAAATCAAAAATATTTGCTTACGCATCAGATTTAGGCTATAATTCTGTGCTTTAAAGAACCGTCTCCTTGACACGCTTCTTTTGAGTACCCACAACATATGTTTAAGTTGAGAAATGGGACAAGTAATTACTTTATAAGCACTCTTAACTAAAGCCCTGATACATGCCATTGCAAATTGATAGTTACCTACAGGCTTTTACAAAATAAGGTTCTAATATGTTTTTATAATAAAGTGTTTTTGAGCATTTTGACAGCGTACCCCCCGTGACCAATCATGCCGTTTTTATATGATGTGTGAAATGTAAAACTACAACTGTATGCAAAAGGATTAGTTTGGTCACGGGGGGGGGGGGGGGGGGGGGAAAGCACTTCAGTAAAACTTTTTCTATTTTCTATATGTTGAATAGCAAAAACAGAGTTTTCAACCCATATTTTTCAATTGGTACTTGTCCAATGAGAAAACGGCTTTTGTGGATAAGTCGAGTGTTGAACCTACTATCTTTTTCATAGAACAATTATTATTTTATGGGCAATCCTTCATTAAGACTGTGCGAGGTCCTTTGCATTTCAACTTTGCATTACTGTGTACGCTTTATCATCTGCGGCACAGGGTTGGAATTTTCAGCGATTATTTTATTATGAATATGCTTCACTGTTTTATTTTTTTAAAAAAATCAAACATATCTTTGGCAAATGCCATATAAATGACATTTAAAATTTCACAATAAAACCAGAAGTGGACACCAGTCTTGAAAGAATAACTGCAAAAAGGGCTGATCAAGCTGTATTGTGTTTGGTCTAACATGTTGACACAAATATAAAATGCACACATGTACACATATGTGTAGTTGATTATTTTCGAAAATGTCGGAAAAAGTGGAAAACAATCGTTCATAAGCATAAATTCTGAGGTTTGATGTAAGTCGGCTAGACGGATTTAAAATCACCTGTACTTCAATTCGAAAAAATGCACTCAAAACCCTTATTTGCTTCAATAATTTGATCTTTGAAGTGATAGAAAACTCTTTCAAAGCAACAGGGGTAAATGAAATGGACTATTGCACCATTGCAAAAATTATAACTTACGCACATGCGATAGGTTTCGTCTTCACCTGAGCTGAGCACCCCGTCCCTACCCTATCTATACATGCTATTAAAATTACAAACATTCAGAGAGATGTGTATATAGAAACGTCCATAATTCGACAATGTCTAAGAAAATGTTAGATATAAAATATACCTCGAAGCAATACACTTACATATTTCTTCGAGAATATATGTTGTATCTGTTATAGCTCGTGAAAATTAACCCCGTACTCATGAATAAAATTTGCATATATTATACGGTAGTTGCGTAGTTTATTAATAGCTTCGTACATTTCCGTATTTGCGAAGAGGGAATTAAGTTGACAAAACAAAGTTTTTATTGGTATTTACGAGCGTTACAACGAGTAAGCAAAGATTAGCCGAGAGGTAATGTGTAGTTTTTGAAATCTTGTGGTCATGAGTTAGACTCCGGAAAGGGTTACGTTTTTTTTGCTTTTTTAATCTGTTTTTTTTTCGTGTAATTTACTTTGCTTTGTGTATATGTATTTCATTGATGTTTCTTTTTTTTATTTCCATAATTTCTTTTTTCATAAGTTTTATTTCATTCGATAATACACAGAAAACAATTTACAGAACAGCGAAAAAACGTCATTTCATTCTCCTTCATTGGCCGTTTCCGTAGAGCTGTCGTAATCATCACAGGACTCGTCTGTGCTACTATCGTCTGCCAAGTTGATAATGAAGGAGTCTTCATGTTCGTTGATGAAGTGATCGTTCGCCTTAGTCTGCTCTATGACCTTGTCAACGTGCTTGCAGGCGTCTCGCCACCTGTCGGCGCCAATGACATCGAAGGCTTCAGTGAAACTCAAATAATTATTTGGGTAGAACGATAATTTCACTTTGCATGGGAAACTGGTGGAAAAATATTTAAATACTTTATTCTTCAAAAAAATCACAAAAAAAAACAAGCACCGCAGGTGAGACTCGAACTCGTTGCCTCTGAGTTCATATCACTGCGCTACAACCACTTACCTACTCTGCAGTACAACACCAGATTGATTGCATATACTGTATTTGTACTATGTTCATCTATCTGCACAATCGGAAATACACGGAAAGTTGTGAAATATAACGAGTTGATTCAGCGGAAACTATTTCGACCGTGAAATTTATTCATCAGTACGGGGTTAATACATGTTTCATGGAAAAAATATACAAATATATGTTGTATCCGTGAAAAAATAAATAAAATAAAGCCAGCGCTTATCGTGGCTGGTAACGAGGGAGCAGACGAAACAGAGCAAAATCTCACCACAGCCCTTCGTTGCTACCTACTTGATACATGTACACAATGAAATATCAGACCAAATATTAAATGTCAAGCTCACTCGATTGCTTTGAGAATGGCTTTAAGCATATGCGAGAAGTACTAAAAGTTCATAGCCTGGCCCAATTCTTGAAAACTGTGCTGACATGTATGATCGTTCACTCTTTGCATACTGGCAAACATATCCATATATTTTTATTTTCTCATAACTAACATTTTCAAAAAAAAACCTCTTTCATGAATACCATCAGAATATCAATAGTTTGGATCCAGAGCAGACCCGACACTTTGTCGGGCCTGCTCTGGGTCCAAACTATTTGCAAAGGTTTGCAGCAGAGGACATTGGCGGGCAAAGAGTTAACAGACGCAGCATCTATCTTTAGACGTAATCAACAAAGAAACGAACAAATTAAACATGATAACTATATACATGATTTACCTTTTCTCGGCTTAATAAGACGTTCCCCGTACACTTCAAACTATATCAAACGAAAGCAATTCAACTTATGTATAATAGCTATTCCAGCCGAATGAAAATACTACTGTACAAAAGTATTAACCCTTAAAGCGCCACTTATAATTTGCAGCAGACGACAATTGCAAATTTTGCCGCTTTTTCAAAAATGATATATCATGGAATCGTCTGCTGGCAGATGATTATCATGTAATATCATACCTTATTTTTGTCGAAAATTGGGAAAGATGTCGCAAAATTTGTCGTCTGCTGCAGTTGTAGTTGACGCTTTAAGGGTTAATGTTTGAGTGGTAGGACAAGAAAGAAAAGGTACATTAGCCCACGTGCAGGCATCAACGCTCTGGCTCTGTCTGCGCATGCCATTCAGATTCGCAAATACAAGTTCATGCCAGTGATCGGACAGCCATGGGACCCCATTTACATGGTAAAATCTGCGATGCAATTATATGACCTCGTTCGTTCTATGTGGACGCGGTGATCTTAAATTTCTTGATGTGGATAAAGGATTAAAAATCTAATATATCTACAAACGGATAGTATATAGATAGGAATACACATAGGGTATTCTTACGTTGTCTCTGGTGTTCCCTGGCGGGTAGAATAAATGAATATGCCAATGTAAATTAATGTCACTTTTGAATGAATTGGCTTGTTTTCCCTCAAAAATATAATAAGGCTATAACACATTTGCTACTGTACTAATCGTTAAAGGTGAACAACGAAGAATCAGGAGGGCCTGTGCGCCCGCGCAGTCTCGCCAGAGCCATCACTACTCTCATACGCAGTGTCAACTTTTCCCTAGGTAGCAGCGACTTTCGACAGCTGCTGATAAGCTTTGCAAACCGTTCGGACCCAGATCAGGACCGACAGAAAACAGAAAGTCGGTTCTATTCTAGATCGAAACCGCTTGACACTCTGATAGTGCTCTGAAGAAATACTTATAGTGAAAACATTCAGCAGACGACACAAAAGCATGAAAATTCCCCAGAATGCCAATAGTTGAAGGAGATGATTCAATAAGATAGCTTCACAACGATTTCGAATATAGAGGATCTAACATGAGTGCTCATGTTTTATTGAATTTATGAAACGAGTTGGGGAAAAGAGATAAAACGCGAGGCTTGCCGAGCATTTTATCTCTTTTTCGCAACGAGTTTAATAAATTCAATAATACAAGAGCACGAATGTTAGATTCTATTTATCATATGACAAATACTTTGAAATCTCATTTCTGGCGTAAAATCGTTATAATTTTGTCATTATGTACGCAACGTTGTTATGGACGTCATAACGTTTCCCGTAAATCTATAAACCACTAGTGGTTTATCGATTTTATTTTATCACAAGCAGTGAATTAATGCATATCAAATGTGAGTAAAATTGATATTTTTCTACAGTGAAAAAATATCGTATTTTTTCACTAGTGACTGATACGATTTATATTTTCACTGTAGAATAGAACAGAACTGTAAGCAAAACAAGGCTTTCTTGGCAATTTTGTGACTGGGATTTTTAACATAAGGTTTTTTAGTGAAGAATATTTGTCAAAAATAACGCTGCGCATGTTGTGACGTCAACATCAAACATAATGACGTCACTGTTTGACCTGGCGTAGCGCCAGTTTGCACGTGACGCCTACCCTAAGGCACACTCAATAGACTTTCTTTAAATGCTGATTTCTTGCGTTTCATTCGTTAAAATATGGATCTAAGCCATTTCCTAGGTGCAAACTTTGTTTACACCCAATTTTATACCCAATAAACACACTGAAAAAGTCAAATCGAACGAGAAACGACAATGGGAAAAGTTAGGTTGTGTTCTGTATTTCCGTTGAGTATAAAATAAAAAGAAAATTCACTTTTTTTCGGCAAATACCAAATATATTTCATCTCGTGTGGTGAAAAATATCAGGATTTTCACTCGTGCTGCGCACTCGTGAAAAATACTGATTTTTTCACAGCACTCGATGAAATATATTTGGTATTCACCTCAGAAAAGTAAATATCCTCTATTTATTGCATGGCGTTATTTCACTCCCAGACCGCGACGTCATATGATAAATATGTATAAATACCATTTTCTGATGAGCTAGTCCATACTGGTAAATTAGGGAAAAGTACCTCTCGTCATAGCCGACAAGCTTTCTAGTACTAATGCACTGTATCCCTCAAAGAATCTCCTGAAGTTTATTAGAGATGTCAGGCTATGATCAGAGCATGCGGTACACAGGCTGGTTAGACAGGCCTGCCAGACTGAGACTATGTGTAGGTTGTCCCAACGAAATATGAAGATAAGATGGTGTTAGAAGACGCAATTTAAAAAGATTTATTAGCGCACTTAAAAGCTGAAGAGGACTGATGATTAAGTGACATACATATATCTGGGTCGGCGGAAGTAAGTTTAACCTACACTACCCTGCCCTGCCCTGCCCTGCCCACCTACCTACCCGACCCTACCCTGCCCTACCCTGCCCTGCCCTGCCCTGCCTGCCCACCTGCCTACCCTACCTACCGATCCTCTTTGTATATAGCAGCATTTCAAATTGAAACACTGGTTTGTACCTTAAGCTCCGTACCTTTGTTTGTTTTGTTGCTTTACGTCCCAAGTCAACATCTATGGTCATGGCGGGACGGTCAGTCCACCTGACCACACTTTTTCCTGGGCAAGCTTGAACAAGCAGTTAACCAGTACTTTGTGCACATACTTTCGCTTGTAACTGACAACAACCCTTCTTGAATGGAGGAGAATGGCCGTAGAAATTATTTCATGATCAATCTCCACGACAGTATGGGACCGGACCGGGATCGAAATCGCGACCCCTGGATCTGCAGTAAGCTCCGTACCTGCCTGCCTGCCTACGTGAATTGGGCAAAGCCATATGAATTACTGATAGACATACACTCAGAAGATGGACAGACAAACAGACAACAAACTGACAGACATACAGAGACAGGGTTACGGTAACCTCAATATGACAGGAACATCACAATTAACTCTTTACCTACCAATGTCGTCTATTGATAAAACTTGCAAACAGAATGGATCCAGATAAGGCCGACAAATTGTCGGTCCTGATCTGGACCCAATCTAATTGATACGCTGATGGTATTCCTGAAATATTTTTTCGAAAAAGTTGATTTTATAAAAAAAAACCAGCAGACGACAAATAACCAAAAGGCACAGTTAATCAAGTCATACAGGCGGTAAAGTACATGTATTACCTGCATGCTGGATTTTATAGGAAATCTATGTCACCAGCAGGTGTGCCGAGCCAGAAGTAAACCGCGTGTTGAACCTTTCTTCGTGAACAGAATCTTCCACCCAGTTCGCTTTAATAAAGTTTTTCGATCATTTAGGGGTCGCAAGATTATACATTAAAATAATGGCGTATTTCCGATTGCTATAGGATGTTGCATGTATACCTCTACTATATTAACCTGATCCTGACCTTTATGCATGAATACATTATTTCGTTATTTACACTGAATATATACATATTCGCGAGGATTCGTGTGAAATCGGTCTGTTACGTGCAATTACGGAAATAAGCGTCTCCTTACTATTGCTATAAAATCAGCTGATAACTTAATGAAGTTGCACTTTCCCCCATAGTTGTGTGGCTTGTCACAATAACTCCAGAGATGGAAGTTTTGGGTTCGATTCCTGGCTGTTCCCATATTTTTTTAATTATTTTTTTCTTTGTTTTCGTGTTAAAGAAAAGTACACAATCACGAGAATTCGTCAGTTCATGCTTTCCTTGAAAAAAATAATGACTAGCAACTTCTTGACGTTGTCAGTTAGAAAATGTCTAAAGAACAGAACAACCGCACACTTGGGTCCAAAGCTAAAGAAATTATTTATAAAACATCAGAGCATTTCTCTAAAGAGCAGCAGGGAGGCTCATATATCGTGAAAACTGCGGAGGTGACAGGCGTTAGCAGATGTACTGTCTTAAGGGTTAGGCGAGAGAAGAAAGAGACTGGGGTGCTGTTGTCGCCGACGAGATCAAAGAGAGGACCATATAAGGAGGTAGATGACTTCGACCAGTCAGTCATCAGAAATGAGATCAATAAATTCTACACATTCAGAAAACAGCTACCAACCCTTAGAGCTTTGCATCAGGTAATGACAGATGAAGTCCAGTTTCCTGGAAGTATCGAGACCCTACGGAAGATGATACGACAAATGGGATACAGGTGGCAAAACACACGTGACAACAGGAAGGTTTTGCTGGAAAGGCCAAACATTGTTGCGCTGAGACAGACTTTTTATCAGAAGAAAAAAGAGTTTGAAGACAGAGAACTCCAGTTTGTTTATATTGACGAAACGTGGATAGATACTGCATACACTTTGAAGAATTGTTGGCAAGGCGACAATACACCGGGTGTTCTTCCCTCTTGCAATAGAGGACATCGGATCATCGTAGTCCACGCTGGCAGCAGTAACGGTTTCGTCCCCGGAGCATTACTGACCTACAAATCCAGATCTACTACAGGCGACTACCACAGTGAGATGGACGGGAAAAATTTCACAAAGTGGCTGGAAGAGATGTTACTACCGAACCTGGAGGAGCCCTACGCTATTGTAATGGACAACGCCTCGTACTACTCAATGAAGACAGACAAATGTCCAAACTCAAGCACGAGGAAGGCAGACATTCAGGTACAGTATAACCTCGAAATCTAGAACTTCGATTTTTCGAAATACTCGATTTTTTGAAATAAATTTTGGATGACGCTGAATTCAGAGAACAGAACTTAGCCATGATCTAATTTAATATCTTTCTATAATAACATATGTTTTGGGTTCGTAAAAGAAACGTCTCATTCAGAAGTTTCCTAACCCTCAATGAGACGTTTCTTTGATGTGCCAAAAAACTTATGTTTTATAGAAAAATATTATCCAGCAACTTCCCAAAATTATAAATTATACACATATGCAAAAAGCAGAACTGCGCCCTGTATTTTTATCCAATAAAACAATGAGAAGAGAGCTTACACCAAATTATTTTTCAATCTATCTTGCATTTTTGGCATTTTCCCCCTTTTGTTGTTACCAGGATTCTGCATATATATAATGATATTCTTTGAACAGCTTTAAACAGTGGTTAAGAATGAGGCGGTGTTTAAATTGAATTATTGACTGGTGACCGGCGATGGACAGCTGCTTAACCTGTGTTAAAAGCTTAACCTAAACCGATGACTCAGGTGAGCTTATAGCTCAACTTGAACAGATGGCTCAGGTGGGCTAAAGGCTCAACTTGAGCCTATGGCATAGGTGACATAATTGCTCAGGTGACCTAATAGGTTTACTGCAGCCCAAGGCTCAGGTGAGCTTACTTGGACAGATGGCTCAGGTGGGCTAAAGACTCAACTTTAGCCTATGCCTCAGGTGACATAATGGCTCAGCTTTGGCCGATGGCTCAGGTGAGCTAATAGGTTTACTGCAGCCTATGGCTCAGGTGAGCTTATAGCTCAACTTGCGCTGATGGCTCAGGTGAGCTAAAATTGATTAAATAAAAAATGTGACTTCATAAAAATTGAAGTGTAGATCCTGCACAGAAGGGCTTGGTGATCTGGATCTGCGTAGTTTGCAAGGTCGACTAAACATTGGTTTAATACTTTAGTTTTTCAGGAGTGGTTGCGGAAACATAACATCAACGTCACAGCAGCCATGCTTCGACCACAACTGTTGGAGTTAGTACGGATGAACAAGCCCCCTCCAGAATATGCCGTAGACCAGTTGATACGCTACCACGGCCATGAGGTTTTACGACTACTACCATATCATCCAGACTTCAACCCCATTGAGCTTATCTGGAGCCAGGTGAAGGGCATTGTAGGGAGGAGGAACGTCACATTTCGGATAGTAAATAGTCCATTTTAGATTAATTATTCAATTGTCAAAATCTTCTGCAACTTTTTAGTTTGTCCAAGACATTAACATTTTATTTAATCAGCTTTGTTCTCGTTTCAGGTATGATGACGTCCTTCAAGTGACGAACGACGCTTTTCGACAAATTGATGCGGACAGGTGGGGTGGAGTATGCGATCACGTCAACAGGCACATTGACCAGTGCAAATAGGACGACCACGCCATTGATGAAGTGATAGATCCAATTGTAATAGAACTCAGGGACGATTCTGATGACAGCTCCCTAGAGACCTACTACAGCAGCAGTGAAGAGCTTTGAAATACATGTTTAATCTCGCGGTGTATTTGCAATGAACATTTTTACTTGTAAAATAAATGTATTGCTACGATATAAAATAAAGAAAAGATATTGCAAACAAAATTAGAAAATATAACAACAACAAAAAAGTAATAAAAAAAAACTTTCAGTAAGTAAAGTATTGAATGATGCGAATGGGGTTCGAACTATCAACACAGAGAGTTTTAATAAAATAAAGTGTGCTATATTTACGTGTTCTATCCACTGGGCCACTCAGGTAAGCGATAACCAATTGAAATATTTAGCGATATATACATAGTACCACGTGCATTTCCGTATTAGTATGTACGATAACAGCCGAAGATATAATTACATGCTCAATCAGCTGTGAAATTATGGTAATGATAAAGGCCAGGATCAGGTTAATTATGTGGACGTATACCTTCACACAGTTTGATGACTAGTCCTAAATTACATATATTACTTTTTGTAATTAATAAAATCCCAACAGTAAGGGATATGGCACGTCGAAAATGTTGGTTTTATTAAAATACCATGTATTTAAATGATTTTGATTAAGTGGTGTTTCTTTAATCTTCTACGTATGTCATGCTTATGTGGCTTATTCTATTTATTTTTGAACCGTTTGGTCAAAGAGGTACTTTTTAAATTTTGACTAAACCTACCCCCCCCCCCCCCCCCAAAAAAAAAAAAAAAAAAAAAAAAAAAAAAAAACATATAAGTTTTTATATAAAATGTTAAAAAATTCCACTTGGTGTTGCTGCAAATATTATTCGGATCAATATTATCGAACGGAACTTCAACAACAGCAGAATCTAGGGCGAAGATTTGGTACCAGTAAAATGCATTTAAGCCCCCCCCCCCCCCCTCGGTGGCTTAGGTTGCTGTCCGTTCTAAGGCGGTGGTTCTGTTCTTGTTGACTTTTTGTTTATTGTTACTCCCATTATGGGAGTCTGTAATTGTTCTATGTTTTGTTGTACGTTACTTTATGTCCATTTTAGTATTGCAATCATCTTGATGGGGAAGAGAGAGCTGATTGCTTTGCTTAATTTGTCTTCCTGGTGTCTCGTGATGGTTGAACGGCTCTTCCATGGGTGCCACGGGGTTGTCTGCAGTTTGTTATTGTGGTATTTCCTGATCATACTCATTTATTATTTTTAGGTTTCAAAGCAGTTGCAATGTTACTCCAGAAGCAGTGGCAGTTAAGCTGCCACCAAATTTGGTATAGAGTTATACTTATTTTTACAGTATATATGTTTGAAACACGTTTTGCCCACCCATCAAACATGAAACCATTGACATCAGTGATGGGACAGCTTATGCGATTTTGGTAGGTCTATTTATAGCAGTGTTGAGACGAAAGCTCTGACGAGTCTAGGCATACAAAATGAAAGGAAGTAGATGAAATATCCGATAAAATACGCTGGTTAGGTCATCATGGGCGATTAAAAGAGGATTTTATGCGCGGACACTGAAAGATTTCAGAGAGGGTCATCATCGGCCCGCCAGCGAAACGCCATTTAAATGGTATTTGGTGGCCCAACATTGAATGCTGGCTTGGTAGCTTTGTGGTTTTACAGGGGATTCGGACCAGTATAGCTAAGAAACCCTGTGTTTTGTGATTTTTCAGGGGGGGGGGGGGGTCCGGACCACCTCCCCCCTACTTTGGATCCGCGCATGGGTTTTGTGCTTATGTGATGAGTACAAAATCTCGTGAGGTGGCTCAACAACCAGTTAGTCACATTACCATAGTATATCGTCAAATTATATAGTTGAGCCACGACATGAGATTTCCAACAATGTGGTTTGTGCGACCAGCAAAGGCTCAGACCAGTCTGCGCATGCGCGCAGTCTGATCAGAGCATTTGCTAGTCGATTGCATATGCTACTGACTGAACATCGTTTTGAGTTTAAATGCATAAAAAGAGGCTGCACAGACTCGTCTAAGTCTACACTTGTCAAAATGCCACATTGTTTGAAATGACATGTCGCGGCTCATATAGTTATTTAGTTTAATAAAAACTTAAAACCTTAATTGCTAGTGTTCAGTAAGCTCGTATGTCCAAATGTGAGATAAAGACTAACTGAGATGGTGGGTTATTTTGTATGTTTTTTTTGTGGTCTGTCGATTTTGGTTTCAATATTAACATTTTATTCTTCTTTTCTCAGGAATATATCATTCGCGTGTCAAACAGTTTGAATCCAGACTAGGCCCGATATTTTGTCGGACCTGATCAGAATCATAATAGGCAAAGAACAGAATCTGCCACATGATACCAAGAAGACAATAAAAACAAAGCAACCAGCTCTCTCGTCTTCAGCGAGGTGATTGCAATACTAGAAAAGACACAAAGTCTTGCATAACAATATCCAAGGCCTACGCAAAACCCCACAAAAATCGGAGCAACCATAAACAAAAAATCAACAACAACAATGCAACTGTCTTCGAACGGTCAGCAGCTGAAGCAGTGGGGTTTTGAACTCCAATCATCACTATTATTAGATCTACTTTCATTACTATAAATAATAATAATAATAATAATAATAATAATAATAATAATAATAATAATAATAATTATTATTATTATTATTATTATTATTATTATTATTATTATTGCAACAGAAGTTATAGTGTTCTTGAACGTCTAATTTGAAGCAATGTATTGATTATAGTGAACTTGAACGTCAAACTAGAAGTGATGTATTGGTATTGGATATAATGGTCTTGAACGTCAAATTAGCCTGATCCGGGTCCGTTCTGTGTGCGAAAGTTATCAGCAGATGACATGGAGGTAAAAAGTTATAATGATCTGCACTGATTAAAATAAAATTAATACAAATAAATGAGTAATAGTTAATATCAATAAATTTGTATCAAAATGAATCATAATGATACAGTAATTTGGCATGGGTTATGTTTCTCCACTGTATTTCACGTATGATGATCAAGTTTGCTTGCTGGTATATAAATGGGTTTAAGCTTGAAAAGCTTGAAAATGAACATTTCTGTAAACAGTTTGATATTTTTGGTATTTCTGAAAGTTGGATAAATGTTGAGTCAACAACGGATCTCCCAGGATACAAGTCAATAGCAGTGCATGGCACTAAAGGTAACGGGGAAAAGGGAAGGAGATCAGGGGGCATACTAGTTTACGTCAGAGAAAATTTATTTTAAAATTCTGCTGTGCTGCCAGTTAAAGTAACCCAAAACTTCATTTGGATTAAGATTAGCAGGGAGGCATTTCAGCTGGAGAGGGATATTTTTATATGTACCCATTACATTCCACCCAGAATAAAGGCAACTTGTCCTAAAAATGATCAGCTCTTCAAGCATCTAAAAGAATATATCAATGAATTCTCAGCTTTAGGAAACATAATGTTTATGGGCGATTTTAATGCCAGGACAGGGGTTGCTAATGATTTTATAGAATTAGACCATATCTGTCGGGCAGATGAGGGAATTCTTCCTTCTGACACTTTGGAAGATCGATACTTCCTAAACGTTTTAACATTGATAAAATTATCAATGAACAAGGCCAACATTTATTAGATTTATGCTTAGAAACAAGGCTACGTATCTTAAATGGGAGATTTATTGGTGACAAACTTGGTTACAATACATATTTGGTCCAAGATGAAGCACCACAATTGAATATGTAATTGTATCTGAGGATTTGTTTCATTCATTTAGTTTCATAAATGTGATGTCACCAACAGAACTGTCTGACCACTGTATTATATGGTGTGGATTGAATGTTGCTGTTGTTTGCAATGATTTTGTTGCTGGATCTGATGTACATTAGTATGCATTGCCTGATAAATATATTATTTATGATGAATCTAAACAGAAGTATGTCACATCTCTTGTTGATGAAGAATCATCAAATCTACTTACGTCATTCCTTAATAATGTAGACAATAATGATGTATGCGTTGATGAATTGACTACACAGCTTACTGGTATTTATCAACTAGCTGCATCTAAGTCTTGCCAAAAACCTAAATTTAAATTGAATAAAAAGAAAAGAGAATTTAAGAAGAAATGGTTTGATGGTAACTGTTACATCATGAAAAGAGAATTAACTCATTACAGTTAAAACATTACAGTTAAATTTTGATAATTTCACAATAAAAGAGAAACATTTCATAAACTCAAGAAAGAATACAACAAAACTTTAAAACAAACAAACATAAATTATTAAAGGAGATTGTCTCCAAATTAGATTACTTATACGAAAATGATCCTAAACTGTTTTCGGAAGACGAGTGATAATCTCAAAAACAAAAGCTAGGACAAATCATAAAATCCAATTAAGATGTCTCAGTGGTATGATTATTTGTCAGAATTATAACTTGAAAAGAATGAAGACATGAACGCGGATAACTATGATGAAATTTTCAGCAATCCATTAGATTATGCATTCAACTGCAAAGAAATAAGGCAAGGAATATCAAAGTTAAAGAACAACAAACAACCTGGTCCTGATCAGCTACTAAATGAATTTATTAAGTACGGTTGTGACATACTCCTGTTACCTCTTGTTAAACTTTTAACAGAATTTTAACTTCTGGAACTTTTCCAGATGCATGGAATATTTCTCTGATGACATTTTTGCCAAAGAACAATGATGTATATGACTATAACAACTATAGATGTCTTAGTTTAACTAGCTGCTTAGGTAAACTTTTTACCTCATTACTACAAAAGAGACTAAATAATCATATGGAATGTAATAATCTTTATAACAATTTCCAAGCAGGATTTAGGCCTGGCTATCAGACAACAGATCATATATAAATACAATTAAAAACCATCCTAAATGAATATTTATTCAAAAAGAAGCATAAGGTTAATGCTTGTTTTGTTGATTTTTCAAAGGCTTTCGATACAGTTTGGCGTTCTGGGTTATTTTAAAAAAACTTTTAATTTGGGAACAGGAGGTAATTTTTGCAAGGTACTCAAGCATATTTATTCACATTCAAAATTTGCAGTTAAAAAGGATAACTTCATGTCCGATTTTAGCAATTATGAAAAAGGTGTCAGACAGGGATGATGGGCCCAGTCCTCTCTTTTTTAATATATATATATATATATATATATATATATATATATATATATATATATATATATATATATATATATATATATATATATATATATATATATATATATATATATATATATATATATATATATATATATTAATGACAAATATTCCCTTATGATGTTACTGATCCAGTCAGTTTAGACTACAAAACTAAACTGTCTGATTTATGCTGATGATCTGTTACTTTTGTCCAAAAGTGAGAATGGATTACAGTCTTGTCTTATTCATTACAGTCTTATTGTGATAGATGGAGGCTAAAAGTCAATATTGACAAAACCAAAAATAGTAAGTGAGTATGATCAGGAAATACCACAATCACAAACTGCAGACAACCCCGTGGCACCGCAAGGAAGAGCCGTTCAACCATCACGAGACACAAGGAAGACAAATTAAGCAAAGCAATCAGCTCTCTCTTCCCCATCAAGATGATTGCAATACTAGAATGGACATGAAGTAACGTACAACAAAACATAGAACAATTACAGACTCCCTAATGGGAGTAACAATAAACAAAAAGTCAACAACAACAGAACCACCGCCAAAGTCATGATTTTTAGCAGTGGAAAACTTAATACTGAATAATTTCGATTTACAATCTACGGTAAAGAGAAAGAACTTGTTAAAAAGTATAAATACCTAGGTATAATTATTCATGTAAATGCTAATTTGAAGCATGCTGCTGAACATATGAATCAAAAGAATTTAAAGGGATCTTTTTCACTGAGGTTAAAGATTTTGCATGTTAATGTTATGAACAACCCATTAAATTTGAAATTATTTGATACTCTTATACAGCCAATCTTAACCTATGGCTCAGAAATTTGGGTAACAAATTTCAAAATCAAGGAAAATACATTAGATAAATGTCCTTTTGAAAAAACTACAAAACAGATTATGTAAGTATTTACTAGGTGTTCATAAGAAAGCTTCAAATTTTGTAGCCAAGCTAGAATTTGGAAGAGATCGAATTTTAATTTTCATAAGCTCGTAAGCACTGAAATATGTGAAAAGAGTAAATGAGCTTCCATCTACCCGCATTTTTAAAGAAGCGTTTGAAGTTGACAAGGCTCTCTACCGTGATGGCTACAGGTCATGCTATTCTTTTTATCAGAAAATTATGTCTGGTTTCAACATCAAAGACCTAGATAATATTGATTTTTCTCAGATTATTCATAATAAGTCAGTAGTGGAAGCGTCAGAGCAGCTCTATCAATGAAGCTAACAAACTTTACACATATATTCAAAGATTAACAAAACCTTCACTTGCCAAACATATCTTAGTTTTGAGCTTTCTAAAACAGTCACCAACGAACTTTCAAAACAAAGAATAAGTACACATGACAATAATTGAAAAGGTCGCTATTTTAGACCAGTAATACCAAGAACTCAAATAGTGTGTATAAATTGTGAGCAAGTAGAACACGAAATACTTTTTATGTTATCCTGCAGTAAATTTAAAGATTTAAGAATACTGCTATTTAAACGACTGAATATTCACACTCATGACCTGAGGCCAAATACGGTAGAGGCATTCTCAGTATTTTCAAACTTACTTAATCCGACAAATGAAAAAGAGACAAAATATAGCTTTTAACTATATTTCCAAATGCAATGAAGGTCAGATAGTATGTTGGTTTGATTGTTTGTTACTGGTATGTGGCTGTTTGGGGGTCGACAACTTAGGGACTCGTATGAATATGGTTCTTTAAAAGCAGCACAATTGGAGACCATAAGCTAAAGGTTATGCGAGTCCCTGTTGTCTAGACTTTTCTCTCAAGTTGTCATGTTCCAGTAAAATTTAATGCCATAATATGTGATGTTATTGTTGTTATTTTTGTACGGTGAACAACACCTGCTATGTAGTAGGTATGCCAAATAAATCATTCTATTCTATTCTAGAAGTAATGCATTATATGCAGTGGTTTTATCGTCAAATTAGAAGTAATGTATTGAAAATCGTGGTCTTGAACGTCAAATTAGAAGTGATGTATTGAATAAAGGGGTCTTGAACGTCAAATAAGAAGTAATGTATTGAATATAGTGGTCTTGAACGTCAAAATAGTAGTAATATTTTGAATTTAGTGGTCTTGAACGTCAAATTAGAAGTAATGTATTGAATATAGTGGTCTTGAACGACAAATTAGAAGTTATGTATTGAATAAAGTGGTCTTGAAAGTCACATTGGAAGTAATATATTGAATATAGTGGTCTTGAACGTCAAATTATAAGTAATGTATCATATCTAGTGGGTTGAACGTCGAATTAGAAGTAATGTATTAAATATAGTGGTCTTGAACGTCAAATAAGAAGTAATGTATTGAATATAGTGGTCTTGAACGTCAACATAGAAGTTACTGTAATGTATTGGACATAGTGGTATTGAACGTCAAGATAGAAGTAATGTATTATATGTAGTGGTTTTGAACGTCAAATTATAAGTAATGTATTGAATATAGTGGTCTTGAACGTCAAATTAGAAGTAATGTATTGAATATAGTGGTCTTTAACGTCATGTTAGAAGTAATGTATTAGATAAGTGGCCTTTAACGCCATGTTAGGAGTAATGTATTGGCGATAGTGATCCTGAACGTCAGCATAAAAGCAATGTATTGGCTATAGTGGCCTTGAACGTCAAATAAAAAGCAATATATTAGATATATTGGTCTTGAACGTCAAATTAGAAGAAATGTTGTATATGATGGTCTTGAATGTCATCTTAGAAGTAATGTAGTAGATATAGTGGTCTTGAACGCCAAATGAGAAGTAATGTAATGTCAATCGTGACAGTGAACGTCAGCATTAATATATCAATTTAATTATTATTATTTTACAATAGAAGTGTTGTTTATATTCACGTGATATTGTTGCACTGCGACATCTGCTCCGCCATAATAAAACTAACAACAACTGACATGTGCTAACCTAAATGAACGTACTTGTTAAGTTACTCTTAAAAAGGGTGAGACAATGAGTGTCTGGATTGGATGAAAGGTGCATTTGTAAATCACATTATGCATTTGTAGTTCAGTTCTAGTACATAAGTCATTTACAGATTCACTACCTGTCAGGAAAAATACCAAGGACAAAGATATAGAGGATCTTACATGAGTGCTCATGTTTTATTGAATTTATTAAACGAGTTGGGGAAAAAAGATAAAATGCCAGGCTTGCCGAGCATTCTATCTCTTTTTCGCAACGAGTTTGATAAATTCAATTATACAAGGGCACGAATGTTAGATTTTATTTATCACATAACATTAAGATTACTTTGAAATCTCATTTTTGCCATAAAACGTTATAATTTTGTCATTATGTACGCAACGTTGTTATGGACGTCATAACGTTTCCCGAAAATCAATAAACCACTAGTGGTTTACAGATTTTATTGCATGGCGTTATTTTACTCCCAGACGCCACGTCATATGATAAATGCTGTGTTAACAAAACACACGAACAACTCTGAAACAAGCATGCCAAGACAGACTGTGTCAACACACCTTGACTGGTATGAGAAACAATGGGAAGTGAACACACGTTGTGTCCACAGTACTTGATTGCAACAGTTTTCTTTTTAAAAAAATTCGAACTCCGATTTTTCGAAATACTCCCATATTTGAAAAAAAAAATTGAGGGCACGCTGGATTTAGAGAATAGGGCCTATATTGGAACTGTTCTAATAACCGTTTATAAACACATGTTTTTGGTGACTAAAAACGTCTCCCAGTTTCTTTAACGCACCCAAAACATATGTTTGATATACGACACTGATACTAATCATGTTTGGGGGTTATATATTTTATGTCTACCTCCCTATAATTCGAAAAACCCGATACTTCGAAATTAACTTCTACTTCCTAGGACTTAGAATTTACGAAATTTGACTGTACTTGATAAACCATACCAGGACTACATCGACGTATACACCGTATACAGTTTGTATACAGAAATATTTTTTACGCATATACGCTCGTCATACAACAATTTAGCAGATGTTGCAATGTCTATAAATCCAGAGAAACATTTGCACTGTAAATTTCAGGGATCTCATGTGAGATTTCTAACAGCATGCTTAGAAAAGTAGGTGAGTAGTTTTCGTACTTCCTAAAGTTGTTTTCAACCCATATTTCTTATTTCTTGTCAAATGAGAAAAACAGTTTGTAGATAAAATCGAGGGCTGAAACTACTACCTCAATTTCCACGAAAAAATATCGTTTTCTTTGAAACTTTTCGCTGGCCATTTTTATGGGCAATCCTTCATGAACTTTAAAACTTAAAATCATCTTAGGAAGTTTAAGATAAAACATTGCCATTTATTATTGACAAATCCAAGTCCATAAAGAGGCATCAGTATCAAAAAATAATTTGCTTTACGAGTATTTAACAGAAGATCCACAGGAACTGTCTGACGAAATATCTAGATTTTAATGTATCAATACGTTTACTTATCTTATGAAAGAGACAAGATACAGTCTCTATCATAACAAAATAAATAATTCTGCATCAACAGGAGCACACTAAGTACCCATAGGAATACTACAATTAAGAGTCAAATCGGTTAAATATATTATCAAAAGTTAATGGAGAGCGCCGCACTTTCCTTAAATGACCATAAATAATATATTTGGTTGTTAAGAAGTGAACAACGAGCATTCTCATTTCAAACCAAATAAAGTGACTCCTGTTTATTAAACCTTTGTTTAATTAACTTCTTAGGCTTTTCGTTGATTAGATTATGAGACAATGTAGTATAGATCTTACGAAATGCAAGCCCATCAAGTATGAAGCTTAGCTAAAAACATTCCGCAGCATGGCTGGAATGGAACCCAGACAGCCCTGCTTCTAGACAAATAATCTAACCACTGAACCAAAGAGTCGTCTCTCTGACACAGTCGTCAGAGATTGGGGTTGTCTGCTGTTTGTGATTGTGGTATTTCCTGATCATAATCACTTACTATTTCTTATGCAAAATCTACTATGGGCGAGAGTGAGCAGAACATCACATAGATT
Source organism: Loripinus fragilis (assembly GCA_964019695.1). Taxonomy (NCBI): domain Eukaryota; kingdom Metazoa; phylum Mollusca; class Bivalvia; order Lucinida; family Lucinidae; genus Loripinus; species Loripinus fragilis. Next base: position 14,131,630 of record OZ026524.1, read on the forward strand.
GTATAGAAATCATATGAAGGCATATCCTATGCTAGAAATATGCTAAATTACATTTTTATTAAGAATCTCACCAAAATGTTTGATAGACCAAAGTATATTTTTACCATTATTCTTATAAACTTTTACACAATATTTTTTAACATGGGAGACAAAAGGCTAAAAGTAAATGCAGCTTACATTTAGTAAAGCATTAACTTGAATTAGAGTCTAAATAATACAAATGATTAAAATGGAACATTGGTTTGATTCAGACGGTTGTAATATTTACGATGATGTCCAAGATAGCTGCCATTTAAAAGCAAAATTCAACTTGAAATCAGAATCACAGTTAATAAACTTTTTCTTGATAGTTTTCAACAGTGGTTGCAATCGGAGAATTTGGACTGCCATGCTGTTGTTGTTGCTTTTGTTATGTTTCAGCGTTGTAAAATATTCAAGATAACGTCCTAGATGGAAGAACTAACATGATGTGGAATCTCATGGGCTTTGTTTTGATACACTGCACTGAACAAAATAACAGACTTATTTTCTCGCAATGCTAATGTTTTTTTTTTCTGTTTTTTTTTTCGTGCATCTTCTGAATATCGTGTCCATCAATCCATGCACCACTCTCAAGACCGCTTTTGGCCGGATCTGATAAAATGAACCTTAATATCATATTATTCTCATAAAAGTTCATACTTTCGTAAAACATTCTGTCAAAAGATAATAAAGTGATGAATGCCAGGGTAAAATGAATGAACGGTATCACCCAAACTCTGTGACAGAGTGCTTGCTCAAAGTACATACCTTTTTGAATCATTATGTGGAAAAAAATCAACTTGAACGTGGCTTATGGATGAATTGCTAAAGGTTAAAATTAACAAAAAAGGGAAAACTATTTACTTATGGAATACAGTGTATCAACAACTAAATAATGAGTAAGAGATCATCTGATATTAATCACCATCATGACTGCTGGTTGGGTGTAACCATTAAATACATTGCAGCGACTTGGGAGAAACTGAAGAATACAGGTCTGTTGGTCATGTGCAGTTGTAACAACCTTTACTACTATATTGGTCTGGTGCAAGTGCAGCAGACAGCACATATGGTTGGATATTGCTATAACAAATATGAATACTAGTATTGGTCCGCTGCAAGAGTATCAGACATGCATGTCTGTGGGTGCAAGTTTAAAAAACATGACTGCTGGTTAGCAGCAACTGTTAAAGACATGACAAATGATCGGGTGCAATTGTTCCAGACATTGCTGATAGTTGGGTGCAAATATAACATTCATGGATGCTGATAAGATGAAACTGTAAGAGACATGCAGGCTGATATTATGCAACATATAGAAATGACTGCTGGTCAGGTGCTACTGCAACATACGAGCCTGATTGTCTGGTGCAACTGTGCATACCAGCCTGTTGGTCGGGTACGAGCATAGCAGACATAGCTGCGGGCCTGAGGCAAATGTTTACAGATAAACGTACAGGCTCATAACTGCTGGCTTGGAATCTTGGTTTCAGATATGTGTGCTGGTTCTTTGACACATAACGCCCCTTGATAACCATAAGGGCTCATCTGTCTTATTATTTTATACATTGATGGGCGCTTATGGCTATCAATGGACGATAATTAAACATGCATAATGGTAAAGATTTCAACTGACCCTGGTGGAATAATGGATGTGCTGCTGGTCTGGTACAAGTATAACAGACGTGCGCACTGATCTAACGCACGAGAACCCAGAATTCCTGTTAGTCGAGTGCAATTGTAACATACATTATTGCAGGTGTTATGGTACAAATACACATACCACAGGTCCTGCATCTCTGTAACAAGTATTTGTGCTGTTTCAGCACCACACAAGTAACATGTGTGATGGTAAGGATGTCCGATATGATGGCCTGGTGGCAATACATGACTGCCGTTCTGTGAAACATCAACAGATATGCCTGCGGACTTGGTAACGGTCAATCAGACATGCCTCCTGGTCCACTGAAAATCAAAGAGAAAAGCTACTCGATCGATGCCCATCCATCAGACATGGTAACTTACACTGGGAATCTTTAATAGTCGAGACTAGTGCTGCGTTGTCAATGCAACATACATGCCTGCTGGTCCAGTGCCAATCCGTGGCCATGTAGCTGCAGCTGCAACAAATATGTCTTCTGGCCTAGTGTAGCTCCAACAGACACCGCTGCTGTTCAAACATGCCTACTGGTTGAGTGCTGTGCAAGATGGGTGCATATTGGAACGTTGCCACTCCATCAGCATGCCTGCCAATCTTTTACCACTGAATCCTGCATGCTTGCTGGTGTTGTGCTTCTCTTTGCCATACCTGCTGGTGTGGTGCCTCACTATAGTCCATGCCTTCTGGTGTGATGCCTCATAATCAGTAATGCATTCTATTGTGTTGCCTCACTATAGGTCACGCCTTCTGGTGTGGTCCCTCATTATCAACAATGCCCATTTGTGTGGTGCCTCACTATAGGCCATGTACGCTGGTCGGCTGCCACTGCAACCGACAGTTTTACTATAGGTTGAGTTCAGACAGAAAGATGGTTACAAATCTGGTGCTACTTGCACAGAGGTGTAATCACATCGGACATGTTTGCTGATTTGGGCCCAAAATGACAATGCTCCCCTAAAGTATTGATATCTCAACACGTACGTTACATTAAATGTTTAATAAATTGCCAGGATCGATGCAGTACGTATGGTCAAAGGTATCATCGTGATATACAGAAAAGACACTATTTTGATTCAATAAGATCAAAATGTTATTTTTTGCATCCTGAAAAATCATTACTTAACTTAAGTCTTCCTTAACTTTAAGGAGGCATTGTAGTTTTTGGCCCTGGTGCCATTCTCAGATATGCCTGCATATACAGATATGTGTGTTTGTAAAGGCATATGATCTGTTACAAATCCATCATAATGCCCCACAGGTAGGGTGCCACTGAGGTGTCGGCACAGGTGCTCGAATTTATGAAAATTTGCTACCTTTTCTGATGCTTAGGGGCCTTCTCTTTAATTCCATCCAAAAAAATCGAGAAAATAACAGCCAATGAAAAAATGAAAATTTTGACCAAAGTGATTCATAGAAAAAGCAAAGGTCGGACACAGAAATCTTCAAGATCAAGAAAAAATCATTTATTTCTACTCCCTCACTTTTGTTTCTCAAATCCTTGGGCAGATATCGTTTATAATGTTACATGTATCTCATGGCATCAATAAAATGATTGTTCTACGCTTCGAACCAGGTGCACTGGTCAGTTTTTCAAAATAAACCGTGGTCGAGTGCATTTTGACAGGAGCCGCCATCTTTGTTTACGTGCATGACGTAATTTAAATGACATGGCGCTAAACAGTACGCGCGTCATAAACTAGCTCACCTGGACGAAAATGCAGGGTATTTTGAGTTTTCAGCTTGTTTTTTTGTGCAACAAGTTAATACCACAATTAAAATAATCCTAATCTAAAGAAAAGTGTTCTTTTCTTCTCTATCAAAACATATTTTGTGGATAAATGCTGAGGTTACTTCTAATGTGCAGTCTCGCTAGAGCCTTCACTGCTTGCATAGATTATGGGTCTACTTCTAGTCTCGCTGGGTACGTAAGCAAGGGCGTGTAAGGATGCATTTACGCATTTATCGATAAGAAACCAAATCTCATGTGCTGGCCCAAATACACGTACATGTATTTTATCTTTTAACATCCCGGTACAAAGAAAGGTGACTTCAAATAAGTACCCTGAATTGTTTTATCTGTACATTCATTTTTTTTTAATTTTTTTTTAAACTAAAATCGTTAACGATCTGATTCACCATTTAAAATAATTACTATGGTACTAAATATATTGTTGAAGATTTCATACCTTTATAAAAACAATCTTATAACGTTACTGATATATAAAGGACCTGGTATGTGGGTACGAGTAAGTAGTCTCAGGTGAGCAGGTTGGGCGATCTCAGTATTGTTGGCGCGTGCTGCTTACCTACGTCACTTTGGCGCGACGTCATAAACAAGATGGCGAACTCCCACGATTGCACTCGGCAAGTGTTTATTTCAGGGTTTCTGTGAATTTCTCTTTCAAATGGTACGCATTGGTTAAAATATTAAGGGAACAGCTAAAACATGTTGATGGGCTGGAGGACAAACAAGAGATCCCGATCTAATACATAGGTTACAGCAGAAACCCAGCTTCAAAGGGATCAAACAGATTTCTATCTCCTCCCTTGTCATTTTTCTTATACTTGATTTGAACATTTTTTCAGATTTTTAAATAGTCGAACTTTTGACATTTTAAAGCATGTATCACGCTCCCCTAGGCCTAAAATCACTCCAAAATCATAACTTCAAGCCCCTGTTGGTGTCGGCTACGATGTAAGATGCCATCTTGAATATTTCAAATGCTGATTGATGCATAAATAGCATCACTGGGATCACAAGGAAGGTGTCTGTATTCAAGAATCAGTAAAATAAGCAATTTGCATGCAAATCCCTAGACTTTGTCAGTATCAGGGAAGATTTTTTACATTTTTTTGTTATAAACTGCCATCTTGGCGGCAATCTTGTCTGCATTCTTTTTTTTAATTGGGTTACAAACTTAGTGTGCTCAGTTAGATTCCAGTTTTATAGCACAATATAAGAACAAAAATGGGTTTGAGACATTTTTCCGTATCACACATTTTTCTCTTATAAATGACCTCCATCTTAAGCGCCATCTTATATAAATCGAAATGCCCAATGATGCCAGAGTGGCATCACTCGGATTTTTCAAGGACAATGTATGCACTGCCAGAATCAACAAAGAAATTTCCAGGTCCTCCTAAAATTCCCCCGAATACTGAGGACTAAATTAGAAAAAAATGCATATCAGTTTTGAAATGACATTGACGTCGACTTTTATCGTTGCGTGTATTTCTGTACGTCTCCAATATCATCTGCGTGTGGTCTGAGACTGTTTTATGCCTGATAAAGTTCAGTTTAGTTCAGTTAAATAAAAACATAGCATTTTCGATTTTGTCTTGGTAAGGTCTGAAACGCTTTGATTTGACTTCGTACTTTTCACAAGCTTAATTGTCAATTGGTGTATTAAATCGGATTTAATGCGCTTAACATTCAGTAAAATCACAGCGTGTGAGGTTTTTGTATGTCAACCGGAAGCATAAAGGTTCTTAAACCCGTGCTCTTAATAAACGAAAAAAAAAAGATGCGAGGCTCTGTGGTGCACATTGTAGGTTTTACGAATTAAATATATTCAATTCTGATTGAGCACGAATGTCAGATTCTACTAGAATCGCTTTGAAATCATATATTTGGCGAGCAAACGTCAATATGTTGGCTTAAGCAAACGCGACGCTGTTATGGACGTCATTTCATATCTTTCATATTATATACTAAAGATATAAATCTTCAATTCTTTGTAAACATAAACTGTAATGCAAATTGGTCGTGTAGATGATATTTCATAAAGGCAGCATGTATCCGACACATTACAGTAGGTTAAGCCACCTCGTCGATTACGTATGTCGGCTAGCATGCGCATAATCATCCTGACCCCCAGTAGAAAACTGTGAAAGATGGTCAGTAAAAGTCAACTTTGTATCAAAAACCGGTTAATGTTTACAACACCTTTGGAATAAATTTGGGGATCCAGGAAATAATCAGCTTACAACCTTACGTTGTGATTTCAAACGCTTAACGTCATTAACGTCAAGACCAAATAGTGCGTTAATTGCGGTAACATTCTATTCCTCCTGAGTTTTATTCAATAAAAGCACATTTTCTGCAATAATTATGACTTTAGAATGCTCGACGTCAATAAAATGTGTATTATGACGTCAAAATCCATTATTTTGCACTTTAGAGGCACCAGTATGTTTACGCATTTTTCTGATGAGAGAATGGCCAAGTGGCAAAATTTCGGTTACAGTTAAACCCTGGTTTTCATGTTTTTCACATTGATTTTCAGCGATTACTTTTTTATTTTCAATGTTAGCAAAATGTGATCGCGCGATGAAAGTTGTACGGGAAAATAAGCGCCAATTTCTCCAAAAGGTCCGACGTTTGTGGCGCAAGCTGTTTTTTGTGTACATAGATAAAGAATTTGCGATAAACGGAATTCATCGGTTGAAAAACATGCTTACTTTAAGTTGCTAGCACCAATGCCCTCGATGTGACACAGTGTCAAGTAACCCAGGGGTCAAAGTCATTTTTCGCATAAATGTCTACAGAGTATTCCCTCATAAACACATGAATATCATGTATGTTTTCAAATCTTTAAATGCAATTCCTTTGAATGTCGCATGACATTAACTTGATAGCATTAAACATAACATTTCGAAGATGAGAATGCCTTCAGTAATGAGTGTGTCCCCAGCCAGTGGAAAATTAGGACTATAAATACATTTTTGTAGCACCGGTTTCGCATAGTCTGAATAATTCTTTTGATTTGGTGCAGAGGGATCAGCATCGATATCTCCTGCAACACTGCTCGAGGGGCTAGGAGTTTCTTGATGCCATTATAATGCGCTGGACCCTCTGTCCAAAGATGTCACAGACATGTTAAAATTGTAGACATGTCTGACCAGTCAATACGCACAACATTGTTTTTGCTTATTATAGTGAGGTGTGTTCAGGCACTGTTATCATAGGCGTGGTACTGTCACTGGTTTTCGCACAAAAAGGCAGGACGACAGACCTCAACATCTCATCCATGCACAATTGACTGATCAAATATCCCTGTATAACCACCAGAGTTGTCATCATAGGTTTTTAAACATTCCATCTCCTCAGGGACCTTGCGAACGTAAATGCATAAAACCTATGTTTGCTCCGTAAATTGAATTTTTGCGAAAAATGGAGTGAAGATCAGCCAACATTGGTATTGATTTACTAAGCTACTGTGGGCGCTACAGACCCAGGTAAAACGCCATTATAAAAAAATGGTAACATTATACTATTTTGAAATTCAAAAGTCTTTAAATGCTTTAGATATTTTGTTATAGCCCCTCAAACACATTTTCCTTAACTTTTTTGTTGAGTATATTTAAACAAGCCATCAATCGCTTTAGTTAGTGAATTAGGGCGGCGCAATGTAGTTTTTTGACTGACATATTTATCTCAGTTTATCTTAGCTTTGATTAAAAATCTCAAAGAGTGCATCTATGCGCAAGGTCAACTGCATCATCTTGGATTATGGATCCATTTGGAGAAATTGGCGCTAATTTTTCTCTACAACTTACATCGCAAACATAGTTTGCTAAAATTAGTAATAAAAAAAGTTTTCGCCGAAAATCAATGTGAAAAACATAAAAACTAGTTTTTTTTAGCAAATTAATGCTTACTTCCCGCATATAACAGGTTGTTTTTATTTGCAAATTTGTGCTGCGTTTAGTTTGACTAACGTCCCGCTGACACAGTTCTATGGGTTCTTTAAGGTAACTTTAGCGGGCAAAGCATGTCCTGTTAACTTATTTCTTTACATTTCTCGCGTTTTAATTATCATTCTTTTCAGTCACCGTGAAAATCTGATTTAAAACTAGTAAAAAAGTGAAAAAATAAAAATAACAAATAAACATAACATACTACTAAACCTTTGCGATAGATGAATAACCATTTCATGGCATGTACTTTCTTCCACACAGAGATCAGCTTTTCACCAACAATGAAATTATAAGACTTCGTCTAACAAATTCTTGCACGACGCAAAAACAGTTTGGGTGTATGCACTACTACACTTGTCGTTTGATCAAGTGGACTGTATCAAGTGGAGTGGATGGGTCATGAGTGCATTCCGAAGTTGTGGGTTCACCCACGAGTTTGTTTTAATTAATTTGTTTTAAACAACTTGACAACGTATGTATTCTTACCACGGGTAAAACTTGCATAGATCTCCATTTTCTGGAAATTAATGTAGCACCATTTTCTTCTTTTGTAGGACGAGCCTATTGAGCCTTATTCCAATGCTTGGATGCAAGGTTTACATGTTGTACATGTATTTGACTTTTATTGCACAACTTGTAGGTGTGCACTATAATCACTACGTGAGTCCGTCCGTCGGTCTGTTCTTCCGCCCGTCTGTCCGTTAGCAGTTAGTGAAAATGCTCATAGCTCTTGAGCCACATGGTGTGTTTTGATCAAATCTTGAATAAGTATGCTTGACAACATTGCCTAACAAGTGGCATACGCTACAGTCTTTTTGGTGGACAAGGAGTCATCATGGCTATGGTCAGTTAGTGAAAATGCTCATAACTCTTGAACCAGGTGGTATATGTAGATCAAAGCTAGACACTGGTATACTATTAATCTTTTGAATCTGGAGCAATAGATCAGACGTTATGTAAACATTTCTTTTTTAGCCCTGGTTGCCGTTTTTCAGCAAAGCTGATTAGCAGAATGAGAGGACCTTACAAGAAATTTGGACCAGAGTTTCAGGAGAAGATGGCGTTTAAAGATACTTCTTATCTACAGCTCTGGTAGCCAAGATTGCTGGAGCGAAACCATTTAGGCAATTTTGGTAAAGGGCATTTCTGTGAAATTATTTTGAATTTGGACCAGTGGCTCAGGAGATGTCGTTTTAAGAAAATTCTTATCTACAGCCCTGGCGGCCATCTTGTTCGGCGGAACGGCTCCATGTAGGCAGTTTGACAGAGGGCATTATGAGGAACATTTCAATGAAATTAATCTACATTTGGACCAGTAACTCATGAGGAGATATTTCTTATCTAGAGCTCTGGTGGGCATCTTGTTCCGCACAGCAAAACCGTTTAAGAAACTTCGGCAGAGGGCATTATGAGGAGCATTTCTGTGAAATTATTTTTAATTTGGACCAATGGCTCAGATGACGTTTTAAGATACTTCTTATTTAGAGCTCTGGCAGGCATTTTGGCAAACGGCATTATTGCCCAAACTTAGTGCCAGTGTAGTATATTTTTTGTGGCTTCTAGAAAAAAATCCCACTAAAATTGATGTTACCATAAGAACGTCACCAGCATAAAATTTCTCTCCGAATCCGCGTTTTCGACGACAATTTTTACGACAAAATGTACCTCAGTCCGATGGCCCTGCTGGACAGTGTGCACGAGCAAGCTGCTAAAATCTTGCTAAATTATGCGGAAATCCCCATGATCATGTGAAACATTTACAACTTTATATTTTCCAGTTTGTGTTTATGAAACCGAAAGTTGAATCTGAGTCATTTCGTGCACTAGCCGCACTTTCGTATTTTGGCCGGATAGCCACATTTAGTAATTTGAGTTGCAAGGAAATGCTTTTTAGTGATGTTCAAACATCCCCAGACACTTTGAAACAACACTTTAGAGTATAAAATGCAACAAAATGAATTTAGAGCCAATAATTGAAGGCTATGCCCTTACATTTGCCTATGTGCAGTGTTTGAAAATAGATACAAATCTCGGGTGAAATGTATAACCCCAACTGCAAGTTATCACCTATGATCCTCGTCTCGGCGTAGTCAGAGCAGTACAACCGGATTTTAACTTTAAAAATGTGGTTTCTATCTTTATAGTTCACCGTAGGTCGTGCACATTACGGTCAGTTGATTTCTTTTTAAAAATTACATTTGCATAAGCCAGATCAAACGCCGCAAAATGCCACATATTGCGGGCCGGCTTCTGGTCTGGGTATTCACTGTTTGCAGATGCTATAGAAAATGAGACGCGTTGCATAAATGAGTTAATATTGATATTATATGAGTTATGTATAGTACTTTATAATATCCGCCTTTGTTTCCATATACTGGTAGCGGCTAACAAAGGTCAAATGCAGTCTCCACTCTGACATCATCATGCAAAAATCACATTGCTTACTTGCTTTGAGATGAGAATATGGTTTTTGAAGTCGTGAAGGGTATGCAATGCCCATTAACCCAAATATAAGTGTTCAATACATGCGCAGGTCCAGGGGGGGGGGACAGGGGTCCCGAATAATCACAAAAAATATAGGGTTTCTTAGATCCCCTGAAAATTACAAAGGTACAAAGCCAGCATTCAATGTTGGGCCATCTCCGGCGTTTCGCTGGAGTGCCGATGATGGCCCGCTTATAGTCATATCTGGATCCTCCCTCCCTAATCAACTAAAAACGTTGTCAAAGTTGGACCCCCTCTGAAAAACTTTCTGGAGCTGTGCATGCAATATATAATGTGAATCCTGTATCATCAGTTGGCCATCTCATCAGGTGACTATCTAGTCTCGACAACTGTATCTCACATATTCTGAGAGAGTCATGCTGTACCACAAGCTCAAATACATGCATTTCTTTGAAATTAGGACAACTGTCCCCTGTTAAGAGCGTTTATTTATTAGTTTAAAATTGCACGAAGCTATTGTGGCTGAAAAACCCACAGACTTTTGAAAGGAGAAGCTAAACAGAATGAACACTGAATATAAGAGAATTTTTATCCGCATTTTTCTGGAAAAACTTGTCAAGAGCTTGTGGTATAAAGTACTTCAGCTTTCTGCACTCATGTGCTCGACATTGATACATGATACATGTACTTGTCGCATACATGATCAGCTGAAGACTCATGCGAGACTGCGCAAATATACAGTCTTACGAGCAAAATTGATTAAATAGGAGCAGAGCTAAACAACTTTTCGGTCATCTGCTTAACTGAAACTTGGCTTAATGATCGTGCAGCCAACGATTCCATATCACTTGATGGGTATAAGTTATACCGCCGTGATCGAGGTTGTGACAACCACGGAGGAATATGCGTTTATACTAAGGACAATGTATTTTCACGTCGCAGAAATGATCTCGAACTGCCTAATATTGAGTGCATTTGGATTGAAATCACTGTTCATCATAGAAAATTCCTCCTTGGTACATTTTACAGACCTCCCAATTCTCCTGCCCAAACTTTGTCTTCTATCGAAGATTCAATTGGTCTTGCCTTTGATAGCAATATTAATGATGTATTTATTACAAGCGACTTTAATCTCGATACCCTTAAAAATACCTCTAACCAAAGAATTTCTGCTATTTGTCAACAATTCGGTGTAACCCAGATGATTGTGGAGCCGACTCATTTCACTGAGCACTCTTCTTCTATTATAGACCTGATTTTTGTTTGTTTGTTTGTTTGATTTGATTCTTTACGTCCACTCAACAATCTTTCAGTTATGCGGGACGGGTCTTCCTGGGTTGAACCAGTACTAAGCTAGGATAAATGTGTCTTGCTCAAGGACCACAACGCAGTGACGCCGGTGAGGCTCGAACCCGCGGCCCTTCGGTCTCGAGTCAAGCACTCTACCACTGAGCCACTGCGCTCCCTAGACCTGATTTTTACGTCCAATAAGAATAGCATACTATTAAGTGGGGTAGGTGAACCATTTCTTGATCAAAATGTTAGGTATCATTGCCCTGTTTACTTTGTATTGAATTTTCATAAAAATGTAGCCCCTGCTTTCTACAGACATATTATGTTATTTGATCGTGGTGACTACCACCAATCTCTATCTCGTGACATCCGCGAAACTGACTGGGAATCACTGAAGAGTAATGATATAGACATATACGCATCAAATATAACCAATCGCATCTCAGAACTAGCTGACAAACACATTCCCAACAAAAAAGTTAAGATAAGACAGTCCGATCCCTCCTGGTTAACGAACGAAGCAAAAAAATTAATTAGAAAGCGCAAACGTCTCTTCAAGAAATTTAAAAGAACAAAAAACATAACAGACTATGATAACTACAAACACTTTAGAAACATAACAACAACAGAAATTATAAAGTTAAAGCAACAAGAAACTGACAAACTGGCGGCAAAATTATGTAATAACGACATTGGGCCACGTGACTGGTGGAAGACACTAAAACAATTTATCAAACCTGGCCAATCGTCCTCTGTCCCTCCGTTATATAAAGACGATATTATTTACACCGAAGAGGAAGATAAAGCAACCCTGATGAATAATTTCTTTGGAGCTCAAACTGAACTTGATGAAACACAAGCCACCTTACCACCTGGTATCACTCTTCCTGAACATAGCCTTAATTTTCTTTCTACTTCACCTTTCGAGGTTGAAACCATGTTAAAATCTCTACAATTAGGTAAAGCAACAGGTCCAGATGCTATCAACAATCGTGTGTTAAAGGAACTCGCTAAACCCCTTTCTTTTCCTCTTAGCGATCTATTCAACTTCTCTCTAACCTCTGGCAAGGTACCTTTAATATGGAAGGTAGCAAATGTAACTCCCATCTTTAAAAAGGATGACCCTTCAGTTGTTTCTAACTACAGACCTATATCTCTGCTCAGTACAGTAAGCAAAGTCTTAGAAAAAATAGTACATAAACATTTATTTAATTTCATTCGTGATAATAACATACTTACGACTCTACAGTCTGGATTTGTTCCAGGTGACTCTACAGTTAACCAGCTAGTAGATATATATATAACACCTTCTGTCATTCTCTTGAACAAGGCAAAGAAGTCAGAGCAGTATTCTGCGATATAAGTAAAGCCTTTGATAGAGTCTGGCATCGAGGGCTTCTCTATTAACTTGAATCTGCTGGGATTTCTGGTTCTCTTCTGTTGTGGTTTAAGGACTATTTAAACGATAGGAAACAGAGAGTTGTACTTCCAGGTTCAGCTTCTTCTTGGGCATTTATCAAGGCCGGCGTACCTCAAGGATCTATTTTAGGCCCTCTCCTTTTTCTCATATATATAAACGATATTGTAGATGATATACATTATTGCATAAGGCTTTTCGCTGACGATACTAGTCTCTATATTATTGTAGATAACCCCATAAGCGCGGCTGACGAACTAAACGCTGATCTTGCCAAAATACATGCCATTGCTTGGGCAGTCAGATGGCTTGTATTATTTAACCCAGCAAAATCTGAGTCTATGATACTATCACGTAAACATTATAAACCTTTCCACCCACCACTCAGCATGAACCAGAACCCGACTAACAACGTAAACTCCCATAAACATTTAGGACTAACATTCTCACAGGACTGCTCCTGGCACGATCATTTAGAACTTGTGAAAACTAAAGCATGGCTTCGTATAAATATTATGCGCAGACTAAAATTTCAGCTTGACAGGAAGTCTCTCCAAACCATATATATATCTTTTATAAGGCCTCTTCTTGAATATGCCGATGTTGTATGGGACAACTGTACCCAACAAGAGGCTAACGAGTTAGAAAAAATCCAAAATGAAGCCGCTCGCATTGTTACGGGGGTAACTAAACTTGCATCAATTCAATCTCTATTGTCTGACACAGGGTGGGAAAGTCTCACATCCAGAAGAGAAAAACACAAACTCGTCCTCTTCTATAAGATGATCAATTCTTTGGCACCTGAGTACCTCTCCTCACTTGTACCACCAACTGTTGGTAATATAAGTCAATATAACTTGCGTAACGAGACGAACCTTCAGACAGTCCCTGCAAGATCCCAACAATACTACAATTCATTTCTCCTTTCAACTACACGTATTTCGAACAGCCTTCCAGACGATACTAAGAACTCTCCATCGGTTGAATCCTTTAAACATAAACTCAACAGCAACATTACCAAACCACCACCTTACTACTTTACTGGTTCACGATTAGGACAAATATATCATGCCCGCATACGACTGAACTGCTCACTGAGGTATCATCTTTTCCAGAAAAAACATCATTGATAATCCTGTATGTGAATGCGGTGAGATTGAAAATAATTAACATTTTTTCTTACACTGCAATCTCTATGGACAATTAAGGCATGCTTTGCTAGATAGAGTCTCGACCTACTGTCAACTAACTGTAAATATTTTCTTATATGGTAATACTGATCTGACAGATGTTGAAAATGCAGAACTCTTTTCAGCTGTGCAAGATTATATACTGAGGGAAAAAAGTTTAGCAATATACTTTGAGGATTCAGAGTTTAGACGAAATAGGACTTTTAATTTCATATTGTCAAATATATATGTTGACAAACGTTCACGAATACGATGACATTAACAGGTTGACATTTCACATAATGTAAAGTCTGATTTTATGCCCCCTTGCCAAAACAGCTTATCTGGGTATAGTGCGAAAAGTTTTCGACTAAATGTTTCATTTTTCTGTCCAATGTTTAGATCCAAAAGCAAGACAGTGAAAAACGGTTTAAAACTGAATGTTTAGTTTACCCTTTTCGTACAGTTTTTAGTTGAAAATCGTATTTCTCCAAATTACCTCCCTTTTAATTGAATAACGTTTGAAATTAAAATGCTCCGCAGATCAAATCCTCACTATGGAGTCGGATTTTGTTTCTTTTGACCACTTGCGGGTAGCCATTAGGTCATTTTCAAACAACTGACATGTTTGCGAACCTGCCAATTAAAAAGAGCTAATGCTTCAAAGATCACCTATGGGAAACCCCATTATAAATAATTGTTAAACTATTTTCCCTCAGTATATATTAAAAACAAAACGCTTCTGCTAAAAAACAAAGGTACACATTTGAAAGTTCTTACAATAGTTGCACACACAATTAATCAAAACTAAGTAAAAACCTAATATGATACTAATTTGTCCAATAGTATTTTATTCAGAAATCTAATTGTTATGGATGAATTTAGTCCAACAACAGACCACTGAAATTATGACTTTACATTCCATTCCCAGTGGAGCCCTCGACAGACAACTAGTACCCCTATCGCCAAACAGCTACAAAGTGCGACTATTATTCTCTACATGAATGACAATTACGGCATGGTAGTACATATATTAGTAATGTGAACTCTTGGGATACAGATTCAAATATGTCATTTGACTTTCTTCTGAATCCCATTTGTATAGTGGTTGTATTGTAATCATAGTCTGTGTTGTTTGTAAACTTGTCATATATTATACAAATAAAATATAGTTTAAACCAAATATACAGTCTCGTCTGAGCCATAGCTGCTCATACACTTAAATGCATGTAAGAGTCGTAGGTGAAGTCTCATGCCCCAATCCAGATCTCTCGCTCGTAGCTGCGCATGCATGTTTAAGATTGTTTTGCATGTACAATAAGTACCAAAAATTTAATATCTCGTCAGTACAGGAAAGCCTGTCTTAAGCAGCCAATCGAAACAAGACCAACATTCGTTTTCAAGACCGATTATTGCTTAATGCATGTCAAAAGTATTGCAAAATATGCTCCAAGGGAGCATTTTGCAATACTTTCGACCTGCATTAAGCTACCATCTGTCTTCAAGACCTTTGTTTTGTCTATTTTCGAGTGGCTGCTTAAGACAGGTTTTACTGTAATTTTAATGCTTACCTGGATAAATATGGAGACATTTATTATATCCTTTCACACTGTTTTCACTTAACAGTTGATCTGATAATCAATGAAATGAACATGAAGACAAGTTCAATATCCGCCATAGGTCCAGATAAACAACTAATTGAACTAAAATTTGTGAATATTTTCTTATCCATCAGTTTAAACATATGTTATGTGTGCTCAAAAGTACCGTCTCATCGAGACGGTTCTTTTGAGTACCCACAACATATGTTTTAGTCGACAGAGAAAGGTAAATTATGTTTAATTAATATGCACTCTTATCTAAAGGCATATCCGTGTATTAAGCTTACCGCCGGAAATTTACAGCCTCAATTGGCTTCAGAGGTTGAAAGCAACTTGTATACTACCAATTTGAAATTATAAACTGGACTCAGACCATGCATACTTGCAAGATGAATATTTGGGTGTTCTGTTTACTTTTTGTAGACGAAAGGTGTTGTCATGTCGAAAGTGAATAACCTGACCTGTGTCTTCTTTGAGTGCGAATACATTGATGTGAAGCGACATATGGTTGTTGTGCTGCTGTCGATTGGCTTTCTGCATGAGTAACCTTTATATCTAGGTCAATACATGAATAAGTAATGAGAAAAAAAAACGTGTTTATTTATGTATACATGCTTCAGGAAGAGAGACATTTAGCTTTAACATGCTTTAACATTTGTCCAACGTTTGACCCTCGAACACAAACTAATACAACAAAATATACAAATGCATATCATGATTCAGTATTATTTCCGCATGATAAATGTAAGTTACATGTATTGTATGGTTTGTACGTATGAACTAATCCACGAGCTTTAGCGAGCGGATTAAATCCCGCACATACGCACAGCCATGCAATAACTGCCTTATTGCATCAGCATGCATGTGCACTGTGTGCATTGTGAGATATTTGATCTAGTAAATTGGAATATCACTCAAAGGTACAGTAATGATAAATAAAATCAACTGACAGTAATATGCACGACCCGTGTTGAACATATGCTAACTACTGTGCTTCCAGACTTAACGTGACCCTCGGTTTTGCCGTTTATTCCTTAATGGTTATTTCAATTGAAACAGAAGTTTCAGAAATGAATTTAGATATAGACCGCGTATATGGATTATTTTTCTCACTGAAGTATGATCTTTTATATAGGCTGGGATTAGATGGAATTTCTGCGTGTTTTTGTGCGTCCACTTTGAATTAGTCCCCAAGTGTACCTTATCGATATACAAATATACTACTGATCAGTAGTGTAAAATTCGTGCATTAAGCTTATGATAACTAATATAGAGGCGCAAATGGATATATATCTCAAGGAAAAAGACTAAGTTATTCTGATTTGCAGGACATTTGGGCCTTAGTTCAAAATAAGGGCTGCTCCCAAAAATAAGACTTAGTTACGCTTTGTGCATTTGCATCCACATGCTAATCGGCGATCGTATTACGAGGGACGTTTTTTATGTTCGTAGAGAGGTAGATTTAATGAAAACGGCGAAAGTAAATGCATGCATAATGCATATATTTGGAAGGATTGAGCTTTTATCTATACATGCAACCTTAAATTATTTCAAAATACATTACTTTAATGCCTTCTAAGAGGCAAAGACATACCTATATATCGCACACTGGAAATATGGTAGAAATGTGACATTTTATGGACTTAGTCTCTGACAGAGCGTTAGAAACAATTGCATGAAAATGGATCCATAGCCATGCACAGCTTCTGAAACTTTGGCTGCAGATCAAGGACACCACGTGCTACAATATTATATTATTATTATAGCAAATGCGCAGCAATTATTGGATATGGAAGATTTGTTAGGAACCTCAGCAAATTGAACAGTAGGCACATAAACTTTTATTGTTAAAAGTTGACACAAGTAGAAGTTGGACACGGGCTTTTGAATGTGGCTTAATATGTTAGCTGTAAAGTAGTATTATATTTTCTCTTGTTTATATGGTAGATGGAAGTGTTTTGGTAACTTTCATTTAAAACCAAAGTTAATACTTTCGTTTTATTAGAAATGAACTGCAAAATAAATAGCCTAGGGGTGCTAAAATCCCTCATTTTGTACACAAATGACGTCATGGAGCGTTACTATATTTAGAAAATACGTTAAAACTGTTTTTGTGCTTCTAAACAGGTGTTGAAATCACTGCAATAAGAAAATTATCCAGATCTGATTGTTATTGTGTTTTCTACGCGGGGTTGATTTACCCCACCCACTTTTTATAAAATGGGGGTATGCCAGTATCGGAAGTTGCCAGTTACACGGTTAAATCGGTACATCAATATAACTGCTGACGAATGATTAAGTATACCATGTGCTATGCAAAACCAGAAGAAATTTAAAAATTTGTCCATAATAGTAATTTTAACAGATATGATAACTAGCACTTGACTGTGATTATTTTGGTATATTGATGGGTGTTTTAAAATTGTTATAGAAGAGCAAACAGCAAACTTATAGTTTTGCTGCACTTGTCGACGAAAAGCGTTTGAATAATTAATTTTAGTGGTGCAAAAGAAAATTCGGCTTGAAAAATGCTAATATCACCATAGCGAATGGAACTTAACAGCGTCTTATTTCCTGCTTGCTGCGTGGTTAAAATGTCATGGATTTCGGCCAGTGTCCTTTATAAGCCCTATTCAAAGCTATATATCTTGCCCGAACTATACGCTAATGATGTAAAATTTATATCAGTTGATAGACAAAAGATAGACCTTTCAAAAAATATATACTTATGGTACCTTAAATTCTATATTTGTAGAGATACAGCCCGATTCTACGAACATAAAAAATGACCCTCGTAGTAAGGGTTAAAGTTGTTAAATAAAAGAAAAACGGAGGTCACTTGAACCCTGGAAACACTATAGTATCCGGTGCCAGTAGGTACATGGAATAAAGAAATGGTCACCTTCAGTAGAATGATTGTGTAATCAGGATTAAACACAATAACTGTACTATTAAGCTTGAAGTGAGATACATGTTCTCGATTTTAAAATTAAGCACAAAATTTACTTTTCACTGATTGCATTATATGTGACACATATGTACCCACCTATGGAGTTTCAATAAAATATTCCATATGGTTTAAGAGATATGCCTAGGAATTGATGCGGTACCTCCCTTGGCTTAGCCTCAGGCAGAGAATCATAATTTTCTCGATCAATAAACAAAACAATGACATTCTATATGTACGTACGTACGTCCGTTCGGCTGCTCGTTATCAGTTAGCGAAAGACTTGGCTACTCAGAAACTACTTGGCATTTTTTATATTGTGTTCAAAACAGATGAGCATGTATAGGATCTGGACATTAACCCTTTGTATTCGGGAAACCCCTAAACAAGTACTTTTGCAAACAGTGAAGACCCAGATGAAATGCAGCATAATGCTACATTTCATCAGGGTCTAAACTGTCTGTATATTTAATATAGGTAAGAATATATTCAGACAAAGGAATGCAATATATTTTGAAAAATATGATTATAACCTGACACATCTAGATATGTACAATGAGCTTTCTCAAGTTTATCGAATCAGACCTGAAGGAAAAAAACATTATTAAACAAAACTTGCAAAAACTTTCTTTGTCCGAGGCTAAGCTTAGGTAATATATGAAATTATACCCCCACCCATAGTTCCACACATTTACTTTGCTCGGCGGATATTGATCAGCTGGTGCATGTGTACTTTACGTTCAACAAGGGTCGTGCACACTGTTAGTAAATTATAATTTAGTTTGTCCACATTATTTTCAAATATACCTACCTGTCTGCTTGTAATTGTTGTCTACAGACTGAAACGTCATTGAATGATTGACTTATGCACAATACTATTACATGAAAGTATTTATCTATAAATGCGCAAAATGTTGTAACCATAAAAGATTTTACTGACTCAAATATAACGTTACGCGCCAGACACCAAGTGTAATTACTTAGTTTTTATAAATGGTTTTTACTTTGTCTGTGAAATGTCGCTATTAACTCTTCGCACGCTAGTATTAAATTCAAGTACAACAAACAACCAACCAACAACAACAGAATCACTGCCTTAGAACAGCCAACAGCCACATTAACGAATATAACACTAATTGACAAACTATATATTTGGGGCTTATTCAGATTTCAATGTTTGAATACCCTGCTGCTTGGAAATCATGGAAATCGGGCAAATTAAATCCTTAAAGATTGATGATGCATTGATGAGTTAGGGGTCTTTCATGCTATGTGTTGATCCACATCTGAACTAAGAAACCGGTTTAAGTCCTCTAGTAAAACATTTTCCATGACCGTTCCACGGCGATACTTCTTTTGTGGATCATTCATGTTATTTATGTCGCGTGTTTGCTATGCTTTTGTGCGCGTCAATTTATTGTTGCCTTGTGGTCACATGCTGGGAAAGGGCTGACCTCTTGGCTCTCGTTTGTGATGTCTAATTGTGAGTTTGTTACTTTCCATTTGGTATCCTGGGTCAGGTGTGTACCTGATCTTTGCCCTCTTTCTTACTATTATTCAGATTTATTTCAATCTGCTTAGAAATCGGGCAATTTAAATACTTAAAAATTGAGCTTACGAACAATGATAATTGAAAAATTGACGTGAGATCAAATGAAATAGGTATGTATAAAAGGCATGTTGGGACTCGTTTTGTTGTATAATAAAATACAGCTTATAATATATTCAGCATCATAAGATGAACAACGTTAGCTTTTTAAAAAAAGCTTAGAACCATCGCATAGCGTATAATAGTTACTATATAGAAAACACTTTTCAAAATTAAAATTAGTGTTTTAGTTTTTCATTTGCTGAGGCCATTCGTTTTCATTTGTTCATGCATTTCAAACTCAGAGTATTTTTTTGTTTTAGTTAAGTTCTGACTAGGTGATCCATTGGGAGCAGAAAAAGGGGGAATCACTGAATCGTGCAAACACTGAATATCGGTAGAGTTCATCCCTGCCTCCCCAAGCAGGCATTTTAGCAGTGCATGTCTGTACCCCTATTCCTCAATCTAAACATAATTAACGAGGAATGCGCATAAAAACCTCGGGGTATATTGAAACTGATCTATCTAAATCTGAGAATTACTCAACAATTAGTGGAAAATATCCAATGTCCCCATGTCTCCAGGGTTATATATTGTAAAAACAAAAACAAATTTAGAGCTATCGCATGGCGCATTATTGTTGCAAGACACCACTTTAAATATTCTTATTTTTTTCATTTTCTGTAGCCACTCTTTCTTCAGTTCTATCTTGCATTTCAAGCTCAGTTGTTTGTTTGTTTTAGTACTTGTATGTGTAAACTGAGTTCTGAATGATGATCAAGCAAATGTAACAGGAAATGTGAATCTACTAGGCTGGGTTTATTGACTATTCGTGGTACACTGAAAAGTGCAAGCGTTCACAAACACACCTTGTCACACCCCCTTTACAACTTGTATTTTTCAGAAAATGATCAGGTTTCTGACGATTTCGTCAGTAATTAATTGAAGACGGGGACATTTAGATTTGGGGGTACTTTGACTTGGGGTCGTTTTAAAGTACACGGAGATTGAAGGCAGAAACAGAAGTACACCGCTTTGGGGAGGCTTATTTCGTCACGCCAAGAATACCAGAATTTGCTCCATTGGGATATTTGGGTTCTGGCTCAGAGGAGCAGATCTATTTACGACCTTTCATTCGGTAACTAACGTACATCACCGCGATGGTGAATAAGTGTATGAAACAAGCACATAAACGCGTTCAAGAGTATCTCCCCTTTGATAACCAATGATCGTTTATTTTGACAAAGCTTATAAAATTGTTTGATAAAGACCACGAGGGTAATACCAAATTCGCTATTTTCGCTGCGTAAAGCTGCTGTCGACCGAGCAGTACGGCTTTCGACCGGTCGGTACGGCTGACGACAGATAAACAAACCATCAAATGCGACGGTAGATGTAAATGTGCCAATTTTGTGTGAGTTCATAATTTTTGGGTGTTTAAACCGCTTCTCGAATAGCTTGCTATTGTTTTAAATGATTTGCAAGTCTGACTACTAGCCTGTTTTAACGCTGACCAGAATTCAGCAGAACACAAACAGCCACAGCACAATTAAAGTAGTTAGCAAGATGATATCAGTTAAAACTTGTTGGTTCTGTGTTTGTTGTTGCATGCGCGGTTCCAGCATGTTTTCTCAGAGGGGTCCAAACATACATGAATACCTGATATCTGTGAATGTACATGTTGTTATGTAATATATTTCTCTACTGGAAAATTAACAGCTTAACACTGAAAATTTTTACATTCTTCGTCATTTAGTTTGTGTTCATGTTTTTTTACCCTGTCACTAGTTTTCAGTCATACTGGAACGATTTTCTGTCTTCCTAGGTTTAACTAGCATTAAGCAGCGGATATAGTGTCTGGCTCTAGACAATAGCTCGCTGTCTCTGACGACTCTCGAACTAGCAGCCATTTGATCCACAGTCTAACGCCTTACCAATTTTAGCCGCCACTGTGATTGGTGCGAGCCGTTCCTATTGACATATTGGACTACAGCTTGTAAGGAACTATTAATCTGCGAAATCAGTTATGCATTACTTCATGTTTTTGTCTAGTTTTGCAATAATATTGACGAGGAAGACAGAGCTGATTGCTTTGCTTTTATCGTCTTTCCTATGTCATGTGACTGTTTGTGTTCTTGGGCTCTTCCTCATGGTGCTGTGGGTTAGTCTGCAGTGTAATTGTGATATTTCCTGACCATGCTAAATTACTTTTGCATGCTAAATATGAAGCGGAAAACGGCAATTTTGCATATAAGTACAGCAAAGGTTTAGACGTGCCTGTATGTGCATCTACACCGTCTCATCAGAAATTTCTAGGAGCACAATAGCTTAGTGGTAGAGTGCATGTTTCGAGGTTGAAGGGCTGCGGGTTCGAGCCTGCGTTGTGTCCTTTAGCAAGTCACACTAATCAATGCTTAGTGGTGGCTCAGCCAAGGAAGACAAATTGCAGACCAACCCACGGCACCATGAGGAAGAGCTACTGGACATTTACAGTAACACGCCAACCAAACGACAATACGAGCAAAGCAACCAGCTCTCTTTTCCTCGTCAAGATGATTGCTTTGTTTTTGTTTGTTTGATTTGATTCTTTACGTCCCATCAACACTCTTTCAGTTATAAAGGAACGGGTCTTCCTGGGTTGAACCAGTACTAAGCTAGGATAAATGTTCTTGCTCAAGGACACAACACAGTGACGCGGGTGAGGCTCGAACCCGCGGCCCCTCGGTCTCAAGACAAGCACTCTACCACCAAGCCACTGCACTCCCAAGATGATTGCAAAACTATAGAGACCATAAGCAGTGTATACCTAAACAAAGACCAACACAGAATCCCCACATACAATGGGGGTACATAAAACAATATATCAGCAACAACAGAACCACCGCGTTAGAACGGACAACAGCCTAAGCTACCAGGGCTTTAATGCATTCTACTGGCGCCAAATCATCGCCCTAGATTCTGTTGTTGTTAATACACAATAATTTTAAGCTCGTACGGAGGCTTTCTTACTAATACAATGCATCATCACAGAGAAACAATCAAATCAAATTAACACTGTATGATGAAACAAAGAAAAGGGCTAATTACTCACAGGTAGTCAGAGCTAAAGAAAACCTCAAGTAGAGCCAAAGTGGGCCCGGCTAAGGGCAAGCATCAGTCACCAACCAACGGATTAAAGCTTTGCATCAGGGCCGTCATTGAGTCTGAGGCCTGACCTACCGTCGCAAAATTAAAGAGGAAACCATAGCTGTAAACCGTGATTGGGTTTACAACCAGGCATGCAGACTTTTTCTGACAAACTGTATTTCAATTCTCTCACTCTTTCACCAATACATATAAAACTAATTTCCGTAGGAATGCTTTGACTGATACATTGTACTTAATAGACCCACCTCCTGGAATAGTTTTTCACTTAATTGTAAAAATCCACTTCCGAGAGCTCTTTTTCTCGTACACCAGATCGATATTTCCGTTGTTTTCACCCATGTGAGATTATTCTATCTCACACATCCATACCAGCTCTAGGGAAAGATAAAAAAAAACGAATAGCCGCACGTCGTCCGCACGCTGGCCGCACGTCGATTCGTGACGTCATTCAAATGTTAAAATGACGTCACCATGTCGAATCTCCGCGAATTCAGGATTTTCTGGAAGATTTTTTTATGTCTTTGTAATATAAAATGATGTATTTAGTGGTGAGCAAGAAAAAGTATCCATCATGAGTGTGAGGGTGGGATAGAAAAATCTGTCCCTCGCAATCACTGATTGTCATCACTCGGCAAGCCTCGTCATGCCAATCGGTGATCCTCGGGACGGATTTTTCTATCCCGTCCTCAAACTCAGGATGGATACTTATTCTCACCGATACATGTACATGAAGCGCCTTTTTTCAAATATTAAGTGAGTATGATCAGGCTATACCACAATCACAAACCGCAGACAAACCCGTGGCATCGTGAGAAGAGCCACACAACAATCACTACAAACCCACTATCTGGGGTATCTCACCACTTCTGTGGACCACTTCTGGGGCTTTATAACATATTTCCTTCAACTTTGTGTCAGTACAATACCCACCAAATTTCGGTTCTTACAAAAGCTGCTTCCAAGTAGCGAACATATCCAGTGCTGCTGGCGTCACAGTACAAACTTACATTGTCAGTAAGAAAGGGGGCACAGATCAGGAATCGATAAAATCAAGTACCATACCTGACCCAGGATACCACATGGGAAAGTGAAAAAACACAAACATCACAAACGAGTGCCAAGAGGTCAGCCCTTTCCCAGCAGGAGACCGACCACAAGGCAGAAATGAACAGACGCGAAAACATGACAACACAGGACAGAAATAACACAAAAAATCCTAAAAAGAAGTACCGCCTTGGAACGGTCAGTAAAAATATTTTCCTGGAGGGCTTAACATATTTTGGTGGAAATAAAACTTCATAAGCAGGATTTGATGGATTAGCGAATTCTGGGGATTTATAACATATTTCCTTCATTTTTGTGTTCTTACAGAAAGCTGGTCCAAGAAGCGAAGTTAACATATGCGTTTGTATATATAGACATGTTTATAAGCTATTGTGTATATATAGAATGTAGGGGAAGGGTCGAAACTAATGTTGTGAGAACTTGTGACCCAACCCCATTGCTGTAAATATTTTGGCAATAAAATATGTTTAAACTAGTAGCGAAGTTTTCTTTCCTGGCAAAACCAAATATGCAAATGCAAATGTGGCGATAAGCATCCTCATTTATCTGCTCACATTAATCATTTAAGAGCCTCGAGGTTTCCCCCCAGAGCTGAATCTCTCCTCTTGCTTCTTGTGTAACTTTTTACAGGAGCACTCCAGCTTGCCTCAATGGAATACTTTTGTACAATCCCCTTGTGTGAAGACAAACAATCTAACCAAGCACACTTTGTAATGAGATAACTTGACCAACGACAGAAGCCAGTGCTCTTACCTTGATAATACTGGAGCTATTTCCCCTTATTTGAAATAAAAGATAATTTGTGAAATATACTAATCTCTTTATTCTTTTCTCAGTAATATACACCCTGTATTAATTCATGTTTAACACGTGACCCAGTCATATAGTATACTACGACTATTTCAATTACTGGTTTCCAATAACATGTATGGTCTGCGAGCAAAACCCAAAATCTACAATACTTTGTTCGACAAACACTGTCGTCTCTGAAGCCATCTAATAGCATGAGTCTCAACCATTGTCATCATCAAAAAACAAAACTATTTTGCGTCCAAATAATTTCCAATATTTTACCATTTGAAAATTATGTCCAGCTGTAGCTATTCCGAAAGGAAAGCAATTAAAACTATAGTTTTTTGTTTCCTGTCCTTCTGTCCAGGCAAAACCAAAGAAACATTTACTTTTTTTTTCTCGAATGCAAATGTGGTGATATGCTACCTTAAAGTCATAAGTGAATAAATATATCCCTTTTTCAAACATGAAAGCAAGCCACTTGTAACTCAATAAACTTTGTGCAAATGATTGAGAGGTGCTACTGGGCACTGCTCATCACTTTGCAATAGGCTTCGGAGCTTTTCTCCTCGGTTGAATTTCCTCAAACTTTTGCCTGTATCAGAGGGACCTGTATGAACACTCCAAATGCATGGTTCTCAGCTCCTGCTATGGGCAGCAAGCTATTTTTTTTCCAAAATGTCGACCTATAAAAGAGCTTACTAGGGTGTGAGGATTATCATTATGCGCGCGTCCCGGACTGCAATCATGATATTTCCCATTTTTCCATAGGACCCAAGGCAAAAGGGGATTGCAGTTGTACGCGCTTTCTAGGCTCGGATCATTTTTTAATTTTGCACGTGGATAGGGTCAACAGAGATGGAGGTATTGCCATGTGCACCCACCCCAAACAATGTTTTGATAACTATTTATCAGGGTGCAGAAGTTCGCGGCCCCAAAAGTTTACACACTTCAGTCTGCCAAACTACTATTTTCATCATGCCTACATAGCTATCAGTTTATATTAAGGGCGGCCATCTATAAATTTGAAAATGTCAAAGCATCCCATCGGAAAATAAAAAGTTATGAGCATTAGAAGATTTAGCATTACGCCTCTGCCCCTGACCCAACCTCAAACTTAGGTAGGTCATGCTCACGGATGGGTTCAAAACTGGTGTCAGAAGTTAGCCCTCAATCTGAGCTTCATGGTAAGCCAGTGCGTAAATCTTTCAGGCGCCCGAGTGCCGAGTTATAGTCCTGAATTGGCTTTTGGCACAATTTTTACGCCCTTATTTGAGCCACTTGAAACTCAAAGAATTTTTTGCGAATGATTGAGAGGCGAAGATTTGGTACCAGTAAAACGCATTTAAGCCCCCCGGTGGCTTAGGCTGCTGTCCCTTCTAAGGCGGTGGTTCTGTTGTTGATGACTGTTTGTTTATTGTTAATCCCATTGTGGGAGTCTGTAATTGTTCTATGTTTTGTTGTACGTTACTTTGTGTCCATTCTAGTATTGCAATCATCTTGATGAAGAAGAGAGAGCTGATTGCTTTGCTTAATTTGTCTTCCTGGTGTCTCCTGATGGTTGAGCGGCTCTTCCTCACGGTGCCACGGGGTTGTCTGCAGTTTGTGTTTGTGGTATTTCCTGATCATACTCACTTACTATTTTTCCTGGGCAATGCTCATCACTTTGCAATAGCTTTTGGGGCTTTTCCTATTGGTTGCCTTTTCTCAAACTTTGCCTGCAACGGGGGGGGGGGGGGGGGGGGGTGGTATGAACCCTACAAATGCATGGTTCTCAGCTCCTGCGCGGGCAGCAAGCCATTTTTTCCAGATGTTGACCTATAAAGGAGCTTGCACGTGTGTGTAAATTACCATTATGTGGGCCTGCCCATGATCATGATATTTCCCATTTTCCCATAGGGCCCAAGGCAAATGAAGATTGCGGTTGTATGTGCTTTATAAGGCTTGGATTATTTTAAAATTTTGCTCAACGATAGGGCCAACAGAAACAAAGGTATTGCCATGAGCACCCTCCCGCAACAATGTTTTGATACCAATTTATCACAGTTTGGAAGTTCACGGCCCTGAAAGTTGACAAGGTTTGGTCTCACCAACTACTATGTTCATCATGCCCACATTTGCATCAGTTTGCAGTATGGGAAGCTGTCTACAAATGGTGAAAATTTCAAAGTGTTCCACCAGAAAATGAAAAAGTTATGAGCATGAGAAGATTTAGCATAACACCTCTGCCCCTGACCCGACCTCAAACTTGCGTAGGTCAATTTCACAGACGGGCTTGAAACTAGTGTCATAAGTTAGCCCCCTACCAGAGCTTCATTGTGAGGCATTGCGCAAATTTTTCTGACACCCGAATGCCGAGTTATAGCCCCTGAATGGGGTTTTGGCACAATTTCAGCGCCCTTATTTGAGCCACTTGTGATTTTGTCCAAATGATTGAGAGGTGCTCTTGGGCACTGCTCATAACATTGCAATAGATTTCTGGGCTTTTACCGTTGGCTGTGTTTTCTCAAACTTTGCCTGCATCAGGAGGCCGGTGTGAACCATCCGAATGCATGGTTCACAGCTCCTGCTGTAGGCAGCAAGCTAATTTTTTTCAAAAATGTTGACCTATAACAGAGCTTACTCCGATGTCAAAATTAACATTATGTGCGCACCCCCAGACCGCAATCATGATATTTCCCGTTTTCTGATCAGGCCTAAGGCAAATGGGGGTCGAGTTTGTACGCGCTTTATAAGGCTCAGATCATTTCAAATTTTATTTACTATTTTACTACATTTACCTTGAAGCTAAATTGATTCCTTCGATTTAATATCATTCACTCGACTGGGCTCAGTCTAAGGAACATCAAAAAATAACACATACTTCTTATCACTACTGTTGTTGCCTGGGCATTCTTTGTCCTTAGCCCAATGCACTGGATGATAACCCTGTCTTCCTATACTCTGGTATCCTTGTTATACATCTGTAACCAACCTCTCCGACTGCTTCCTTGTTCTATAAGGGGAAATCCGGCCCCTTGTGACCTTTCATTTTCTTGCACACCGGATAAGGATATCTGAGATTTTACCCTGGCATAGAAAATCTTATCTTACCCATGCTATCTTATCCAGGATGTCAAGTAACGTCATTGCGTGAAATTGCATCTTAGCGTATTCAGGGACTTCTGGAAGCAAATAAATAAATAATTAAATAAATGAATAAAAACAGTGGTGAGCAAGAAAAAGAATCAATTATTCGTGTGAGGGTAGGATAGAAAATCTATCCCTGGAGATCACCGTTTGGCATCACTCGGCAAGCCACAAACCTAGTGATGCCAAATGGACGGTGATTATCAGGACAGATTTTTCTATCCTACGCTCACACTCATGATAGATTCTTATAACTCTCGCCTCAGCCTTTTTACGAGGGCGGTTCAATATGTAATGAAAACCCATTCATAACTCCATCCACAAACGTGTTAGGATTTTATGCCATATGCCGAACAAGAGATCAAAGCGTCGCCATAATAATGGGTCATGAAACATTATTATTTCATTCCAAAATTTTATAAGTTACAGACTTTTTAAAAAGTACACTAATATACACTGAATATATTTTTCTCCGAATTGTAAAGACTTATTTTAACAAAGTTAGAAAGGAATGCTGTATTTTCCAGAACGAACATTCAACATGCATGAATCACATATCCATAGTTTTCTGACTCATTTACTCTTTATCTGCTATAACAATAAAAAAATTGACCGCTATCGATTTCTCGTGCAAACGGTTTTATTACGTTGCTCCCTCTTACGTTGACGTCGTTTAAAGCAATGGCCGTAACACTGAAACACGTACAGGTCTTGAAAATTGGAAATGTGGCTTTGTACTAGGATAGGACAATTTTGATTTATCGAAGTTTCAATACACACAGTGCATAGGCAGCAGACCAGTTAAACTGAAACCAATATCTAGGAGTATCCCATCTGAATGGTATATACCATTTTAGTTTCCTATAATTTTATTGTCTGAAATTAGCCAGCCAGATTATGTACATGTACATACGTGTAACAAAGTCCAAATAATGCATCCGAATGCAAACATCGATGAAACGCGGTATTTTGACTGATCCATTTCAGTGTAAGCCAGAGATGGCGTTCTTTTAAGTGATTCTCTTATTTCAAAAGACGTACTTGGGGGTACTTTATGAACGAGATTAAATATGGAAATTTGAAAATCGGCTGTATTACTTGCAAATGAACATCAAAGCGACCAGAAACAAATGTCACAAATGTTTTTCGTATAAATATTCGCTATATTCGTTCACGCACAAACGACACTGTCAATGGAATGCCAGAAAATTTAGCAACAAGGAGGATTTTTACCAAAATGGCAGCCTCAGTATTTCATGGAATATAAAGAAATATCAAAACTTTTCGCAGGTATAAATCACCAATATATGGATATTTACCACACGAAGAAGCAGACTGAAAACATCCCTCGTTCATGTAGTTATCTGCTTTTGAAAACATTGTTTTATTTCATATCGCAGTGTACTTCATTACCCCATCTTGAAAGTGGCTTGTGTAAATTAGATAAGGAGCTGGACAACTGCAATTTTACATTTATTTAGCCAAGAAACATACCTTTTAATAAAAGTAATTATGAAATGTGTAAATGTAACACTTTGGGATATACTGGGCTGTTTTCATTACATATTGAACGCCCCTCGCATATTCGCTTCTTATCATCAGAATCTGAATCTATCAGTATTTTCTCGTATTCGTTTACAACTCGCTATCCCAACTCAGGTAGCAAACCACCATCAAACGGAGACCCTAGAGTGTGCCGAAGGGCGCACTAAGATAAATTCTGATTGCGACCAGTTTCAAATATAAAAGCCTATTCTCTTCAATCTAAATCAAGATTAGAGATGTTTTTGTGGATTCTAGAGAAATAAAACACTAAAATTGATGTCACATAAGAGAGCAAATAGCATAGAAATCTTCTCGGACCCCACTTTTTCGAAGGCAATTTTTACGACAAAACGTACCAAATCTGATGCCCCTGCTGGACAGTGTGCTCGAGCAAGCCACTCAAATCTTGCTAAATCATGCAGAAATCTCCATGATCATGTGCAACATTAACAACTCAATACCTGCCTCCCACCTCGTTTCTTTGATAATCAGCTTCGAGTTTGTGTATATGAAAATGAAAGTAGAATTCTGATGCATTTCCAGGCCGAGCCACACATTCGTATTTTGGCCGCATAGCCACATTTAGTATTTTCAATTGCCAAAAAATGCTTTTTATTGATGATCAAACATGCCCAGGCACACAGAAACAGCACTTTACAGTATAAAATGCAACAAAGTGTATTTAGAGCCAAGAATTGAAGGGTACCCCCTTCTATCATCAAATTTGCCCATGCCCAGCTGATCCGATCAGTGGTTTGCTACCTCAGAAGAAACTGCCAAATGGCTGACTTTTTGGCGATGCCTGATCATATCTTTGGTTATCTGAGAAAACAAGTAACCTATTCCTTTTATCAAATCAACCTGACTAAACTACTGCCGCATTAATAAGAAACGCGAAAAATAGACTTTAAGTGCATCTTTTCACGTTATTTTCACTTGAACTTTTCGATATGCGGGTAGAAAAAGCTGCAGTATTTTTTGACAAAATTTTCAACCTGATGTTTTTGCCGTGTTTTTCTGTAATTAGATGGAATTTTGGCATATTTTTGGTTCTTTTCAACGGGGGAGTATTCCTGTCGGTAGAATGGACATAAACTAACCCAGTTTATTAATAATATGCAACGGTTGACTAAATCACTCGATGTCCTTTCAGGTCAGTGATCTCCGTGTAGGTTATATACTGAACAAAAGTGAAAACGCTACATCTGAGTCGTTAGCCATCTATATGCAAAATGATGCAAACCAGTAAAACAAATAAAAGTGTATCTGAATGTTCAAAGACTGGGCCTAAACTGTGTGATAAAGTAAAAGGTTTACGGATGTTGTCACGAGGAAATTAAATGTGACAGGGTCCAATTTTCAGGTTACAAATTTGAACAGAAATATCACACACTTTAGGCCTTCAGAAATCCACTGCCTACCATATCCGACTAAACGAAATGGTAGTACCTCGTTTATATGCACAATTTGCACCCCAGTGCAAATATACACATAGGGTGTAAATTTACACCTGGGGTGTATTTTGGTCATGTAAACGGTGTTTTATGAAAATGCACCCGGGTGCAAAATGCATCTGGTGCGAATTTGCTCCACCTTTCCAGGTGGTGCAAATTTAGTTGAGCAAATAAGCGCCAGGTGCACATTTGCCCCGGGGTGCAAATTGCGCACATGAACGCAACTTATCACATATGTAAAATTTAATCTTAGATTTTGATACATTACCCATCTTTTCTATACGACCCTGTATGAAAATAAACTATGATATATATGTTAATCGTCCCTTTATCACACTTAAGATCTTGGCTTCTATCTACTTCATCAGATATGCTGGTTTGCAAAGCAGAACAACTGGAATTTTCTGGTACATGGGCTTCGATTTGCACGGTTTTATTTCCAAACAATATCTCTTCCAAATCTCGGCAATAGAAGTTAGAGTATGCCAGAACCCTGGCGTCGTGCACGAGTCTAGGCCATCCGATGTACAGATCGATGAAAAACACCCCTGCATGATAATGGAGTACCACCCTATTTACATATCATGTAATCAGCGTGAAATACCTCGTCTATATAGCCAATGGTTAAACTCAGTGATTTCTTGGTTAATAAATCACTGCATGGACTGGGCACGGACCGGCGTGAAGTCCTTCAGTCGCCAGTTTGATTTTCATGCCGTCATCTATCACATATGGCATTGTAACGTTGACAATAGGCGGTGCAACGTCGTTTTCACAACTACATGACGTTCAAAATGTACGTAAAACACGCGTTTCAGTCTAAACAAGAGTTGCGGGAAATTCTGACAGTCTGTTCAAGATGGCGGAACGTTATAGACTATGAAGGATTTGTTCATATATTTAATCTTTTTGTGTGTTAAAATCGAAAAAAATCGCACTGGCAGTGATTTGATGCTTAATATATCACTATCTGTGTGTCAGTCGTAAGTAGATAAGTTATTCGTGTTTTGGGCTCATTATTAATTCACTTTAACGACTGTCATTTTAGCTTATCTTACTTGTTCGAGTCGTACATGGTCAGAATCATCGGTGACAGGTTTCTTGCTACGAGGTACATAAATTGCAACACAATATACATGTTTTATGCGTTTCAGACCAAAACAAACTCAAGGATAAGTTCAAATCATCTTGCAATTTTAGTGATTCTAATGCCTCGGTTACATTTGCCTTACGACGAGTATACGATGCCCGTACGATGTCCAAATCACCGTTTCCGTGCGGCCTCCGCAGGGAGACCTTGCGATCATCGTACGGATTTACGGGCATCGTGGCCTCTACGATTTTGTTTAACTCCGCACAATGACAAATTTGAAAAAATCGTAAGCCCGTTGCCCGTAGACACATCGCAGTGACGTCGTACGATCCCCGTAGGGGCACCGCGCGGTGATCGAGAGGACAACGTACGATTTTAGATTGTTATTTTGGTCCAAAAATGATCGTAGACTCTTGCGATAGTCGTAAGGAGCCCGCAAGATCACCGTGCGATGCCCTTGCTGGGCCCACAAAATCGTACGGACATCGGACGGTCACCCTGCGGTTACCCCAAGGCGATGGCACAATGATCGTGCGGTTGCCTTGCGACGTGTCACCAATTTCCAGACGTATCATCAGCTGTTTGTTTCATGTCAATATTAGTCTTCAGCCGACCACTCAGAGTGACTCAATATGGACCCAGGTCAGTTTGCTGATGGAAGCAGTCTAATCAGGGCCCATAGGGTATGCTGTCTGAAGTGTAATTAAAATATGCACCTAATGTAAAATGCATATGCATTTTCAATATATAAATTGCTAGTTGGATAAGGAGTTTAATAAATTAAATAATTAATAAAAAAAAACAGATATTTTTTTGTAATTTATAACTCTGGGATTTGAATTGGAGTATTACTTCAAGGAATAAAATATATGGGTTTCGTAGTGAGTACATGTGACAAGGTCGAACATTGAAATTTGAATGTATTAGTACTGCAGTTCTCAAGGCTGTCAGAAGGGCCTACTGGTCAGATCTTTGCAACATCTAGTGTTATATACCAAATGAAAATGTGGGGTCTCTAGTTTTTAAAAGTAGTTGATGACACCTCTGATTCTGAGTACTAACCGAGTTATCTCCCCTTGAATTACCCCACCCATTTTGATCATATTATAAGAGGTTTTGATCATTAGCTTGTTAAATAATTAAGTTGAAGCGTCCAGGAAGAAAAATATACCCATCATTACTCAAAACGGTACTTGAAAAAGTAGAAAAGTTAAGTTTTAATCAGAGAAATGGGCTTTTGAACTGTTTTGTTGGTCTTTTAAAGTTAAATTATGTGTTAAAACTCCATTGAATAAAAATATATTTGAAACTTTTAATTTAAGAATCTGCCCATTAGTGGTATGTCCTTAGAAATGACAAAAAATTTAAAGAACACTTATTTATCTATCTTATCAGGGTTTCTAGATTCCAATTTCTGTATACGGAATGCTCTGGGAGCAATAATAAGCATGTAAATACCCCACCCACCTATTACTACTGCAAATCTCATGGCTGTTTGAGGGTGACCTTGGTCATATTTTGCTAACATCTGGTGTCATATACATGTACATATACCAAGCAAAAATGTAGAGTCTCTAGTAAATAGAAATAGTTGATGACACCGCTGATTCTGAGTACTATTCGAGTTATCTCCCCTTGAATTACCCTACCCATTTTGATCATATTATAAGAGGTTTTGATCATTAGTTTGTTAATTAATTGAGATGAAACATCCAGTAAGAAAAAAATGCCTGTCATTGCTCATAACGGTACTTGAAAAAGTAGAAAAGTTAAGTTTTAGTCAGAGAAATGGGCTTTCAAACTTTTTTGTTCGTCTTTAAAAGTAAATTTGGTGTCAAAACTCCTCTGAATAAAAATATATTTGAAACTTTCAATTTAAGAATCTGCCCATTAGTGTTATGTCCTTAGAAATAACTAAGAATTTAAAGAACACTTCTTTATCTATTTTATCAGGGTTTCTAGATTCCAATTTCTGTATACGGATATGCTTTGGGGACAATACTAAGCATGTAAATACCCCACCCACCTATTACTACTGCAGATCTCAGGGCTGTTTGAGGGTGAACTTGGTTAAATTTTGCTAACATCTAGTGTCATTTACATGTTCATGTACCAAACAAAAATGTAGAGTCTCTAGTAAATAGAAGCAGTTGATGACACCGCTGATTTTGAGTACTGACCGAGTTAAGTCCCTTTGATATACTCCACCCATTTTTATCATATTATGAGAGATTATGGGTGTCAGTTTTTGAATATAATCAAAATCATGCATTCAGGAAATAAATATAGCCATCACTATTCATGACAGCACTTGAAGAAGTAAATTAATTTAGTTTTAGTCAGAGAAAAAGGGTTTGGAACTATTTTCTTCGTATATTATAGTTATATCCTATTTCAAAACCCAGCTGCTTTGAATAAACATATATTAGAAACTTTCAACTAAAGAAACTGCCCGCTAGATTTATTTCTTTTAAAATGAATAATAATTTAAAGATCAGTGCCTCAGTTATGTCAACAGGGTTTCTAGATTCTAATTTCTACAAATAGAATGCTCTGGGGCAACTACTAGCATGTAAATACCCCACCCACCTATAAGATGATGTGAAAACGCTAACATTGATAAAAGTCTTTTAATACTAAATCACCCAATTTTTTATAGCCTAAATACGAAGAGAATAATTTCTGACAGTGTAACTGTATTGCAAGTGCATTTACACGATCTTTCTTAAGATTGTCAAGCACACCCAAGAAAATCATTTTAGGTCACTAGTGGCACCAATAACCATAACTCTTGCAAGGCTAAACACAATTTACCTTATAACTTGAATATATGTTACCATTTATACTTGAAACTTACTGGGGTTAATATACTTAGTACGCCAAACACAATTATAATGCATTTAACTATCTAGATATTCTAGGAAGAGTTACTGCCCTTGATTATTTTTACCATTTGCATGGAAAAATGAAGTAAATAATAATAGCTCAATAAGTTAAATTTGAAAACTTATTTTCTAAATAGGATTAAATCTATCCTGAACCAATACTATGCCAAACTGCAGATTAAAAGGGGTACGTGCATTAAGAGGCTATTTTGGCTCCCCTATGAGGTCAAAAAATAAAATTTGCTCTTCACAAGTTTCTTCTTATCACTTTATTAGAACAATAGCCAAAGTGTAAAGTTCTCGTATTGATTCGACTTTTACGGTTGCTATGGTAACAAAAATGGCCACCAAAATAGGCTGAAAATAGGAAAATGGCCATTTTGGAGCAAAGGACGTGTAACGGTTTTGTATTACAAATGGCCCACTTTTACAGTAAAAAATCGATTGTTAAGAAATCCCTCCAAAATATTACCAAGTGATACCTAAGAGTCTCTAGTTTAATGTCCACAATTTATTTTCTTCATTAAAATGTATTTTTATGATAAATTTTGGGGTAAAATGCATGCCCTATCAACCACACTTAACACTAAGTCTATGGTAAAACCAAACACCCTCGTGTACTTCGTGACTCAATTACATACATGTCCACATGCGGAACCGGATAAAACTATTTATCATTTTATTGTGCATATAACATTACACCATAAAAGGGTAACTCTGAGCCGGTTCCGCATGTGGAAAATACTGTAAAAAGACTTTTCTGCAAATTTTATCCTGAAAGGTACTATTCAATTCATACTTATCAAAGCACTGAGAGTACTAAAATCACTGGAGACGTAAGATTCCCGTCCTACAATGGAATACAATGTACATATTAGCAAG
Source organism: Loripinus fragilis (assembly GCA_964019695.1). Taxonomy (NCBI): domain Eukaryota; kingdom Metazoa; phylum Mollusca; class Bivalvia; order Lucinida; family Lucinidae; genus Loripinus; species Loripinus fragilis. The sequence goes on from OZ026524.1 coordinate 14,167,463, forward strand.
CTCGCATCAATATTATTTCTTACAGTTTTTGGATATATTGCGTTTGAAAAGCAAATACAACAACATTTCAGTTATGCGAGTCTTATAAGAAAGAAAGAGAGAGACCAGCGGAGAGAGAAGGTGCAAGGAGAGAGGTTGGTGTGCTCCCTTCTTTAACTGATACATAAATTTCTGGAGACAGTTCTTTGGTACAATCTGCTTTTAAAAAGACAGCTCACCGCCACTTTTGTTTTGGGATGGCCCATTGCTTTGAATTAAGATTGTCAAAAATGGCAAATTATGTGATCATTCTTTGGAGCATGAGGAAAAAATAATCAATTATTGGTATTCTCAAATTACAGAGCAGACACTGTTTAATATGGCCATACTAGAGTAGTTAGTTTTGTTTTTGTTTGATTTGATTTTTTATGTCCCATCAACAATCTTTCAGTTAAACAGGGACGAGTTTTTCTGGGTTGAACCAGTACTAAGCTAGGATACATGTGTCTTGCTCAAGGACCACTACGCAATGACGCCGGTGAGGCTCAAACCCATGGCCCTTCGGTCTCGAGTCAAGCACTCCATCACTGAGCCCCCGTAGAGTAGTTAGGAATGGAAAGTAAATATCATTAGATGGAGTTGTCCTCCCCCCACCCACTTAAAGGAGTTATGTGACGTTGGCAATCTTAGAATTGAGGTCAATACTACCGAATTCTAATCATTCATTAAGGTCTTCCCAATGAATTATCTGTGTCAATTTGGTCAAAATCTGGTCATTGGTTAGGAAGATAGAGTACAGACAAGCCTTTTTTATATATGTTCCTGGTGACCTTGTAAATAAGGTCGAGGTCACCCAAATCTTATCATTCGTTTTGGCTGACCCAGATAAGTATCTGTGCAAGTTTCGATGAAATTCATCTAGCGGTTCATAAGGTAGAGCAAAAAGCTACTTCACAGCACAGATATCGGAATCATTTGATATGATTCCAAAATTTTAATAGAACTGTGGCAGTTCAGTGGTAATATTATTCAAACGAGGTTATTTGAACAAAAAGGAGCTGGTGTGATGTATACAAATGCACACTCTCAACATATATTGTAACTGACCGTCAAAACTAACACCTATCTATATTTTTTTGAGTTCGTAACTTCTCATGTACATATATGATGTATATAAGTGGCGCAGATATTGTCGCAAATAAACCAATGTAATTCTTTGATTTAGTTTTGTTCTTTTCAATTCATTGTTATTTATGCAAGAAAGCATGTATAAAAACAGCCAATGACCTGAATGCGAACGACACAAGCATTTTATTCATAATGAGTGTAATGCGCTTTTCATGCTTTCATGCGCACAATATCTGCGCTAAACTGTTTGTTTCCTCAATGAATATCGCTCTCGTAAAGTGTTTGCTAAAATACTGCAGTAAATATACAACAACCACTTATCTGCAGATGGTTAATAGTCACTGGTACAGGTACCAACAAACACATACATTTAATATTCAAGGATCGAACTACTCTATTTTAGATGTTCATTCACCTTTATCAAAACACAATGTAGGTTGTTCAAACGGTTCCGAAATCACTGCTTTGACGGAAGTTGTCACCCTTGAAATAGATGTCTGCACCACAATTGCTTGAAACATGACTACGTGCTTTAATGCTCTATGTCATTGCTCTACGTTACAGTGAACCATATTTCAGTCATGATGTTTCCTCGGTTGAACATGTATTACGCAATAAAGATGAGGGGTCTTGCACAATGACACAAAACATATGTTTCTTCGGGATTGTGAACTGCGACCCCTTAGTCACACGTAAGATAATACGTTAGTAATATAGACCACAGCGCTATCACGACTGTTGGATATCTGAGCTGGGACATGCGTAAAATATGTAGCAGATATGCATTCTGTACATGTAACCTATGACCGCCTGTTTCGACATGACCTTAAAGTATTCATTTATTCTGCATGTTCATCCACAAAGGTGCACAGTTTTGTGAATTAATCTTATAATCGAATAAGGCGTTTGGAAGATACGTCACAGACACAAAAGTGTGACATACAGACGGACTGACAGATGAACAGACAGATATGCAACACTCACATGTATCTATTTAATAATTGTGGCTGTGAGCAGAAAAGTGTTCAAAGCTTCCATTATCATTTCTGTAGCTTTATAACTATTTATATTCATGTTTCATACCAATCCAGCAAAAAAGGTTACGCATGTAATGCCGCGTTTAACATGTTACATGCACGCTTGTGTACACGTCGTACTGATTATACTGATATGAATAAACCGGAATAGGCTTGTTTGAGCTATTGATTAACTGGAAAAGGCGATAAAACACTAAATGTTCAATATATATTACACCTAAAAAACAACATATCATCAAGGTAATCGTAAACACAGTATTTAGCCAAGTTTTAGCATAATTTTTAATTAAAGATGGTAGTGTTAGCTCAAATTACGACATAGACATGACGAGTATAAACACACGCATGTTTGTTATTATGTTTGAGGTCAGTTTGCTTGTTGCATCTTTAAAAATATCCACATTCATGAACAAACCTCTGTTTATACACACTAGTGAGAAACTTAAATTCATGTGACTGCATATGGCGTCGTTAATTCAAAAACATGCTCATGTGAAAGGGCAAAGATCAAACCACCATATATTCAAATTTCAGCCAAATCCATCGTGGGCCAAAAAACGGCCAAACCGTTACACGTCCTTTGAGACAGGTAACAGAGGAATTAATATAGAGCACAAGCAAATACCAACATTAAATTTAACAGATGATGAGAATTATCACGGCACATAATATATTAAAAGGTTTTTTTGGTATTTGCTTGTGCTGATATCTTATTCTTAAAAAAAATCGGTCTCCAAAATCCTCCAATTTGGCCGAAAATAGCAATTTCTCTATTTTAAGCCTATTTTTTAGCCATTTTGGTTACCATAGCAACCGGTAAAAGGAAAATAAAGGCAAGAATTTTACACTTGGGCTATTCTTCTAACAAAACACTAGGATGAAATTGGTGAAAGTAAGTAAGGGTGCAAAGATCAGGAATCGATACAATCAAGTACCACACCTGACCCAGGAACTTTCAGGTTTTTTTTGCTCTAGAGGGGGCATAAAAAGCCCCTTAATGCATGTACCCCTTTGTTTCTGCTACATATTTCTATTTTTTTGAACCACGAGTTGTTGTCCCTTAATGGCAAGATTCACACATAGAAAATGGATCTATAATCGAATTTTCCTCCAATAACTTGCTTACTGAGGATCTGATTGCAATAAAATATACGAGACATTTGGTTTTACACATCTTTACAGCATCTTTTGTATTGCTTTAGCGATAAAAAATACTGCATGGAACATGCATTATTGCCCTTGATTTTGCGTCGTTTTAAGATTAAAAATCAATATAATAGGCCTTATAAATAAATGAATCAATGGTCCCAAAATATTGGTGAAATATTGAAATTTCCTTCATTTTATATAATTTGATGACGTTTGCATTTGTCTTCATGTATCACCCAACATAAATGTGTATCTGCATTTTATTCTTTCATCAAATCAGAGTAAACGATCATTGACAAAGTGGGTGAGGTAGGAATATACTGACAATCTTAATGGCTTCATATTTCATCAGAAATGATGACTATTCTAAATCTAAACAGTATGTAGCTTTTAAGTTTTCTATATACAGATATTGTGTATCATTTTCCTGCTTTGCTTAGATTTTCGTCTATGCTTTGGAAAACTAATGCTTTTTTGTATCTTGTTAGTTTTAGGTACCCTAACACTTTAGATAAACCAAATTGATTTGCTAAACATCCTTTTCAGGACGATCCTGCGAGACATACTGTAACCTACAGATTATTTCATTAACCTCAAATGATAACCTTACTTACTCACATTTTCTCGTCAAAAGTCCGCTCTATAAATTTACAATGAGCTGTTTTTAGTCTTTCTTACTCAGAAATAAATGTACTTCAATTTCATACCACTTTCAATTACCTTATTGCAATTGAAATTATAAATTAATCATATTTTTCCAAGAACATGTTTCTAAAATACACCAAATAAACAGGGCCTGTAAATGGTTGACACTATTTCTATCAGATCTAATTTATAACACACCAAGATGTAGACAAAACATTGTATGTGTTGAATCTAAAGTCATTGGTAGTGATGACAGTACAATCAAAATTATGTTGAACCTGTCCAGTTCTCAGAAAATTTAGCATATACAGTATGTATGATGTTTCTCTAATGGCAACGTTTATATAATGGAAATCTCACAGTACTTTGATGCTATTCGCGTTTGTATTCCAAAAAGGTGACAACAATAAAGCATAATAAAAGAGAACCACTGGACGATACTACATTGTTCTAGAACTTAAGTGGTTCCAGAGAAGATTTTTTTATGTTTTAACTATACAAGCCAATGTAAAACATGTGATCCACCTGGGTGGGGCCATTTTTGAATAAACTTGGCAGCTCAAGGCCTTGTGGGTCAAACAAGAAGGGTTAATTTGTGCTTTATTTAAATAAACCTATATAGCCTTCATGGCTTGTTTTTGTCTGCATGGCCATTATTTGAACAGACTCAGTGGAGGTCTACTTTGTGATGCTACATACTAAATATATAATGGCGTTGGGCCATGTGGTTTCAGACAATATTTTTTCATATTTGCTGTAAAAAACTATATAAAACCAAGGGCCATAATTTGAACAAACTTGGTAAAGTAGCACTAGATGACGCTATAACTCTGTGAATATTGTTTTATGCTTTCCCTATTAAAGCCTATGTAAAACACGTGGCCCCCAGGATGGGTCCATTTTGGCAAAATGGGCATAATTTTAACAGACCTGGTGGAGGGGTCTACTAGATGATACAAATACCAATTATCAAGGCTGTATGTCAAGTGGTTCCAGACAAGAAGATTTGCTATGTGTACCTTATATAAACCTATGGAAAACATGTGAATCTGGAGCGGGCCACAATTGGCCCTAGTACCATAATTTTAACAAAATTAGTAGAGGTCTACTAGATGATGCTACATATTTAATATCAAGGCTCAAATGGTTTCAGACAATATTTTTTCATGTTTCCCATTTTAAAAAAAGCAAGTGAGTATGGTCAGGAAATACCACAATCACACTCTGCAGACCAACCCACAGCCTATGTAAAACATGTGAACCCAGAGGCGGGACAATTTGTGGCCCCATGGGCATAATTTGAACAAAAAAGAAAAAAATCTACTAAATAATCCTACACAAAATATCAAGGCTATCAGCCTTGTGGTTTCAGACGAGAAGATTTTATCTAATTTTACCATACTATTTCATCAATTATTTGAGAGGGCCATATAAGGAATATTCCTGTCCGCCAAATTTGATTAAATTCAAGCCATTATTTTAGGGTGAGATATCGTTTGAAGCAATTGTTGATGACGCACGACGGACAACAGACATCCAACGATCACAATAGCTCACTTTGAGCTTATGACTCAGGTGGGCTAATAAAATATACTAAATATTGAGATTTTAAATATGTCTATTTGACCTTGACCCTTGACATATAAATAGGTCATAACACAAATTTTAACTCTGACATACAAAGAGTGTAGACTATCACTTATTTTGATGAAACAAAATTGACGAAATATGGCAATTGAACTATTTCAATATAGATAAAGATTTTTTATGAAAAGTTCGCATTTTCCTTTTGCATTGAAACTTTTTGCAAACAGACACACGGACAAACACAGCTTTTGGTACATGTATCATTGGTATTGATAATTTATTTTAAATGTTGTTTTCCAACCAATACCATACAAGTCATAACAATATTGTATTAACGTGTCCTTATGAATAAATGCAATGCTCTAGACCAACTGTATACAGCATATGCATAATCCTATATAACGTGTCTGTACGGTTCAGGGGCCTTAACTGTGTAAGTACTCATCTTCGACGATGTCATTAACTGGATTCTGAAGTCGTACATACAGACAAATATTTTGGTATATATGACGCTTGATGTTAGCACAATCTTACCTGCAAAGTTCATAAGGAGAGGAATTCTGGCCAGTCGTATGTGGTAGTATAAAGCGGTTATCATCTTGACGTGATTCGAACTGAGGCCGTTACGGAATAGCCCACGCCTCGCTTGATTGGGGTATTTATTCCCCTTTGGTTGCAAAGAATATGTTGAATTTAAGTATGTAAGACTAGTACTTATAAGTTAAGCTTCAAACAGGCACAAACTATACTTTTACTAATAAACAGGTACATAAAATACGCATTTTTTGTGATTTGGGGGGTATGCCTATTTGACCTTGACCTTTGACCTTGAGAAAGGTCACAACTTGATTTGAAGCTTGACCTAAAACAAGTGTATGCTGTTGCTTACCTTGATGAAAATAAAAAGATGAAACTTGCATTTTGAACTAAGTTATGGTTAAAAATTGTGTTTATGAAATATTAGCATTGCCCTTTTACATTGACACTATTTACAAAAAGACACACGGACAAACACACCTTTAGGTATCGTACATGTTGAAACTATATTTCAATGTTGTTTTCTAATCCAATACCATATAAATCATAAAAATATTTCAATTATGTATGCTTATTAGAAATAAATGCAATGCTATCTGCCAACTGTATGCAAAATTCTAATAACCTGTTATAATGGGTATGTACGGTTCAAGGGCCGTAACTCTGTTAGTACTCATCAGCGACGATGTCATCAACCGGATTCTGAAGCTGAACATACAAACAAACATTTTGGTATATGTCACTAGATGTTGCACCGATCTGACCAGTAAAGTCCTTAAGGAGAGGACTTTTGGCCAGTCGTCTGCTCTACTATATGAGTGTTCTACAAAATGTATTTTACTGAAAACGAATGGCAAATGTGCTGACCAGGCTGGTGGAAGAAAGCGCAGCTTGGTCAGTACCTTTGTTGTTCGCATGCAACGACTTCATTTTTGCTTATGACGAAGATTTTATGTGTTGCTTGCCGTAGAGTGCAGTTGGATGATTAACCTTAATAAAACCATATAAGGCGTTTTAGTCTACACTGAATCTACGAGGCAATACAATTAAAGCACATTTATATTTTCAATTAAATGTAATACTTTTTCGAATTATAAAAGTGTACTATAAATAAGGGGTTGTTGTGATATTATGTGATTTAAACTTTATGAAAACTGCAGAACTTAAAAATTGACATTAAAATATACACAAACGTAACAAGCTGTATGGTATCATCAATCCCATACCTTGGGACCATGTTCAACTAAAACACTAGCCTCTTCATAGCAAGATCACATGACTAAATGTGTATCCAAAAATGAACATGGATGCCCGTTTAAATTCATGCACATAATTACGACAATTGCGCAGTAAGCGTACCGACTCCTTGCGACTTCCGCAAGGTCATCGTGCGGGCATCGTGCGAATTGTGAAGTTAGCACGATGATTGTACGATAACCTTTCGGTTGTCGTACGATATCCGCAAGGTCTCCGTAAGGTTTTGTCCTAGTTTGTCGCCGAAAGAAATCGTAAGGTGATCGTGAGCAATGTAAACACATACGTCGTAGCATTTAGCCGCCTACGATGCCGAAAAAATCGTAGAGAAAATCGTAGACAAATAAATCGTACGACGACCGTAGCAAATGTAACCGAGGCATAAGGTCTTACAAATTTAAGCTTTCAAAAAAAGCTTTGCCTTATATAAAAAAAATATTCTGAACAAGTCATGTTCTTAATCAAATAATACCATAGGTTTGTGACAGACCGAAACACATATTGACAGATAGGCCGAGAGACAGATAGATTTTGCTTCTCAAGGGCATAGTCCTCGGAACACTGGTCAGGCGTTTTTACCACTTGAACTATCCAGATGGTCAAAAAATACAACCACCGTTTTCTTTGTTAATAACCAGTTCAAGACGTTTTGACTTGCGGGCGTCTCTGTCTGAGCAAGTCATGTTTCATGAAGGGGCGATGTAGGTTTGTGACTGACTGGTAGTGCTGGACAATGCAGGAAGTCATGTTTTCAGCACAGGGTGATGTAGGTTTGTGTCTGACTGGCAGGGCAGAGCAGGACAGGACAAAGAGGGCAGGGCTGGTCAAAGCAATTACTTTCGGAATACTGGCCAGGGGCTCTAACCACCTAGGTTACCCGTGTTGTCTAAAATCAACACCAAGTATACTTTGCATTGACCAGTTTGGGACGTTTTGACTTGGGACAACACGGCAATAAAAGTCACGGAGCTCTCTAAAGTCAAAGTACAATTACAGTAAATAGTAAAGCCAGAAGTATATGTGTCGGACATGGCTGTTGGGCCCAGATCAGCCTGTACGTTTGATGACAAGTTTTTGCATTACATTGCGTCAATCTTTCTCCGAACAGTTCGCAGGAATGGTGCGCGTGGACAATACCTCGTGTTTGCAAATACATTAATGAGCCGCGGCATGAGATTTCCAACAATTTGACATTTTGACAAGTGTAGACTCGGACGAGCCTCTGCAGCCTCCTTTTAAGCTTAGAAACTCCAAATGGTGTTCAGTCAGTAGCTTTACAATCATAGATTACTCAAGCGACTAGCAAAGGCTCTGATCAGACTGCGCGTATGCGCAGGCTGATCTGAGGCTTTGCTGGTCGCACATACCAGATCGTTGGAAATCTCATGCACTGGCTCATTTAAGGGTAAATTCGTATATTGTCCACGCGCACCATTTCTGCGGCAGGGTCCCGTCTTTTGACCGTTTCCAATTTCCCATCAATAAAGTTTTTTGATAGTACGCTTACATTAGATGGATATTTTCGCATTTTCTGAACAAAATAAAGTAACAAAAATGTGTCAGAAATACCTATTGACCCGTTAATGTAAAATGGATATGATGAAATCAAACAATACACAAAACAAGTATTAGCTTTTCAAAAAAGCTGGTGGTCGTTTACCCCTATCATTGTATGTATTCTTGCCCACTGCATGCTTCCATTTTGAACTTCTAGAGCTTGCCCATGTAGATTTATTCTAAGCTCTAATTATTAACATGAACTGTGATTTGTTACCATTAAACACATGCTTCCAGCGAGTATGTTGCTTGATCTTTTGAAAGCACCGGGCTTATGCATGGTATGTTATGGTAATGAAAGCACCGGGCTTATGCATGGTATGTTATGGTAATGTTTCTAGCATGCGAAACATTTATGGAAAATCATTTGACAACACTAGACAGCACAATTTTCTTTAAACTGACGCCAGAAATCAAGGTCACAGTGGTCGCTTAACTGTATATGTACAGACACAGTGACCCCAAGATGTATTCACAAACCAAATTTGGGATTCCTAGGATTTATGCTCGTGACACGATTTTTCTAGATCTGATGGCAGTGGTAAAGGTGCGTGACGCTCCATGACCCTAAATGCATTAAGAATTTTGGCATTCCTACCTAAAAAATATAGGAGATATACACCGGATATGATATGAACACTCAAATACTAAGGATACTAAGGACATCCAGTTTGATATCTATATGCCTCCCTTTGGGGGTATAAAACCTGTTTGTCATGACCGTCATAAGACAGTGCCTGAGTTCATAGTAATTCTATGTTATCAGATGTGGATGACAGTCACATAAGTACGTTTACTGATGTGAAGTTCGCTCGCACTCTTTGCCAATCAAGGACGTTTTGACTTTGGGACGTTTTACTTTCGCCAGCTTTTTTGAAAAGCTAATACTTATTGCGTTTATATAAGCGGCAGGGCAAATAGACGCCTTCTTTGTGAAAATTAAATTCGCAAACGAGCTTGCCTCGCGCTATAGGTAGCCCTACAGATTTCACGGACAGTTTACTTCGCGCTGTAGGTTTACCCACGATATTTGGTACCCCACTCGTAATTCGGCAGCGAATAAAATACAGCCTGAGCACAGCATAAAGGTTTGGTCAAAACCTGAATTTGATGTGTGTTTTGCATGATGTCTATATAAGCGGCCGGCCATGGCTGACCGCAATTATCAAGTTTATACCTGTATGCGAATACGAAGATTGTGTGTCCAATACATACGGTTATTTTGGGCGGCGCACGATCTGACCTCGTAGCCTCGTAGTTAGCTCGTTGGACTCTTGAACCAGCGGACCGGGGTCGATTCCTGCGTGGGCACCTATTATACATGATTTTGTTTCTTCTTCTTCTTCAGCTTTATAATAATGAATTACTTCCTACACGTAAAATGAATTGATTTAACACTTTCGCTGCTAAACCGCGACTGTAGTCGAATTAACCGTTCACTGCCAAACGCGACTACAGTGCAATTTAAAGGCACAGTTAATAGCTGTCTATTTTTCACCGTTATAAGGGACACAAGCCTTTTTTCTTTATTTCAAAATGTTCAGGGGACATAATAATATCGTATATGGAGGACTACGCAATTTTCTGTACAAAAATGGACTTTCTAAAAAAGATTTTAATGTCATTAGATTTCGCGGAAATCAAAAATATCGAAAACATGTCCATGGGGATGACATATAGGACGCATAAAGCCCTTCAACTGCTATATTTTGATTTATTTTTGATAAAACAATATATACTTAAGGAATAAAGAAACGCAACAAACACTTCGAGTCACTGTAAGCATACAATATGATGCAAGTTTTTAGTGCAAATGATATTTATCCATAGGAGCAGTATTTGTCTGTCAAATAACAGCAGGTTCAACGTAATTATCGATTACGTAAACATTTTGGTATGCGCGTAAACAGCCTGACCCCGTAGTAAACTGCTGAAACAGGGTCAATTAAAGCAAAGTTTGCATCAACCATCGGTTTATTGTTTTAAAAAGTCTTGGCATAGATTGCGGATAAAAGAAATGATCAAATGGTGAAGTTTCTGTAGGAATCTGAAACGACTTAAAGTTATTAACGTCAACTCTGAATACTGCGTGAAACGCACAAACTTTCTTTTCTGCTTGAAAATTATTCATTGCAAGGAAGTTTTGTTCAAGAACAATGACATGAGATCTTCAGACGTCAAAAAACCTCAATTATGACGTCAAAATTCGATATCCTACGTTTTAATGGTTTCCATGATGTTTATGTGTTTTTCTAATGATAAAATGGTCCAGTGACAAAGTTTAGGTTACAGTTAACAAGTTGGTGTTCACTCTCGGCATGTAATCAGATGTTTTCTCTTGCATTATGCCGTGTTTTGTTTGGCTAACGTCATTATAAACACCTTACTAGCGTATTTCTACGGTATCTGAAAAGTCAGTTTTTCCCAAGAAAGCATGTTCTGATGTCGCTAGGTTTATTTTATCCCGTATATCCACCAGCGAGACAAACCCGACGGCTCTTAGTGACGTTTATCGCTTATTCACTACCATTGTGTATCTTGCCATGCAAGTAGCGCATTTTGACGCAATATTTGACTGCATTACGAATTTGATTGGACGTTTGTTTAATTTGCAAACTGTCAAGTCGACGCCAAATAACCGAACATGGAACCGACAGGGTTTCTTGATATTAATTCTGACGTTAACGTCACATTTTACGTTTTCATATGTTTTCATCTTGAAGCGTAAAATGTAGCGTTAAAATGACGTTTTGTTATTTCATCACATGCATTAAATACTCAACAAGAAATTTTCAAAAGAGATTTCACCAAACCGTCATATAAACACGCAAAAATTATATTTTTGTCTGTTGCGTTTCTTTATTCCTTAAGTATATCAGAATACATCCTGATATTTGATACTTGGTGTAGATGGATGTTTTATCTATTTTTTGAATAAAATAGTTGTTTATTGGCATTTTTCATAGTTCAAAATGGCTTCCAAAATGGCCGCCAAAGGTCACGTGACTATCTTTTTTATTAGTGATTCAAATAAAAGATTTATATATAAGCAACATTCTGTGAAAGTTTCACAGCGATAGGTTGAATGGTGCTGGAGATACTCTGTGTTGAACCCTTATACCCACTATATTCAGGAGTCCTTGAAACATGCCTGGCACTGAGGTATTGGTTTTTTGAGGTGCTTGGCAGCGAAAGTGATAAATGACATAAAGTACACTCCATAACGTTTTATATTGAATTATCCTCAAAATATGCGGGGGTAGGGTTAAAGTTTGCTCTCCTGAAAGAAAATTAGCTTGGCGACCCCCATTTTTTATTCTTTTTTCTAAGGTAATATATAAGTCTATGAAATAAAAACAAAACTTCGAGATTGTTAATGTCAGATTTTTAATATACAATTTAATCTAAAAATCGTATTCCTATTTTATGGGAATTACCAGAATATATCATTCAATCTTGTCACAGCTTTGGAAAACAAATACCTTTTCACTTTTCTTACATGAGTAATATTCAATTTGATTAAAATAAAAAAGCTCGATGGCGATTGTAACTGTTTAAACTTGATATTAAGGGTTATGTTTTTTTTTTTTTTCAGAAAATTTGTAAAATGCTGAAAAATTCCCTGTGAGATTATGAAAAATCGAGCGTGGTGACATATCCTTTTTATTTTTATGTGGGAAATATTACCCTCAATTGCCCTTAAATGACACTAAGCTTAAATAATCTAACTATTTTCCGTGCGCTTACAAGCTTTGTATCATGACTTTGCCGCCTTTCCTTTGATCTAAATTGTTCAATAATTTCCACAAGATCCTGTCAAGGGTGGAGCTTATAATTGACTTGATTATCTGATATATAAATTAAATCGTGATTCTTTTATTGGTAATGATACATGGAGGATCTTACATGAGTGCTCATGTTTTATTGAATTTATTAAACGAGTTGGGGAAAAGAGATAAAATGCGAGGCTTGCCGAGCATTTTATCTCTTTTTCGCAACGAGTTTAATAAATTCAATAATACAAGAGCACGAATGTTAGATTCTATTTATCATATGACATTAAGGTTACTTTGAAACCTCATTTCTTGCGTTAAAACGTTATAATTTTGTCATTATATACGCAACGTTGTTATGGACGTCATAACGTTTCCCGAAAATCGATAAACCACTAGTGGTTTACAGATTTTATTGCATGGCGTTATTTCACTCCCAGACGCGACGTCATATGATAAAAGAATTTTGTTGTACAAATACTCGTGAATATACAAATATTCCCACTCGTCCCGCCTATGTATATACACTCGTAAAATTGTACAATAAAGCTAGTATGTTTGAAATAGAGAGTATAAACAGTTACACTAGAGGAAACAGAAAGAATGAAAATACGTTCCATTGAAGTAATTCAAAACTGTAAATGATTGGAAAAAAACTTGACTTTCTATCTACTGGAAGATTTGTGCCTACTGAGCCATGCACGCTGCCCAGAATCATTAAAATTCAATGTTTATTAATAATAATTATCCGCGGCACCAGAACGTTTTGTCTTACAACTTTTTTTCACCTACTGAGGGGAGAGCAGATCCACCAGATACCAATAAAAGCTGACAAGCATCATTAAACTGGCGTTTCGCTTGCGGGCCAATGATGGCCCAACACTGAATGCTGGCTTGGTAGCTTTCAGATTTTCCAGGGGATCCAAGAAACCCTAAGCTTTGCGATTTTTCAGGGGCAGGGAGAGGAACGGGCTCCGGACCCCTGTCCCCCCCCCCTCGTGATCCGTGGATGATACTAATAATTATAATAAAAAAGTAAAACGAATGTAAAACAAGCCACCAGAGTTTGAACTACAATGTCTGTTCTGAACCTCCATTAATATAATACTTCCATATTTTGTGCGAAGGCTCGACTGGACATTCTCTGCTTGTCTTTACGATACGAGCTAACTTTTCATGGGCTGTTTCATTTAGTGTTCACATACACGTAGTCTTATCTGTGCAAACGTTTTAGATATGTCAAACTTGTATTCTCTATGGACAAGTCTCATTAACAAAGACTTATTGGAAAATGCTGGTATCTTTTTTTTTTAATTAGAGCTATTTTTTGTGCTAACATGAATATTTTATCAGATTCGCCGAAGCATGATGTTATGATCCAAATAGAATAGACCATATACTATTTTATATAACGGCCTGTCTTATAATATATATGTTGTATAGAAATGTAAAAAGTTGAGGAACATGATTTGCGTTGTTATGCGAATATCCATGCTGTTTCCAATAATGGTTTATGTTTCGATAAACATCACATGTAAGCCATGTGGAGCAACATGTGACATAAACGCAGAGTCACTAGTTCAATGGCATACATATCTTCAAGGGTTTCAAGTGTGGTCTCATCAAGTGGAGGGATTTGGAACATGTGCAAAGCTGTGTGTGAGACTGACCATGTGCCTATCGTTCAACTTTGACCTTTCAAGTAAAAGATGTGATCTCAATAATGCCACATTGGATGATAATACTGTCCGCGGAGTGACGAGAGCAACTGCGCTTTATTCTCGGATAAAAGATTGGCCAGAAACAGTAAGTCAGGATAACTTTCGTAGCAAGGATTGGCTTGAACAATCTTGTCTTCGATTTGTTTTGTCATGTATTACTTAATGTCCTTTCCAGTTTTGCAATCATCGTGGCGAGGAAGAGAGAGCAGGTTATTGTACTTTAATTGTATATCTGATGACCTTATGACATTTAGTGTTATGTGGCCGTCATAAAATTGCAAAATCATTCTGGCGTTTATTGATGTAGGTAAATCATACCCTAGACGCGAATTTTAACCTGTGGAATATGTATTTCAACGTTAGTCGCAAAAAAAATTATCGCGTAAAATTCCTGAATTTACAGTTACGAATTAATGTAATAAGAAATGGGGGAAAACACAAAAAAAAAAAAAAAAAAAAAATCAGCAAAGCAGCCTAAAAATTAATTTTGTTTATGCATTTAAAGAAGAGTTTAGAAGACAAATACAATATAAACGAAGTTTGAAAGAATTAATTTACAGCCCAGTGCACCTTTAAGATTGTTATAGAAAAATATCTGTACAAATGTCGTAGCATTAATTTAGAAGCAAATTATACTTTGGTGCTCAGAATCCTAAATTAAATAAATCCGAATTTTACTAAAAATCGAGCTATTGTAGATACAGAATGATAATCAATCCTGTGAATAATGAAATGCTGCATACGTTTAGTACTATATCAGCTTTGTTAAAATGTGGTTCAAGGCTAAATCTTGAATTCACCAGAAAAAGAGATGACAAGAATTTACAAGTGAAGTCTGGAATTTTTATACAACGCTTCGTTGGAAGAATAGTAAAATATAAAAATAGATGTTCCATAATTTTCTAGAAGCCTCAGGATTATTTATTAGTTTCCTACCAATTTCCAGAATAATCAAACAAATAAAATGTTCTTTACAATTCTGATAAAGGTTTGAACAATTGACAGAGAATTAGCTTAATTTAAGTAAACAAGAGAACAGCCCCCAAAAAGCATACAAGACACACATTTATAATTTACTCCGCCCTTTTCTGTGCTTCAAAACAAATCATTTTGCACAGAAATCTACATTTATGGCCAACGTATTCACATATTTTGTCAATATTTGGAATATCGATTAAGTTAATCATTTAGTAAATCCGTAACGTGGTCATTGGGCCCAGTCATAAAAAAGGAGGAGAAAACTATAAGTAGGTCATATATCATATATTACAATTATACAGGATTAAGTGGTTCACTTGCTGCGCTCGTTCCCACTTAATTCCGTTATAATTGTAATATATGGTGCTAACCTATACGTGCAAGTATTAGCTCCCTATAACTAAATGCTATTCTAGCAAATAAACATATGGGATGCACAATAGATACACACCCTTCAAATAAAAGGAATATTAATCAAATAAAACTTTCCTTTACA
The DNA here is from genome assembly GCA_964019695.1 of Loripinus fragilis. NCBI lineage: Eukaryota > Metazoa > Mollusca > Bivalvia > Lucinida > Lucinidae > Loripinus > Loripinus fragilis. The sequence goes on from OZ026524.1 coordinate 14,183,304, forward strand.
AGTAATAATAATTGTACATAATAGCAAAGCAGATGAAGACATCTAATACCTGGCATGTTAAATATGAAACTGGATCGATGATCTTCTCTAGCAGCCAGAAAATACTTCGATATTGTCCAATATAAAATGCATTGGACCGTTGGTAAGTATTGAATGGATAAGAAGTTACTGTTACGTCACACATGGTATATTGTCATTGTTACCGGGCTGGGATCGAATTCACGGCCCCTGGGTCTGCAATCAGACTCGTTACATATTGCGCTACATGGCCCGATACACACTCAAGTTATTACACAAAGTAAGTAAGGGTGCAAAGATCAGGAATCAATACAATCAAGTTTCAAGTACAAAGACACAGCAAACACAAGACAGAACAAAAACACAAAAGATCCACAAAAGAAGCACCGCCCCGGAACGGCCAGCAAAACACCCCACTGGAGGGCCTAAACCGGCCCAACGGCGCCAACCCCACCCCTAATTCAGACGTGGTTCAAGACACACAGGCACCCGGCCCGCACCAAAGACCCCCAACCCATCAATGCATCATCTCCTTAAACATATAAACCAAGACACAACAAGGAGATAAAGCAAAGACAAGGACTCTACAGCAAATAAAACCGAACACCGGAGCAAAAGAAACCCAACAGGCAAACCCCGGCGGGCCCGACAAACAGCCAAAGCACCAGGCCCCCACCATCCCATCAACAGACAAGCCCCCAAGTCTGAACCATCACAGAGCCCGAAGCCCGACTCACCGGCGTGCAACTTAAGAGGAAAGCAAAGCCGCCAACCGCGACTGGGCCGACCTCCAAGCACGCAGTCCGTTGCAATACATTGACGCTATAGCCAACACCCCTACAATGGGAAACCATTTTAATGAACTGCGCTGAAAAATTATTAGAACCAACAATCTTCTTCAATTTATACACCAAGTCACCATAGAAATCAGGTTCCGAAAGTCCTTGGCGCAAGAGAGACCCAAGTCCAACTTGGAATTTAGAAATCAAATCATAGTATCGTCTATAAAATTTTGAAAAAGCCTTGCGAAGCCTACGACACCGACAGCCCTGCCCAAGAAGCCTCTGAGTCAACTATCCACCGCGAGCGCCGAAGCCAGCAACACAGCCAGATGCCCCAGCAAAACGAATGAGCAGAGAGACACAGACCCCACAGGATGCAGAACGAGGAACACCACCATCTAAAAATGGGAAATTGACAATCCCAAAATCAAAGTCGTCACGCCCATCACAAACCTTGGCAGAAACAATACCACCAGAAACCAACAAATGCAAGTCCAAAAACGCGGCCTCGATACCAGAGGCATTGGCCCTACCCAGTCGGAGCCCTGAAGGGCATATTTGACCTACCATATTGTCAAAATAAACATTATTAATATTTAAAATATCTTCCAAACATCTGGAAGCAGTGCCAAACGCATCAACAACATCAGCCTGCCCATCATCAAAAAGAGACACTCATGTTGATGGCATTACCATGTCATGGCTCGAATAACTTCATGCATATAAAAAAGTGCAAACTCTCAAGTGCTGCCTGCATTATGTTGTTTTTTTCCAGCTTGACCCAGATTGTCACTGCCGTTCATGCCAGCCAGACGAGGTGTGTGTTCCAAGTCATGTGGCACGTTATCTGTATAGAAGATGTTTAAAAGCAGGTGCGTGACGTATTACATTGGTATATCCGAAAGTTCTTATTATTGCCTCGTAGCTTTGTCTAGAGACATTCTGAGAGGCATTCTATGCACCACTTGTAAGAGATACGTTTTGCTACTATATCCTCGTTGTATTGTTTCGTGTAATGCGAGGAGTGTTAAAATATGAATGCATCTAGCTTCATAACTCACTTCGCAGACATGTGGCACTATATGAATCCACAATGAGTTTAAGGGTAGGAATGCAAAATCTGTCCCGAGGATCACCGTTTGGCATCACGAGGCTTGCCGAGTGATGGCAGACGGTGATCCTGAGGGATGGTTTTTGCTATCACA